>CAWUFW010000442.1:2610000-3897500 GCA_963921515.1 Calotriton arnoldi | reverse complement strand
TTCTGTGTGTGTGTGTGCTTGTGTATGTGTGCACATGGGTGTGGGGAGTATGTCAAAGCATGCCTGGTGCCTGCTATGGATCTGCAGCAACATTCCTACTGATTCTGTGTATGTGTGTGCTTGTGTATGTGTGCACATGGGTGTGGGGAGCATGTGAAAGCATGCCTGGTGCCTGCTATGGATCTGCAGCAACATTCCTACTGATTCTGTGTGTGTGTGTACTGGTGTATGTGTGCACGTGGGTGTGGGGAGCATGTGAAAGCATGCCTGGTGCCTGCTATGGATCTGCAGCAGCATTCCTACTGATTCTGTGTGTGTGTGTGTGTGCTTGTGTATGTGTGCACAATGGTGTTGGAAGCATGTGAAAGCATGCCTGGTGCCTGCTTTGGATCTGCAGCAACATTCCTACTGATTCTGTGTGTGTGTGTGTGTGTGTGTGTGTGTGTGTGTGTGTGTGTGTGTGTGTGCTGGTGTGTGTGTGCACATGGGTGTGGGGAGCATGTGAAAGCATGCCCGGTGCCTGCTATGGATCTGCAGCAACATTCCTACTGATTCTGTGTGTGTGTGTGCTTGTGTACGTGTGCACATGGGTGTGGGGAGCATGTGAAAGCATGCCTGGTGCCTGCTATGGATCTGCAGCAACATTCCTACTGATTCTGTATGTGTGCACATGGGTGTGGGGAGCATGTGAAAGCATGCCTGGTGCCTGCTATGGATCTGCAGCAACATTCCTACTGGTTCTGTGTGTGTGTGTGCTTGTGTATGTGTGCACATGGGTGTGGGGAGCATGTGAAAGCATGCCTGGTGCCTGCTATGGATCTGCAGCAACATTCCTACTGATTCTGTGTGTGTGTGTGCTGGTGTATGTGTGCACATGGGTGTGGGGAGCATGTGAAAGCATGCCTGGTGCCTGCTATGGATCTGCAGCAACATTCCTACTGATTCTGTGTGTGTGTGGGCTTGTGTATGTGTGCACATGGCTGTGGGGAGCATGTGAAAGCATGCCTGGTGCCTGCTATGGATCTGCAGCAACATTCCTACTGATTCTGTGTGTGTGTGTGCTTGTGTATGTGTGCACATGGGTGTGGGGAGCATGTCAAAGCATGCCTGGTGCCTGCTATGGATCTGCAGCAACATTCCTACTGATTCTGTGTGTGTGTGTGCGTGCTTGTGTATGTGTGCACATGGGTGTGGGGAGCATGTGAAAGCATGCCCGGTGCCTGCTATGGATCTGCAACAACATTCCTACTGATTCAGTGTGTGTGCTTGTGTATGTGTGCACATGGGTGTGGGGAACATGTGAAAGCATGCGTGGTGCCTGCTATGGGTTTGGTTTTGGTTGAGTATGAATTGTAGGAATTCTAGGGGGTCACCTGGCTGTGGGTGTTAAGAGGTTTCATACATTCACACTTGTAGTGGTCAGTTTTCGTAGCTGTCTTACAATGATGAGAGTTAATCTAAAGCACATGGTGGGATAGAATTCCTTTATTTAACAAAAGTGTGTTCTACGTGTGCCTTTATGAGTGCCTTAAAATACACAAGCAGACACACATTCTGTGCCTTAAAACAAACACTTCTAAGACAAGCTTAGGTAAATGAAAAGAGTTTCCTGAAGACATTTTTGCTCCTTTACCTCAGTCCATTGAGGCACTGATTCGACTGTATTGTTAATTGATTTAAGTTGAAAACACTAACAAATTGGTCCTTTTAAAAGCAGGAGTAATTCTGTCCTCTACAAAGGAAAGTAAATGTCCACTTTTTGTGTTTTAAATCTTTTCCTATTTCCTGATGTGACCTCACAGGGCAGTATATACCAGTCAGATGGATTCGCCTCTGGGTGCACGATCAGCTGGGACTGATGCACCTTGAGCAACTGCAGAGGGCATGAGTATAGTCTGGGTGGAGCCTGCTTAGGACAATCTACAGTGCAGAACAAGGCACACCAATATCTGTCTTATTAATTTCAGCTACTTACACTCAGGTTTTCTTAAATTTCCAGAATGCGTCTGTAACTTCCTGGGCACTGACCGCAGCCAGTGTGCCTCCCAGGATGAGTGTGTCTGTGACAGAACCAGAGGGCAGTGCCAGTGTCTGCCAAATGTGCAAGGCCAGAGCTGCGATCGCTGCAGTCCCAACTTCTGGAACCTGGCCAGCGGGAAGGGGTGTGCATCCTGCAGCTGTGACCCCAACAACTCTGTCAGCCCCAAGTGTAATGAGGTAAGGCACACGTATGCTCACAAAGGACACATGTCTGTATCACTGCAGCTGCCAGGGGTAGCCAGCACTAGACAGCTGGTATATGCCTCTTGTATAATTCATTAGCTTATAGTATTAATGCCTCTCATATATTACACAGTGTCGGTCCAGACCATGTAGTTATGGTTCATCCCCTCTTTCCATTGAAATGGTGTTTTTGATTTGCTTATAACTTTTGAACCAGTGCACGAAACTTGGCAATCTATCAACTTAGTCAGCTAAGTTCCGGCATGGCAAGTTTTGTGAAGATCAGTCCACAGAAACAAAAGTTTGGAGGGAAGAGGTGAAAAAGTGTATCATTTTTAGGCCGAGCCTAGGCAGCACGCATGCGCTGTCTGCAAGACCTGCTGTAAGCAGTATACAGAGTGTAATCCCGCCTGCTGCTTGCTATTGATTATCTCCTCCGTTGCTCTTCTTTCCTGGCTCCTTATTGTTTGGCACTCCCGATACATCACTTTCGTTTTATCGCAAGGAGCACCGGCCAACTACAGTTTTGTTACGCTGTAAGTGTTTATGTGTTTCGTTTAGGAACTACTTCTTTTATTTTGTGTTAGTGATATTCTATCCCCACTGCGCCTAGCACGGTGCCCGGTTTCATGTTTTTTTTTTATCACCATGTTGCCCGCTTCACGGGCCGCCATGCACATAACATAAATATGCACGGGCGCCGCGCTTTGTATTTTGGCACAGCGCCCGCTTTCATCATTATTGTTTAATTACTGTGCACCGGCGCCACGCTTTATGTTGTAGCACGGCACCCGCTTTTATATTTACAACACGGGTGCCATGCTTTATGTTTATAGCAAGTATTTGGGCTACCCAATCTACCTTTGTGGGCTTGGGTATTAAAATTAGAAAGGTAAAGATGCCTACAAGGGATTTATTCAAATACAAAATTATTTTGAGTAGTTCTATATATATATATATATATATATATATATATATATGTGGGGTGACATCTAATAACACTCAATGGAATAACTCAAAACAAATTGAACAAGATCAATTAGTAAATAAATTTAAAAAATCGGGTGGACCAGAGTAGAAAAATATATTTCAGATATCATAAAAAGGAAAAATGAGGGTACAGAAATAACAGCGAGAAGACTCAACAAACATTGACAACAGAAAACATATAAATCAGATATAAAAAAGTATCCTAGTTATCAATGTATAGCTACCCATCTTCATTGAGCAGTACAGTGAGTCTATCCTATACATAGGTTTCAGAACTCAATGATAAATTAATTTAACAATCACTAAAGAATGGATTAGTCGTCGACGTTTCGGTCTTCGTTGCATCAAGTCAATGAGACCATCTTCAGAACAAACGCAAATCTTGTGCAATTTCTTGACCCCTTGATCAAAGAATCAAAAGAAAACTGGGATTCCCAAATGAGATATCTCCAGTGGCAGATAGGAGCAGAGGTATTCAATCAATTAGGCCTCTTTGAAAGAGTAAGGAAAATTAATGTCTTGTTTAGTACCGCGCGGCATTTGTCTCATGATCAGGATATGAGTTCCACGTGAATTGGAATGTTTAAGCATAGCACCCATTCACCATGGCACCCGGGTTTCATGTTTTTTTTTTTCCACTATAGTGCCCGCTTCGCGGGCCGTCATGCACATAACTTGAATATGCACGGGCGCTGCACTTTATATTTTAGAACAGCGCCCTCTTTCTTCATTGTTTAATTATTGTGTATGGGTGCCGTGCTTTATATTTTAGCACAGCGCCCGCTTTTATATCTAGAACATGGGTGCCGAGCTTTATGTTTGAGCACGGTGCCCGCTTTTATGTTTAAAAAAGCAGTAGCTTTAAGTCTCGCAAATGCGAAACCTATTGCATTGCAAATGCTTGTTATATTTTAGCTCCCATAGAAATGTTGCTGAAAGATAAAGCAAAGCTGAACTGGTAGAACTTTCCTCAGAAAGCATGATTTTTTGGATTTGGTGTAAATCAGTTTTGGAGATATTTACATTTAAAAAGATGCAAGGCAGGATTTAAAGGGTTAACACTTTTGGATATTTTTTTTTAAAACCTGCAAATCATCCAGTTAATTAACATTTTTAAATTATTTTACACAATGTGATGGCTGGATTAGGGCTAAACTTTTTTTCCAGCAATCTTGAAACTTCAGAGTCAGGTCTGATTTGAGAGTTTTGCGCTGTGAAAATAATTTCCATGGCCAGATGGGACTGACCCCAAGGTGTTTGCCCCCATAGCAGTTGTGAGGGGATGTGTAAAAAATATAAGGTACTCCTGAAAAAAAGGTGCTCTTTTCGGCGTCCAACATTTTAAGCCTTGGATTTGACCAGCATTTTGTCCCCGACTCGTAAGTTGAATTTGTCGCGTACGTTTCATATACTATAAAAAAAAAAGCACAAGCAAAGGCAAATACTAAAATTAGCTTCTCTATTTGCTTGGAAAGCAGGAGGAAGGGCGCAGGGCCTTACTGCAGTCCAGGCACTTTGCTGAACCTCCGCTGTTCAGGGACTCACTCAGGTTAGGTTCACGGTCCGGCCCCGGACAGTGCCCTGCATACGTTGGGCAACCAAGGCAGGTTGGTTGGGTGCAGTGGTGTTCACAATTAAGTACATCATAAAAAACCTATGACATTTACTGGAAGAAACACAGTTGAAAACTGATTTATGGTTCTGGTTCAAATGCTATGAACACACATAACACACAACATAAGTCGCAGTGTCCGCCATGCACAAAACACCTACTTGCAAAGAGTACAGAAACACAAAAACTGTACAGATGAGAACATCATTTTGGATGCCTTGTGTTATGTTGTGTGCATTCATAAACATAACTGGCAAACCATAACTCAGTTTTTAAGCATGCCTTTTCACTGAAATATATATATATATATATATACATATACTGTCTGTAACCTTGGCTCCCATCTCTGAAACCCTATACTATTTGTGCCATGAATTTTGTCTAACCTAACTTCTTTTCCAGTACACTGATTAACGTATGTTTTGTTTGCATATGACTTATATACTTTGATTTGAGCATGTCATGTGTAACCTACTATTATGAAAAGCCACGCGTGATTGTGTCAAGTGGACTCTGTTAATAATTGAAACAATTGTAGTTTCTTGATTACACATATACTCTGTGTGTGAATATCTATCGAACACATTGGACCAGGCTGCTCCGCCCAATTTTGCCAACTAGTATTCACACATAGTCTCACTCTTTTAACCCAGCACTCCCCTCCCTTTCACATTACACATTATTAGCACCCACGTATGAGTAGTACCAGTTGACTTTTTAACATTTTTTTTCGAAAACATGGCACCAAGCGGTAAGAAACACATTATGGCTGGCATATATATTTTTTCGCGGCGCTTTTTAAATTCAATTTATTTTAATTCAATATACTGCAAACGGCACAACCCACTGAGGTAGAATAGATTTCAGCCTCTTTGAGTTAGATCACGCCCGACTATTGTGATACCCCATTCACACACGGGTTACTTACCGTGATCTCCGCATTTGCCTTGTATTGGCACGGCTTTAGGACTCATGAAACCTTATCGCGAATGCAGTGGTGCCGCAAAACACATAGTCAGGCAACTTCTGCAATATGCACAGCCGTTCTAACGCTCATACCTTCCCACACACACAAGTGTTACAGATGTCTTCTATCTCCATGTAGATATACTGCACAGTGCCTGGATAACTGCTGACTCACCTGCAGCAGTAAACTATCACTACAGTAAAGTAGCTCATTGTCGTAAAAATGCCAACTCATGTGGTAAAATGTTAAACACTGTAAAAAGACTACTACTCACCACCTATGTATATAAAGCACCCTTTCACATGCAGTGCACTATGTAAATGTGAATGTAAATGTAGTAGTATTTGTATAGCGCCCGAATCGACCCCCGAAGGGGTATCTCAGGCGCTTGTACGCATACCGCTGTGGAACCCTTCCTGGCCTTTCCCTGTGAGATGCCCACTCCTGGGCACCCCCAAGGTGAAGCCAGGCATCCTAGCGTTGTGGGGGCCGTTGTGGAGATTAAGCAAGCTATTGCCCAGAGTTGCAGAGTGGGACCCATGATCAGAATAGGCACCGAGGCGAGAATGATCAGGCCGAGGAAATTGAGCCCAAGACCCGCCGAGGCGGGAATTGAACCCTGGTCCCGGGCTAGACCTCTGCATCAGGGTCTGCCGCTCTAACCATTGAGCCACACTTCTCCACTATGTGAACAAGGCCGCATGTCTGGCGGCCGAAACGCGTCATTTTGGACATTGATACTTAAATAAAGACACTTTGCCATCATCACTGCCTTGGAGTCTGTGCCCTCGTGTTGCGCCGCTGGGGCTGGATACTTTGGGATTCACATGCTGATATATATATGTATATATATATATATACACACATTACCTACTGGCAGTCGCCAGTAGGTAGTTATAGTTAGGGCCTAGTTTCCATAGGAAAAGCGTTTTTTGTTTTCCCAATAACCTTGGCGCCGGTTGACGAATCTTTGCGAAATTTTCAAAACTAGTGGCCCGCTCCAGTCAGCTCCTGTCTTGAAAGTTTTGGGGTGATTCATCAAGCGGGGGCCGAGAAAAAAGGGGGGTCCCAAAACGCGTTTTCCCCATGTTATTTTCCATAGGAAACTTTAGACAAAGCTACAGCCCGAACTGCTGAACGGAATTACACCAAATTTGGCAAAAAGGTAGGTCTTGGTTCAGAAAGAGTCCTTTTTGTTAAATGGTGTAAATCCGTTCAGTAGTTCCTGAGAAATTTGAAAAAGCGGTGGGTTCGCGAACCCTCCCGAGCACGAGCTTCACTGTGATTGGCTGCCAACACTCCAAACCAGGAAGTGTTGGCAGCCATCTTGTGACTGTTAAGAACCGAGTCACAAGAAAACAGTGAAAAAAATGTTTAAAAACAAGAAAAGGGGGCAGGGTAGAAACACCCTGACCCCCTAGGCCTGCTCAGGGGGTCCCACAAGGACCCCCAGGGCCAAAAAAAGCATTTTTTTAAATAATTTCGGCGGAATTCACGTTGGGGTCGCGAATCCCGCCGAAATTATTTAAAAAAACGAAGCGCGGGAGCAAAAAGCCCCCGGGTGGGCCAGGTTCCGGGGGCACTGCCAATTAATTAGCGGGGGCCCGCGGGTGCCCCCGCAGCCCCGGGGACCGCCACCTCCCCGGAGCTGTGAAAAAAATGATACATACTTCGGTTTTAATATTCATCTCGCGTGATCTTGCTGTTAGTGCTTGAACGAAAATTATAGCTCCCGTGAAAGGTATTCATTGAATGCCCCAGTGAGGAGGAAGTTTCAAGCGGTGGTCTCCATAGCCCCCCTTCTCATGAATCCGAATGGGAGGAGCAGCGCAGGCTGCAGCAGCTGCATTACCTGAGGCTGTTCAACCTTCAGAATATCTAGCGGTGAGATGCAGAATCTCTGCCTTTCCGGAACTCATCCTATGTCTTACCGCCAAGGACCCGCAGCACTAGCAACAGGAGCCCATCCGGCCCCCTTTTACCCAGGAGCAGCCGCCTCCGCCTTCCGGGGCTCTGCCTGAGGCGGCTCTACGCAGGAGCTGCTGCACTGCGCGCGGGAGCACTGCGCGCGGGATTCTTCTCCCCAGAAGCCTAACCTGCAAGCTTCTGCCTTGGAGACCCATCGGTGCTCCTCTGCCCGGAAGTTGCAGAGCCACTTACAGGAGGGCAGGCTGCAGGAACCTGGAGTTGAGCTGCCTGCTGTACAGCCCGGCTGCCCAGGAGCTAGGAGAGAGACAAGGCACGTGTGTGGAGCACCACTCCGCCACAACATCCAAAGGGAGCCGCGTGCACACCCCTCACACTGCGACTGCTCACAACTATAAAGACACAATAGAACTGCGTTATTTATCAGAGAGCAGGGATGCTGCCTTGGAAGAGAAGCAGTTTGCCCTGGTGGAAGAGGAACCCAAGCCAAAGGAGAAGAGCCCTACAGTCACCTACATGTCCATTCTGTCCTCCTTCATGCACTCCTGCCCGGGGCTTCTGCCCGAATGTCGCCTGGAGCTGCTGGGCAGCGTCTTCAAGACCAAGCATCAAAAGGTGGAACTCAACAAGGAGGACCCGACCTACAGCGTCTGTTACATGGGCAACGCCATCACTCTCCAGGCCAAGGGTGAAGGTTGCACCCAGGAGCCCGTAGAGAAAATCTGGGCAAAGAGCGATTTTGGCTGCAGCAGCACTAGAATGAGACTTACTCTGGGGCTTCATGGCATCCGAATGACGCCGAGTGAGAAAGGGACCAATCAACTTAGCCATGCCTACCAACTGCACCGCATCACATCACCTACTGTGCCACCAATCAGGCGCGCGACGCCCATTGGGATCAAAGGGCTTCAGCCCCCCCCCCCCCGTCGTGTGTGGCAGCCCGGGCACACACACAGCCGCACCCGAGTACTTCACAGGTCTCTAAAAGACCATTTGCATGTTAGGGAGGCTTTGTCGTTTTTTCACCCCTTCCTAGAGCCCCTGCATCTCAACACTTCCTACTGCTGGAAGAATTAGCCCCCCCTGACATTTTTTCTTAGCCCCCCCCAAAAAAACAATTTGGCTCTAGTTGCGCCTCTGCCACCAATGCCAGGCACCCCAAAGTGTTTGCCTGGATTTACCGGCACCAGGCCAAGAACAAGGCCGTGGTGCTGCGGTGCCACGCTGTGCTGGTCTCCAGGGAAGAGAAGGCCCGTACAATGGCACGACTCCTGGCCGAGGCCGCCATCATGGCCTTCAGTGACTTCAAGAGGCTGAAGAGGCAGAGTGACGCCCGCCACGCCCAGCAACAACTCCTGGGGGACATGGTCGTGCTCCAGCAGCCACTGAGAAGGGTCCTGAACAGAACGGAAAGAACACCTATCACCCCACTGCATGCAGGAGCACACCGCAGCTCACCTCCATCCTGGAGGAGGACGGGAAGGAGGCGAGCCCTGATGGAGGCATGCCAGGATCCACCCACCTCCTGAGCATCTCAGCGCAAATGCAAGTGGGGCATGTGCACCAGGCACCTGCGGGAGCCAGGCACATGTTCCAGCCACAGGTCTGTGTCAGGTCTGTGCTACAGCAACAGGTGCAGAACAAGAAAGCCACCCAGCTTCTGATGCGGAACAGGGGCGTGCTCCAGCCAGTGGCGGCTCCTCCATAGGGGCGTTTGGGCGTCGCCCCACTGCTTTCTCGCAGTGCGAGCAGCAGAAAGATAAAATGGTAAAAACTACCATTTTATGTTTCTGCTTCTCGCACTGCGAGAAAGCAGAAGTGCCTGGTTGGGGGCGGGATCGTGGGCGGTCGTGCTCGAAGGCAGGGGGAGTGGCTTACCCACTGTTGTGGATACTGACTGTTTGGTCGGCCCTGGAGCCGACCAAACAGTCAGTACCCACAACAGTGGGTAAGCCACTCCCCTACCTTCGAGCACGACCGCCCACTCTCCCTTTTCTCTATGCAGGAGAAAATGGAGCGGCTGGGGCGCTCTCCTCTGCGCCTCACAAATCACAACGCTGCCATTGCAGCGTTGTGATTGGCGGAGGAGGGAGGAGGCTGCCTGCCTGCCTTTCCTGATGACGAGGAGCTGCAGGAATTGGCACAGGACCGGACGGCGGGAGTCAGGAGTCGTCGGACCCATCCAGAAGTTCAGTAAGTTTTATTTCATATTTTTATTTTATTAAATCCTTCCCGCCTCCCCCCATACCCCTGCGACGACCCCATTTCACCCCCTCCCCCACCCGCCCTTAATGCCGGCCGCGACTGTAAGGCAGGTATGTACCGATGAGAGAAGACAGTGCAGAGACGTGCTTGTGTGACTTTCAGGTGACTACCATTGGCCATTTGGGGCACCCATGCACAGCTAAACTCTGCTCCCACTGGTTGTGCAGCGCACAGAGACATCGCTGTAAATTAGGGGACTTTCCGTCACCTTTTTCAAAATTACTGACTGAGAGCGAGGTCATCACGGCTCCTACATGCTGCTGTGTGAGTTCCAAAATGAAGCGCTGTCAGGGGATTCCTCGGCGGACAGGCAGGGGCAAGAAAAGGTAGAGCAGAGTAGGTGTCAAAGAGCTCGTCTCATAGGCTTAAATAGTGCGCTGACTAAGTGAATCGCTTCTTAATTGGCTAACGCCAAGGCTGTAGGTATGGTGGTGAGCCAGTTATCAGGCAGCAGGTCACCCGAGAGATCTTGATACACCACCCATGCAAGATGCCGGAGCGCTCGAAAGTAACACTTTTTGCAAAATGCACGCTAGAAGGCAAGCCACTGAATACGAAAATGGTGGCACAGCCCTAGGGCCTGCCGCTACTGCTACTAGCTCAGCAGGCCTTTCTAAAGCATGAGCAGCAGGCGTTGCCATTTCACCCTAGGGCCGCAGTGCCAGCTCACTCACTGCAGCACTTATAGCCACGCCACTGATTTAACGTGCAGCACACCTACATACATTATGCATGTGGTGGCATTATGGTATTGCTTCTGCCTTCTAAGTAAAAAAAAAAAAAGCAAAACAGAATAAGATGATGAATGACGTAATAGACCAGTTGAAACGCTCAGTGTAAGACAACGGGACTCTGTAAGCTTTCATGTATGTTTTGGCGAGCTGCACAATAAATGCAGAAATCTCCAAATCTACCCTTTTAAAAATACATCTCCCCCAGCCAGCTCTTTGTCTGCGCTGCTGCAACGGCCCAGACTAGAAATTTCAAGGGCTCTTAATATATCACCCCATTCAGCCAAGACGTACTTATCTCCCTATTTTACAACTAAGAGGTCAAATGCAAATGAGTTCCATTCAGACAATGAGGCCTCCCCTCATAATTTATTGTCAATTTATGATGGCAGACGCTCCGCGGCCATTTGCTTTTTCATTCATAAGCTGGACGTGGAGCAACCAGTGATTGATATTTGTCCAGCGGGTTTAATCGGTATAGCCGAGGCTGTATATTCCGCATTTTCGCCTGACAAGACTTTGACTGGTGCTGAGATGAAGTTAGGCCGTTAATAGTTCTCCGGGGCTGGTGGTATGTATAAACAACTGGGGACTACACAGGGAGCAATCCATCATATCCCCGCAGGCCCAAATGGTATGTGGTGTATCATAGCTTAACACACACATCATGCACGAATATATCTGCCCCAACGCCCCCGGATTATAATATATTTTGATGTTCCTCCCACCGTCTCCAATGCGTTCAAACCATCTGGGGCCAAGCACATTCGAAAGATTTTTTATTTCCTAATAAATCAGCTGCTCTTATTGTCTTTATATGATGACAGTTCCAGTCATCCTATACAAAAAGTGTCTTGATTGCCTTTGACACTACAAAGAGCAACTTCAGACTAAGAGGTTCTCCGCTCTTTCCCCCAGATAAATGTGTAATAATAGCTGTGGTGTAAATTAAGTTATGATATTAGTACTTTTAGCTTCGCTAAATAATAATGTATATGCCTTTTTCTTGTTGGTCACACCTGCCCTCGTGTTACATCCTTCTTATTCACCCCTTTCAATTTGCATTTGTGTTTCTGTAGATTCTCTTGTCAGGTTCTCTGGGGTTTTTGCGTTACATTTACGGTGAGATTGTGGTGAAAAAAAATGGGTTTGAGGCCTTGTTGATAGTGTGTATATAACTGTTCATTTATCTACACTTGGCTTTTATTTATTGATACTTCGATATGCTACTTCTGCTGAAGTTGTGGTATGTTTACAGAATGGCATAGTTAGGTTTGAAACCTCCAGGTGACAGGTTGTTAGGGAAAGCGAAGAATATAAATACTTAGATTTTTGAGAAGAACACATATATATCTTTTTGTTTTTATAAAAAGACAAAGCTGATGAGTTCAAATGCCTGGCCTCCAAGGACTACCTCCTATCCACTTTTAAAAACCATGGAAAATCCAAAACAAAGCAGGTTATTCTTCACAACAGATTTCTGACTATTTTCAGGCCCTCAAAATACAAAAGCTGCATTATATTTATAGACAGCTCAGATCTTGTCGTGTGAAAATGTTACAGCCAATTGAGGATGTGAAGTCGTAACCCTTTTACTGCAGCAGCACGAGGACATCAAGTATTCGAGTTCACATGCTAACAGATAAATTGTAGTTTAATAACATGAATGGACCTGTCTATTTACTGTTACTGTGGTCGCCAGTATATGATAGACATACAGACTCAAAAACTGTGCCTCACTCTTTCCAATCTTATGTCTCTAAACTGGTGTGATACTGAATATGTAATTCTTGTAAATATATGAAATTAATTTCACCAGGAATAATTTACCACTTTAAATACATGTACGATATGACTCATTGCTTCAACCCTTATGTTTGTACTTCCTGATTGCAAGAGCTATGATTTTTCCAATGGTCCTGTTAGGGCAGATGAGTGGAAGATAAGATGCGAGTCCAGCATTTCAACCCCCATAGTGATGTTAAAGCAGATGAGTGTTAGAAAGGTATGAGAGAAGCGTTTCATGTGCGCAACAGTATCCAGAAGGCATACAGTCAAAGTCAAGCCTTTCAACCCAAACAGTGCTTTTAAGCAAACGAGAGTAAGAGGGGAGTGAGATAAGCTTTTGACAGTAGGTAAGAGGTTATGTTTCAGTGATATAATTTGCCTACCAGGGTTTGTGATGCCACTAGTCAATTGTAATAAATCATTACAAGGGGCTAGTGTTTTTGTATATTAAAAGTGAATTGAATATGAATTTTCTGAATACTAATATGGTGGAGTACGTTAATCCGGTATTTTGTATTTAGAGTTTTCTTGAGAAATTGGAGGTTTCCAGTTCCTTTAAAAAATATAAATAGGGCCCAAAATGCCCTTCATAGAAAGGCCTGTGTCACCGTGTTTTGTGTCTGTAGTTGTAGGTCTGCCGATCATGGGTATTGCTATTTTACTGTTAGCCTTATGCCATGTGTGCTACACGGAATCCTGGGAGCCCCATTAATGTGTAGCACTGTGCACGCCCAGGCTAGTGACACCCCAGTGTGGTGCCAGCACCGAGCAGCACCTGCTCAGCATAGAAATGGCCATATGCACAAAAGTCCTGCAATAAAGCAAGTCAGCATATGCATGTGCAGTGTTAGAAGTGTCTGAGTGTCTGATTCTACACGAGAACAGCTGCTGCCATCTACTCGGTGCACCAGTTTACTAGTGTGAATTCTGCTCCCTAGGTGGGCCCTCGTTGGTAAAAATTTGACTGGTTGATGTGTGAGGACTTGATGAATTGAAGCCCGTTGATGCTTTTTAATAATTAGATATTTTCATGATTCACTTCTGTGTGTGCAGGGCTTTAAGTGGGATGAAAAAACTGGGGGGGTCTCTCATAGGGGCAGCGTGTGGAATTATGAGCTTGGCTTAAACTGTTAAGCTAAACATCTGTACTTAGCATAGTGTGCTGCCCCACTGGTATTGTGCTTCTTCTGTCATTGCCTCCAGATATATAATACGAGTGACATTAAACCTACAGCCAGCCAGGACTATAGGCTTTGTCAATGGTTGTAAGTTGCATAAGATAAATAAGAACAAACTGCAGCATTTTCATTACTATATACAATGAAAACATAGGTGGTTCAGAGATGTGTTACAGTGGGAAACACTTAGAGGGCCGGTTTCCTTTGGTTGTATGTGCTTGGCTTGGGGTCATTTTGCAAGCAGACCAGTTTGAGGATTGGGCACATTTTTGATTTGATTCTAATGTTTTCTTCACACTTGTGCTTCAAAATGCTATTTTTGGATCCCCCTTTTTTCAACAATTTGCAGTAAATATGTGGTGTAAAACCCACCATTTGAATCAATTTTTTTCAAATTTTTTTCATGGGGGAAAACCCCCGCACCCTCCTTTGCAGTTCGGGCTCGCTTCGCTCGCTCGACTATTACATTAGGGTACAACATTTTTCGCCCCACCCCTTTCAAAATCCACCAGCCGCCACTGGCTCCAGCCGCAGATGGGAGTCAGGTGCCTGAGCCCCGGAGCGCAGGCAGCTGCCGCCGCCATTGGCAAGATATCCCTCACTTGAAAATCTCTAGGGGGGCTCAGGAAATCGCGTGTTAGCAGGGTGTGTGCTTAACAGGCATCGTCTGTTACTTCTGGCCGCCTTGTTTTTTAGGCTTCTCAACAGTCTCTCTGCCTGTCCCATGTGGAAAGGGTGGCATTTCCTGACAGTCTGGTGCATTCGAAATGGCTGTGTTGCTGGGATGTCATTCACAAGCGGAACACAGCATCTGCCGCGGCCTTTCCAGATGCGCAGCCTGTCGGAAAATCTTCCACTTTCTCTGGGTGCCATTCCTCTACCATCAAGTGGGATATCACCCCCCCCCCCCCCACAGACCCTTGACTCCTTTCATGTGCTCTCGTAAGGGTGATTCGCTGGCACGCTAGAAGCAGAGAGAATTTGTGATAGGACAGGGTGCCTGGGCACAGGGAGTGTAAGGCCACAGGCAGAAAGTGGGATGTCCCTCCGATTAAATGGTGCATCGCATAGTATGCAAGACGGCATAGGACATGCATACCACACAAGGATCCATGTTGGGGGTGGGAGAGGGCTTTGTCATATTTTAAAAGTATATATACATGAAATACATTTCTGAGTATTCCATTTAAACAGGAATAATTTGAATTGTAAGTGATTACCCTGGAAATAAGGAAGTCTCAAGTTATCTAGGCTCGGTGAAGTGTACCAATTGCACCTACCTCTTTTTTGGCACCCATGTTAGCTTCAACTCCTTTCCATGGGTTCAGGGGTGACTCCCCTTCCCCCGGAGGTGACTGCCAGTGTGGTCATTGCAAAAAAAGGTTGTGCTCGAAAATCTGGCATTGGTCCAGCCCTCGTGGACACAAACTGGACAGTCCTGAGAAAAGCAAGCGTAGCAGTGATACAAGTGCATTTTCTTTAACAGTGCACCATGGGAAGTGACACTTCTAGGCACTTTATAATTGTATAGTATGGATTTGATGCCCGGGTATGGTGGCTTTTGCACATAACATAAATAACATAACATACCGTGTATTTGTATAGCGCACGTTCACTCAAGGGCATCTTGGCGCTGAATAACAGGTGTTGATTGTACAGCGTCAGATTTGAAAGCAGTGCTCCCAGCCAGTGGTCTCAATCCCAATATCTCTGTTTGGGAGTGAGTGTGCGGTTGAGGGTCCATGCGCCCACACACATTGCCATCTCAGCTGTGACTGCAATAGAGGTAAGTCCACGAGGATGCAAAAGAAAAGGCAAGGAATGCAGCACGTGGACAGGGTCAAAAAGGAGGTTTGTAAAGATCGATGGGGAGGGGGGAATGGCTAGGGTATGAGGAAAGAGAAACAATTGGTGAGAAAAGAAGAAACCGTCACTTGAGGCGAAGGTAAAAGGAGAGAGTAAAATGTAAAGGTGGTCGCCATTGGGACTGAAGGTGGGAAGAGATGCGGAAAGAAAGGGGAAAGGGATGAGAAGGGTGGGGGGGGTTAATGTGATGTATAGGAAGGGGGGATCAGTTGTGAAGGAAGCGAGGGCTGAAAGACGGGTCTCAAATAGTAAGAAAGACAATGGTGGTGAAGCAAGGAGGTGTGATAGAAAGGACAGCGGAGGGAAGCGAGTAATGGAGGAAGGAGGGGAGGGAAGAATGGAAAGGGGGGAGAGAATGTGGCCTAACGGCCAGGGCGGTCGACCTCGGAGCGGGGAACCGGGTTCGTGCCTCAGCAGGGACGCTCAACATTCTGTGATTCTTGGCAAATCACTTAATCTCCCCATGCCTAACAAAAAAAAATGAATGTGTCCTCTGTAACCTAACTGGTGCTCATGTAAAGCGCTCTGATACCTTCGGGTCGAGTTTGCGCTATATAAAACTCCACCAATAAAGAGGGAAAGATGAGGAAATAGATGGCGGAGAGGGTAAATGTTCTAGAAGCAAAAAGACTGCAAGCCAAGGAGTAGAGGAGAGAGTTGCAGAAAGAGCGGTTCTAGGCAGGGAGGGCGAAAGATTGAAAGACAGTGCGACAGTGAGAGAAGGAAGTGTTATTGTCGTGAGAGAGAAGTGAAGGAGCGGTTGATGCAGGGCGCCTCTTTTGTGCTGTAAGCTAAGTGATTTACGGCGTGCATGCCAAGCACATTTCATCTCCTTTCCGCTCATTCACCCACTGAACTCTGCATAGCTCTCATCAGACGTGTAATGCGGTTCCTCTGCTCCTCCGCCGCTCAGGTGCTGCTATGCATTAGGATGGATGAATAGCGCAGAGTGTTGGGCTTTCTGTGCGTTCCACTTGTCTCGAGAGACGGGGGTGGACCCGGATTAACCAAGTGTGGGAAGGGATCCAATCATTCATGGCGAGTGAGGGCGTCGCCATGTATACTCTTTGCCTCCCACAGCACCCCAGGACAGTCTCCCAAAAGAAACCCACTGCCCTCACAGCGAGCATCATTCACTCCAAGGCCCCCACCCCCACCCCCACCGATTCGCAGACTCCATGCGTCCCGCACTCAGGGCACCCCTCACTGAACTGCTCTTCACAGTCATCCCACCCGTCGTATCCCACACTCTCCACCCACACTCTCTACCCATCACCTCCCCGGAAATCATGTCCCCCCTGGGTCCGCCCTGCAGGGATCATACACTCACTTTGTAATCTACTCACCTGTTCCTCCTCCCGACTCCAGCGGCCTCCACTCCACTGATCTGTCCTCTAACCCAGGGATCCCAAACACCACTGCTCACCCTCCAGGTTTTATATGACCCCCATATCACGAGAATACCTCCTTTCCAGCTTGAGCTTTTCCTTAAAACTCACTGTCTTCATAACTGCTAGTCCCAGAATGCACTAATGGAGTCAATGAATGCTTAGGACTGGAGAAAAGTTATCCATGAGAATAGAGTCATATTGAATCCTGTATGCTTCGCAGCCATATGCCTAGAGAGCTAGCGTTCTATGCACCTGGTATTCACACAATCCACTGACCCCAGGGAGTTCGACTCAACGGCACCCAGTGCTCTATTGTACAATCCATCCCACCAGGATCCCTACATTTACTGCCCCCTCCAGTGAGCCCAGACTCCACAGCACCCCCATGCTTTTATGATTTCACAGTCTTCTGCCCCATCATGCAGCTATCACAACATTCACGGTCTTCCTCCCTTCAGGGACCTCACACGTCCATATTCCTGAGGGCCTCGCATTCCACAGCCCAACCTATCATGCACCCCTCCTACCTTTTTCTGCACCCCTCTTGCCTCTTTTTGCACCTCTGTTGGTTCTTTCTGCACTGCTCTTGCTTCTTTCTTCACGTCACTTGCCTCTTTCTGCACCTTTCTTGCTTCTTTCTACACCTCCGTTGCTTCTTTCAGCAATTCTCTTGCCTCTTTCTGCACTTCTCTTTCCTGTTTCTGCACTTCTCATGCCTCTTTCTGCACCCCTGTTGCTTCATTCTGCACTTTTCATTCTTCTTTCTGCACCTGTCTTGCTTCTTTCTGCACCCCTGTTGTCTCTTTATGTACCTCTTTTGCCTCTTTCTGCACTTTTCTTGCCTTTTTCTGCACCTCTCTTCCCTCTTTCTGCACGTCTGTTGCCTCTTTCTACACCTCTGTTGCTTCTTTCAGCAATTCTCTTTCCTCTTTGTGCACTTCTGTTGGCTCTTTCTGCACCTCACTTGCTCCTTTCTACACTTCTCTTGCCTCTTTCTGCACCCCTGTTGCTTCATTCTGCACTCTCCATGCTTCTTTCTGCACCTGTCTTGCTTCTTTCTGCACCTTTGTTGTCTCTTTATGTACCTCTTTTGCCTTTTTCTGCACTTTTCTTACCTTTTTCTGCACCTCTCTTCCCTCTTTCTGCACGTCTGTTGCCTCTTTCTGCACCTCATTTGCTTCTTTCTGCACCCCTGTTGTCTCTTTATGCACTCGTCTTCCCTCTTTCTGTACCTTTCCTGCCTATTTTTGCATCTCACTTGCCTCTTTCTGCACTTTTCTTGCTTCTTTCTACACCTCTGTTGCTTCTTTCAGCAAATCTCTTGCCTCTTTGTGCACTTCTCTTGCCTGTTTCAGCACCTCTCTTGTCTCTTTTTGCACCTCTGTTGGCTCTTTCTGCACCTCACTTGCTTCTTTCTATACTTCTCTTGCCTCTTTCTGCACCCCTGTTGCTTCATTCTGCACTTTCCATGCTTCTTTCTGCACCTGTCTTGCTTCTTTCTGCACCCCTGTTGTCTCTTTATGTACCTCTTTCTGCACTCTTCTTGCATTTTTCTGCACCTCTCTTCCCTCTTTCTGCACGTCTGTTGCCTCTTTCTGCACCCCTGTTGTCTCTTTCTGCACTCGTCTTCCCTCTTTCTGTACCTTTCTTGCCTGTTTTTGCATCTCACTTGCCTCTTTCTGCACTTTTCTTGCTTCTTTCTACACCTCCGTTGCTTCTTTCAGCAATTCTCTTGCCTCTTTCTGCACTTCTCTTGCCTCTTTCTGCACTTCTCTTGCCTCTTTCTGCACCCCTGTTGCTTCATTCTGCACTTTCCAGGCTTCTTTCTGCACGTGTCTTGCTTCTTTCTGCACCCCTGTTGTCTCTTTATGTACCTCTTTTGCCTCTTTCTGCACTTTTCTTGCCTTTTTCTGCACCTCTCTTCCCTCTTTCTGCACGTCTGGCATAGTTAGAAATTAGCATTTAAAAAACCTTTGAAATTCACTGAAAAAAACACAGGTTTCAGGGACGTTATTGTTAGAAATTAGCATTTAAAAAACCTTAGAAATTCACTGAAAAAACCACAGGTTTCAGGGACGTTATTTTTAGTTGGACATTTCACTCGTACAAAACCAGAGAAATTTGGCCGTTATAGTTAGTTCAGCTAACTATAGCTCGCGCTCCACGCAATGCACCGCTGATGACGTCACATATTACATCATTCATGACATGGTCAGTGACATCCCTGATGACATCACTGATGACATCTCAATTGACATCACTGATGACATCACTGATGACATCATCCACGTGATAATCTGATGCACCTCCTCATACCCTAATATAACCTTTGATACACCACTCTAAAATACAGACTACCATTTTCAAAACCATAGACACACCAATACTCAGTTAGTACATACCCACTCACTAATTCCTAGGTCTACACACACATCCACTCATTCACCCATACAGTCACTGATACATGCAGTCAACCATCAATACGGCACTATCATATGCACTCCCATATCTATACAGACACTCACACACCGCCACTCATCCATAGAGTTACTCACACACCTAGTCAGTCATGCAAAGAATCAATCACACTCCCATTTACTCACCTATACATTATACACACACCACCTCACTTATTCAAACATATACTAACACATACTTACACTCTTATACAATAAGTAATACAAGCACACACTCATCCATACAGCCACTCTCACAATCACTCACTCTCACATATAGTCATTTATATACTCCAACACTCACATATACTACCTTTCACATATGCAGTTACTCACACATGTATCACTGAGGCATCCATTCACTCACCAACACACCCATACACACTCACCCACCCATACAGCCCTTCACAGATGCACTCTTGAACCCATACACCCAGTGAATCACCCACTCACACATCTATGCACAGAGTCACACCCCCACCCACCCACCCAGACACTCAGGCACCCATACAGATGCTCAGACAACCAATCAATAACCCATATAGACCCTCATTTAGCTACTCACCAACCCATGCAACCGCTACACACCAACTGACAAACTAAACTGTGTGAATGTCTGTATCAGTCACTAACCCATGCATTCAGTAAGACACATTTAATCACTCACTTATACAGTCAGTCACGCACCTACTAAATCATCCATTCAGACACTTAGACACCCACTCATTCTTCAATACACCTTGGCCTATATATATATATATATATATAAAACATATTTAAACTTTACAGAAACACACAGTCACTGGATGATGTCATCATTGATGTCATCAGTGATGTCATTTGAGATGTCATCAGTGATGTCACTGACCATGTCATGAATGATGTAATATGTGACGTCATCAGCAGTGCATTGCGGGGCGCGAGTTATAGTTAGCTGAACTAACTATAACGGCTGAATTTCTCTGGTTTTGTACGAGTGAAATGTCCAACTAACTATAACGTCCCTGAAACCTGTGGTTTTTTCAGTGAATTTCTAAGGTTTTTTAAATGCTAATTTCTAACTATAACGTCCCTGAAACCTGTGGTTTTTCAGTGAATATATATATATATATATATATATATATATATATATATATATATAAATTCACTGGAAAAACCACAGGTTTCAGGGACGTTATAGTTAGTTGGACATTTCACTTGTACAAAACCAGAGCAATTCAGACGTTATAGTTAGTTCAGCTAACTATAACTTGCGCCCCCGCAATGCACTGCTGATGACGTCATATATTACATCATTCATGACATGGTCAATGACATCACTGATGACATCACTGATGACATCATCCAGTGACTGTGTGTTTCTGTAAAGTTTAAATAGCTTTTATATATATATGCCAAGGTGTATTGAAGAATGAGTGGGTGTATAAGTGTCTGAATGGATGATTTAGTAGGTGCGTGACTGACTGTATAAGTGAGTGATTAAACATGTCTTACTGAATGCATGGGTTAGTGACTAAACTATGTGAATGTCTGTATCAGTCTTTCAGTTGGTGTGTAAGCGGCTGCATGGGTTGGTGAGAAGCTACATGAGTGTCTATATGGGTTATTGATTGGTTGCCTGAGTATCTGTATGGGTGCCTGAGTGTCTGTGTGGGTGAGTGGGGGGTGTGTGACTGTGCATAGATGTGTGAGTGGGTGATTCACTGGGTGTATGGGTGCAAGAGTGCATCTGTGAAGGGCTGTATGGGTGGGTGAGTGTGTGTATGGGTGTGTTGGTGAGTGAATGGATGTCTCAGTGGTACATGTGTGAGTAACTACATATGTGAAAGGCAGTATATGTGAGTGTTGGAGTATATAAATGACTATATGTGAGAGTGAGTGGTAGAGAGAGTGGCTGTATGGATGAGTGTGTGCTTGTATCAGTGATTGTATAAGAGACTAAGTATGTGTTAGTATATGTTAGTATATGTATGAATAAGTGAGGTGGTGTGTGAATAACTGTATAGGTGAGTAAATGGGAATGGGATTGATTCTGTGCATGACTGACTAGGTGTGTGAGTAACCATGGATGAGTGGCGGTGCGTGAGTGTCTATATAGGTGTATAAGTGCATATGATAGTGCTGTATTGATGAGTGACTGCATGTATGAGTGACTGTATGGATGAATGAGTGGATGTGTGTGTAGACCTAGGAATCAGTGAGTGGGTATGTAGTAACTGGTATTGGTGTGTCTATGGTTTCGAAAATGGTAGTCTGTATTTTAGAGTGGGTGTATCGAAGGTTATATTAGGGTGTGAGGAGGTGCATCAGATTATCACGTGGATGATGTCATCAGTGATGTCATCAGTGATGTCAATTGAGATGTCATCAGTGATGTCATCAGGAATGTCACTGACCATGTCATGAATGATGTAATATGTGATGTCATCAGCAGTGCATAGCGGGGGCGCGAGTTATAGTTAGCTGAACTAACTATAACGGCCAAATTTCTCTGGTTTTGTACGAGTGAAATGTCCAACTAAAAATAACGTCCCTGAAACCTGTGGTTTTTTCAGTGAATTTCTAAGGTTTTTTAAATGCTAATTTCTAACAATAACGTCCCTGAAACCTATGGTTTTTCAGTGAATATATATATATATATACACACACACACACACATACTTTGACCCTTCCTTCTCTCATTCTATGCACCTGGCCCCTCTCTCAGAGGTTGTTGTTCGCTCCTGCATACTTTGGTCACCTGTTGTTATATGTACCTGGCCTCTTCCAGATGCCATCCTTCCCACCTGTCATCCTATGTGCTTGCCCCTCCCCCATTAGCCTTTATACCTGGTGCCTCCCACCTGTCATCCACTATATCTGGTTCCTCCCATCTGTCATTCTAAGTACCTGGGTCCCCCCACATGTCAACCTCTGTACCAGACCCCACATGCTTGTCATCCTCTGTACCAGACCCCTCTCACTTGTCATCCTCTGTACCAGACCCCTCTCACTTGTCATCCTCTGTACCAGACCCCTCTCACTTGTCATCCTCTGTACCTGGCCCCTCACATCTGCCATCCTTTGTACCTAGCTCCTCGCACATGCCGCGCTGTGTACCTAAGCCCTCCAACTGGCCATGCTCCCATCTGTCAGTATAGGCATCTGATCTTGTGACAGGCAGCTGAATGAATGGTCATTTATGTCTTGTGACAGAGATCTGAGCAGCGCCACGTGAGATGGCCTACAGGGCAGGGCCCAAGTCATTCATGAGTGTAATGTATGATTAGTCCTCACGTGTCTCTGCTGCCTCAGTTTGCTAAGTGAAAGCTGTTGTGCTCTCTTTCAGTTCACCGGCAAGTGCCAGTGTCGGCCGGGATTTGGGGGGCGCACCTGCGCAGACTGCCAGGAGAACCACTGGGGAGACCCGAATACCCAGTGCAGAGGTGAGTCCTTGAAAGTGGCAGTAATAGAAACCATGTTTGCTATTAGAAATGTGCCTGACATAAGTCACACCCTCTCATTTGTGTGTTTTATCTGACATTACCACAGAGGTGGACTGGCATATCTTTCTACTGGATTATTTTGAACGCACTGGTGCATCCCAAACGCCAGTGGTGAGCCACCGTGCACCAATTCATCACTACCACAGAGCCCATGACCAACACAACTGCCGTCCCTCAGAGGTTCTGATAAGGTCCTTTCTTCCGGTGTAGCCTAAAATCTGTGTTTCCACAAACACCATGGGAGCAGAATGGAATCTGGCTGAGGTTGGATCGACGCCCTTGACTGCTCAATGAACTCCATGGCACTCTGCGCTTCCATCAGGAGGACCTCAAAAGGTCCTCGTGACTAAAGCTCACAGTGCCATTTTGCATTACCTATACTGTGTGCAATATTTGTAGGGCGGTTGCCCAATTACAGCCTCTGTGCTATAGCCACCAGTTCTTGCTCTTAACCAAAGCTGTAGGAAATCCTATGATCACATTATTTAATAGGTCCTAACATTTACAGTTGAAAAGCCATACGGTGATCTTTGTTAGCTATCTTGTTCAAGAGCAACCCTCCTACCACTTAGTCTGTTCTACTATTCAGCAGAGTTATGAATGCTCCCTTATGATGTAGAAGTCCCTTGTTCTTCATCTTTCACGACTATCATTCACTGATACCTGCACACTGCTGTTCTTATCCACTAACTATTGGCCTGGAGTGAATGTTTACATAGTACATTTACATGCTTGTATCGCTTGCCTGAGATCTTCTGTAAAGATAACCTTTAGAAAAGCAATTCCTGGCCTCATTCTGGGGCGACTTCAATGACTTGGAACTTTTTCCAAACGTATCTAGCAAAGATGCCCATGTTAGAAAACTAATGTCAGAGGTAGTAACTATTCCTTCTCTAGTATATAGGGCTAGATGTACTAAGCATGGATTTGGTAAAAGGGGTCGCATATTGTGCACCGACTTTTACCAAATCCATTCTGTTCTTGCAAACTGGCCTAAGTCCTTATAGGTGGGTTCACAAAATCCTGTTTCATAGTGGGTCACTATTCGACCTAACTCATGAATATTTATGAGGTAGGTCACAAATTGCTACCTACTATGAGTCACAGCCATTACAGGGATGCTGGCCTTCGGAGGACTGTAAGAACAACAATTTGTCCTGACCTAACCTCTTTGGAGACCAAAGAGTTAGAAGGACTCTTTAAATTAATTGAATGAGTCACAAAAAAGGTTTAATACCTTATTACTTTAACAAGAGAGAAAAATATTCTTCAAACATACACCAGAGAGAAAGACATAACAAATAAATTCATGTGGCAAAATCTTCTTTATATATTTGTTATAGAAATTGCATATTCAATAAAACATTTCAACGGTTGTCAAAAAAAGAGAGAAGTGCAAGGAAAGTGCTCATATGAGAGGAGAGTGAAGAAAGAAAAAATTGTAGAAAGGAAACAATTTCAAGATCATAGTATCGTAGTTCTACAGAGGTAACGCTGGTTGCAATGATGCTGCAAAAAGTAAACCAATGTTCTTGGGCCTGTCTACAAGAAACTTTTAATTGTATTCTCCCCAGTCTTCTCTTCTGAATGATGCTTATTAATTGGGATGCATACTTCATGGTAAATGAATGGATCAGGACAGATGAGTGGGTATTTACCACACTCCGGAGGGAACCCGTTGCTCCATGGCTGGTTCCGAAGGAAATGAGAACTGGGTGTTCACTTGTCATCCAGTTTGGGTCCTAAAAGGCGAATCAATCGCAAAAGTAGTCTGGTTACTTATTCACGAGGTAGAGCGCGAAGGCTCCTAACCGTGTGGTTCTGAGGTCAACAGACCACCAAGTCTGTGACTGCTTTTAAATAAACCATTTTCTTTTTTTTAAATGTAACCCGTTTTCCTCAACAACAACAAAATGAAACTTGTAAGTAACATTTTGTAGGGGTAGGCAGTGGTACATTTAAAAAATATTTTTTTTCAACATTCACAAAAGGAAGATGTCCCTTCCTGTTCCTGTTTCAGTAGTCGGTAAAACGTTGTTTTGTGACAGGATTATGGTGTCAAAACATTTATATATTCCACAGCAATTCGGTAGTTGAAAGGGATGCCCTAAACATGCCCCATAAAAATACCGAATCGGTATGTAGTTGCAAACAGAAATTGCAATTCGGTAATGTGTTACAGAACCGCAATTTGGGTTCTTTACATACCACAGGGGCGTAAAAAAAGTTCCCCGCAGCCCCCCTTGCTTACCCATACTGGATGGGGCCCCCTCAGCCCCTACTGATGTCATTGTGAGGGGCCCCTTCATCATATCTTGCAGGGGTGCCCACTCACATTTTGTTACGCCACTGACATACCATTTTTGCAGTTGCAAATGGCCGTTTACAACTGCAAAAAGGCTTCGTACATCTGGCCCGTAATGTTTTCTAGCTGCATTCCCTTTACAAAAACATTCCCAGCATCATGAAGATCATGGAATGGTGGTGATGCAGATTTCTAAAGTTTATGAATCACAGAAGCAAATCCCTGTGTGAGAACGCGTTACAGGTAAGTAGCTTTTCATTATTCCCATTGCCTTTATGTGTATTATCCACATCAAGTTATCCAGATTCATGACCTATTATTTTTTTCTTTTTGCCAGCATGCGACTGTGATCACAGAGGGATTGAGGCCTCTCAATGCAACAGGGCCAGTGGCCACTGCACCTGCCGTCAAGGTGTGTCGGGCGTTCGCTGTGACCAATGTGCCCGCGGGTTCTCTGGGGAGTTCCCTAACTGCCAACCTTGCCACCAGTGCTTTGGAGACTGGGACCGCATTATCCAGGACTTGGCTGCCCGCACCAGGGCACTGGTCCAGCGTGCAAAGGACATCCAGCAGACTGGCATCACAGGCATCTATGAGGAGAACTTTCGGGAACTAGAGGAGAAGCTCGCGACAGCGCAGGGCATTGTGAATGCCCGCAATGCCACGGTGGAGGCTGTGACCAAACTAATGAAAATCATAGACGACCTCAGGTGATGAAGGAAGTGATCTTCCACGCCTCATATTAATTCTTTTTTTATCAGTATTGACTTTTATTGACATTTTGTTTAGCATACACAGAAAAATAATTGTCTCTTGCAGAGCAAATAGGTGTTAATACTATTCAACTAAATAGTACTCATTTTATCAACCTCAGGAAAATCAAAAGGCAGAGTCACTTCTGTTGTGCATTGAACCACGGACAAGGAGGTTATGCTCAGATCTCTGCAGCACTGAACTATCAATACCAACTTACTTCGCACCAGCAGGAAATAAGTGGTGGAGCGGTCAGGGCCTGCAGGTCCTGGCTTAAGCAGCCTCTGCGCTGGATCCAGAGCTGTCCATCGCTGCTTGTGCTTGGCACCAGCTCTTTAGTCACCGCTCAGCTGGTACGGTTCCCTCTTGCTATTCATTAAACGGGCTTAGGTGGGTGAAGTGAACTTAAAGCGACCTATGTCAAATGGGAGGTTTGTTTTGCAAATCACTTTCCCAAATAATTTTTATGAAAATAATGTTAAGATGGTCAAAGAATGATGTGTTGAAGCGTTCCATCATTCAAAAAAGTAAAAAATAGGTCACATCTTAATACATTTATTGGACTAACTCAAAATAACAGGTCTTATTGGCCTAGGTGACTGTTGTGAAAATATCCTGGTTTAGCAGAGCCTCTTGTGGCCAGAGAAGCGTCCAGCATGATTACATTTAGTTGGTGCATCCGTCAGCTTAAACGTGTCTACGGTGAGTTGCCCAGGCCGCCGTAGGGTATGAGCTGACATGCCAGGCCAGGCCAGTACCTGCAGTCTTTAAATAGCAGTTAGGACCCCTGCTCTGCC
The DNA here is from genome assembly GCA_963921515.1 of Calotriton arnoldi. NCBI lineage: Eukaryota > Metazoa > Chordata > Amphibia > Caudata > Salamandridae > Calotriton > Calotriton arnoldi. The sequence goes on along the minus strand of CAWUFW010000442.1, from coordinate 3,870,767 downwards.
CACACAGTGACTTCCAATTGGCTGGTGAGGGGTCTAGTGGTGGGGTAGTGAGTGTGAATGCAGTGCCTGCCCTGACGCAAGGGAATTCTCGGCTCTGCTCAGACCAGGTTGCTGCATGGAATGGTCTGTTCTCATGCAGGTGGCTGTGTGAATGGGGATGAAAGGAGCCAGATTGCTCTGCTCTTTCTCCCACCGTGGCTCGTCAGGCTAGGAGTTCGACAGTGGTTCTCCTCCTCCTGTGCCTCCAGCATCAGGAGGGCTGAAGCCTCTAGAGGTGAAGCTGAGAGGTATGATACAGCTGCTGAACCCAAAGCAGCACTGGGAAGTGCAAGCAAAGGCATACTGACCTGTAAGGCAGTCTTTCCAGATCCTAAGAGGGCTTTGTTGCCCAACACATTTGTGGAGTTTTGTAGGTTAAGAGCCATCTTGCATCAGAGATTGGTTGCCTCCTCCAAGAAGGTGATACTCTTCCAGGGCTACCGCTGCATGCGTAGTTGGCGCCATGAAGAGGAGGCTCTCTGTTTCTTACTCATAAACGTTGCATTCAAAGGGCCAGAGTCAGAGCTGGCCTTCCCTTGGGAGTGCCATTGATGGAAGGCATCCTTTGGTGGCCCTACAGATTTAAGGCCATCAGAGGAAGGGCATTACATCCCTGCCTTTTTTAGGGTGGACGGGGTGATGTCTGTGGGGTACTGTCCATCACTGTCAGGTGAAACCTGGGACAGTACAAAACAATAATGGAAACACCCAGTGAAAAAGCTCCCTAGTTGTCCGGGTCTTTCGTTATTTGTTTTTCAATAACAAACTCCAACTTTTGGAGGCTTTTTTTTGACAAACAAAAAAAGTTTGTTAATGTTTGGTGAATGACCATTAAAACCAACTGTGGCAGTCAACCAAATTTGTTGTACCGTAACAGGAACTGCCATAACAGAAGTTCATATCAATGTACAGAGAACCCCACTGGGCTAGGCCGTCAGGTTGGTGGATGTAATGTCCTCTGTCACCCTGAGAGACTCTACTCTGTCCATCAAACTTTAAATCTGGCCCAAAGACTACATGTTTATCAAGCCCACTTTATTTTTGTCCAACGCCCTCTCAATGTTACTGTTGTTGCCGGAAGCAAGCGGATCTTTGAACTATCCATACAGCAGCAGCTATTTACTTGTAACAATAATTAGAAACCTACTGCCTTAACCAAGATTGGGCTAACGACCTACTAGCCTGTGGGATTAGCGGTAGTCATATCCACTGCCACTGTGGAAGATGGCCGCCACACTAGAAGATGTTCGTCTGCCATATTTAGAGATCTCCGCCAGCCGGACTGAGATCTCTGTGCCTTGAGAGGAGACGCCACCATGGCAGTTCCTCTGAAGGCACTGGAGCTTTTCTGACCGGCAGCTATGTTGTACGCTGCTGCTAATCATGATTGGACATTGTTTTTGAAAATCGAAAACGAATGGCCATGACACCATGGGCGTTTACAATGGGGGGATATTTCTTTTCCTAGGTTATCTACAGCAAGAAAAAATAACATTGAATGTCTACCATAACTAGGGTCGACTATCTGACTCTATTAACTAATGGCCCAATATCCAACAGGCCTTTGGTCCGTTGTTTCCAATGGCGGAGCCACTGTATCTCCGTCAGTCTAAACATGGCGATCTATCTGGCTTACAATGAAACAGGCGAGCTAACAGTTTGGCAAACAGAATACTGCACCAAACTTCCTCTTGGGCTACTTATCCTAAAATTGTGTATGCAAGAGGAGAAGACCTAGGGCCCAATTTACAGTTTGACTGATGACTTACTGCGTCACAAACGTTATGGATACTCTGTTCGACTTATTACAAGTGCCATAGGTTATAAGGCCCTTGTAATCAGTGCCATAGGTTATAAGGCCCTTGTAATCAGTGCCATAGGTTATAAGGCCCTTGTAATCAGTGCCATAGGTTATAAGGCCCTTGTAATCAGTGCCATAGGTTATAATGCCCTTGTAATCAGTGCCATAGGTTATAAGGCCCTTGTAATTAGTGCCATAGGTTATAAGGCCCTTGTAATCAGTGCCAAAGGTTATAAGGCCCTTGTAATCAGTGCCATAGGTTATAAGGCCCTTGTAATCAGTGCCATAGGTTATAAGGCCCTTGTAATCAGTGCCATAGGTTATAAGGCCCTTGTAATCAGTGCCATAGGTTATAAGGCCCTTGTAATCAGTGCCATAGGTTATAAGGCACTTTGTAATAAGATGGACTGGATATCCGTCAGGTTTGTGGTGGAGTAACCCATCCTCCAAACTATAAATCAGGCTCTTATCCCTAAATATGACAAAGAATTTGATGAAGTTGTGGGCTCCTTGTTCTTTTTATAAGGGCCGAATACAGACATTCTTTAGCAATCACGTGACTGCTTCCGAACAGTCCATAAACAGTAGAACTTTTACACTGAAATATACCAGTGATACATTAGTCAGTTAGCTATAACTTGCTCGCCCAACATGCACTGCTAATGGCCTCACATATTACCTTGTGGACGGTGGTAATCAGTAATTTGAACAATATTGTTCTTTAAATCTAATGTGTGTTGTCATCAAGGGCAACATTTAACATGTCATGAGCGACGTAATATGTGAGGTCATAAGCAATGCATGATGGGCTCACAAGTTAATTAACTAAACTATAACTGGGTTATTTTAGTGTTTTTGGTTTGTTTTTTTAATGTGAGTTCTTGTCTCATTTCAACATCTAACTATAACAACACCCTAAACTTTTTTTCAGTGAATTTCAGGGTATTCTGACCTGAAGCCAGGCCTGTACCCAACCCTGAGCAGGAGTTCAAGCCCCGTTGCGCACAGCCTCTGGCCATGCGCAGCGCGGTTCGCCACTGGGCTTGCACTCAATCCTCCCCAGGCCTCCCTCTGCAGGCGACCAACCAACGATGCGCACAAAGCTTGTTTACCAAAATGTTTACTATTTTAAAATTAAGGAGCTGCTATGCAACTGAGAATGTGGGTGGGGTCAGTAAACAGATGTAGAAAGGGGATGGTGTGTCTATGGAGACGTCTCCCTCTTTAACAATTTTTAGCCCCTTAAAAAAACACATTATGCCTCATATTACTAAAAAACCCATAACTTCCCATCATGTTTAACCCACTGGTTTCATACCTGCATTAACATCTAGTGCTCATTTACTTCAGCCTTCTCAGGCAAGACTTTAAATTCAACAGCTCCTATTCCAGCAAAATGGCATTCAGGAGTGCCACACCTTTGTCCTGAATACCCAATGTTAGCACGCTAGTTGTTTGTTAGAACTCTGTGGTGGAGCAGCAGTAAAACCCCGGACAATCATTTGACAGGCTGTTTCTGCTGTTGCAAGTATATTTTACTCAGAATATCAGACTTTGTTCTCACATGGCTGAGGAGAATAGTGTGAACCTATAGAAAATGTGCTTTCATTTTAGCTTCTGGACCACCTTCCATAATCTCTATGAAAAAATCAGGAGAAAAAACACGTTTTCTCTCAAACATGGTTCATCAAATCCCAGCAGAGGATCAGTATTTTCCAAAGGGCAAAATCACCTTAGAGCACACCACAATTCCTAAAATTGATATGGTACCACGAACGAGCGGTTTTCATTGTAACTAAAATCTGTTATCATCCTTTATATGTGCTTCTTATTGTGGCCCTCTAAACCCGGCATTCACTACAATGAATTTCAACTAGGACCATGTCCACTAGTCCTGTTATGGCCAGCCAATTATGGGGGGGGGTCTCTTTTGGACCCCCCCCACACATGCCCCTGGGGGGTTAGGGTGTGCTCATTAAGGGCGGGCAGAGAACTCCGCTCCGCCAGTGGAGTGTGCGGAGGTTTGCCTACTCCGCGCTCCGCTGAGAACGCGGAGTATAGGGCAAAACTCCGACTCCGCAGCGGTGCGGAGTTAGCCAGCCCCCCCTCCCTGCTAAATTGGCTCCCCGCCTCCACCCCCCCTAATAAAACTCCATGGAGTTAGGAAAAAACTCTGTGGAACTCCGCTCCGCCAACCGCCTCCACAACCCCTAATAAAAAAATACTTAAAAAGTAATTTAAAAAGAAATAAAGTCACTTACCTGTACTGCGGCGTCCCCGGGCTGCCCTCCTCCTCCTCGCCTCGCTGCGCAGTTCTTGCAAGATATACGGCGAGGAGGAGGAGGGCAGCCCGAGACGCCGCAGTACAGGTAAGTGACTTTATTTCTGTTTAAATTACTTTTTAAGTATTTTTATTAGGGGTTGTGGAGACGATTGCGGAGCGGAGTTCCACAGAGTTTTCCTAACTCCGTGGACCTCCCGTAGTGGCACTACGCCAGCTCCGCCCGGGGTTAGTGCTCATCCTGTTTTCGTACAGATTTCTTATAATTTTCAGGATGTATGGACCATTTCCCTGAGTGCTGTAACAGCTGCCACAATATTTTGTTCATATTGTGACCTGCCAATCACGATTGACCAATCTACATTAAATAGACCAATCAGAGCATATCTGGACAACAATGCTCCAAATATCATAACTTTTCTAGTGGTTAACCCCTTCAAGCCCCCCAAGCACCTTATGAGATGCTAATTTCACTAAAAGTACCAAAGAGATTTACAAAAAATAATGAAAAGCAGGCTGTCGAAGTAAAGGTCTAACTTTCTGACAAATTTGGTGTAATTCTGTTCAGCCATGTTTTTTCTAAATCAGAGAGCAAACTTTCCTGTGGGAATTAAAAAGACAAATCAACGTTTTGGGAAGTCCCACTTTTTTTTCTTGGCCCTTGCTTGATGAATCAGTGTGCAAGATTTCAAGAAGGAGCTAAAGTGGATGAACATTTGTTTTTGTGGAAAGTTTCGTTGCAGATTCATCACCCAGCACCAAAATTAAGAAAACAAAAATTCCTTTTTATGGAAAGTCTGACCTAATTCTAACTACTCTGGCGATATCACTGCCAGAGTGTTTTATGTGTTCATAGCATTTGTGGCTGTAGATACACATCTTCTGCATATTTCTGCCATCTAGTGTTGGGCCCAGACATTTGGAACTTGTTTCTCTTCGAAGAAGTTCAAGTCACAAGACCTGTTGTGACTCCACCCTTTGTCCACAATGCAACAGCACACTGGCTCCTCCTCAGATTGTTTTCTTCCACCATCGGGTTGAGTCAGTGGGGTACACGGCTCCAAAATCAATGCATTTAGAACCTGATTTTTCAGATCCGCTTCGGGTCCAGCAGCTCCCTTCTCAGCCTTGTGGTGAAATACAACTGATTGCATCAAGGAAGCCTTCTGTTCGCATTGAGGCATCTTTGGAACTGATGGGCAACACGCAAGGTACCTAGAATGCATTGCGGCCTCAAGCAGCCATTTCCTTCCGACTCTTCTAAGGGACTCTCAAAAATCTACCTAGGACAACGTTATGGAACGCACTCCATTCCACTTTTATGCTAGGTGTAATGCAAAATACACCTGGGCCGACTGCCATGAGGTCTGCAACCTCTGCCTCTCCACAGAGCACATTGAGATATCCTCCAATGCCTGTCTTGCCTTCCGCTGTAAGAAGACTCTCTGGAATTGGAGGATTGAAGGAGGGCACACCACAATATGCAGCAGCAAGTGTTGTCAGAGACGTACAACATGCCGGGCACCCAGAAGAAACAGACAACCTGTCACACCAAGCACTGGATGATCCAGCGGCACGCTTCTCCAGTAGCTGTGACATCGAGGAGAAGTTCGAGTTCCTCAAGCCAGTGATGCAACCCATGCCAGCCTTGGGACCAAAGTCAAAATTCAAGCTGCATGCACCTGAAGGTAAATCTCAGAGCACAGCTCTCGTGGAGTGAGACACTGAGCCAAGAGCAGAACCGAAAACTGCATAAAGCTTCGGGCCCAGCACATTCAGTCAGGACACCCCGGACCGAAGAAGTTGCATCAGCACCTACAAGGCTCCATCCAAGGGCACCAGAACTCACCACTCTGTGTCGCCCCCTTAGCACAGAGGCACCAAAAAGTCACATTCAGAGTTGAAATTACACCAGCACAGGTAACAAGCTGCCATAAAAAACTTTCTGTGCCAAAGCCCCCTCCAAGGCCCACTCCACAACCTGCACTGAGGCCGCTGGCAAAACCTACCTCAACTGCAAGATTGAACATCTCAGGGGATTCCACCTATGAGAAGCTGGAAGATGTTCTGGCTCAAAAAAACAAGAAGACACTGGCAAAATTCCTGCCAAGCCCCAGCAACAGTACTCGGTCACATAATCACATAATCTTTTTCGAGGAGGAGCTCGGGTGTCCTCCTCCAGTGCCCTTAGGCCCAAAATGTGTTCAAGACTTAACTACTAGTCCTACACGCTTCCCACCTCTACCATCCATGCCCTTCCTCTACCACCACCTCTCCCTCCACACTCACATCCATCTGAGCCACAGGATTCAGATTCAGGCAGTCCTAATTGTTCCCAGAACCCATACGACAAACCGTTAAAGCCACGGGGGTGAGGGGGCGACCAATGGGAAGATTATGTCATAGATCCACAGGATGACCCTGACTTGGAGTCATACCCTTTCAAACCATCCCCACCAGATGACCCTTCTGTATACCATGCAGTAATTCAGAAGGCAGCACAGTGTCACCACGTGAAACTACATACGGTGAAGGATGATGGTGGTCGAAACAATATCCAAAACTGAACTCACTGTACACTATTTACTGATGCTTAAGAGGATGATTAGGTTGGCTAATAAGAATGTCAAGAAACCAGTTAAGGCTACGGTGGTAACCCATTAATAAAAACACATGCAAACTGGCTCCAGATGACCAAGCTTACATTAGGGGATGGATAGTCCCCAACTCCTTGTTAGTTCATACTGCCCATAGAAAGATCTCTACACAGGCCATTGGAGATGCTCCCTCACCTGACAAGGACCCTAAAGAGATTGATGCAGCAGGCAAATGGGGAGCACATTAGGGCAGGCACACATTGTATTGATGGGTCTCCTCCTCAGATACAATACCAATTATTAGTAACACTGATAACAGGTGTTTCCTTGACACAGGGCACACTGCAACGAGGGGCATTAATACCAGCATCTTACTTTGCAGACATACCTGACTTAGGATGTCAGGGTTTAGGCACAAAATGCAACAGCACCTATTAAATGTACCTTCTGAAGGCAAGCCCACAGGTGGACTAGGTGCTCGAGAAAATAAAGAAGGACACAGACATGGGTAAGTGCATGGGTGCCCTTGCAGACCTCCAGTCCCAGGTTAGCATTCAGAAAGCAGCAGACTATGGGAGGTTCTAAACCAAGGGGCACAAACCAGAGACATCCTTATCAGCCATACCAGTCATCCTTTTAGGACCCCTAGCAGCCTAAGTCCTTACAAAGAGGCCCCTATAGAGGAAATGAGTATTGTAAATGCAGGAGAGTTCGTGCAAGCGGCTCCCATGCTGCCAACTAGTAACTCCCCTTTCCTTCCTCCATCCACATAACACCTGTCGGTGGAAGACTGAGGCACTTCCTACCTCAGTGGAAAAACATCATCTCCGATCAATGGGTACTCTGATTGTGCCAGAACGTTACTGCCTCAAATTTTACACACACCCCAACATCCCTCCCTGCTGCCACGTACTGAGCTCAGACCACCTTCACTTCCTACGGGACGAGGTTCAGGTATCTTTAAAAATGGGGCAACAGAACAAGTACATGCACACCAATGTGGTAAGGGGTTGTATTCCCTGTACTTTTTAATGTCAACACAGGATGCCTCCCTCCAGCCAATCCTCGAGTTTTGGCCAATGAACAAGTTCATTCCTTCCGAACACTTTCATATGGTCACTCTACAGGACATTATTCCACTGCTGCGCTAAGGTCCTCACTCGATCTGGAAGATGCGTACATTCATATCCTGATCTACCCAGCGCATCATCAGTACCTCCTGTTCATGGTAAATTGACGGCACTACCAGCTCAAGGTGCTATCCTTTGGACTCACTACTATTTCAAGGGTGTTGGTAAGACCTCCGACCCTCGGTCTAGGTCCACTCTCTCCCCACAGCTCCGCTGTGCCGTCTCTTGACTCCAGACCCCGACCTCCTCCTTGGGAGGTTCGAGGCTGCTGCCCGCTCCTGCACCTGCTGCCCGCTCCAACTGGGACCAGACTGCCTGCAACCACCGTAACCTTTCTCAGCCGTTTTTTTCTTAATTTTTCCCTGTTGTGCCACTGTTATTGTGCCCATCTGTGTCTTGCTCTAATTCCACCACTGTTTTTATTTTCTCGTGCCTGCCTGTTACTTTTGCCTTTCGACGCTGCTGCCCCTGCGGCCCCTCCCCCCCGGAATTCCCCCCCCTGAATTCCCCTCCGGAATTCCCCCACTCCCGCCTCCCAGCCTCTCCTCCCTCCCACCTCCCCTACTTAATGGCGGCCGCTGCGCGGTCGCGCCGCCGGCGCACCAAAGGCAAGCCCATCTGCGCCCGTCCGTGACCCGACCGCGGCCAGCGCCAGGAACTCTGGACCTCCCACTACCCATCGCTACGACACCACCACCCTCCTCGCACTCAACCCTGGAAGACTTAGAGAATGCCAACAGGCCTCGCCGAACACGACCCACGGCCAGTTCTCCTGCCTCCACTGCCGCCAGACCCTCACCGCCACCCCGGCCTCCAACACCGCCGACGTCAGCACCGGGGACACCCTAAAATGCATCCTCCTCAACGTACGCTCCGTACACAAACACGCCATGGAAATCTGGAACCTACTCGACTCTCTCTCGCCCGACATCACCTTCTTCACAGAGACCTGGACCAACGCATCCTCCGCCCCCGACATCAGCACCGCCATCCTAGACGGATACAAGATCCAGAGGAAAGACCGCTCCAACCACCCAGGAGGGGGCCTCGCCATCGCCCACAAGAGCACCCTCCTCCTCACCACCTCCAGCAAATCCTTCCCCTCCGCCGAACACCTGCACTTCCAGATCCAGACCACCCCGAAAGCCACACTCCGAGGAACCCTCATCTACAGACCCCCGGCCCCCGAACACCCTTCGCCACCACCATCACCGACTACATCGCACCCCACACCATCGCCTCAGCAAACTACATACTCATTGGAGACCTGAACTTCCACCTCGACAACCCCAGCGACCCCAACTCCACTATCCTTCGTGACAACCTCGCCAGCATCGGACTTAAACAACTCGTCAACACACCGACCCACAGAGCAGGACACACCCTCGACCCCATCTTCGCGGCAGGAAACAGCGTCCAATTCAGCCACACAACGCAGCCACCATGGACCAACCACCACTGCGTACACTTCGCCATCAACAAACCCAAGGCACCCAAACCAGCCCCACGCCCACCTCGAAGGAACTGGAGCAAGGTTACCGACGAGCAACTTAACTCCACCCTCACCCGAGACAACCACACCTGGGCACCCAACGCAAATGGCGCAAACAACGCAGCAAGAGAACTCCACACCTGGATCTTCAACTGCGCAGATGAGCTCGCCCGCTACGCAACCCCGACAGACAACGCCCCAGGAAAGCCGCCTGGTTCACCACCGCTCTCCAAGAAGCCAGACGCACCTGCAGACGCCTGGAGAAGAACTGGAGAAACACCAAGACAACCGAAAACCACACCACCTACAAGGACGCCTTGACGGACTACCATAACCAGATCAGAGCCACCAAGAGGAACTTCATCCACAACAAAATCCTGGCCAACTCCACCAATTCCAAGGAACTTTTCAGTGTCATTCAGGAATTCACCAGCCCACGCAGCGAAGCCACAGACATCACACCATCCCAAGACCTCTGCGACAAGCTTGGAACCTATTTCCACCTCAAGATCAAAAACCTCTATGACAACTTCATCGACCATCCACCAGGTGCCACAGACGGCCCCCCGCCCCCCAGAAACACCAGCCAGCCCACCATCTCCAACTGGACACCGATCACAGCCGAAAACACTGCCTCGACCATGAAAAGCATCCACTCGGGGGCCCCCACTGACCCCTGCCCCCCTCACATCTACCACAGAGCTGCGGCCACCATTGCACCCGAACTACAACGCACCATCAACACCACCCTCAAAACAGGCACCTTCCCAGACGACTGGAAGCACGCAGAAGTCAGACCCCTGCTCAAGAAGCCCATAGCTGACCCCACCGACCTCAAGAACTATCGGCCCATCTCGCTCCTCCCCTTCGCAGCCAAAGTTGCAGAGAAAACAGTCAACAGGAAACTGACACGATTCATTGAAGAGAACGCCGTCCTCGACCCGACCCAATCCGGATTCCGAAGCAACCACAGCACAGAGAACGCCCTACTCGCCGCCACAGATGACATCCGCACCCTCCTGGACCAAGGCCACTCCGCAGCCCTCATACTACTCGACCTATCAGCGGCCTTCGACACCATCTCCCACCGCACACTAGTCGCCAGACTACACAACGCAGGCATACATGGAACAGCCCTGGACTGGATCCGATCATTCCTCACCGGAAGAAGCCAAAGGATCAGACTCCCACCTTTCCTCTCCGACCCCACGAAAATCACCTGCGGAGTCCCACAGGGTTCATCACTGAGCCCCACCCTCTTCAACATCTACATGGTCCCCCTCGCAGCCATCGTCCGACAACACGGCCTCAACATCGTATCCTACGCCGACACCCAGCTCATCCTCTCCCTCACCAAAGACCCCACCACTGCCAAACTCAACTTCCAGAAAGGAATGCAAGACGTCGCAGTCTGGATGACCAACAGCTGCCTGAAGCTCAATGCCGAGAAGACAGAAGTCCTCGTCCTCGGTACCACCCCTTCTGCATGGGACAGCACCTGGTGGCCGACCGCCCTTGGAAGCCCACCTACCCCCTCAGACCACGCCAAGAACCTCGGCATCGTACTCGACTCATCACTCACCATGAACCGACAGGTCAACGCCGTCACCTCCAGCTGCTTCAACACCCTCCGCATCCTCCGCAAGACCTTCAAGTGGATCCCCCTGAGTCAAGGAAGACAGTCACCCACGCACTCATCACCAGCAGACTGGACTATGGAAACGCACTCTACGCCGGCATCAACAAGTCCCTACTCCGCAAACTCCAAACAATACAGAACACCGCCGCCAGACTCGTCCTCGGCATCCCCCGACACAAACACATCAGCCAACACCTCACGAAGTCTCCACTGGCTCCCCGTGGAGAAAAGAGTCACTTTCAAAATCCTCACTCACGCCTACAAATGCCTACACAACAACGGACCCAAATACCTCAACGACAGAATCAACTTCCACGTACCCAAAAGAAACCTCCGATCTTCCAACCTCGCACTGGCCGAAACCCCGCGCATCCACAGAGCCAGAGCAGGCGGAAGATCCTTCTCTCACATTGCAGCCAAGACCTGGAACGAGCTACCGGCAGACATAAGACGCGCCCCCTCCCCGAACACCTTCAGGAAGACCCTCAAGACCTGGCTCTTCGGCTAAACAGATCTGCGGAACCCCCCATCAGCGCCTTGAGACCCTCACGGGTGAGTAGCGCGCTTACAATTCCCTGATTGATTGATTCACAAAGTGCCTAGTTGTTGTAGAAGCACACCTGCGCAGAAATGTCATTCACGACTTTCCATACTTAGACGACTGGTTGATCAAGAGCAGCAGCTAACGACAATACCTAGCACACACTCAAAAACAGTCTCTCTGCTTCATGACTTAAGTTTCACCATCAATGCAATGTGTGGGTCTGTGAGTGGGTGTGTGAGTGGTTGTGTGGGTCTGTGAGTGGGGGGGTGAGTGGTTTTGTGGGTGTGTGAGTGGGTGTAGGAGTCGTTGTGTGAGTGGTTGTATGGGTGTGTGACTGGGTGTGTGAGTGGTTGTATGGATTTGTGAGTGGGTATGTGAGTTGTGTGGGTATGTGAGTGGGTGTATGAGTGGTTGTATTGGTGGGTGTGTGAGTGGTTCTGTGGATGATGTCATCAGTGATGTCATTTGAGATGACATCAGTGATGTCCTCAGTGATGTCACTGACCATTTTATGAGTGATGTAATATATGAAGTCATAAGCAGTGCATTGCAGGGGCGTAAGTTATAGTTAACTCAGGTAACTATAACTGCTGAATTTCTATGGTTTTTTACATGTAATATCTGAGCCTAACTATAACGTCTCTGAAACCTTTGGTTTTTTCAGTGAATTTCTAATTTTTTAAATTCTATTCTTTAACTATAACGTACCTGTAACCTTCGTTTTTTCAGTGAATTTCAAAGGTTTTTTAAATTTACATTTCCTAACTATAACATCCATGAAAATGTTTTTTGTGTATATATATATATGTATATTTATATACACATGTATATAGTTAAGGTAAATATATGTGGAGTTAGGCGTAGAAAATTTATTCATACTTACCTGTCAATATTAGTATCCTTGTTTTTCTAAAGCAAAATTAATGTATAACGTTACGCTGTACTTGATAATAATAACACACATACCTTTCCATGATTTGTGCATCAGAAGCATGTGCTTTAGTCCATACTTTGGATGTATGGTGATGAGTTACTTGGTTGGTATTTTCGAGTTGCTTTGTAACCACAGGTTTTTTAAATTTTATTAATTCTTTTTGTCTCACAAATCCATCGCAAACTGTTCCAATTCGTATTTTCCGGTACTTCGGGACATTCACAAAATCAGTGTGTTTTTGACAGCATTTAAAAACATTTATAGATAGTGTAAAATTAATGTTTGAGGTAAGTGATTAACTAAAATAATAAAAGTTGTTTAAATATATTTTTGGGACTCGCAATGACGTTGCGACGTCTTTGCAGATCTCATGTGACACAGAAACAAACTGATTTTACTGGTTAAAAGACCTTTCAATCATTTATAGAGAAGGCTCCTCCCAAATTTTTTATGCTTTAGGTGTTGCTGCAAAAATTCACACTTCCAGATCTACATCAACAGTTTTGTTTTGCAGTTGGTGTTTTTCCTGTCATTTTGAAAAAAATATGGCATCTCCTAGTAAAGATCCACAGCACCAGATTGGAAGCTCATCATCTGATGAAGAACCTCCTCCTTAAAAGGAAAGCATCACATGGAGGTTCTTCACAAAACCATTGGGTGCGAAGAAGGTAGTTGTGCAGAAAGTGCACCCTGTGCGAAAGAAGTGCTTTCAAGAGGAACATCAAAAAAGTACCCTTAAGGAACAACAAGCATGCTGAAGACCATGCATTGATGACACTTTGCTTGTGGAGAAAGAGAGTGTGATGGAAGCAATCCATCTACCTCATCTGCCGGTGAATGCGTTCCAGGAAATCCTGGAGTCGCACAACAGCTACCTGGTACTGTTCCAGAGTTTGCGATTTTGGGACACTTTTGTCTGAAATGCAAGAAGGTGCTGAGTATGGGAGAACAGGACATCCCTGCTCTTCTTCAAATATGCAACACCCATAAGTGTTAATTTTTTTAAAACAGAAAAAACAAAAAAATTATGTTAAAAACACGGTTCTTGTTTGAACCATTTATTCTGGTTTAAAAAGAAAAATTATATATTATATGTTTGTAAAAGTGTAAATGTATATTGTTATGTGTGTATAAATATGTTAGTTTGAATGGGTGTTTTAGTGTTTGTATGATTGTTTGTCTAATGTGTGAGTGGCTGTATGGGTGAGTGAGTGGCTATGTGAGGGACTGTATGACTGAGTGACTGGGTGTCTGAGTTGCTGTGTGGGTGAATGAGTGGCTGTATGAGTGAGTGAGTGGCTGGGTGATTGTGTGAGTGGCTGTATATGTGAGTTAGTGGTTGTGTGAGTGGCTGTATGGGTGAGTTAGTGGTTGTGTGGGTGGCTGTATGAGTGAGTGAGTGGCTTTGTGAGTAGCTGTATGGGTGAGTTAGTGGTTGTGTGAATGTCTGTATGGGTAAGTGAGTGACTGTATGACTAAGTGACAGGGTGTCTGAGTGGCTCTATGAGTGAGTGGCTGGGTAAGTGAGTGGCTGTGTGAGTGGCTGTATGAGTGAGTGACTGGGTATATAAGTGGCTCTATGGGTGGGTGAGTGAGTGGGTGTGTGAGTGAGTGGCTGTATGAGTAAGTGACTGGGTGTGTGAGTAGCTGTATGGGTGAGTGGGTAGCTGTGTGAGTGGCTGTATGGGTGTGTTAGGGATTGTGTGAGTGAGTGTATGGGTGAGTGAGTGGGTGTCTGACTGGTTTTGTGGGTCTATGAGTGGGTTTGTAAGTGTCTGAGTGAGTCTGTGAGTTTGTGTGAGAGTGCCTCAGTGGGTCTATCAGTGGGTGTGAGATTGCCTGAAAAGGTCTGTGAGTGGGTGTGAGAGTGTCTGAGTGGGTCTGTAAGTGGGTATAAGAGCGTTTGAGTGGGTCTGTGAGTGGGTGTATGGGTGAGTTAGTGGTTGTGTGAATGACTGTATGGGTAAGTGAGTGGCTGTATGACTGAGTGACTGGATATCTGAGTGACGGCATGGGTGAGTGAGTGGGTGTGTGAGTGCTATATGAGTGAGTGACTGGGTGTGTGAGTGACTGTGGGTGAGTGGGTATCTGAGAGGCTGTATGAGTGAGTGAATGCATGTGTGAGTGCTGTATGAGTGAGTGATAAGCTATGTGAGTAGCTATATGTCTGTAAGTGACTAGGTATGTGAGTGGCTTTATGGGTGAGTGAGTGACTATGTGAGTGGCTGTATGGGTGTGTTAGGTATTGTGTGAGTGCCTGTATGGGTGAGTGAGTGGCTGTGTGACTGAGTGACTGGATATCTGAGTGACTGTATGGGTGAGTGAATGGGTGTGTGAGTGCTGTATGAGTGAGTGTCTGGGTGTGTGAGTGGCTGTGTGGGTGAGTAGGTATCTGAAAGGCTGTATGGGTGAGTTAATGGATTTGTGAGTGATGAGCTGTGTGAGTGGCTGTATATGTGAATGACTGGGTGTGTAAATGGCTCTATGGGTGAGTGAGTGGGTGTGTGAGTGGCTGTATGAGTAAGTGACTTGGTGTGTAAGTGGCTGTATGGGTGAGTGAGTGGCTGTGTGAGTGGTTGTATGGGTGTGTTAGGGATTCTGTAAGTGACTGTATGGGTGAGTGAGTGGGTGTGTGAGTAGTTTTGTGGGTCTGTGAGTGGGTGTGTAAGTGTCTGAGTGAGTCTGTGAGTTGGTGTGAGACTGCCTCAGTGGATTTATCAGTAGGTGTGAGACTGTCTGAGTGGGTCTGTGAGTGGGTGTGAGAGTGTCTGATTGGGTCTGTGAGTGGGTGTAAGAGCATCTGAGTGGGCCTGTGAGCGGGTGTATGAGTGTCTGAGTGGGTGTGTGACTGGATGTGACAGTGAGTGGGTCTGTGATTAGGTGTGACAGTGTCTGAGCGGGTCTGTGGGTATGTGTAAGAGTATCTGAGTGGGTCTGTGAGTGGGTCTGACAGTGTCTGAGTTGGTCTGTGAATGGGTGTGACAGTGTCTGAGTGAGTCTGAGTGTGTGAGTGTTTGAGTGGGTCGGTGGGTGTGTGGCAGTGTCTGAGTGGGTCTGTGAGTGTGAGTGCCTACATGGGTATTGAGTATTTATAGGAGTATCTGAGTGGGTTATGTTAGTTGGTGTATGAGTGTCTGAGTGGGTAGGTGAGTGGGTCTGATAGTGTCAGAGTGGGTCTGTGAGTGGGTGTGAGAGTGTCTGAGTGGGTCTGTGAGTAGCTGTGAGTGTGTCTGAGTGGGTCTGTGAGTAGGTGTACAAGTGTGTGAGTGGGTCTGTGAGTGGCTGTGACAGTTAGAGTGGGTCTGTGAGTGGGTGTGTGAGTGTCTGAGTGGGTCAGTAAGTGGGTGTGAGAGTATCTGAGTGGGTCTGTGAGACAGCATATGAGTGTGTGAGAGACTGTGGATGTTTTGTTGTTTCTAAATGTTTTTGGCAGAATTCGGAAATACGCCACGATTTTACATGGGGTGCCATGCTGAGCATCGCAGAGGATTTGCGAACCTTCGCACGTATAAAAAAACATTATGGGGTATTATCTAACCCATCAGAGGTCCCTCACACACCACTATATTACACCCATGAGGTCAGGGTACCTCTAACCTGACCCCTTCTACTTCATTAGATCTGTATTTTTGCAACCAGGGACTGTTCCCCGATATCTACAATGTTGGCTGCAACTTTCTACTCAGACTGCAGCCAGCCAATTATGACAGTGCTGTTGGCGCCTGGATTCGCAATGTGCCGCGATTAGGTCGTGCCTCTAGATATCTATATTTCTTTTTCCATTAATATCTCAAAAACTACTGAACCAATTTACACCAAATCATGAAAAGTACACTTTCTGGACCAAGATCTAGCTTTCTGCCAAATTTGGTGTAATTCCGTTCAGCGGTTCGGTCTGTAGTCATATCTAAAATCTCTATGGGAATTAACATGGGAAACACACTTTTTTGACACCCCTCCCCTTTTTCTCGGCTCTTCCTTGAAGGATCTCCCCAAAAATTTCCATTCACAACAAGAAACAGATGGTCACCTTTTTTGGAAAATTTCGTGAAGATTCGTCAAACGGCGCTAAAGGTATAAGCAAGTCAAAAAACACTTTTCCTATGGAAAATAGGTACTAACTATAACTACCTACTGGTGACTGCCAGTAGGTAATATATATATATATATTCATTCTTATTTGTTTTAAAGAAAAGTCTTACCTAATCATAATCTAATTAATTCTTCATCAGTTCCATAGCTTTAGTAACACCTGTTACTAAGAGCATTTGGAAGCGGCAGAAGAGCTACATTTTATAGCTCTTTGTATTATTCTTACTCTCACTCTCACTCTTCGGGCCTGATTACGAGTTTGGTGGGTGGGAT
This sequence comes from Calotriton arnoldi, assembly GCA_963921515.1. NCBI lineage: Eukaryota > Metazoa > Chordata > Amphibia > Caudata > Salamandridae > Calotriton > Calotriton arnoldi. The sequence goes on along the minus strand of CAWUFW010000442.1, from coordinate 3,853,945 downwards.
ACTCCATCGCAAACGTGACGGATATCCCGTCCGCCGTATTACAAGTTTCATAGGATATAATGGAATTGTAATTTGGCAGACGGGATATACGTCACCTTTGTGATGGAGTAACCCTGTCCGCTAAACTTGTAATCAGGCCCCTAGTGTTAATTTTGTTGTTATTCTTAGTCCAGCCCCATTTTAAATTACCACTGATCTGTTTCTTTTTTGAACCACAGAAACAAAATTACTGAGACTACAGAAGCCCTGACCCAGCTGGAGGGTGAGCTTACAGAGGTACAGGATGAGAACTTTGCGGCCAACTACGAGTTGACATCACTGGAAAGAGATGCACGGGCGCTTAACACATCTGCAAAGGAGCTCTCCCACCAGCTGGATGTCCTGAAAAACTCTAACTTCCTAGGTAAGTGGCACAGAGGAGGGGACCAACTGTGAGGGGCAATGAGTGGTTTCCTCAGGGATCTGAAGACATCAAAAATCCTTCTTGCCTTCTGTCCCTGAAGATGCAACTTAGGGATGAGGGGAGATGAGAGAGCAGGTGTGGAAGAGGTTGTCACTGAAAATGACGCTCTATGGAGTTGTAGACTCGACTATTACTCAAACAAAGATTTCCCCGCAGACCAGTAGTCATGATTGCTTGGCTGGGCCTTGGTCATTCGCATGTCAGGCCGAACTCTGTGGTTCTCCTTCAGCACAATCAGCAGACATTCCTAAGCATTGTATAGGTAGCAGTCCCTCTGAAGCCCAAGAACAAATGCTGAAGGAGTTGGAAGGTGCTGGGGCAAGCCTGCCTGGGCAGTCTGCAAGAGCATTTTGATGGTACTGTTCTTTGGAATATGGAAGCATATTGCAGCTAAGGGTCTCTGATGTTTTATTTGCCCCCCCAGGTTAAATATTAAATGAGCCTCATGCTCAGGGAACCCAGGAGGATTTGTGCAGGTGCCTGAGCATTCAGTGTGCCATAACAAAAGAACAAATTATGTATCTATGTAAGCATATGTTATTTATAGAGTGAACCTAGCTAAAATACAGCACAGTGCAGTACATGGGTCAAAGACAAGCATAAAGTCAACGAGTAGCAGGAAAGGAAGCTGGGTTATGGACAATTGATGCATTGCAATGTTGTGTTTTTTAAAGAGGTGAGTCTTCCACTCTTTCCTAAAATTGGAGCAGTGTTGGAGCAGGACTGAAAGTCTCAGGTGTTGTTCCAGAACCTGGGTACATAAATGGAACAGGCCTGCTGTCTTTCTGTTTTATACTTCTTAGTCTGCAGCCTGATGGTGTGCTGGCTGCAGGTGTGCTGAAAACCTGGAAAGATGGTGAGACTGTCTGTAAGACAAACAGAGGTGCTGGTCGTGATGACTTTGTAAATTATGCACCTGGTTTTGAAGATGGTGAGGGCCAGCAACAGGAGCCAATGGAGTTCCATCAGGGTGGGGGTGATGTTATCATTTTTCTTCAGGCCCTGGAGAGAAGTGCTGCAGCGTGTAGGATGCGCCAAAGGGGCACCAGTGTTAAGTCTGGGAGGCAATGGAACAGGACATTATCACCATTCACATGTGAGAGTACAAGGACTTGAACAATAGTTCTGAAGTCACTTTCTGGAACAACCGGTTTGACTTTCTTTAGAAGAGAGAGTTGGTACTAGGCCGTCTATGTTTTTTAGGCATTGTTGGATTTCGAGTACAACCCTATGTGTTAAAGGGCTACTCACTGCTAGCTAAAGACTGTACGGGTCACCCTTCAGATGTCCCACCACTTTGGGTTGTGTGGCACTGAAAGTGACATCATTCAAATTTTGACTCGGATGACAGTCCTGCATAGATTATTCTAAGGAATCTTCACTGAGAGCTCAATCTACAGAAATGTAATAAACAGGGACTGATAACACCCACAAACCACCAGCTCCTACATCTAGCTCTACTTTTAAAAGATGAGTTATTGGATAAGTGAAATCACAGACTTTGCAATCCAAAGCATAAATGGGTCTACAGGCTGGCTATGAGGAAGCTTAAGCTATGTGTCCGTGAAGCTGAAATTGGAGTATCTGCCTAGGTGATTGCTTCATGTAGTAGTGTCTGTGAATACTAAGTATTTGTGTTCTGTTTGTGGACGGGGAGTATTGTAGTTTCAGTTGTTTGAGGCTGAATGCGCTATGAGCTGTCATCACCCTACGCCTCACCAGTTGTGCCTACATTCCAAGGGCGAGGGGTCGTCCCTTAGAGTAGGGACAGTAGAATCTGTTACATTGTTCTGCTACATGTGCATTGTCTTTATTGTGATCTAGGAGCTTATGACAGCATCCGGCAGTCTCACGCCAAGTCCCGCGAGGCAGAGCGTCAAGCCAACGCTTCCACCCTGGATGTGCCAAGTGCCGTGAGTGACTCCGCCAACACTCGCGAGAAGGCAAACGTGGTGATAGGGAAGAAGCGGGATGATTTCAACAAGAAGAATGCCGCAAATCGCAAGTCTCTGGTGGATCTTACAGCGAAGGCGAACATGCTCGACCTGAAGAAGATCAATGAAAAGGTGAGGACGGGAATTATTCTAACTCAGCTTCACTGGCCAGGTGACTGAGCATTTAGAGGGTCTCAGAAGAAACTTAACATACCCAAATCTTTCTATTCCATCTGTCCATCAACCACTAGCAACACTTCTCTAAGCCCCAAGGACAACCAGACATACCCACACTAGTCTTTTGCTTGGTGTCTTTTTTACAAGAAACACTTAATAGGGCACATGGCCTACCCAACATACCAAAAGTACTTGTCCATAGTCAGAGATCCATCACTCACTAGCAAAATAAATAACATAAGGATGACAAAATGTACACGTAGCTGTCCATCACCTTCAGGCTCCTGGCCTCGTACCTTGGTGAGCAGGCCCCAAGCAGCTGTAGCGCCACCACAGCCTTAGCTGGCCCATCACATATGGAGTTTGTAGCTGGCTAGATCACTTTTCTTCCCACCGTGGCTGGAGCAGTTTCTGTGAATATAAACAATACTGGCTTGTCGGCCACGCAGCAGAGCACAGGTGAGGGTGTTTTCTTCACCTCCATATAAGATGGTGAAATGAGCTAGGTGGGACAGACATCCATCAATTTTTGACAGACGCCTGTTACCGCTCATCTTTAAATGAGCCTCTAGTGATCATTATAAATACTGAAAGTCAACACAAAGGTCACACAAAGTACCAAACATCCCCAGCCTGATGCCCATCCATCAATCACTAGAAAACCCATAGGAGATACCCAGCCTACCCCAACCTGCCCTTATCCTGAAGCCCATCAATTCCTATTAGGAGACATAAAGACAATCAAAGATACCCAAACCTGTCCAAAGCATGAACACATCAGTTACCAGTAGCACAAAGGCAGAGCAGACACTACCCAGACTGCCCAAGCCTGTCCTTATCCGGAGGCCCCTTACTAGCTAGAAACTAAGGGTGACAAACAGGCTCAAATCTATTCGTAGCCTGAAGTCAATCAGGCAGTAACACTCAATGGGCACAAAAGGCAGAACTAACGGACAAGAAATTGTGCATAGCTGCAGGCATGTCAATCACATGAAACTATTAAAGGAGACAACTTCATTACGAAAAAACAAGTGCATGGCTGATAAATGTGTACCTTCAGAAAATGGAAATCTGTACACAAAACAATATTTACAGTAATTCAACTTAGCTGGCAAAACGTATCAGGTTATAGTTTTTTTATTTTCTATACAAACTCCAAAGAGGCTAAACAAATTCTAAGGCAAGATTAGGAGTTCTAGAAAAGGGAGGAAATTACTAATTGCCCAACTAGAAGAAATATGTCTACAAGTCTGAGGGTTGTTTTGAAGTCACCTGGAACAATTTCAGCGATTTAAATAAAGCAGAAATGCACCAAGTACATAATTCTGTCTATTGCTAAATATTTCATGTGTTCATTTGTAGATGTTAAAATACCTCCTGAAGGTGAACCTAGGAGAATGAACTGTTGCATGTGATAGAACATTTGTGCTGTTCATGCAGAGTGACTACGCACACAACTGGTTTGTGTGCTGGGTGTGGAAGAAGTGAGGCAACCACACTCTGCATAAAACAAAAACTAATGTAACTCAGCTACAAAGGGAACTTAAAAAAAGAATCCAAATATCTGTGAAGTCCGAAGAGGCTGGCTTCATGCTGCAAGGAATGAAGAGAGAGCAGGTCTCGGCTATTTAAGTTCTCTTTAAGTCTTGACAAGCCTGTTTATCTTCACTGAAGCTATTTATAGGATATATTTTGGGCTCTAAACAGCAACCGTTGTCATAGCACACCCTTGCAACAGCATTTTGTTTCAGTTTTAGTTGCTGTTTGTGGATTCCCGCGCAGAAGTTCCTTTCAGTGCTTGTATGCCGCAAATAGTAATTTCCCACAAGTGCATGTTTTCTACAAAACCTCAAACCTGAGTATAACTAAAGTTCATAAGAACAAGCCCTCCAGCATAGCATGATATTTTGTGGTCTCTGAAGAGAGCAAAACAGGGAATGGTCTGACTCTTCTAAAGAAGAGCGTGGTAGCAACGTGGATCAACAAAAGCCTGAGGCAGGTCCTGAGACGGTTAGAAGATGACCGCAAGTCTGAAGGGTCACCAAGCAGTTTGTGAACATCCACTCCAGCTGAGCAACTCAAGGAAGATCAGAGCCAGAGCTTGACAGGCAAGCTCCTCTTGAAAGAAGTAGCCATTGCAGCTTTGACCATGCTTGCAAGGCATGGTGTCTGATACAGTAGTCCAGTATTAGCATTAGATCAAACAGCAGCAACGTGATGTCACCATCCGGCAAATCTCCTGCAGCAAATTAACATCCAAATGAGAAGGAAAGCTCTGGTGACCCGTTGTTCATTTGGAGGATGGAGGTGTTATCGAAAAACATTCCCAGATTTGGGACCTTGGTGCTAGGTAGAATGTTTACTCTGTGTATGGAAGTGCCAAGTAAGGCCTAAGAGGTTGCGGCAAGCCTACCACCTATATACCTAAGGTTAAACGTTTGCTGTTCAGTATATACATGCACAGCTCACACTCCAATTTTCCGTGTTTAGTCCAAACACATTTAAACGAAAGCCTTCGGTGTATCTGTGTTACGCAAAAATGTAAAGAATAATCCAAAATCCTGAGTAGATTGCGTCAAAATACAAATACCTAAGAATGAAGAAAGTAGACTAAGAAAGAGAAGCCTAAGACAGAGAAGATATATGAAATAAAACTTTGCTTCATTTAGCAAGTGAAGTTTATGTGATTATCTCACAAACTTTTGTCACCTTTTTGAAAGCAATGGTCGTGTTAGTTCGTCTAAATATGTGGGTCCTGATTCATAGCCAATGTGTACATTAAGTCCTAGGCGTGCACCTACAATTTATTACATTTTTTCATGTTTGTTCAGAAATGCCTAATCCTACGCATAAGAAATGTACCAAGGAAGACAATTCTGAGGTTTAGACTTGGGTGCGGTAGGATTTGAGAGACAGTCCCTCTTTGAATCAGTCAGAAAGGGATGTCTCACCCTAGGGACAGTCTAGCAGACCCCGTTGGGTTGGCTTGGAGCAAGCAGGGGCCAATGGGCCTCAACTGTGTGAGATGATGTAATTTGCCTCTGTAATCCCAGGCTCTATCTTAGTAGGCTCTGCCAACTGGGCCAAGTTCCAACCCTTCAGCACTTGGCTGTCAGTGGTAGAAATAGCAAGTAGTGACAGGCTTCTCCGGAAGGTGGGGTGGAGGTGCTCGAGCTCAAGACTCAGTCATACCGCAGCCCAATAACTGAATGTCCAACTCAGTGCCTATCATTTAAGAAAGAAAAGTATTTTAATGCACACTAGAATGGAATACTAGGCACATACATAGGCAAAGCACAATGTTGTGTCCTGGGTGCTGTTGGGCAGGGCTGCAGGTCCAAGCACTATCTTTTCCTGGTTCCCTCGTTGTGGTCTAGGCAATTCCCCCCTGGGATTATAGCAATAGTTTTTTGCTGCTCGGATGCAAATCGACCCCTTAATGTATCTCCACTCAGTCTCGCACAGGTCAGTAGTGTTAGTTCCCGTACAGTATAGTTGCTCTGTTTTTACCATCCACTGTGGACTAGTCCATTCCAGCAGCAGCATTTACTCCTTCTTGCTTCTAATAGAAGCCGCACTCATCAGCAGTTCCGTCAGGGGTCTCTTCTTTGGCTGTGGTACCCATCTGGCAAACACGGCTTCAGCGGTCCTGCTTATGTACGTCTCAGTTGGTCACTGGTGGAGGAAGGGTAGGCGGGAATGGTGATCCCCACAGAAGGCTCAATCTCAACTTAATCTCAGCGTGGAGCAGGTGGGCAAGGCGTGGGCAGGTTTTCTGGGATCAGTGCAGCCACACCCAGGCCAATCTCCATCCTGCATTGTAGCCACGCACCAGCTCATCTCTTAGAATTACAGCCGTGCCCAGGTTGATCTTCTTCTGGGCAATATTACCATGCACAGGCCAATCTTCTTCTGGGTAATACGGCCAATGCCAGGCTGAATTGTTCTCAGACCACTGCCGCCACAAACCACTTCCAGAGAGACTAGATGTTAGATTAGCATGACAGCAGGTCCAAAATCAAAAACTAGGATACCAGATATTTCCAGTTGGGCTCTCAGGGTAGGGGTACATGAATACACACCATGCAGGGGGCCATTTTCATCGCGACACAGTCACTCTTTGAATCAGGCAGAAAGGGGGCACCCCCCTCCTGGAATACTGTGCAGGGGCTGGCATGTGAATCATTGTGATAGGTGTATGGTCTTCTCTTACAGGTCTGCGGTGCCCCGGGAGATGCCCCATGCTCTGAAAGCCCCTGTGGAGGAGCTGGCTGCCGTGACGACGAAGGGAAAAGACACTGCGGTGGACTAAACTGCAATGGCGCAGTAGCCACTGCAGATAATGCACTGGACCGGGCTCGTCACGCTGAAGATGAGCTTCAGAAGGCCATGGGGGAAGTAGAGGATCTTTTCCAAAAGGTAAGGGCTGGAATGTTTAAATCTCTCTGTCAGAAAATCAGACCTGTCGGGGTACATATTTACAAAACAAGTCCTCAGTACTAATGAGAATTATCCATTCTAACCACTAATGGGTTTAGACAGAAGTCCAATATCTAAGTGTTACACTCAAGACAAGCGGAGAAAGAGTGCCTTTTCTGTGAGTTGAAAGTACCTAAAAATCAGGAGGGGTAACAGTAATACTAAAGCAAACAAACGCTTTGGGGAGTGGTTGGACCACATAAGATGGAAAGAGGAGTGGGCTGGAAGGGAAACAATCAGGGCAAGCATCGGCTCGCTCTTATGGACTAACAGGCCATGTGCCCCACCTTTTTCACAAGGAGAGTGTCTATCAGGCTGAACAAAGATCAGCCTGCCCGACACGCTTCTTGTTCAGGTCAGGCAGCCAGTGGCTAGACATGCGCTAAATGCGCAGACTCCTGGCTGCCTGAGCTTTGCCAGGCTGAGGATTTCACAGTCCTGTGGGCGTGGCCTCCTCAACCTGGCAAAAGTGCCTCGAGACTCTCCCTCTCGTGACAAGGGGGAGCATCAATGATTGCCTCACACCTGGGCGTTACAGTTTTAATCCATGAAGTGCCGAGTGTCAGTCAGTGACACCTCGTCACAGAGTGTGGTGGGGTCAACAGTCTTACTGACCCCATCCCACTCTGTGACGAGTGAGAAACTGCTGCCTCCTCTCATTGGCTGACCTAAGGTCAGCCAATGCGAGAAGGCAGCAGTCCCAAACCCTCCTGGGACCTCTGAGGCTTCCCTCTTGGGCTGTAGTGAAGGTAAGTTTTGTTTTTTCATGTTTGGTGCGTGCATGCATGTATGTATGTATGTATGTACGAATGTGAATTTGAGTGAGTGAATGTTGTGAATGGGTGTGTGTGTGTGCGCTAATGCATGGGTGTGAGTGAGCGTGCATGTGTACGTGTGAGGGCCCCCTGCCCCCATCTCTGCTAAAATTACTGTCCACCACTGATCGGGGCCCAGTATGAATGAATGAATGAAATTGGCATTTGTAAAGCGCAACACTCACCCCGAAAGGCATCTCGGCGCGGGAGTCAATGAACAAAGAAGCCTGTCCCTCTGAAAATTTGCGAAAGAATAAACACTTAAGGCTCAGTGAAAAACTGTTTTTTTCAGGAGCTTTCTGAAGTGTGTGGTAGTTAACAGCTTGTTGTAGAGTGAGAAGGAGATTGTTCCATGCCTTTGCCCCAAGAACAGATATGGATCTGCCATCCCTGGTTTGTAAACTAAACTTCGGGATCAATAAAAGTTTGTTATTAGCAGATTTTAGCATTGTATGGGGAGAGTAGGGAACAAAACGACCTGAACGACATTTGGGGCTAGTTGATGAAATGTCCTATACACAATGGTTAAGGATTTGGAAAAAAATCAATTTTTCAACAGGAAGGGAATGAAGTTCAATAAACCTCCTGCAGTGGAGCTTTTGCTGGGAAGTTTAAGAGCCAATCTCACTGCTGCATTTTGAACCACCTACAGCTTCTGGGTCAGATATTTGGGCAAACCCAAGAAAAAACTATTACAGTAGTCAGGCCTTGAGGTGATTAAAGTGTAAATAACCGTCCTTGTTGCTGAGAGGGAAAGAAAGTCCAAAAACGTTTTTAGGGACTTGATCACAGAAAAGCAGACCCCCCAAGACAGTGTTAACATGATGGCAGAAAGACAAATAATTGTCAAACTTAACTCCCAAGTTCCTTGCTCCATTTTTCGGCAGATGGGGCATGTCAAGATTGTCTGGCCACACCAATCCGAGGTGGAGAACTGGTTAATTCCAAAGCAGAGAATTTCTGTTTTCTTAGCATTACACTTTAAGAAATTACCGTTCATCCATCTGATTACTTCGGAGAGGCTTTTTAAAAAAAAATTAGTTCGGAACTGGTGTAGTTCTTATTTAGGGCCAGAATCAGTTGGGTATCATCAGCATAAGACACAGTGGAGTTACCAAATGTTTTAATAAGGGTACTAAGGGGGGACATATTACAGTGAATAAATTAGAGCTAAGAGATGAGCTTTGGGGGACACCGTATTTGAGCGATTTCTCCTTTGATTTAAAAGGCCCCAAAATGAAAACCTGCTTCCTTTGGTCTAGAAATAATTGGAGCCATGCTCAGGCACAGCCTCGAATGCCTATGTCAGCCAGATGTTGAAGAAGGAAATCGTGACTGATCATGTTGAATGCTGACGACATTCCCAAGAGAATCAGAACCCCATTTTTTCCACTGTCTAAAATAAACTTTAAAGATTCTGAGACTTCAGGGAGTGCAGATTGTGTGGAGTACCTAGGTCTAAAGCCAACTTGAAGAAAATGAAGAATGTTTTATGTTTCTGGTGATTGACCAATTTTTCCAGTATTTTTGCTGGTGCTGGAAGCAAGGAAATGGGTCTGTGATTAGACAAGATCTTCGGGTCTGCATTGGATTTCTTAAGTAATGGTTTAAGAAGAGCTAGCTTCCATTTATCCGGTACATGAGCCAAAAGAAGTGATTGATTGAGTATAGATTTCAAGATCTGGTTGATGATCTCAATACCCTTTTTAAATACGGACAGATGACAAGGACCTAAAGTTGATCCTGATATACAGCTCCAAAGTAAAAGAACTAAACTCTGCGAGAGGCGATATCATGGGACAATCCAATGAGATCCTACTGGGCGTCACCATCTGCATCTCAGAGGGAGTGAAGCCAGGGCAAATAGTCTTGATCTTATGATCAAAGAAATCAGCCAGTTTGTCACAGAGTTCCAGCAAGAAATCAGGATCGGGAGTACAACCTTTAGGCTAAAGGAAATCTTGGAAAATTTGGAAAATAGTGCAAGAATCATTTTTGTCAATTCAATCTTTGCAGCAAAGTACAGTCTCCTGGCTTCTCTAATGGATTTATGATATTTATTTTTTAAGGCCGATTTGTATAAGACTCTGTTGGCTTGGGAATACGTGGGCCTCCAAGCCCGCTCTACCTTTCCAAAGGTAAGGCGCTCTTCTGCCAAAGAGGGTGAGAGCCAGGGGGCAGAACGAGCTCAGTTCTTCTGGTTGTTGAGACTCTGAGGTAGGTGGGCTTCGATGGCCTCAATGAGCTAGTGAATAAAACTGTCTAGGTCCATGGTTACCTCTCCAGTTAGATGAGTGGGAGAACAGGAAAGCCACTGAGTAAAGGTAGTGCCCTGTCATTTGTCCCATCGTTGATGCGTGAGATCAGTCCTTCCAGAAGCCCTACTCCTAGTTCTGTATGAGCCTGATACAAAAGGAATAAACTTATGATCAGTCCATACCTAGGCTTCTGGAATACCAGCCATAAGAGACTGTCGATTGGTAATGACTAAGTCCAGCATATGGCCAGCTTGATGTGTAGAGCTGGTCTCCAACTGAGTAAAATTAAGGGCAGTTAGATGGTTAATAAGAGTCCTAGTGGCACCCTTTTTAACATCATCGATGTGACAATCACCTAGGATGGTGAAGTTCGAGTAAAATACAGAGCAAGGATGTACAGATGGTGTCAGTGGATGTTCTATGAGAGATAAGGTTGGAAGAAGATTGGCCGGGTACTGATTATGGTAATGGCTAGAATGGGGTAAAGCAAGAGAGCTGACAGGAAGGCAAGCAGGAACGAAGATGAAAAGGGAAAATGGAGTGGCGGGAGGAAGATTTGGCATATAAGGGGAATGGGTGGGGAGGGGAAAAGTGATCAGCAGGAGGAGTAAGAATACTTGATGAGAGCAAACTGTCGGGCCATAAGGGACAGTTTCAATCGGTGGGAGCACCCGCCTGTCACATTTCCACCCGTCCTCCAGCTCATATGAAGTTTACAAAAGCGTTTGTACTCGCAGATCTCAAGTTTTCGCCATCCTCGAGGATTTGTCCTGGCCTCAAAATCGTCCAGAATATTATCGATGGGGAATGAGGGGAAAGGTCGCACTAGCCACACTAATAAACATCCTTTATCTACAGCACACAATATTATATTCTCATCCTTCAAATGCATCCGGATCATTGCACCATTTACCTCAATAGCTATCCCACAGCAGCAGTGGTGTATCATCTCTGGCTATACCCCTAATTCCTTGATGACTAGATGAAATTCTAATTGTGGAAGACTTTAATTTGTGGATAGTCTCAATGCTAAGCCTGGTGTCGACCTCCCCAACAATGAGCAGGTACTCGGCTTCGATCAGTAAGAGGCCCCAAACAAGGTCATAAGCACCCTCAATAAAGCGTCCTGGGGCAAAGGTCCGGTACACCTACCCCATTATGCCTCTTCCAAACCCTTCGTTCGATGCCCGTCCATCGTATCAACCAACAACCATTTAGGAGGATGAAACATTGACGAAGACCATTGGGTGTTCAAGGACCCAGACTTTGAAATGCTTTCAACTCAAATCTGAGATCCAAACAAACTTCATGCAATTCAGCAAACCTTTGAACACTGAACTTTTCACACTTTCTTTAACTGAACTTCACACTGAAAAAGAGTTGCGATGAAAGAGGTTCTGGCATGGGACACCTTGGCATACGGCTGTACACCTCAAGTGCTAGGAAACGAGTAGTGAGACATGTAGTACACCACAAATCTCGAAATAAATTAATTAATAAGTAAAATGCTGGGCAGTCACTCTTACCCCACCATATGAATAATAATAATAATACTAGGATTCGTATAGAGCGGCTAATCACCCGTGAGGATCTCTAGGCGCTGCCCAGAGGCACAGGTAGATTAAGTGATTTGTCCAGAATCACAGGATGCCGAGACGAAGCCGAGACTCGAACATGGATCCCCACCTCCAAAGTCGGGTGCTTTGGCCCCTATGCCACAGCCTCTCCCTAAATGATAATAGAGTATTTATCACAAAAGTTAGGGTGAAAGAGCCTGAGTCCAGATATCTACAATAGAGAGTAACAATAATTTACAGTTTTAAGGCAGGTGCATACTCACCCGCTGCTGAGAGCAAATAAGCCCATCATGTCTACTGCCGCAGCATCATCCTAATCCTGCAGGCACCTGCGTCCCCTTATGCCAAGATTATTCCTTGCATTAATCCAAGACTTTTTAAAATCTTGTTCCTGGTTTGGCCCCTGCCACTCTAGCCTGAAGGTTGCTGAATGTATTTCCCCTCCTTTGCTTGCAAAAATCCATCCCTTTGCACCCTTTACATCCCCAAAAGAAGCAACGACTCCTGCCACACACCACTCTCCTCTGCAGGACAGGCCTCATGCTGTAGTTTTCTGTGAATAATACATGGTGGCATAAAACTGCCATGTCTGCTGTGCTAACTACTCAGCAGCTGATGTAATGCTGAATCAGAATGCTGCTGTACACAAGCTGACTATGTATTTACACCATATATTCTATGGATCTGAATGCATAACTGAGGTGTATTCATACAGGTGGCCGATGTCAAGGTCAAGGCGGATGAAGCCAAAGCCAAAGCTCAGGCTGCCCTGGATAAGGCCAATGACACGAGGGCCCGCGTGGAGCGGTCCAACAAGGACCTGAGGGAGCTCATCAAACAGATCAAGGACTTCCTGAACCGTGAGTACCTGTGATGGGAGCAGAAGGGGCTGGGGGAGGAAGAGTAAGGAGGAATAGGCAGGGCTCTTTCACCTCACACTTAGATCAGACCTAAAGGCTAGGGGCTTGAGGCACAGTTCTGCCTTACCCTTTGATTTCTGGGTAAAGTGCTAAACCCAAGAGAGCATCGACTAGAAGAATTTCCTCCACCACAGAGATAATATGGTGACGTCTCCTCAGATTTAGCTCTTCCTCCAGAAATCAGAGGAGCTTCCATTTTCCTCTAGACACTCCGCCCTACCTGTGGCAGCCGGTCCAACATATGTAAAGTACGCCACCGCAGCAGCAGACCATTTTCACAAGAGGAGCAAATTTGACAAAGATGCTTGTCAAGTCTGGTGGAATCGTGAGTTTGGCGGGGCAGGAGCTCCTCCAATGTATGGCTCTGTTCCTACTCGGCTAAACTCTAAGTGAGGCCCCAAGACATCTCGACAGACTGTTCCCTGTGAAAGGTTGGTCTAATACGGATAGATAGGTGAGCAAAAAAGGAGGCTGGCTCTGACTCATCCCTACGTGCCTTTTAAGTCATTGTTGTGTCAGGAAATTAATTATTTTATCTGTTTTGCCCCAGACCAGTACTTTGGGTAACCTACACTCCATGTGAAAGAAAGTGAAGGATGTAAGAACTGAATATGCAAGAATAAACCTTCTTAATGACCATTTACTCTTCACACTACCCTAGTAGCCAAGTTTTAGATATTTCCTCCACAGAATTAAGGCGCAAGCCAAGGTTCATCTATGAAATTGTCACTCAGGAGTGCATCCTTTTCAGTTTAGTAGCTGCAAGGAAATGTTTTTGATGATATAATAATGTGGAATGTCACTAAAATGCTTGTACCTGTACATTGGTGTTCTGCAGAAGAAGGTGCTGATCCAGACAGCATTGAGATGGTGGCCAGCCAAGTTCTGGACCTCTCTATCCCGGCTACCCCTCAACAGATCAGGCACCTGGCAGAGGAGATTAAGGACCGTGTAAACAGCATCTCCAATGTGGACGCCATATTGGACCAGACTGCTGGAGACGTGCGAAAGGCGGAGCAGCTTCTGCACGATGCCCGCAGAGCGAGGTGAGCATCCCTTAGGGAGAGGGGTGTGGCAGACCCCTTCTGGGCCTTGCAGCACATTGACTGCTCAATGAGGAAGCAGTGTGTGGTAGATATATTGTACTCAAGACAATTGAGTATGAAAACACTGATTGCATATGGGTTAGCTATGTTTTCATCAACATTACTGACCGTAGTGGTCCATGTCAGACTTGTCAGGACAGGCACAGAAGTAAATTTACATTCATTTAATCTAAATGGACGTTTTACATAGAGGTTAGATAAAAATGTGGTATGGATCCGGCCCTTCTGCCTTTACGTTGGGTATCCCCCAAGAAATTGTTCAGGTGGACAGAGCAGATATAAAGATCTGCAGAGGGATAAGAAAGACATATACCTTTAAATTTACATTGTATTGAATGGTATAGTATTGAGTAAGCCGAATAATTAGCAGCAAGCAAAGTGGACTGGTCCAGTAATATTCTAGATTGTGGAGTAGGAGCCTTGTAATGTGGCTTGTGGGAAGTAAAAATAAGAAAGGGGGAGGAGTCACCATTCTATGTTGTGAGCTTCAACCTGTTTTATTTTCCTTCAACCTGGTCGTGTTAAACATGTGAATGTCGCCGGGTATTAAATCTATTTGGTTCCTTCCTACTGATTTGTTCACCTGCAAGGTCGGTCATGAATCTGTGGTGCTACCCATTTTTGCCTTCCTAAAGACGGCTCCCAATCTGCAATGAAGATATTTCCTTGCATTGGTTAAATATGTCCTACAGTATTCTGTTTTTTAACCTTTCTTCATTGAAGAAGTGTTGATTCGTCTTTTAGCAGATTTTCAGGTTGTCAGGATAAGCTGTGTGGTCTGAGTAATCGTGGTTCGTAAACATGTTTTGGCGTGGTTTGCTGTGAGAGGCCTGTAAACCTAATAGTACAGTAGTTCCATTAGTAATGTTGATAGAATATAGGAACTGATTCTTAAAACCGTTTGTGTGTATAATTGAATTAAAAAAGACCCGAGCGTTGCATTTGTGCCCACAAATCATAGAGACTGATGTTCAGTTAACACTATTGGAGGAAATCCATCAAGTGGTGGGATGTTTGGAGCCGCAGCATGGGTTGGAGGTGGTCTTCCCATGAAGGTTCCATGAAAGCTAGCCGAGACTGTGCAGTGAACAACCATAAACTTGTTCTTAACAGGATGGTTTTCTGCATGGCTTATGAAGCTGTGCTGCCCTGTCCTTGAATGTTTTCTGGCTTACGCTGTGGTTTTCACCAATGAGCTTGACAGTCATGCTAGTACACGTGGAAATTAAGAAAAAAAGATGCATTTTTACCAGTGTGTGAGTTCTAGAAATGGGTAACACAGAGAAATAAGGGTTCCCAAGGAACCATTTCACATGATCAATGTAAGAAATTGGGTTATTGGTTCAGGGGGGATGTGTTCACCTCAGGTAACAATCATTTTCCTTGCCAGGGTGAGCCCTCAAAGTCACTAAATTAACCTCAGCTCAACTACCTGATAGCTATGGCACAAAGCAGACAGGCTTATCCTGGAGGCAATCTGTAAAATATGAGCGCAGTACTAAAACAGTAATGAAGTCGGAATGCACAACAATAAAAATCCCAAAACTAATTAGACAAATAGAGCCTTATTATGACCCTTGAAGTCCAATTCTTTGCCTTGAGGACAAGAGGGAGAGGAGGTCAAGACTTCTACACTCTTCTCAGGTCTCTCTCAGACCGCAGATTCAGCAATCTTCTGATCTTTCACAGGTCCTGGAGTGTCTGAAGTGGGTGCCTGGAGATGCCACATTCATGCCTGGCACTAGCAAGTGGGTGGCAATGACCCCTGGGGATGCCCTAACCAATGGCGTAAAGGTTCCCAGGGTTGACGGAACCCACTTTGGGTATTTTCAAGATGGCCAAAGTCTTTGGCCTCACGAAACTTGGGATCTGAGGACTGGGGGTGTGTGTGGGGAGTGTACTCTCGTGATCCTAGTGTCTTGCCACATCTAACACTAAAATCCAGTTTTAGGCAGTCCCTATACCCCCAACAAACTCAGACACAGTAATCTGGTAGAACAAAGCTGATACACACAGTGGATTACACCTTGGTACCATTTACTAGGGACTTATAGTTCAGCTAAAAATGCCAGTGTATAGCACTTTCTTCATGTTGAAATGAGGAGCACAAGCACTTTCCCACTGGTTAGTTCAATAGCCAGCAAAAATAGGGCTCAGCAGAAAGGCAAACATATATGGTCGGACCCTGCAGAAAAGGCAGAGTTCCAACAGTCAACATTTCCAATATTTCATCAGGACATAGGACCTTATTTAGATCTTGGCCAGGAACTCTGTCATAAATGCTTTGTTAAGAGTTGGGAACCTGTCTTCCTCCTGCCAGAGGAGCTTCCTCTGACTCTGCCAGCAGAAACTTTAGACAAACGACCTCAAGGACATCGGGCCATTGGTCTAAGAACCACAGACCGCCCACCTTAGTTAAGGCAGATGTTATGGTGTGTTTTGTTCCAGTTTTAGACTGCCAGGAAAAGCCTGTTGATCACGAACAGGAAATATTATAAATGACTCACGCACACCAGGAGAAATCTCCTAGGGTGTCAGGCTATTTTTTTTTCTTTTTCGAAAACAAACTTCCAATTTGAGAGTTTAATGTTGAAAAACAAAACACTTTTGCTGAGAATCCACATTAAATATGGCAGCCCTCAGCAAACCTACAGTGTCATCAGAGGAGCCACCATTGCAACAGGTACTCTCAAGCAACAGAGATCTTCACCAGGCAGGCGGGGATCTCTAAATATGGCGGGTGGTCATCCACTAGTATTTACCTCTCCAGACACTGTCGGAAACACCATCCAGCCCTCCCAGTCCCTCTGCAACTCACTTGCCAACTTCTTCCATATCAAGATTGCCAACATTTACGAGAACTTTGAACCTGAACCACCACAGCAGGACTTCCCCGCTCCTCCCTCCTTTCTCCAGCCCTACTTCCTGACCAACTGGACACCTCTCTGCACTGAAACCACAACCTCCATCATGTCCTCCATCCATTCCTGAGCCCCATCCGACCCCTGCCCACACAATGCCTTCAATCTCAGACACAAGGAAATCGGACCCCCGCTCACCAGCATCATCAACTTAGCATTCAGATCAGCCACCTTCCCGGAATCCTGGAAACACGCCAATGTCAAACCGCTTCTGCAGAAACCCACAGCGGACCCATCCGACCTCAAGAACTACCGCCCCATCTCACTCCTCCCCTTTCCGGCCAAGGTTCTGGAGAAAGCCGTCAAATGCCAACTCACAGATTACCTGGAATCCAAACACCTGCTCGACCCCTCCCAATCTGGCTTCTGCTCAAACCACAGCACTGAAACCGCCCTTTAACCACCATGGACGACATCAGAGCCACCCTTGTGCGCAGCGAGTCAGCAGCCCTGATCCTCCACGATCTGTCAGCGGCCTTCGACACAGTCTCCCACCAACTTCTCATCCAAAGACTTCACCACATCGGCATCTATGGAAACGCCCTCTTTCCTCACCAGGTGCACTCAGAGAATCAGCCTCCCACCTTACAGCTCTGCCCTTAAGAGCATCATCTGCGGCGTACCCCAGGACTCCTTATTCAGCCCCACACTGTTCAACATCTACATGACGCCGCTGTCACCCATCACATGCAGCCACGGTCTCAACATCATCTCCTATGCCGACAGCACCCAGCTCATACTTTCCCTCACCAAAGACACGGACACCACTAGAGCGAACTTCCAGAATGCTATGACTAACGTTGCTGACTTAATGATAGTCAACTGCCTCAAACTCAGCTCCGACAAAACCATAGTTTTCCTTTTCGGAAGACCCCCCTCACTGTGGGACAACTCCTGCCCTCAGACCAGCACTCACCCCCACCACCTATGCCCACAACATCGGTATCATCATCAACAGTGAGCTCTCCATGAGACAACAGGTCAACTCTGTCGTCTCCACTTGTTTCAACACCCTCAGAATGTTCCGTAAGGTCTTCAGATGGATCCCTACAGACATAGGAAGACCGTCACACAAGTCCTCATCACCAGTCATCTTGACTTCGGAAATGCCCTCTACGCCGGAACCACCAACCTCATCCTCAAGCGCCTCCAAACTATCCAGAATGCAGCAGGAAGAGTCATCCTGGACCTGCCCAGACGATCCCACATCACCCCCCACCTCTGCAGCCTGCACTGGCTCCCTGTCAAGAAGAGGTTCCACTTCAAACTGCTCACTCACACTTACAAGGCCCTCCGGAACACAGGACCAGAATACCTGAACAACCGCCTGACCTTCCACCAGCCCACCAGAAACGTGCGGTCTGCCTCCCTTGCCCTCACTACCATCCCCCGCATCTATCGCACCCAAGCCGGAGGACGCGCTTTCTCCCACCTCACTGCCAAGGCATGGAACGACCTCCCCATCCACCTCCTGAACCTCCACCACCCTCGCCAAATTCAGGCACAGCCTCAAGACCTGGCTGTTCGAATAGCCCCATCTTACGCAGCACCTGCAGCCCTGCTAAGTACCACGCATCAGGCGTTAGACTAATGCATTTCAGTGGGATGAACCGCATCACTGCACTGAAATGCAATGTCACGCCTTTTAGCGCCTCCTCAGCTGTCAAGCCGGGAGCACTGCTATAATGAAACACCATACAAGCTGAGTGGCAGCGCGTGGTGCGCGCTGCTCGTGGCAGGCTTGGGGGCTCTCTGGCTCAGCTGATGGTGAGCTGCACAGTGGTGCTTGTTGCCTTGCTACAATGTAACTCACCCGACACTGTGCGGCGAATTCACTGACGTCAGGAGGAGTGGCGGAGTCATTGTGCCCTGGGCCAATGGACATCGCCGAATTTGAGTTGTGGACGTAATGTGTAGGCGGGTCTGGCTCCTGCGTAGCGAGTTGTCAGGCGCCTCGCAGTTCTCTTATTGGCTGCACTGATTGTTGTGCAATGTGTGATTATGGCAACTCAGGTCGCGCTCGCACCACGGGCTGCCACGCGGTATGTGATCCCGGAATGGACCCGACCCCACCGGACTCATTGCAAAGTTGCTGGGCAATAACAGATAGTCATGGTAATTACGGCAGAGCTTGCACGTCCACGGTGGCTGCAACCGGACCCAACCACACTGGCGCCACAGCCAGCATGTGTGCAGATGATGGTTATCAGTGCTGGGCAGAATCATGATTGCAGCGGGAGACAGAGTCTTGCAGCCACAGTGGGCCCGCCAATTGCCCCGCGCCAGTCCTGTAGCGACATCCCACCTGACCAGCCCCACAGCACCACAATTAATGTGTGTGGAGGGCAGACTGCAGGCAGGATGTGAAGCCTCATCTGCCCTCCTGCCTCCAGTCATGTGTGGGCTCGTTGTAGTCCAATCCCATGCCAGTGTCCGCACACTTTTAAAAGGGTGAGCCAGTCTGCCCAGTCTTCAGCTGTCACAGATCATCCGCCCAAGCAGCGGCCACTGCAGTGTTACCGTGACTTCACCCGAGCCTGGCAGCAGCACTAGAAAACAGCCTGCAGTGTAGCATGACCCTCAAGGGCAGCACACACAAACTATGCATCCTGGTGCCCCAACCCCCAGCACGTGCTATCCCAGTTCCAAGACGTCCTCTACTGACTCAGCCTCAGCCTTCCCTGTCAATCATTTCTGGTTGGCACAGGTGAGTCCAGCAGCAATGGGGGCAGAGGCAGAGAGTGGGGCAAAGACGTGGTTAAAAAGGACAACATTATTCTGTACGTATTTTCATTGACCTTTTACCTTTAGGTATCTAAAGCAAGCACTCACCTTAAATGAAAGATCAATGCAAGTTCAAGTAATCACTGGGAAATACGCTCTTACATTGTGAAGCCTCAGTTGGTTAATTCAGTTTGTCTGCAGATGTCCATCTGTGTTTAAGGAGAGAGGAACAGAGTTGAATCCTGTTTGGCGCAGTAGGGCATAGTGACTTGTCTATTTATAGTGCTACGATGTCCCCGCCAAACAAAAAAGTATCCCACCCTGTTTATGTGTATTATGTGGGGCACTACTCTCTTCAGGTGGTACACCGTCCGCTTAGGGGCGGGGAAGGAAAGGATTCCTTTTTATTATATAACCCTCACCCACTCTAGTAGTGCCATGCTTCATCATCGGGTTCACCCTGACTCCTAAAGGTCAGGGTGAGCTCAACCATATCTCAGGGAGCACTTAGGAGAAGTAGGCCAGGGGGCTTAAATATAAAAAATCCTCCTTTAACTCCAAGGTATCCCTTGATTAGTGGAGTTATTGGGGATATTAAAAAATTCTGTCTGCAGATGTCTGTCTGTGTTTAAGGAGAGAGAAACAGAATTGAACCCTGGTTGGCAAAGTAGGGCATAGTGACTTGTCTATTTATAGTGCTACGACGTCCCCTTCTGCGACTGAGAAAGCACTTTAACTATGCAAGTCACTGATTGTAATGCACGCAGTAGTAGATAAGGGTCACTCAAAGTGTCAAAGATTTGACTGTAGAATGTCACTCCTAAGTACATTGAAATCTTGGAAATGCCAAACATAAGCAAACTGAAAACTTGGCAGCTATGGAGCGAGTCATGATAAGGCGGAGGGAGCCTCTTAGAAGCACAGCGCCTCGCACATTCACACCTAAGTGCCCCTCCATTTCTGGCGCTTTGCAGCAGTTTTAAGATCTTTTTAGAGTTTCTCGTTGCTCAAATGGGTGTAATTTCTGATATTTATAGGTTTCCCTTGTCTTCATTGCTTGATTTTGATTGTGTGAACGTGTCACTCATAGTCGTTGAAACGCCACTCATAATTACACTGAAAATATGAAAATGTCACACATAGCAATCTGAAACCCTGGCAGCTATGCACCTGGATACCTCTCAGGGTGATTAGCGCGCCATATAAATGCTGATTGATTGACTGGTATGGAGGAGGTTATGACCTCTGAAGCTCTAGCTTGACGCCGGTCACCCGTCCAACTCTGAATAAAACCTGTTGTGTCTGGTGAGGTTATACCATATGATGGCATCCTTTAGGCTTGGGTTCGGTCAACTCTGGTATCATGTTAATGTACAACAGCAGTGGTCCTAGGAGGAGAGATACGTTTCTAGCCCTATCTATTCATTCAAATTGCTATGGAAAGTGGAAAGGGAGTTCTGTCAGCGTCCTTGCAGAGGCTCACATGTTAAGTAGCAGAAGGATGGAAATATCAACATTTTAAACACACCAGATTGAAACTAAAGAATCATACGCAAGCGAGTTTTGATGAAGATCTATTATACACTGCTCTATATTTCAATTGAATTCAGCTTGGGCACTGTTTGCACAAGCAATGCTTGTACATTTTCACTCAGCCCTCACATGTGTACTTTCTCATCTGTACCCCGCTCGAATACATCTGTAATTCCGCAATTTACTGTATGCATATGGGAACATGGAATATATATGCGTATATAAAAAGGCTAATATATAAATAAGAATTCTTACTTTGTTGTCCCTCTGGATGATTTATTTACCATGCTTTAATAGTGATATATTCAAACAAATACATTTGAAAGAGGAGTACTGTCTCTTTGTGGATTGGGATACTTTTGCTACTGAAATACCATTTCCTGAACATTAATAGAAACTTTTATAATTTGAAATGAATCCTTGGGAACCATTCTATCTCTGTTCCATAGTTACGCAAATGGAATATAGGTGAGCCATGACATATTTGTTGAGTCACTAGAAATATGTAGCATGTTCAGAGCCAAAGTTACTGGTGCTGTAAATGTCTGTATCTCCTCTCTCATGTATTTCAGACACCGAGCAGAGAATGTCAAGAACACTGCAGAGTCTGCAAAGAAAGCACTGGAGGATGCTAAGCGGGCACAAAATGCCGCCGAAGGTGCCATCCAAAGTGCTTCTGGCGATATCAGGGATACAGAAAAGACCCTGAGTTCGGTAAGACATGGGAAGAATTTTATTTTAAAAAGACAGCATCTAATGTTAGACTTCAGATGCCTAATTTACTCACTACTTTTTTTCCACATTACATAGCTAAACATAGTATAATAAAGACAACTTTTATAAGCCCAGGTCTACCCCTCTCCTCCCCCCTTCCTGAGTCTGTTCTGTCTTACAACAGATATGTACTGAGGGCAAGCATACTACTGGTCGGCTAGTTCCACGTCATGCACAGTCGGAGGGGAATGCACATACAATGTGGGGTCTCAAGAATATAGGGAGGAGTAAGGCTCTTAAGGCAATCGGCGCCGGTGAGCCCTCTGGGGTGGGGTCTCATGTATCTGGGTCCCTTAAGCAGTCCATCAGTGTCTCCCAAGCCCGTGCTATTTCAATGGCCCGAATGCCTCTTTTTGCTTCTCTGAGTAGCACTTCCCCTTCATAACCTGCCCATTTCTCCAGGTCCTTTCGCCACCCTACTATTCTGGGCCCTCTAGGGGCTTTCCAATTTCTCGTAATCTCTCGCTTTGCTAGGATGAAAGCTAAGTCATGGAATCTACTTGTTACCTTCATTTTGGCAGCATAGGGGAACCAGTTTAGTATGCAATGGCCTATTGTGCAGGGGACCTCCCTGGAAATCGTATTTGCTACTACTGCTGTGACCTCCTCCCTATAAGGTACCAATGTAGGGCATTCCCAAATCATGTGCTTCAGCTCTGCTCCCACTGTCCCACATCTTGGGCAGGCCGCCCCCAGTGTGTGGAAGTATTTGTTGATGTGGCTTGGGGTCATGTATGCTCTATGTTGGGAAAAGTAGTTAATTAGTTTAAATCATGCCTTTCTGGAGACTTTTGGTACCCTCGCTATGATATTGCTCCAATCTTATTCTGGGGTGGAGATCCCCAGCTCCTCCCATCGAGTCTTCAGGGTCTCCAATGGTTGTAATGTGTCTCCCCGTATCACTCTATTCAGGCAAGAAACTGCCTTTACAGTGCCCGCCGGCCTTATCATATAATGATAGGTGTTGTGGTGATGTGGCTTAGACACTCCTGCTTTCCAATGCACACGAATAGCTCCTATCCTATCACCGCTCTATGCAGCAGAAAATGGCCCTGGGAAAGATCAAATTATTCGTGAAACTCTTCAAAAGGGAGGAGCTTGTTTTCGCGAAACAGGTCACCCAGTTTCTCCACTCCCACTTTCCCCTACTCATTGAGGCCTTTCCAGCTTCCGTTATGAGGTACGCAGTGCAGCATCTTTAGGGGGACGGCCGGGGAGTTGGGGATCCGTGTGTGTGTTTTCTGCAGGCAGCGGGTCCAACAGCGCTGCACCACTTTGAATTCTGGCATATCGCTACCTGAGGGCCGCAGAATTCTTAGGAATGCTCCTGTTAGTCTGGGGAGTTCCGGGACAAACAACCCCACTACTTGATCAGGAGATCGCTAGCCACTGAGTGTACCATTGGAGTTGGGCTGCCAAATAATAGGATTCGAACTCCGGTACTGCCAGCCTTCCATCGTCTGATGGGCGCTGTAGTTTGGCTATATAATAAGCTCCAATGGTTCTGTCGGGGAGAACCCAATTGCTTTGAAAAGGACAGAGAGAGTTGCTTGATACCTATTGACTAAGTATAACAAGTATAGTATTTACATGGGTTAGTTCATAAAACGTATTGCAAAAATGTTGGAACGCATATCAAGTGACATAGAGACACAGATTAAAGCAAAACACCTACTAATAAATGCTTGCAAAAGGCTCTTCTTTTATATCAATTAAATGCATAAATTCAGTATATACAGGAAATCGGAGGGCTGTCAATACAAGAAATACTGATAAAGTGATACGTGATAAGGTGACATTGAGTGCTCAGTGATAATGGTGCAGTGCATATATACACGGTGACAATATGTACAATTATTTACACAGGGGAATAGAATGCGGTCAGAATGAAGGTAGACAATAGCTCTGGTGAACAGCGGGTTAGCTTATTGATGTGACAACCAGGGATTTGATTGATCTGAACCATCTGTATTCGTCGACGTTTCGACCCTGACAGAGCATTATTGGAATGTCATGGCGGGTCTTCTTCAGGACAAGTGGGAGTGTAGACAGTCCAAAGAGTGGGATGATTCGCTGAGGAGTAACTTCCCGGGTGGAGGACGATAGAGGATCTGCAAAAGTCAGATAAGCTCAGGGAGTGGAGATGGCTTCATAGAGTGAAAACCCTAACACAATGTGGTATTTACTTCCAAAATGTGGAGGACACAGAATAAATGCGGTCCATCGGGGGGCCAGGCAACAGTCCTGAATGATTTGGCTCGGTGTGAAACAAAAGTCAGCTGTAGTTTGGCTAGGCCCACCCTTCTGCGACTGGAGTCCCAGAGGAACGACGTCACCAAAGAGTCTAGCTCCCTGAAGACTGCTCTGGGAATCCAGATTGGTAACACCATGAAGAGATACAATAGCCGGGGGAGGGCCACCATTTTAAGCAGAGCCACTCTGCCCGCTACTGAGAGCGGGAGCATTTACCAAACTCAGCACATGCTCTTAAATATCTGATAGCAAGTCCTAGGTTCTGCCGGTCATGGTATATCTTTACTCCCAGATATGGTAGGTGGTTAGGCTCCCAGCGAAGGTCCCTCAGCCCCTCTGGCAGGGAGGCATCGGTCCCAAGGGGAAGAGCAGTGATTTCTGCCAATTCACTCTCAAGCCTGACCAGGCTCCAAATTCTACTAGCATAGTCCTAGCTCCCTCCAGGTCCACCCCTGTATCTCGGATAAATAATATGAGATCATCTGCAGACAGAGCTATTTGGTGCCAGTGGTTGCCAACTTGGATGCCCCTGTACTTGTTCCCTTCTCGAGCCATACAGGCTAGTGGTTCCATTGCAAGGGCAAAAAGCAGAGGTGACAGAGGGCACCCCTGTCGAATCCCCCGCCCTATTCTGTGACCCTCCGAGATGGTCTGCCCCATTCGTACCCTAGCTGTGGGGTCCTTGTACAGTAGCTTAGTCCAAGCCAGAAAGTCTTGTCCCAGTTGTATCTTGGCCATCACTTCCTATAGGAACTTCCATTCCAGGCTATCAAAGCTTTTTAGATATCGATCGCAATGGCTGCTGCTCTGTTATGGTTATAGACTAGAGAGAAGTCACCTGATATTCAGCGCTGTATTCCAGCAGGTATAATTCCCACCTGGTCAGGGTCCACTAATTTGGGCATAAATGGGAGCAACCTAGAGGCTAGTATTTAACGTAGTATTTTATAGTCGAGGTTGAGCATCGACAGCAGTCTATAAGACTTGCAATCTTCCTCAGGCTTCCCCAGCTTCAATAGTGGGATCACAAGCATCTCCCACGTGGTGTGCTGCAACTGGCCCATGTCTTTCGCCGATTGATAGACAGCCTCCAATTTTGGGGCCAGGTCGGTGGCATATGCCACATAAAATTCAACCGGGAGTCCGTCTGATCCCGGCGTTTTTCCATGCGCCAACACCTTTAATGCCGTCCTAATCTCTTGCACTGTGATCGGACTCCCCAGTTCATCAGCTTCCTCATCGGTGACGGTTGCAAGTGCTAGCTTTGCGACATAAGCACGCAATTCGTCATCCTCATAATGGGCAAGGCACGTATACACTCTGAAATAGTATTGCAAGAAATGTGTGTTAATTTCTTCCTGTCGGTACAGTCGGCCCACCTCTCTGGAGGCAATCTCAACAATAGTCGATCCCCTCTTCGCCGGATTGGCCAGCCAGGCTAGGAGGGAACCTGTACGGTCACGCTCTGCATGGGCCCTCACCATGTATTACCTATAGTCAAAGAAGGGCAGTCATTCTACCACTCCTGCCACTTTTTCCTTAGTATCTAAAAGTGTCTGGTGAACCTCTGGATGTCCCGGTCTGGTCTTCTCTATTTCCCGCAATTCCTGTTCCGACTGTATGACCTCTTACAATAGCGTGCCCTTGACTCCCACCAACACCGCGATGCACTGGCCTCTTATTACAGCCTTAAAGGCAGCCCATTCCACTAATGGGGAAGATGAAGATCCATTGTTGCCTTCGAAGTACTAATGGAGGCTAGCCTCGATTTCCTCTCGGAATGCCGGATCTTCAAACGCCAGGAGGGGATACATGTGATGGGATGCTCCCATTGTAGCTGCAATAGGACCAGAGATGGTACGGGCTAAGTATTCCACTTCACTCACCTGGCCATGCACATCAGAGATACACAGGAATGTGTCCAGCCACACGTGAAGTTCATGTAGGCTGGAGAAAAAGGAATAATCTCTCAATTGCGGGTACAGTCTGCACCAGGAATCCAGAAGTCCCCACTGCACCTGCCAATCCGCAAAGCACATAGCTGTTCTAACTATTGGGGAATCCCTCAGTGGAGAGTGGGAGCGATCAGCTCGAGGATTTGCCACACAATTAAAGTCCCCTCCCATCGCAATGATTGTACGAGGTAGTGGGCCAGCGGGCCCAAGAGGTGCGCCAGAAAACTTCCATGATCAACATTCGGGGCGTATATATTAATGAGCGCTATGTCTCTACCCACGAGCCAGCTTGTCACCACTACATACCTCCCCTCGGGGTCCACTATGTCTCCTGTGTGGTGAAAAGGGACTCCAGAATGTATCCAAATCAGTATGCCCCTTGCAAAGGACGAATATGTGGTGTAGTGGGCCTGGCGCCTCCAGCGTTTATGTAGTGCTGCCCCGTCCTTCCCTGTAAGGCGAGTCTCTTACAATAGTGCAATGTGTACCCCCCTCTGATTTAAGTAAGAAAACATCTTGTATCACTTTGCCATTGAGTGCATCCCGCCTGACATTCAAAGTTAACAGTTTATAAGTAGCAGGCACATTCATTCCATAAGATTGCTGTCACCCAGCCGTATCCGTCTTTCAATGCCAGTTTGAACAGAATACTATAGAAGCCCAATGTCGCCTGCACTAGATAGAAGCAAACAAGATTTGACTGACTCATGTACCCCCATGCAAACAACTTAAAACATTCACCGCAACTCCCATTCCCCAGGACAGCAGGCAACTACCTCTCATCCTAACAGTTAATCAATCAAACAACAATCATTTGTAGAAGAACCCACGGGTAGCTCGAAAATAGAGGTGTGGTTTTGTCATCCGTCCGCTTGGGTTCCCCCCCATTCAGCATTCATCGGGAATAAACCGAGTATGGTCCCAGGGACCAGGCATGTGCAGCCATCTCTCAAGCATCTCTCAGCTCAAACATTTTTTTACGCAGTCAATCTTAAACAACAATAGCAATAGGCTGATGGGTTCTGATTATCTCATCTGATGTCCCTGGTGTCACCTTCGGTAATTCAATGTCTGATTCGCTGCAGGAACTGTGTCCGTGGTCCGACCCCGGGCTTCGGGTCCTTTCATCTTCTTCAGCCTTGGATTGGGGGCTGCCCCCGCCACTGCTCAAAGACGCTACTACCTCCACTGCCCTCCATTGTTCTTGCTGTACTTCCACTTGGGATGTGGCGGCCGTGTTGTGTTTGTTGGTTCTTCTCTGTGAGCTGGCTCTGCCAGAGTGGGGCCCCTGGGCCATCCATCTGATCCCTGCCATGGTTGCTGTTCAATCCATCGCCATACCTCTTCTGGGGTCAGGAAAAACTGAGTCCCATCCTGAGTCACGACTTGGAGCCAGGCCGGCAACAACATGGCATATGGCACGTTCATCTCCCGGAGTCTGGCCCTAGCTTCACAAAAAGTCTATCAGTGTTGCTGCACCTCCCATGAAAAATCTGGAAAGATTCAGACCACACTATTTTCCACTGAGAGCTTGTCATTCAGTCTGGCATGATGCAGTATATAGTCACAATCCTTATAGTATAGCAATCTGGCCATCACAGGTCGCAGTGGAGCCCTTGGGAGCAGAGGGTGCGTCGGGACTCTGTGCTCCGGCTCTAGGGCAAAGAATTTGGAGAGGCCCTCAGATGCGACTTCTACTCGGTTCCATTTCTCCTAGTAGTCTACCATGTTCTTCCCCTCCACATGCTCTGGAAGACCCACGACACATACATTGTTGCAGCACAATCTATTTTCCACATCTTCCACGTGGGCCTCCAGTATCTGAACTTTGGTCTCCATCGTAGCCATACGCCCAGTCATGTCAGCCAATACCGAAGGTATCTCTGTCAGTGTTTTCTCAGTCATGGAGACCCACTCCGCTAAGTGGTGATGGTCCGCTCTCATTAGACTCATATCTGCAACCAGCGTGTCCATCTTGGCTTCCTACGCCTCTCTAAGGACGGTAATGGCATGCATAATGTCTTGTAAAGGGGGGCTCTCTTTGGGGCCGGTCTGTCCCAGCAGCCCATTTTGCTCTTCCTAGGGGTTATTCCCCTCTTCTGTCATTGCCCCTCTCTCCTCCGGGTCTCTCCGTCTGGTGGTCTTCCCCATCTCAGCCACTAGATGGGCTAGGGTATTTCCCACAGGTCACCTAATCCATATGGTACCTGTATAGGGTCCGGGGGGGGGGCAATAGACCCAGTCTTGTGCCAGCAGCCAGGTGCCAGGAGACCAGTAGCCAACGGGCCATCACAGGCAGTATTTCTCCCTCCAAGGGCACGCGGGGGCCATGTACATGGTCGAATGGTGCCTGCTAGTTGCCCCCAGCTTCCCCAATGGGGCCCACCTGCTCCGTCACTCCCTAGGGAATTGTGCCAGTAGATTTTGTCCTAACGGCATGTGCGCATCCTTTTGCTTGTGATGACCCACGTAGCTCTCTTCACGCCAGTCTCCTTCTCCTCACAAGGCCTCCTACAAATCACCCAAAGGCCCATAACATGAAGGAGTGGATTTGGGAAAAGAGGGGAGGCCAAATTATGAAGGCTCTTCCCAGCAAGGCCTTGGTTTTGCTTGCAGTGCCCCACAAGTCCTCAGCAGCTTGTATCAGGTCAGCAGTGGAGATGGTGAGCTGGGGGTGCTTTCTCAGTTTATTCTTCCCCTGCGTCCATGGTTGCTCTTCTCTGCCCCCAAGGGACTCTCCCCTAGATAACCATGTTCCATGTGGGGCTTCTCCATGTGCGGCATGCAGGCCCAGTCTCTCCATGGGGCCATGATAACTTCCCCCCACCTCCACCGCAATCTCAACGTTGGTTCGTCTCCTACGGGGGAGGACCTCCGGCGGCACCCCCGGGCCCAGCCGCACCAAGTACCTCAAACAGTTGGTCCTTGCTCCCGGTGGTCTTCATCTTCGCTGCCCTTCTCAGTCACCGCCGCAGGGCCGGGTCTCCTCTCCACGCAGTCACAGTTGCCGCTGGATCCCCTCCGCTGTTGTCCATCTCTCAGTCTCTGCTGGAGCAGTGCTCCTCATCAGCGCTCTTCGACTGTAGGCCACTGACAGCATCGGAGTGCTCTCTCATCTGGACCCCACAGCCATGCCTCCGTTGGCACAGCAGTCTCCGCTGGCCCCTAGTACCGCAGCAGGCACCACCCAGTCCCGGGATCCCAGCAAGGGTCTCGATTGCTGCAGTAGTCTGCCTATTCAGGGCCCACGGACTCCCTGGCCAGTTTTCCTTGCAGGCCTCTTCTTCAAAGCCCTGTCACCTCCAGGTGGTGCCCCGCAGCTGCCATTTTAAGTTAGCGACCTCGCTGCTCTGTCCAGGGGAGGCTATGGGCTAGAATTACACTGCCTGGGCGCTCAACAGATGGAATTAGGGTGCCTATAGTTTGCTGATCTGGGCTTGTCGTTCTGCCGGTCCCAGGGCTAGGAGTTTGGCAGGATGGCACTGGATGGGAGTTATTTACCACAGGAGCACCGGAGATTGCTGCCTACTCCATCGGTGGTTAGCCCCGCCCCCCCTAATTTACTCACTACTTATGGAAGTTCACAGTAAATTGATTTTTTAAAAGAGTAATAAGGCAATTCACATTTTGCAAAATAAATCTATTACAAATTCCAAAGGTCTTGATAATTCAGTTATTAAGTGAATAGGGTCAAGGTCAGAATCAAAAACATGGATGTTCATCCTCTGTTGATTGGAATAACTCACTAAGATGTCGACCAGAAACCCAAAATGTCCTGTGCTTTAATGAGTTTTCAGATTCTTTTTCTCCTCATCACTGGGTTCAGAAGTTTGTACAAAGAACAATGAGGAACCTTGTCTAACAGCCTCTTGATTTTCAAAGGACAGGGTCCTACAAAGATAATGAGAGAGGGTCAACTAAATTCTGGTTATGCCAGCTCCACATCACAATCCATATAATATTATATCCATATAACAATCTAATCTGTAATTCTAACTACTACCTTTTGGTCAGGTCTGGACCTTGGTGAGGCCGGCCTCTCTCAGTAAAACACTTTTTAAAATAGGATATTAAAACGTTTTCTTGAAGGAGGCTTGATGGGGCGCTTTGTAGGTCTGGCGGGCTGCTTTGAAAGCAAGCAGACTTCAGCAGAGAGCCAGTGATAAGAAATCTGCACTGCGGATCTGCGATCAAAGAAACACGTCCTGAAAATCAGCTGTTGGGCTTTATGTTGCACTAACCAACTCTTTGTAGATGTTGGACAATAGATTACAAAAGCAAGTATTGTGCGATGGATGGTAAGAAGCTGCGTTCCCTATTCAGATTTGTCACAAATTAGGTAACAGGCAGCTTTCAAATTCTTTGACAGCACACACATGTTATGTTATGTTAATAAAGTTTATAGCGTGCACAGCTACTCAAAAGAGTGTACCGGCGCGTGCCCTAGATTGAAAAACAGAGAAAGGACTAAAACAAAAAGAGGAGAAACATTCAGTTAAAGAGGAAAGTTTTGAGTCTCTTTCTAAATTGGTTGGGATCCTGCAGGCTGCGTAAGTCAAATGGGAGCGAGTTCCAGGCCACCGCAGCCGTATAGGCCAGGGAACTGCCACCTTTCCTTTTAAGGCGGAATCTGGGGGTACTTGCCCTCAACATATTGGAAGAGTGCAATTGCTTGCTAGGGGCATAGAACTGGAAGCGCTTCCTAAGGTAGACTGGTTCATAGTCGTAAAGAGCAGCATGAGCCGTTACCAGGGCTTTGAATTTGACCCGTGCTTTCACGGGTAGCCAGTGTAGGTTACGCAGGTGCTGCCTGACAATGGTTCTTTTAGGGAGATTGAAAAGCATTCTAGCAGCAGCATTTTGGACCACCTGAAGTTTATCCAGTAGGTAACCAGGTAGGCCGGCATACAGTGCATTGGCATAGTCAATACGGGAGGTGATGAGCGCTCTAGTGACTGTTTCTTTTGCTGCTAAAGGGAGGAGAGGCAGAAACTTTTAAAGTAATTTCAGTATGCCAAAGCATGTTCCTGTCAGTTTGTTAATTTGACTGCTAAAACTGAGCTTTTAGTCGAACCAAATCCCGAGGTTTTTGACCGGAAGGCCACGAGGGAGGGCCCGGGGGCTCAAACAATAAGAAAGCAGAAACATATCCGAAAAGGATATATATGGGGGATCTATATGGAGTTCTAGACATACGTTGACACATCCTTATTGCATGGACATTCATGCAAGACAACAGTCGGTAACAAATAATACTGTGACGCCTGTTCGCGATCAC
Source organism: Calotriton arnoldi (assembly GCA_963921515.1). NCBI lineage: Eukaryota > Metazoa > Chordata > Amphibia > Caudata > Salamandridae > Calotriton > Calotriton arnoldi. Next base: position 3,822,778 of record CAWUFW010000442.1, on the reverse strand, counting down.
CCTAGAATGACATCCAATGGCACTTTCAGAGGAAGAACAATGTTCCACATTTGATGCAGTCTGTGGAATTATAACTATTCTCATAGAAAAAGAAAAAGGTTCCTTATACTAGGAGCTTTACAGCTTATACCTGATATAGATTTATGTGTGGCCCACCCTGCCACATTGTAACATCGGGGTAATATCATGTTTTTAGTATTTAGCACATGTTTACACTAAATGTACCTCCATCTATATCAATACCAAGGAAATGCAATTACACCAAAAGGTGTGAGGTCTGATGGGATTCGATGTGATGTTATATTGAGTGACATTTAACATTCCTTTGGGGAACACAAAAAAATAATGCTTTTCATCTCAACAAGAACTTCTTAGGTCAATATATTTTCCTGATTTTGTTTATTTATTTATGGGTTTGTGGGGCTTTTGCATGTCATTTTCACACCCACTTCACAGCCCTGTTTGTCGTAATCCATATTGTCTCTATAGTGTGTAATTCACGTAATTGAAAACAATGTGTATTCATCTTTATGTCTCCTCTCCGATCAGGCTGGAACAATAGATGTCAGGACATTAAAGAAGGGCATTATTTTACCAATAAAGCCTAGTGTTATATTTTGAGTATTAGCGCACTCAAGAAGTGTCAAACTGAGACCGTTAGGTAGCGATAGAGAAATGTCCTCTCCACTCAGCCCTTCAATGGCCCCAACCTAGAGAGAGGCCCCCATGTTTAATTTTAGGTCTGTTCCCCTTTAGTTGAGCTCTTAGAGGTGGTTATAGGATGTATGTAATCCGGGATTATACAGATATGATTATGAATGCTTGTTAATGTAAGGGGACTCCTGGCATATCTTTGTTTTGTGATTACTCCTTTCAGATCCAACTGCAAACTGCAAGTGCAGAGAACCAGCTGAATGACGCAATGGACAGAGTGGGACTGCTGGACCGACAGATCGATGCGCTGAAGAAGAAACGGGCAAACAACAGCCTGGCAGCTACCCGGGCCGAAGAAACTGCCAGTACAGCCCGCGACAAAGCAAACGAGGCAAAGCAGGTACATTTGTGTTTATATCTGAATGCAGGACAAAATGACAGATGGTCAAGAGACTCTCTAAGAAGATTCTCCATCCTCAGGCAGCATAGGTGGGATTTCTCCCACTTGTCCACCTCTAGCCCTCTCACCACTGAATAGCTGAAGAATTCACCTTCATAAACAGTAGCTGCTGCGTAGATGCTCTGTCCCTTCCGGCCGATCACTGGTTCATGACTTTAGATTCTGCCTCCTGATTGAGCCAGTCTACAGCCTGACAATAAGCGGAGGACTGAGGCCGGCTGATATTCCCAACCTGAAGGCTAACATTGCCACTGGGATCTCCATCCAGGTTGAAGGAGGTAGGATTTGCTGCAGCAAGCTGACCACCTCTGAGTCAAATAAGTGCACTAAAATTCTAGCCTGTCTCCCAGCAGTCACTGGCTTTATGCTGTCCAGCAGTGCCACAAGCCTTTGCAGCCATCTATCTCTCCTCCTGCACACCAATACAGCACTGCAAACACACTCCCATCCCACAACCAGCTCTCATCAGCTGCACAGATCTGGGATATGACCGCCAGCACCACCAGAATACGTACCCTTGCTTCGAACTGGTAATCGTTGTGCTTTCAGCACAGCAGTGTGACACTACCATCACCACCCATCCACAGCCACCCACAAAACTCCTTTCTTGGTTCTGGCCTGTGAACAATTTGTTTTTGATGTGGACAACACTGCCCTGTTCCAACCTCCATGGATCCCCTTGCCACCTCACTATCCCGCTGTAAACAAATGAAAGCTCCGCTCCTCTGCTCACCCACCTGACCACTTGAAGACTTCATTTGATTATGTCTCCACCTGCTTTTCTACAAAGCAGGGCCCAACTTTGCAGGCAACCTGACCTCCCACAACTGAAAGAATAATAGGATAGGCTGGCCCACCCTTTCAAGCTCTTGCGTGAAACCGTAAAACAGCCGGATTGAAGAGAGAAAGGCCCTGGCTGTTTGTTCTGCTAGACTCTAACTCCCTCACTGTAGCAGGCACTGGAGCAGGTACTGCACTTAGAGCCATTCTTAGTTTATTTGTTGTAAGGCATTGGTATGCAGTTGTGAAGGGAATGACGGGGAGCGCACACACACCACCCCCAACCATTAGAACAGGACAGTGGATCGACCTATAAATCAAGTACATGAGATACATTTGTAGTTGCTGTTCGTGATGGGTGCCTTGTTGGTCTCCTGTTCCTTGTTGAGTTTTGTGCCCACAGCTGCAGGAGGCCCTGACTCAAGGATCCATATGCTAGGCAGTGCTGACGTCCTCTGGCTGGGTGGCAACAGTTGAGCCTTCCGCAGACTCCATCCCTCTGAGCACACGTTGCGACATTAGACAGTGACTCAGGTCCACAGGTCAGAAGACAGAAGTAACAATCTGTCAGGCTAAGGACAGTTCAAGCTGACTCCAGTACCCCCCTCCCGCTATTAGGCTACTGCCTCAATATGAACACAATTGGCTTCCTCATTTATGGTTATCTATACCAAAGTAGTGAGCTCAAGAGTATCGACCAGCGCTTACATCGACTGCATTATATCGACGTCCAACGTAATATCGAGGTACGCGTACATCGGAAGTGTAAATTTACTATTCTAACTCCACATCTACTTACCTTGATAGCGTGGTGGTAGCTGATATTGGACTCCCTGCAAACTGTTCTTGGCCTCAAAGACTTGTGGACTGCCAGCATTGTCAAAATGTGCCTTGTGTAGACTTTTATTGAGGTCGTGAGACAATCAGTGGGCTAATTTGGAAATCCAGTTGAAGAGCAACAGTACTGTGTGCCCACGCGCACATGTGGTAAATGATACTACTGACACAGGCTGTCGCCCAGTAACCACTGACTGACATCCGGCCGCAAGAAAATAAGTCACGGGTATGGTGCTGATGTGTCTAGCTATAACTAAGTGAACATGTATCCAACTGGGTGTAGCTGGCAATAAAATCCACCCACAAATGTACATCCCACAAGAGAGAAACAGCCACTGTTGTATTCAGAATCTCCATGCGGCTCGCATATATGTACGGAGGACTCATGGTATTGATGGCATTGCATGCACATTAGTCAATTATTACTATTGGAACTAGTACAGCCGAAAACATAAAAACATCTCCTCATCTATGATAATCATATGAATACTATAAGCATGCTGCAAAACGAAAAGCTACTTATCTGTAACCCCAGCTTTGAAGCTGGGATCCTGATCACCTGGAGGAAAAGACCATAAAATGAAGTTTGAGCGGATCATACGTGGCAGCTTGACAGTTACAAAGCATCTGAAAAGGACCACTCGCCCTTTGCTGATAATGTTGTATTTGAACATCTTTTGAACTATTCCAGAACTAGTCAGTGTATGTCAGGCCTGAGATATGCAAAGGATGTGATCTTTATCATCAGTCTGAGATAACTAAAGTTAGACATAACTAATGTTTCCTTTCCTAGTTTAAAACCATTAACTTTTTCATGCACTTTTTGTCATAATAAGCCCCCAGTTCCGTTCCTAGTTTTCTTTCTCCGCCTTATATTTCATTGTAGCCTTATTTTTAGGTCGAGCCTCGAGTAGCGCGCAAGCGCTGCTCTGCAAGACTTCAAGTAAGGGGCTTCTGAAAGCTGACCAGACGCTCGTGCGTCATGGCCTTTTCCCTGCGGTTACCCACACGGCAGACATCTGTTTCCAATTATCGTGCCCAGACGCGGGCGCGATAATTGGAAACACATGCCGGCCGTGCGGGTAATCGCAGGCAAAAGGCCATGACGCACGAGCGTCTGGTCAGCTGAGCAGGCTGCCGCGCTCGCTCGCCCCCGCTCCTCTCTTGTTTCAAGTTAACAGTTGATACCTGTAATGCCGTATCCCCCGCAGCTTATCTGTTCCTTTTTTCCAATATCTTTCTGAAACAATTGCCTGTGTTTTCAGCAGATTCCCTCTTTCTGCTTCAGGCGATTTCTCCCCAGGAATCATAACTTCTCGCTCGGTAACAAAGAAACTCAATTCTATGGCTGCGTGAAATGCAATTTGTAAATTTGTGCATCTGTCGCGGGTGATGTTCAGACGGGCGCCGCGTAGGTCTTTGATTTTCAGGAGCTGCTGGGGTTTATTTCATTACTGCCGCTTCATCTGGCCTCTGGAGCATTGCTGTGGTCAGTGCTTAATTTGTGGAAAAGTAAGCGCCAGCACCCAAGATATTCCAATTCAGCGGACTCCACGTCAGCTTTCACCGCGCACTCCTCCCTGCCAGCGCAGCCAGGACCGGTGCCAGTGCTGAGCATCACACCCCTGCAGATGTGACTAACCCTGGCCAACCACAGCTATAGGAACGAACTGGCATTCATATGTTAAATCGTCTGCTAATGCTTAAAAATAGACAGCCCGCCCACCATGTGTTGCACTGTCATAAATATACACCAGTGTCAAGAAACAAGTGCTGGTCCCGAGCACCGGCAAACTCCGGCACAAATAAAGCAGTGGTTATGGTTATTAATATCACATCTATCATGTGGTCCCCACAATTGCATGCCATGGTCCCCGTTTATATTCTTGCTGGTTTCACAATACCGGCCAGTTCTGTGATCCTTTTTGTGTCTCTCTTTTCACTCTTTCTCCTCTCTCTGATCTCATGATCAGGGCTGTTCTCACTGTACTTGGTCCAACAGACCTGTTTACTGGTTTGAGGGGTATCATCGACTTGTTTTTCGAACGTATAGTCTCCGTCAACAGGTAGGTCCATGATCTTGGTTTGAACCTCAGGTCTAGTGAAGGGGTCTCTGGTTATCTGCAGCATCACAGCACCGCTGCTCCCCCATCTGGTATCAGCTGTAGCACGGTACCTTAAAACTCCATTAAGCACTGGTAAATACATTTCACTCTCCATCAAAAGAGATCTGCAGACATTGCGTTGTGAAACTAACGCCATCACACTGTTTACGCCCCATTCGTCCCACTGCAAAATCTCCCACTCTGTTACTCTTACTGCTTCCGTCTGCTGGTGTCGCCACTTTTCTTCATTTCCCCAGGAAGTGCATGTTTTTTGTTTTTGGTTTTATGGACTGAAATCTGGATGTATTTCTGTGTTCCTATAGTTTGCCTTGTTTATTTATTTATTTTAGTCAGGGGGTACTCATGTTCTTTTTTGCCTCTGGGGAGAGTCCCCCTGCCACCCAAGCCTCATTTCCTTTTTAGGTTGAAACCTATCAGACAACGCAGCTGTCTGGTTTGCAAAGACACCATGTAAAGTGCTGCCATCCCTTCGGACCGAGTTAGCGCTACATAAAACTTGTGCTTCAAACAAGAAGGGGTGAGAAGAGCACGAAAACTAACATTGCTCTCGTGTTTCTTGTTAATGGTGACGACACCAAGCTTTGTCCGGAGAATGTTTTGCTTCATTGCCCCTTTCGTAGGTATAAGAGAGACCCTTCACGCCCGCTGTCTCCACTTGCCCCCGGAAGAGCAATTACCTTCAGTGGCAGGGAGCCATTCACTGCTACTCAAACGTGTCTGCTAGAGACCAACCCGAGCTCCTTTTGCTGGCAGGCATTCCTAAAGTGTTTTCGCACAGTCATGCCATGTGTGTCCTCTGCACCGTTAAGTCAGTGCAGTTTTACTGCTTTCCACCCGTGGGCCTTTGTAAATAATAAAAATCCAAAACAAATCCAGTGGATATTTGTGGCACAGCAAATGAAAAAGGTATGGACTGGCAATTCCCATTGCGGATATCAAAGTGGACTTAATTTCAACACTTCTACAATACATTAAAACCTGCAAAATGCTTCCTATATCTGTACCTCTGAACTGTGAATGCCCAGTGACGCCCATTGTGGTATAAATCAAAAAACGTATTTAATGGTTGTTTCCAATTTTCACTCATCCCCTGGAATGCTTTATAATTTTTTACATCTTCTATTTTATTTTAATCCACATATCTTCATATCGTTAGCCTTTCATCTCCCATTTTATTTGTTTCTTTGCTTAAATTTTTTTTCCTGTAACTCATATATTGCACAGAACTCTCACTCTCTCTCATACTCACACCACTATCTCGTTCTCTCACATACACATCCAGCATTTATACTATTAGTTCCCTTCATATCTTTCCACACACTTTCAATACCATACCTTTCAAATAATAACCAAACACACACTCTCCTCCTCTTCTTTCACTATCTTCTACATACACAACCACAGCCTCTTTATGCATCTATAACATTATCTCCCCTTCTATCTCTCTTTCTCACACACTATTTATGTGTTGTCTTCAATTTATTTACCACTTCATACACAAACTACCTATCCCTCTCATTCTTACTTTCTAATTTATACACTTCTCACCCCTATCTAATCACTATACCACATATTTACAATACACATACACTACCCACTATACAATTCCATATCTGATTTGAATTCAAAGCACATAATCCCACAACAAACAACATACATCCACTCCACTGCAAAAAAATAAACGTAAATAAGAAACAAAATTATTTACAATGCCAAAAACTAAAAATTCACAAATGCGAGACCGATTGCATTGCAAATGCTTGTTTACAGAGTAAACATGTTAAAGTTTTCTATATTTTGTCTTGGCATATTGCTGCTTCCCATACCATCTGTAATGTGGACGAGTACTGCATTTACTTTTAGGCCACAGCACTAAATCATACTGACTCATCACTTGCTGTTTGCTGTCCACTTTTGCACACCGGTCCTTCTCAGAGTTACTATTGCCTGCCTCTCATATTTTAGATATTTTCACATTTTGCAGCATGAAGCCTGCTATGGACTCTTTCGCATTGCATACTTTAGTCCAGCCGTACACAAGTTAGATTTGGAATCTGTTGTTCTGCTGCATCCTTCTCTGTGGGTCTGATGGGTTTTATCTGTTTCTTCATTCAGCTCCTGGAAGGCCCACTAGGTGACAAATACAAAACTGTCCAGGATCTTGTGGATCAGAAGGCAAAAAGGATGCAAGATGCAAAGAAGAAAGCGGAGGGTCTGCGGGACCAAGCCAAGCATCTCTTAAGAGATGCCCAGGGCAAACTGAAGCGCTTACAAGGTGAGACCTCCTCAGTGGTTAGTCTAACTAGCTGTCAGTAGAAGGTGAAGGAATAGAGATGGCTTCACATCAGAAGATGGGGTAAATGTGGCCTGGACATAAGCACCCTAGTAATGGTAGAAGGGGAAATGAGGTATAGCACGGAGAACATCCCTAATGGACGAAGCGAAAAGGGACTACAGCATGCAGAACACTTCTAATGGAAGTGAACGATGAGGAAAGGTAAAACGCCTCTAATAAGCGGGAGAAGAACTATTAAAGATGAGGAAAGAGAGTGTGGAATGAAGAAGACAAATAATGGGACAGGGAGAATGGGAGAATGGCATGGTGAAGACCACTCATGGAAAAAGAGGAGAGGGAGTATGGGACAGAGCACACTCATAATGGAAGAAGGAGAAAGGAAATAAGAGGTAGTGGACTTAAATAGAAGAAGACAGAATGAAAGCATGAAAGAGAAATACTTCTAATGAGGAAAGAGAGATGAAAAGTATGGAAGAGGAGGACAGAAAGGTGAAGAGGAGAGAGTTGAACTGAGAATACAATTAATATAACAAAATGAGTATGGAATAGATTAGTGTGTCCCAAACTGTGGGTCGCGAGCCGATTTTTGGTGGGTCGTGAAAGACCAAGCAATAAATAAAGATGTCTTTAAATTCTGTATTCATCTTGTCACATTTGCTGCACTTCAAAGACAGAGGCCAAATGTACAGCTTTGTCTTCTGACAAATTGCTGCTTAATTTTGTAACAGGGGGCTTGGTGTTTACAAACTCCTCTCACTTTGAAGTCAGAGAAAGAAAAGTAAAGTGACTATTGTAACAGTCTTTCTGGGTACAAGGAGTGTGAAAGGAAGCGTTGTAGGATGCCATTTTTGGAACACACAACAAAATGTAAATACCTGTAAATGAACTGGACACATTCAGCAGCGGGGAGAGCTAAAAAGAAATGAAGCTCAATTGTTTTTTGTAATTCTAAAGTGTGATGGAAACAAAGATTTTAATAAGATGAAAACAAATCAATATACTTTACCTGCACAAAAGTATTGTTTGTGTGCTAAATAGTTTTATCAGTAAAACTGTAGGTCTGTGCAAATTTAGTGGCCACCTCAATCGAAACGTTGCTGTCTGTCAATGACAGTGTGCTGCCACATGATGCCTGACGTACATCAAAAAATTGCCCGCCTCATGCCCATTAAAGCTAGGTGGGTCACAAACGTTTGTCGTTCTAAAAAGTGGGTCGTACTTCTAAAAGGTTTGAGAAGCTCAGTAATACATAACACGTATGATGAAGACATGTTGAAAGGGGAGGATAGAAGGCAGAAGACCTTAAACAAGAGAAGAGGGAAAATAAAACTGGACGGGAAAACACAAGTAACACATCTAGTGAGAGAAGCGTTTAAGAGACAGTTCAGCTAATGGAACAGAAGGGAGAGAAGCAATGCGGACCTCCTCCCATAAGTAAAAGAACAGAAATTGCCTTTGTAGAAGTAACAAAAGTTTTGAAAGAAGGGAGAACATGTCTCAGGAGGGGGCGTGAAGAAAGGAATGTTCAATGTCAATAGGGAAAGAACATTACTTAGGAGTGATTGTGGGAAGGCAGGAATGTAAAGCACCTGAAATGAAGGGAAAGAACAAGCATTGCTTATGGAGGTGATGGAGAAAGAGAATGAATGTAGAATTCATATCAGGAGTGTTGGAGGGAGAGAAGGATTGTAGAATGACTCGGAGTTTTGGAGGATTAGAAAGATTGTAACATGACTCTTGGGACTGAAAGATGGAAAGAATCAATGTAGAACATCTCTCGGGAATTATAGAGAGGACAAATGTAGAAGGTCTATCTGGAATGATGAAGGGAGGGAAGGAATGTAAAAGGCCTCACATGAGTGACAAATGTAGAGAGGGAATATAGGAAAACTCTCAGGAGTGATGGATGGAAAGGAGGAAGTTAGAAAGCCTCATATGAGTGATGGACGCGGGAAGGAATGGAACATAGAAGGTGTCCCTGGAGTCCTGGAGGGAGGGAAGGAATGTAGAAGGCATCAGAGAAGTTATAGAGGGATGATGCAGCGAAAGAAGGGAATGTGGAAGGTCTCCTTAGAGTGCTAGAGATAAAGGAGGGAATATATAAAGTTTCTGGATTTATAACAGGAAACAAGGCAATGTAGACAGTCTCTGAAGAGTGACAGAGGGAGAGAATGGCGTAGGAGATCTCTTTGGAGTGATGGACAGAAAGAAGGATGTGTAGAAAGTCTTTCTGGTGTGATGGAGGGGAAGAAGTGAATGTGAAAGGACAAGAATGATGGAGGGCTGAAAGCAATATAGAAGATCTGTCAGGAGTGATAGAGGAAAATAAGGGACTGTAGAAGGTCTTTCACAACTAATAGAGGGGAGGCAATGATGTAGAAGGTCTCTCAGGAGTGATGGAGAGAAAGAATGACATAGTAGGCCTTTTTTGAGTGATGGGGGAAGGAATGTAGAAGATCTCTCAGGTATAATGGAGAGGCGGGAATGGAGAAGGTTTCTCAGTAGTGATAGAGGAAAAGAAGGACATGGAGAAGGTCTCTCAGGCGTTACGTTATGTTAGCTGGATTTGTAAAGTGCAGCTTGTCACCCGGTAGGGTATCCAGTCACTGGGGCAGGTGTGTAGGGGTGGGTCTGCTGGAGTGGTGAGTAAGTCGACCATGGGTAGTTAGTTGAAGAGCCCGATCTTCAGCTTCTTGCTTCTGTCGAGGGAGGTCATTCCAGGCTCTTGGTGTGATGTGTGAGACAGCTAGACCTCCCGGTCTGCATTTTTGGATACGGGGGGGAGGGTGTGAGTGATTGCGAGGCTGAGTGCAGGTGTCTGTTGGGTTGGTGGAATTGAAGGCGATTAAAGGTATGCTGGTTCTATGTTGTGCAGTGCCCTATGTGCATGTGTGAGGAGTGTGAATTAGAAGTGTTTGTGTATAGGCAGTCAGTGGACCCCTGAGGTCTGGGATGATGTGGGTGCAATGTGGGAGGTCTAGGTTGAGTCTTGCTGCAGTATTCTGGATGGTCTGAAGTCGGTGGAGTAGGTGGTTAGAGAGTCTGCGTATAGTGTGTAGTTGTCTAGTCTGCTTGTGACGAGGACTTGAATGACAGTATAGCTGGAGTTCCTGGGAATCCATTTAAAGGTTTTTCGAAGCATGCAGAGTATGTGGAGTATGTAGAGCGATGGAGGAAAAGAAAGGCATGCAGAAGTTCTCTCGGTCTCAGGAGTGAAAGATGGAGGCAAAGATGTAGACGGCCTTTTAGGAGTGAAGGAGTGAGAGAATGATATTAAAGGTCTCTTGTGAGTGATGAAAGAAGAGAAGGAATGCAGAAGATCTCGCAGGAATGAGGCGAGGGAGAATGGAATGTAGAAAATCTCTAGTGAGGAAAGTAGGGGAGGGAATATAGAAGTTCTGTTAGCAGTGATGGAGGGACGAGTGAAGGAATGTACAAGTTATCTCCGAAGAAATTGATGTAGAACGTCTCATGTGAGTGATGGGAGAAGGAATGTAGAAGATCTCAGGAATGAGGAAGGAAGAGAAGGGAATGTAGAAGGTCTCTCCGGGATGATAGAGGGAGGCAGTGATGTAAATGGTTTCAGGAGTGGTGGAGGGAGAGAATGGTGTATGTCTCTTGTGCATGATGAAAGACGAGAAGGAATGTAGGGGGTTTCTCAAGAGAGAGAGGACAAGGGATTGTAGTAGGTCTCTCAGGAGTGAGGGAGTAATAGAAGGGATGGTGGAAGGTCTCTCAGGAGTGAGAGAGGAAAAGAAGGGAATGCAGAAGGTCTCTGAGGAGTGAGAGAGGGAAAGAAGGAAATGTAGAAGGTCTCTTGGGAGTGAGAGAATAAAAGAAGGGAATGTATATAAGGTCTCTCAGGAATGAGAGGAAAAGAAGGGAATGTAGAAGGTCTCTCAGAAGAGAGAGGAAATGAAGGGAATGTAGAAGGTCTCTAAGGGATGATAGAGGGAGGCAGTGATGTAAATGGTTTCAGAAGTGGTGGAGGGAGAGAATGGTGTATGTCTCTTGGTCATGATGGAAGACGAGAAAGAATGTTGGGGGTTCCTCAAGAGTGTGAGAGGAAAAGGGATTGTAGAAGGTCTCTCAGGAGTGATGGAGTAAAAGAAGGGAATGTAGAAGGTCTCTCAGGAGTGAGAGAGAAAAAGAAGGGAATGCAGAAGGTCTCTCAGGAGTGACAGGGATATGAAGGAAATGTAGAAGGTCTCTCAAGAGTGACAGGGAAAAAGAAGGGAATGTAGAAGGTCTCTCCAGGAGTGAGAGAGGAAATGAAGGGAATGTAGAGTGTCTCAAGAGTGAGAGAGGAAAAGAAGGGAATGCAGAAGGTCTCTCAGGAGTGACAGGGAAATGAAGGAAATGTAGAAGGTCTCTCAAGAGTGACAGGGAAAAAGAAGGGAATGTAGAAGGTCTCTCAGGAGTGAGAGGAAATGAAGGTATTGTAGAAGGTCTCAGGAGTGAGGGAGTAAAAGAAGGGAATGTAGAAGGTCTCTCAGGAGTGAGAGAGGAAAAGCAGGGAATGCAGAAGGTCTCTCAGGAGTGAGAGAGGAAAAGAAGGGAATACAGAAGGTCTCTCAGGAGTGAGAGAGGAAAAGAAGGGAATGCAGAAGGTCTCTTAGGAGTGAGAGAGGGGAAGAAGGAAATGTAGAAGGTCTCTTAGGGATGATAGAGGGAGGCAGTGATGTAAATGGTTTCAGGAGTGGTGGAGGGAGAGAATGGTGAATGTCTCTTGGTCATGATGGAAGACGAGAAGGAATGTTGGGGGTCTCTCAGGAAAGGAGAGGACATGAAAGGACTGTAGAAGATCTCTCAGGAGTGAGAGAGGAAAAGAAGGGAATGTAAATGGTCTCTCAGGAGTGAGAGAGGAAAAGAAGGGAATGCAGAACGTCTCTCAGGAGTGACAGGGAAATGAAGGAAATGTAGAAGGTCTCTCAAGAGTGACAGGGAAAAAGAAGGGAATGTAGAGGGTCTCTCAGGAGTGAGAGAGGAAATGAATGGAATGTAGAAGGTCTCTCAGGGATGATAGAGGGAGGCAGCGATGTAAATGTTTTCAAGAGTGGTGGAGGGAGAGAATGGTGTATGTCTCTTGTGCATGATGGAAGATGAGAAGGAATGTAGGGGGAAGGTAGAAGGTCTCCCAGGAGTGAGAGAGGAAAAGAAGGGAATGCAGAAGGTCTCTCAGGAGCAAGAGAGGAAAAGAAGGGAATGCAGAAGGTCTCTTGGGAGTGAGAGAATAAAAGATGGGATTGTAGAAGGTCTCTTGGGAGTGAGAGAATAAAAGAAGGGAATGTATATAAGGTCTCTCAGGAATGAGAGAGGAAAAGAAGGGCATATAGAAGGTCTCTCAGGAGTGATAGAGGACATGAAGGGAATGTAGAAGGTCTCTCAGGAGTGAGAGAGGAAATGCAGGGCATGTAGAACATGTTTCAGGAGTGAGGGAGTAAAAGAAGGGAAGGTAGACGGTCTCTCAGGAGTGAGAGAGGAAAATAAGGTAATGCAGAAGGTCTCTCAGGAGTGAGAGAGGGAAAGAAGGAAATGTAGAAGGTCTCTTGGGAGTGAGAGAATAAAAGAAGGGAATGTAGAAGGTCTCTCAGAAGTGAGAGAGGAAAAGAAGGGAATGCAGAAGGTCTCTCAGGAGTGAGAGAGGGGAAGAAGGAAATGTACAAGGTCTTTCAGGGATGATAGAGGGAGGCAGTGATGTAAATGGTTTCAGGAGTGGTGGAGGGAGAGAATGGTGTATGTCTCTTGGTCATGATGGAAGACGAGAAGGAATGTTGGGGGTCTCTCAGGAGAGGAGAGGACAAGAAAGGACTGTAGAAGGTCTCTCAGGAGTGAGAGAGGAAAAGAAGGGAATGTAAACGGTCTCTCAGGAGTGAGAGAGGAAAAGAAGGGAATGCAGAACGTCTCTCAGGAGTGACAGGGAAATGAAGGAAATGTAGAAGGTCTCTCAAGAGTAACAGGGGAAAAGAAGGGAATGTAGAAGGTCTCTCAGGAGTGAGAGAGGAAATGAATGGAATGTAGAAGGTCTCTCAGGGATGATAGAGAGAGGCAGCGATGTAAATGTTTTCAGGAGTGGTGGAGGGAGAGAATGGTGTATGTCTCTTGTGCATGATGGAAGACGAGAAGGAATGTAGGGGGTTTCTCAAGAGTGAGAGAGGACAAGGGATTGTAGAAGGTCTCTCAGGAGTGAGGGAGTAAAAGAAGTGAATGCAGAAGGTCTCAGGAGTGAGAGAGGAAAAGAAGGGAATGCAGAAGGTCTCAGGAGTGAGAGAGGAAAAGAAGGGAATGCAGAAGGTCTCTCAGGATTGAGAGAGGGAAAGAAGGAAATGTGGAAGGTCTCTTGGGAGTGAGAGAATAAACGAAGGGAATGTAGAAGGTCTCTCCGGAGTGAGAGAGGAAAAGAAGGGAATGCAGAAAGTCTCTCAGGAGTGAGAGAGGGAAAGAAGGAAATGTAGAAGGTCTCTCAGGGATGATAGAGGGAGGCAGTGATGTAGATGGTTTCAGGAGTGGTGGAGGGAAAGACTGGCGTAGGGCTCTTGTGCATGATGGAAGACGAGAAGGAATGTAGGGGGAAGGTAGAAGGTCTCCCAGGAGTGAGAGAGGAAAATAAGGGAATGCAGAAGGTCTCTCAGGAGCGAGAGAGGAAAAGAAGTGAATGCAGAAGGTTTCTTGGGAGTGAGAGAATAAAAGAAGGGAATGTAGAAGGTCTCTCAGGAGTGAGAAAGGAAATGAAGGGCATGTAGAAGGTCTCTCAGGAGTGATAGAGGACATGAAGGGAATGTAGAAGGTCTCTCAGGAGTGAGAGAGGAAAGGCAGGGCATGTAGAACATCTCTCAGGACTGAGGGAGTAAAAGAAGGGAAGGTAGACGGTCTCTCAGGAGTGAGAGAGGAAAAGAAGGGAATGCAGAAGGTCTCTCAGGAGTGAGAGAGGGAAAGAAGGAAATGTAGCAGGTCTCTTGGGAGTGAAAGAATAAAAGAAGAGAATGTATATAAGGTCTCTCAGGAATGAGAGAGGAAAAGAAGGGAATGTAGAAGGTCTCAGGAGGTGATAGAAAGAGGCAATGATGTAGAAGGTCTCTCAGGAGTGATGGAGGGAGAGAATGATGTAGAAGGTCTTTTGTGAGTGATGGAAGAAGAGAAGGAATGTAAAATATCTCTCTGGAATGAGGGAGGAAGAGAAGGGACTGAAGAAGATCTCTCTGGAGTGATGGAGGGAAAGAAGGGTATGTAGAAGGTCTCTCTGTAGGAATGGAGGTAGTGAAGGAATATGGACTAGTCAGTGGTTTTCAAGGGGAGATGGAAAGCAGATCTCCTCTCAGAAGTCACAGATGGGTAATGGAGACACTTTTGCAGTGGTGGTGGAGGAAGAGAAGGAGAGAAACCATGGAAAGTACCGGTCATCAGTGAAAGAGGAGGGGATATAATGTAGAATGCTTTTCGTCTGGCTACAGCATACAACATGCATTTGTTACAGCTGTTTTGTCCTCTTCCTTTTAGTTCTCGAGGGGACGTATGAGGAAAACGAGCGCATCCTGGAAGAGAAGGCAAGACAGTTGGATGGACTGGAGGACAAAATGAAGAGTATACTAGATGCCATCAATCAGCAGATCCAGATCTACAACACCTGCCAGTAGTGGGCACTGAATCCAATCACAATGCAGGCGGTCCAGATCTTCAGCCTCTGTCAAGAGCGGGCACTGTTGGGTGTCACAATGCCAGTGGTCTTGAGTTATAACACATGCCAGAGGCAGCACCTGGCACTTATTGCCATGTAACAGTTGCAGATCTACACCACCCAGACATGGGCACTGCAAAGTTCACCATACAGTAAACCACACCCACAACCCATGACAGAAAAGGGAACTGCAGCAGGTGAAGGTGCAACAAATGAAGATATACAACCTCTAACAGTAATGGGCACCAAGTAAAATGCCATACAGCAGCTCAGAAAAACACCACCAGCCAGTAACTGTTACCATTTCAGATTACAACGCACAAGGGTCCACATGTGTGCTGCCTTGGCTCTGTGTTTATTTGTGCAAAAGCAAATGTCTACCTGCTGTTGTGAGAGAATGTGCAAGTGCCTTCATAATAAAGTGTTGAGCAAGAAATAAAAAAAGAAAGCGGGCTGAAGTATTGTTATTGTTTAGACATTTTCCTTTATCAATGTATTTTGACATTAAATGTAATGGTGCAAAATTCATCTTGAAATGATTTTCCACTGCCATTTGACAGAGCCACTATTTTCAGTCCCATGCCAGAATGACCGATACCCAAAGCGAAGTCTAGGTCTGGTACACCTCCTCTCTCTTTCTCCAGACACCTAGGCACCCAGGACCCTACTCTATCTCGCTGAGCCTCCAGCTGGTTCCCAAAGACCCACCTATGCCACCCTAATCTTTAACAACGCGCCCAGGCCTTGTCCTCAACACCACCATCTTTGCTGGTGTATTCCTTCATCCTGGACCCTCTATGCCACCTCCTGAAGGGTCAGCATTGTGCACTGCTCAGATGTCCAGAATGACCTTTGATGGTATTTCTCAATAAACCGGGTTGCGCTATTGCGCCAGCCTCTGCCTTCCTTTCACTGTCACATCCATCTGGGCCACTAGATTTGGTCTGCAATTCTTGGTCACCGGTGGCGAAGTGCACTTAGCAGCATTGTAAAAATGCAAAAGCCCCAACTAGGAAGGTGGTGTTAAAAAAGCCAGGTTACTGGACATTTTTTATGCTCAGCACCATTAGAAAAACATATCTGTAATTACCAGGAGGTGCATTGGTTTTTCCTGGGAGCTATTCCGTAAATGTCCAAGTAATACCATGCCCTGTCACACAGAACAAGGGTGGACCCCACACTAAGGAACCTAGGGCGTCATTGGGGGCTAATCGAAATAGGGTCTATAAAATGAAACAGGCCTCACAATGAGCCACAACATTGAATAAAGCACCTGACAGTAATCAAATGCAACGCTAGCTCAAGCCTAAAGAAGGCACCTATTACAACCTGAAGTGCTATATCCGCACACAGGGTACATATGTATATAACTAACACTACGTGAAACACAAGAGGAGGAAGGGCAGCAACAAAGAAAAAAAAAGCTGGGCAGCACTGCATCTCACTAAACTAAGTAAAGCCCCCACTTGTGAAGGAAATTATGGTTTTCACTCACAACACTGAGGCAACAAACATGGTTGCCCTACCCTAAACATATGCTGTCCCCTCCTTCTCTTTTCTTTCACATCACAGACATGCTTGACTTCTAAACCCCCAAGCTCACTCCCACCACCCAGCCCTTGATGAAAAGATCAAAGCCTATGTTTAGTGAAATGTTCAACCTGCTCTGGACTCCTCTCCATCCACTCAGACCACACCCAATAGGCAGCAGCAACAAATACCAGAGACTGAGCACATCCAAAGCAACAACACCAGGCAGCAGTATGAGAACGGCCAGTTCCACTGTTTGAGCGTCATAAAAAATGATCAACATGTGATTTACATGATTCTCAACCAAGGATTTATAAAGTGCGGCAATTCACCTGTGAGGGTCGCAAGGCGCTGGAGATGTTAACTGATTCGTGGTGATCTGTTCATTTAGTGGCAATGAGGGAAAAACAAGGAGAATGCAGTGAAAACAAGGAAAGAGCAAGGAGAAGGCACTCAAAAAAACGAGAGCAAACACAACGAGAAAACAGTGAAAAAAGAGGGAAAGGCAAGAAAGGCACTCAAAAACGGTGGGGTAAAAACAAGGAGAAGGCAGTGAAAACTTGGGGAAAAAAGCAAGGAGAAGGCACTCACTCAAAAAAGGGGGAAAAGGCAAGGAGAAAGCAGTGACAAATGAGGGAAAAGCAAAGAGAAGGCACTAAAAAAAACAAGGGAAAAGCAGGAGAAAGCAGAGAAAATGAAGGAAAATCAAGGAGAAAGCTCAAAAAACGGGCGGAAAACGATGAGAAAGCAGTTTAAAAACGATGGAAAAGCAAGGAGAAAGCAGTGAAAATGAGGGAAAAGCAAGCAGAAGGCACCCAAAAAATAGGCGAAAAGCAAGAGAAAGCAGTGAGAACGAGGGAAAAGCAAGGAGAAGGCACTCAAGAAACCAGCCGCGGCCCGTGCAGGTAAGAACGGTAGGGCGGATTTCGACAGACGACAATGAGGGAAAATTAATTATTTATCTAATTTTCCGTCGTCGGCTGTCGAAATCGCTGCCGCTCTTACCTGCACGGGCCACGGCTTCAAGAAACGGGGGGAAAGCAAGGAGAAAGCAGTGAAAAAGCAAGGAGAAGCAAAATACAAGCAGACAGGAGCAAGAGCGATGCAGCAGCACAGGGAGAGCTGGGCCTGGGTTCTGAATTCCATAAGCATTTATTATCCTTGTGGGTTTACATGGTCTACTGAGCTCTTTTCAGCACTGTTTGCTAGCATTGGTTAATAACTGTTATAAACAACAGTAAACTTAATTGTTGAAACAAAATAAAACTGCCTGTGTGTTGTGTCACATAAACAAACCATGGCTAAGCACACACAGATACGTAAAGATTGAAATGCCAAGCTTCTGAAGGCTACATCTATCTGCCGATTCCTCGCCTCTTTGACTCCTCCCAGGCACCATACTGGATCTTGAAAAGCTTCCATAGCTCCTCCATGCCATTAGGTGGTGCCTTCAGCAACCACTTCAGCTTTGTCACAGCCCAGATACAATGACAGATGTATACAGATGCCATCCACAGATGTTTTAAGGCATGGGAAAAGTGGGCAATTGCCCAGGGCCCCACCTTCCAAGGGGCCCCATGAGAAAGTTAATTTTCTCTCTATTTGATCTGTGTCTGTCCTATTTCTCTATATAATCCTCTCTCCCTGTCGGCCTACCTCTACTTATGATTCTGTCTCTCTACTCTGTGTCATTTTAAGAATTTTGGAGCGTCATGCAATACATCTGTCACCTGTATTTGAGTGACCCTGCTAAAATGTAAGGTATAATTTAGTATTGTTTGGCATCATGTGTTCTTGAATTAATAGAAAACGAGTAATATACGCTAGGAGGATTTATAAAGCGCACGGCGACCTGAAGGCATCCCAGAGCTAGCGGACAGAGAACCACTACACCAAGATCAGAGGAGACTCCTAAAAGATCAATTCCTAAAGAGCCACAGCTTGGGTGCTTTAAAGCCAAAAGACTGTCCTCCACTTCTAGCTCTTCTGTACAGGGGGCCCACAAATAGTTCTTGCCCGGGACCCCCAAAATTCATCAAATGAGACTGATACCATCCCTTCACACTGACATCATTTCCTCTTTTTCTTCGACCTTCAACAAGTTCCCCACATCATCTAGATCTGCAGCAAGAGTCAGCCCTAAAAAAGACCATGATGACAATTTTGAACTTGACTCTGCCTTGCTCTAGTGTGCCTTTGGGCCCCACACAGCCTTTGGGGCCTCCACTCTCACTTCTGCCAGCCCCGCTGACTGACCCCGCCTGGAGTCTGCCCCATCCGACTTCAGCGCCATGCCATACCTATACACCTTTGACAAAGGACTCATCAATTCCTGGACCACTGGCACCGCACACAAGTCGGTTGACACGTGTTAGGAATCTACCGACCACATGGTCGAATCCTTCTTCCACAAGAGTTCAGCTGTCATGCTATACCCTTACAAAAGTGCATCCCTGTTATGAAGATGAGATTCTGGCGTCCACGAAGCCAGATGTTTGCCAAGATGAAGATACCTCACTATGATGATGCAGAGGTGGATAATTTACCCCCCTAACCCCTATTACAGAAATGCTAATGTTTACTTAGACTTACAGTGGTCTTGACACATCGCCTGAGTCGGCTCTGAGGTCTCTAAAGAAGGTGCTTTGGTAATCTGCAGAGCAGAGGATGTGTTGGAATTCCTCTTCCATCACAGGAGACAAAAGGAAATGTGTTAACAGAAATCCTCCGGCCTGGCCCTTCTGAACCTCTTTTACCCTTTAACGAGGCACCAGTCGACCCCAGTCTGGCGGTGTAAGTGAAGCCCTTTCTGCACTGGCCATTAACTGTCCTATTGAGAGTTGTCATATTCCAGCCCCTGCGCTCCCCAAATTCCTAATGCAGCACCAATCGCCCAAGAGTTTTTTGGTACAGACTTATAGTTGTAAAGTCATTCCTAACTCAGTCCCTGGTAGTCCTCTGAACAGAGAGTCAAAATGGCTCGACACCATGAGCAAAAAGATTTTTTCGTCAGGTAGTTTGACATTACCCTCTTTGAATGCTTCTTGCCTGCTCGCTTGCTACTGTCAGACCCTTGGGGATAAGGCACAGAAGATCTTGCCTGCTTCACCAGGGGATCTACATATGTCCTTTTCTCACAGACTGTTCAAGATGGTCAGGCTGTGGCAGAGCAAATCAAGTTTGCCGTTCTATGGGCACCAGTGGTATCATTCGCAGACATGCCTAGTTCCACCATCAGGATTTTCCAGAGACAGCCAGGCTTCCCTCATGGACATGCCATTTGATGATGCCTGGGTCTTTGGAGAAAAGCTAAGTCATCTAATGGTGCGTTACCAGCATCTGGCCTCTCCAGTATGTCAGTTTCACCAACAGTATCAGACATTTCGGGTCAACTCTAAAAGCCTTGCATGCTGTCAGCAACAGCTGTCGCAACCAATTCAACAGCTGGCACTAGAAGTTCAGACCTTGAAGTGAAGTAGCACTGCTAAATATGGGGGCCTAAACAGTAGCAGTAGCAATGCTTGTCTGCTTCCTCATCTGGCACCGCACTAAAACCTCATTTGTTCACCCATGTGAGGCCACCCATGTGAGGAGGTGAGGCGATGGGTCGAGTCCACCATTTCCTGAATCACTGGTGTTCGATTACTGACCACTGGGTTCTGCTGATTGTCCAACCTGGGAATGTCCTACCCCTTTAGGATGCTTCTTTACACATTCCTTTTGGGCTTATGGCGGTCTCTGTCGACCATGCATAAAAAGTTGCTCACCAAAGGTGTAAGTGAGATAGTGCTCGAAGTGTAATGAGGACAAGGGTGCTATTCCCATTACTTCCTGGTCCCTAAGACAGACTGGTCCTACGACCAATTCTGGACCTCAAGGTGCTGACTTTGTTCCACAAGAAGAAGAAATTCAAAACGTTGACTCTTGCTCGAGCCTTGTTGGCCCTAGACCACAAGGACAGGACAGTGTCTCTGAACTTGCAGGGAGTGTATTTTCATGTGCCAGTCCTGTAGTCCCAAAGAAAAACACCTGCATTTTATGATGAAGCACACCCATTTCCACTTTGCAGTTCTTCCATGTGGTCTTACATCAGCACCATGGGACATTATGAAGGCCTTGTTGGTGGCTGCGGCCCATGTTCGCAGGGCAAGGATACACATTACGCTATACCTCGACAAGTGGCTGTTGAAACTGGGCTCGCCTCAACAAGTTTGAAACCATCTGCAGAGCACAATGTTACTACAGTTTAACTCGAGATTCTCCAACAACCAGCCCAAATCTCATCACCAAACATCACAGAGACTACCCTTCATAGTTCCATCTTGAACACAGTCACCTTGAAGGCCTTTCAGCCCCTGCAAGATGACAGGGACATTCAGGATATGATTCCAATGTTTCAGACGTAAGCTGTTCTTAAAGCCTCTGCAGTTATTAGGTTGCTAGGCCTGATAGCATCCTATTGGTGCATTTCACTCAGTGGTACATGCGGGCTTAACAGTTGAAGTTGTGCCTGCAATGGGCCCAGTGATTTTGCAGTGGCGAATGACAGACAGTAATCTGACTTGCGGCATGCACTCCTGAATTCCCCTGCCAGTAGTTACAGTGGTAACTGATGTATCATCTCTCCACTGGGGAGCTACCTGAACGAGGTAGAGTTCTGGGACTCAGGCCCCTATTAGAGCAGCACTGTCACATAAATTTGTCAAAGCGGCATGCCATAACATTGGCCCTAAAGTCATTTGTGCCATCAATGAAGGCCAAGTCGATTAGAGGTGTTCACACCCAGAGCTTTTCACAAAGGTATGGCTCTTGACAATTTACTCTTATGCTTGTGAGTAACTTTCCGACTTTTGTCTATTCACAAAATCTGAGTGTAACGTTACTCAAAGGTGTAGACTTGCACCTCTACACACCCTGAAAAAGGGGATGGAAAAAGTTTTACGAGTTTAAGGTACTACCAAAAAAAAAATCTGTAGTGCGTCCAGCACTACACATGGTCAACCACTGATTGTGCATCAGTCTCCTGTCAAAAATAATGGAGTTAGGAATTTAAAAAAACATAGAAAATAATATTAAATTAAATTATTCTAAATAGTAACAAATATGAATACATACCATTTATTGTTAAAAATAATCTATAAAAATAGTGTTTTTAATTTAATTAAAAATCTTTTAACAACCTTTTAATATTTTTAAATTCATGTAAAAATATTTTATTTGGAACTTTATTTATTTATTTATTTGCAGAGTTTTATATAGCGCTGGCTAGACCCAGAGGTAACAGAGCGCTTTACATGAGGATTAGCGAGTTACAAAATTACGTCAGTTACAGGAGCCTAGTATAACATATGAAAGGAACAGTGTTACACAGTAACATGAGTTACTAGAGCATAGCTTAAACATATACACACATCCAATAGGGTATAGAAGGAAGAGGGGAAAAGTAACATGGGGTTGGAATGAAGATCGGGTCAGGAAAGACCGGAAAGGGGGAAAGTAATACAGGGGAACCAAAAAGACAAAGTGAAAGTTAAAGAAGCCGGCTGATTCGTCAGAAGGCGGGGGAGGAAGGAGACACGGCGGGGAGACGAAAGGAACCTCTATAACCTTGGAGTTTGTGGTTCTCGTTTTAATCTAGTTTACTCTCAATCACACTGGATAAAGGGTTTATGTCAGGGATCTCCAATCTTTTCTGTAACATTGGCTACTTATGTTCAATGAAAATCATTCCCAGCTACTAATACTAGTGATGTAAAAGTGAACACTCCATCCAAGAGTGTCAGCAGAGAACACATCGGTGCATTAGACAGCATTTCCAGCTGTAATGTAAAAAAGGCTTTGACAATTTTGGCTGAAGTATTATATGGATAGTACATACACTGCAATCCCCCTGGCACCAAGGTATAAAAATGAGTAATAAATCTCTCCAACTCAAATAAAAGCTTTAAGCACATTTTAAAAATTCAACTATTTCTCTACAGACATCAGCTTATGAGTTGTGAAAATACACACATTTTTGTCTTGAATACATGCTTCTTTTATTTTGGTATACATATAATAATTCAACCAAGCAAAAGCTTCGATAGTCATAGGCTGGGCTGCGCACAGGTGAGCTACTAACGGGTAGCTGGAGAGCTACTCATTGGAGACACCTGGTTTATGTCATCTGCCAACTACTGACAATTCATATCCTGGGAGGTAGTATGAAAATACTGCAGTGGGAAAAAGGGAATAGGTAGTCAGGCAGTTAGTGGCAGTTCATGCCCTGGGAATGAGGACTGGAAGTATGCATTGGCACCTGTCAAACCACTATCTTGAACTGACGCTCTCCCCCCCCCATCCACCATCACTGCATTTGCTTGCAGCGGTCCTGGGATGTCTGCTTCAGTTTCGAGTAGTCAACAGCATTCATTCAACAGGGTCTATACTGGGTACATAAAATTCACAAAATTTGATGGAAGGAATTTTTGCCACTGGCTATAGCTGGGTACATAGACACATACAATGTCCCTTCAAATATATGTGCTCTTTCCTTGGATTGCAGTCACACCCTGCCTCCTAATACTCTGGACTGCAACCTTTTGTACCCACTCCAAGCGGGTACGTATTTCAAACCAAACAAAATGGAAATACCCACTCTCCTTTAAAGTATGAATCACAAAAAAACGGTCTGACTTGGTTGATGAGCTTGGATTGTAGATTGGAGCCCGATAAAACAACAGCTGTCACGCCCAGTGAAATTGTTGTGAATTCAATGTTGCTGCACCAACATAGTTGCAAAAACCTTCCATAATGATTGTGAAGATTGAGTCTGCATTAAGTACTTATTAAAAAACAGGTGGATCGGGAGTGACACTGTATATGAAAAAATACTCCTTGGTTCTGTTTTAGCATCAGTGATGTAACTGACCATGAAATGAGTGATGTAATATGTGAGGTCATAAGCAGTGCATTCTAGGGGCATAAGTTCTAGTTTGCTCAGGTAACAATAACTGCTGAATTTCTATGATTTTGTGCGTGTTAAATCTCAGCCTAACAATAAAGTCCCTTTAACCTTTGTTTTTTTCAGTGAATTTCTAAGGCCTTTTGGTTCTATTTCCTAGCTATAATGTCCCCGTTATCTTTTTCAGTGAATTACTATGGTTTTTTAATGTAATTTCCTAACTATAATGTCCATGTAATGTTTGCTCTTTTTAGAGAATTTCTAAGGATTTTTTTATTTTATTTACTAACTATGACATCCCTATAACCTTTGAGAGTGGGTGTGTGAGTGGCTGTGTTGGTGTGTGAGTGGCTGTATAGGTCTGTGAGTGGATGGGTGAGTGGTTGTATAGTTGTCAAGTTTTCAGATTGGTTATGAGTGGCAAAAATCTGAAGTCTATAGTTCAAGGATGGTATACCACTCTCAGTGCAAATGAACCAATAATGGCAACCTTTCCCACTGTGCTCTCAGTGATACTGTTGTAGTTAGCAAATCAGAACCTGTGTTTCATATTTCAATTTTGTGATTCCACTTCTCAATGGTCAGTGTTGATTAACCTCTTCTTGTACTTTTGTTAAGAAGTCTAATCTGGCAGTGTCTGTGTGGGGATTCACAAATCCATTGTGATGCTCAGCGCTGCCCCGTGTAACTTTGCAACGGATTTGCAAATCTATATGGGAGTCCATTAAATCATTTAACATTGTAGGTGTGTGAGTGTGTAAGTGGGTCTGTGAGTGGGTGTATCAGTGTTTGACTAGGTGTGCAATTGAGTGGCTTTGCGAATGTGTGTGCAAGGGTCGGAGTGTGTCTGTAAGTGGGTGTATGAGTATCTGTGGGGGTCTGTAAATGGGTAAGTAATTGAGTGGGAGTGTCTCAGTGGGTCTGTAAATGGGTCTGTGAGAGTCTGTGTGGGTCTGTCAGTTGGCGTGTGTGTGTCTGAGTGGGTCTGTGAGTGGGTGCATGATTGTCTGAGTGGGTCTATAGCTGGGTGCATGAATGGTTCAGTAGGTCTCCCAGTGGGGGCATGAATGCCTGAGTGGGTCTGTCTGTCGGTGTGAGAGTGTCTGATTGGGTCTGTGAGTGGGTGCATTAGTGCCTGTGTGTGTGGTTGTGTGAGTGTCTGAGTGGGTCTGTGAGTGGGTGTGTGAGTGTCTGGGTGGGTGTAAAAGTGTCTGAGTGGGTGTGAGAGTGGGTGTGTGAGTATGTGAATGGGTCTGTGAAAGGATGTGTGAGTGTCTGTGTGAGTCTGTGAGTGTGTGTATGAGTGTCTGAGTGGATGTGGCAGTGTCTTCATGGACGTGAGTGGGTGCGTGGGTGTCTGCATGGGTCTGTGAGTGTCTGAGTGGGTCTGTGAGTGGGTGCGTGAGTGTGTAAGTGGGTGTGTGGGTGTGTGAGTGAGTGTGTGAGTGCCTGAGCATCTGAGTGGGTCTGTGAATTGGTGCATTAGTGTCTGAGTGAGTGTGAGAGTGGGTGTGTGAGTGTCTGAGTGGGTCTATGAGTGGGTGCATGAGTGTCTGAGTGTGTGTGTGAGTGGGTGTATGAGTGTCTGAGTGGGTGTGTGAGTAGTTGCGTGAGTTTCCGAGCAGCTTCGTGAGTGGGTGCATGATTGTCTGAGTGGGTCTGTGAGTTCAGGCATGAATGTCTGAGTGGGCCTGTGAGTGGGTGCGTGAGTGTCTGCTAGGGTCTGTGAGTGGGTGCATGTGTGTATGTGTGGGTCTATGAGTGGGTGCATAAGTGTCTGAGTGAGTGTATATTTTTTTTCAGCACAATTTGCGAATCTGCCATGGCGGTACAGGGGGGGGGGGGGCAGACTGAGTATCGCGGCAGAGTTGCGTATCTTTTCACATGGAAAAAAAATCTATATGAGGCATTTTGTTGCCCAAAAGGAGTCCCTCAGAGACCCCTATATTGCACCCATGGGGTCAGGGTACCTGTACCCTGACCCCTTCTAGTACTTTGTAGATTATTTTTTAGCTCCCCCCGGGCTGTGTCCCGTTATATAAAATGGTGGTCGCAACCTGTGTATTTGCGAATCCGCCGTTGAGGTGTATGGGGAGCCACACTGAGCATTGCGGCAGAGTCGCAAATCTTTCAATGTGGAAAAAAAATTGTAGTAGGGCACATTGTTTCCCTTAAGGGGTCCCTCAGAGACCCCTTTATTGCACCCAAAGGGTCGGGGATACCTCTACCCTTATCTCTTCTATTACCGAAAAGACTTATTTTCAGGCCCCCAGGACAGTGTCCTGTTTTATCAAATGGTGGCTGCAACTTTCTACTTAGGTTGCAGCCAGCCAATCACGGCATTGGTGGCAGTGCCTGAGCAAGAGTCGAATCTGGCACGATGTGTCCTGGGGGTTGGCATTTTATCGAGTTGATATTTGTGGAGGCGGCTGGCAGTGACACAGTCACTATGGAGGACTATCCTTAGGCTGCTTATCTTGACTTTGAACCCCCATCTTCTCATGGACATACATTTGAACGTACAAATTTGCTTGCCTTATGAACTGAAGTAAATTTATTTATGTCCGTCTGTTAAATGTTTTACATTCAGCTACTGATCTTGAACATAGGTTAAAAATACTACCCATAATTTAGGTTTGATAGAGGCATATTTGTATTACGAATTGTCATGTGATTATTTGAATAGTAACGTCTAATTGATCTGATATGTTTATAGTATTTTTTCTATGTTCCTATGAGTAAGTAAGTATTTATTTTGCAGAGTTACTTAAAACCATTGCAATGCGTGCTAAGAATGAAACCATATCTAAAATATTAATTCACAATAATAAAAGTTTCATCACAATTAAAATATAAAACACTTCTGTTGCTTACAAGTTAAAAAATTCAGATTTAAACATTCAACAACCAATATAAGTTGACCAGTCAGTGCGGCGGTTGTTACTCCCCTGAGAAAATTAATAATCCAAAGTCTCCTTTTCCCCAAAAGCTTTAGTGACAGTTTGGCATTTTTGCTCTGGCCGCTTCCAGAAATCTAACTAGTCTGGAATTCAGTTGAGGTGATGCTGGGTCGAAGCAAGCCAAAACTGCTTGCCTCCTTGTCCGAATTCCCCTTTGATTAAAGGGGATTTTTAGCAGTTGCCTCCTTTCTTGAAGCATCGCTGTGCAAGAACAGATGGTATGGATGATGTCACCCTGGCCGTTTTTGCACAAACTGCATACTGTAAAAGTCTGCAACCTTTTCCATGGTGGAAGATGCTGCGTGCATGGTATCACTCCGAGTCGTAGCTTTAGGAATTTTAATTTCTGTGCTTTTGGATAGCCCAGATTAAAATATTGTTGCGGGGCTAAAATCTTGTAAGAATTCAGCGTCATCCAGGCATGCGCTCTGGCTGAAAAAGCAGCTTTATCCTCCACCAGTGACTGTTTTTCAGCGACTTCCAGACTAATTTCTTCAGAGTTGAATGATGGCACTGTGTATTCCATAAGGGCGATAAGCCTGTGTTTGCCAGTGCCTCCTGAAGATACAGTCTTGCGGGTGAATTCTCCCTCTGTTGAAGATCTTGCCACAGAAGGTAGTTTAATGAGTTAGGGGTTGATGTTCTGATTTTATTCCAACAGTTGATGTATGCTCCATATCTGGCCCAGGTTTGCTTTAACAGGCCAAACTCCAGTCTAATTTGCGCCGGGGAGGTATAGTTCGGGAGGCTAAACATCGTTCTGTAAGCTTTTACAAGTGTTTTATCCAAAAGATTGGTATCTCTCCCTCGCAGAACTTCACTACCGTAGGTGATTGTAGGTAGAATTTTAGCCTGTGCTACCATTAAAAGAGGGGCGTAGGGCCCAATAGTTTGGCTGTTAAACTTTTCATGGTTAAGGCAAGGATCATCCCTTTCCTTTTGATCTCTTCTTGTTGGCGGGTAAATGATCCTTCTTTGTCTAAGTAGACACCCAGATACTTATAAGTCTCCGCTGATTCAATATGAGTGCCGCCCAGGTGCCATAGGTACCTCTTTCTTCGTTTGCTGTTAATTGTCATGGTCCTGGTTTTATTTAAGTTTATTGTCAGGCTATTTTCTTCTGCGTAGACCTGCAGACCGTTGAGAAGATGTTGCAAGCCAACTACCGTATGGCTAAGCAGGACTACGTCGTCCGCGTATAGTAAGTTGGACAAGCTGGTACCCCCAGTCTGGGCGCATGGGAGTTACAGGAATTAAGTGTCTGTGGTAAGTCTGCCATGAATAAGTTAAATAAAATAGGGGCCAGCACGCAGCCCTGTTTAAGTCCTTTCATTGTTTTTACTTTTCTTGATAGATGAGACCCTGATCCTAATTTCACCTGTACCCAGGTATCGGTGTGTAGAAGCATTATCATTGATAAAAGAGTGTTTGGAATGCCCCATCTGGCTAGCTTATTCCACAGTTTAGACCTCTCCACGTTGTCAAATGCGGCGCTGAAATCAATAAAACAGACATGCAGCTGTGTTTTCCTCAATTTTGTTGTGTCCATTATTAACGAGATTGCCAGGATGTTGGTTATTGTGCCAGAGTTTTTTCGGAAGCCTGTCTGATTTAGCGGGATTGTTTCATTATTTTCTGCCCAGGTTGTTAGTTCGTCTAGCAGTGTTCCCGCAAAATATTTGGCCTCATTATCGATCAGTGCTACTAACCGATAATTGGCTGGCAAGGCCTTGCTGCCGCTTTTGTGGATCGGAATAATCGTAGAACCTTTCCAGGAATCTGGAATGGTGCCCAGTCGTCTTACTTCCAGAAATAGTGGATGGAGTATTTTTGCCCATTCTTCCGGCCTTTGTTTAAACACTGCAGGCGGGATTCCATTCGGGCCCGGCGCTCCTTCCTTTCTTCCCTTCCTGATCTGTTTCATGATTGTTAGAAGCTCAGTGCCGATTGACCTTTCCTCCTGATGATGGATTAAAACAGGAGATTTGGATGTGCCACTTACCATTGGTCGGGCAGCAGCGGAGCAGTCAGGGAGATTATTGATGCCTCCTTCCTTTCTTCCGGTGTTGGTATAATGTCCGTCCGAGTCTGCTCTACTCTGCTCCAGTTTGGGCAGACTATTGCTTTGACTGTTAAAGTGGGAGTTTAGGTAGCTTGCCCAGGTTTCCTCCAAAATGTGGGAAGTAAGTCCCCCATGATGCGGGTGGATAATTGTATTTACTGATTTCCAGAAGCGATCGCTGGCGTTATACTTTATATTGTGCAAAAGTTTTGCCCAGAAGTCCTGTTCGTAGTTATTGTTAATGTTCCATTTCAACTTCTTTAGTTGAGTTCTTTGTTGCCGCAGGGATGAGAGGAGCAGTGTATTCCCTGGATCGTGACGCAGAGATCTTATGGAGCCATTTATCATTCTCTTAAGGGCTTTTATTTGCGCTTTTTCAGCCTTAGGTATCTTTTTCACTTGTGCAGGCCCCGGAAAGCTCCTCATTTTTATGTCCGTAGCCTTTAAGTTGCTGAGGTTGATGGTGAAGCATTCCCAGGTTTGTATCAGGTTCTTTTTGAGCAGTTGTGCGAGTAAAAGATTAATTGCTGTGTCTGTTAAGGACTCAATGCTTTCTGCAGTATACTTGATCCTCTTGTAATTTATCGTATAGCTTGAGCCTAGATGTGGAGCAGGATGAATGCTAGACGGAGCAGTTGCCGCTAAAATAGTCTCTTGTGGACGATGATCGCTGACCCCCTTGTCGCCCATTCTAAAGCCTGTTACATATGAAAACAGCGCAAGACTGACAAACGTATAATCTAAAAGCGAGCTTGTTAGTTCAGTGTAGTAGCTTGCCACTGGAGGAGTATCTCCGGCTGTTCTTCCGTAAGGGCCCTAAGATTTAGATGTTTTAATTCTTCCAAAAGGGATCTGTTTTCCCTGTTAGGCCTCCCCTGCGTAAAGGTTCCTTGTGTTGGTATGTTGTAGTTTGAGGATTGGAGGCAAACTTCCTTTACTTTGGATGACCCCAATAGATGTTGATTCAAGTCCCCCGATAATATAAGGTTTGAAATTTCGGCACTGCCTAGATAAGAAGTTATTTGATCGGTTAACTTTGCTGAGTCACTTGCTGTCCGTTTTGGATGGATGTATACGTTAAAAAGAGATACTTCGTTTTGTGCCCCTGCCAGGGAAAGAGTAAGTTTGACTGCTAAAGCTACATCTGTTTCCGGGCCGGTTACCACCGCTGTTGGTATGGATGTTGTTGAGATGTAGGTTGCCAGCCCTCCTGAAGAATGGCCCGTTTTACTACCTCTAATGGCTGGACGATCAAAGCAAAGAAACCCGTGTATGTGTAGTGGTTCCATGAGCCATGTTTCCTGTAGCATAATAATATCAAAGTTGTTAAGATATTGCAGGAATTCTGGATCTAGAATTTTTGAAGCTAAGCCATTAACATTCCAAGAGCAGAGACGTATCGCGGGTTCCTTTTGTGTATTGTTGCTGTGGTCTAGATAGTTATGATGTCATTGTTTCGCTGTGGCAAGGTTTATAGTTCTTATAATTGGATCAGCGTACCAGGAGTTGCATCCGCGTGACTTTTCAGCCCTAGGAGATCCATGTTGTGCGCCTTGATTATAAGCCCTTCGTGGCGCAGTGCAGCCAAGTGCCCCTCTTAATACAGAAGTTGAGGGCCTTGAACAATCCTTGATACCTAACCTTGGGCTCAAGTTTGATAGCGGAGCTGGGTAGGCTGGAGGATGGTAGGGGGTGACTTGGATGCCCCAGTCTTTGAAGGTAAGGTGGTGATTTAATACTCTCTGGGCTATTGCATCTGTTTTCCATGTTGACCTTGTTATTTCTGGCTTGGCTGGATTATCTGGTGTAAGAAACTCTATTGCGAGTAAGTCTGTTGTGTTCAGGTCTGCTAGAGTGGGTATGGCCCGAAGTAGTTTTAGAACGTTGCCCCTGTTCAGCAAATCGTGACATCCTTTTGAAATGTACTCTGGTTTGAGCAATGTGTATCTCAGGGCCGATGGCAAATCATTTGGGGGATAAGTGGTGATTTCAAGTGGCCCCGTCCAATTGGCTGCGGGGTTTTGTTGTATTAGCCGATAAGGCTCGTTCTGATTCAATTGCACAACTGCTCGGCTGGAATTAAGATCTCTTTCCATATTTATTATTGAAGTTGAAGTTACGGGTTGGCTCTGTTGTTGCAAGGGGTGAGAAGCCAGAGGCGGTTGGTCCGGGGCTATCCTTGCTTGCTTCTCTTCCCCTGAGGTTGCCACTCTCTGGGTTGTACAGTTCATTCTCGATGTTGTTTAGTCATTTCCAGCTGGAAGAACAGTAGAAACTTGCCCAGATTCCTGCGGGGTGGGCTCCTGGTTCCTATCCTTTGCTAGGGCCGTAATTTTTTGATGATCAACGAGCCCAGCGGGCCAGTTTGAGTTGGATCTGGTGGTTTGTAGCGGAGGTTCGAGAGCTGAACTGGTGACGGCTTTGTCCCTTTCAGACCCAAGGGCCACCTCAACTTGCTTCAAAATCCTATCCCCTGTTCCAACTGGAGGCCCTCCAAGGTTGTGGGAACAGGAGGGTGCTGCTGTGTCTTGATGGTAGTTAGTTTGAGCCAGATCATAATCTTGCATGTCCCCCTCATTTGGTGCGATGATTGAGTTAGGGCATTGTTTGTTGTTGTTCCTATGAGTGTTTTGAGGCTTTTTAGCCGAAACACATTGGAACTGACATACCTCTGCTCAATAAAAGAATTGGTATTGAACGCCACCCTGGAGTGCCCGTTTCTTTGGTCTTCCTGTCCAATGTTTGTCATGGAGATATAGATAAATATATATATAAATATATATATACGCATCAACTCGTTAGGCACTCCAACTTAACCTCCAGGAAAAAACGAGTATAGACCCAAATATCGTGCTGTGTTAAATTATTGCCATTCTGCCATGTATATATACATACACATACACACATACATACATAGACAAATATATATACATAATAAACATATATATATATATATATATATATATATATATAGTAGTAGAAAAAACTGTTAAACTGCATTTCATTGCATTTGACCTTAAATATTATATCGCTAGTGACATCATTGATGCAGTCACTGATTATATTTAAATAACAACATTGGTGAAATTACGATCAAGATCAATCAATTTGCTGGGTCGGAGGAGGCCCTATGAAATAAAAAAGCCTTATTCCAGCAGCCCTCGTGTGCGTGCTCTCTTCCATGTGGAGTAGGGGTTGTTTTGGATATTATTCAGCGTTGGCGATTGACGCTGTTCACGCAACACCAGTCGTTCTGGGCTGTCAGATTCAAACGTATTTTGGGTGGAGCAGCATGGCAAGTGCTATATTGACTAGCCCCCAGAGTATCCGCTGGGAAGAGGAATAGAGGACGAAAGCAGTGTGGGAGGCAGTGATCTTGACGCGAGGAGGTCTGCTGACTTTCAGCGCGGGGTCTATGTTTCCCCCAGTCTTGATATGCCTCACTCAGCATGCCGACGGACTTCTGGTGACTGGGCACCGTGTAAGCTTTGGCTGTTGCGGTGAGGACTGTCTGGCTTATCAATTTTGACCTCCCCCGACCCTGCTTACTTGTTCAGTTGTATATATTGTGTGCTGCGTTAACAGTGGAGACTTCCTGACATGAACGCCTATTTGGGCCTGCTTCCAAGTTGTATGCTTATCTCATATGGAACTCACACGGAGCCTGTGTCTGGAGTTTAGTGGTGAAGTTGTGCATTTATCAAGGGTTTTTACTTTTGCACGATATTGGACTGTTTTGAGCGTCAGCACAATCTTTCAAGCAACGCCTTCAGTGTCAGTTTGGATGCCATACGAACTATTGGTGCCTACGGACTTTCGGTGTCTTTCAGCAATTTGCATGTTACTTTGATGAGGCATTATGGGACTAGTAGTCCCCTCTTGTTTCAACATGCAGTTTTCAGGCTGGCACTATAGTTCCAAAGTACGCACTATGTGTCTTTAGTCTTACGTTTGGACTGTTAGGCTAATGCTTCATGTATTTGAAACGTAAAATGTGTCTGTCTGTTTGAGCTCAATTCGGCATCGAACAGTATTTCTTCACACTGTAACTTCATATGAGACTTCACAGGCTTGGCCCTGAAATGTTTTCATGTATTTTAAAGGGAACAGATGAGTTTAATCACGTCTCCCATTTGTCATGTATTTACGCAGCATGCTCTAATTTTAAAGTGCTACCTGAAGAGGTCTGTACTATTTTTTTAGGATATGACACTATAACAGCATGTGTTCCAACACAATGAAAGAGATACATTTCTTTAGTAAAAGTCAATTTTATATATTGTATATATTGTTCGGTGGTTTGTTTATGCATTATGCACTTAAATGGGTACATTTCATTGCACTGTGCGTTTTAATATCTATTTTTAGCTATAGTAATATCCACTAACTATATTCAAATGTATTGCACAGCAATGTATTTTTACGTATTTTTATGCAATTTGATGTGTTATAAGTTGTGACAAAGAATTTTTTCTATGTCTATGAGTGGGACAGGGTATAAATGTCAAATGAAAATGGCGCTCACCAGATTGGAGAAAGGCTGCTGTGTCAGCCAAAACGCGTCTCTCCTGTTTGCTGGGTCGGAGGAGGCCCTACGAAATAAAAAAGCCTTATTCCAGCAGCCCTCGTGTGCGTGCTCTCTTCCATGTGGAGTAGGGGTTGTTTTGGATATATATATATATATATATATATATATATATATATATATATATATTAGAAAAAACAGTTAAACTGCATGTCATTGCATATGACCTTAAATATTATATCGCTAGTGACATCATTGATGCCGTCACTGATTATATTTAAATAACAACATTGATGAAATTACGATCAAGATCAATCAATGATTCGAACAGTGTACTATAGGCTTTGTGAAAGAAAAGTAATACAACAACCTAAATCCACGGTTGGACGCTGATAAGAATTTTGAAAACTTTTAAAAGATGCAGAACAAGTTGGATAGTTCAGAAGTGAAGCACTTTGATGGATGTCATTTACTTTTTCCTTGCGTTCACCCAAAGGATGGGTGCAGTGGTGAAAACTAGACACACAGGGGAATCCAGGATGGGGTGACTTGTGTGGCTCTTACCAGGTTCTGTTACCCTGGATCCCTTGCAAACCCTTAAATGTGTCTAAAAAAAAAATCACATTTTCCTCACATTTCTGTGATTGAAAGTTCTGGAATCTGTGGGGAGCCACAAACTTCCACCCAACATTCTCCAAGTCTCCAGATAAAAATGGTCCTGTGAAGAGCATAAAGCAAGCACTATGGCAGGCAGAGAGACCGTGACAAAATGTTGTGCACTGGCAAGCAGGAGCAGGTTACTGGCAGTATATACTCCGAGTCACACAAGACCAGTCCCTGTCGGCAAAATTACACTGAGGAATCAGGTTTTTGCAGGCATGAATCGGGAGATTAGCCTTAAAATCGGTAGTCTCACGCCTGAATCGGGAGGGTTGGCATGTATACAATACTCTTGCATAGTGGAAACCTACTGGCTTTGACAATGCTTGTTTTATAACCTCCCACCTTTCACTTCAGGGGTTATTAAGGTTGTCCTAGAACACATTTTACAGTGTTTTCATCTTCTATTTATTGTATAAAGTATGTACTAATAAGGAGAACAAGCATTGGCATAACCAATAGGTCTCGCCTTTGGGACCTTATAAGTGTTTAGCCAAGCAGCACATTACCTGGGTGCTGTGCCGCCAGGTATTGAATAGCTATACGATTACTACACACTGGGTCATGCAGTCTTATTCTAGGTTTTTACTACAGAAATAGTTCATAGATACATTAATTTTGGGGTGGGTGGATCAGCCAAAAGGTTAGTTAGCAACTGCACCCATAGGCTTGCATGTGTGTGAGGGGGCAGCATCTTTTGCAATAAGACATGCATGTTTGTGAGTGAGAAGTAGAGGGGAGGGGTGAATGGAGAGATGGTGTGAGAGCTCAGCAGCATGTGACTGTGCAGTATAAAAGGTGTCTTTGGCCCAAATACACAGATTGGCAGTAAAAGACTGTTTTAGAAGCAGTGGGACCCCACACAGGAGTGTCACAAACCCTACGTGTTAGCAGCTTGATGGGGAGAAGAGGTGTACCACTGGGAAGTGTGTGTAGAATACAACTTTAAAAATGCCTCATTGGCTCTCTTTTGATGGAGACACTGGTCTCTAAAAAGTAGGTCCTTAATACCACTGCAAGGTAATTTTAATGATGAAGCGGTGAGCAGAGGGAACAAATGAAACAACCCATCATGAAAGGAATTAAGGATGGAGGGAAGGATGAATGTATGATGAGATGGATGATAGGTGAATTGATGGGTGAGTGGGTCTAGGGATTAATGGATTGTTGACTGGACGGAGAGGGGTGAATGGATGGATGAAGCGAAGGAACGATTGAGACAGAAAGGAACGATAGATGTCTGAAATTGTTGAGGAAGGGCACCCTTCGTTAGATTGAGATAGGGACGGATGAAGAGACGGGGACGGACTGACACCATGAGATACTGGTTCAGACATGCATGACAAGGAGAGGGATAAATAAGGCAGTCTGCTGGACTGTCAAAGGTACAGAATCAGAGGCAAAAAGCTTATGAGCAGTCGATAGGTCAGAGGATCTGACCAGTCCTTACTCTCTCTCATCTCAGACGTCATGTGCCATTTGGTGTAGTTAGTGACGTCACACTGTCAGGGAAAATGCAGGCGAGAACTGGCCAGAGCTGACCAACAGCTCGCTCCCCGAGCCACAGTTTGTAAACCCTCAATGACAGTTTATGGCCTACAGCAAACCAGCATAAAGAGGGGCAGCAAAATAAAGTAGTCCACTTCAGACACACATAACGCCGGAAGATGGACAAGCTCATGATGCTTAAAAACAAAGGAAACAAACCTAACTAAGACCATAGACTAGCCTTCTTCTTGAACGTGCATTAAACAAGAATGTTATGAAAATACAGATCTCTTAACATCAAAAACAAGACTTTTTTGGTCTAATGCAAGGAGCAGATACACCAACGCTCACCCCGAGACAGATTAGGTATCGAAGTCTCATGTAATCTACAATGAATGCTGTATCCCCCACACAAGGTCGTGATCACTCCACTCCTCCCACGCACTGCTCAAGAAGGTCAAGGAAAAAAAACCTGTAAAATAAAAGGAAAACAAAGGGAACAGTGATGTGAGATATTTACAAGAAATGGTAGCTACCACAGAGAACAATGGGAGTACCAACACAAGGAATTTAACTGCTTGGAAAACAAGAATGCCTAACCTCTAATATCCCTAATCTCTAATTCCAATTTAATATGTGTAGTCACGTTTTCAGATCAAATTCTTAGTATTTTGTTGTAGTGCAAAATCACTGAAACAAAGAATAAATACAATGGCATAGCAGGTCTTACCGACTATACCAACCGCGATGTAAATCCAGGGTGACTTTAAAAAAGCTCCTGATCGGAGTTAGACGCGCAAACACCTGAGATCGAACAAGGAGCATACCCCCTGACAAAGGGCATTCATTATGCCCGAAATGCATTGGGGATGACTTGCACCTTATTCTTGATGCTTCATCAGTAATGAATATAATGTTTTCGACATGAATGAAGTGGTTAATTCATAAAATTGAAAGACAATCATGGCGAATCAAAATAAATAAGTTTCATGGAATCAATACACCTGAGTTTTGAACTAAGTTGATTTAAAACACTTCCAATTGGACACAGGCAGTGCACCTGAGGGACTCTTCCCAGTGGGGAAACGCAACAGTTTTATCAAATTCCACGTCCAGGCTCAGAGGACGATACCTCACTGCACGCCCATTACTTTATTAAACTTGTTATACAAGGTGAATTCTAATTTAGGATCTCCTACGGAGTGCGGGATCCACAACCTATTGTAAAGAAAACACTCACACAGGGGGCAAGAGCTTGTTTTACAGACCACAAACATCACCCATTGGAAAGGGAGCAGCCAATTCATGTTTCTGGGCCATAAAGTGTTTGTTTTCCCACAAGAGCGTCTGCCACTGAGCCATGAAAGGACTGCAGGAATGAAACTCATTGCATAAAAGAGAATGTGTATGGAAAACGCAGAGCTGCTCTTGGGAGGGGGGGGGAAGCACACTGTTGCTACAGCTCAGACCCAAAGGAATAGAGCGAGATCTCAACACAAGAGACGGACGGCAGCACGGCGAAGGGAGGGGGCATATGATGCTCACAGAAAGAACCAGGAAAGAATACAAAACGGCAGCCGGCGTAGATATCAGGGAACTTTTGGGGATGGGCGGGGAGGGAGCTAGCAAAGCCACAAACCTAGATTCAAGTACAAAATAAGAAAACTGGAGTATACTCCTGGGCCCCAGCCGCTTCCTCTGTGATCCTTCGCGACGGCACCAGTAACAACATGGCGTCAACAACAATGACAGTGATAATTCAATGCACTAGCATGCACATTTGGGATGGTGGTGACGTGAGCGCGGTGGATGTGATAGGGAGAAGAAATGTAAAATAAACTGCAACCTTTGTTCAGACATGAACGCACCCCGCGGTATGTGCGGGGACGAGAAGCAACCGAGAATACGGGGCAGCCAGCAGTTTTTGTGCTCTGCCCCGTGCTGATGACTGTCTGTGGTAGTCTTCAAAACAGCATCAGCAAACAAGCCTTGCCTGCCGCTATCATGGCTGTCGTGCTGGACATTGATCATCTGCCTGTGCGTACAGAATGATGGCGCATTTGTTCTTTTTGGGGTATTCTAGTGCTAGGCTTGCGGTGGGGGAGGAGAATAATGGAATTAAAAATGCGCTTTAGAGGCAGACTTCGACGCATGCTCATGTCCGCCCCCACCCACACTACTCAGTCGCTGACAGTGTGAGATCGACACCGGTGCGCGTGCAGGCGGACATGGCTGTAGGCGCTGCTTCAACATGGCGGAAACACTAAGCGCCAGCACAGTACATAAATAAACAGACATCGGGCGCGTGCAGGAGGACGCTGCTCCAAGCGTCGCATCAGCATGGCAGAAACACTAAGCGCCAGCACAGTGCATAAACGAGGCAAAAGAAAAAGTAATGTGCTGAAACTAAGTAAATGGCCATAAGTGAACTGATTCATGAAACAGGGGCAGTCTCCAGGGTAGGAACAAAACAGCCAACAGACAAATGTTAAGAATGTACCAAAGAAACCATAGGAATTTTGAAAGGCAGACCAAGGAACCAATGAAAAGTGATGGGCGTGGTTAAAGACCCCAGTAGATACACCATGTCTAGAGACAGGGCATGCTCGCTGCCTGGGCTCGACCTAAAAAGTACGGACTTTAAATGATTTTCAGTACTTTTGCACTGGCCAGGACATTAAAATAATGGTCATGCAGATACAAAAACGGACATGTTGCTACCTAGATTCGGGCCCTAACCCATAATATGATGTAAAATGCAACCTATTTGTGACCTTTTCAATTAGCGAGAACCGATTTGCTGTCACGTTGGCTTTTTGCCAATCCCAAGTTCTTTGATGCAGTTAAAAATGTATGTGTAGACTCTCATACTCTGCCTTTTAGGACCCCCACTCGTTGCTGCACCCCCTTAGTGCTCCCACACGTAGACCCCCAGTTAAAGGGGTCCCTAGTAAACAGGATCGTCACGTGACGCATTTACGTCACTCCAGGAAGTAGACTTGGAGTCGGTCATTTGTTCGCTTTCGTTCTGTCAGATTTAGTCTGCGCATGCGCATATCACGGTGATCGTCGCGGGAGCGGCTGATTTCGCTCCCACCGCTGCTTGTGAACCGTGCGCGCGCACGAATGTACCCACGCCCCCGAAAGAGAAATCAAAGGAGCAGCGATAGAAAAAGCAACGGCATCTATACGCCATGCATCTCCCACTTTAGGTAACGCTGTCCGAGTAACAACAGAAAATAATTCAATAAAAACAAGATTACAAAACGAGTACCGAACGAAAGGCCTGGGAGAAGGTTTTGTGCTTGTAATTTTGAAAGAATTATCACAAAAATGTGAGATTTCGTCACTCCTCCTTCCTTGGCATTGTTTCGTTATTCCCGTGCGTACACGCGCGCTGTGCCGCGAGCCCCGCGGGAGCGCGGAATCAGCCGCTCGCGCGCAGTCCTCGCGACCCGCATGCGCACTGCGCGCAGGACAGAAGGAGCCGAAACAAAACAAACGCGAGCGCTCCGGAAGCGGAAGTGTCGGCGGGGGCGAGAAGGTCCTCAGTGAAAGTGACAGGAAGATACCGGCCTAGAGGAGCAGGCCCTGCGGTAGAGAGAGGTGAGGACGGGGGGGGATGAGGCTGTCGGTGTCCTGGGGCATGGTGCATCAGAGAGCCCTGCACCCAGAGACTGACTGTCTCTACGGGAACAGCGACTGGCCTGCTAGGGCGACCCTGGCCGTGTACAGTGCGTCCTGTCCTGCAGTGTGTGGCGTCTGCCAGAGTCATTTAATCTGGCCTCTACAGGTCACGTGTATTGCCCTTCCCGTGTCATAGGATTGTCCTCTCTCCCGGTCATGTAGACGGCCCTCTTTTCCTCCCGGATCACAGAGCCCGCCCTTGCTCAGAAAGCGCCCTGGGCGGAATGAAATGTGGCCCCTCCCTGCAGTGGTGAATAAAATAAGATAGCTGGGGTCCATGTTGTGTTAACAGGTGATTGACGCATCAGAGCAGTCATTGACATGTGAACACACATTTCTCGGCACCTCTCCAAATATTCTGATTTACTCACTGCGTAGCTCGATCACGCTAGTGCCAAGTTGGTGGTGCGAACGGCGGTGTTGTGTGTGTGTGTTGGCAGGGCAGTGAGAGGAAGGAAAGGGGTTAATGGGGTGTAAAACAGCACATGCAGCAAGTAAAAGGATTAAAAGCAGTTGGGTCCGAATCATTGGAATCAAGTTAGAGGGACGCTGCTGTCTGCAGGACTTTTATGCAGACAGCTCCGTGTACCCCTCTGAAAATTGGCGCCTTGGACCCAGGTCCCTCATGCCAAAAGCCCACCCTGCCGGATCATGTTCTCTGTCAATGTCAAAGTCGATAAATATCTATGAGATACAAGAGACTCAGGGGCCCCTACATGTATTCTGCAGGGAGGCCCCTCAGTTTGTGATACGCCATTGCCCTTTCCCAGGGTCATGTAGACTGGCCTCTGCCCCGGAAGCATGTAGATTGCTTTTTCAGGTCCTTGTTGTCTGCCCCTCCATTCGTAGACTGCCCTCTCTCTCCTGGTCTTACTGTCTGCCGTCTCTTCGAATCATGGTGCCCCCCCCCCCCCCGGTTCTTGGTGACTGTGCTACCTCAGGACGCCTTGATGATTATCTCTCTCTCATCTCCCCCCCCCCTCCACCCCACACCCCGCCGGTTTTGTAAACTGCCCCTTTCATCCCACCCAAAACGCTCATCTGCCCTTCTCAACCCTGCTCGGTCTTGTAGACTCACCCTCTCCATCTCTGCCCCTGTAGACTTCTCCTGTCTTCCCCACTCCACGGTCTTTCAACTGCCCCTCCCTGGCCACAGTCTTGTAGACTGTCCCTCTTCTCCCACCTGCCTGCGGTCTTGTAGACACCCACCTCCTCCCCGCCCATGGTCATGTAGACTGCCCATCCTCCCCGCCCAGGGTGTTGTAAGCTACCCCACATCCTGGGTCTATTAGACTGCCCCTCCCCCACATCCTGCGTCTATTAGACTGCCCCTCCCACACACCTGGAGTCTTGTAGACTGCCTCTATGCCCCCAGCCGCAGTCTTGTAGACTGCCACCCCTTTCCCCAATCTTGTAGACTCCCTAGCCCCCTGAGTTCTTGTAATTGTAAATCGGATTTATAAAGCGCAGCTACTGCCCGAAGGCGTCTTGGCGCTATAACGACTGAGGACAGAAGGGACATTAGTGCTGGGGACAGGCAAAAGAAAAAAATATTTAGTTCATGCAGTCCGTGTAAATAGCCACGTTTTTAATCTTTTCCTGAAACTCAGCAGGGATGAAGCTGTTTTTAGGGTAATAGGTAATTTGTTCCAAAGCATCGCTGTTGATCTAAAGAGGCTCCTACCTCCCCAGGTAGCCTTCTTGAAAGGAGTAACTACCATGTTCCTAGCCAATCCTGACCGTAAGGTTCTGTTGGGGACGTACCACTTTAGTTTGTTCCTAAACTGCACTGGTCTTTGACTTGTAATCCCCCTCCCCGCTTCTTTTAGATAGCCATTTACTGTAGACTCTCCTTACCCTAACCTCTTCAATGTCTTGAAGAATGCCCCTCACCCTGGTCTTGTAGAATGCCCCACCCCTGATCTTGTAGCACCCCACTTCCGGATATAGTGTCATACAGTACAATGGCATTCATTATTAGACACAGTAATGACTCTACCCCCACACCCTGGTCTTGTAGACTGCCCCTCTCCCCCACCCTGGTCTTGTAGGCTGCCCCTCTCCGCCACCCCTCCCACCCTGGTCTTGTAGGCTACCTCTCTCTCCCACCCTGGTCTTGTAGGCTACCCCTCTCCCCAGGGCTTTAAGTGGGATGAAAAAACTGGGGGGTCTCTCATAGGGGCGTGGTCAATGTCATTAAGGGCGTGGCTTAAAAACACGTAAGCCAAAAATCTTTGCTTAGGATAGGGTGCCGCTCTACTTGAATTTTACCGTTTGTCATTGAATCCAGATGCATGATACAACAAGTAACATCATACCTACAAGTCAGGACTATTGACTTTGTCAATGGTTGTTAGTTGCATAAGATAAATAAGCAGCAACTATGGCTTGTATATAATATTGAAAAAGCTTCCACTTAAAGCCCTGGTGACACCACGACAATGTTGCTGTTCCTGAGTTTCAAAAAGAGAAGAGAAATCCAGAGAGAAAATGACTCTTTAAAGGATTTCCCTTCCCCTACAACGCTCACCTGGCATGACGTCTTGCCGTAATTTCTCCACTAGTGAGAAGTGAGCAGTGTGGGCACGCGCACATCGATGTGCATGTTGTCACTGCAGTCCAGAAAAAGAACGGACTGCCTGTGCCAGGGCACAAAACAGAGCCCAATAGAGACCCGTTTCCCATGCCTCCCTTTAAAAAACTGCCGGTGCTCAGCACTGGTGAG
Organism: Calotriton arnoldi; assembly: GCA_963921515.1. Classification (NCBI taxonomy): domain Eukaryota; kingdom Metazoa; phylum Chordata; class Amphibia; order Caudata; family Salamandridae; genus Calotriton; species Calotriton arnoldi. The sequence goes on along the minus strand of CAWUFW010000442.1, from coordinate 3,781,370 downwards.
ACCCGGCCCACTTAAAGCCCTGCCTCTCCCCCACAGTTCTTGTGGAATGCATTCCTTTGAGGAATACTAATGTACTTTTCTAGGTTGCTCCCTTACTTTGTGGAGAGGTCACTACACTTACCGATGGTGTTGTGTGTTTCATAATATCCTTCCTCAAGTTATACATCCTTGTTTCAACCTATGGCTTTATAGAATGCCCCATAACCTTATAGAACATGCTAAGGCCATGGCCTGTGACTTTACCCAGACCTCTGGCACCTTATCATGCTCGATGAAGCTTTAATCCCCGCTGCAGTTCAAGCCCCATTTCATTTAAATTCACTACACATTATGCTTGTCTCAACTATTTGCTCTGGTGTTTCATTGTTTTCTACTGCTCAGCACTGAGTAGCTGCTGGGATGCCTTGCACTTGTCATTCCAGCCTTACCCCACATTTAGTTCTGGCTTGGCTCATCTGTCTGCATTACCTGTAGTTACCTGTTCTTTATTCATCGAGTGGACTTTGGACCCGCCCAGAGGAGCATTACTATGCACCTTATGATAGTGGCTTTTTGGTGCACCATTCTTCCTCGTTTGGAGTGCTTGCATTGCATTTCATGAGGGTATATTTTACCATCTGAAATGTACACTTGTTCATCACATATTAAGTTCCCTTATTTCATACACGCATTGGATATTGAAAACAGTTGTTTTACCAATGTAGCAGAATTTTCTTTTTCTCGAAAAAATAGTCAAGGCTCAAAATGGGAGTCAGGCCTATCCGCTTTGTCAATGCTTTTTGTTTTACAATGCCTTGTTTTTACATCTGCTCCAAAGAGTTATTGTGGTGCACCGGGTGCTCACAGCTAGGTCTTGGTCTTTCATTTTACTATTAAACTGTCACAGAGGTCTCCTTTATTGAATCGTGTATTTACATTTATTTCTAAACATTTAGCAACTTTTGTATCTTGTGAACTGCCTCTTTATCTGTAGTTAAGAATCATATTTTTCTGATGTAACTGCTCTTTTAAAAAAAATTTTTAAAACCATTTGGTAAGTTGCCCAATGTACTGTATTGCCATTTCTGATCTCTGTCATGGTTCAGTTCTCCGTTATTTTACCACTGGTCATAATTAATTGGCATGTAGTGTCCATTGTAATTGTGAATTGACCCATTTTCAAACTCACTTATGCTCCATTAGTTGGAGCATAAGTGAGAAAAGAGTTCTTTTGAGCTATTTTATTTTTGCCCTTTTTGTCTTGCTGCTACTTTTTGCTTCTTTTTTTTTTTTCCTCAAAAGACTCTTGTGATGTTTGGCGTAGTTAAATATTTTAAGGTAATTACATTTTATTCCAGTGATCGTCGCTTTTCAAGTGTTGTCTATTTTTAAACTTGCCCACTCTTAGAGTGTATACATTTTAGTTATACAGTTTACATTTTTAGGTCTGGCTTTACAGCGCTGTCTCGAGATCTTACGTGACCAACCCAAAAAGAGCTTTCAGAAGTTCTACAGAGGTAGGAGTGTATGCTTCCACTGAAAACAGTGCTTGAATTGCACCTCTTGGCTTGTGGGAAAGCTTATACCCATATAAAAGGACTCGTTTGGCTATAGTGGTCCACTGATCAAGGCTATAGGCTTGATCTGTTTATTATGAAAATTTACTGTAAAGATGGTATTTTTGACATATTTACAGTGCAAAACTTTATGATAAAATCAATAGGCCTTTTAGAGTGGATTGTTACTACTCTGTATTTAAGCCTGCAGAGGGTATTTTTTTAAACGGATTCTGACAAATTATTGGTTTAGCAAGGGGTTTGGTGTTGGTTACCCTTCTGTAATAAAGATAATCGGTTAAGAAATGCCATTGTAAAATTAATTAATTAAATACTGTTTACTCTGAAGTACGACAGACCCACAAGACCTCTGTGGTGACAGCTGCGTGTAACTGAACCCTGAACTGAACTCTAACATCCTACGAATGAGGGCTTCATCTAAACAGAACATTCTATAATACATAACATTCCAAAGTATTCTACTTATCAATGAATATAACGGTATATACAGTCTCTTCTAACCAACCATGGAGATAGATTTGCATTTTGATAATCCTTTTTAGGCCCTCTTAGGCGGAATAGTATTTTGCTTTGCAAACTCTTAATTTTGTTTACATTCGTAATGTAAAAAATATAATCCTGATGGTTACTTTGTGTGAAAGCGTACACTTAGAACAGTAGACCTGAGTTGGTTATGGTGAGATACTCGTGACAAGGTCTGATTGTACACTATGAAAAATTATGACAAAGGCAGTAGGCCAGGGTTATTTATGATAAAAAAGGCATTTGCTAAAGCTTATAGGCCTTTTGAAGAGGATGGTCATCACACTTTGTCACAGCCCGTCGACATGTATTTTGCTACATGAAACATCACAGATTGCCAAATTAGGCAAAGGATTTGGTGGTGGTCACCCTCTCTAAGAAAATCTGGAGTAGATTCTCACAGTGATAATTCTTGTAAGGCCTTTTGAGAGAAGTTGCATATTGTTTTGTCAACTGAAGTTTTGTAAGTTTGTAATTTGAGAACTGTATGCATGATTTGTGCTGTTTAGAAGGTCTGTGTTGGTTATGTTATCAAGCCAAAGGCTATCTGCCTTATTGGGAAACGTTATTTAGAAGATTAGAACTATAATAATTCTAGTTAGAAACTCTCTGGGAGGCCTGGCAATCTTAGTTGTCAGGCAAGTTCTTGGAATAAAATGTACATTTTAAGAAAAAAAACTTGTTCTCTACTCTGTCCTTTCGCTCTCTTGCCATGTGTTTTGGCATTTGTACATCCAACTGAAAATGAGTGCACTTCAGTGTCACTGCAGCTGGTAAGTTCTTTAGTTTTCTATTTTCTCCTTTTGTAGTTTGACTTTCATTCTTTCTTTCCTTTTTATTTTCACCTTTAGAGCATACTATCCTCCCAAGACAGTGCCAACAGGCCTCTTGTATCATTTACTCTGCAGTGTGCTGCATTGCACAGAGCCACTATCTCTAAATTAGTTGCCCCTCATGTGGGCGTCAAAAAATCTACTGGCCTATGTCGAGTCAGATTTTATCAGGTCGAGCTACTTTTAGCACCTACTCATGTCCCTTCTGGCCAGTGAACTTAAGCCGGAAGAAACAGGTGTTGTGTTCAGAAAGTGAATGAGCAATAAAGACACCTTTAAATCTTGTTTTTATCTTGACACATTTGCTGTCTGTTCAAGGACGGAGGTCAAATGTCAGTTTGTCTTTTTACTAATTGTTTCTTATCTGATTCTGGGAAATGGTGTTTACTTTTCTTTCTCTTATTACAACTAATAGGTTTTTGTCGCCTGAGCTATCTGACAATCATTGTAAAACAAAAGGATGTAAGATGTCAGTTTTTTTTCTAACACAACATTTAAACAACTTGTAAATGAATAGTACAAGTATTTCAAACTATATCAGGAATTACAAAATACATTTTTTTGTGATTCAGAAGATTTAAATAGGAGAAAACAAATCAGAACACTTTCATTGATGTGCATATGGCAAATATTTGCAGAAACTCTATTTTCAAATAGTACTCTCTATATAGTTTAATCAGTAAATACAGTGAGTGGGAAGTTGTGGCTATTTCAATGCAAAATCTGCTGATTGTAAATAAGTGTGCTGCCACTTCATGCTTCAGGTATGTTTTTATTAAAAGTGATAATTTTTAAACATGATTTGAGAAACATTCCTGCCCCGATGACAATGCGGTTAAATGAACTGAGGCAAGTCAGCTGTTATGTGTATCAAACATGTGGCTAGATTTGTGTTATATATGGAGCAAGGGTTTAGTCTACTAAATCAAGCAAAAGTGTTTTTTGTACAGCAGACATGCTGATTTCGCATTTTTGAAGGTGCTCTCAAATGTTACGAGTAAATGGTGGATCAGTGAATTAAAATATTTGCCTAGGATCACATAATTTGAAACCAGTTTATGGGTCAATTAGGTCAAGTAGATTATTTAAGTCACTGCACCTGCAGGTCTATTAACGTTTTTGTGATTTCATAAGGCATGCCATGGTTAATATTTTCCATGGCCTAACGGCTAGAGCGGTCGACCTCGCAGCCAAGGAACCGGGTTCGAGTCTCGGCAGGGACGCTCAACATCCTGTTCTTCTGGGCAAATCACCTGATCTCCCTGTGCCTTACGAAAAAAACTTGATGTGTCTGTCTGTAACACAACTGGTGCTCATGTAAATAAAGCGCTCCGATACCTTCGGGTTGAGTTGGCACTATATAAAACTCAAAAGAAAAAAAATAGTGTATCTGTTTTACCATTTCAAGATGGGCAACATGTTGGTTCTAAATTTGGTGGCAATGCAGGAACTTTAAAACAATGACAATGCTATGTACAATACCATTGCAAGCTGTCCACCTACTGCTATGTTTAATTTTGTTTGCTATCGCAAGCATATGTCCGCTATGTTTAGGTGGAAGTATGTGTTTTTTGTTGTTGTTTTTTGTTTCTTTCAATTTATTTGCAGATGCTGCTGTATTTTGTTTGTGGTTCCGTAAGTGGGTGAATGCAAGAATGAGCCAGTGGGTGAGTGAATGGATGCCCGAGTTCAGACATGAGTGACAGAGACTGCCTACACCCATTACAGATAGAAGAGGCACTTTCCTTTATAATCCAGACAGACCTGTTGGTGTTAGCAATGCTTGTTGGATCTTTGTGTGACCCATTATATGATGTGTAAACTACAGGGCATACATAACATAACAGGCTAGTTTAAATTGTCTTTCACAGACTGCAACATATACTATAAGACTGGTCCTAAATTGGCAAAAACCAGGACCCTTACCAAGCCCCCATTAAAAGAACTCCACTGCGTACTGGTGGAATCTAGAATGAAATGTTTATCCCTATTTGGGTATGGGAGTACGTTGTCATGAAGCTGGATACCGAGATTGGCACTGCTCAATGAGCTCCGTGGCCTGACCAAGTCTTTTTGTGGGCCTCTTTAGGAATTCCTGCAGCCTGGTTTGAATATGAAAGTAGACATTGAATGATGGTGATTAAAACCTATTGCAGCTGTCTGTCCTGCTCTCCACTCATTCGCAAGCCACTTCCTCCTGTGAAGGCTCTCAATCACTGAGGCATGTGGCAAGTCTTTTGGTACTGTGTTACTTGCAGTTATTTTGATTGAAGCCTCAGCAGCGCTTAGGAAGCTGCTTCTGCAAACTTAGGTGATGGAAGCTACAGTGGACTCCAGCTGGGAGCATGTGGAGCCCTCAGAATACGCCACTTTACGTCTTCTTTGATCTCTTGTGTCTCAGGATCCGCAGTCTGTGACTTGCTAGTGGAGAGCTATATTTCTCCCCATACCCACCATCCTCTGCACACAAGTCAGTACATGAGCAGCAGCTTCCTGCCAGGTTGGAGGTACAAGTGTTACCTTGGCAGCAATGGGGTGCGGACTGCCAGTTGTTGTGTAGTGCACTACACTTGTGATGCTTCTGTTTGTAGCCAGACTGCCACATGCCTTGACAACTGCGTACATGAAGAGTGAATGTTTTCTGCTGTAGATGTTCCCCTAAACTAATTCTATGGCGTGAACTTTACATCTAGGGGTGATATCCACTTTAGGAAAAGTGGGGATGTTTAGTGGGAGAGGGGTAAGGCCACTGCCTTGTTTGAAGGCTTAGATTAAAAGGATTAATAACATATCACTGTGAAGTAGAATATTTGAGATGTGTTTTTAACCTGGTGTGAAAATTTCAAATTCAAATTTTAATTTAGTGTCTATTATTGCCAAGATTGTCAAAGATTTTGGCTTTGAGATTGTCTCATACGCTGATGAGACACAGTTGCTTTTCTCCCTCAAACAATCCGTCTGATTAAAAAAGCATTGTTTCCTGCCGGGATGAAGGCTATTGCAACTTGGATGTCAGACAGCAGCCTCCAACTCAATCCCGCTAAAACTGAAGTCATTTTGTTCGGCCAGGCCCAACTTCTTTGGTCTCCGGACTGGTGGCCTTCAGACCTGGGTCTAGCCCCGCTTCCTAAACCAGTGGTAAAAAACCTTGGAGTCCGTCTGGACCAACCCCTCTCAATGACAGAACAAACCTCAGCTATTACTGGTTCCTGCTTCTATATGCTGCGGTTGCTGAGAAGGGTATTTCCATTATTACCCCTCTCCTCAAGAAAAACTCTTGTCCAGGCGCTCGTCATTAGTCGTCTGGACTACGGGAACTCACTTTTGGCTTCCATTAACGAGAGGCTACTCTCCAAACTTCAGGTAGTCCAGAACATCGCCGCCCGTCTGGTCTGTAACCTCCCCCGGGTTCGGTAAACGCCCCTCTTTTCGAGCCCCTACATTGGTTACCGGAGAGAGAGAATTATTTTCAAGATTTGCTGCTTAAGGGGCCGCATATCTAGCCTCCAAGCTTGTGCCTTACTCCCCCCCCGACTTCTAAGATCTTATGACAAGGCCTTGCTCAAGGTCCCTAGGTTTAGAAAGGCCAAGTCCGGCTTCAGATCGTTCTCCTTCCTTGCCCCTCACCTCAGAAACAAATTGCCATTGCTTTTGCACACCTGTGAAAACCACGCCCATTTCAGGAAAGCATTAAAAACCCACTTATTTTAAGGATTGCCTCCTTTACCCGCCATCCTGGCCCTGCGCCGAGATACCCCTCCCGGGGTGATTCGTGCGCGTAATACATTAAAATACCATAACATAATTCGGTTCAACTATTGATTAGATACTTCGATTTTTTTTTTTTTTTTTTTTTAACCATAGAGAACAATTTTTTTGTTTTGCTATTGCAAATTATCAGTGACACAATAAGGGAAACAATCTAAACTGAAGTGAGTGTGCCACAATTTTCAATCGGATGTGCACGTCACACCAAATAGCCGTCTTCACAAACCTTCGAGGATCGATGAACTAATGTGAAAAGAATATTTGCAGTCTAGCATTGAAGTTCATGATTCCAAGCTTGATGACCTTACTTTTGAAGGTCACCATATTCATTCCTCACTTCACAAACTCTTGTTATTTGGATCAGACAGAGCAGCATATTTCACAATTTTAGGACAAAACTACCAATGTGGCAGCCTTCATAAAGTTGGAATAAATTGCAATTCAAGAGCAAGATAAGATGAAGGATTTTGCGGTCAAGATGCAATTACATGTATGTTTTGACTAGAAGAATGAGCAGGAACATGGAAGACTTTTTAAAAACCCATATCGGTATCTGGCAGGTAGGATCAAAATCTTATGTTATTGAAAATGTGTGTACTTGCCTTGGGCTAAGCTCTGCGTTTAACATCTTATTTATTTATTTTATTTTATTTGCAGAGTTTTATATAGCGCTGGATAGACCCGGAGGTATCAGAGCGCTTTACATGAGGATCAGCGAGTTACAACATATTGACCAAACAACAGAGTTTGAGACACAGGTATAGAATCCTTAAGTTGGCCATAAAGGGAATGGTTGTATCGTACCTCTACGGTTGTGATTTACTAAGATTTTGTATTTGCAGCTCAGTCTGTCTCTGAGTCATTCATGGAGATTCTTTTATTTCTTTCTTTTTTGAGTTTTAAATAGCATGAACTCGACCTGAAGGTATCAGAGCGCTTTACATGAGCACAAGTTGCGTTACAGACGCACGTTTTTTTTCTTTAGGCACGGGAAAATAAGGTGATTTGCCCAGAATCACAGGATGTTGCGCGTCCCTGCCGAGACTCGAACCCGGTTCCCTGGCATCGAGGTCGACAGCTCTAGCCGTTAGGCCATGGAAAATATTATTCCATGGCAGGCCTTGAAAAATCATAAAAACGTTACTAGATCTGCAGGTCTAGTGACTTAAAAAATCTGCTTGACCTAATTGACCCATAAACTGGTTTCAAATTATGTGATCCTAGGCAAATACTTTAATTCACTGAGCCACCATTTACTTGTTATAACATATGAGAGCACCTTCAAATCCACAAAATCAGCATGTCCGCTGTACATAAAAAATTTTGTTTGATTAAATAGACTAAACCCTTGCTCCATATATAATACAAATCTAGCCACATATAGGATACACATGACTGCTGATTTGCCTCTTAATTCATTAACTGCATTGTCATCAGGGCAGGGGCAGGAATGTGTCTCAAATCATGTTTAAACAAGCATTGGCATAGCCAATAGGTCTCGCTTTTGGGACCTTATAAGTAATTAGTTATGCAGCAGAATATCCTTGGTGCAACAACACCAACTGTTGCATGGTTAAACACTTATAAGTGTACACTTATAACACTGGAAGGGGAATAATGCTGGGGAAGGCGGAGGTGGTTTGTGGGGGTGGGGGTGGGGGCGGATGGTCAGCGCGGAGCGGCATAATGGTGCTCCACCCCCGGATGCCACCTTGCATTTGATTACGACAAATGCATTCGTAAACGGTGATTGGAACAGACACGGTGTCTTGCTGAACAATGGTGCGGCTGAGCACAATACACAAATAGCGTCCTCATTCCATTAGCGGTTGGTAGCGGCTTTTGCAAGATTTGGTATTACCAATGAATAATGAACGAATACACGGCTCCTAGCGACAATGTGGTTTACTCTCTGATGGGTTGCATCTGCGGCCGCCTCTGCCGGTCGGAGGAGTCGGGTGTGGAGTGTGCGCATCTGGTTGCGGGGGGCCGTGGGTGCGGGTGGTCGTTGTGCTTGGATGTGGCGTATGAATGCAATCGTTCAGGGATGAAGTGCGACAGAGGGATGAGGAGGACCACAGTGAGGTTGGGGGCGAAGTTTTGGATGGGTGGGCTCCGGGGTGCACACGGGAATGTTTGGGTGCAGGAAAGGGCGCTTGAGAAAGGGGGTGGGTCTCGGGCTGTGGGATGCTCAGTTGAGGGCTGCGGAGGCATAGATGGTGGGGCTCGGAAGCACAGGGTGGCGTAACAAGACAGTGGGGATGGCGGGGTTTCCGGGGCGGGTGGGGGCTTATGCTCGGAGCTGCCGATCTTGGAGGGGGGGTGGGGGCTGGGTTTGGGTCTCAGCGTGGTTCAACGTCCTGGGTAGGGTGATTGGTCTCGTCGGCGGGCTCAGCTGGAAGGGGGCAAGGAGGGGACACCGTGATTGGGCAGCCTGGGGAAGGGGCAGCGAGGGGTTTCATTGCGAAGTTAAGGAGAGCGCTGGGAATGCCGGGTGGGAAAGCGGCGGAGCGCAGGAGCAACAGGGGGGGGGGGCTTGCAGGAGGGGACGTATGCATGAGTTTGGTAGTCTTCATGCCATAGCCTTTTATACTTCTGAGACAGGTATGGTTGGTTACAGTTTCTGCGGGTGCTCGGGAGACATGGCGGGGGGCCGGGCACGGTCATGGGAGGGGTGTATTGCAAGGGAGGATGCGGGGAGGGTGATGGGTGCAGGGGTGCCGGGCAGACTGTCACCCTGAAAGGTGGGAGGTAATAGAGCCTGACTGGGGGGAACTTGGGGGCAGTGGGGCAGAGGGTGTGCGGTTTCCAAGGGGAGGTTGGGTGCGGCTGCACCCGAGGCTGGGCCCAGGGCCACCTGACAGACCTTGCAGCGGCGCGCATGAAGGATGGTGGTACGGTTTGGTTGCTATTCAGGAGGATGGAGGTGTTGCCGGGCTCGATCTGCTAGCGGGGGGCTAGTTGTGGAGAGTTGGGAAGGAAGCGGAGGTTTCAGTGAGCGGGGGCTTGGGGGGGCAAATTAGGGATGGGTGACTCGCATGGCTCGGGAGGTGACGGAAGGGGGGGATGGGTACAGTGGGGCGCCCAATAGGGGGGATTGTGTCCCGGACTGCGGGAGGTTTCAATGGAGGGAAGGAATGCTGGGAGGGGGGGGGTCGGGAGCAAGAGGTGGTGGAAGCAGGTAACAGTGGGCGGGGTCGCTGTCTCAGGGGAGGAGACGAGCTTGTGGGCAAGGCTGGGTAATCCAAAAAATCAAAAACACACACGCTGACTAGGGTTATAAAGCAACAAAAGCGCGCCGGGGCACCGATTTTAAGTGGCTAGGGAAGAGGCGGCAACGGGTCGGAATACAGGGTAAAGGAGGGAGGGACCGGATTGGGGGGATGAGGCCGTCCAAGAGGAGGAATTTCTCGATTTAAGGAGATCAGGGCGGGCGGGGGATGACCAGTTGGGCGGTCCGTTAAAGCTGGGCAGTAACGAACGCTATGCTTTCCTTCCATGGGGGAGGCGGACGGTCTTGCATTTTAACAATTGTGGCGGAGCATGGCGGCTTTTATAACAACTTCAAGCTCGATTTGTGTTTAATGCTAGACTCGCATTTGTATACTATGGTACGGCTGCATTAAAAATACATGCAGTTACGGTTGGAAGGCAAAGTTGTGGGCCTCGAGCACAGCATGGGGGAAGGCTATGTAGGGGAGTTAGGAAGCCACACCCGTCCGCGTCTGGAATAGTTGGATCCAGCGCGTGAATGGTTGCAGGCGCTGGCCAGGCTTTGTCAGGACAGTGCTGCCGAGCGTTAATGCTGCCGTGTTTGGAAGCCCCTCTAGCAATCCCTCTTATGAGAAAAATTAAGGATGTTGCACATGTGTAGCGAGGGGGTCATGTCCGGTCAGCGGCTGTGTTGAAGCGCGCGCTTGGGAGAGCAAGCCCGCGAGCGATGCGAGGAAAGCGCGTGCGGCCGTGAAAGTAAAAGACAAGACAAGCCCGGCCTCAAAAGTGGTGCACGAGCGCCCGCTGCGGCGAAAGTGAGAGCACCGCGTTTTAATGACCCGTGACAAAGTAAAGACAGATGGCGGCTGCGCGCGTAACCGCAAGCTTGAGGCCACCAAAAGCCCCGGAGACAAGCATACAAACTGTAACCGTTATTGGAAGCCGCTTTTAAAAATGGATGATTAATATACTGAACACATCGCCATGGCTGATATATACCGAACAGTTTAAAAGCCAAATCCTGAGACGGCAAAGAAGATCACTAAAAAGCCAAATTTGTGTTCTCTTTGAAGACACTTTTCATATCAAACTCGCATGATGAGAATTCCTTTTACTATTAATGTATTGCATTGATATGTTTTATAATAAAACCAGTATACTTCAAGAAAAGAAACAATAGAATAAACTAAGAGGAACGCCAGCATTAAAACTCACATACCAAAGTGAATAGACCGACTTAAAGATTACATTTCGATACATACAAAACATAGTGTAAGAGCAAACTATTGCTATCAACCTAGTGTAGGTGCGAGGATTGTAGTCGGACAAAAATATGTCCCTATTCTATTAAACGTATCCTGGAAGCCTTTAATCACGTAATGAAGGCTGTCAGGTGTCGCCAACCAATACATTTCTTAAACCCATTAGAATATATGAATCTGATTTTATATTTCCAGATGTGGTTAACTTGCATTCATGGACTCTGGTGCTTGACTTTGCCATCAGTTGAGATGGAATATTGTTGTAGAGATGTTTTTTTCCCTCACTATAAGCCTGGTTCCCATTACCACTTTGATCCTGTGACTTGCTAAATCCCGAAAGGATTTTACAGTGAGCACGTAGCAAAGATGAGATATGGCTTAGAGGACACTGAATCATAAGAATGTCCAAATCGATGGGATAAAATGAAGAAAGATCGTAGAGTGGGCACATACATTGTTTAGTTAAGCACTGAGCAATGCTAGCAAATCTGGACAATTTTCTAAAGTTCCAGGCCATGTCATGTGTTGAACTACAAGGAATGTTCTCACGGTGCAAACCTTTGCTAGTAACTAATGAATGGCACACAGTGATAGAGAAACATGAGTTTGTAGTCAATATTGTGACTAACATGACTAACTGAACCAGTTTCTTGGTACCAGGTAAAAGCTGGTATGAGTACTACTCCAAACATATTCTTGAAAGAACATTTTGAGACCAGAGAGGAAAGACCATGGAGAGACCTGGGAAAGATGTTAACAGTGAATCTGCTTTTCACTAACCACGTCATTTTCAATGCAGAGCAGATTTCAACTCAGCTTTAAGTTTGCCGTTTTCTAATTTGAAGAGACACCTTAATATGGTCTCGAGTGCTACTTTTAGTACTTACTTCGGTCACAAAATAAGTCTCACAGTACTTTGTACCACCTAATTCTCCATTTCTTGTTAGCCCATAGTGCGAAGGCACTTTAATTTTTGACATGTGAAGCAGAAAACGGTTGTGTGAACAAGAGTGTGTCTAATATAGAATGAATCGCATGTCATGCCTAATCTTCACGGTTACATTGTATTACTTTCTCATCAGCAGTGGAAGGCAATCTGTGGTGTGCATGCACTACTTAAGTTGATAGCTTTACAAGAGAAATTGTGAAAATAAATTCTGTATGCGGAATGATCTTACTAAAAATATGATACTGAATAAAAATTCTGCTTTGTGTGGAACCTGTTAAATTTCAACACAGCTGTCTTCCTGTGAACCTGCAACACGTTTTCAAGGCACCAACCACACTGCCACTCATCAACTCACGTTTGACCCCAGTCGAGAAACTGCAAGGTAATACAGGAAACGCACAAAACAGCAACTACTGAAATACCCCACGTCTTCACCGAGCACCTTCAAAAGTACCATGATAATTTAGCAAGTACTGCGGCCACCTGTTAATGTCAGACCCAGCTGGCCTGTGCTTCAATCGAATGCCTGACCTCAAGATGAAAAAGCTTGACCATACTCTGCAAAACCTCTGACCCATCCAGCTCCTTGATCTGTGAGCAGCAAGCAGCTACGGGTGCCGAAGATGAACTACAAGCCTTTAAACCCGCCCTCTCCCTGAGGTGAGTTTCGGAGACGTTTCGTAACGATTTTAAAATTAAAAGAACCCCCAAAACAGTAATTACGAGTCTTACTCACCCCAACAGCTTACAGCACTATCACCAGCGCCGCCATAAGCAGCACGGCACATTACGTAGGAATAAAAAAACAAGCACGCGAGTGGTGCGCGCTTGCAAGCAGCAGGCGTGACCACACGCTCGTGCACCATGGCCTTTTGCTTGCGCGTAACCGCAGGGAAAAGGCCATGACGCACGAGCGTGTGGTCAGCTTTTCAAACCCCCTAACATAAAGTCTTGCCAGAGCAGCGCTTGCGCGCTACTCGAGGCTCAACCTAAAAAACTATCACTTTTAATAAGTACCTGAAGCATGAAGTGGTTAAAAACAATCCTTAGAAGACCAAAAGAAAAGTGCTCTGTTCTATCCTAAAAAGCTGCATGTACAACTTGAAGGAATCACATTTTTATCATTTTGTTGCAACTAAATTTGGAGGCATGCATAGTTCCCAATCGTGGAGCTGAGGGATGCCCCCCGCCTGCTGCTACCATAGATTGAAACAAAAACTTAGGCGACGTCTCACCACCTGTCTTTAAATTTACTCTGGTGCCACAGGTTTAATGTGTCTCAATCAGCCATTTGTAAATGATATCTTCACAAAAGTGTCATTGAGAAAGTTTTTTCCCTTCTCCGCGTCTGGGCAGGCCCCTGTTCTAGCCCAACACCGTGTAGGTTACAACACCCTATTATTTTCGAAAAATTGTATAAAAATAGGGGTGAATATGACACCTAATGTTGGTAGATTTCGATGTGGATGGGTCAGCAGAGTGGTTAAATAACATTTCTGCAACATATGGTCAGGCTGCACAATGCATTTTAATCTCTAGAAGCTGAATCGGTGGTATAATAGGTGGGATAAGTGCTGTGCGAATGGGGAATGGGTGGGGGGGGGGGCACCAGAGACTGATTGCACTAAAATTCTCTGTAAACAGTATCATTGTACACAATGCCCACATGTCTGTTATGCAGACACAGACATATTGCGTAATATATAAACATATATATTTTTTGACCTTTGACATGCCAAGCGCATTAAGTCATGTCATTACGTTGGCTTACAGCATTTGCAGTGATTTCGAAATCTGTTGTTTAAATTCTTTTTCTGGGTATTAGAAATGTTTCAAACCCAGAGAGAACACACATATGTAATGTTGGAAATGATGAACATTTACATTTTTGATCACAGGTTCACTTTAAGAAGAGGTGTTTTTTCCTAACCCCTTCCATGTGCAGGACAGCCGGGAGCCATCCTGCGCCACAGTGCTCGTGTGTTTAGGACGGCTCCTGGCCGTCCTCGCACATGGCACTAGAAATCCCTTTGGTGCGGGCACCAGAGGGATTTCCTTTCCCACCCCCCCAACAGCCTCGGGAGCTGGGGAAGAGTTTCCCCAGCTTTCGAGGATGTCTGTTTGGTTTCTGTGAAATGACGATCAGCGCGCACGTCGCGCTGACGTCATTTCATAGAAACCGAAACTGAAATGAGCCGATCGGCTCATTTCAGTTTCAGGCTCATTTCATTTTCACTTTCTACGTGCTGAGGGGGCTATCTCAGCCCCCCGAGCACGTAGACAGAAGGGAGAGGTATCAATGGAAAGGGGAGAATCTCCCCTTTCCAATGGTACCCCTAGTGGATCCCTGCTTAGGGATCGCCCTGGGTGGGTGATTCCAGCAGGGATCACAGGGATCGCCCCGGGAGGGCGATCCCCAAGCAGGGATCCACCCACTGGACACCAGGGAGAGGGGAGTGGCACCTTGGGCAAGGGCCTTTGCTCCCCCAATTGTATTTGGGCATTTTCAGTCTTTCTGCCCCCTTGGCGGGGGTAGAAAGCCCGCTAGATGCCAGGGATTATTTTTTAAAATATTTTATTTAGGGGTGGGGCTGCCCGAGATGGGTTTGCCAATGCCCCCACCCCCGCAATAATTTACAGTCTTTCTGCTCCCTCCTGGGAGGCAGATGGGGGCAGTATCCCCCAATCTGCTCCCCCGGGGGGGAGGGCAGAATGCCCACTAAATGCCAGGGATTATTTTTTATATTTTATTTAGGGGTGGGGGCTGCCCGAGATGGGCATGTCAATGCCCCTACCCCCTGCAATATTTTACAGTCTTTCTGTCCCCCCCCCCCCTGGAGGCATATGGGGGCAATGGCCCCTGATCTGCACCCCTGGGGGGGCAGAAAGCCCACTGGGCACCAGGAATTGTTTTTTTTTTTTTTTATATACGTAGCGGTAGGGGCTGCCCAAAATGGACATGCCAATGCCCCAACCCCCCCCCCAAAAAAAATTCCACAGCCTTTGGAGGCAGATCGGGGCAATAGCCCCCAATCTGCCCTCACCCACCGGGAGGGCAGAAAGCACACTAGGCACCAGGGATTTTTTTAATGCATATAGGGGTGGGGCTGCCCAAAATGTGCACACCAATGCCCTCACCCCCCAAAATCCCACAGTCTTTCTGCCCCCCCCCCCCCCCCAGGAGGCAGATGGGGGCAATAGCCCCTGATCCGCCCCCCCGGCGGGGCAGAAAGCTGACTAGGCACCAGAGGTTTTGTAATGTATTTATTTTTTATACATAGGGGTGGGGACTGCCAAGAATGGGCCCCCACTGCCAAAAAAGGCTTTCTGCCCCCCCCCTGGAATGCAGATCGGGGCAAAAGCCCCTTATCTGCACCCCCCCTGCGAGGGGGGGGGGGGAGAAAGCCCACTAGGCTTCAGGGATATGTTTATGGGCATGCCCGTGAGAAGCCCCATAGGCAAAGATCGCTCCCTTTCCTTTTTTTTAGGCACACATTTTGGCTGTTTCCATGATATTTCTATTCTCATCTGCGCCCATGCGGGGGCAGAAAACCACTAGAAACCAGGGAGAGTTAGTGTGTGTGTGTAAACTGTAGTTTGGCTGATGGTCTGCATGTACTGACCTTAGGCCGACATTTTGCTGGCGGTGTGTGTGGACCTGCACTTGGCTAATGGTGTGGGTGGACTCTCGCTTGATGACGGTGTATGTAGATTGGCGCTTGCCTGGTGGTGTGCGTGGAGTGGCGCTTGGCTGGGGGTGTGGCTGGACTAGTGCTTTGCTGGCGGTGTGCGTGGATGGTGCTTGGCTGCAGGGCCGGACTGGCCATAGCGGGCACAGGGCATTTCCCTGGTGGGCCAGAGGGATGGGGGCTGGTGTTCTGGCCGTGGGGGGCGGTTTTGTCACTGGGTGCCGGTTCTGCAGCAGTGCTATAATATCGGGCCCCAGTAACAAAATCAGGAGCAGTGCTTTTTACTAGCATGCCCATGCCGCCCCCCTCTCCCCCACAGGGCCGGTCAAGCAGCAATCTGCTAGGGCTGGTTGCTGTTCCCAGTCTGGCTGTGCTTGGCTGGTGGTGTCCGTGGATGGCACTTGGCTGGCGGAGTGCGTGGGTGGTGCTTGGCTGGCGATGTGCTTGGATATTGCTTGGCTGACTGTGTGTATTGATAGCATTTGCCTGGCAGTGTACGTGGATGGCGCTTGGCTGGCGGTGTGCATGGATGGCGCTTGGCTGGCGGTGTGCTGGATGGTGCTTGTCTGGCGGTGTGCGTGGATGGCGCTTGGCTGGTGGTGTGCGTGGATGGCGCTTGGCTGGTGGTGTGCGTGGATGGTGGTGTGAATGTACTTACTTGGCTGACGGTGTGACTTCCATGTATCCCACAGCGTTTTCTTACCCAGAATCCCCCGCAAACCTCAAATTTACTTACAAAGTCACATTTCTGTGTAGGTAAGTTTAGGATCACTGCGCAGGCACAAATTTCCTACTGCCCAGCATTCCCCTTGGTCTCCAGAGTAAAATGATACCTCACTTGTCTGGGTGCCCAAAGTAGCGTCAGCCTAAAAACGTTTAAACAAACTGCCCTTTTGGACCCGTTTTGGGCCCCCCTCAATCTCCACACGTTTTTGGCCCTTCCATGTCATAGGCACTTGGCCCATCCAGAAAGTAAGGTATCATTTTTATCGGGAGACTGAGGGGAACGCTGAGTGGTAGGAAATTTGTGCTGTGATCCCACAACTTTCCCACACAGATGTTAGAGGAAAATGTGACTTTTTAGCTAAATTTGAGGTTTGCAGTGGATTCTTGGAAGGAAAATGTTGGGGGATCAACGCAAGCCACACCTCTCTGGACTCCCAGAGGTGTCTAGTTTTCAGAAATGTCTGGGTTTTTTAGGTTCCCCTAGATGTCTGCAAACCTGGGACCAAAAACACAGGTGCCCACCTATCTATCACAAAACAACCTGGTTTTTCAAAGGGGTCACCTGTGTTTTTCGTCCCGGGCTCAGCAGACATTTAGGGAAACCTACAAAACCCAGACATTTCTGAAAACTAGACACCCTGGGGAGTCTAGGGAGGTTTGGGTTGGGTGGATCCCCCAACTTTTTCCTACCCAGAATCCCCGGCAAACCTCAAATTTAGCTGAAAAAATCTAATTTTTCTCACATTTTCATGTGGGATAGTTTTGGGATCACCGGCTGACACAAATTTCCTACCACCCAGCGTTCCCCCGGGTCTCCCGATAAAAATGGTACCTCACTCGTGTGGGTGGGCCAAGCACCCGCCACAGGCAAGGGCCCAAAACGTATTGTGGAGACATCAAAATTACCTATCACAAAACAACCTGGTTTTGCATGGGGGGCACCTGGGTTTTTGGCCCCGGGCTTGGCGGCCATCTAGGGAAACCTACCAAACCCACACATTTCTGAAAACTAGACACCCTGGCGAGCCCAGGGAGGTATGGCTGGTGTGGATCCACCAACGTTTTCCTACCCAGAATCCCCCCGCAAACTTCAAATTTAGCTGAAAAAAAATCACTTTTTTCACACATTTTTGTGTGGTATCACCGTACCGGCACAAATGTCACGTGTTTTTTTTTTTTTTTTTTTTTTTTTTTAGTAAGTTTGAGGTTTGCAAGGGATTCTGGGTAACAGAACCTGGTGAGAGCCGCACAAGTCACCCCATCCTGGATTCCCCTGGGTGTCTAGTTTTCAAAAATGTATAGGTTTGCTAGGTTGCCATAGGTGCCGGCTGAGCTTGGCTTCAAAATCCACAGCTAGGCACTATGCAAAAAAAGGGTCAGTTTTCACTGTAAAAATGTGGTGTGTCCATGTTGCGTTTTGGCCCGTTTCCTGTCGCGGGCACTAGGCCTACCCACACAAGTGAGGTACCATTTTTATCGGGAGATTTATGGGAACACAGAATTGTAGAGCAACTGTTATTACATATTGACTTTCTATGCATTTCTGCCTTCCAAATGTAAAACTATGTATAAAAAAGAAGTCACTTTGAAAAATGTCCTAGAATTCACATGCTAGCATGGGTACCCACAATTTCGGAGATGTGCAAACAACTACTGCTTCTAAACTCTATATTTTGTTCCCATTTCAGAAATACATAGGTGTCCTTGATACCTATTTTTCACTCTTTATATTTTACCAAATGAATTGCTATATACCCGGTACACAATGAAAAACCATTGCAAGACGCAGCTTAGTTATTCGCTCTGGGTTCCTCGGGTTCTTGGTGAACTTACAAGTCTTAAATATCCCCACACCAGAAGGGTCCAGCGGCTGTAACGGTGTAATGCTTTCAAAAATCTATCTTACTTAGATGAAGTTACAGGTGAAAACGTTGGCACAAATGGCTGTTTTTTCCAACTCATTTTCAATATTTCTTATTTTCAACTGTTAGTTTCTATAAAAAAAAAACCTTGAAGGATCTACACAAATGACCCCTTGCTGAATTCAGAATTTTGTCTACTTTTCAGAAATGTATAGCTTTCCGGGATTCATTATTGCTTTCACACCCATTTCTACCACTAACTAGAAGGAGGTTGAAAGCACAAAAAGTAACAAAAATAGGCTATGTCCCAGTAAAATGCAAAAACGGTGTAAAAAATGTTGGTTTTCGGACAAAAGTCTGCCTGTCCTTTAAAGCTGGGAAGATGGTGATTTCAGCACCACAAACCCTTTGTTGATACCATTTGCAGGGAAAAAAACAGATGCTTTCATCTGCAGCACTATCTTCCCATTTTTCCCCAAAAACCCAAAATTTAGCTGTATTTTGGCTAATTTCTGGGTCCCTTCTGGGGGAATTCACAAACCCTGCGTACCTTTAAAATCCCCATGATGTTGGAAGAAAAGGATGCAAATTTGGCGTTGATACCTTATGTGGACAAAAAGTTACATGGGCCAAAACGCAAACTACCCCAAATTGCCAAAAAAAGGCTTAGCACAGGGGTGGGGGGAGGCCTAGCTGCGAAAGGGCTAAAGGTACAGCTTTCAAAATAACTATAGTCGATTGTAAATAAAGCGATCGCTGTTTGTTGTTGGTTGAGTAGTTCCTGGTTCTTCAGTTCCCGGTTCTTCAGTTCCCGTACAGTGTGTAATGGTGTTCACCATCTCCTGCAGCCAGAGGGCATTAGCAGTTGAATTTGTCTGCTTATTGCAAACATCTAGATAACTCGTTTTCCAGCCGTGCATTTAGTGTGCGGGGTTTGCCTTCACCTGCTTGTGGCTGGTATGACTAATCCTTCTCAGTGCCTGCCTTTAGGCCACCTTTTTACTTACAGTTTTGGCTTCCTGTGGGATTTGTACAACATATGCTTATCAGAACGACTTCCATGTATTTTCTTGGTATAAATCTCCATGTCATGCTGTAATCAGTATTGTTTGGTTTGTATACATTCACTTGTCAGTACATTGATTCTAAAACTTTATTACAATTCTCTGACCCTGTTTGTACTATTGCAGTGATTGTTCTTAGTTTTCTATTTTGAAGTAGTTTCTTTTTTTTCATTGATATCTCTTATGATTATGGAACATTGTGGAGGGGGACGTGGAGATATATAGAAGAACATTAAATTAATATAATGGAGTTCTTGGTTTTAATAAGCTTTTAAAATTTGTGGCAGGTGTGGGTCTTTTCTTTGCAACTTTGTGTGCTTTAAGAGCAGGGTACTTGATATGCTGTATGTCTGGTTGTTGTGCTATCTTTCTCGATATATAGATCTAAAAGTCGTTGCTGTTTTGTAGTATAATATTGGAGCAATAAAATTGAGACGGGTTTTAAAAATTGTTTTGAAATCTAGGTGTCTACTTCACATCTATGCATAACCACCCTAGAAGTTGAAATCAAAATTGATCCTGTACGCCACTCTACTCTGCATGACTCCACCCTACGCCATTGCACCTTGTGCCAATTTACTCTAATCTACACTGTACTCTACTTTATGCCACTCTATTATATGTCGCTGCACTCTATGCCAATGCACACTACACCACTTTACTCAAAACCAAGGCACTCTACGCCACTCCACGCCAATCTACTCTGCACCGTACACCCTCTACTCTATGCCACTGCCCCACTCTACTGTACTCCACTGCACTATATGCCACTCTACTCCACTGCCCTCTACTCTACTCCACTCTATTTTATGCCACTGCACTCTACTCTGCACCATTCTACTGTACGCCACTGCACTCTATGCCACTTCACTCATGCCTCCCTACTCTGCACCACTGCACTCTTTGCCACTGCACTCCAGTCTAGGCCCCTTCACTCTGTACCACTCAACTCTACACCACTCCATTTTATGCCACTCTGCAACAATGTTGTGACAACACTGTGCTCTTCGCCACTGCACTCCACATCACTCCAATGCCCTCCAATCTACTCTGCCACTGCACTCTACTCTGAAACAATTTACACTACGCCACTCTACTTCACTCTGCGCCATTATACTTTATGCCACTCCACTTGACGCCACTGCAATGACTGTGCCACACCACTCTGCGCCACTCTATTCAACTCCGCTGCACTCTACGCCACTGCACTCTACACCACTTTACTCAAAACAATACACTCTACGCAACTGCATTCTACGTCAATCTACTCTACTGCACTCTATGCCAATCTACCCTACAACCCTCTGTGCCATTTTACACCATTGCACTCTACTCCACTGAACTCTACGTTACTCTATTCTACTCTGCACCACTGCACGCTACAACACTTTACTCTGCGCCACTCTACTCCACTGCACTGTCACTGCACTCCACCCTGCACTCCACCCTGCACCACTTAACTCTAATCTACAGTTCACCACTGCGCTATGACACTACACTCTACGCCTCTCTACTCTGCACCACTCTGCTCTATGCCAGTGCATTCTACCCCACTCTGCTATGCACCACTGCACTCTTCGTCACTGCAGTCTAGGCCACTCCGCTCTACTCTGTACCACTGCACTCTATGCCATTCCACTTTATGCCCCTCTACTCTACAACACTTCACTCTACGCCACTGCACTTCACACCAATATATTCTACTCTATATCTCTCCACTCTACGCCAGTAGTCTGCCACTGCACTCTACTCTGCACCACTCCACCCTGCACCATTCAACTCTACGCCACTTCACCCTGCTCTGAAACAATCTACTCTATGCCACTGTACTCTATGCCACTACAATCGATGCTGCACCGCTCTACGTCGCTCTACTCTCTTCCACTATACTTCACTGCACTCTATGCCACTCTACTCTAAACCACTGCACTGTACTCCAATGGACTCTACAACACTTTACTCAAAACCAGTGCACTCTGCGCCATCTACTCTGCACCACTGCATTCTACACCACTATACTCTACTCTGGATCACTCCACTCTACACCATTGTGCTCTTCGCCACTCTGTTCTGCGCCGCGCTACTGTGTGCACCACTGCACTCTACTTTGCACCACTGCACTCTACTTTGCACCACTCAACTCTACTGCGCTCTGTGCCACTGCCCTCTACTCCAGTCTGCATCAGTCCATTATGCTGCTCTACACCACTCCACTTTACACCACTGCACAACATTGCACCCTATGCCACTGCAATGGGGAGAGGATGTAGCCTTACGGCTTGAGCGCTCACCTCGAAGCTGGGGAACCGGGTTCGAGTCTCGGCAACGTCGCTCAACATCCTGTGATTCTGGGCAAATCACTTAATCTCCCCGTGCCTAACAAAAATGAATGTGTCCTTCTGTAATGCATCTGGTGCTCATGTAAAGCGCTCCGATACCCGATTTCTCGGGTCTAGTTCGCGCTATATAAAACTCTTAAAAAAAAAAAAAAAATCTATGCTGCGCCATTACACTCTACTCTGCACCCTATGCCCCTCCTCTGCACCCTACACCAATGCACTCTACACCACTTTACTCAAAACCAATGCGCTCTGTGCCACTGCACTCTATGCCAATCTGCTCTGCACCTCTGTACTTTACACCACTTCATTCTGCAACACTCCGCTCTGCGAGTACAGTGTCGGAGAGTCGAGTGGAGTAGTGTGTCGGAGAGTGGAGTAACCTAACGTATATGTTTGACGCGCACGTTCACCCATAGGCATCTTGGCGCTGAATAACAGATGTTTATTGTTTCCCAACTCAATGGTACTCATTTTATCGACCTCAGAAGGATGAAAGGCTGAGCGGACCATCTGGGATTTGAACCTGTGATCATGAGGTCAAACACAGGACCCCATAGTGAACTCATTAGTTCACTAAGCCACCAGACCCTGAATCCAGTTTTAAAACAAACACTTGCAAATATTCTGAAGCAAGACTGCGGGTGAACTTGCAGTATGTGTTGCTTTTGTGTATTTCAACCGAGAATGTGCTTACTATATGTGATCATACACAACCATAACAGTTGTGTTTGACTTTCACACAAAAAGTGAGAAATATGGATGTTGCCTAATGGTCAGAGCTGCTGACCTTAGATTTGGAGAATCAGGTTCGAGTCCGAGCGTTGGCTCAACATCCTTTGATCCTGAGCAAATCACGTCATCCCACGTGCTTTTAATAAAAGGAATCCGACCTTGTAATATAATCTGGTGCTTATGTAAAGTGCTCCAGTGCCTTTACACCATGTTTGCGCTATATAGAACTACAATATACATAATGTGTGTGTGTATGTGCATATATATATATATATATATATATATATATATATATGTGTGTATGTATGCATTTGTGTGTGTGTGTGTGTATGTGTATATATATAGGATTTAATTTTAACAAGTCGTGGTGAAATTGCTGATAGATTGAAAAAACAATAAAAACCAGAAAAGCCTATAAATGTGCCCGAGATAAAACCGACTATGAAACAGGACAGATTTTTACATTTTCAATGAAATTTTATTCAGTCAAGATACAACGTTTCATGAACTGTAATATAGCCGGTCAGAACGACCAAATAAACACTCAAACCACCAACACTGTATCTATGTCCGATCTGAGTTCAGCCTTGGACAGTGAAACAGACTCGGAAGACAGTAGATGTGTAGTGGTCACAGTGAAGTGGCATCAGGCAATCTAACATTAGCTGAAGAACAGACTTGATTTTTTACGCTGCGATCGCCGGCAAACGCTTCGTCCACGACTACCCAATCCGAAGCAATGCAGAGACGAAAAAAGAAACTACGGGAAAGGAGAAAATGCAATCAGCGTAAACAACAAGAAACATCAAGGCAACAAATGGCGGCGCAAGTAGAGAACATCGACAATACGGTGGTCAGTCTATCTGATATCGCACTGAGCCGTGCAGAGACTCAATTACTATCCCTGGGTCTGATGTACTGTCCAGAGAGCAGTTTTAATTACAGTCTAACTCGTATCGATATATTTAAGTTTATTAGGAAACTCAAACTTATTAAATATTTCAAACAAAAACGAACAACTTACCCAGTAGAACAACACCTGAGAATGAAGCAGATGCCGTCAATCTACAAGTATCAGATATTCAAACTATATGCGCCCGGCATGATTTACAAGCTGAAACCGATATCTCGGCAACACCAAAATCAACTCACCAGATATTGAAAGAACAAGATATTGTTATATCTGACTCCATCAGAAGCCATTTCAGACCTCACTCTACCTTCACACCAATGACGCCGCGTGATGCAATTGATAGTTTCAATGATGTAGTGGTAGAAGAAATAAAGTCGCTACAGTTTAAGACTAAGCGAAAAATGAAAAACTACAAATACCAAGAGAGACAATACTTTGATTTAATAGAGAAACTACAGAATAATAACCAGGTGGTCATAATAAATCTGATAAAGGTGGAAACATCATATTGTAGCCAAGATCAGAGTATCGCGAGGAAGGGTACAGACATCTGAATGACCATACCTGTTACAGAAGATCTAATCTGAAAGAAGTGAAGAAAATTAAGAACAATTTGAAACTTGATTTAACAAAATGGAAGCATGATGGATTATTGTCCAAGAGAGAATTCCAATTTTTAAACTATGATTTTCCTGTGATGCCAGTACTGTAACTTTATTCCCAAGATACACAAAGGAACAACACCAACACCCGGCCGTCCAATTATTTCTGCAAGGAATGGCTTATTTGAGAATTTCCCAGTATGTTGATTATTTCCTTCAAGAGTTTATGGTTAAATTACCTTCATATTTAAAGGACAGAGGAGATTTTCTGAAGAAGGTGAACGACATAGCATGGTCTGATGAGTACATATTGATGTCATTGGACATTGCATCTCTTTACACTAGCATTCAACATCATGATGGACTCCGAGCTTGTGAACATTTTCTTAAAGTTAGACCTATACAATTCTTTAATCACAACAAAATGATTTTAGCTATGATTGATTGGTGTGCTGACCATGTCATCAGTGATGTAATATATGAGGTCATAAGCAGTGCATTGCGGGGACGTGAGTTACTTCTAGTTAGCTCGGCTAACTATAACTGCTGAATTTCACTGGTTTTGTACGAGTGAAACCTAAGCCTAACTATAGCGTCCCTGTAACCTTTGGCTTTTTCAGTGAATTTCTATGTTTTTTTAAGTAGTAATGGCGTTTGCAGAGTGATGGAGAAAGGGGGTGGGGCCTCTGACCAGCTCTCAGGAATCCTGCTGTGTAGGACTTGCAGAAAGTACCAAGAGGGCTTCTTGGCCCCCAAAGTCCCTCACCATCCAAGAGGACTTCATTCCCCAACCAGGCCTTACTGAATGTAACAGGAGGGTTGTTCATCCCCCAAGAACCTTCCGCAGCCAAGGGGACTACATCCCCCAACGAGTAGTGCACCAGGAGACGTGTTTGCAGAGTGGTAGAGAAAGGGGGTGGGCCATGAAGACCTCTCAGCAATCCCACAGTGTGGGACTTACTGATGGTAACTGGAGAGGTAGCAATTGCTTGGAGGTCTTTGGCGGCCACGCCCCCTTTCTCCACCACTCTGCAAACGCTCCCTGGCGCAGTGCTTGCTGGGGGATGACGTCCCCTTGGCTCCAGAGAGTCCTTGGAGGCCAACTACCCCTCCTGTTACCTCCAGTAAGCCCCCCCGCCCCCCTCACCACCTCCCCCACCACACTTGGGCCATTTTCAGCCTCTAGGACCCTATCCCCCCAGGGGCCTGCCCCTTTTTAGTTTTAAAATGGGAGGGGGAGGGGGGGTCGCGTGGCTCCCCTCGTGGGCCAATTTTTGGCCCCAGGGCCTGGACTGTAGTGTGGGTGCCCTAGTCCCACCCACAGCACCCACTTTTTAAAGGTTGGGCACCACAGGGGGAGCCTCAAGGCCCCCGCGGTCCCTGCCTGCTCCCTGCCTCCTGCAGCTCCCTGTGTGTAATAGCAGTTCTGCTCCGCTTCTTGTAAGTGAGAGCATTTTCTGCTCTTGCTTTCTAGATGGAAGTGGAGCAGTGTTTGCTATGGTTTCCCGCCAAGCCATAGGAAAAGCAATGTCCCAGGGGTGAGCACCTCGGGCATTGCTGGAGCCGGCCCTGCGGAATGGCGGTCCCCAGAGCCATCTAGGGCTCCCATCTTCTTATTGGCCCCAGGGAGGTGGTTGTCCCCGGGGCTGCCAGGGGGCCGTGCGCCCTCCGCATTCAGTTTAAACTTATGCCTGGGAGGTGGCAGTCCCTGGGGCTGTGGAGGGGGCCACGCGACCCCCGGCGTGGTGGCAGGCTGCAGGGGGTCCAAGCGGCCCCCGCATCAAATTACAATAAAGCCTCGGGGAGGTGGGAGTCCCCGGAGTGGTAGGGGGGGGGAGATTGGAGAGGCCCCTCCATTCAAAATTAAATAAGCCCTGGGGAGTTGGCAGCCCTCCCTTATTAAAACAATGCCCCCGGGACCTGGCCCACCCCCGGGCCAGTAATAAACTAAGTGCGCTTTTAGCCGGAGCCGCATATCCCACCGAAAATTTTAAAAAAGTAATGCTTTTTGTCGCCCTGGGAGGGTCCCAGTGGGACCCCTCCAAGAGGCCTAGGGGGTCAGGGTGTTTCTACCATGCCCCCTTTTTTTCTTTTTAAAAAAAACATTTTTTGTGGGACTTGGTTCAACCGAGTACCAAAATGGCTGCCAGCTTCCTGGTTGAAGTGTTGGCAGCCAATCAATTTCAGTAGGCTGTTGGTCTCCCAGATATCTATATTTTTTTAACTTCAATATCTCTGAAACTACTGAACATATTAACACCAAATCACAACAAGCATTGGCATAGCCAATAGGTCTCGCCTTTGGGACCTTATAAGTGTTTAGCCAGAGATCTTGGCAATGTTTTTAAGGTATGTTGTAGAGCAATGTAGCTGCTGTGTTTAGTACTGTAAAGTTTGTGTGCAAGTTGTGCTTAGTGTAGTGACGTAAGGGCACTGGCATGGTGTGGAATGTAGTGGTGAGTTGTGATATGATGTGTGTTGGTGGGATGTATGTGTGTATATATCATAACAGACTTTGAGATTACAATGCTGAGTACCTCACATATTTCTTTATTTAATGATATACCTTTAGAAGTGAAATCTACTGAGAAAATAAAAATTATTGTGATTGGTCAGGCTGGACACGAGATAGCAAGGAATAAACATTAAAAGGCAGTAGGGCACCCTATAAGGTACTGTACATCTCAGGGCCCCATCCCCCCCAAATGTTGTATTATTATTCGAGCATTTGTGTTGCGCACTGCAAATATGTTATCCCTGCAAATATTTGTTATCCGTAGTGATTTTGTAGCATGGTAACTCATATGAATGTGTTCGCTCTGCAAGCAGGCTATATAACATTATATAACAAAAATTGAAATTCATAAATTACGTTTTTTAATTAAATCTCATAACTAATTTGGAAAGAACATTAATACTCCAGAACACATTACATGATTCCATTCAATGCATTTTTATTGAAGAGCTGAGTTATTTTTATTGTGCTACGATTATTTAAGCTCCTTAACAGATATGTTTCAATAACTTTGTGATGTTTTCCTTTAGAATATTTTGCAGTGGCCATAGTCATGACTTAAAATGTCCCACAGGACCACGCATAAGCCTGCTCCCTAGCCAGATCGTGAAGACCTAAGAACCCAGAGAAGGCACTCGTCCACAGGAATGGTATACACAAAATGGAATCTATTCACAACAGGAAACAGACCAGGGGAGAAAGCCCACAATCTTTCCTCCTTGTTGTTCAGCCCGTGGCCCAGGCACAGATTTGTTTAATGTAATGTCGCATCAGGTGGGCCTATCTTAGTTTAACACGGACTGAAGTATGCTGCACTGCCGGAAGTGGAAATCCGAGAACCGATGCATTTCCTTGCAGCGCTGCTGAAAGCCCTTTACAAAGCCTGACTGATCACCTATCTGCTGCTTATTGCTATATTTGGGTGTTACACTGGTACTAATGAGGTGAATCCAAAGCTCAAGACAGTATTAGCATGTTTACAAAATGGCAAAATAATGAAGTAATACCGTCACAAAATGTGCGGCATTGTGCCTCGTAATTTGCCTTTTCTTGCCACATAATTTACTCAACCCTGCTGCATATTTTGCCCTCCCCTGCCACATAATTCCGGTGGCCCCGATTATTACCCTCTCGCACAGTAGGAACCTATTCACGTCGGTCTGTTTTTTTTCTTTTTTTCTTTTTAATCAGGCTGTACTGCAGAAGTGCAATCACATGCATATTCAATAATTCAGCTGTTGCTATGCAATTAGTCTTTTCAATACTGGCCACAGAGAAAAGCAGTTCATAGCAGACTGCTGCAATGCTAGGAACAGCAAATAGACTAGAGTGGAATATGTATGTGGTCAAACTGTCCGACTCCGCTCCCTCCAGCAGCGTTAAGCAGCATCTTGCACTTTGACGGTGAAAGTGTAAGATGCTGCTTAAGACTGCTGGAGAGACCAGAGACAGTGGCTTGCGCTCCTGTTTGATTAATTACATGATCAGACCCATGGAGTGTACGGATTGCTGCTTTTTTCCAACTTCCACGTACCTCGCCGGCCATGGTATACACACTGATAATGCTCCGGAAGTGGAAGCATAGTGTGCCAAGGTATACACACGGGTAATGCTCTGGAAGTAAAAGCCTAGTGTGCCATGGTATACACACGGTAATGCTCCGGAAGTGGAAGCGTAGTGTCCATGGTATACACATGGGTAATGCTCCGGAAGTAAAAGCCTAGTGTGTCATGGTATAGACACTGGTAATGCTCCGGAAGTGGAAGCGTAGTGTGCCATGGTATACACACCGGTAATGCTCCGGAAGTAAAAGCCTAGTGTGCCTTGGTATACACACCGGTAATGTTCCGGAATTGGAAGCATAGTGTCCATGGTATACACACCGGTAATGCTCCGGAAGTGGAAGTGTAGTGTGCTATGGTATACACACCGGTAATGCGTAGTGTGCCATGGTATACACCCCAGTAATACTCCGGAAGTAAAAGCCTAGTGTACCATGGTATACACACTGGTAATGCTCCAGAAGTGGAAGCATAGTGTGCCATGGTATACACACAGGTAATGCTCCGGAAGTAAATGCATAGTGTGCCATGGTATACACACTGGTAATGCTCCAGAAGTGGAAGTGTAGTGTGCCATGGTATGCACACCAATAATGCTTTGGAAGCATAGTGTGCAATGGTAAACACACCAGTAATACTCCGGAAGAAAAAGCCTAGTGTGCCATGGTATACATCGGTAATGCTTGGGAAGTGGAAGCGTAGTGTGCCATGGTAAACACACCGGTAATGCTCCAAAAGTAGAAGCGTAGTGTGCCATGGTATACACACCAGTAATGCTCCGGAAGTGGAAGCATAGTGTGCCATGGTATACACACAGGTAATGCTCCGGAAGTAAATGCATAGTGTGCCATGGTATACACACCGGTAATGCTCCAGAAGTGGAAGTGTAGTGTGCCATGGTATACACACCGGTAGTACTCCGGAATTAAAAGTCTAGTGTACCATGGTATACACTGGTAATGCTCTGGAATTGGAAGCATAGTGTCCATGGTATACACACCGGTAATGCTCCGGAAGTGGTATACATATGGGTAATGCTTTGGAAGTGGAGCATTCCCAGTAATCGGAAGTGGAAGCGGAGTGTGCTATGGTATGCACACCGGTACTGCTTCAGAAGCATAGTGTGCCATGGTAAACACACCGGTAACGCTCGAAGTGGAAACGTAATGTGCCATGATAAACACAACGGTAATGCTCCAAAAATGGAAATGTGTGCCATGGTAAACACACCCTTAATGTTCCGGAGGTGGAAGCGTAATGGCCATGGTATACACACCGGTAATGCTCCGGAAGTGGAAGCCTAGTGTGCTATGGTATACACACGGGTAATACTCTGGAAGTGGAAGCGTAGTGTGCCATGGTATACACACGGGTAATGCTCCAGAAGTAAAAGCCTAATGTGCCATGGTATACACACTGGTAATGCTCCGGAAGTGGAAGCGTAGTGTGCCATGGTAAACACACCGGTAATGCTCCAAAAGTGGAAGCGTAGTGTGCCATGGTGGTATACACACTGGTAATGCTCCGGAAGTGGAAGCGTATTGTCCATGGTATACACATGGGTAATGCTCCGGCAGTAAAAGCCTAGTGTGCCATGGTATACGCACTGGTAATGCTCCGGAAGTGGAAGCCTAGTGTGCCAAGGTATACACACGGGTAATGCTCCGGAAGTGGAAGCGTAGTGTGCCATGGTATGCACACCGGTAATGCTTCAGAAGCATAGTGTGCATGGTAAACACACCGGTAACGCTCCGGAAGTGGAAACGTAATGTGCCATGATAAACACAACAGTAATGCTCCAAAAATGGAAATGTAGTGTGCCATGGTAATGCTCCGGAAGTAAAAGCCTAGTGTGTCATGGTATAGACACTCGTAATGCTCCGGAAGTGGAAGCGTAGTGTGCCATGGTATACACACCGGTAATGCTCCGGAAGTAAAAGCCTAGTGTGCCTTGGTATACACACCGGTAATGTTCCGGAATTGGAAGCGTAGTGTCCATGGTATACACACCGGTAATGCTCCGGAAGTGGAAGTGTAGTGTGCTATGGTATACACACCGGTAATGCGTAGTGTGCCATGGTATACACCCCAGTAATACTCCGGAAGTAAAAGCCTAGTGTACCATGGTATACACACTGGTAATGCTCCAGAAGTGGAAGCATAGTGTGCCATGGTATACACACAGGTAATGCTCCGGAAGTAAATGCATAGTGTGCCATGGTATACACACTGGTAATGCTCCAGAAGTGGAAGTGTAGTGTGCCATGGTATGCACACCAATAATGCTTTGGAAGCATAGTGTGCAATGGTAAACACACCAGTAATACTCCGGAAGAAAAAGCCTAGTGTGCCATGGTATACATCGGTAATGCTTGGGAAGTGGAAGCGTAGTGTGCCATGGTAAACACACCAGTAATGCTCCAAAAGTAGAAGCGTAGTGTGCCATGGTATACACACCAGTAATGCTCCGGAAGTGGAAGCATAGTGTGCCATGGTATACACACGGGTAATGCTCCGGAAGTAAATGCATAGTGTGCCATGGTATACACACCGGTAATGCTCCAGAAGTGGAAGTGTAGTGTGCCATGGTATACACACCGGTAGTACTCCGGAATTAAAAGTCTAGTGTACCATGGTATACACTGGTAATGCTCTGGAATTGGAAGCATAGTGTCCATGGTATACACACCGGTAATGCTCCGGAAGTGGTATACATATGGGTAATGCTTTGGAAGTGGAGCATTCCCAGTAATCGGAAGTGGAAGCGGAGTGTGCTATGGTATGCACACCGGTACTGCTTCAGAAGCATAGTGTGCCATGGTAAACACACCGGTAACGCTCGAAGTGGAAACGTAATGTGCCATGATAAACACAACGGTAATGCTCCAAAAATGGAAATGTGTGCCATGGTAAACACACCCTTAATGTTCCGGAGGTGGAAGCGTAATGGCCATGGTATACACACCGGTAATGCTCCGGAAGTGGAAGCCTAGTGTGCTATGGTATACACACGGGTAATACTCTGGAAGTGGAAGCGTAGTGTGCCATGGTATACACACGGGTAATGCTCCAGAAGTAAAAGCCTAATGTGCCATGGTATACACACTGGTAATGCTCCGGAAGTGGAAGCGTAGTGTGCCATGGTAAACACACCGGTAATGCTCCAAAAGTGGAAGCGTAGTGTGCCATGGTGGTATACACACTGGTAATGCTCCGGAAGTGGAAGCGTATTGTCCATGGTATACACATGGGTAATGCTCCGGCAGTAAAAGCCTAGTGTGCCATGGTATACGCACTGGTAATGCTCCGGAAGTGGAAGCCTAGTGTGCCAAGGTATACACACGGGTAATGCTCCGGAAGTGGAAGCGTAGTGTGCCATGGTATGCACACCGGTAATGCTTCAGAAGCATAGTGTGCATGGTAAACACACCGGTAACGCTCCGGAAGTGGAAACGTAATGTGCCATGATAAACACAACAGTAATGCTCCAAAAATGGAAATGTAGTGTGCCATGGTAAACACACCCTTAATGTTCCGGAGGTGGAAGCGTAATGGCCATGGTATACACACCGGTAATGCTCCAAAAGTAGAAGCGTAGGGTGCCATGATATACACACCGGTAATGCTCCGGAAGTGGAAGCCTAGTGTGCTATGGTATACACACGGGTAATACTCTGGAAGTGGAAGCGTAGTGTGCCATGGTATACACACAGGTAATGCTCCAGAAGTAAAAGCCTAGTGTGCCATGGTATACACACTGGTAATGCTCCGGATGTGGAAGCGTAGTGTGCCATGGTAAACACACCGGTAATGCTCCAAAAGTGGAAGCGTAGTGTGCCATGGTATACACACCGGTAATGCTCCGGAAGTGGAAGCGTCGTGTCCATGGTATACACATGGGTAATGCTCCGGCAGTAAAAGCCTAGTGTGCCATGGTATACGCACTGGTAATGCTCCGGAAGTGGAAGCCTAGTGTGCCATGGTATACACACGGGTAATGCTCCGTAAGTGGAAGCGTAGTGTGCCATGGTAAACACACCGGTAATGCTCCAAAAGTAGAAGCGTAGTGTGCCATGGTGGTATACACACTGGTAATGCTCCGGAAGTGGAAGCGTAGTGTCCATGGTATACACACCGGTAATGCTCCGGAAGTGGCAGCGTCGTGTCCATGGTATACACTGGGTAATGCTCCGGCAGTAAAAGCCTAGTGTGCCATGGTATACGCACCGGTAATGCTCCGGAAGTGGAAGCGTAGTGTGCCATGGTATACACACCGGTAATGCTCCGGAAGTGGAAGCGTAGTGTGCCATGGTATACACACCGGTAATGATAGTGTCCATGGTATACACATCCGTTAATGCTCCGTAAGTGCGGCGGTCTGCTAAGCTGACATGACTATGCCTGCCTTGCAGGCGTGCGCTGCCTTTTTAGACAACGACTTTTAATTAAATAACGTGCTTGCAATCAAATAAACCAATGGGAGATAGCGTGACAAATTTAAAAAGTGCGAGAAACAAATAAAGGAGTGAACATGAAAAAGTGTGGAAGACAAGCATGCGCGGCCGCGAAAGTGAAAGCGACCGCGCTATGTTTAATTTGTAACATGATCCACGACAAGGGAGAAATGCAGCTGGCAGCCTGTGCGCCGCTGCTCGCTCCTGACAGCTGGAGGCCGTGGGAGTGAACATTTAGAGAAAAGGTGGGACATGCACTCGCCTTTGGCCAATTGCGTGCTTTCATTTTTGAAAGCCACACGCAAAGGCCAATAGAATGTGTGGAAGTTGAAAAACCACACGGAAAAGTTTCGGGGAAGTCTGGAGTGATTCCAAGAGGCCTCCCCATAGGGTAGCGCATACGCGCTGCGCTAGGCTCGACCTAAAAAGCACGTTTTCTGGACCAACATCTAGCTTTCTGTTAAATTTGGTGTAATTTCTTTCAGTGGTTCGGGCTGTAGTAATGTTCAAAAAATGACAAATCTCCATAGACCTAAAATTGGGAAAACCTGTTTTTTTCTTGGCCCCCGCTTGATTGATCACCCCAAAACTTTCAACACAGCAGCTGGAAAAAAAGGGGAAGTTTTGTGAAAAGTTTGAAGATTCGTCAAGCAGTGCCAAAGTTATAGGCAAAACAAATGCTTTTCCTATGGAAGCTGTGGTCCTAACTCTTAACTACCGACTGGCAAATATATATATATATATATATATATATATATATATATTTTTTTTTTTCCCCCAAGGAGCACTACTTTACCTTTTTTTTTTTTTTTTTTTTTGGATATGAGGCCTTCATCGATACTCTGCAATAGAAGGGAGTTCTCAAATTTGCTAAATCACTGGTACCAACATCAGGATCTTTAAGAAGTCTTGTGATTCTAGTGAACGGACGTCACAGGCCAGCCCCCCATCCCCCCCAACTCTGGAAAGTATTCCAGCTCCAGTGCAGGTTACCATCTGCCATTATTATTGGTAGATCGATATCTTGGCCTCAGTCTAATATTAAAGGACATGGTCAAGGTTATGACGTTTAAAAACAATTGCTGTTATTGTTATTAGTCTATTAAAGCTTGTGGATCATATAGGTTTGTCGTTCAAAAAATGGGGTCACGGTTCTTAAATGTTTAGGAAGCACTGCACCAGATAATCAGGCCTCAAAATCTCTGTTTATGCTTATGTGTCTGTCATGTAATTGTGGATGAACCACATTTAAAAACGTATATACTACCGCAAGACTTATTATTTGCTCCTTTCAACCACTGTTTGCGGGGGCAATTTACTCTGAGCATCTGAACAGGGCTCTCCGCTAAGGCTATGGCTGTAGGAGTCACTATCAGCAACGACTCCTTATCCGCTTGTATCCATGCCGGTGCATCTTCTTGTTTTCTGACTCTGCATGTCCTTAAAAAGATCCCTCCCTCCTTTTCTGTTGGATGAGCAGCTCTCCATTGTAGTGTCCACCCTAAGATAGTGTCTGCCCTAAGATCCCTCCTTTTCTGTTGGTTGAGCAGCACTCCATTGTAGTGTCCGCCCTAAGATCCCTCCTTTTCTGTTGGATGAGCAGCTCTCCAATGTAGTGTCTGCCCTAATACAATCCTGCCTGGGCTACTGTAATAGTGTGTATCTGCTCTAGTGGAGGTAAGTCACTTAAAGAATAGGTCACAGCGTCTGTAGCAGTACTATCTCCCCATTTTGCCTCCACTCCACACTGGCATCATTGCCAACCAGGCGTTCCTATGACTTATCTGCATTCTAGGATGCACCATCACACTGTTGGACTGAGCAGGAGGACAAAGCTCTTAGAAGAAAGCATGCCGCATCATCTTGATTTCACTGAGAGATCGTCTTTTGCAATGGATTGTTAACTGGTTTACTCGTAGCTGCTCACTAATGCTGTTTCAAAGAGCTTTTTCTGAGGGAAACTTTGTCAAAGATCGCTGTCTACTTGCAGATGAGATAAACTGATCATCTGGTAAGTGGTTGATAGTGCTGGCCTGGCGAAAGCTTTAAACATAGGCATATTGCAGTGTCTTCACTACTCGTGTCTTGTTTTCCTGTCATTGTACTCCCTTGAGAGCCCTGCGTGGGGCGCGCTTCCCTGTTTTGTCGTCTTCAGTAAACCTGGCATTAAGCACACACCTACACCCTTGCCCTCACCAAAGTACAATGGTCTTCTGGAAATAATGAACAGGTACTTTAATGAGAGTGTGCAGTCTGCTTTTTAGGTCTCGCGTGGCGTTGCAGCGCAAAGCGCTGCTCGCTCGGCGAGAGATTTTGTGAGAGCATATTTCAGAAGGGGGCTTGAAGCCCCGCCCCTCATTTCCATTGGCTTGCGCCACCGTTTATGCTAAACGGTGGCCTGCCATTGGAAATGGGGTTTGTAGCCGCTGCCCTTTCGCCTTTTTGTCCGGCCCATCCGGATCTGTCTCGTCTGCTTTGCGGCTGTCGCAAAGCATTTTCTTATCTTTAGTCGAGGCCATCTGTTTTCACTCAGCCCCGTGTTTATTTTTGCATCGCGCTTTCAGTGAAAGTGAAAGCGCGATGCAAATATAAACATGCAGCTGAGTGAAAACAGATGGCGAGCGCTTGTTTGGGAAGGCAGGGGTTCGGGTTGAAAGATGCATGTTTTTCTTATCACACCTGGCCCTAACGTGATGAAGTCTTCTGCGGTTTTCTTTTTGTGTATTCCAAGTTCCTTATCCACACATTAAAGGTATTTATTGTATTTAAGAGTGGATTGGATTTCGGAAATGAGTTTGGAGGAGATTGGAGGCTGGGTGTCAGGCCAGTTACAGTCACAATAAAGATAATTAATTTAATTTAAATGCGAAGAGGTCAGCAGGGGGCAAGAACTGACGTGGCCGTGATAGTATTAATTAATCAAAGGAGAAGGTGTTTAGCCGGGGGAAGCCCCCTGCAGTATCTAAGGGGGAGTGCAAGTGGTGAAAATGGAAGGCGAGACTGCTGGCGCCTGAGACATCTGCATCGAAAGTGAAATCACATCCACCGAGTAAACTCGCACGTCATCGACATGTCAAGGCATGATGAACTCGGAGAAAGGGGCCGGCAGGATCTGAGAGACCCACCCCCTGCTCGTGTGATGACTCCGCAAACAGTTGCTACGAACATCACAACGTCCGCTGCACTTGAGGCCCCTTGATGTGGTCGACTCTTCTCACATACATTGGATAATAAAATCAGTGACCATTGACACCCGACTGATCGGTCTCTTGCCACGTCTAAGCAGTTCTTAGTAGCACATTTCAATAGCATTCATCTAACCGACCCATGAAGGATAAAAGCCTGAGTTGGCCTTCAAGCTCTTCAACACTGTCGGTTGCAACTAGATCTCTGCAACCGGCGCTAAACCCCCGAGATATCTAACCAGCTAAGTAATGCCCGCGTTTTGGGTCCCTATGTTTCGTAGTTTTTATTTTTGCCTGGGTGTAGACTTTTTAATCGTGCTTCTGACAGGCCACACGGAAGCAAATTAAGGTCTAATAATTAAAAAAAAATGCGTGGCCTTGGCTTTTTACATGGGAGAGCATTCCATCACAGTGCAGCTTTAAAAAAAAAAAAAACATGAAAACCAATATTTTCATATTAGCTGTGGACATGTGTAATTACCTACTGCCTGCACCCTGCTATGTTACATATACACAGTGTAGCGTGCTGCCTAGGCAGGGAAGCGCTTCAGCGCCACACATAGGGATAGTAAGCGCTATGTAAATGTCGCAATACAATACAAAACAATGTATATGTGTGGTCAACACAGAAGTTGCAATCTGGTTTGCAGCGAGTGTTTTATTGACTGAAAATTACGGAGGCGTTTTTGCCCTAGCGCCTCCTCTGGTAGTTCTTGCTAACATTGGGAATATTCTATGGGCTTTGCATTTTCCCTTTTCTGTGCTAAGGTGCTTGTTTCCCCTTATAATACCAGTTATTTTTTTTGTTCGAGTCTTTCTTCATACGTATGTTTTCAGTGCGAGCCCTTGCCCTGGTGTTGTTTTTGTGGTGTGTCTAAGGCCCTGTTTCTCTTTGCCAGCCTTGACAAGTGTCGACAGTGTTTCTGGATATTTGCAGGGCCCCTTACCTTGGAGGATTGTGGCAGGACCGGAATGTTAGCTGGGAACACTGGCTGGACCGGTCTGGTGACTGCAGCCGCGGTCTGAGGACGCGGATTTATTTCCAAACAAGGGGACTCTTTTGAACTACCTTCCTTCCTCAGATTTCCAGTCTGCTCCTATCTTGGGTTAGGAAAGTCACCGGTTCCATCCTCCATTAAATATATATATTTTTTTAGAAAAAGGACAACATGCATTAAATGATACTGAGTACTTTGAGTCACAGTCAAGACAACACCCACGGATAAAAAAATCAATAAATCAAATTAAGAGGCAGGCAGTAAACATTTGGAAGCCTCCCAGAACTTGAGAAAGATGCCCAGACATGCAAAAAGTGTCTATATTAAAAGAAGCCTTAATTAACAAAACCCACCAGAGCTCACTTTGTCAGCTGGATTTTTATTTGAATCTGTTATAACACAGTGCTGCCTTTGCAGTCGATAAATAAAAAAACAAGCATTAGCAAAGCCAGTTGGTCTGGGATTAATGTGCTACTGCATGAAGCAGTTGCACATTAGAAGGAGACACAGGGCAGAATAGAGCCTGGCGGCGAGGACAGAGAGGGCAATATTTCTAAAACAGTCCATCACACAGTTTAACACAAACACTAGACGGGGGGAGGAAGGATACACTCAAACCTCCAATAGCATTAGTGGCGAGATGAATACGCCACTGGGCTGGACCAAGACGTGATTGACAAAACCTCAAGCCAATGTCTGATTAAGGTTGGTCAAAGAAAGCCAGTAGCTGAAAGGGGTGGATCCAAAGCCCACTCTATGTAAATTGGTAGCAATACATCTGTTTGACAGGCCTAAAAAAAGAAATACCATAAAAACTAATAAACAAAACTCTGTCCTGTTTGTCGCAGAACACTGATGTTTTTCTGAGGCGAAATCTCAACATTTTACCGATCTGAAACCTTTAACTGACCCCCACAGCTGGTGGAAAGTCTAAGGTTGCCCTGTGATACTTATGTACTTGCACTATAATAACAAAATAATGCTGTTTGGGGAAGGTTGTCCTAAAAAGCGCACATCCTTTATTCAGCAGACATGTAAGTCTGCCCTTCCCCCTCCCCACTGCCCCACCTCCCCACTGCCCTACCTCCCCACTGCCCTCCGTACTGAAGCGGCCAGTGTCCGTGTAGGGGAGCTCCGTCAGTGCACATCAGCCCTGTGCTCACCACTGCACACAGCACCGTCGGTGCACCTCAGCCCCGACCACCAGCATCAAGCCTTCACCACTGCACACAGCTCCGTCAGTGCACCTCAGCCCTGACCAGTGCTCACCACTGCACACAGCTCCGCTGATGCACCTCAGCCCTGACCTGTGCTCACCACTGCACACAGCTCCGCTGATGCACCTCAGCCCTGACCGAAGCTCCGTTAGTGCACCTCAGCCCTGACCTGTGCTCACCAGTGCACACAGCTCCGCTGATGCACCTCAGCCCTGACCAGTGCTCACCACTGCACACAGCTCCGTTAGTGCACCTCAGCCCTGACCTGTGCTCACCACTGCACACAGCTTCGTTGATGCACCTCAGCCCTGACCAGTGCTCACTACTGCACACAGCTCTGCTGATGCACCTCGGCCCTGACCTGTGCTCACCACTGCACACAGCTCTGCTGATGCACCTCGGCCCTGACCTGTGCTCACCACTGCACACAGCTCTGCTGATGCACCTCGGCACTGACCTGTGCTCACCACTGCACACAG
The DNA here is from genome assembly GCA_963921515.1 of Calotriton arnoldi. Classification (NCBI taxonomy): domain Eukaryota; kingdom Metazoa; phylum Chordata; class Amphibia; order Caudata; family Salamandridae; genus Calotriton; species Calotriton arnoldi. The sequence continues at coordinate 3,742,927 of CAWUFW010000442.1, read as the reverse complement.
CTCTGCTGATGCACCTCGGCACTGACCTGTGCTCACCACTGCACACAGCTCTGCTGATGCACCTCGGCACGGACCTGTGCTCACCACTGCACACAGCTCTGCTGATGCACCTCGGCACTGACCTGTGCTCACCACTGCACACAGCTCTGCTGATGCACCTCGGCACTGACCTGTGCTCACCACTGCACACAGCTCCGCTGATGCACCTCGGCACTGACCTGTGCTCACCACTGCACACAGCTCTGCTGATGCACCTCGGCCCTGACCTCTGCTCACCACTGCACACAGCTCCGTCATTGCACCTCGATCTGTGCTCACCACTGCACACAGCTCCGTTGATGCACCTCAGCCCTGACCTGTGCTCGTCACCACTGCACACAGCTCCGTTGATGCACCTCAGCCCTGACCTGTGCTCGTCACCACTGCACACAGCTCCGTTGATGCACCTCAGCCCTGACCTGTACTCGTCACCACTGCACACAGCTCCGTTGATGCACCTCAGCCCTGACCTGTGCTCACCACTCAGTCCTTATTCCAAAATGAGTGGGTATTAACATTTTTAATGCATTAGATTAATGTGGAAAAAAAAATATCACATTAATAAAAGCCAGTACCATTTACAATACAAAACTCACACTAGTACAAATGCAATGCAATAGATTTCGCAATTACAACAAAGTGAGCTTTTGCCATTTTGTATTGCACCATTTGATTAATGCTTCACGAAGGGAAAAAAAAAACTGACATTTACAATGCCAATAGCTCAAAATAATGTCATTGCGAGACCTATTGCATTGTAAATGCTTGTTTCTTTTGGCGTTAGAAACATTTTTCGAGGAAAAAAGTGGAGTTATCGTTTGACTCCACATAACACCACAGTTTTTGTTCTTCTCAGAAATAGGATTCCAAGCTCTGATCTTACAGCAGAATTGGCTGTTCAAATGTCAGAGCCAAGAAGGTCACGAAAATATGCACGATGTTATAAAAAAATGTCGTGGTCAAACAATAGAAAGTGCAAGAATGGTATGGTACTGAGCTGGGCGCCAAACAATCCGAAGTTAGATGATGGGAAATGGTGGAGTTTGAATAGACTTGTTGATCGACAATTACTGCGTTAATTAAATGTTTGATTTTGCCTCTTCTCAGTCTCTGCTTGGGACCATCTGCCTTCCTGACTGTTGCACGCGAGGTTAACGTGGAAAAAGAGTCTGTGGGAGAGGCCCCAGATCAGGAGTCGGACATGGTTTAAACAGCTCAGGGGACCAAAATGTCATAAGGGACAAATGAGTAATTCATAGGTCTGGACACTTGCAAGGTTTTTGGTTCACCTTCAGTTGCTAGGATGGTTATCTTTTGCATTGCTTGGCGCCTTATATATTCTGTAAGCTGTCAATCAGCTTTCTGCCTCTGTTGACATTTGTGAACTATGGTTACCAAGTGGTTTCGTTGCCATTTCCTCCTACTGCGGGGCTCAAATAAGGAAGAAGTTGCAGTGCTGCACGCTAATCGCCTGGCCTCACGTTTTTCCACGCACAGCTTTAGTAATGCTGCAAGATTGGTCTGTCAGACAGCATCAAAAAGCACGTTTGCACCGAGGTTTCTGCAGTGATTTCTTTGGCCTACTGACCTACTTCGCTGTTAAGTCTGTTCCTGATGTAGAGACAGACCTCCGCAGTAAAAGAACCACTGGTAAAGTTTCTTGACACACAGGATTGTTTCGAGAGGCCTTTTCTCTGGGTCCTGGGGCAGTCGTTGGTTCCCTTGAGCCATCTCTCCCTGGGCCTCTCTTTTACCACTTTTGTCCCATGACCTTGAACACTATTTCACTGGCATTCGGTAACAAAATTACTGTTCTTGTACACTTGACTTTACAGAGGTAGCAAGGCCAGGACGCCAAGGTTTTCTCCAGAAGGTGGACTTATGTTTTGAATTCAGTATTTCTTTCTTTTTTTTCCTTTTTAATAGCATGTCTTGATTGTGAGGCTTTAGTGTGCGTCAGAGAGAACAAAGTGCATTTACACAAGAAGTAATAAAAACAGTAAAGAATTTATGGTTCAACAAAGACCTGGACATGGCAGCGGCAACTGTGGGCTCTAGATTTTAATTAATTTGGCATTTTGTGGTTTAGATTGTTTGTGTTGCTTCCTTCAGGTGCATCATTCAGTTGTTTCTTAGTGTCTTGAAGGTTGGTGCTGTTCGAAGATCAGCAGAAGTGAGGTCCAGACGGAAACCGGACAAGAGAAGGCTCTGTTTTGCTCTTGAAATATTTTAAATTTGAGTGTTGCGATGAGTTCTGTGAATCTACTCTTCAGACGTCTTTATAATCCTAAGATGTTGAGGAGTTTAATAAGGAATGGGGTGATTTAGATGGATGACTTTGTAGGTGAGACGTCCTGTTTTGAATTTGATCCCTAAAGGGATGGGCAGCCTATGTAGTTCTTTGAGGATGAGCATAAGCTTGTGTGTGCAGAGCAGGAGTCTAGTGGTTCAGTGAAGCACTGCTTCAATGGGTTCTTGATGGGGGCCAACTTGGAGTTTGTAATCCCAGTTAGATCTGATTCTTCAGAAATCAGGGTAATTAATATAGTGAGCAACAAATGAAATCCGAAGGCTCTAACATTTTCTTAGGGTCAAGATACAACCCTGAGAGTTCTGTAGTGCTTACATAGGAAGACCAAAGAACACAAAAAGATGGGCATCTTTGAACAGCGTTATCCCATGTGGGCAGTGTAGGAAGGTAGGATCTGACTGCATGGTTACCCCCACTTTTTGCTTGGTGTTTTGCTGGTTTTTGACTAGTCTGACTGGGATCCTGCTAATCAGGAACCCAGTCTGTCTGCTTTCTCCCTTAAATTGACATGCATGTACTTTGGTACACTCCAGATTGGATACTGGGGCACCCTTATCAGTCCCTAGTATATGGTACCTATGTACCCAGGGCATAGGTACCCCAGAGGCCTCCCATGGGCTGAAGCATGTATTATGCCACCCATGAGAGGGCATGCAAAATGGAACTCTAGGTCTGCTACTGCAGCCTATGTAAGATGGCGCTTGCACCACTTACTTTAGATATAGGTTCACTATATCTAATGGTCACTACACTTAAAACTTATAAGTCACCCCTATAGCAGGCCTTAACAATCCTGAAGGCAGGGTGCTGGGTTTTATGTGAGAGGGTGCCCCTGCATGAGCAGAGCCCCTCTGCAGCCTTCGGAGACCATTCTCCCGGGTTGTCTGTGACTCTGCCGGGAGAATGTAGAGGTGCATTATAACCTCGCGGTAAATGCTATCTCAAACGGCTGCATAAAAACATATCGTGTTTGGTATCAAACACCTTGGAATCATACCTCCACACCAGTAACTGGTGTGAGAGGTATGATCCCACCCTTCAGAAGCGAGCTTCGTGGGGTCACCGGTCTACCCGGTACAAGCCTTCTCGACCCGGACAGCACAAAATGGATGGTGCCAGCCAGAGACACGTTTCTGCCCTCCTGCTGCTGAGCCAAGCTCGAGCAGAGGAAGGCAGCACAATAGGCATCCTGTCACAGGGAGGTGTGACCACCTCCCAGACAGGGTTTAGTGTATTGGGGCTGGGTGGGTGCACTCTGAGAGTGCCTGAATGTCTGCACTGGGGGCACATTTGGTGTCCCTGTGCATAGTCCATCTCAAACCAGTTCTGGGAGCCATTGGCTCCTGCTCTGGCGCGAAACTGTACAAAGGACATGGGTGTAGCCACTCCTCTGTCGTGCCCCTCCCATAGGAGGGTCCCCTGAATATGTCCAACCCTCTCCCGTGGGTATGAAACGGGTTACCTGGCTACAGGACATTGGATTTTACGTGGACAAGATTCTACAAAGAAGAAATCACTGACCTTCGACCGTCTGGACACTGGACTTCGCTGGACCTCGACTGGGCTTGACTTCGTCCCCCTTTCCGTCCAAAGCTTAGTTTGTGCCGTGACTCCATACAGGCTCCGGGTAGGACCTGTGGGGCACTTAAGACAACAGAAGAATCTCCCTTGGAGTGAAGGAGTCACTCCCCTGCTTCGCAGGCACCTAAAGCGCAACTGACCGGTAGCTGCTCCTGAGCTCCTGCGGACTACGAAGATTTCAGCAACACAGGAGGTGGGTTCCTGAAGGCCCCTAAGGTCGATCTGCCCTCTCACCGAGTTTGAGTCCAGTATCCCTCGTGGGGGCTGCGTAACCCGAACCCCTGTGCACCGCGTCCATTTGCAAGTGCATATGCTTGTTGGCGATTCCTGAGCTTGTGCATTGGACCCAGTGTGGTCCTGACCCTGAGCAGTATTTGCACCAAAGAACTCCGGCCTCCTCGTACCGTGTGCTCCGTTGGCTGGTCCTTTGCAGACTTGCTCGAGGTTCCCTCGCGACTCCTGGTCCTTCGGCCTGTGGGTCCCCCTGAGGGTCATCTTGATTGTTCTTGGGCTTTCCTGGTTGCTCCAGACGTGCCCTGACTCCCCATTGCTTGGAGAGTCCCCTGGACCTTGCTGGTCCACACCGTAACCTGTTTGTCCTTCCTGCGTGGGTTGCTGTTGCCAAGGCTTGTTGGTGCTCCCGCCGGACACCGACCCCTCAGCACTTGACATCCTTCGTGGGACAGCTCACCTCCGGCTCCTGGTCGTCCTCTACGTCTCCTGGTCCTCGTGGCTGCAGAGTCCAGCATCCCTTCTTCGCACCTGAAGCACGCGACATCGGTGGGCATTCGTCTCCCGAGCCCCTGGTCACTCTGAAGTGACCCAGACTCTGTCCCCTCTGCTTTCAGGTTCCTTCCATCCAGAATCCAGGCTTGGATTCCATCGGACCCTTTTCACCTTCACGGCAGCAGCACTTCTTCATTTCCTTCCCTAGAGAACGACGGGAGTTTCCGATGCCACTTCAGACCTATGCAACCGGCTTTCCTGGGTTAGGTAACTCCGATACTACGGTATCCACAGGTGGGGTGGCTCTTTAAACTCTTAAGTTCCGAGGGGTTTGCTCGAAGTCCTCCTAGAAGGGTCCTTAAACTTTGCAACCGCGACTTTCCCATAGAGTTGTACGGAGCACGCGGTCGTGTTTCCTCACTGCACCTGTCCTCCGTGGGTCTCCTGTGTCATCACCTTGGGTGGTTCCTTGGGGTCCCAGCGATTCTACGTGCTCTAGGCACTGTCTAGTCAAGTCGTGATTGTTATGCCACTATTTTAGTATATGGTTCGGTCTCCCCCTGGAGCCCGCTGTGTATTGTGCTACTTACAACTGTTCTATTGATCCAGTATTGTGTGCTTTGTGTTCTACCCCAGTGTAGAGGATAGTAGAGAGTGTTATATTAATAAATACATATTTTTATATAATCTGTGTGGTTCTCCTTCATTTAGTCATTCAGGAGGTGATATTCTGGTAAAACAAGCTGCTTTACATTCCTTCAAGATTAATCCTGAAGGCTGCTCTCCATAGCTACCACTAGGATAGCATTCATAAAGGTTATCTTTGACCTCATACATCATAAGGGTCGTGTGGATTGGTACAGGGTGCCCACTTTAACTAGTGGACAGCATATACCAAGCCACCTTCTCACAGACAGTTCTGTGAGTTCTCTCCTACAAAGGAAAATCTTCAGTTCTCAGATCGCTAGGAAGTTTTTTCCAGTACGTAGTCAGGGGGACAAGCATGTTAGAAGTTACAGTGCATTACATATGCTGCCTTAGTTCTTTCATTTGCCTTGGTTTCTAAGTGGCTCTTGCTACACCTGAGTGAATATTTTCAGTTTTAAGCGCAAGCTGCTCACAATGTGCCAAAACTGATAAAATCCAAAAATAGTTTAAACGCTCAAAAATCCACCATCCAAAACTGAACCTGGATGCAATCGCAGTAAAATTATTTATTCTGTGTGCCAATGTTTTTGTTTTTCAAAGAAAATATAATCTCAGTTAACGGGCTGCTGGGACTCAGTGGCATGGTGACAGATGCTGGACAGAGTTAAGGGGGGGGGAAAGATTTAGAACTCCAACTGCTTTCCAGAGTCTACTAGTCCAAAAGAGGAACAATTGGTGTTGGGATTACACCAACACCCATGGTAGATTCACACAGGGGAACACATTTTTGGGTCTCTGTCGTATGGACCACCATTTACAGTCAAAATTCACTGGTGGGGAGCAGCCACTATATGACCCTCTATACCCAGTGTTTTCCACGGACAGGTGGAAAATTGATACAAGCGTTGGACGTCAACCTCTTCTTTAAACCACCATATCTCAGAGCAGTAGAAAGAGGATGCAAACATTTGGAATCAGCGTGCTCAAAGGATGGGTGTTTAGTGAAATATATTCATGTAATTCTGTGGTCTCTGTAAATCTTCTAATGTATTTTACTTTTGTGATCCATTGACCGTCTTCAGAGCCAGTCTTCAGAGCTTAAGTATAATTTCTAGTCACGTTGGATGTTGTTTGGTTCATCAGAGCTGAACTTGTGTTTGTATTTCTGGCTCACCCAGTCTCGGGTGAAGCCAGTGATTTTGGTATGTCAAGTTGGCTATTTTTATTTAGTTCTTTTGTCCATTTCTGCCTCCTACGTCTTTCGATATGGTTTGAGGCAGAGTGTACAGAAGTATTTCTTGTTTCTGATGAACCTCTGAGTGATTCAACAATGTGACAATGCTGTGATCCAGCCAAATAGACCGTTGAGAGTGAACGCAGAGTGATGACTAACTAAGTGGGGGCGGGTCTTCTTAGCACTACTGTTCATCAGCAAAGCTTCGCTTCCTGGGTTAATTATCTGTATTACTGACACTTTGGAGAAGACCTAAAGGGAGAGACTTGAGAAGAAGAAAAAATAAATCACATTGCAAGAGGTGAACACTTTCAGTGCATGAAGTTGATGAGATTGAAAGCAATAGGCTCAAAGGAGCATCATTTAGCTTTCAATCAACTGCATTGGGTTAAAGGGCAAGGTGTTGTGACATGATTAACTAACCTTTCTGAAGTCATTTATACAGTGCAGCCTCACAGAGCAATGTGTGTCCTTCCCTGCAACAAAGCTTTTCTCCAGAAATCTGTTTTCATAGTAGGGTATGTTAGGTTGCATCAGGTTGGGTAAGGGCTAGAAGGTGAATCTCAGAACCCCACTGTTCTTGTATGGAGCTCAGGGCGGGTTTGGTCTTTGAGATGTCATTTGGTTGACCCTTTACTGTACAACTGCATTGCTGTTGCTCCTTCCTTCTGCTGGGCTTGTTCATTAAAGACTACCTGTGGAACTTCATTGAGTGTTACTCATAGAGCATGGTATTTTGTTGTTGATATGTGTGAGGCCTTATCTTGAGATCCTGGGACCGCCCCCGTTACAGGAAGCACCACACACGGGAAGAAAGTAACAGATTGGTTGTGTTTTTGAGTATTATTTTGCATACCAGAACATGCATCTCACCCTCCCACCGAGTGGCAAACGGGCTGTACCCGGGTAAGAACCTGGCACCTTGGCTGACAAAGCTCACATGCCAACTTGAAGATGTGTACTTTTTCACACAATGCCATGTATTGCACATCCACATTTGCAAAAGGACGGTGCACGATTGAAGTTTAAACACTTGTTTTGCATTCCTAATGTTTGTGGGGCGAGAAAGAACCAGCTTTGATACATGTTTGCATAGTTTCTGGAATTATGAGCAGAACTTACCTTTTCCTTTTATTTTCAAGCACCAAGAAACCATTGGTAAACGTGCACTCTACAAATAGTAATAACATAACAAGCGCGCAGCAGCTAATCTTGTTGATCACTAAATCGTCATCTTAAACTTTCCTACACTCTTGATGTTTTTATTATTAGATGATATTTCTTAATTTTAGTTTGTTCCTCTATTTTCCAGCTACTTATTCATTGTTGGAGAATTTGACCACGCAGAGTCGCCAAGATAGCTGGGCCAGGTAGAAAACGTCAAACCCCTAACCCAAACTCCATCACCGACCCCACTGAGCCGTTTGTGCCGATCAAACGGTTAAAAATGTCCAGCAGTGCAGGTGCCACTGGGCAGAGAAGAACCTCTCATGGGGTCGACGATGCGTCAAACAAGAAGAAACTGAAAGACCGGGCTAACCTAGAGAGTAAAGAAGGAAAGAGGTTGCCCAACAGTGATTCGAAGAGAGGTACGTCTTGCGAGACATTTCACTGCTCCGTATATAAATAGTTATAAATTCTCAAATCTCTTTTCAAGCTTTGCTGGTCAGAGGTTACAGCCTAAAAAATATCTATGCTCTTTATTAAACGTCAGCTATTTCTATCCACTTCATTGACGTGTAGTCCCCAATGTTTTCTCAGAAGTTCTTCTGTTGCTTGCATCACAGCCTGGTCTCAGACTTGTGCAGTGTATATTGATATATTCCCTTCAGACGTAAGTCTCTACTCCACAAAGGTCTGTTGAATGCAATTTGTTATATCTGATTTTTATCAATATTGTAGTGGAGCATTTTTACAGCAACTGAGAGGAGAAAGTGCCAGTTCTGGCAAAGCTTGGAAAGTGGTCTGTAGCAACATTGGGCTACCTGAATAGGATTTGATGCCTGCGTTTACAAACTGTTGCAAAAATGTCGGTCCTTTTCTAAGATATACTGAAGTCAAAATGGAGAGGAACCTTTTTGTACAAGGAATAACTTTTGTGATATAACTTAGTTGCTTCTGTTTTACTGCAGTCCGAAAATTTGTCATAGTCCTACTCCGAATGAGTTACATGGACTGTTTCTCAAAGATGTCCCTTGTGATAGTATGAACACTGTAACTTTTGTTTTACTGTAGGTGTTGGCACTGTCTTTTTTGAGAGCGCATGGTTTTGTATTTGAGACAGTGATTTTATCATCCATCCCGGGTACCACTTTTAAAGTTGATATTGTGAGATGTCCCTGCGGTCGGGCTGGAAATTCATCACCTTCCATTTGGTGGTTTGTTGCAGGACTGTAGCAAAAGCAGGATCTTAAGCAGGGTGGCAGAGAACAGGCAAGTTAGCTGATCAGTGAGCAGGCTGGGACAGTGAGTTGAGGGGAGAGAAAGAAAGACAAGCGAGTGCAGGAACTATGATACCGGTAGCCTATCACAGACTAGAGAGACTCATGGTGTCCGGGTGTCCCTAATGCTGTGCCATGCCAGTGCATGGAAGGAACCTAGGAAGTTGGTGCTGTCATGTCGTGCTCATCTGTTTCAGCTCTATGTACAATTTGACATAATATCATGAAACCGTCCAGCTCTATGGTACTCGTTAAAAAGCTGCCTTGCAGAAGTAAGAGCCTTTATTAATGGTTATAATGTTATTGATGATAATTGTGACTCTGTTCTAAATAAGACTGCTTCTACATCTGTCATTTTATTTGTTCATTTGTGTGGCCTTGGCAAATGACCACAAAGAAAACACATAACGCATTGCACATGTTATCTTTTTCATTAAAAGAGTTAACAAACAAATACCTGTAATCTGATAGTAATAGCTTTAGCAGCAGAAGCCTGTCGTGTAACAACATTCTACTCTATTACATTCCATTTTGTATTAATTCCCAAACTAAGTAAGCTTTGCTGTTGGTTGCACGCTGTCTCAATTTCCGTTCTCTTCAAATACAGCAACTATTTGTTTACGGAATCCAGAAATAGTTGGTGGTCTTCCAGTGCTTGAAGGCTTTTCTACATTTCTATAAAGCCTTGGCAAGTGATTTTTTTCCCCCAAATATTTTTATTGGCATTTTAAACATCTGATACATTCCGTTATACGTTCCATTACAACATCAACTTCGCTAGTGTATTGATAGCATTACAGAGCAAACGCTGATATGTGTAAAGATTCCTATATTTACCTTTTCATATCCTTGACATTTCCCCCATACAAGCGTAATGGCCTGCTGTGTATTTGACAGCCTGCGTTTATCTCATCGTGACAGGATCTCAACTTTTAGCTCTCGATTAGTCGTGGATTGAGGGTCATATCCCAGTTAGCTCTATGACAGGAGCACCAAAGGAAGGGGGCGGTCTGAATAAGTCGCAAAAGGTGGGTGTCGCACAGTGAACGGAGGTTAATGTCATTCAATGTAATAGCCAAGTTGAAAAATAAAGTACTACGCAAAAAGGAAAAAGTGCAATGCGAACAAAAACTGTTTGAGGGCCATAATCTATGTCAATAAACTAGTGTGCCTGGGTGGGCTGTTCATCAGTTAGCATCTGAGTCTTAACTGTACCCCATAGTATCTAAAGTATGAGTCCCCGAGTCCAGGGGCAGGTAAGGAGCAACTGGTCTGACCGCTCAAATCAAGATATGAATGAGGGCCCTAATCTGGGTAACTCTCCGGAGCGCCAGCCTGCGTCTCCCCGCCGCTCTCCCCATCCATCTCATCTCCTCGGGTGTCATCTCCGGGGTCATCAGAAGCTTCTCGGTCTGACCCCGAGGCATCTCCCGAGTGCTACCAGCTCCCTAGGATTGCGTTCAAGGAGCCTGCCAACGGGCGTCTCCGAATCCCTCTGGCATCCTCCCTGCGGAGAGCCCTCTCCTCCGCTTCTGCCCTGGAAGTAACGTCTTGTACCCATGTGTCAAATCTGGGGCTCCCACCGATTTACAAGCCATTGCTATCCTGCGTTTGGCTAATGCTAGTGCCGGGTCCCAAAACCTAGTCCCCACTTTGCGCTTCTTAGGTCTTTGAAACCTTCCCAGTAGGCAGGCCTCTATTTGGCATTGAATAGCGTGCCCCAGTGTGAGTTGTAGTTTGTCAAGGACCGCTTTCCAGAACACCATAATGGTGGGGCAATTCCATGTCATGTGGCAGAACTCCTCATCAGATAGCCCCCATTGTGGGTACCTCCGTGGTCCCCCCCCCATAAATCACCTGCAATCATTTGGGTGTAAGGTATGCCGTATGTAAAAAAATTGAATTGGGTATATTTAAGCCTCATATTGCATGAAACCTGTTTTGGATAGGGCATTATTTTGTTCCAGTCCCTATCTGCAATCTCTCGCCCCAAGATAGTCTCCCATCTAGCCTTCAAGCCTGTTAGTTGCCCCCTCCCCATATCACTCGGGGAGCGGTAGAACCATGTAACCAAACGGTGGGCTGAATCCATCGTGAGTAGGAGTGGAGCGTGGGTAGGGGGGAGGGCTCGTCTCATCCATTGTCCCTCAGTTCCATGAAGGTCCGCACTAAAGCCTCATAAGTTAGCACTTCTCTCTGGGTAAGGTACATTGCTCATATAATTCCTCGAATGGTATCAACAAGACCAGCGAAAAGCAGTCCCCCACCGTCCGCAATCCCGCCTCACTCCAGTCCGACAACTGGGCGGATGGAAAACAAACGACTGGGCTCCCATGTGGGAGTCCTAATAACGGCAGATTGGGTTCGTACAGTGGTGCACTTCGGGTCGGTCTCTGGCTATGTCTCCAAGAATACAGCGCTGCTCGCAGCAGTGTATTTGGATTCGGGATGTCCACATTCCGCCGCAGCATCGGGGCAAGTGAAGACCCTGGTGAGGGGTCAGATCCTTTAGGTCCAGGGGATTGCACCTGGAATCATCCAGCCATCTGGCTATCCACTGCAAATGTGCTGCCTAGTAGTACAGTTTAAAGTCCGGCGCCTCTAGGCCACCCTCATCTGGTGGGCACTGCAGGAACTCAAGGGGCACCCTATGCCGTTCTCCATCCCAGATTAGCTCACGAAGTAAGACATCCACCTGCCTGAACCAAACGGCAGGAATTTGGACCGGTAGGTAGGTATGTGTGACCACCGAAGCCCCAGTGGAAAATTGTGCGGACAAGGAGTGTTCTCAACACAGGAAACTGGTAGGTCTTAGTATGGTTGAGGCGTAACTCAGACACCCGCCGAAACTTCTAGGCGGTCAGTCGACTCTCTGGCTCTCTCAGGACCATCTACCAAATATAAGAGAAGATCTGTGTATAGCGAGATGATCTGTTCCTGCCCGTCAACTGTATTGCCACTGCCCGCTCCTTCTCTTCGAAACAGTTCTTTCTGCCAGTGATTCTATTGCCAGAGCAAAAAGCAAGGGGGACAGTCAATATCCCTGTCTAGTTCCCCGAAAAATCTCATATGTGGTAGAGACCATAGAGCCTATTCTAACCTTGGCTGTCCGTTCGGTATAAAGTAGTGCCACCCATCGAATCCATCTCTCCCCATGACCCATCTTTCACATGACTTCCGTTAGGAAGTTCCATCGTATCGAATCAATAGCATTCTCAAGGTCAACTGACATGGGCATACAGTCTGCTGATCTTGAACAGCAGGGTGGTATAGCACATGGTGGAGTCTTCGCAGGCTAAGTGAGGTACTGTGGCTTGGTATGAAGCCATTTTGATTTTTATGAATGGGCACCTTCATGTAAGGGAGCATCTATGTATTTGCCAACACCTTACTAAGGAACTATAAGTCCATGCCAAGCGTGGGTAATGGGTGAAAGGCAGTGGTGGGAGCTCCTGAAAAGAAAGGAGGGGAATCATGAGGGCACTTCTGGTGGCCTCAGGCAAGCGACCCAACCACAAGGACTTGGCATATAGCATGACCAGTTTTGGGGCTAAAATGCCCACATAGGTCAATTAAAACTCCGTTAGGAGTCTATCAGGCCCTGGGGTTTTGCCCATAGCCATCTCCTTAATGGCTTGTTGTATTTCTGGAGTTGTGATCGGTTCCCTTAGTGTGGTGCCTGTCCCCGGAGGCACGTCCGAGAGGCATATGCAGGTCAAAAACACACACTGCAGGGATTCTGGGAGTGCCTCTGGGCGACTGTAGAGGGCCTCGTAATAGGTTTTGACCTCATCATTAATGGGCATCAGTAAGTAGATGTGTGCCCCTGAAGAGGCAATTAAATGCATAATGGGGGCGCCATGCAGTTTGGTACAACCAAGCCAACAACGCCCGGACTTACCTTCCTCGTAATGTGTCATGGCTATATGAGTCTTGTAGTCGTGAAATCTCAGTTTTTCTAGAAGAGTGTTATACGGCTCTTTTGAATCCAGCAATTATTGGTGAGTGGAGGGATCTAATCCTAAGGTGTTGTCTAAGGTGTGCCTTGTGATATCTGTGTGCAGTTCCCCATGAAGTTTCCTGCGAACACTCGCCGACTGACCCATACAATGATCACGAATTACGACCTTAAAGGCCTCCCATTCCATCAGGGTGGAGGAGTCTGAGCCTTGGTTCGCAGCAAAGTAGTCCAGAATAGCAGTGGATAAAGACTTCCTGCAGCATTCGTCCTCTAACACTGCGGGTTGTAGCCGCCACAGGGGAATCACTGGGCTGTTATCTAGTGGGTGCAGAACCATGAGGAGCGGACTGTAGTCCAAGAGGGTGCGCCCCATGTCCTCGGTAAATGTCACATTTTTGCACAACAGCTCCGAGCACAAGAATACATCTATCCTGGTGTGCAGTGCATATATATGTGAGAAAAGGGAAAAATCATGCAAAAGTCCATTTAAGTTCGCCAGACATCCGATAGTCCCCAGTGGTGTATCCAGTCTCTAAACCCCACTGCCAGTCTGTGTCGGTGCTCCCGAAAGAGGGGGTGTAGTAGAGTGATCCAGCAATTCATCTGGAACACAGTTATAATCCCCCCCAGAAGAAAGTCTCCACCTACTAGTAATCCCAGTGGGGCTGAAAGTAACTGGAGAAATGCAAGTTGGTCCAGATGGAGCGCATAAACTCTTCCCAGCGGTACTTCTGTCCCCAGTAACCTGCCACTCACTCAAACATACCGGCCTTCTTTATCAATTGGGGACCGCGTGAGTTTGAACGAGGTTCCAGCACTTCTTGCATAAGCAGAGTAGGGAGTTGCGTAGAGTTGCCTATGCCACATGTGGCGCAAACGCTCCACCTCTGCTCCCGCAAGATGGGTCTCCTGCAGTATCGCTATCTGGACCCCCTTATGCCTCAAGTACCTGTGGATATTATGGCGCTTTGCAGTTGATCCCATCCCCGGACATTCCAGGTCCTACAAAGGAGCCCCTGTGTTCTATTAGACATTCAAAAACTCATTACGGATCGCCTCCAATTGGATCCAATTACTTCTGAGTGTGCACCCCCATCCAGCTGCTGCTGTCCCTCCCACCCGCCTCCACCCCCCCCACCGAGACAATCAAAAACAATACCTCCCCATCAGCAAATTCCCCATCCCCAGGGCCAAGCAGCAACGGCTGTACGCCCAAACAAAGTGTAACCACTACAACAGAGTCATAAGCAGTTTCACTGGGCTCCAATAAGGGGTCAGGTGGTGGGGTGTAGGCTTCCTAAGTCCAAATACCAAGCTGGTGCTCCGGCCCATACAAAGTACTTCTACCAGCCGCAGGAAAAGTCTAGTGAGTGATCTTCCAGCTGGGCACTGTCCAGGATAGGCACGGGGCACTACGGTGCACACCTATTATGGTCCTCCCCGAGGGAACCACACAGTAAAAGCCTGGGCAAATTTAATGTCTTTTTTTGTTTACATTTTTGCAGGCAAACAGTAACCATGAATCTCTTTACAAGTTTTTAGCTCCATAAAAATATTCGGACTAAGCTTTGCAGAGCTAAGGAAAACGTATCCTACGCATTAGAGGTGGGCGAACCAACAAATTAACAGGGAGAGCCGAGCCAGAGCGTTTGGCTGAGCTCTTAAAAGCCCATGCACGAGCCGAGCCCTGAAAATGTTTGGCACGTAAACTGTGCGATCAACACCATATGAAAACATGATAAAGGACAGCTAGAATGGGCATACTCTCTTGCCACACCAATGGGATATTCTCTAGAAGTCCTTAACACGATTTTCAAGGCCTGGGATTGTGCATCAAACAACTCTTTTGCCCCTTTTCCTGAACACCAGATGCAACCAGTTCACTTCCTGAATGGTTACGGAGACTCGCTCGCTAATGGATGGCCTGATGTTGGACAGGTCGGTGTGTTCTTGTGTCTTTTCTCCCTCTCTGACACCAATCCTAGACTGGGCTCTAGGACATGCAGATGCCTGTGGTTTGACTTTGTCAAGTCTGGTTCACAGATGTGCTTTGTCTGGACACGAGGGACCAATATTTGCATTCTCCAGCAGAGAACCTATGGAAGGTGCCTGGTGCACAGTTCTGCGGGTGATTGCCAAGGCATAAGTCTTTTCTTTGAGATATTGAATGTTTTTGCAGCTTCTAGGTAGTCCAGCACCAAGAGATGGTATGAGAACAAATGGATGAAATTCTGCCACTGGGCATTGTAGAACACCAGCCTACTCGATGTGTGATGTATATTCGTCTCATCACCTAGGCAAAACTTGTTCTGGTGGACATTTGTAAGATTTCCCAGTGCCATTGCAAGCTACTGAAACAAGTCTGGGGATTCCTTCGCCACTGCCAAGGAGACAGTTTAGACATCTGACAGGACTATAGCTTGTGTTTCCTCTGGCCAAAGACCCATGACCTCCTTGTACCTGAACGTGGTCAGTTTAGTGAACAGAATATTTCCTTCTACGGAAAATTGAACTTCCAAAAAGTCTTCTTTGTTTGTGGTCATAACATTGGCCAGATGCTTAAGTGAAGTAAAAGTCAATGCCATTATGCTAAGTACTAGTTAAGTGGCACACTTTTTTTTTTTTTTTACAGCAATTTGGGGTGATGGCTGTGTTGAATGAAACTAAATAAAAGCTCAGTTCTCATTGATATTAGTGTACGTGTATAGAGTTCAAGTTGGAACACATGTTTTAGGAACCCGTCAAAGTTCTGAAAAGAATAAAATGCCGGAAGAAATAGGATATTAAGCATTAAAAATGCTGACAAAAATGTAATGTGCATTTTACAAAGGCATGTAGTGTTGAGGTTACGTTCACGGAGATAGAATGGGTTCGGGGTGTTTCAATAGTCCTTGTTAATAAAGTAATCAATTGATGTACTGGGAATGTTTGAAGCGTGACACACTGCCATTTTAAGGTTGGAGGAACACTGTTGACAGTGGTGTCATGTGTTGTATAATTTTACGTTCGTGACACTTGGTTAATATTTAGGAGAATCCCCGATTAGGGGTATGTTTGGCCGAAGTTGCTTGGAGTATCTCCTTGTAGGTGTAGCAGACGTCCTAGACTTATTACTTTTTAAATCTGCATTTTTGTTCGCAACAGGCACAACTTTACAGTGATATAGAGGAAAACTTGATGTCTGTGACTCTTGTGCGTCAAGTGAAGACCATTGACTGCATGTGCTAGGAACTTTAAGAGAGCTCTTGTCCTATGATGGTGGAGTTCCTTTGGACGAGCGGAGTCTCTAGGGCCTTGATTGCGTGAGATGCCTGGGCTAGAATGAAGGAATCCCTGCTAAGCATTGCACCTTTGTACTCCTAAATGAAATCTAAGCCACACGAGCAATGACTGCCTTCACCATTTCTGTGAGATTTAGAGGAAACAGAAGTGCTTCAGCAGTTAAAGCAAAGCGGGCAGTTAGGAGATACCAGAATCCAATTATGAACCCATTTATTCTTGGGGATGAATGGGTTCTGTTAAAAAGGTCTCCTTGAGTACTAAAGATGTGTGTTTTGTTTGCTGGTAAAGGCCGCCTCGTGGTGTCTGAATTTTCCCTAATTAGCATAAATACCCAGGGACCGGTGCAGCAGAGGTCACTGCAGAGGTAAGTGTAGTGCATCAAGTATACTGCTTGAGGCAAAACACTGCTAGCATAGATGAGATTGCTACTCCCCCCATCGGGGTGACTGCAAAATATCCTCGTAACTGAAACCTCTCACTCTGACACCAAGTTATTTTTAGTGGAAATGTTTTGAGCTGTAGTTTCACTTTAACTCGGCATTACAGGTATCTAGACATAACCTTCTTGAGTGAATCTGTGCAGTACATGACCGAAAAGCATCCATTGTGTGTACATTTTTGTTAATGCTGAGCCCGATTGCAGTGCTTCCAACTATTCTGACGTAAAAATATACTTTTCCAAAAACCTTCAGAAAAAACAAAATGAAACTAGTTTATTTGGCATTTTCCAATAAGAGCCGCGTTTTACAGTTTATTTATGTTTTTGTGTTTATGCTGTGGTGCCTTTCATTTGATCTGCAGATTGCTCTCCATGCAAGGAATTAACTGGTTCAGATCAGGACGTAGACGGTAAGTGCACATAAACGACTGAGTGCTGACCTCACAGATGATGTATAACAAATGACTAACTTGTTTGTTTTAAATTTCTCATGAAATGCCTGGGTTACTTACCTGTAATCTGTATGACTCCAGCTCTTCCTTACACGTCCCAGTAGTTACAAGCTGACTAAATGTCTCCATTTACTTCAATTCAATCACCCTTTCCCAAAGCGGTCATCCATTTCTACTTTAAAAATAAATAAATAAACCCCTCCCAGAAATCCCATCCTTCCCAAAACCTCTTCCTGTAGGTAACAAGACCTTCAAAAAAAGGCCGAAGTAGGGTGAGGAGGCGGAGAGCCGAAAGTACAGGGACGAGTGAGAAAGTATTGAAGTAGTGAAGATTACTAATAAGTAATCCAGGCATTACCTCCTCTTCTTCCTCGTCCCATTCCTTACTAAGTGAGAATTGCCCAAGCTAAGAATCCTTCATCAGCTGATAACACACATTAGTAGTTCTGAACAAATAAACACACCCAGATTGCAGGAATTCAGAAAGAAAAAAACGTATTCTCGTTTATTCCTCTCTTCTATTCCTCTTTTCTCCTTTTTTTCCTAAGGAGGATGCCCAACAAAAACAGAAAAATACCCATCTAGCCGCAGAAAAAGGAAAGAAAGGAATAATCAAGCGAAATGATCTGATTGTCAATTCAGCACCCTGAGCAACTTGCAATCTGTAATGAGAAACAGAAGTGGGAGGGGAGGTCCAGGTGGCAGCTCTGCAAATATCTGCGGTAGAAACCCCTTCCCACTCTGCCATTCCCATGGTAGAATTAGTCTTCACCGCACCAGGAATCTCTTTACCACATTGCTGATAGCCTAGGAAAATTATCGCTTTTACCCCTCACCCTAAGGTGGAAGTAGATGGTTTTTTACTTCTTTAAACTCGATCGAAATTAATGCAGAGACGGTCTTATTTTCCGTGTTCCACTGATCTCTTCAGGTACATTCTACAGTACTCGAATCAGAGGAATCTGGTTGCAGAGCAGGCAGTATGACTTCCTGATCCTTATGGAAAACTGAAGGAATTTGGGATCCAGGGCACCATTCTTCTTCTTGTAGTTACAACAACAAATAAGAAAACTTTGAAAGTAAGGAATTTATCAGAAACCTTCCCCAAAGGTTCAAAATTAGTTTTATGCAAAAAGGATCAGACCATCGGTAGAACCAAGAAAGGAAGAAACTCTTAACCCTTGGTCGTAACTGGTGCAAACCTCTAAATACTGTTGAAATAGAGGCTGTATTTATTTTATTTATTTATGCAATTTATAAAGCGCGCACATACCCAGGGGTGTCTCGGCGCTGCGGAATCGAAGGAAGCAGCTAAGTTGGATGACTACTGGTTGAAGAGCCAGGTTTTCACTTGTTTCCTAAATGTCAAAAGGGTGGGACTAATTTTGATGTGGAGGGGGAGAGTGTTCCACAGTCTCGCCGTGGCAACTGTGAAACGTCTGTCTCCCCAAGATGTTTTCTTCGTGCGAGGGATAGTCAGAAGGTGGGCTGAGGCGAAACGCAAGGATCTAAGTGGGTTGTATGGACTAAGTTCTTTTTGTAAGAACTCGGGTCCCGTCTTGTTAATTGCTTTATATGCAATGCACAATGCTTTAAATTTAGTTCGACTTCTGATAGGCAGCCAATGAAGCTGCCGTATGACTCTAGAGATTGATTTAAACTTGGAGGAGCCAGACCTAATTCTGGCAGCTGAGTTCTGAACTAATTGCAGTTTATTGAGGACTTTCTCCTGGGCATTTAAGAAAAGTCCATTGCAATAGTCAACCTTAGACATCACTAATGTGCACATGAGAGTCTTACCGGCGCTAGGGGGGAGGAATGGTAGAAGTTTCCTTATCATTTTAAGGGTGTAAAAAGAAGAGGAGACGACCGCGTTCGCATGATGGATGAAAGATAGCTTGTCGTCAAACATTACACCCAAATTCCTGACCTTAATGACAGGTCGAGGAGGGGGTCCCAGATCGATTGGCCACCAGGTGGGGGACCAGCCCGGGGCTAGGTTGCCGAAGATCATTACTTCCGTTTTATCGGAGTTCAGCTTTAAACAGTTGCTTGCCATCCAGGAGCTGATGGCTAGCATTCCCTCTCGGAAACTAGCAGCAACCGTTTCTCCATCGTTATGTACTGCCAGCACAAACGAGAAATTATCCCAAGGCAATCTAAAAGCCTTAACGCCCCGCTCCCTTCCCTTTTTAGGTCGAGCCTCGAGTAGCGCGCAAGCGCTGCTAGGCGAAGACTTTAAGTAAGGGGTTTCAGAAGCTGACCACAAGCTCGTGCGTCGTGGCCTTTTCGGGCGAGTTACGCGCGCAGGGCCGACATCTGTTTCCCATTATCGTGCCCAGACGCGTGCACGATAATTGGAAACATATGCCGGCCGTGCGGGGAAAAGGCCATGACGCACGAGCGTCTGGTCAGCTGAGCAGGCTGCCGCGCTCGCTCGCCCCCGCTCCTCCGTTTCGATTCCGTGCTTGTTTTTGAACTTTCAGCGCGAGGCGCGCGCGCTTGTTTTCAGCGTCTGTATCGTGGCTTTTAAACAGTAACATTCCATGAAAGAAGAGTGACTGGCTCCGACACGCTATTTTATTAGCTATTTGGGCGATGCGAAAGTGCAGTTATGTTATATTTTAACTCTAGCCCACTTGCCAACTTTATAATTTAAGTTGAAGCATGTTGTGTTATCTGCATATAGCGTGCAGTCTAGCATTACTGTGGCTTCGTGGCACTAAACACATAGGTTGCGCTATTCCACTCCTACTGGAATATAAAACGTGGGAAGTCGCGTTGGTTGTAGCCTATAGATCAAATACTTGGCAAACACTTTACGGAAGAACCAGCGCGAAGCCATGTCATTAAAGGTTACATCTCTTCAGCTGTCCTATTTTATGAGGGAGTGGAGTTTGTTGCAGAAAGATAATCACGGCCATCTGCGAGCAGTCTTGCAAAACCTCCAGATTAAGATGCTGTCGCTGCCCAGCGCCAGGGCTTCGCAGGAAAGATGCAATATTTCCTCCGAGGATTCGGGCTGTCACGCAGGCTGTTTTGGGGCCACGGTGAACAGGTTCAATATGCTTGTTTTAAGAGGCTTAATGTTCTCGTTGAACAGACTGTGCCACGTGCTCGGTTGACGGGGTGTCTTCCTGTGAACATACCCAAAACCTGGCAACCCCACCAGAGCTGAAATCACCCCTGTGAGAAACTGTCGAGCCCCATTGGCCCTCCTGCACCATGGGACAACATTAAAACAAAACCTAAATCCTCCGCAGGGTACAGTCACAGGTGGACAAAATAACCCAAACCACCTTGCCTCGGAAAAAGAGTCCTGCAAATGCTGTGAAGGGCCTCATTACCTTCCTAGAAGCAGCGGAACAAATCCAGGAGGAGCCCTTCCAACCTCAACAGGCCTAGTAAGGAGAGGGGCACAAAAATGCAACAGGAAGAGGTTTCGGCAGGGATGGGATTTATGGGAGGGTTTTACAATTTTTTTTTTTATTTTTTTTTTTTAGTAGTAGACAACAGCTTTGGAAATGGGTGATTGCGTTGAAGTAATTGGAAACGTTTACTTAGTTAGGAATGGGGCAAGGAAAGTAGAGGAGGCAGTTTTTTTTTTTTTTATAAATGAAATTCTATCCTGAATCTGCATATGCAATTAAAGTTCGGGCCGGCACCGTGAAAGAAACACTGGCTTGCATGTGGCACATTTATGTAAAACAGCTTTAATAAATTGGAATGTGTTGTTGTTCAGCATGAAAAATAAGTGTGGTGTTTCTGAGCATGGCCTTTGGAGGACTGGGAAAAGTTCTCTGGCATAAAGTCACTTGGGCTGGCAGTTGTCTGTAACTGGTCCAGTTCCGTTTTTGTAGCTGCACGAAGGATTGTGTTTTTTAGGTCGAACCTACCAGAAAACGCTGACTGGTAGAAAAACCCCTCCTGTTAGTTTACCAAGATCCTATAATGGGCTAAAGCCCGCCCACTCCTTACCATTAGTTGGCTTTATTGTCACTCATTTGCTTGCTTCTTATTTGATGGCATGCCTTGTCCTTCGTGTGTTTTTTCCTCCCTTGGAACTTTTTTTACTTGTGTCCTTTCACCGCTCACTTTTAGGGAACTACTTATTTTCTTTGTTATTATGCACTCCATGAAAGTGCCTGTGATTTACAGCTCTCTCCTCGTTTGCTTCTCTGCCCCCTCTGCTAACCATCCCCGGCGCTCCCTGTTGCTCTCTTGTGTGCTTGCCCCCCACAGCCCATTCCCCTCACGCTGTGTTGCTTTATCCCTTCTGTGCTTTTGCCCGCGCAACCCCACCCCATGTTACTCTCGTTTGCTTGCCCCCGCAATCCCTGCCTTCCCCACCCCCATGCTCCGTGTTGATCTCTCCCCTTGAAAAAACACCCCACCTGGCGCTCTAGCTTCTTGTCTTGTGTGCTTCCCCCCCCACCCCCCCCCCCACAACACCCCTGCCGCGTTCAGAGGTGGTTTCTCTTCGGTTCTTTCTCCCCTGCCAAACACCCCCTTCCCTTGTTGTTATGGCAGACACACTTTGTTGGGTTTGGGATGGAAACTAAAACCCTGCACAAGCTTATTAGTCA
This sequence comes from Calotriton arnoldi, assembly GCA_963921515.1. NCBI lineage: Eukaryota > Metazoa > Chordata > Amphibia > Caudata > Salamandridae > Calotriton > Calotriton arnoldi. Next base: position 3,721,227 of record CAWUFW010000442.1, on the reverse strand, counting down.
AGAGGATTGCTAGATGGGTTGTGCGTCCGCCACAGAGTGTTTCTGTAATCTAGTGGTTCGAAAACCTGACTCAGGCTTTCTCCTTACCCTGATAGGTAGTTAGGCTACAGGCTACTCTGTATTCACATTTCAACTGCTTTAAAAGCACTTATTAACTAGCATTGGCAAAGCCAACAGATCCCCCATGCAAGACCTTGGCTTTGTCAATATTTATTTTTGTTGTGTTGTACAACTTTTGTGCAAAAGGACTATTATGCCATAATATATTATATGATAATATAATATATATTTAAATATGCGTGTGTATGCATATTATTGTTATATATCATATAATATTATTATGGATAACTTTGGTACCGTATGGTCTGTTATTGTATGGCACCTTGTACTGTATGTTATGGCGGGTCATTACATTACATTGCATTGCATAGTATGGCATGGCATAGTATGGCATTTGAATGGTATGGACTGTCATTGCATGGTATGGTATGGCCTGTCATTGTATAGTATGGCATGGCCTCTCATTGCATAGTATGGTATGGACTGTCATTGTAAAATGTGGTATGTAATGGTATGGCCTGTTGTATATTACAAAATGGTATGGCTTGATATTGTATTGTGTAACATGGTATGGCCTGACATTGTTTAGTTTGGTATGGCCTGTTGTTGTGTTGTATGGTATGGCCTGTTATTGTGTAGTAGCCGGGTCTGGTGGCTTAGTGGACTAAAGCGTCCACTGTAGGGGCCTGTTTGACCTCATGTTCACAGGTTCAATTCCCGGTGGGTCCCCTCAGCCTTTCATCCTTCTGAGATCGATAAAATGAGTACCATTGAGTTAGGTAACAAACATCTGTTATTCTGCGCCAAGATACCCTTCTGTGTGAATGTGCGCTTTACACATACATGTTATGCTAGTTAGGCATGGCCTGTTATTGTGTAGTATGGTATGGCTTTCCATTATATAGTATGGTATGGCCTGTCATGGTATGGTATGCTATGATATGAGCTGTCATGGTATGGTGTATAGTATAGTATAGTACGGTATGGTATTGTATGGCCTATCACTGTGCATTATAGTATGGCCTGCCATTGGATAGTATGCTATGATATGGTATGGCCTGGCATGGTATGGCCGATCATTGTATAGTATGGTATGGTATGGCCTGTCGTGTATTATGGTATGGTTTATTATTATATTGGATGCCCTGTCATATTATGGTATGCTATGGCCTGGCATGGTATGGTATGGAATGGCCTGTCATGGTATGTCATTGGATGGTATAGTATGCTATGGCCTGTCATTGGATAGGATGAGATGCTATGGTATAGTATGCTATGGCCTGTCATTGGATGGGATCGGATGGTATGCTATGGCCTGTCATTGGATAGTATGCTATGGCCTGGAATTGTATGGCTTGTCATTGTATAGTATGCTATGGTATTGCCTTCTATTGTATGGTATGGAATGCTATGGCCTGTCATTATATTGTATGGTATGTCGTATCGTATAGTATAGTATGGCATGATAGGGTATATTTTGTCATGGTATGGTATGCAAGGTATGGCCTGTCATTGTGTAGTATTGTATGGCCTGTGATTGTTTTGTATAGTAAGGTATGGCCTGTCATTGCGTAGTATGGTATGGCTTTTCATTGTATAGTATGGCATAGCCTATCATTGTATAGTATGACTTGTCATTGTACAGTATGGAATGGTATGGCCTATCATTGTGTATGGTAAGGTATGGCTTGTTATGGTAAGGTAGGGCCTGTTATTGTGTAGCATGGTCCAGTATGACCGTTAGTATGGTATGCCATGGTATGTCATTCTATAGTACGGTATTGAATATTATGGCCTTTCATTGTATAGTATGCTATGGTGTGGTATAGTATGGTATGGAATGGCCTGTCGTATAGTATGGCATGGCTTGTCATTGTCTAAAATGGTTTGGCTTGCTCTTGTATGGTATGGCATGTCATTGTGTAGGGTGGTATGGCCTGACGTGGTGTGGTATGGAATGGCCTGTCATTGTATGGTATGGTGTAACCTCTCATTGTATAGTATAATATACTGTAGTATGGTATGTTGTTATGCAATATGGTGTGGCCTGTCATTGTATAGTATGGCAATCTGTGTTAACAATGTACACATTAATCTGCAGAAGGAAGCGCAATAGAGGTGGCTAAAGAAGCAAAAAGTGCTTTACGATATGTTGTTTTCACGCTAGAATGTTCTATCCCACCTGTAATCATGAAACATAAACCAATTTGAAAGACACCTTGTTTTTGCATAAATCATTTTGATCCTGCCCAAAACATCCTATAAATCAATGAACATGTACCAAAAAGAAGCACTTTATTGCAAACAAGTGATTACTTAATAGCGATAATGCAAAGCCATTAATGTATATTGAAATCCTTGTTAAAAGCAACGCTAACAACCTGTGGCCTGCTGGTGGTGTAATGTGCACCAAAGCCCCGGGCTCACAAGGCAAGCTGTCGTGTTTCTGTGACCCCTGGAACCCCAAAAGGCCACCTCTTTTGTCCATCGTAAAGCTGGTTTCGAAGCTGTGGGGTCAGGTTAAGGTCTTTGCCATCTGATTATTTGAATACCTTGACGCCTGCGGTACCAGAGTAAATAATAATATTGTGTAACACTTCTAGCCATCGTGTTGCAGATTCGAGTAGGGAAGTCTTAAGATGAATTGTCGCTCGGGTGCCTCGAAGGCCTGTAGTGCCGAGGAAAGGAGACTACTGACTCATCCCCGGCTCTTGCCTTTTCGTGGCTCTTGCCTGTCCGGAAATCTCACCGTTTGTGTAGATCAGGCTCCCGCTGGCTTCACTGCACTTCTAACGGGGGTGGTTAATACTTCTCTTTCGTGGGGTGCGCAGTGCCCACGACCCCTCTTTTCCCTCGCACCTGCAGGTGTGTTCAGAGGGGTTGTATTGGGTAAACCATAGAGGTACCTCTGCCGTCCGAGGCCGGAGCTGTTTGAAATCAGACTCTCCCCCCCTCCCCCCCCTCCACCACCACCACCAGGTGGACCCTGTGAATGGACAATTTCAAAACACGTGTCCCAGTGTTCCGCTATTCTCATTTTTGTTCTTCAATATTCTCATCCTACACATTTCCACAGTTACAGTGCTTATGTTTAAAGCTCACTTCTCTCTTTGAGAGTTGTACTTACTTCTCCCTTCGAAGTTAGTTGTTTTGGGGAGCCGCCAAGCAGCAAGAGTGGAATGTGCTTCACCCAGGCTTACCACTCAACAGCATCCTCCCCCTGCTGCACCCAAGGCCGGCTGGTCACACTCCCACACCTTTTCTCTTACACTCCAACCTCTGCCCAGCAGAGCATATACATTTTTCAAATTCAGGCGCTGAAAATGGGCTCTAATCCCGACTCGGAAAAGGATGTTGTGTGACCTGCCTCCTCTACATTGCTAAAAAGTGCCATGCTGAGGATGTCCAGCATTTATGGCAATAAAACAGCACAGAGTTTGCATAGCGCCTACTGCCGCAGACTCTCAGTGCTAGAATTAAAAGGTGCTATTTTGTCCCAAACATTGTTGTACCTCTACATACACGCATATCTAACCTATTTTATCGATAGTAGAGTGGCTTGATTCTACCATAACAGATTCACGCTTGCAGCAGGCTCTGGAACCTGCTGGACTATCTCACAAATAGTCTTTGCTCTGTGAAGTCTCGTCCACATGGCAGTCTGAGAGTTAAATGGTATCCGAGCCCTGGATGTGCTTTTCAAGTCCTTGGAGCTTGGTTATTTGTTGAGCAATGATGATGATTTTTTTTTTCCATTTCAGACATTTGATCAGTTGAATGAGACTGTCACACTCTCTTGTATGCCTGTATGTATATGGTATTTCCATAGCGCGAAGCTAGCCCAAAGGCAGCGGAAAGCTGGATCCACATGCAGTGCGTGCCTTTCATTATGTCTGTTCTCGGGCCTGGAAGAAGGATGTCGTGTATCGATGTCACAGCTTCAGTAACGGCATAGAATGCTTAGGGATAGATCAGAACAAACTTGCCTGTGTATGTTATGCTAGCGTGTTCTATGTTGCGTTATGCTGTTATATTACATTAGGTTTTCTTTTTTAAGTCTATGTATGCTATTCTGTGCTTGTTATGCAAATGTGCCATGCTATGTCATTTGCTGTCAAGTGAGGAGCAGCCAGACCTTTTTTGTTTCTCACACAGAAGCAGTTGTTTTGGTAGACTTGTTTATTGCCTACATCTGAAGGGGCCACCGTGGTCTTTAAATATAAGGTTCTCCTGCCCCACAATGCTAGTCTAAGACCTTGAAGGCTCAGGTCCTACCCAACCATGTTCTTCTAAAGTCTTGAAATCTAAGATGCTATCAAACCGTGGTCTTCCAGGGCCTTGAAATCTAAGGCCCTTGCCAACCATGCTCTTGTAAGTTCTTTTTTGAAGACTTAGATCTTACTTAACCATGCTCTTGTACGGTCTTGAAATCTAAGGAACAACCCAGCCATGCTTTTGTTTGTGGGTCGATTCCAAGCCAGTTGCAGCCTATATCCTACAGAATACTTCACCCCCTTCTCCAGCCCTGATTAATGTCTCTTAAAATCATTATTCACGCAATAAAGCATATGCAGTCTGGCTGCATTTATGGGCTGTTGACTCTCTTGTATTTCATTCTGGATGTTCCTCGGGAGATGAACTCCTGTGGACGGATATCCAGTGTTGAGTGTCCCAGAGTTTGATATAACTCAGTAAAAGAAAGGTAATGGTCACTTTTATAAAACCCCGCAAAATACCTGAGACCAACAAGGAGGCACATCCCCCTCCAAGGGAAAACATTGGTCTCCTCAGAACCACCAGAGGTTCAGACATTTATTCTGAGCAAGATCTGCCAATGGTCCCTCAGGTGATCTCAGTAGTTGAGACATGATTTATTTAATTGTAGAAATCAAACTGGATTACATAGAACCCATAATCCGAGGTGCCCTAGTAAATACTCATCTCTGGTTAATATAACACTTGTTTTGTGCAGTTACCTGTCCCTCCAACCTTCCAGAGAGAGGGGAATAAAATCAATTTTCATTTTTAGGTGGAGCCAGGGCAGCGCATGCGCTGCTCTGCGAGACATTCTCTATTAGAGTATGGACTTGAAGCCCCGCCCACTCTCTTCCCATATATTTCATTGGCTTGTGTCATTGTCCTTCGTAAATGCTAGCTTCTGATTCATTAATAGGCTTGTTAGTCCATCCTTAGTACCGCCTTGTCTTCATTTGTAACCTCCCATGAGGACTGGCCCTTTTACTTCTGTTGTTACACGGTATATTTATTTTAGTCTGTAACAAAAAGGACCACAGGAGAAAAACCCATAAACCCAGTTGAGACCTGGGTAAATCAATTGTAGCAATCAACAATGTCTCAACAGGTAACATTCACACAGGCAGTTTTCCAAAGTAAGAAATGTAAATTATAATTGCACAGGAAAAAGGGGAGACACAAGATTTGTATAAAATATATGTAGCGATCTGTATTTAGAAGATTAAATATGCATCAGTAGTTATATCAGCACTGTTTCTAATGTATGTGGGAGTAACCCAAACATATGTGTGCACATACATGCTTGTGCAAGAGGTGATCGGCGCAGGTGACACATGAAATGTGAAAAAACAGTGGGAAGAAGGTGTGGCAGATTTGAAGACAATGGTTACAGAAACTGTAGATTAGAAGTACAAAAATTAATCCACTGTTTAAAGGAACCACTCAAGCGCCAAGAGATGCGCTGGAAGGTCGACGGCATTTCAACCTGTAGTTACTGAAGGTCGTCATCAGGACCGGGTTACTGTTGATTCGGTGAGTGCTGTATAAAGGAATGAGAAGGGATAGGATAAGGAAAAGGAAGAACGGGGTAATGTCATCGGTGAAACGGACGGGGTCAATTAAATAAGGCTCTGATACCTGTGGTTTAGGAAAGAATCCACATGGGTAGTGGCGTGGTCCTGTTATGTTTCATATTGGTACCCTAATATAGGCCCGGGTAATACCATACACCTTCACCATCTCCCTTATACTACACAGTAACAAGCCTTTAGGATTGAACGTTTACCTAGTTCTAGTCCTGGGCACAGAAGGAGGGTTTTCCCTGAACAATAGCGTCCTAGAACTCCATCAATAGACTCATACAGTATGAATGAATATATATTCATGAGGGTTCCTGGAAACCAGGCAGGGGCTACACACCACCTGCATAATATCTACGTACAAGGTTCATCCCATACGTCGTCCTCAAATCCAACAATGACTAATACAAGAGACAAGGGACAAAGAAACCCTAGATACTTTTTGTATAAATACAGCACATCTTGCTAGGGTTGAGAGAGGAGACCGAGACTTCCAGGCCGACACACTGACCAGAGACGCTGAGGCTCCTGCATGCAGACGCTCCAGCTGACAGTGGTCTAACACATCCCTCGCGGGGTGTCCAACTCGAGACCAGGACGGGGTCCCACACTCTCTCACTTCAGGTAATGGGGTTAGACTAAATCCTAGAGGGATTCTTGGCTTCACACCTACTCACATGCTAGGTACACTTAGGTACATCTAGATAGGCATCGTAGGAGTACGCGCATTTTTATCAGGCATTTTATATTCATGTATGTATTCATGATTATTGCAAGATAGTAGAACTCTCCTATCCTTTTATTTTCACTGTTCTGCTAATCCTATATATCTGCTACTGTCTAACGGTTGTTGCAGCACATCTATTTTACACTAGAAGAACAACTGTGCAATAAATTCTTATTGTAACACGCCCGACTGTTTCTTCTGTGTAACTCTCTGTGACCGAATAAGTGAGCACGAGTGACTGAGCGAAAAGTAGTATATTGTTTCCACAATCCTGGGGGATCAGGGTTGTCATGTTCTGAGGTTGCCAGAAACTATTCTCTCCCCGATAAGAGGAGATTCTAGTGGCACTGTGAGCTAGCTAAAACAGAAAGGCTAACATTCTCGGTGGGGGTGCTCAGAGCCAGTCTGCCACCAATCCTACAGTTTGTTATCCGAACGCGCAGATCCTGTATGGGTAATATAGGAACTACACGACATGGCGCCGCCAACGTTGGTTGGGTACTTATTTAACAGTAGAATCTGAGTAGTTCAGTCGTGCTATTCTCAGAGACCCCTACTCACAAACACCAGAGACGTCTGGAGTGGGTGGGCACAAATTCCGCCACAGCTGAGTAGACAAAAAATCCTATTTATTGGCTGATGGTTAATCAAGCTTGAGGGACAGTGTTCCTAAAAATTGTGCATTTAAAACCTCTATCTTAGTTCCCTTGAACAAATTTCTTCTTTACAAAAATGACTGAGACGGGAGATAACACAGTAGTGGATCTGCACATCTCAGCAGGAGAAGAAGATGGGGATGCAATACTGTAAGAAAGTGGCTCTGTATATACTGTTCCCAAATAGGTACAGTGTGCACAGAGTCCACAGTCCCCAGTGGCTTGGCAGAGGCTAAAGTTAGATATAACCTTACTCTCTAAAGTGGTAGCTTGGTCGAGCAGTAAGGCAGTACCAGAGGACAGTGTTAAAGCATTTGTTGTACACACTCAATCAGCAAATGAAGTCACACACTCAAGAACTGAACTCTAGGCCAATTGTTTTGTATATTAAAAAAATATATATACTGTTTTATTTTAGAACCAAGGAAGCTTGATGCAGGTAAGCATGTAAAATACTTTTCAATTACAGAAGACTGTGATAGATACTTTTTCAAAGACAGTTGTACTTTGCACTTTTTAGTGTTTTACAGCAGCTGTAAAAGAATATAGCACAATTGCAGGAAAAATACATTGATTTCAATGGACTGTTTCAGGTAAAACGCATTTAAATTACTTTTGGATTACTTTTTATAACACAGTATTGGATCAGGGATTCAGCACTGGGGTAGGACCTGAAAACAGTTAAGTAAAATCGTTTTGGTTAAACGTATGATTTTTAAGCAATATTATACTGTTTTAAAAGTGAGCACTTAGAAATATTTTCCCACAGAATCACCAATGTTATCCTATGGAAGGAATTACAAGTTACAGGTAAAGTGCGTTGCGATTATTTTTACAACTCAAGCAATGGATCATGGATTCATCACTGGGATAGCACCTGTAAACAGTTGGAAAAATTCGGATTAGTGATTCGTGCGATTTTTAAGGAATTTCCTTAGATTTGAAAAGTGGACACTTAGAAACTCTTCCGGTAAAAATGTCTCAATGTTATTCAATGGCGAAAAACAAAGTATCGGTTTTTAAGGAGTTAATCGGTCTTGTTCGGATCAGTGGTGGAGCCTTTTCTCCAGCACTGGGGTCTCTCCTGGAATCAGGTGAGAATTTTCGAATTCGGACTTCGGTCGATTTTTAAGGAATATTTTGAAGATTCAAAATTGGGAAAAGATTCAATGTTACCCTATGGAGGAATTGTGAATGGACGGTTTTAGGGTAAGTACTCGACTGGCGGGGTTGAGCTTCTGGGGTAAGACTCGGGGGTCTCCCAGGGTCAGGTTGATGCTGTAGCTGCACTCTCAGCGGCACTGGGGCGGCCGAGTGCAGAGGGATTTTGGGCCGTCGGGCGCCCAATGGTTTTCTATGGAAGAACTGCCTGACGAACAAACACTGCAAGCTCTGGGACGGAGATTCTTCAGGTGCGACCACCACTTCGAGGGGTAAGTTGGGAAGGTAGAGGAAGGGTAGACACCCATGAGTTGGGCACAGGGGGCCGTGGGGCGCCGGGTGCAGGGGTGTCTTTTGGTGTCGGAAATCTTACCCTCTGATGGTCGCGGTAGGAGGGGTCCCTTGTTCTGAGGCTGCAGGCGTCGGGGTCGTCGAGGAGGGTCCGTGGGTGCTGGATACTGGGTCCCATGCGCCGGGGGGACGTCCTCGTGGTGTTGGTTCACCTCAGCTCGGGCCAGGGTCGGCGGGTGCAGAGAGGTGTGGATTTGCGGTTCCGGGCCAGGGCCTGGTCTTGTAGCTTTTCTTTAAGCAGTACCACTGCTCGTGGGAGTCCCTGTGTTGAAGTCTGTGGCAAGGCAGTCAGGTCCTCCGGGTTTGGTGAGGTTGCTGACCACAAGGGAAGCCGGGGTTTCGCAGGAGCAGGTTCAGGGGTCGACAGGCCGGTAGGGCTGGGGCCAAGTCAGTTGTCGTCGCCTCTTTGTTAGCAGCTGCACGGCTGGTCTTCTTGCTTCGTCTTCTTTCTTCTTTTCTTCTCGGGATCTGGAACTGAGGAAGGAAGGTTCAGGGTGCCCCTAAATACTAAATTTAGGGGCGTTACAGGTAGGGCAAGGGCAGGGACCAATGGGTCCCTGTACTGGGGTGAGTACACCCCCTATCCTGCCACTCTCCAGTGGGAGAGGTGCAGGAGCCTAGCTCTGATTGGGTAGGGCTCCCCATTCTCAAAATGGCGAGAGCCCGGAGTTGTGCTTTACCTCGCCTCCCCCACCTGAGGGGTGGGGTTGGCAGAGGCTGGCACACCCCCTTCCCTTCCTTTGTTTTTCCCGCCTGTCCCGCCAAAGTGGGGGTCAGAACCGGTGGGGGCCAGTTGCTGAGTACAGCAAGTGGCCTGGAGAAGCTCACAAAGGCAGCATGCCTTTGAAGCTCCCCCTGCCCATCCTGGGGGAGGAAACCTAGCACCTCGCCCAGGATGTGCATTGTTGCAGGCCCAGGAGAGCGGATGGCTCTCCACCCAGGGGTCCAGCAACATGTCTGCTGTGTGGCAGCCGGGGCAGCCCCTCAGACAAGACGTGGATTGTAGGTTAGGTTCAGGGGGCAACTCTAAGTTGCCCTCTGTCGTGCATTTTACATTAAATCCCACACTGGCATCAGTGTGGGTTTAATGTGCTGAGAAGTTTGATACCAAACTTCTCAGTCTTCAGTGTAGCCATTATGGTGCTGTGGAGTTCGTAATGACAACCTCCCAGCACCATATACTCTTAATGGCATCACTGCACTTGCAGTGCCCAGGAATGGCCCTGGGTACTGTAGGGGCACAGGGCTCATGCACCTGTGCCCACACCACTGGCATAGTGCACCCAGCTAGAGGGGCGACTGAGGTATGCCAGGGCAGTGGGTTTGTGGGCATGGCACACAGGGATGTGTGCCATGTCGACTCTCTGTTTAGTTCTGCACCAAGACACTCAGCCTGCAAAGGCAGGGTGTGTGTGTCAGGGTACAGGGCCTCTAAGGGTGGCACAATAAGTGCTGCAGCCCTTAGGGGCCTTCTCTGGTCACAGTGCCCTGGGTACCTAAGGTACCATTTACCAGGGGCTTACCTGTGGCCAGAGATGCCAATTGGGTTTAGGCTACAATGCAGTTTTAGGGAAGGAACACAGGCCCTGGGCACCTGATTGGCAGGAGCCCAGGGCACACTCAGTCGAAGTACATCAGCAATTCAGCAAAAAGTGGGGGCATACCATGCAAGAAAGATGGCACTTTCTCACAAATACAAATTGCACCAAAATTCTGACATACAATCACCCTGAAACTATTAGGAAATGGTTTATCAGCTAGGGGTGGCTTAGTTGCTTTCGTGATTGAGGCACACAAATCAAATAAAACATAGGTATTTTATTTGTGGGTTACATTCACAGCAGCAGATGCAAGAACACAGACATTTCACTACTATACAGAAGGAGAGGCACCAGTGGAATATGGTCCGTTCGAGGACTTTGAGATTCCACTCACGTACCAGGAACACTTATACTGGTTTAAAGGCGCCCTACCCCACACAAGAAGAAGAGTAAGATTAGGCCCGCTCGGAGGAGAGGGGGCAACATGGCCGATATTAGCGGCCTACACACCACATCCTGACATTGACACAATGCTACAGGCAGACTTACTCATACAACACAAGGATTTACTTAAAATCTACTGAAACCTGACGCAATTCGTGATGAGGACTTTCACAGTCCAACCAGCAACAGTTGCAACAAATGGTACTCAATCTCAAGGTACAGCAACTAAAATCACACCACAAACATTACACGCGGTAATGGGCAAGATGCCCACGAAATGTGAATAAATGCCATTCTGGGTAGCTCAGAAAATAACTCCGCTCGAGGCAGTATTCCCGAATACTACCCCGTATAAAAAAACACAATGCTAACAATCTGCTTACCCATGGGGATAACACCACAAGTAGAAGATTTTACCACTTGGGGTACAGTCTTTGCTGCAATTTATACCAGAACTCATGGTATTCCTTCATTAGCAGTAGTACCTGATGTATTAAGACAAATACAAAACGAGTACGGAGCAGAGCCTGCCCTAAACTTAGGGATGAAGTTACTAGGTAATTATGACCAGGTATCAGCCATAATACTAGCTAATATTAAAGGGGAAGCAGCTTCGGTGGCAATCCGCCAACGCCTAAGGGAGTTCAGTCCTATGGATCAACAACACGAACTACACAAAATAATTGAAAATGCATATGCAGAATTAGGCAGAGACCGTTTAGGTGGGAAAGCTTTAAAACCCCAACTGATGGGCAGTCCTGAAAAGGACACTTCCAAGCAGACACCAGCTTCTTCTAAAAAGAAGTGGGATAATAAAAAACAACAAAACTTTAAAGGAAACAGATCTCAATCCCGAGGCAGATCTCCTCCACAGGAGCACTCCGAAAGGAGGTATAATCTCAGGAATAGGGATAATATTAGGAAACCTGACGGGTATCAGGATACTGATACACGTTCCTCTCGTTCCTTTCAGGGTTCGACGAAAAACTCAGAGAGAGAGAGAGAGAGAGAGAGAGAGAGAGAGAGAGAGAGAGAGAGAGAGAGAGAAGTACTTTCAGAACACAAGGAAGAGCGTACAAAGTCCAGAGACAAACAGCACGCTCAAGACTATACTTCCAAAAAAGAAGAAAAGCCAAAATCAAAACCTCAGTTTAAGAAGAAGAAAGTTGCAGGTCTAAAGATCAGACATGCAGAGAATTCGGAGGACACAACTTCTGAACGGGGAATGGGCTCAGACGATGCTAGACCGTGCGGCAGAAGTAACAATAGCTCGCCAGAACCTGATGGAATTTCTGGTGACAGCGGACTTGAATGATTACATCATGGTGGAAACACCAGATACGAGGGTAAGCGTCCCACATAAGTTATACGAAATAACACTCCGAATGGAGGGGGACAAGCCCAGGAAAGTTAAAGGCCTCTTTTGGAAGAATCTGTCATCTGGCTATGACATCCTATTAGCTGAACAAGATTGGCTGCCAGCATTCGTTATGTAGTGCCCTAGGGGAGAAACAGTAATTTTTCCAGCCTTCTCCGACCTCGTTCCCATTCATTTAAAACGCACATATGCACGGGAGTGGGCAGTTGCCCTAGCTCCAGCATTGTACAAAAATCATGCCGGATGGGATGAGGATTCAACCCACCATATGATCCCGTTAAACGTTTCACCAAATGCACAGAGACAATATCCAATAAAGCAAGAAGCTAAAAAACAGGTCAGGGAGATCTTAGATCAACTTGAATACCAAGGGGTGATCGAAAATTGCACCTCATCAATGAACAATCCTTTGTTTCCTGTCATGAAACCTGACAATACATATCGTCTAGTTTTAGATTACAGACATTTAAACACTTGCACTAAGACAGTTGCAGTTCAAAATGCACACAGTGCCGCGTTAATGAAAAACATTGTGCGGAAAAAATACAAAACTATACTTGATATCTCCAATGGATTTTTCTGCCAAAATATAGTGCCTGAAAGCAGGTATTTGACCGCATTCTCAGCGTTTGGGGTCCCAGCAACAATTTTGTCGTCTCCCCAAGGGTATAAGAATAGCCCGGTGTTATTTTCAGCAAGAGTAACCGAATTACTCCAAATTTTGATGAGGAAGCATTGTCCTATGTGGATGATATTTATCTGACGGACAATGACTTAAAAAGGCACTTGACCAGGGTGAGCACCATAATTATGGGATTCGCCTCTGAGGGCTACAAATGTAATTTTAAAAAATCAAAAATCGCCCACCTCAATGTCCTGTTTTTAGGATATGAACTTTCAAGTGAAGGGAAAAGTCTGGCAGCCAACTTTTTAGAAAAGTGTGCGCTGCTCCAACCTCCAAAATCATTAAAAAATTTACAATCAATACTGATGCATTGTTTTACAGTGGCCGGGTTGAGAGCACATGCACTTCTTTAATTTGAGAGTGAGAGTGTTGGCATTTCTCAGTAATAGAGGGTATTTCGGGTTCATAAGTCCCAGCACTTCTGTATTTCTATTCAGCACTGGAAAAGATGGAGGAAGGAAGGGTGATGATAGGAAGCAAGAAAGGGAAGGAGAGAAAATTAAAATAAAAACAAAAAGAGACCAAAGAAACGGAAGGAAAGAAGAACTGGTGGAAGATGATAGTAAAGAAGGGCGGTTGATACAAGAGAGAGGGTGTAAAAAATTCAGAAATTTATAAGCAACATTAAAAGAATAAGTGAGAGAGTGATTCACGAATATTAAGTTACACAAGTGGCCAGTTAGCAGTATTGGTGGGGTGGGGTTGGGGGTGTTGCTGTTAGGCCCTCTCCCTATTGAAGGAAGTGACACGATTAGGGCCACCCGGGTCACTCGCGACCACATCTCAGCCTTCCAAACAAATGAAGAGTCGGTCAGACAGTAGAGAATACAAACCAAAGTTATTTATTAGTATGCGCTCGAGCGGAGTCCGATCTGACCAGCCTCCTTGGATAGCTACAGAGGGACTGACCCTTACCAACATAACTTCAGATATTATACGTTTCCAATACCCAACAGGACCCGCCCAGACTGAAAACTTCCAGTTGGAGCAGGCTCACAAAGGAGGCACAGAAGGATGAGCTACACTCCTGGGACCGGGTACATGCTATCTCAGCTTCAAGGTTATTCTGCCCGGGCCCAGCTCTCTAAGAGAGTGGGAGCAGGCTACCTTCGAGGAAAGGCATGCAAAAACAGAATGATCTATTCATTAGTGCAGCGAAGCTCAACCTTGAATAATAAAGAGAAACAATCGAGGCTGCTTTCTGCTGAGGCAGACAGTATGAGACAGAAGCTTCATTTCGATCATGGCACAAAATGGCGACTGAATACAAAATGGTGCCCCAAATGCTAACTTAACTCGCACAATGCTAGAAGGAGTCAGCCAGACGCATTCTCAGTCCAACAGACCCTCCTTTTAGCATTTGCTAACAATTTTGTCTAATGCTATATGCAAAGTAAAAGGACTATTGGTATATGCCAGTACACACATTATTGATATTCAAAAATACCCTCAATGGCCATGAGGTCGTGGACAGCCTGCATCATCATGCCCGAAGACTTAGCATCATGTATTGAGGCCTTCGGATTGGGTGTTAACTTTCCAACACAGTAAGCACAGCAAGCAGGAAGGCAATGTACGCATAGACAACATGTGAAAATGACACCTGCAATTGCTATCAGAAATATAAGAATCTTCCACCCCCAAGAGGCTGCGAAGCCCCAGAACCAACCAGAAAGTGTCCATTTACCATTCTCTTGGTTGATATCAGATGCGAGCCTATGCAACTTCTGTATTGCAGTGTATACATTAGGAGCATGGTCCGGTATGTACACACAGCAACTACTGCTGATCACGCGGCAAGCTCCACCCCGATCTGCTAGGATGACATCTAACACCATCCTGTTCTGTAATGCAACAAGTCTCGTAGCCTGAAGCTCGGCTGTAAAGTTGGTCAAGATCCCTGCCGTGGTGTTAATGACCCCTTCCACCACCCTAGTGAGCCTACAGATATTAAGGCTATTGGACATGGGGCCCCAAAAGGGGACAGGGCCTTTCATAGCATCAGTTAACTGCTGCAAAGTAGTGTCTGTCTGATCTATGTCTTCTGTGTCAATAACTCTTATAACACGAGACAGATGGGCACTCCTACGCCGCAATCGATGATCCCTATGGTAGTTGGATGTGCTATATACACGGGGGGGAAGGAGGAATGAGAGAACATATTCCGGACCATCCCCGAGGAAGCCAAACATATGCCTGGGACCCAGAAACAAAATAAACATTGTGAGGGGGTAGCAGAGGTGGGCTACTTTTTGTGCTCGGTACATAGGTGTAATTGCAATTACTCTCGCCCACTTGAACTGGTCCAAATCCTTGAACACAGAAACCCGCTGTTGTGTTTACCACCGGCATTGCTTCATCGTGAGTAATATTGCGTATCTGGAAGGACTTAAAATATTCAGTGACATTAAATCCCTGGAAATCCAACATTTCATTTTGAAGCCATGTTACATTTTGTTCTTTCTCGTATATATTCATACAAGCTGTCGGGGACAATGTATCAGGGGCCCCTTGTTCTCCTGGGGTAAACCCTTGGTGGACACGTATATACTCCAAGACAGTCTCATAATCAGCTAATGTCATATTCATAGTATCTAAATGGAAATGAGTATATACCATAGTAAACTATTGGAACCATGCCTCGCAACTCCTGAGGTAGGAAAAAGGCATGGACAACAATACATCATTTTTGTGTGTCACTGAAGGGAGCAGTCCACAGATCCAACAATTTGTGACATTGGACGTGCCATGCGCCTGGTGGAGCATCTGCAAGAAAACGTTATCTACATATGTTTTTCTGTGTTCACCTTTGTGAGGAGCCAGAGTGACAAACGTGCTCAGGAGGAACAGGCGTTGTACCAATCAAAGAGTGCACAGGGTATTTTTCTTCCAGAAACCACATTACTCCAAGTATTGCTATTAAGGAAATCAGAACAATTACTATGAAAACTATCTTACTCCTTTTGGACCAGGTGGGCCAACCAACCCCGTCCCTCTCCGAACGATGTGCTGCAAAAGGTTGTTCCTCCTCAACAATTGGGCGACCAAAAGGATACATTGTTGTTAGAGGGAAAGAAATGCAATGCAATGGGGCAGGCGTTCAAGAAACGAGAGAATTGGCAAAAGTTCCCAGCGTCCGTCAGAGCCTCGCTGGCAGACTCCTATTGTTCATCTATGGTGGTGCTGTTGAGCACTTTTGTTGGAGCTGCGTTATCGCAGCCCTTTCTGAAGAAATCCCACGTCGTTCAGGGTAGTGCACCCCCCTTTCCCGGGGAAGCACGGCGAGTTCACCCTGTCCAATGTCTGAACAATGCACCAATCTCCCTTTCCCTAAACTACAGTTGGTACCACAGGCCAGGTACACCCTATTCTTTTTCCTCGCAGTCCATCCCTACTAGTCTGACTTCTCCTTTGGTGCACTGTTCCTCCGTCGGGGACACAAATTGTACCTAGCCGCTCCAGGCACAGAGGGGTCAGCAAACAGGGGCTCAGACACAGAGGGGCCAATGGACTGGGGCTCCAGCACAGATGGGCCAGCAGGCTGGGGCTCCTGGATGGCCTTGATCTCAGGTGGCACTGCCTCGTTCAACACTGCGTTGTTCTCTTCCTCACGTCAACCGAGCATCCGAGAAAGGAAAAAACCGGGGCACTTGCTCTGTTTCAGAATCGCTAACTCCATCAAGCACCCACTGATCATAAGGTAAAGGGAGGGGCACCTTACGACAGTGGTTGGAGTGTATCCAGTTCTTCCGGCCAGCCACCTTCACGGCACTTCGGGTGGCAAGGAGCACCTGGGCAGGCCCCTTCCAGCGGGGCTCCAAACTTGCTTTCCTCTGGAAGTGCTTCGTTAACGCATAATCCCCAGGCCAAAGATCGTGTCCTGGCCCCTCAGGCGCTGGCGGCAAGGCTTCGTCAATCTGTTGGTGAATAGAACGCAAACTTTTAGTCAACTCATACAGGTAGTCCACTAGTATAGGGTATTCTATCGGAGAACTGACGAGGTCGTGGGACGCCCCAGACATTTGCCGGCTGACCTAACACGACCTCGTACGGTGACAATCCTGTCCTAGTGTGAGCCGTAGCTCTTGTAGACAAAAGGGCTAATGGTAAAGCATCTGGCCACTTCAATCCTGTGCTCTCCTGAATCTTTGCTAATTTCAGTTTGAGAGTACCGTTGTACTTCTCAACCAAACCTGCTGACTGGGGATGATTTGCAGCATGGAACTTCTGCCTAATGTGTAGACCATCACAGACCAATTGAATGACTTTTGAATTGAAGTGACTCCCGTTGTCACTCCAAATCAAACGGGGCAAGCCGAAACGAGGGAAGAACTCCTTCAAGAGTGCCTTCGCCGTTGCCAAGGCTGTATTCTCTTTAGTGGGATAAGCCTCAACCCACTTGCTGAATGCACAAACAACTACTAGCACGTATTTCAGATTGTTCACTCGTTCCATTTCAATAAAGTCCATCTGGAGGACCTCGAAAGGTAACGAAGGAGGTGCAAAATTACCAGGGGGCATAGGGGTGCCTTTCCCTGGGTTATACATCATGCATACCATACAGTATTTCACCAGTTGAGCAGCAGTCTTGGGGATATTGTCATTCTGCCACACGGGGTCTAGCAGTTTGCATATGCCCTTGGCACCGATATGAGCTGTCCCGTGGGCCATTAATGACTACAGGGAGGACATGGGCATCTGGTAGCATCCATCTCTGTTTCCCTGACTTATCCATCCAACACCCATCCTCGTCTAAACGTGCTGTACTCTCCTGCCAGACTGCTAACTCCTCAATTGTTGCCTCGCTTTGAATCTCCTTTACACTGTTCAGTGTGTCCTCAAACATAGTGAGTTCGGGCACCCACCTAGCAGGACCTGCCACAAACATCTTTTTCATCTTAGTTCTGGCTGTCTCCTTAGCTATCTGATCCGCAAACGAATTCTCCCTACCCACATCATCAGTGACTGCCTTGTGGGCGCTGCACTTTATTATTGCCAATTTCTTAGGGAGTGTCAGGGCAGACATGAGCCTATGTATAAGGGGGCCATTCTGGATGCGTGTCCCATGGGAAGTGAAAAACCCTCTCTCTGCCCAGAGCCGCCCAAAATTATGGGCGACACCGAAGGCATACTGGCTGTCAGTATAAATATTAACAGCCAGTCCCTCGCTCACTTCACAGGCTCTAATAAGGGCGACTAGTTCAGCTGCCTGAGCAGACTGATAGGGAACTCGTGATGTTTCAACTACCGTATGCAGTTTGGTGAGAGCGTATGCTGCAGTGGTGGTGCCATCTGGTAATCTGAAACAAGAGCCATCGACATAGTTCCCCTTGGGGGTCAGATAAGGGAACATCAGTCAGGTCTACCCTTCCCTTCTCTTCTTCTGTTCGAAAAAAACAATCATGTATGTCTGTTTATTCACTCTCAGAAGGGAGGGGCAGTAACGTGGCAGGGTTCAGAGTGGCACATCTTTTAATCATAATATGCAGGGCGAAGAGAGTTAGCTCATAACCGGTCAGACGTGCACTGGTGAGGTGCTGTGTCTTGGCTTTATTCGAAAGGGTATACACAGCATGGGGGACCATAACTGTGAGGTCAGTATCAAGTACGAGCCCCGCCGATTGTCGGATAGAGACGCCATGGCGACCGCTCTTAGACAGCTAGGGAGGGCTCTTGCGACAGGGTCAAGCAAGGCTGAGAAATAAGCACCCGGCCTCAGCTTACCTCCAAAGGCCTGTGTTAAGACTGAAAGCGCACAGCCAGCCGTCTCGTGTACATACAACACGAACGGCTTTGCATAGTCTGGCGTACCAAGCACAGGTGCAGAGCAAAGCGCAACTTTCAATTGCTCAAAAGATTGCTGACATTCATGCGTCCAGGGCAAGGGTTCATGCACATCTTTAGTGGTTAGTACCAACAAAGGTTTTGTTAGTAACAAATAGTTAGCAATCCAATGCCGACAATAAGAAGTAACGCCAATAAAAGCGCGCATGTCCCTCTGAGTCTTAGGAATAGGCATTTTAACAATAGCACTAATACGCTCTGGGGTCAATCTCCTACCCTCCTTCGACAGCAGGTGACCTAAATAGGTGACCTCCTGTCGACAATACTGAAATTTAGAAAGGGACACCTTATGTCCATGGTGCGCCAAATGTAGTAACAATTGCACTGAACGTTTTCTTCAACCTTCTTCAGTGTCAGAAGCAATAAGAAGGTCGTCCACGTATTGCAGCAAGACATTACCTGGGGAAGCGAAAGGGAGTCCAATTGGGCTTTCAAGGCTTGACTATATATACTGGGACTCTCTGTATAGCCTTGGGGAGCCCGACAGAATCTAAAGCTTCTGCCAGCTAGGGTAAAACCGAACAGATGTCGGCTATCAGGATGAATCAGAATGCTAAAGAACGCATTTTTCAAATCAATGACGGAGAAGAATTTAGCAGAGGAAGGAATCCTTGTCAGAAGAGCGGTAATATCGGGGACGACCGGGAACTGAGGGACCACTATCTTATTAACAGCGCGCAAATCAGTCACAAAACGATGAACATCTGGGTGGTCATCGGGGGAGTCTGAAGAAGCCTTTTTTAGAATTGGAAGAATAGGGCTATTACACACATTCGCAGTCGTCTCCTCAACCACACCTGACTCAATGAGATCTTGTATAATTAGCAGCAAAGCTCGCTCCCCCGCTTGTGGAATTTTGTACTGGGGAATACGAGGCAAAATAGCATTGTCTTTAACTTTAATGGAAACCGGGGGAATCGTCAACCGTCCCACATCTGTATCCCCAGTGGCCCACAACATGCGCGGCACATCCTTAAATTTAGCTGGGAGGGATGCATCTTTGGACAGACACTGCTTAGTGCTACCAACATTCGGGCCCATCGTCATGTAAACACCGTCCGGGGAACAAAAAATTGTAGCATGTAGTCTCTTTAATAAATCCAAGCCCATCAAATTTTCCCCACAATTTGACGTCAACAGAAACGGCGAATCCACAGTAAAGGGACCGATAGTCAAGGCAAGGGGTTTAGAAATGGGGCTCACAACTGGCACACCAGAAAAGCCTACCAAAACATTATTTTGGCCAGACAGAGCTGCCCCGGGGACCAGCGAACGGGAAACAGAGCTATTCATTGCACCTGTGTCCACTAAGAATTTCTTAACTGAGCCGTGCAAACCTGCGGTGACATAAGGACAGCACTGATCTACAGGTCTCTGGACTGGTCCCTCACTCTGTCCCTGGCTGTCCTAGCTGTGAGACATCCCTGTCACCTCGTCTAGATCATAATCATCATGATAATACTGTCTTCCTCGAGGATCATCGAAATAGTTCTGGTCAGAACGACCCTGCGATGTCCCACCTTCCTGAGCTCTGTCCCGATCACTTACTCCACGACCCCGTCCACGAGAACCCTGTCCTCCAGGGGCAGCGACTTTCTGTAATAACACCGGACACTCGCTACGCCAGTGCCCCTCCTCTTTGCAGTACGCGCACTGATTCAGCCCCACAGGCGCAGTAGCATTCCTGCTAGCACGGGGAAGCTGCCGGGCCGGACCAGCACCACGACCCCTACCGTTTCCCCTAGATGCCTGCTGTAATAACACCTTCGTCTTCAACTCCTTGTGCTTCTTCTCCACCTTCTCTTTCATCTCATTTTCCCTATGTTCATAATACTGTGCCATACTCAATATAACGGAAGGAGAGGATGTCGTCCAAGTGCTCTCTGAAGCCTGCAACCAAGCTGCAATCTCTGGGAGTAAGTTCGTAACAAATCTATTGACAAACAACCGGACACCCCCTTTGACTGATAAATCCTTCCCACTAAAATCCAAAAACACACCCTCGAACCGCGTAAAAAAATCAGACACACTTTCATCTTTCTTCTGACGGCATGCCGTTAACTTGTCCCAGTCTACTCTTCTCGGTGGAATAAGGGAGTGCATATAGGTAATAATTCGGCCGGGTAAAGCTAATATCTCGGCCTTGGGCTTCTCACCCGGCTTCCTGTTCTTGTCCCATGCTCTAATCTCGTCCCAGCTACCACCCAATTCCACAACGTGGTCCTGCGTATGCACCTGTCGCCAAATATCCACTGGCACTAACAAACCAAAGAGCATTTCAATATCTGCTAGTGTCATCACTGTCGATGAGACAGCTTCCGTCAATTCTTTATAATACGCAGTAGGATTCTTTCTAGGGTTGGGTAACTGAGTCTTAAGGGACAAAACCTCACTCCTTTTCCATGGAGTATAAACCCATTGTTCTTGAAAACGAGCCTCTACTCGCTGTCTGACAACAGCATCATGCTGATCACGCAACTCCGGTATTTCAGGGTGATAAATGGGGTGAACTTCCCTCATCGGAAACTGGGATCCTGTTGTCAGGCTCTTCTGAAGTAACCTACCTCGATAACCAACTAACACTGCAACGTTACCAAAAACTTCGTTGGGGGCCATGTCGGCAGCATACACACGGTCCCGCATATCATAAATAATCTGGGGTGCTACACCATTGAAACACTGTTCCCACAATCCAATTAAAGTAGCCGACATGTGCTTAAGGGCATGTTGCTGTACGAACGGCTCATATTCTTTCAACACACTCCACACATCCTCCACACTGTAAATCGGATTTTGGGCCCACTGGGCGGCCTGATTAGCTACCATCTTTTTCTCTGCATCTCCCACATCAGATTGGATCAATACCCGCCCCAATCGCTCCCTTGCAGTCGCCCAGTTCCCGTCGTCTAGTCCACGCACCAGCGTCTTAATACTCAGCAAGGTCGGGGAATGGAGAAGCGGGGAAGACACAGTAGCCGAAGGAGTGGGCACCAGAGTTATTAATGGCTGTGTAGTAACTGTCAGGGCTGGGGATGGTGATACCGTAACGATAGGCGCAGCAGGGAGACTAGCGGTCATTGTAACTGCCGGAGGCGATGCTAAAGAAGAGGCAGGGGGTGGCAGTGGCCAAAGCGACTTGATCGGCAGTAGAAGGAATGGGAGCAACAGGGACAGGAAGAACAGATGGCAGAAACTGTGGGACAACAGGATATATTTTCTGTGGCGCGTAAGGGGGTGGGGGTCGAGTCTCTAACAACTCCTCCACAAAGGGATCGCCTTCCTCTCGGGCGACATAGGATTTGTCACATTGCAATCGAAACTTTCTATCAGCACATTCTATACCTTTCTCTACTTTCTCTCTATCGTACGCTACTGCTTTCTGAGTCACTGTCTGCATTCTCCCTTTTCGGGCCTCTTTTTCTGCTTTCATTCGCCTCTGCCTAGCTTCCTTCTGCCATATCTGGAGATAATCAAACATCGACTGCCTACTTCGTTTTACAAAATTTATCCTGCAGAAAATTCAGTTTTTGTTCATCCAAGGTACCTGTAAACGGCCACTGCAACTTGGCATTGTCCCTTGTATATTTGTGCCGTAATGTACTAAATATAATAGGGCCAATGCTATGTTTAACATACATGTCAAAGTTTGGGGTGCCCTCCGGAGGCGCAGGTTGCCTGTCCTCCAATCGAGCATCAGCAGAGCAACAACGGCACCCCACACAGCACAACCTGCTCATGCAAGGCATCTTAAGAGAAAACAAGTTCACTATTCATGCCAGACAAATAATTTGCAAATACCTTCGCCAAAATCGGTCCGGAGACCTCATCAAATGCAAGTCAAAAATAGTAAAGAACTCAAAACAAATCCAAGCGCCTGTCCAAAACCGATCCTCAGACCGTACCAAACACAAACCAAAAGGGCGCCATAACCACAAGGAACCAAGCAAACTCACCTGGTGCACACAGGTCAGGCGAATTTATTCTCCACTGCCGACTCTTCGGACCAAACAGTCAAATCCAAGGGTTTCGCGGTTCAGGACCCCAGCCGCGATGACCACTGGGCGACGCACCACCCGGTCAGTGCAAGACTCTCTCGTGCAGGGATCCCCGGTCCGCCCATCCAACCCGACGTGGCCCCGTCCTCACCCGTCCGCGGGCAAAGATGGGTCACTTGCCCGATGGGGTCCCTGTTCGGGCGCCAACTGAAGGGAGTGACCCGATTAGGGCCACCCGGGTCACTCGTGACCACCTCTCAGTCTTCCAAACAAATGAAGAGTCGTTCAGACAGTAGAGAATACAAACCAAAGTTATTTATTAGTATGCGCTCGAGCGGAGTCCGATCTGACCAGCCTCCTTAGATAGCTGCCGAGGGACTGACCCGTACCAACATAACGTCAGATATTATACATTTCCAATACCCAACAGGACCCGCCCAAACTGGAAATTTCCAGTTGGAGCAGGTTAACAAAGGAGGTACAGAAGGATGAGCTACACTCCTGGGACCGGGTACATGCTATCTCAGCCTCAAGGTTACTCTGCCCGGGCCCAGCTCTCTAAGAGAGTGGGAGCAGGCTACCTTCGAGGAAAGGCATGCAAAAACAGAATGATCTGTTCATTAGTGCAGCGAAGCTCAACCTTGAATAATAAAGAGAAACAATCGAGGCTGCTTTCTGCTGAGGTAGACAGTATGAAACAGAAGCTTCATTTCGATCATGGCACAAAATGCCGGCTGAATACAAAATGGTGCCGCAAATGCTAACTTAACTTGCACAATGCTAGAAGGAGTCAGCCAGACGCATTCTCAGTCCAACACTATGAGCAGAAAAAAGGGGGGGAAAACAAGCCATGACAAAGCCAGTAGGCCTTGCCGAAGAGTTATTGGCTTTGGCAATGTTTTGTAGCCATGCTGTACAGGAGCGCGGATGCTCCGCAGTGTGGCTAAAACTAATTTAATACATTTCTGTGATCCAGCTAGGGATAATGGTGCATTAGTGCAGGATGCATCCTAGTCCTTTTTTTAATTTATTTTTATCCATGCTGCACAGCAGCCAGCCACACTGCTGTTACAGCATGGCTACAAATCATTGCCAAAGTCTGCAGTGCCCATGCTGTGCAGCAATGAAAGGCAATGGTAGAGCCAATAGTCTCAAAGCGAGACCTATTCATTTTGCCAATGCTTGTTAGGTCTTTGCACAACACCCCTGTGATTCTGAGCAGATCATTTAATCTCCCCATGTGTGAAAAAGGAATAAAGAATGGCATTTGACAAAAAATCCTATCACATAAAGAAAGCAATTGCACCCAAGTCCATGCCTTAGTGGGAATACATTTGGACGTAGTTAACATCTGTTGTCACAAACATCCATTTCAAAGGAGAAAAAGGGCTTCTTTGAACTGTGTGAAGCATTGTAAAACATAGCTACAAACGGCAAGAGGTTCAACAAGGATGATAGCGAAGAAGAAAAAATAAAAGTACTGTCTCAACCACTTTGCGGTCAGCGGAAGGACAGCAGTCAAGCTGACGCAATCAATACTTAATCCATGCTCCGTTAGAAAGAAGAGGAAGTAAAGTCTGCACGTGCTGGCCAATTAGAAGGCAGCAAATGTTAAGCAATTGGCGGGCTTCAAGCCCCTTCTTGTAGCGAGCGTGCATGCGCTGTCACAGACCAGACCTAAAAACACATTTACTCAGTGGTCTCTGACACTGAAGGGGTTTATATTTTGCGTGAGTGTACATAATATGCACAGCCACTCAGTCTGGTAAGCCAGTGATTAAAGTGGGCTGACCATGTGCCCCATGCTCTATGCTGTGGTTGGTGGAGGCATAATGTGATTAACACTACAGCAGACCAGCGGATGAAGAAGGGTAAGTGAAAGCCTCAAATATTGTAGCTATATGTGTATGTAAAATATATGTTCGAGGCAGGCGTGGCTGTAGATAAACATGCTGTGCATACTCTGGCCATCTAGTTTTGGGCCCGGATGTGTGCAAGTTGTTTTTCTACGAAGGAGTCTTTTGAGTTAGGAGTTACAGTGACTTCTCCTCTTGCTGATAATGTGCATAGGCGTTGACTCCATTGTTAGTTTGTTTTGTTTCCGCCGTCTGGTTCAGACCTCAGCTCCAGTTCAAAACCGTTGCACTGCTCTTTCCGATCTACATGGGCTCCTTGCCCCCCGTCGGTATTGTTATGCATCACATCTTCCTTGTTCTTTCCATCTCGGGTTGACGTTTCCAGCCTTTCTTGAATAGAGTTCGGGTCTACCGTGACCTCTCATTGGCCATGCCCTTCGGGACCTACTTCCGTCTCCAGATTGCGTCTCTCCACCTTTCTCGATGGTGATGGAGTGGACACCATTCCTCTACTGTCCTCGCTGCCAAGCAAAGTCCCCTCGGACTGACCCCCATCAGGTCTGTTATGTTTCTCTTTCACCTAAACCCAACTAGGCTGCCGGCAACGCCTGTCGCTCCTTTCACCCTAAAAAAAACTCTTTGACGGCCGAGCCTGCCATCTCGAGATGTTGCATAGGAGTGCAGATGCTACCCAGGACCTATTCGACACCAGGACATTGAAGAGGAGTACCATCCACAGCCATTGGCTGCCGATGAGGAAGCTTTCTCCCTCAGCGACGGCTCTAGCTCAAAACTGGAGGTCGAATATCTTCCACCAGCACAGCAAGCAATAAGTATAGTATCCCCTCCACCTCGACACCACTTGTAAGTCGAGCGGACCCATTCCAGGGGTCTTTCAGCGCCTCTGGAGCATCAGAGAACGGGCCATGGTCGGCAACAACCATCGTCTTTGGATGTTAAGCCCAGCTCAGCGCCGATAAATCCTTTTGAGGACGTCTGCTTCGGCACTGACCGCTCCCTCCTTGGCGTTGACCCACCCAACGGGGTCAACACCTTCGGCACCCAAACAGCTCTCAGAGCCAAACAAAACTCTTGGTGTCGACCAGCAAGTCCGACCACGGCTCAGGCAACATCAAACCGATCCTTCATAAACTACAAGAGGAGATCGACGTTCGACAAAGATTTGGCCATTCATTCCCTCACTGGCCAGATCCTCATCCTCCCTCCGGGGTCTGCTGCTCAACCATCAAAGCACCAGCTGTTCTTTGAGGAAGGCCTGGACATTCCAGCTCCACCCAAGCAGCGAAAAAAACAGACAATGCGACAAGACCTTTGCTTTTTACACACCCATCTGCTCAATCTGCTCACCAGCCCTCATCTTCCCTACCTGCTTCTCCAGGGGACCCCTTTTCCTTTACACCTTAGGGTCACCTCACTCTGACACAGAGGGTTTTTGGAGGGGGAATTTCACACTCCTCTGCAGGGAGTCTCATGAGACTCCTATGTTGTGGACCCACCAGGGACACAGATCCTGATTTGTACCCTACCCGCACCTTCCCTCTGGTCTGTGGTAGGTCTGCACGTCCTACCACAAACTAATTGGTCGGACCGCCTCCTTCCATAAGGTGGATCTCCACATTGAACCTCTAGAGGAGGATTTTCTGTTTGTGACCCTCTCCTCCACCCACTGCTCCACCCAATGCCTCTCCATGCTTTAGGGCATGCTGCACCTTACCCCTGACATTTTCCAAGACCCCTTCCGCGTTAAGGTCATTACACTCAGGTTGGACAAGAAATACAAAGCCTGACCCCATTTACATTTGTGGCCCACTCCCACCTGGGTACCTGGTTGTCACTACCGCCCGTAAGAGGGCTCACTCCCAGGCTATTGGTGATGCCCCTCCAGATAAGGAATGTAAACGTGTAGACACTGCAGGTAGAAGAGTGGGCGTCCAATTGGCCAACCATTAGCGTATTGCTAATTATATTGGGCTCTATACCAGGTATGGTCGCACCCAGTGGTTTGAGATGGAAGAGCTCTTCCAAAATCTCCCAGAGGAATACATGAAAACAGGTTATGAGATCGTCTCTGAAGGAGAAACAAATTTCTAACATCACTATACACTGCACATTAGATGCAGCCGACACCTCGGCCAGAGGGGTTAATGCCAGTATTCTCTTGCGCAGGTACGCCTGGCTCTGTGTCTTTGGCTTCAAGCCAGAAGTTCAGCAGAACCTGCTTAACATGCCGTTTGATGGTCAGCATCTATTCGGACCGCAGGTGGACCAGATGCTAGAAAAAATTAAGAAGGATGCGAAGACTATGGACACCCTTCAAACACTTGATCCTCGCGACTCCTTTCGTCGCACACCCTACAGTGGAGGCTCAAAGACCACCTCCCCCCCGATGCCTTCACGTCCTACCAGCGTCCACAGGCCCATCAGTCCTCTGCCAGAGGTTACTTTAGGGGATCCTACAGAGCAAACAATTCAAAAGGTAGGGGTAAAAGTGACTCCCCTAAGGCTGCCGCCACCACGCCAAGCCCTGACTTGCCTCTCCTTCCCCTCAATTACAAAACACCTGTCTGAGGGGGGGGAGGGGTGTCTTCAGCAGTTCAACCTCGCATGGTGGAACATCTCCGACCAGTGGGTGTTGGACATTATGCAACATGGTTAGTGCTTGGAGCTCACTTCCATGCCTCCCACTTTTCCACCCCGCAAACTCTCCTCAGAACACCAAAGGCTGCTCAAGGAAGAGGTCCAAGTGCTCCTTCTCAAGAGGGCTATAGAAACCGTCCCTCATCACCTGGGAACAGGAGTATACTCTGTTTTACCTAATTCCCAAAAAGGATGGTTCCCTCCGATCTATTCTGGACCTCCGGCACCTAAACTAATACATTCTCTCAGAGCATTTCCATATGGTAACTCTTCAGAATGTCATCCTGCTTCTGCAACTATATGACTTCATGACCCCTCTCAACTTGAAAGATGCCTATTTCCACATACCAATACGCCCAGCGCACTGTCAGTATCTCAGGTCTGTGGTCAGCGGAAAGTATTACCAGTTCAAAGCACTCCCTTTCAGGGTCAACACTGCTCCTCTGGGTATTAACCAAGTACCTCACAGTAGTGGCTCCTCATCTGCGCAGACAGTGCATCCATGTCTTCCCTCTATCTGGACGACTAGCTGATCAGCAATGCCGTGAACACACACAAATCATGATAAACCTCCTTCATGAGTTAAGGTTTACCAACAGTGCCACAAAATCCCACATCAAACCCCTCCACATCCACCCCTACCTGGGAGCAATTCTCAACTCTGAGGTTAGAATGGCCTATCTAAACCCTACCAGTGTACACTTTTTTCAAGCACTGATCCCTCTTTTCCAACCAGACCGATGGGTCACAGTCAGGACAGTCATGCGCCTCCTCTGCATGATGGCTTCCTGCATTGCTATAGTACCTCGTGCCAGGTTACACATGTCTGTTGCAGGAATGCCTTGCGCATCAGTGGTCTCAAGCAGAGGGCCATTGGGACGATCTAGTGTTGATCGGCTGCTGAACTTGTCACGCTCTACAGTGGTGGAACACCAACCGCCTGTTGCAAGGTGGGGGGGAGGGGCAGGGGGGAGGACCATTTGCAACAGACGCCGCCTTTACCGAAATGGAGTGCGCACTGACAGGACTGACTGTCCACGACGTATGGGAACTCAGATACCAGGGCCTCCACATCAACTACCTGGTACTCCTTGCCATCCACTTAGCGTTGAAAGCTTTCCTACCTCACTTAACGGGCAAAGTTGTTTTCTTCCAGACAGACAATATGACAGCCATATGCTACCTGCAGAAACAGGGCTGCTCCCGGTCTCCCCGGCTCTCGCAGTTAGACCAGAGCATTTGTTACTGCCACAAAATCCATCTGCTAGTGGAATACCTTCCGGAATGGACAACAACTTTGCCAGCCTCCTCAGCAGCATGTGGCAACAAGTCCAAGAGTGGGAACACCACCTGCAAATCCTCCTCCAGTACTTCTGGCGATGGGGCTTCCCAGAAATGGATGCCACAGCAGAAAACGCCAATTGCCCAAATTTCGCCTCCAGGTTCCCACATCCACAGTTCAACGGAAATGCACTATGGATGAGTCGGTCAGGGATATTTGCCTACGCCTTTATGCTTATCCCACTTCTTCCATTTGTGGTTCGTAGACTTCCGGAGTTGTCTCTCACCCTCATCCTGGTGGCTCTCACATGGTCTCTTCAACCCTGGTTCATGACTCTGCTTGAACTCTCACTGGTTCCGCACGAGAGGTTCCCCAACAGTCTGGACATTCTCACCCAGAACCATGGGGAAATCGGGTATTCAGACCCCAGATCTGTCAACCTAGCGATTTGCTCCTGAGGTCCTACAATTTGGGTACCCTAATCTTCCACCTGAATGCATGAGCATTTGCATGGAAGTCCGCAAACTGTCTACCTGTGCTTGCTATACAGCCAAGTAGAAGAGGTTTGTGAGCTACTGTCACTCGAAACAAATTGACCCTTTAACAGCCACAGTTCAAAACATTGTCTGCTATCTGCTACACTTGCAGGTTTATAGACTGGCCTTCATCTCTATACAGCTACACGTGGATGTTGTGGCCGTCTATCTTCAGAATAGACAACACATCTCTCTCTCTGTGGGATTCCAGTCATTAAGGCTTTTATGGCGGGTAAGAGTGTCCTTTCCCCCTCGGGTCCCCCAGGTCCCAGCTTGGAACCTCAACATTTTACTGACCAGACTCATAGGTACTCTGTTTGAGCCCCGCCACTCCTGCCTCCTTTAATTCCTCTCTTTGAAGGTGGCATTTCATGTTGAGGGCAATTTACTTAGGATTGTCCGTGAGCTACAATCACAAACCTTAGAATAACCTTTCTTCTAAGAACATGGGTATAGGGTTAACCCCAAATTCCTCCTTAAGATGGTCTCCCAGTTCCACCTTAATCCATTTAACTCCTGTCTTTTTTCCACACCTGTCTCAGTTGCGGCAACAAGCCAGTGCTGGCCAGACAGTACTTCGTACACTCTTTCAAGCTACTGCATTGTCCCCAGGCTAGCCACCGCTTTTGGGGGGGACTGCTTAACAGTCTATGCACAGCATGTGTATCTACAGCCACACATCGAATGGAAAATGTTACTTACCGTGCAAGCACATTTGTAGCATGAAGTGCTGTAGAGTTGCATGTTCCCACTCTTCCTTGGGTGCCTGTGACCATTGCAATGTCCTTTACTATCACTTTTTTTTGTTTTTGCATGAGCATCTCTCTATACTTCGCTTCACTTCAAATTGCATCCTCACTCGCCATGCGGGAAAACAGTCTAACAATGGAGTTGATGCCCATGAATGTTATCAGCAAGAGGAGTCGCCGCTGTACATCGTGATTCGAAAGACTTCTTCAAAGATAAAAACTTGCACATGTCCGGGCTCAACTCTAGATGGCAGGTGTATACACCGCATATGAACATGCTACGAACAGATGCTTACAGAGTAAGTAACATTTTCCTTATTAAAACCAGGAAATCTTTTTTAACGTCAAACCTAAACATTTTTCCCATGAGTGATACCCTGGGGAGGGGAGGGGGCAGTATGGCATGTGTCACTTTCACCTCATTAACCTCAGCAATACATGGGCTCGAAGATGAGCAGTATCGCACAGGGCCAGCAAGTTGGGTCTGAGGGTAGAAGGCATAGTAGACAAAAATGAGTTTTTTAAGCCTCATATTAAAGTAATAACAGGGGTGCTTATTTCTCTCGCTGACGCTTTGCTCTGCTGTGTTCAGGGTTCACAGCAGTTGTATTTTTGCCGCAGCTATATCTTTGAATTACCCTGCTGTCTGCTTTGCCTCCTGCATAAGGGAGTGATAATAGACTTGCTTTTACAATGATTCAAATGTCACATCAGACGCCTTTATTACACTGAGCTGTTACACAAAGTGCCTATGGAGCTTTGTATATTCTAGACTGCTAGCCCTGTCCCTCCACCCACAGACCTTTGGAGTTTTGCTGCATTTATTTGGGATGGTGAATACTGAGGCCTGACATGTACAGACACAAAGACACATAACACTGTTTGCTGTCTGCAGACCTCTTAAGCAAAGAGCATAATGTTACGCTCTATGCTCAATGTTCTACTCTTTTGTTAAGTAGCAAGATGATTTTCTTTTTTGTTAGAGAGCTGTTAAGACCAATTAGTAAATGTAATGTTGACGCCCAATGCCTATTCTCCAATTCAGTGGTACTCTATTGCCTGGAATGAATAAAATGTGGACCTGTTATTGAATCTAACCTGTATGTTGTGGTGATCTCTAAATTGAACGCTTAACTGACTGCGCCTCATGTTCCATTCTCTAACCAATATATTTGACAGTGAATGTTTGTCATTGGTGATTAAAACGTTTTTTTCGATGTATGCACAGTTTTAGGAAGACTAGAGTACTGGTTTCCTGGAGATTTCCTTTGCAATAGTCACCCGTTTGAAATAATTTTAAATTACTTGCAATACTAATCTTGTTTGTACTTTCTCTGTGTAGCTACGCATTTTATGTACTTTGTGTTTGTCTTGATGTTACTTTGAATGGTGAAGGGTGCATAAAGACAGCTTCTAAGATGCAATTAATTTCTCTGAGCTTCATGGTCCCCGCTTCTTAGATTCTCTGCATTTGTAAGGGTTCTCATACTTTGTTTTCTTTTCAGATATGCAGATGGATTGGAAGCAGAGCTCAGACACGGTGATTGTGAAGCTGAATACTGGGACTCTGAAGATAGACGAGGTGGATGCAGCCTTCACTGACACAGATTGTACTATAAGATTACCAGGTACAGTTACAATTATTTTTCCCAGATCGCACGATCATAGCCTCTGCCTTCTACTCCGCTCGTTTCGTGTAGTTTCCACCCGACGGTAGGAACTGCACGTTTGTGGGCGGCATAACCGTTGGGCTGGTGCCAGACTGATTCTGTGTACCCACTCAGGATATGTTGTCCTATAGTCCAGCATGCTCACAGTGCCACCATGAGTACCCCTAAACCTAGGTGGGTAGCAGATGGTTCTGGCAACCACTGAACATGACAACCCTGATCCCCCAGGACTCATGGTAACCGCTCTAGAACCCTTTTGCTCAGTCACTCGTGCTCTCTTATTCTAAGAGAAATATGCAAGGAATACACAATGGGACATTTTCAATGTTTATTTAACCAATGTGATTCTTGTATAGAGTATATGTGCTGCAATGATCAATAGACCGAAGCAGATGAAAGTTATTAGAAGTACCAGGGCAGTGAACACAATAAAAAGTTCCACCATCATGCTAAAGCAATGTATATATGCAAGCATATAGAACAATTTAGAAAATCTTACATACTCCTATGCAGTCCCTAACCTAAGTGTCTAGGGTGTGTGTGTTCTGCCAAGGATCCACGTATTGGATAATCCAACCCCGGTTAGCTGAAGGGAAAGAATGTAAGTCCGCGTCTTGGTCACTAGCTGGACACCCTTCGCAGAGATATCAGCAAGCTGCTGGGCCGAAGCTTCAGTGTGTAGAGAGCTTGCCAATGACAGCAAAGCGCTCCTCTACCTAAACCTGGAAATGCTTGTTTATTTATAATGAAAAGCATCCTTGAGAGTCCTGGGCAAGCCAGCATTTTTATGGTCTACAGATAGCTATGTCGCCTCATGGATGAAAACTAGAACAACATTCGCGCAGTGTGTCGAGGCCTTGTACATGGTGTTCAAGGTGTCGTGATAATGGCCTTGTGAAGTGGAATCTACAAGCGAAGCATTGTCATGCATGCAAGTGTGTGTAAAAGGTTATTGTGTCAAAGGGAAGGCAACTTAAGAAACGTGCTCATGGTGAAAGATGGCATCATTTCTACGTGGGCCTAACTAAGACGCAGGACGCTGGGAAAATAAATTCTATTCGTTTTTATGGAGCACTGGCATTCAAACAG
The DNA here is from genome assembly GCA_963921515.1 of Calotriton arnoldi. Taxonomy (NCBI): domain Eukaryota; kingdom Metazoa; phylum Chordata; class Amphibia; order Caudata; family Salamandridae; genus Calotriton; species Calotriton arnoldi. The sequence goes on along the minus strand of CAWUFW010000442.1, from coordinate 3,688,711 downwards.
AGAGATCACACCTTTCTAGATTTGAAAATCAAAGTTCGCTTCAGCCGCGAGTTATAGTTGTGATTTCCATTGTACTGCAAAAGAGTAGGTTTACAGTTTTTTTTTTTTTTTTTACTCAACTTTCTCTAAATGCACCAAGGATGCCTTGTCCGATTATAACTTTAATGTAACTTTTAGTCTTTGCTTGTTGCTGGTAGAGATTTGGTAAAAGAACCCAAGGTGGAATAGATGCTGATCAATTAAGTGAAATACAAAGAATTGCTGGCTCCAGTATCTAGAAAAGCAACTTTACCAGTATATAATCTCTGCAGGCAATAAAAGAGTTACTGTGCAGCTTTTTGTTCTAGGTTCACTTTCGTTTTTTGATGCTGCTACAATCAAATAGATGCATGATGTGAATTGGACTTGGTATTTCTTATTATGAGCCATAAATACACCTATTTGTTTATTGTTGCGCTCTGGTTTATTTGCAGATGGTCGTCAGTGGAACTGCCAGTTCCGCGAAGAGATAGAGGCTTCCTGCAGCAAGGTCCTGTATAAGGAGAAAGGGAACTTCCTACAGCTCACCCTCCAAAAGAAAATTCCAATGTACAGTTGGCCAGACCTGGTAAGTCGTCCTATTAGATCACTCTTTACCTTAATGTTTCTCCCTCATATTCTGAATTTCTCTTGTTAAGGCATACAATTATTTCTAAGAAGTCATTGGCAATTTTTTACTTGTCATTCATTTATAATTTTTAAATGAAGCTTATATTTTCATTTTTGCACATGTAAATCTATTTTTGTAGTCCCCCTGTGCATTATATAGTGTATACATTGGTGAACAATCGTATTGCTTAACTATTCCATCCACAGTTCAGTTCTCGGTGCTACACTCTGCCCACAAGTGCTTTGCTACTGCTGTGACCCGAGTCCATTAATTTTTATCTTGGCTACGGCTCACCTCTTGTAACCCCTTCTCCTGAAATGTAATTGCTTGCTGAACCTCTGCCTGTTCTGACTGAAGTGCAGAACACTACCCTAAAGCTGAATGTGTACCGACATAAATGACTGACCTGCTGTAAGTTAACTGTCAAAAGACATTAAGTCAGCCCAGTTATCAATCTCGGAAGTAGAATGCTGCTAGTTCTGAATTGTCTGTGTTTTAATAGACCACAAAAGCAAGATGTGAATTTACAGCAGTATGTGTCATAGCTCACTGAACTAATTAAACCCTAACCTGCTGCATAATAGATCCTTCATTGATAGTCATACATGTTAGAATAATTCCCAATTGTATGCCTAGACCCCACAACAGTTAGTGTGAATAGTCCAATATGTCCATATGCTGTGAAGCACCCATCAGGAGCCTAAAGACATAAGTTTCTGAAATGTATTCACTTTTACTCCAAAGAATCCTTTCTCAAAACTGTATTGAAGCATCTAATGCACAGACTGCTGTCTACATGCCTAATGTTGAGAGAGAAACGCATAGCTTTATAGGCTTACATTGAGTTAAGAAAAAAGCACCCCATCACTTTAAAAGTCCTGGAGCTTCCACTAACCATGATCCCCTTCTGCTAGTAGTTGCCTCACAGTGTCAGTTCGTTTTTCTGACTTGTGTGAGAAAGGATCCTAGAACATATTAGTAGTTTCAGATATCCTTTTTCGAAGAATTTTATCTCAGGATTTCAAATTTCTTGGTTTTTGCTTTTATCCGACATCTTCTCATCCACTCAGTGATTGAAGCCCTTTGTACAGAATGCCTTCCCTTTTTATCACATGTCCCTCTAGTGAAAAAAGAACGGCTGCCTCTGACGCACAAAAAGTATGTTGTATGTCTTTCCTCCTCCCATTCAGTGAAAGACTGAGTTCTGCATAAATATTCCTAGAAGAATCCTGAAAGACCGACAGGCATTAAAACTCGGAGGCAAGCTGAAGGATCTTATGGTGAAGGAAGAGGACAACAAACATGAAAAATCCTTCAGTGACCATGCAGCCTCTGCAGAGGAGGAGCCAACAGATCATAAGGACTCTCCCAGAGGGATATCCAGAGAAAGAGATCCAGAACAGGCGAGAAGAGACCTATTCATCTCCATTTTCAATGACACAATCTCCATTGAAGAGCACACAGTCACGATTGAAGACTTTAGTCTTCACATGCTGCCCATCAAAGGTTGGCTCGATAACACGATTGTTGGTCTTTAAAGTTGTCTGAGACATTTCAGACCGATAAGGACCACTTCACAGTCTACATTAAAGTGCTCCGTGCGCTTGGCGGCATCTCCCCCGCTGTGAGTACAAACTGCAATTGCACAAATGGGCAACCCAATCTACCCTTGTGGGCCTGGGTACTTAAATCTAAGCAGGTAAAGGTGCCAACAAGGGATATTGTTATGAAATACTCTGCTTATGATTTTCTCCTAGTCCGTGACGCCAGTCACTTGTATCTGAGTCTAATTCAATATCAATGCAATGAACATAACACATTCATAATCAGAAAAACAAATTATTAACAAAGGTGTATCCATTGAAAACATTGTATTAAACCTAGAATATCAAAAGAGCATTTTTTAATTCAATATTTATAAAGATACTATCCAGCGGTTGTCTGTAAGAACATTTCAAATACATCGATACTGTATAGTCTATTACATCAGTTGGAACAATGTTCTTAAACAAACGATGTATTGGATGCCCACTTTCTATGTGTGTTTTGCAGGTGTATGTCTGATGGACATTACCAGCCAATTCTACTGGATATTAACAAAAGAAAGATGGGAAATGTGACGACATTTTAGTCTTACAAAGTTTTCATCCCCAAGACCATCCTCAGAACAGCGTCATTCATGTGAAATCAAAAAGTCCCCTCTCAATAATTAATTTTAAAAATAAGAATACACCTGAAATCACTTGAAAAAGACAAAGAACCCAAAGTGGGTCGCTCTCAGAGTAAGGGCCACCACCGTGAATGGGTGAAAGAAACTGGCTCCTGCTGTTCGACGTGCAAGTGAAAAAAAACAAGAAAAAAGGAAAAATCCATCATGCATTAAAGTGTGGGTGCTTGAATACGACTCCAAAATATAAGTATGTGCCAGACAGCAGATGCACTTACTATGGAGATCAGAGAGCACAATCTTCCAGACCGATAAAGATTTGCATCATTGTACTTTGGGTTATGGGCTCGGGTTAGAATCCAGGCTCCTGCTTGAAATAAATCCAACCTTGGGATAATAATGTGAGAAATGTCAACGGACTGAGTCAGCACATGTCCTGTCAATTCTTTGATTGGCTGATTAGGACACCAGTAGGTAAGCGGTGTCGCAATATGGATCGTATCTAAATCGAGATGTCAAAGAGTAAAAAAATTATGATAGACCAGGTGATAATATCATTCATAGCCCGGGTGCCATGTCTTAAAAGTATTCAACAACCCTCCTGTGATATGGCGGGCCGCCCTTAGCTGACTCGACAAACAAGAATAATGCTGGAAGGGTAATATACAGGATGTCCAGATAGAACATTCGTAACAAATTAATGAATAAACATGACCTTGGACTTAAATTCCAAAGCCCGTGTGATTTATTTCACTTTTCTTTTGCCATTTTTGGGAAAAACAACAACATTTTTTAAAGTACAAGTGACACCCTATATGCCTTATCTCCAGCGCTTGGGATAAGGCATATAGGGTGTGCCACGAGGGACTATTCTACATCCTCCTTTCCCCGCAAGGACAACACCCTTCAAAATTATTAATCCCAGAGCGTATGACGCGGGCAGGACAGTAGGCAGAAGCCTCTGTCAATGAACTTTTAATGTCCGCCCAGTGTACTTAGAATTAAGGACTGGTCACTTGTACTTTATTATATATTATCACAATTGGGAATATCACACACGTTCATTGTGTTGCTTTACTGTATTTCACTGTGTTGCAGTCTAATTTTTGTGTAAAATTTTTTTTGTAAGTGAAGATTACATGCAAATGTTAATCCCAAAAAAGTGTTGCCCGACAAGATGACATGAAAATAATTGTATAATCTTGGTTTTTTCCAAAAGATTGGCAAAAGAAAAGTGAAATAAATCACACAGGCTTTGGAATTTAAGTCTAAGGTCATGTTTATTCATTAATTTGTTACGAATGTTCTATATGGACATCCTGTTTGTTAAAAAACTACTATAGTGGTCCAGTCCAGGTAGTTTAAGGACCCAAGCCTTCTTTGCTTGATCAATCCGGAAGGGTAATATACAGCATACGCACGCCTACATGGTTTATAGCTGGGTGAGAGAACCTGACTTAATTGAGTAAACCGGAGCCCTACTCAATACATAACTAATGTGGGACAGAATCTAGATGCCAAAATAGCATGATGGAAAAGTATTGTTACTAGCCACATAGTTATTACACTTACAGTGGCCAATAACTGGTGTCCAGTATATCATTTGTTGGAGTGTGGAAGTAGTGACACTACTAAAACAGTTAAGAAGTTTGACTTGAACGATCTTCACTGTGCCATCAAACACTTTTCTAACTGCAACACCCCAAATGTAATTTACTGCAGTGTATGTCCCTGTGGTTTGCTCTATGTGGGAAGAACAACTAAACCAGTAAGAAAATCATGCAATATCAATCATGCAAAGATGTAAAGTAGAACATGCCCCGTTGGTAGAACACTCTGTGCAGCTTAAACATACAGAGAAGGACTTTACGTAGTGCGTTATAGATGTTGTAAAACCCTCTAAGATCTGCCAATATTGATCGCATTCTAGCAATTAAAGAGAACCATTGGATTTGGAAATTAGACCGTGTCGAAAAAGGTCTGAATATCTGTGTTGAATGGCAGACTTTAAACATTTTATAGGATCTACCTTCAATACAGAAATCTAAGGATTACCTGGTTTCCATTGAGACTCCCATATGTGAAAAATAAACCAACTTTTTGGTTAGATTCACTGTTTTTTTTCAATAACTTCTGTTTTTGCTTTGCCAATGATTTCTGTTTTTGTTTATTGAGAATATTTTCTAATAATGTATGTACACTGCAAACCATCTTATAAGGTTCAGTAGTCCATCTGTACATGGCTCAATGTTGTTCCTGTTTTTGTTGTGGCAAAACGACTGTTATATCAGACCTTAAAAGGCAGAGAGAGCAGGGATTGCTTTAATAACTCATTTTAGTTTTTTTTTTTTTTTTAAACTGTGCAGTTATATCCTGCTATGTAGTACTGTGCTGGTTATATCATGCTACCAGTATTGTACTCTGTTCCTTCTAGCTGAAAATGGCAATTGCTATGATGTGCCTCATCTCACTTTAAATACCTGTCGTCACTGTACTCTCTGTTTTCCAGCCTCTATCGTTCCCCCCTGTTTTCCATCCTCCATATGGCCGACATATTGGTACAATACAATTGTTATGTGTCACCAGGGGGTTCTTTCACTGCGGTAATTAATCTGATTAAGTCTGATTTTGCTCTGTGGTGGGGCAGAATGTGTGACTCTCACTGTCTTCTGAAGTTTTATACAGTTTCACTGAAATGCAATAAAGAATATTTTTAAAGAAAAAAAAGTCTGATTTTGCTCCCATATGATTTTAACGTCCGGACTCAAGTTAAAGCCGGGTTTATTTTGTTATATCTCCCGTTTCACTTCAACTATGATGGAATACTTTGAAGCGTTCTAGTTGTTTCCAGTTTATAAGGCTGATGGGAGGACGCGCTACCTCAGCGCCTTACCAGATGGACGTGCTAGATCGGAGTTATCAAGTTTTTGTGATTCGCTCAGATTGAGTACGTTTATTAGTTTCGCCTCTCGATTGAGAATCTGTCCAACATTAGCTATGTATTGAGTAGGGCTACATATTACTAAATTTTGTCAGTTTCTCTCACGCAGCCATTAGCAACGTAGGCATGTGTATGCTGTATATGACATATTGTTATGAAATCATAAACTGAGTATTTCATAACAATATACTGCGTGAATACAAACTGGCCATTCAATGTCGCCAGTCACCATTGTACCACTTCTCGATGTTGGCCAGATTGACATTGAGAGTTCATGCTGCCAAATCTAAGAAAACACTAAGACTGGCACTTGAAAAGGAGCAATCATTTCGTTCTTTGGGGTCTAACAACTTCATCATACTTACGGAAGACCCAATACATAAGGCCTCTGACCCTTTCCCTTATCTTCAAGAAGGGTTTCCTGTCCAACCTTTGTCACAAATATGGAGGATGCCATGGACTGCTCAAGAACTTCAAACTGATCATATTCAGCTCTCTCCACTGAGTGAAGGGGACTACCAGCTCGCTCTGCAAGACGCAGTCATTGAGTTCTCCATCCATTTCATCTTCCCGGTCACATTCATATGATGCATAAAAAAAGATTCTCCTACGCTCTTACGTCACCTGCAGATTGATCACAAGAATTCAACAGTGGATGAAATACCCACCAATTGGGCATGCATTTGGTGTTCAGAACAAATGCAGTGGAATATGTTTAGCAGTTGCTCGATAATTGGAATCCAAAATGCCTGCAAATTCAGTGAAGAAATGGAAGAGCCTCACAAAAAGATGCACTTTCCTATAGCACAGATTTCCAGTTTGCTTACAAACTTTATTTAGTTTAGAGGAGTAGAATTAAAGGGAGGTGATCAAATCAAAAATACCAAATAACCTTCAGATTGGCACTAATCTCCAGTCTATGCATTAATGAATTATGGGCCTGCCACTACTTGATTGAAATATCCAAGTTTGTGCTCTCTGTACTTAGTGCAAATTCCCTCATAGCCTGCTGCTTGCCTACTAAGCAACTATGTACACATAAACCCCTGCAAACCGATTACAGAGGCGGTAAATAACTTTCTAATAGCAGCAGCAAGAATCTGAAAAACATTCCACTTAGCTTAGCCAAGCTGAATTCCTGCTGAATTTGCAGGATTTCTCTGACCATGATGTCAAAGTTCACCCAAAAAGTGTCTGCTTGTTGTCAGATGGTTCCCTATTCATGGGGAATTTAGCTGGACATGCTTGGAGCGTATTTCTTGAAATTGTACTTTACCCCTACCTGTCGTGGATTACATTCTTCTTTATTGGTTTTTAATTTAACAATAAGCCACCCAGAGAAGTGTCTAATGCAGCACTCTTCATTTAAATATCTGCCTTTTCCTTGAAAAGATTTGCCCTTGTAGAGTTCTTCTTTTCTCTGCCCTTTTCACTAACCATTTCCCCCCTACTCCCCATCTCATTGCCCACCCCAAACGGCGTAAAGTAAGTCAGACCCGTGAACACTCCCAAGAGTTCCTTGAATGTCTTTGGAATGTCTATTTCCATCACTCCCATTCTCCCAAAAAAAGATGGCAGGGTAATGGGCATTCTACACTGACCTATTTTCAGAACCAGTTTTTAGAACCCAATGATGCTGCTCTATAACTTTCCGACTACCATCTGCTTCTTTAGGGAATTGGACTTGATGTCTCAGTATGGTTAAAATAGATACTCGCATCTCTCATTTGGTCTCCGCTCTTTCATCAGCTTTTCAGAGATTTGCCTACTAGTAATTAAAAGCTTCCCATTAATTTTCCCTTTTGTACTTTAATAAGAAATTCATAGTTCATCATCCTAATTCATACTGTCAGTCACAAAGTCATTGGCCTGTGGTTTACAAAGCTTGTGGGAGGCGTTTTCCTTTAACATTCATTTTGGCAGTCGAGCTATCCTGCTTACCGTTTCATTATGAAATCTGATTGACAGACTGGTGATTCAACCTTATCTGAAAATAGCACATGGGTGGGCAGACACAGCTAACTGCACCGCAAAGTTTTTTTTTTTTTGTTCCCAGGCTTCTACTCTCACTTATTGAATTCTACAGTTGGCAATTATCTGTAGTTTTGTTGCAAAAGGTTTCTCTTGTATTTTAAAATAATAATTTTATGAAAGCCATCGTTGTAGAACAGTGCAAAATGACAGAAGTATTCTAAAGCCCTTGCATGGACACTCAACATGTTTGTGTGTGTTTAAGCTATTCCTATAGCACGAACCTAGTAAAGAGGCAGTCGAGTACAGTACATGGTTAAAGGCAAGTATAAAGTCAGAGAGTGATAGGAGGAAGCTGGGTTGTGTGCCGTTCATGCATTGTGATGTAGTGCCGAGTCTTCAACTCTTTCCTAAATTGGCACAGCATTTGGATGGTCTTGAGGAATGCGGGGGTTTTGTTTCAGATCCTAAGTGCATAGATTGAAATGGCTCCTGTCGTCTTTTTTCTATTTCGCACTTATTAGTCTGCAGTCTCATGGTGTCCTGGCTACAGGTGTGCCAAGATTATCCAGAGATGGTGAGCTTGTCTACAAGATAAGCAAGGGTTCTGTCCGTGATGACTTTGCAAATGATGCAGTTGGTTTTGAAGATGGTCTGGGTCAGCAAGGGAAGCCAATGGAGTTGCATCAGGATGGGGATGATGTGGTCCTATTTCTTCTAGCCATGGATGAGATGTGCTCCTGCATGTAGGATGACTGTGGGATGCCAGTGTGGAGTCTAGGAGGCCATGGAGTAGGGCATTGCTACCATTTCGATGTGAGAGTAGGAGGGCTTGAACAGCAGTTATGAAGGTGCTTTCTAGAAGAAATAATTTCACCTTGTTTAGAAGAGAGAGCTGGTAGTAGGCCGTTTTTCTTTTTTTTTGGCAATGTGTTCCTTGAGAATGAGGTTGGTGTCCAGGGTGAATCCAAGTGACTCCGCATTAGATGAAAGTTAGGATTTGAAGCTGTCAAGGTTCATATCATTGATACAGGTTTTCACTGTATTGTGTTTGTTGTTCTTGGCAAATAACAGGAATTCTGTCTTGATTGGGTTGAGCTTGAGGTGGATGCTGGACATCCAGGTCTGGATTATGTGCAAGTAGTGTTTGAGGTGTTGGATGTGTGAAGCTGAGGAAGCTTTAAAGTAGAGTTGTGTATTATCAGCATATTGGTGAAAAAGGATCTGCAGAAAGGCCGCACTCTCGGGCCTCATGCCTGCAAGTTTACTTACGTGCTCTGCTCAGTATTATCAACTTCTTCAGGTTGGCCTTGGCAGTGTTGCAGATAATCTGTTGTTCTGCTGGCTTAGCATTGTTAAGTACCTCACAGAAGGGAGTGACTGGATCTCAGGTTCTGGTGCTGGGCATGCAGGTCTTCTGTGCGCCAGCCTGTCTACCTCCTTCAGCATGATCCTTCACCAAAATCTTGTCCTCAGTCTCAAAGGTAAGCAGCCACTGATTCTACCTTTTGGTACATGCCTTCTCTATACAGGTCTGCAAAGCTTCCTTGAAAGAAATGGAAACACTGAATAAGTGCACGGTCAGCTTGTATGCTGTCCTGGGGCAGTCAACCCAAATACAACTACTTCCTATCTGGTAGCGGTGGTTGAATTTGACCACACATCCAAAAAAAAGGTATAAGGCTATATAATACTCAACCAAACACATGTATAACTGAGTTCAGATGTAGTAGGATGCTACACAGGCCTCACTCTTACTACGAGCTGAGTGCTAATAGAGTGCACCAAAGGGCGCACTAAGCCAAATTTGCCAATGGTCTCAAACACACCACAATTTGATCCGAGAAATGGATTAACAAAATGTCATATGCAAAAAGAAAAATTATAATGTTTAATTGTAGGATAACTTCCAGAGAAGTGGGGACTGAGCCAGCAATAAGAACTCCAACATGAATCAATCTAATGCAGGTGGTTGAATTAGCAACAATTTTGTACTCCGTTTAAATACAGGAAGTCAAAGTTTTCTTATACAGACTACAAAATTGGCTGTTTTAAGAGTATATATGTATGAAATCAATATCTTCTCGTATACTCTCAAAAAACAACTGACACGTTTCGTCAACGAAAACCTTTTCAAGGCTTTTTCTCACCCCCTTGAGAACATGATGAAAAAGTGGGCTGTTCTGGTATCTGTAGCTATACATTGACAACTAGTTTTTGACACTGGAAGTGCCCATGGCAGTAGACTGCAAGAATGACATTGTACAGATCTGCAGCGTCATTGTCAATCCTATTTTGGCTGCTACTGGGATCCCATGCCCCAGTTATCTTGGTGCGATCAACTAAGACTGGTTACAGATCGTTATGATGATAGTGAGTTTTGATGCTCAATTCTTCTGTTGTCATCTCACAGAAAACTACTTTCAAAGCAACACTCGTGTCTAAAATGCATATTGGACACCTCTCATGTTTGAGCTATGCGTCAACAGTTGCGCTTTGTGTAGCCTTTTCCCTGCAGTGGTAGCACCAATCTGTCGATTTTGTCTGGCGTGCCTCTTGTCTTCACTCCACCATTCCCAGTCTTGATATCCTTCAGAAACAATCCACTCCTTTCTGATGCATACGTCCATGCATCAGAAAAGCGTGTATTGTTTCTGAACGCCCCCTCGGCTCTTCCGCATAAGTGAGGCAGAAGGCTGTATAGGTACTTTATTAGCAACTTCTCACTGTGTCGGGCAAGATTAATGTACTTGGAGAGGTTCTCCAACCGGGCCAGGTGCCTACAGAACCTCTTACTCTTTAACGAGACCCTCACAGACACTCTTTTGGGCTCTTGAGCAAAGCTGTTTACTCAACCAATCGCTTGTAGCCACAGACCATCAATAGGCGACCACAACTTTCTTACACAGCAGGCTACGCCTGAGAACTTGGTTGTACAGGCATTCACAAGTGAGGTGAATCCTACCCCCTTCCCCTCCACCCTACTGGAAAGTGAGTCAAAACGTTCTTCTCTGCGAGCCTTGCTCTCAGATTTGTCAACAGCATCTCCCTTTTAGGTCATTACTCACATGTCCTATGAGACATGGTGGCTTACATTTTGCCGGGTGTCCCTCACCCAATCTATTCAGGATGGAAGTGACACAGTAAAGTCAGTCAGTCGCTGAGGCTTGGACACAAGCGGCTCTTAGGTTGGGCAATGGGAACAAGCATGGCACTTTGGCGCCATGCCTGGGTAAGGTGTATGGCCTTCTCCTGGGATATCCTGGCATCTTTAATGGGCATGCCATTTTGATGGCTCTCGCGTTTTGGGCAAAAATGATAATTTAGACCTTTTACGGTTTAAGGAACGTAAGGTCGTAGCATGTTCCTTGGGTCTGTCTGCTGCCACCAGATAATCCCACAAACCATTTTATCCACTTATGGCTATGGCAGGGGTTTTCAGATTCACCAAATGCCAGACTCCTCAGTCCCCCTCCCCTCTGGCAACCACAGCCGCAAAACCACTTTAGTATGCACTTTCTGGCACACAACCATCTGGTCATAGGCAGTAGACCATATTTCCTCCAGGGGTGGCAAGCAATCCCCTCAGGCAAGTGGGTCCTCAAATTGTCCATCAGGGCTACGTCCTCCCATTTCTTTCCACCCCACGACAACTTCCACCACTATCAAGGAGGCTAATGGAAGCCTACCTCTCTGTCTTTTAGCAGAAAGTGCAGGGCCTTTTGCCCAAAAGCGCCACAGACCGGTTTCTAGCACTATATGTAGGAGCTGGTGTTCTCTTCCAGGTGATCCTCATCAATAGTCATAAGCACTTGAATATTCCCGCCCATGCGCGGGGACCCCGGAAAATATATAAATATATATATATTCACTGAAAAAACCATAGGTTTTAGGGACAGTTATAGTTAGTTGGACATTGCACTCGTACAAAACCCGTGAAATTCCCCGTTATAGTTAGTCCAGCTAACTATAACTCGCGCCCCCGCAATGCACTGCTGATGACGTCACATATTACATCACTCATGACATGGTCAGTGACATCACTGATGACATCACTGATGACATCACTGATGACATCTCAAATGACATCACTGATGACATCACTGATGACATCATCCAGTGACTGTGTGTTTCTCTAAAGTTTAAATATTTTTAATATATATATGAAAAGACGTATTGAAGAATGAGTGGGTGTGTAAGTGTCTGTATGGATGATTTAGTAGGTGCGTGACTGACTGTATAAGTGAGTGATTTAACGTATCTTACTGAATGCATGGGTTAGTGACTAAACTGGGTGAATGTCTGTATCCGTCTGTCTGTTGCTGTGTAAGTGGCTGCATGTGTTTGTGAATAGCTACATGAGTGTCTATTTGAGTTATTGAATGCTTGTGTGAGTATCTGTATGGGTGCCTGAGTGTTTGTGTGGGAGGGGTGTGTGCGACTCTGTGCATAGATGTGTGAGTGGGTGATTCACTGGGTGGATGGTTTCAAGAGTGCATCTGTGATAGACTGTATGGGTGGGTAAGAGTGTGTTAGTGAGTGAATGTATGTCCCAGTGGTACATGTGTGAGTAACTACATATGTGAAAGGCAGTATATATGTGTGTTGGAGTATATAAATAGCTATAAGCGAGAGTGACTGATTGTGATAGTGGCTGTATGGATGAGTGTGTGCTTGTATCAGTGATTGTATAAGAGCGTAAGAATGTGCTAGTATTTGTATGAGTAAGTGAGCTGGTGTGTGTATAACTGTATAGGTGAGTAAATGGTAGTGTGTTTAATTATTTGCATGACTGACTAGGTGTGTGAGTACCTCTATGGATGAGTGGCGGTGTTTGAGTGTCTATATAGGAGTATGAGTGCATATGATAGTCCTGTACTGAGTGACCGTAAGTATGAGTGACTGTACGGGTGAGTGAGTGGATGTGTGCGTAGACCTAAGAAACAGTGTGTGGGTATGTAGTTATTGGTGTTGGAGTGTCTATGGTTTTGCGAATGGCATTCTGTAATTTAGAGTGGGTGTATCAAAGGTTATATTAGGGTGTGAGAAGATGCATGAAATTATCACACGGATGATGTCATCAGTGATGTCATTTGAGATGTCATCAGTGATGTCATCAGTGATGTCACTGACCATGTCATGAGTGATGTAATATGTGACGTCATCAGCAGTGCATTGCGGGGCGCGAGTTATAGTTAGCTGGACTAACTATAACGGGGGAATTTCACGGGTTTTGTACGAGTGCAATGTCCAACTAACTATAACTGTCCCTAAAACCTATGGTTTTTTCAGTGAATTTCAAAGGTTTTTTAAATGCTAATTTGTAACTATAACGTCCCTGAAACCTATGGTTTTTTCAGTGAATTTCAAAGGTTTTTTAAATGCTAATTTGTAACTATAACATGTCTGAAACCTACGGTTTTTTCAGTGAATTTCAAAGGTTTTGTAAATGACAATTTTTAAATGTATTAATTGTTATATAAATTTTTTAATACTGATATACTACATTTTTAGAAACAATTTTATATAACATATTTTATTTTTAAATTACATTGTAATTACATTATACATTACATTACAAAAATACTTTCTCAGAATGAATTACTTTAGTTTAAATACTTTGCACATAGGCAATAGACTTTTAAGTACAGTAGTTACAGTTGTTGCAATGGGCAACACATTTTCAAACACAATGCATTATTCAGCTCAATGTGAATTTCTAGTTAAATGCAATTAGTTACTTTATGGATTACTTTTCTAACCACAGGACTGGATCCTAGATTCAGTCCTGGCACATCTCCTGTAAACAGTTGAGTAAAAGCGTTTTGGTTACACTCGTGATTTTTAAGGAATATTATTGTATTTTAAAAGTTGACACTTAGAAACTTTTTCTCATAGAATGACCAATGTTATCCTATGGAAGGAAATTCACTTAGGAGGTAAAAACTGTTATCGTTACTTTTTGTTACTCAGTGTTGGATCCTGGTTCCAGCACTGGTGCATCTCCTGTAAACAGTTGAAAGAATGCGTTTAAGTCATACAGGCGATTTTTAAGGAATATTTGTAGTTTGTGAAAATCGACACTTTGAAACTTTTCTGCTGAAAACCAGACAATGGATTCCTATGGAAGAAAATATAAGTTACTGGTAAGTACGGTTAAAATTACTTTTCAGGGTCAGTGCTGGGCTAAAAGATGCAGCACTGGGTTCTCTCCTGATAACAGGTGAGTAAATTGGAATTCGTACTTTGGTTGATTTTAGAGGAATATTATAAAGTCCCAAAACTCCACACTTAGAAGAATTTCCAAGTGAAACCAGTCAATGTTAGCCTATGAAGGAAATTCAAGTTACCGGTAAGTACGGTTAAAATTAATTTTGAGGATCAGTACTGGGCTGAAAGATGCAGCACTGAGGTCTCTCCTGATAACAGGTGAGTAAATCAGAATTCGGATTTCGGCTGATTTTAGAGGAATATTTTAAAGTTCCAAAAATCAACACTTAGAAGAATTTCCAAGTGAAACCAGTCAATGTTAGCCTATGAAGGAAATTCAAGTTACCGGTAAGTACGGTTAAAATTAATTTTGAGGATCAGTACTGGGCTGAAAGATGCAGCACTGAGGTCTCTCCTGATAACAGGTGAGTAAATCAGAATTCGGATTTCGGCTGATTTTAGAGGAATATTTTAAAGTTCCAAAACTCCACACTTAGAAGAATTTCCAAGTGAAACCAGTCAATGTTAGCCTATGGAAGGAAATTCAAGTTACTGGTAAGTACGGTTAAAATTACTTTTCAGGACCAGTACTGGGCTGAAAGATGCAGCACTGAGGTCTCTCCTTATAACAGGTGAGTAAATCGGAATTCGTATTTCGGATGATTTTAGAAGAATATTTGCACAATGGTGAAGGGAGGGGCGGGGCCTGAGGTGACATCTGTGCAAACGCGCCCCGTGGTGCGTTTTAAGTTGGGGGATTAAGTCCCCTTGAATCCTGAGGGTCCCTAGGGGCCAACTAGCCCACCAGGAACCTCCAATATGCGCCAGGGGCTGCGTTGCAGAGACGTGTAGAGAGGCCACACCCCTTTACACCTCTCTGCAACGCAGCTCTGTGGCGCTTTCTGGATGTACCTGTTGGGCTAGTTGGCCCCAGGGACACTCAGGATTGAAGGGGATTTAATTCCCCATCTTAAAACGCGCCACGGGGCCTGTTTGCACACATGTCACCTGAAGCCCCGCCCCTCCCTTCACCACTGTGCAAACGCGCCCCGTGGCGCGTTTTAAGTTGGGGGATTAAGTCCCCTTGAATCCTGAGGGTCCCCGGAGTCCAACTAGCCCACCATATACCTCCAAAAGCGCCACAGAGCTGCGTTGCAGAGAGGTGTAAAAGGGGCGTGGCCTCTGTACACCTCTCTGCAAGGCAGCCCCTGGCGCATACTGGAGGTTCCTGGTGGGCTAGTTGGCCCCAGGGACCCCAGTATTCAAGGGGATCATTCCCCCTCTGCAAACGCGCCAGGGCGCGTTTGCAGAGTGGTGAAGGAAGGGGCGGGGCCTGCGGGCCCGATAGTTTAAAAACATTTTTTTTTTTTGTCCCCTGAAGGGGGGCTGTGTGGCCCCCTTCCTTTTTCTCTTTTTGGGCCCTGGGGACCCCATCCCCCAGGGCCTTACCCCTTTTTAAATTACAAAAAAAACGGGAAGGGGGCCGCGTGGCCCCCTTCCCTGGGCCTGTATTGGCCCCGGGGACCCCATCCCCGGGGCATGGCCTCTATATTTATTATTTTGAGGGGGCAGCGTGGCCCCCCTCCTCTGGCCATTTTAAGGCCCCGGGGACCCCATCCCCGGGGCCGGCCTTTCCATTTTTTTTTCTATTTTTTTTTCTCTTTTTTGGGGAGGGGGCCGCGTGGCCCCCTCCCGAGCCACTACTTGCCCCGGGGACCCCATCCCCCGGGGCTGGCCCTCTCCGTTGGGGACTGTGGGGGTCCCCAATCCCCCACAGTCCCGCCGGCTCCCCACGTCCCTTGGGAGCCGGCATTGCTGTTCCACATGGGGAGCAGCTGACATGCTGCTCCCCATGTGGAAAAGCAATGTGCTTTGGATATTGGAAGAGAGAGCAGGTTTCCTGCTCTCTCTTCCAATATCCAAAGCAGTTTGCTATGGCAGGACGGGAGCCGCGAGGCTCCAGTCCTGTCATAGCAAACTACAGTGTCCGGGGGTAGGCACCCCGGGACACTGCAGGAGCCGGCCCTGGGGGTGGTGGTCCCCAGGGCCATCAAGGGCTCCAGGAGGGGGCCGCGCGGCCCCCTCCCATTCAGTACACAGCCCCGGGAGGTGGTGGTCCCCGGGGCTCTGGGGTCCGTAACGGACCCCCATATTAAAATGTTTAGTGCCCCGGGGAGATGGCGGTCCCGGGCGTGTGGGGGCTGGAGCCCCCCACACAGGTTTTATAATGTATTAAAAAAAGCCCCGGGAGGTGGTGGTCCCGGGGCTGCGGGAGGGCTCAGAGCCCTCCCGCACCATTTAAAAAAGCCCCGGGGGTGGCGGTCCCCGGGGCTTGGGGGCCCTTTGAGGCCCCCACACATTAAGTTATCCCCCCCACCATGCCCCCGGGACTTGGCCCACCCGGGGGCCAATTTTTTCCGGCAGGATTCGCGCACCCTGAGCGCATCCTGCCGATTTTTTTTGCCCAGGGGTCCTTGTGGGACCCCTGAGCAAGCCTAGGGGGTCAGGGTGTTTCTACCCTGCCCCCTTTGTGCGCTTTGCGCACTTGTTTACAAAATGGCTGCCAACATTTCCTGAATCGGAATGTTGACAGCCAATTAACATGCAGCTCGTGATCGGGACGGTGCGCACAGGGTGCGCTGAGGGTACGCGGACCCTACTCGGCCATAGATATCACTAACTTTTTACTTTTCATTTTCTCAGCAACTACTGAACGGATTTACACCATTTAACAAAAAGGGTTCTTTCTGAACCAAGAACTACCTGTTTGCCAAATTTGGTGTAATTCCGTTCAGCAGTTCGGGCTGTAGCCGTGTCTAAAGTTTCCTATGGAAAAATGCATGGGGAAAACGCGTTTTGGGACCCCCTTTTTTCTCGGCCCCCGCATGACGAATCCCCCGAGACTTTCAGGGTAGGAGCGGACCGGAGCGGGCCACAAAGTTTGAAAATTTTGCGAAGATACGTCAACCGGCAAGAGAGTTATTTCAAATAGAATGTCGCGGATTTCCTATGGATAATAGGTTGTAACTATAACTATCTACTGGCGACCGCCAGTAGATAATATATATATATATATATATATATATATATATATATATATATATATATATATATATATATATATATATATATATATACTTTTTTTATATAAAACAATCAATGCAGCCTTTCATACACCACAGGCTGAGCAATGCTGTAAAAATTTTCTTTGCACACATACAAAAACAAAGCAGGAAAAACAAAGGACATTTGAACTGCTTTTAATGTACAGTAGAAATCATAACCCTGCAAAGAGAAAAGCAGGCATTGTCAGCTCATAGGCTGCATTGTAAATCCAATAGTATTGAAAGCTGAAAAGCTAACCCAGAGAAACACAAAGAAACTGGCACCGTGCCTTTATGGCAGCCATGACCCTTAGCTTCCCCTCGTGCTTCAGGGGAGACAGTTAGGTCAGTTGTTCTTTCCGGCTCCTTCAGTCAGGACCCTGGTTAATTCAGCTCTCACATTTTTGACTTTTTGTCAGAAATTATTTCCTGTTTTTTCATCAAAACCTTTTTACTTCGACATTTTATATCTGTTGGAGTACCTTTTTGCTATTTTTCAGAGAGTTCAGCAATTTTTCTCATTCAGAAATGCCCTCTCTGTTTGATCCTTGCTCTTCCTGTGGCAAAAGAAGGCTAAATCAGACTCACATCCTGTCTGTATTATTTGCCTTCCTGATTCTCATGTTCCTAAAACCTGCCAGTCTTTATCCAAACGTACTCTGAAGGACAGAGAGAGGATTTGCCTCTATGGACTGGCTGAGAAAGGAAAATCTTCCTCTAGAGGCAGGTCTCCGGTGAGGTAGAGAAAGGAGAGAGCCAGATCTTCCTCCAGAAGCAAGATTCCGATCTGCTCTCCATCGGCGTCGGGCTGGGCGTCAAATGCCTCCACCGGCTAAGGAAACGTCGACAAAAAGACCATCGACGGCGGGTTCGCCGTCGAGAACTTCGGTCGTCAAAGAAGACCAAACATAGAGGTACGTCATCGGCTAATCCTCCGCCGTAGTCAACCCGGTGACGATCGGCGTCGAGGAGTCGATCTCTGTTGGTGCAGGATCGCCCAACGTCGAGGCATCTCTCTCCGCCGTCGGTACGGCGTTCGGCTTCGAGACGATCACCTCCGTTGACGTCAACCAGGTGGCGGTCAACGGCGAGGCCTAAATCTGCGACGACGACTAAGAAGGATTAGTCGTCGAAACCTCCGTTGAAGTATTCTAGATGACGCTCAACGTCGAGGCAAAGATCCCCTATGACATCAAGAAGACCACCGACGTCGAGGCAAACTTCTCCGTTGGGGTCCACGAGACGCTCAACGTCAAAGACTAGATCCGTGAGGTCGAAGGATTCGACGTCGAGAAGGATTTCTCCGTCACTATCTCCTCGTTCGACGCCGAGTCGTGGTACTCCGAGGGATCCTCATCTTCTGACGCCAAGACGTAAATCTCCGTAGATGGAGCACCGGTCGACGTCGAGACAGAGAGAATCTGCACGGTCGGCGTCAAGACCAAGATCCCCTTCAAAGGACTTGACGGTCCTAGTGGCGCATAGCCGCTCGACGTCGAGGCAATTATCATCGACGACGCATCATTCCTCACGACACCGTTCCACTTCTAAAGACTTCTCAGAGCCTTCAGTTTCAACTGCAGGTTCTCCACAAGTGATCTCGATGTCGAGAAGCTCATCTTCTCCGTCTCCAGAGCGGCAGGTACAGAAATCCCCGCAGATCACGGCTTCACCGGCACAAGGACATAAATCTCCTTCTGTTCACCTTTCTCCCAGATGGCTTCTTCCAATCCATCATTGGCAGAAAGAACCTTCAGCACAGTTGCAGCGACCTATGGACTATTCAAGTCCTCTATATAGATCTCCTCTGGCACGGTTGGTGCAAGCTGTTGACCGATCACCAACCACACCACCCAGAGATCGCCGTAGCAAGTCACCTCCATGTAGATCTTCTCATGGTCATCATAAAAGACGAAGATCTCCTTCTTGGACATCCTCCTCGACCCACTCCTCCAAGAGGGATTATTCTCCTACCCTCACGGACAGCCCTCCCTCCAGAGTCACCTATCGATGACATCAATACTTTCCATGATGTCCTCAAGAGGAGCGCAGAAACTCAATATAGAGATGTCCACGCCTCAGGCATCCACTTCAGTTATATTTCAAACTCTACACCAAAGGTCTGCGTCTAGACCTTTACTACCACTGGTGCCTGGTCTCCTTCAACCAGTCATGGACATTTTTCGTACCCCAGCATCTATAAAGACAGCTCCTGCGAGAATTCTAAAAAAATACAAACCAGCGGAGCAGGATCCCTTATTCCTAAGGCCAGACCCTCCACCGGATTCGGTGATTATCGCAGCAGCGAAGAAAACACATGCAGTCTCCTCCTCTTCGTCAGTTCCTCCGGACAAGGAGAGTAGAGCCCAGGATTCTTGGGGTAGAAAAGCATGCGGTTCTGCAGCGGCTTCTTTAAAAGTGTCTAGTGCTGCAGCCCTGTTGGGCCGCTATGACAGATCATTGTGGGACTCACCAGAACATTTTAAAGAGAAACTACCAAAAGAGGATCGTCAGGACTTTGCAGAGATTCTCCAAGAAGGAGCACTAGTGGCTAATCAAATGATCAGCGCAGCAGCTGATGGGGCTTCTCTAGCTGCACATTCATATTCGCATGGGATATGCGCAAGGAGATCTTCCTGGTTACGGCTTTAAAACCGTAAGCCCAGCAACGCATCATGAATTGCCTTTCTCTGGTAATTCTCTTTTCGGCTCCCACACCGACGAGGAGATGGCCAGGATGAAGACTGAGCTAGACCCTCTTAAAGCCGTAGCCTTGGAGAAGAAGAAAGAGTTCAAGCGTCGGTACAGGCCTTACAATCGCAAAGCCTACCATCAGAGGGTTCAAACCCCTCAATGGTCCCAGAGGCAGTACCACCAATCCAAATCCCATTATCAAGGACATAGACCCTTCAGAGGTAGAGGAGCACAACAACCAAAAACACCGACAAACAATGAGTTTCCGCTTCCTCCGACGCCGTTGCCCACTCCAGTGGGTGGAAGTATCTCCGGACATGTAGAAGAGTGGCGCAGCATAACCAAAGATCAGTGGGTGCTACATATACTAAAGAATGGGTATGCACTACGTTTCCGTGCACCCCCAAAGAACATTCCTCCAGTAAAGACAAATCTTCGCCAACTAAAATTGTTGCGTCTGGAGGTTTCTATCCTTCACAGAAATTGGCCATAGAAGAGGTTCCTCCATCACAACGAGGAAAAGGGGTATACTCCAGATACTTCCTAGTTCCAAAGAAAGATCAAAAGCAAAGTTTCAGGCCTATTCTGAATCTTCGCTCACTGAACAAGGTCATCCAGAAGGAAAAATGTTGTATGTTGGCGCTTCATCAAATATACCCACATCTTCAGAAAGGGGATTGGATGTGTTTGATAGACCTCCAAGGTGCGTACTTCCACTTCCAGATTGCACCACGACACCGGAAGTTCCTGCACTTCATGGTGGGCTCCAAACATTATCAGTACAGAGTCCTGCCGTTCGGCCTGAAATCTGCACCGCGAGTATTCACGAAATGCATGGCAGTGGTAGCAGCAGCTTTACATCGCCAAGGCCTGTTCGTATATCCATATCTGGACGACTGGCTGCTAAAAGGTTCGTCTCCCCAAATGGTGAAGAACCATTACCGGATCTGCCTGATCTTACTACGTCGCTTGGGCCTTCATGTAAATATGGAGAAATCGGTCCATCAACCCACTCAAAGAATTCATTATCTAGGGGCTACCCTGGACTCCAGCGCAGGAAAAGTGTTTCCTTCGGAGGAGAGACTGTTATCAATCAAACGGAAATGCAATCTCCTCCTTCAAGTGCATCAACCATCGGTTCGACAAGTGGCATCACTTCTAGGGTCGATGGCATCTTGCATTTTTCTCGTTCCCAACTCCAGGTTGAGAATGAGACCTCTACAGCAGGATTTGGAGGACAAATGGGACCAATCCTCAGGACGTTATGAGGATCGGATTCTTCTTTCCCAATCAGCGAGAACGTCCGTTCTCTGGTGGACTCGTCTGAAAAATCGCCTAGTGGGAGTCCCTTTCCATCAACCTCTTCCAACACAATCCTTGATCACGGATGCCTCGCTTCAAGGATGGGGGGCAGCCATGGGTTGTCTACAGACTCTGGGCAAGTGGTCAAGCAAAGAACAAACCTATCATATAAACATGCTGGAACTGCGGGCAGTTTATCTAGCTCTCAAAGCGTTCCATCCATCGATTCAGTCCAAGTCGATATTAATACAAACGGACAACACGACCACCATGTATTACCTAAACAAACGGGGTGGAACTCACTCTCGCCCACTGTCCCTGGAGTCTCAGGCGATTTGGCACTGGCTTCTGGCCAAACATCTCTCAATCACAGCAGTCCATCTGCCAGGAGAACAGAACTTGCAGGCGGACGCTCTAAGTTGACACTTCGAAGAGCAGCAAGACTGGGTGCTAAACGACGAAGTGGTGGCGGACATTTTTCATCAATGGGATCATCCATCCATCGACCTCTTTGCAGACTAACTAAACAAAAAATGCCACGCCTTCGCGTCAAGATTTTACCGACCAGGATCAAGAGGGAATGCCCTTTTGATCGACTGGTCCGGAACATTTGCGTACGCTTTTCCGCCCCTTCCTCTCATTCCGAAGGTGGTAACCAAGCTCATTCGCTCCAGGATGAAAATGATCCTAATAGCACCGGACTGGCCACGTCAATGGTGGTATCCGGACCTGTTGCAGCTTTCAATGTGTCCACACAGGAAGCTTCTGTGCAGACCGGACCTTCTGACCAAAATGAACTGGAAGATCCTTCATCCCAACCTTCCCTCACTGAACTTGGCAGCATGGCTCCTGCAATACGGCCACCTGAATCTCCCGCAGGACTGTATGAACATTTTGAGGGAGTCAAAAAGACCGTCCACAAGAAACTCTTACTCTTTTAAATGGAAGAGATTTTACTTTTGGTGTATGCGTTATGGTTTTCACCCTACTAGTGGGCAAGAGGAGGTAATCTTGCCTTATCTTCT
The DNA here is from genome assembly GCA_963921515.1 of Calotriton arnoldi. Taxonomy (NCBI): domain Eukaryota; kingdom Metazoa; phylum Chordata; class Amphibia; order Caudata; family Salamandridae; genus Calotriton; species Calotriton arnoldi. The sequence continues at coordinate 3,666,648 of CAWUFW010000442.1, read as the reverse complement.
ACATTTGGCCAAGTCAGGTTTAAAGTATACCTCCATAAAAGTTCACTTGGCGGCCATTACAGCCTACAGAAAGTCACCTGACCAACCTTCTTTCTTTCAGCTCCAGGTGGTCAAGGATTTCCTTCAGGGTTTGAAGAAAGTTTTCCCCCCATTGTTCGACCTCCTTCCCCTCCTTGGGAGTTGAATCTGGTTCTGTCAAAACTGATGGGGTCCTCCTTTTGAACCCGTTCATAAGGCCACATTGCAGCACCTTACATGGAAAGTCGCTTTTTTAGTGGCTATTATGTCAGCACGTAGGGTAAGCGAAATCCAAGCACTCTGTTCCAAAGAGCCGTACACGGTTTTCCACCACAACAGAGTGGTTTTGAGGACTCACCCCACTTTCCTTCCAAATGTGGTGTCTGACTTCCATGTCAATCAAACAATTTCTCTACCCTCTTTCTTTCCCAATCCTGCTACGCCAGCAGAGAGGTCTCTTCATTCCCTAGACCTTTAAAAGGGTTCTCAAATTATATTTAGATAAAACAAAGTCCATCAGAAAGTCTGATCAGTTGTTTCGAAACTATGGTGCCATCAGGACAGGTTTCCCAGCCTCTAAGCGTTCCATTTCCAGATGGATAGTGTCCTGCATTAAGCTGGTGTATCAATTGGCAAACAAACCCCTATTGGTTTCTCCCAAAGCTCACTCCACTAGGGGAAAAGCAGCTACGATAGCTTTTCTACATAATGTACCAATGGCCGAGATTTCAAGGCAGCAACTTGGAAATCGGTACACACGTTCACAAGACACTATTGTCTCGATTCTGACTCCAGAGCAGATACCCAAGTAGGCCAAGCCTCCTTGAAAAATGTATTCCAATGCTAAGTTTGTTGGAATTGGTATTTTTGGATGTGTTCTGCATATTTTAGGATTCTCATTTGCCCGCAGGATGAAGGGATGGGCTTGCTACTCGATTCAAGTGCTTATGACTATTGATGAGGATCCCCTGTAAGAGAAGGATAAGTTACTTACCTGTAATCCTAGTTCTCTTCCAGGGGTATCCTCATCAAAGTCATAAGCAACCCTCCCGCCTCCCCGGGCAAATGATAAAAAAAGTGTCATCTCTTTGTGCCCTGACCTCCGGGTCTCCGCAAAGAAAAACTGACCTGTCTCCCCTGAGGCATGATGGGAAGCTAGGGATCATGGCTGCCTTAAAGGCACAGTGCCAGTTTCTTTGTGTTTCTCTGGGTTAGCTTTTCAGCTTTCAATACTATTGGAATTACAATGCAGCCTATGAGCTGACAATGCCTGCTTTTCTCTTTGCAGGGTTATGATTTCTACTGTGCATTAAAAGCAGTTCAAATGTCCTTTGTTTTTCCTGTTTTGTTTTTGTATGTGTGCAAAGAACTTTTTTACAGCATTGCTCAGCCTGTGGTGTATGAAAGGCTGCATTGATTGATTTATATATATATATATATAAAAAAAAAAGATTATATATATATATATCTATATCTATCGTGGTTGGGGACCGGAGGGAAGCCTAAACACTGAGAAATCTACGGCGTGCACCTGCCTCTACGAGGCATATACAGCGCTCACGTGGGCATAATTCAATCCTGCTGTCCCCCGATTCTAACATGGTGTATGCTGGGAGCTGTAGGCTCACATATGACTACAGTTAACCCAATTGGAGCAGGATCAGCTGTTCTTCCGTGGATGGGAGTGCCGCAGTATTTACAGAGGAGGGAACCGGAGCAAACCGTTTGAAAGGAGGCGTCTGAGGAAGGCTGTGAGCCGAAATGCATTACGCTGTTTTTCATTGTGAATAAAAGCTTCCCGAAAGATTCCCCGCTGTGTCCTCGTGCTACTTACCTGTGAGTGGCTTTCTTCATGTATTGCCGCGCCCGCCAGAAGCGCGCCAAACGAGGACCCGTCCTACAAGAGTCCTGGGAGCTTTTTGGCATGAACTGTAACGTATCAAGGTGTTGATTCTGCCCGGGACCACCACAAATATTGGGCCATCCCTGTGGCCGCTGCCAGCTGGTGGCCTGTGACTGCACGGGGAAGCAAACTCACTATAGTTTGTTTCACGGCCCGCTTTGTCCCATGATCGTGGTTGGCGCGTTGGGGACCTGAGGGAAGCCTAAACACTGAGAAATCTACGGCGTGCACCTGCCACTACATGGCCCCCCTCTACGAGGCATATACAGCGCTCACGTGGGCATAATTCAATCCTGCTGTCCCCCGATTCTAACATGGTGTATGCTGGGAGCTGTAGGCTCACATATGACTACAGTTAACCCAATTGGAGCAGGATCAGCTGTTCTTCCGTGGATGGGAGTGCCGCAGTATTTACAGAGGAGGGAACCGGAGCAAACCGTTTGAAAGGAGGCGTCTGAGGAAGGCTGTGAGCCGAAATGCATTACGCTGATTTTCATTGTGAATAAAAGCTTCCTGAAAGATTCCCCGCTGTGTCCTCGTGCTACTTACCTGTGAGTGGAGATATATATATATATATATATATATATATATATATATATATATATATATTCAATCAAATGCCCAAGCATTTGATTGAATGAAAAAGCGGCGGAGAGCCGTGAAACGCGCCAGGCTCAGACAATTCATGCAGTGAGAATCAAGACAAGTTGATCGTGAATGCCGGAAGGTGGGCGAACTGTCGAGTGCTTCCCTGAGCTCCTTGGGCATTTGATTGAAAAAATAGTGACACGGCGCCCTGGCCGTGGGGGAATGCACCATCTCCTAATATTGAGAGGCTGAGGCGAGGAACTGCATCCATGCCAGTCAGCACAGTGAGCCGTTTTGAAAAGAAGCCTTGCCTTGATACTTCTGTAACCTACCAAGGATAACATGAAGCTTTTTATTTACAGGTTGACGCATGGAACCCACTCAGGGTATTGAACTCATTGCTTCGAGGACTACATGTCCCATCAGGCTGTACACTGAGACGCACTTAGCGAGTCCCACGAGGGTTAATTACTTCATTAAAAGACGCCTTGCATTATAAAAGAAGGAAGCGTCCTGCGTCAACCTTATGCAAATTGCCTTTGAAAATGCGGCGGAGAGCCGTGAAACGCGTCGGGCACAGAGAATTCATGCAGTGAGAATCAAGACAAGTTGATCGTTAATGCCGGAAGGTGGGCGAACTGTCGAGTGCTTCCCTGAGCTCCTTGGGCATTTGATTGAAAAAAAAAATATATATATATATATATATTTATTTATTTTCCGGGGTCCCCGCGGATGGGCGGGAATATTCAAGTGCTTATGACTTTGATGAGGATACACCTGGAAGAGCACTAGGATTACAGGTAAGTAACTTATCCTTACTCCTGCTATTTCCTTGTGCTAAAGGACTATTTTGATCTCTGCGCTCTCAGTGCTTTCCTACAGATGGACAAAGGCAAAAGCTCACGCTGGCCTAGGTCCTATCCTAGACTGGATGGTGGCTTTGAACTTTCAGGATGCATATATCTGCATCATGTCCGGCTGGCCTACAGGCGCTACCTGCAGTAGCAGCATTTTCAGTTTGCAGTGCTCCCTTTTGGCCTCCACATTACCTCTCAGGTGCTCATGAACATGATAGTTCATGGTTGGGTGTTTACAGTCTTCTCCTACCTCAACTAATGGCTGATGAAGGCGGGCTTCCCTCACTCAGTCATCAACCACCTCCAGGCGACAGAGAAACTCTTCATCGTTGGGTTTCAGTACTAACTTGCTGAACTCACATCTGACTACTTCACAGGTGCTTCCTTTCATTAGAGCCATTCTGGATATGGTACAGGTCCCCCCAGAGCAGAGAGCCAGGACCTTTAGCTATGATCCCAATGTTTCAGCTTCTGTCCTGGTTATCAGTGCGGTTGACCCTGAGATTGTTGGCCCGCTGTATTCTTTTCCTCCTGCTGGTCAAACATGCAATATGGCAAATGCAGGCTCTGTGGTGAGACCTGAAGTCCTAGTGGGCATAGCACCAGACAAATGTATTAGTATAGATCCAGATTTTAGAGGAGACAGCAAAAGACCTGCAGTGGTGGCTGCTGAGTCCGTGGCAGACCCCTCTCCTTACCCTACCCAGATGGGGCAGTGGTGACAGATGCATCACTTCTGGGTTGAGGAGGCTGTCTAGCAGAGGTGGAGATCAGAGGGCTCTGGTGGAAGCTCGACTCCACATAATTTTGTTGTTGTTTATTTTTAAGCCCTTAAAAATGCTCTCACTGGTTCTTATTTTACAGACTTTTGGGTCTTCCATTGATGGAATCCCTCGGAATGCTGCTGCCCGAACCGGACACGGCTTTATGAAGGCTGATTACAGCTCTCCACAAGACATATACACTAAGTACCTCAACAATACAGCACTTCTTTGCAAGACTTTCAGCGTCGTCTATTATATATGCATCTTGTGTGAAACACTTTGCTTACCTCACAGCTTTATGGTCTCCCAAAGGGGACACGCACTAGGATTTGCCTGAAGATCGGGGAGCTTATCTCTCCGAATGCCCTGAAGAAGCCCATATACGGGCGAAACGCATTGGCTGCGTGTACAGTTTTTCATGAAATAAAAGATATAATCATCTAACATCAACCTCTCGCTTCATCTGTTTTGGTTGGCAATTTTGCCGTCATTGTACGTTTTATTTTCCTTGTTGCCTCTCGGATTTTTGCTGTATTTATAAAATAATTTGTATTTGAAGCTTCTGTGATATTCCTTTAGCTTTGTTGTAAATACCCCACTGAAGTTTCTTATGGTTGACATTCATTTGTTGCTGTGGTTTAAGTGATGTGGTGTGTGTTCTAATTCTATATTTGTACTTTTTATCCAGCAGAAAAAGAAAAAGGAAGTTTCAAAACAACCGATCAAGGGACATGTACATAAGGAAAATGGAAAGGAAACCCCTTCCGAACACATGGTCTTGAGTGAGGAGCGAGGATCTTTACCATCTCTAGTAGCCACTTCATCTCGAAGGACTAAGCAAGATAAGAACCTCAAGCGTGGGCATGCTCGGAAAGAGGCTTCAGGGGATGCAGTGGGACACCCTGTTCTCCAGCAACAGACTAACACAGAGTCAGTAATACACACTGGTCTTGCTGCTAAGCGTTCATTGCTTCCCAAATCGGTTAGCAGAGAAGAGGCGCCTGGCTCCAGTAGCATGAAGCCCATTTGCTCAGAGGAGCCCTTCAGCGGTCATAGCGGAAAAGATGGAGGCAAGCTGAATGAAAAGATCCCTCCAGCAGAAGCAGCTGTTCCTGAACTAGTCAGTTGTGGTTCTAGTGTCTTGGAATTGCGGTCTGGTCAAACAAAAGAGGTCTCAAAAGAGGAAGTGAGTGCTTTCATGTTTTACGATGAGGGGTTCCTGCTTTTGGTCTTTTTTTCGTGAATTGCAGTTGGCATTACCACTGTTTTCAGAATTTACAAAAAAAATTGTAATAAGTAGTTGTCCCTTTTGGTGCCAAACATTTTAGTGGAGACAGTTTTTTTCCATCACCTTTTTATTGTAGTAGGACCATGTCCTACTACAATAGGTGATGAGCAAAGATAGAAGATTCACATGCTCATTTTTGCACATTGGAAAATGTGTGTTGGTGTGTGTGTGTGTGTGTATACGCGTCTCTATCACTGCAAAGCACACATACATATGAAGGGCACGTCCAGTAACAAGGCCGCATTGCAGGAACATCCTTCAGCAATAGATAAAATTGCTGTGATGCATAAAGAGCCTTCAGATATTAACGGTTTTCCGAAAAATTCAAGTGTCATTCAGCTGAGCACTCCTCCCCATCCACCCCCTCCTACATGCTCCATGTCCTACTCGTATGTTGTACATTGAGAAAGTGTTGGTCAAGGAAATGTTTAAAAAAAAAAAAAGCCTCACGGGGTTTACTTAGTTGTCTTGGTTCATTTGCCTCGGATTTTTATGGGAATGACTTAAACATTAATCAACACTCTTATCAACCAGCTTGCAATATCAAAATGCACTCTTCCCGCAAAGCACTCCTCTTTAGAGTCCCATTTTCATCTTTCGTGATGCCACAAAGGAAAATGTTAACGGCTTCAGTGAGGGGCCTAAAACAGCGAGAGAACCACTTCCTAGGCCACAGAGTGCTTGATGAAGTTTGCGCCCTCATGCAAAGAAGTAGGCCTCCGGAAACCCCAGACCCGCCAGACCTAGCTCCTCTTGTGGTGGGCAACAGAGCGATAACATCTGGAGTGCATTGTATACCCCTTGTACCCTTACATAAGTATGTAAGGGCACCAAGGGGTATGCAGTGCATTCCAGTACAGCACATACCTCTTGTTGCCCTTGCAGAAGTATGTAAGGTCACCGAGGGGTATCCACTCTAGTGCATACCTCTTGGCACTCTTATATACTTATGTAAGGTTACCGAGGGGTATGCAGTGCACTCCAGTGCAGTGGATACCGCTCAGTGCCCTTACATGCTTATGTAAGGGCACCAAGAGGTATGCAGTGCACTCCAGTGCAGTGCATATCCCTCGGTGCCCTTACATATTTATGTAAGGGCACCGAGGGGTACTCACTCTAGTGCATACCTCTTGGCACTCTTATATACTTATGTAAGGTTACCGAGGGGTATGCAGTGCACTCCAGTGCAGTGGATACCGCTCAGTGCCCTTACATGCTTATGTAAGGGCACCAAGGGGTATGCAGTGCACTCCAGTGCAGTGGATACCGCTCGGTGCCCTTACATGCTTATGTAAGGGCACCAAGGGGTATGCAGTGCACTCCAGTGCAGTGCATATCCCTCGGTGCCCTTACATATTTATGTAAGGGCACAGAGGGGTACTCACTCTAGTGCATACCTCTTGGCACTCTTATATACTTATGTAAGGTTACCCAGGGGTATGCAGTGCACTCCAGTGCAGTGGATACCGCTCGGTGCCCTTACATGCTTATGTAAGGGCACCAAGGGGTATGCAGTGCACTCCAGTGCAGTGCATGTCCCTCGGTGCCCTTACATATTTATGTAAGGGCACCGAGGGGTACTCACTCTAGTGCATACCTCTTGGCACTCTTATATACTTATGTAAGGTTACCAAGGGGTATGCAGTGCAGTGGATACAGCTCGGTGCCCTTACATGCTTATGTAAGGGCACCAAGGGGTATGCAGTGCACTCCAGTGCAGTGCATATCCCTCGGTGCCCTTACATATTTATGTAAGGGCACCGAGGGGTACTCACTCTAGTGCATACCGCTCGTTACTCTTATATACTATTGTAAGGGCACCGAGGGGTATGTGCACTGCAGTGGTACTTAAACAGGGCTGGAAGAGAGAGCAGGCCCTCTGTTGGTTAAAAATCACTGCTGTTTAAAGTGTAATCTGCACTGGTTTTTAAAAATAGATGGACTGCGCCCTCTCCGCTTTGTTCAAGTTCCATTACAGTGCTGACTTAATTCCACCGGCGGAACAGCAGAACTAATGAGGAATTTTGCGTTACAGGAGTAACCCAGAATTACTCAATTTCTCAAAAACGCTCTTTGCCTGTTTTAAAAACAAGAAGGGAAAATGTTGACTCCTCTAGGCTGTTTGTACAAAGAACCAGCTTGAGCCTGCACCTTTAGAATTTCAGAAGATGCTAGCCTTCCAGTCAGGCAGGGTAGGGTTACAGAGGTAGTCCGTCTTTTTCAACTCATTGAAAGGATCAGCCAAATACTGCTGTCCTTTATGGCTAATTCCTACTGACCACTTACATTTTTTACTCACCTTTTTGGCTTCACTTGAGATCTTTCACCATATTTCAGAATTGTCCTGCCTTTGTGGTATTTGCCACTTTTTCTGCGTCTTCTGAAGTGTTTCTCTCCCGATCTCTTCCATGAGCAGTCATGTTAGCTTTTTTTAGCATGTTTGCTTTATTGTGGGTGAATGCCCTGGAAAGAAGCAAATGACACTTTTGTCATCTGTCTTTTAGATAGATTCTCTCGCTATCATGATGCGAAAAGTGTTTCACCTGCACTGCTGTCAGTAATTCTGTTCGGGCTCCACATCTGCCACTTCCTCCTCACCTCCCTGAAGAGAAGACTAGAAGGTGCACACAGAACTGTTCATTAGAATTGATATATGCTATTTGTAGCCACCTAGCTAAAAGGTAGCAGAGCACTTTACAGGAAGATAGGGAAGCATACAATCAACCAGTGATGGGAGAGGTAGCTGGATTTTGGGAGTTCAGGTGTGCTATTCACTGCATTGTGATGCAGTGTTCCTGAAAGAGTTGCTTCTTTAACTCTTTCCTAAATTGAAGCAACATCAAGGCTGTCTTGATGAATGCTGGGAGGTTGTTCCTGATCCTTGGTGTATAGATGGAGAAGACCTTCTGCCTCATTATTTATTTTTTATACTTGTTAGCCTCAAGGCTGATGGTGGCTTTGCTGAAAGTTACGAGAGCCACCAGAGATGCTGAGCTTGTTTGCAGAATAAGCAGGGGTGCTGGTTGTGATGTCTTTGTAAATGATTTTGAAGATAGTTTGGGCCAACAAGGGAAGTCAGTGCAGTTTCATCTGAATGAGGGTGATGTGATCATATTTCTTCAGGACCTGGATGAGAGGTGCTTTGTCCTATAGTATGACCTTAAATTGGGGCGGGGCAGAGGGCAGTGTGGAACGTGGAGGACTATGAAGCAGGGTGTTTCCTACTTCCAGATACAAAAGTATAAGAGCTTGAACTGTAGTTCTAAAGTCACATTCTGGAAGAAATGGTTTTTGTTTCTTAAGAAGAGAGAACTGGTTCTAGGCTGACTTTTTTTGGCAGCAATGTGTTCCTTGACGGTGCAATTAGTGTCCTGGGTGAATCCAAGTGACTTGGCTTTGAGTGAAAGTTGGAATTTGAAGCTGTCATGGTTTAGGTCACTGAGCCAGGTTTGTACGGTTTCTCATTTGCTGTTCCTGGCAAATGACAGGATTTCCGTCTTGACTGCGTTGAGCTTGAGGTTTGTGCTGGGCATCCTAGTCTGGATGACTTGTAGACCATGTTTGAGGCAGTGGATGTCTGAAGTGAAGAAAAAGACTTTAAAGTAGAGCTGTGTATCATCTGCATATTGGTGATTGATGCTTTTGGCTGTGAGTAGAGCCCCAAGAAGGTTCCATGTAGCGGTTGAAGATCACATGGGGCAGTATGAAACTCTGGGTGACTTGGTAGGGGATGGGGATGTTTTTGAGGCTGGTGTGGTGCCCATGTGAACAATCTGGTTTATGCTGGAAAGATATGAAGAGAACCACTGAAGGACATTGGCATTTAATCCACCTTGAGACTCCAGGGTGTGGATAAAGATGGGACGGCTGACTGTCTTTGAAGGAGAAGCAGCAGGAGGGTCACTCTCTCTGTTTGAGAGAATTAATTTAAGAGATCTTGCAGATCCATCTCTCACACCTCTTTATTAGACATGAGCACTTATTATGCTGCATTCTCCTCATTGAATACTTCTAGTGGGTGACAGTGTCATTTTTCATGACCTGAAACAGAGCAGCTAGAAGGCTTAAAATTGAAGTTTTGTGCTAGATATCCCTACTTTTTTGCCAAAACAGAGGCTAGACCCCTAGTTGCTCCGATTCCCATGTTGCTGGAAGCCATGATGCACACATTCCAGATCAACGACATATGTGAAAACAGGAATGTTGCGGAGAGAAGAAATATAGAGACTCAGATTATGATCTTTTCTTCTTGTGGAATATGCTGCCTCGTGAACTTTTTGTGGTTTCTACAGTGAGAAAAAGTTACAATACATCGAGCTCAACCTCCTCTGCTTTACAAAAAAGGAAAGGGAAAAGATGGATGCAATTAAGACAGTTTGATCAACTTAAGCTTTGTCATTGAGTGGTTCTAATTTGTCTGGGATAATGCAGTAGAGCTCTGCGGAACCATTTATATTAATTTTTTGCTAGTTTGCCAAGAGATGTTGGAGAGGAATTCAAAGACAGCCTGTAAGAAGAAATAATATATTCTCATCAAACACTCGGTACAGCCAAGTGTTCGGCTGACCTGCTGCCCATGACACATGTCCTGGTCTTTCTTGGAGACGCTCCTCGGGTGCAATGCAACAGAAGATTCTTCATCTGCCTTTATCTGGGTACTCATTTCAGTTCTCATGGGGGCGATGAGATACAACACAATGAAACAAAATCTGAGACATTGGAGTTGACAGCCTGGAGAAAAGAATAGCATTCTGTACGGTAAAGTTAGATGGTTTTGTCAGGGACAACAATACTTCCACTTACTCTTTTGGAAAAAGGTAACAGCTGCAGTATTTCAGCAGAATAACAAAATCCAAAGAGGTACGGGCTCTGACCAGCATCTGAGGCTGCGAGAAAAGGCTTCATCCACCAGACAATGACACCCTCTCCCTGCCACCTACTTCCAGCACCCTGATTTGGGATGGGGTTATTTCCAACTGCTTGCCCTCCATCCATTTGGCCTCATGGCAGATGATAACAGTACAGTTGGGTGCTCTTTATAGTCCAGAGAGGTTATAAAATGAGATTCCACTCTTCTCCATCTTCTATTCCTTTGAGGGTGTCGAAGTTGTACCATCTCACGTGTTTGTTTCAGGTGGTCCAGAATCTCTTACTCCAAATGACAGTCAGAAAGGTTCCCAGACTGCGGAAGAACAAGGGCGCGGACTCTTGTTTCATTAGTAAGGGGGAAAGATCCAAGTGTTGACTATTGTTAAATGCAGATTTGGAACATGCACGCAGATATGTAAACAGGGCAGACTTTCAGATGTTAGCACTGCACCCGATGCCCCACACCTGCACCAGGGAGACTGAGTGGCATTAAATGGGTGAAGCTGCAATATCCAAATGTTGCCAATTTGTATGTTTTTAAAAACCGTTTTAAAATTTTTCAAATAGTGTTTCCGGGTTCCACTAGTCATGCTAAAGTATATGATTTTGTTGAAAATACCCAGGCCTAAGTAACTTACTATCGTCTGTTGTAAAGCTGTGAAGGAGCAGGTGATTGTGTGTATTATGGTCAGTGAATGTGAAGAGACACTTGTCAGCACAGGAGTAGATAGAAGAAATCTGATATTTGTCAGTTCGTTGCTTATAAGTAACTTACTTTCTGGTGTTATGAAGCTGTGAAGGAGCAGGCGAAAGGAGCTGGTGTTTGTGGGTATTTCAGTCCGTGAAGGCGAAGAGACACTTTTCAGGGCAGGAGTTGATGGGAGGTATCTGGTATTTGTCAGCCCTTTGCAAGTAAGTAACCTTCTTTCTTCTGTTGGGTAGTTCTGATGTGCAGGTGATGGTGTGAATTTTGGTCACTGAAGGTGAAGAGACACTTGTCAGCACATAAGTTGGATCTGATATTTGTCGGTGGTCAGGAGTAGGGTTTTTTGTAGTTCTGTTTTTGAATTTTCATTTAAAAATAGCCAATTAAAAGAAAAAAAGTGCTACTAGGAGGTCGATATTATTATTGTGAATCCTTTTGAAAGGACAAGGTAAAGCACTAAAGGGGCAGTGCAGTGTTCTGGCAACCTCCACTTTCCACCGTTGTCAGCACATTAGGCAGTCCTTATTGTAGGATAGCCTTGCACTTTGTACTTAATCCCACAGGAGTGGTACGTCTCAAAAATTGGAAGTATTTCTGTGAGGAAATGCTGACGAGTTTAACAGTGTCCATTCTTGAATCAAAACGAACACAAACAAATTTCAGATTTCTCAGAGAAAAAAAATGTAAAAGACCGAGAAAAGGGACTGGTGAAAAATGAAAAAGCAACTATCAGGAAAGCCAGTAGCTTCGGAACTCCATCACTAAGGGTGCAGTTCCCTATTATAACTCTAGTACCTACCCTTCTCCGCTATCCATATTTGTAAATCTGAAGTAGCTGTTTCTGATTGGTGGAAGCTAATTAAAGTGGGTGTGCTTTTTAAATGATCATTGTTTTACAGTAAAGTGAGCGTCTGTGGTAAGTGTTTGACTTCAATTAATATTCCGATGTAGGAGAACTAGGATTAGTGGTAAGAAACGTTTTCATCTGCAGAGTACAAATACATCATTTGGTGAGCTTTCATGAGTCACTGTTTTGGTTGAGGGATTTGGTGTCCGAGAGAGCTAGCATTACTCATCACGATGGAGGGACAGAGCTTGGATGTGTGCTAGTGTGGGTTTAATTGCATGTCTAACCTGAAACAAATCAGAGTTATATTCTTTAATCTGTTCCTACGCTGGACTTTTCACGTCCCTTCTTACTGTTTACAAAAAGGAACCTGTTGTAGGAAATAGTTTTCTGCATTCAGGGTGGCCCACAATGTTTGATTCACGAGGCCACAGTTAGAAATGTACTGATTGTTAAGGGTGGAGGCTTTGCAGACTAGATTATAACCCATAATTTTATTACTTTTTTAAGGCACTTTACCAAAATTATACAAACCCTGTAACCATCCGCATAGGCCAGTGTTTCCCAAACAATGGGTCGCATTCCGATATTTGGTGGGTCGCTAAAGTCCAAGCTATAAATAAATATGCCTTTAAATTCTGCATGTACCTTGTCACATTTGCTGTGCTTCAAAGACAGAGGTCAATGTCAGGCTGTGTCTTCTGACAAGTTGTTGCTTATTTTTTAACACGGGGATTGGTGTTTACAAACTCCTCTCACTTTGCAGTCAGAGAAGGAAAAGTAACCTGAATTCTGTGACAATCTTGCTTGGTTACAGGTGTGTGAAAGGAAAGCCAGTAGGGTGTAATTTTTTGTAAGACACAACAACATGTAAATACCTGTAAATGAACTGTGCACATTCAGCAGTTAGACGAAAGCAAAAATGAAGCACATTTTTTGTATTTTTGAGGTGTGATGGAAACAAAGATTAATAGGATCAAAACAAATCAAGGCACTTGGTGATGCACAAATAATGAATATTCACTGAAACCCATTTTCCACACATCAATTTGTGTGCGGTATAGTGTTATCATTAAAATGGGTATGTATCTGTGTGCAAATTTAGTGGTTATTTCAATGGAAAATGTGCTGTCGGTAAATGACAGTACGCTACTACAGAATGCTTTAGTTAGATTAAGGTATCGCCTGACTCGTGTCCATTAAAGCTAGGTGGGTCGCAAAAGTTTGTTGTTCCAAAAATTGGGTCATGGTTCTAAAAAGTTTTGGAACCACTGGCATAGACCATTGCGAAACGCAAAGTGATGCATTTTTACAGTCTGTTATAATGGAGTAGAAAGTCGAAAGGGTGTACAGATAAGCATATTTTGAGAGGGGGGGCAAAACAACTTGAAAGGGTAAATAACAAGAGGTGACGTGGACTGCCAAAGCAAGAATGAAGCAAGGTTGCAGATAGATTTGGAAGTGATGGAAATATATTTAAAGCACATTGTTTGGCAAGTAATTCGCCATTGTAGTTGACAAAAAAAAGAAAGAATGAGGGTAGCAGAGAAAGTTGAAAAAGAGCAGAAGTATTATAATTTAGAGAATTTTGTGGAGAGCAACAGAAGGCAGGGAGACCAAGAAGGAGTTGCAATAAAAATGTGAGAGAGAATGGATATGTGCGCACGGGGACATGAGTGTCAGTGGTAAGACAAGACCATGCAGCATACATTCAAATGCTGCAATATACAGTAACAAGCATTTGCAATGCAATAGGTCTCGCATTTACACAAGTTTGATCTATTGGCATTGTAAATGACAATGCCTTTTATTTTATGTTTTGGTTTTTAAAACGTAAATAAAAGGCATTGTCATTTCCAATGCCAATAGCTTAAACTAGCGTAAATGCGAGACCTATTGCATTGCAAATGCTTGTTTATACAGCACCTCTTTTATCAACAATTCATCCAACCAATGTGCTGCTGATACACAAATCACCTCTTCCCCACTCTCATGAAACACTGCTGCATCATAGCTACTGTGCGCTGAATGCCACTGCACTCCCTCCCTCATGTTCAGCGCTACGACACTTGCCTCACATTCCATCATCTACTGCGTCATTTGCCGGTTCTAACAACAACAAAAAGTTCCCAGCTCACACCGATTCAAAGTTAGTCAAATAAACAAGCCACACGTGACGCAAAGCCGTGGCAGACCATTTGCCGATGTTAACTAGTTCTGCATTCAGGCATTAAACTGGTACTAATGAGGTAAGAATACCAAGGTCACCAATGAACTGCGGAAGGGTTCCTGTGTGCAGCATTAAACTAACTCTGAAAAATGTCATTCAAACACCGTGGTCAAAATGTTGTCCTTTATTATTCATGGATACCCCAGTTACTCAATAAGTACTGCCCCAAAGCAGCAGCTATTTCAAGCAGGCACACAGCCCCGAATGTTTTCATTTCCGAGATCGGATGCCTTTAACCTTACAGTGCCTCCTAATTAGACCCCTACATCCAAAACATGTAATTAACAATACTGCTTTACAGAGCTATTTGGTAATGGAAAGAGCTGTTTCTAGAGGTTCAACGACAAGACATCTAAACCCAAACTGACGACCAGTTTCAAAACCTAACTGGGCTCGCAGAGAGGTACTCGTTTTATAACATTAAGTGTGCGCAACTAGCTTTGCTCAATACTGAGTGCAACACTGTATGTGGCACATATATTTACCCTCGGACTTCGAAAGGACGGTGTTAGTAAAACAGCGTCCCCGTAGTTCCAAGCAGGATAGAATTAATGTTCCTCAGGAAATATCCCCTCCTCGGGGTCTTGCTGAGATCCCGTGACACCCTGAAGAAGGAGGCAAGTGGCGGCTTGAAGCAATAGAATTGGCCGGGACAACAATAACTACTTATTCAAAAACAGCGGTCGACCTCGAAGCTGGGGAACAGGGTTCGCGTCTCGGCAACGACGCTCAACATCCTGTATTTCTGGGAAAATCACTTCATCTCCCTGTGTCTACCAAAATGAATGGTCCTTCTGCAACGAAACTGGTGCTCATGTAAAGCGCTATGATACCTGATATCCTCGGGACTAGTTCGCGCTATATAAAACTTTTAAAATATTTACATATATTTTTGACCTAATGAACAGGGCGGACACCAACAAACGCCGAGGATGCTGTACAGCAAACTGATGGTCATCACTAAAATGAAGCATAAAATGCATATTACGAACGCCAAGAATGCTCCCTGAAAAGCGCGAGTGCCGAGAATGCTGTACAGCAAACTGATGGTCATCACTAAAATGAAGCCTAAAATGCATATTACGAACGACAAGAATGCTCCCTGAAAAGCGCGAGCGCCGAGAATGCTGTACAGCAAACTGATGGTCATCACTAAAATGAAGCATAAAATGCATATTACGAACGCCAAGAATGCTCCCTGAAAAGCGCGAGCAAGGCGAGCAAAATATGCAGTCAGGGTGGGCGGCGAGCAAAATATGCAGTCAGGGTGGGCGGGGCCTAATGGAGACAGGGCGGACACCAACCCCTCTTCCAGAGAAGCTGGACACAAAAGCGACGACAATAGTCCTCGCCAAGGCGAAGCAGCGCATGCGCGCTGCAACGCAGGCGAGACCTAAAAAGTGAGGAAGGAGGTGTTGGCTGCAAAACGATCAAAGAAGATTCTGAATCTAGGGAAAGTGGAGGAGAAGTCAGGATGGGAAAGGACACTGTAGAAAGCACTAAGAAAGTAGGGGGAGGAGAAGTTCACTTTTGGAGCTGATAATTTGTTTTTTATTTTTTTAGGTGGGGTCATATGTTAAGAACCTTTTAAAAAGTACCTGTTTTTTTCCCTTTTTTATTTGTTTGTGAAAGGCTGAAGATATGGAAGAGAGAATGCCTTCTTTACAGACGACCCTTTCCTGCTCTGAGATGCCCATCCCTCTTCCTGCTGTGTCCTCTTGCCTGGATGATGTAAACGTGCAAGAAATTGTGTTGCCGGGGCCAATGGAGACAGAAGCTACTGTGCAATGTGATATGGATGCTCCAGCTGCCCTTGATTCCCTTGATGGCTGCTGTCCTCTTGGTCCTTGCCCTGCAGTCCCACCAAACGAGACCAGGGACAGTGAACGTTTGTTTCCAAGATTGCCAGCACCTGAGGGAACTTCCAGTATCCTAGACAGCAGAGATGAAAAGAATGACCAGTCGATGGAGGCTAGCTGTTCAGATGACATAACAGAAGGTAATGCTGTATTTTCTTATCACAGTGGTGCTGATGGCCATGATTTCGCACAGCAATATTTCCATTTATGAAAAAAGAAATGAGGGCTGGATTAACAAAATCCCATTCTGTTGTCAGACGTGCAGAATTTATTCAGGTAATTTATTTTCATTGTTTCAAATGTACTTCTTCCCCATCGTAACCTTTAGAAGGTAGGCCAGTCCTTATCTATGAGGCAGGGAGCACTTTTCCCACCCCGTTTTTCCTCCGAATCCAGGCTTTTTTTTGTAATAATGCCTTCCATTTGTTTACTGTTAATAGTTCTTTATTCTACACCTAGCACTTTTCAATATTTGTGCCTATGCAATGCTTGAATTACACTTATGGTTCTTAACTGTATTTCACAGCTATCACTGAGACATGGATTAGTCGCAAAGACTTAGATACTCACTCATCCCTTCAAACTGATCCTGCCATATTTTTGCACATTGTGGAAACACCTTAGTAGTGTATGTATTGAAAGCTAACAATTCTCTACCTCGCCAGTTTCAGCACCAACCGCTTCCCCCATCATTTTAATACCTCTTGATCTTGGTCAATGCCGATTCAAAGATAGTGTTTTGGCCATTTATCACCCTCTCCTCAAAATTGCCCATTTCTTTGATGAACTGGGCACTGTTGTTACCACCCCAGCCCACTGTTTCCCCCCCCCCCCCGTCCCACACCACCCCAATTGTTTTTTTTGGGGAGATCAGCCTGAATCTCGGCCACCCACTGCAGTAAAGTCTTCTTTTTTACAGCTCCTCTCTGCCCACTGTTTCTTCACAAATTCAAAGCCAAGGAAAATGCCTAAAAATGATTCTGATAACCAAACTGCTCTTACTTTATAAACATCATTGACTCTTTGCAGTCAGACCACGTCATCGTGCAAATACTAGTCAGTGTCCTTTCACCCTCCTTTTTATAGTAACACACATCTCCAAAAAGATACACACTTCTGACTCCAGCATTCCTAAATTTGATACCCAACGATCTCACACCTCTGCAAGTCGCCACATTTTTCATCAAATGTAGTGATATCCTTAAGCTTTACTTCAGTTTTTATTACCCTCTGTGTACCTACCAGCCAACGTCTCCACAAAAATCTCTATCATTTGAGATATTCTAACAGTACATGCTGCTCCACCACCATCACTCAAACTTTGAACCACTCTCTACTTGTCTCACACTTTACTATAACATCGCCCATAGAGCTAATTTCTACAATTAAACCTGCTAATCAGTTATGTCCAGCTTCTGCCTACAAACTGTCAATCCTCTTCTTAAAACTGTAAAACTCTTCTCTCTCTAGCTCCTCTGTCTTTGCAAGATGTTCAGCCTCTAGTGCTTGTTTGGAATATTACAAGTTGTTTACTTCAAGAGTTTGTTTCGGTTTCTAGAATGACTCATGATAACCTAACTGAAATCCACATTACAGGACTCAAGACTCTCACCTTAGATTAGTTTATATTTTTTTCTTCACTGAAATATGATTATTTACTTCTGCATGTATAATGCTTGAAATGCTTAGTAAAGGCGCTGTCAACCACTTATTTCCCATCCATAAGGGTAGGTAGGTTTGGCATGTTAATCGACCATGCGACAAGCTAAGGATGAATTGAATGGAGAGTATTTGTAGTGAAATTAAATAATGTTTAAAACTCTTTGGTCCACTTAGTCCTCTTTCTTCTCATGAATGTCAACGTGTTTCATATGAACAGATAACCACATAGGTGCTCTGCAAATATCTGTAAGTGAAATGCCACCAAAGAAAGTCAGAACGCCTCCTTTTTTGTATGTTTGTTTGTTCAGAACTGAACTTGGAGACAGACAATGGGGTTAAAAACAACCTTTGATAAAAATAATAGTGTTTGAGAGGTACTGGCGTTACTGGAAGTATGATGTATTCGTGTCCAAATCAAATTCCAAGTGGGTATAGGGATAGTGTGTTGCAAATCGGATTCCCATAAAATTTAAATTTTACTTTTGGGGCGGGAGGGAAGAGAGAAATGGAGATATTTATATACGTGAGAGGTCCGAACGGAGGAAGAAGTAGGTAAGGGTTCGAATATATAATCAGAGGGGGGCGGCGGAGTGTTCCAGAAAGAAGGGAGAGTTGTTGGCTTAATAGCAATCTTAAAGAATCATAATGACAAAGGGATGTGGAAGGTAAAGTAAATTTAATTTGAACTTCCTGAGAGGATAAAAAAAATCATATCCTTTAGTAAGTGTTTAACTTGGATAATTCCCCTAGTAGAGTTATGAGTGGGAGAGTAGAAGGTAAATTCGAAACTATCCGGATTATATATTCTCCAGGCATCAACCAAGCCTCTGGAATGAATAGTGTTAATGAAGGTTTTTTGCATTTTATTGGGAATGTACTTTGCAGTGGATTTCCTGTCAATGAAGGGATCCATAACCTGATTACAATCACCACCCACCAGGAGGTTAGAACCATGACCGGATTGAAGAGTGTGGGACATGGACAACCAAAACTGTGAATCATCACCAGTGGGACCATAAATGTTAAGAAGAGAAATAGGGGGAACCATTAATAGTGAGATGTAAAAGAAGCCATCTGCCATCAGCATCTCTCTCTTCCCTCTCTATAGTCAGAGAGAGAGATTTATAAAATAGTGTCACCACGCCATTCTTTAGGTCTTTAGCTGGGGAGCAATAAACGTGCCCGACCCATTGTTTTTTAAGAGAGCTAACATATTGTTCGAGGCATATGAGCTGCAGATTGTACACTTTTGCATAGATCACCATCTGGTGTTGGGCTCGGATGTTTGCATGTTGTTTTTGTCTTCGAAGAAGTCTTTGTAGTCACGAGGTTGGTGACTCCTCCTTCGGTGGACAGTGCGCATGGGCATCGACTCCATCGTTAGATTGGTTTTTTTCCGCCATCGGGTTCGGATGTAACTTGCTGCGCTCCGGATCGGTGTCGTTATTGAACCCCCCTTTCGACGCGCAATTACAGCTATCCGACGGTATTGTCTCGATCGCGTATCCTTCGACGTGCCCTCCACAAAACTTCAAATTCTTCCACATCGGCGAACTTCGACGCGGGCCGTTGGGCCTACCCGCACCGGTAGTGACGGACGTCGATGGAACGGACTCCCTTTAAAAAATGTCCCCAGTTTGGTGCTAAATTCCCACACTCGGACCTCCATCCTGTTTGTAATCTGTGCCTCTCTCCGGAACATAGAGAGGACGACTGAGGCTTGTCTCTCATTCAAATCCAAGAAGACTATCCGGGATCGACGAGCTCGACGCCACGAGATGTCCCGAGGCACAGGTTCCATTCCGGACATCTTCCATCCAGGTCCCGACAGCCTTCCGGAACCAGAAGAGGAGCAGGTCTCGGTCTACGAAGCAGACGACTCCGACGCCGAAGATGGCATCACATCGGCGCAACGGGACGTAAGAACCGAGACCCCCGCCCCACCCAAGCCCATACCAAAGGCTCCGGTGACACCTTCGCCTCCGGGCTCAGGTCCACACCGAACGAAAACTTCGAATGCCCCGCCTCCGGGCCCGGCTCCGAAGGATAGAGAAAAGCCTTCCGGCTCGAGCCAGCCACCCGGTTCCGAAAAACCATCTTCGGCACCGAAAATTAAGTCACCCGAGATGCCGCGCCCTCCTCCGTCGGCACGGGAGAAACATTCGGCGCCGAAACCGGCAAAAGACCACTCGACACCGAAGCAACCGGATAAAAGCTGGGCACCGAAGCAGCCGGATAAAACCTCGGCACCGAAGCAGCCGGATAAAACCTCGGCACCGAAGCAACGGGATAAGACTTCGGCACCGACGCATACAGAAAAGCCTTCGACACCGAAGACATCGGAGCCGAAAACATCAAAGGAGAAGCCTCCCAAACAACACGCACCGAAGGTCTCGGTACCAGGGAAGGCTTCTATACCGGACATTGCCATTAAACAGACAAGACCAGTTTCTAAGGAGAAATCTTCCACGCCGACCAAAAATATCGATCCCGAAGAACTTTTTCTCCCTGATCCGAAGCAAACCACCATTTCCATTCACCCAAAGACTGGTCATATAGTTGCCAAGCCACCTACAAAGAGGAAACCAGAACATTTATCACCTGCACCAGTTCCTCTCAAGAAAATACATATAGCTACTAACACTTCACCCCCCCACCAATTAACCCTAATTTACTTATTTCTCCAGCACATTCCCCACAACCACAGGATAGTGACGAGGAACATGGGGATGGGCAAGAAGACGAAGACGTAGTGCCACTTGACACTGAGGATCCTAATGATCCACCACAGGATACAGACCCATGGCATGATTATAATACTGATCCTGATCTTAATAATGATCCAGAGCAGTGGTTCCCAAACTTTTGACTCCTGAGGACCCACATTGAGTCACCACTGGAAGCCGGGGACCCCCAAGCAATTTGTATGATTTAAATTTCAAACATTAAAACAGTAATTCGAAAAAAAATAAACACACGTGCACACAAAACAAATACTCAAATTACTAAGGATTTTAGGGGCATATTTACAAGCCCCTATCGCCATGGGAACGTCACTTTTTGTGACAATCCCTTGGCGATAGGAGCTTACCTTATTTACAAGGCAGTGTTAAGCCACTTAACATGGCTCAACACGGCTTTGTAAATAAGGCCCCCTTCACGCAATGCTTAGCGTGAAAGGGGTGGGCAGTGGGTGTTGAAGTGGGCGCTCCACCGCAACACCCATTGATTTTGACGCTGCCCCCTATTTACAAGGGCAGCGTAAATAGGAGGCAGCGCCAAAATTTAGACCAGGGAAAACCAGGTCTTAACTTGGCTAAACAAGGAGAAATGCTTTATTTCTCCTCGTTTTGCTTTTTCCATGTGTGCTGCCTTGTGCAGCACACATGGAAAAAGCAAAATGCGTTGGATTGTTTCTGTTTAGGAAGGTGACCCTTCCTGCACATAAACAATCTTTGAAAAAAATGGCATTTTGTAACTTCCATGTGTGCTGCATTAAGCAACACACATAGAAGTGACAAAACTGCATTTCAATATTGTTTATGTGCAGGAAGGGGGACCTTTCTGTATATAAACAATCTTCCCCTACACGCAGACACCCTTGCACTATGGTGCAAGGGTGCCTGCGTTGCCGCTACACTGCTAAGTGTAGCGCCAGCACGGGAGGAAATGCAGGGCTGCACCATATTCTTGTAAATATGGTGCAGTCCTGCGTTAGCTGAAGTGGCAGAGCGTGTCGTTAAGCCAAGGAGTCTAACGACACGCTCCGCCACTTCTGTTGTAAATATCCCCCTTAGTATTTTATATTGAAAGAATTTGCAAAAAACAAAACATTTTAATGGCAAGGTTGGTGCTGCATCTCTGTGACTAACTTTTAAATGGTTGGTTTTATTTCATAGTACGAGGCTCCTGCTCCTGCCAGACTGGAAACCCAAAGCCGCCCTGGCAAATGTTTTCAGACCAGTCCCCATACAGTGCACACCAAGTGCAGTGAGTGAGCCGGACTACTACAAAGGGGGCTTTGGGAGGCTCTCCCCCCAAGAAATGTAGGAAACAACGGTGCAGTCTAAAACACATTTATCATTATATATTGAATTGTATTAGCTTTTAACGAATAGTAAATGAAGACCTTACTATGCACCAGGATACGACAATCTTTGTTGGCGTTCTTCAATGGTTCCCTTATTATCACCCTCCAACAGTGCCTCTCATCTCTCCAAAGCCCCGGTTGTCACATGTATTTCATTTGTTTTATAGCATCTCTCGTACCATTGTAGGATGTCAGAGCACTTTACATCACACACATATAGAGACAATGAATCATACGTGTAAATCAGTGTATAGAAAATGTTACATAAGGCAAAGGGGACTACAAGGTGTAGGATTCACATGTCATTCATACTAGTAGTTTAAAGGAACAATGGTTCTAGAGTGGCCTAAAAGGTCCAAGGAGAAGTAACCCTGTAAAGGGCACTGAGATAAGTAAAGGGATAGAAACTTAATTCATAAAAGAGAGCAGTAGGAAATATAACGAGGGACATATAGGTCAATGTATGACAAATATTTATTACACAATGAAGGTATTCAGGTGCTCACACAGTAAGTGACAATAAGCGTGACGTGAGAAGTGAGGGTGAACTTAAAATAATGACATCGCATTGACAACAGAAATAGAAGCTCCTTTAAAGATTTTTACAGAGTATAAGGAGTTCATGTTGTAGGGGGTCGACGACGTTTCGAACTCAATTATTCGAGTTCATCTTCAGGACAAAAAAATATGTGAGCAACTTGAATTGAGCTGAAGAAGGAAAGAATATCCTTGGTAAAGGCGTCTGCGTAGCGCTGTGCTTCTTAAGGTGACCGGGATAGCCTGCGAATTAATGCGCGTTATGGTGGGGCCCGGTAGGGGAAAAAACAAACTTAGTTTGCTGGAAGCAAATGCTTAAAATCCTTCGCCGTTAAATGGCAATGTACTGTGCCGGGGAATTAATTAAATTGGCCGGTCACAGTTCAGTAAATGGAGGCCTGGGAGATGAAAGGAGCGTGTCCTGCTCAAAGGAAAATCCGCGCTGAGTAGACATTTTTAAAGAGTGCTTGTTCTGGAGAAGCACAAACGTGGGATTCAGAACATAACACAGTGGTTAGCATTGATTTTAACCATGAAAATGTATTTCCACCCAAATAAACCTTTTTAGCAGCAACAGGATAATGAAAGACTGGGAAAAAACATAAGATACTAACTTGTACCATGCAGTTTGCAAGCAGCTCTTTGATGAAAGTTTATTGGTCACTGTGCTAGATTACGGATGTCACTTATGAACTGCACAGTACCAAAAGAATCTCTGTGACAAGAACAGTAGCCCACTCACCTATGCTCATAAAATACTGTTTTTTAAAATGCATGGTACACGTTCTTTGCAGTAGGCATATCAACCCTCTGTGCTACATTAGACAACTCAAAGCTGCCACTGGACAAAACACTCATCTCACTCCAGCAGGTACATTAATCACTGGTATTATCTTGACAGGTTTATTGTTGCTCGAAAACGGCTAATTATAGAAGGAACTTTGCAGTGCTTTTAAAACTGCTTCCTGCGGACCCCCTGGGAATGTGTCAGGGACCCCTGGGGGTCCGCGGACCACAGTTTGGGAAACACTGATCCAGAGTACTACCCCTCAAAACCATCTCCACCAGATGGCAATGTGGGTTTTGCCCAGTTAATTAATAGGGCCGCAACATACCATGGAGTCAAACTACATTCAGACCCTGTAGAAGAGGATTTTCTTTTGGAGACCTTCGATCAACCACAAAGATCTACCCATGTATTGCCAATGCTTAAGGGTCTTCTTAGACCCGCTCCTGAGGTGTTCAAGGACCCAGTTAGAGCTAGGGTTCTTAACCCCAGAGTAGATAAAAAAAATACAAGGCAGCTCCTACCGACCCTATCTACATCAAGGGTCAACTCCCTTTAGATTCCCTAGTCGTAGCCAATGCGCGCAAACGAGCAAACTCTCAGCGATCAGGTGACACACCACCCCCTGACAAGGAATCTAAGTGATTAGATGCATCAGGCAAGCGTATGGCGTCTCAAGCGGCCAATTCCTGGAAAATAGCAAACACACAAGCCCTTCTAGCAAGGTACGATAGGGCTCACTATGATGAGCTGGAGAAGCTCATTCAACACCTTCCCCAACAATATAAGGACAAAGCCAATGACCTTATACAGGAAGGCAAACTAATTACTAACACTTCCATAAAATGCGCGCTCGACGCAGCAGACAACGCGTCACGCGCAATAAACACTAGTGTTTTGCTACGCAGACATGCCTGGCTCAGGGTGTCTGGCTTTAAACAAGAGGTACAAAACCATCCTAAATCAGCCCGTTGATCAGGGGCACCTCTTTGGTCCTGCAGTGGACACATCTTTAGAAAAGATAAAGAAGGACACGGAGACTGCCAAGTCTATGGGAGCATTGCAGTCACCATCCACCAGAGCCTCCTTTCGGCGTTCCTTCTATAGAGCAGGCTCCAAAACAAATACACCAGAGCACCCGTCTTCATCCTATAAAAGTCCCAACCAGGGCTCCATTTCTAGAGGATACTCCAGGGGAGGTTACAGGGGAAACAACAATAGTGGCAGAGGCAGGGGTAATAACACCCCCAGCTCCCCTAGCACCAAGCAGTGACTTCCCTGCGCTTCCCCCCGACCATCCCACTCCCGTCGGGGGACGCCTCTCACAGTTCCTACCTGTCTGGGATTCCATCACAACAGACAGGTGGGTAAGACAAATTATTAAGTATGGTTATTGCCTGGAACTCACTTCTACCCCTCCCAACATTCCTCCCAAACAGCGTCCAATGTCATCAGATCATTTAACACTTCTCAAACAGGAGGTTCTTGCGCTATTACAAAAACATGCAATAGAGCCGGTTCCCTTGCACCATCAGAGCACAGGGGTCTATTCCCTCTATTTTCTCATTCCAAAGAAGGACGGCTCTCTCAGGCCAATACTGGACCTCAGACCGTTAAACTTTTACATCTAATCAGACCACTTCCACATGGTCACCTTACAACAAGTGCTTCCACTACTCCAGCAAGGCGACTTTCTCTCCACCCTAGATCTAAAGGACGCCTACTTCCACATTCCCATTCATCCCGCTCACAGGAAATATCTCAGGCTTGTGGTAGATGGCCAACACTACCAGTTCAAGGTTCTACCATTGGAGTCACCACGGCACCCAGAGTTTTCACCAAGTGCCTCGCAGTGGTTGCAGCTCATTTGAGAAGACAACACATTCATGTCTTCCCTTATCTGGACGACTGGCTCATAAAAGCAAAATCCCACAGCAGCTGTCTTCAACACACACACTCCGTACCATACAACTGCTTCACAGTCTGGGATTCACACTAAATCAGGGCAAATCCCATCTTCAACCGTCCAAAATCAACAATATCTAGGGGCTACAATAAATACTTCCACAGCCCTAGCACATCCCAACCCAGTCAGGATAAGTGCTATACAAACGTTAATTCAAAAATTTCAGCCACAACACTCACTACCAGCAAGAGTGTTCATGCAACTAATAGGGATGATGGCCTCTTGCATTTTTCTCGTTTCTCATTTCTCATGCAAGACTACAAATGCGTCCATTACAAGAGTGCCTAGCACGTCGGTGGAACCAGGCTCCAGGTCAGCTAACAGATCTGGTGTTGGTGGACAACCGCACCCACCGCTCTCTGCAATGGAGGAACACACAGAACCTCTCCAAAGGGCGGTTGTTCCTCGAGCCTGTTCCACAGATAGTGCTAACAGACGCATCGCTCACCGGCTGGGGAGCTCATCTTCAAACCCATACCATTCAAGGTATCTGGACCCTCCAACAAAAACAATTTCACATCAACTACCTGGAATTGTTAGCAATATTCCTGGCATAAAATCTTTTCAACTACACCTTCTAGGCAAAGCTGTCCTGATCCGCACAGACAACATGACAGCAATGTATTACATACAAAAGCAAGGGGGGGACACACTCCCTACAGCTATCACACTTAGCGCAAAGCATATGGAGATGGGCCATTCCGCAAAACATATACCTCCTGGCAGAACACTTACCAGGGGTACACAATCAGATTGCGGATCTGCTCAGCCGTCAGGCACAACAGATCCACGAATGGGAACTTCATCCCCAAGTTCTTCTCCCATTCTTTCAACTGTGGGGACACCCAGAGATAGATCTGTTTGCCACACACCAAAACGCAAAATGCCCAAACTTCGCATCCAGGTATCCACACCCATTGTCCAAAGGCAATGCGCTATGGATCAATTGGTCAAACAAATTTGCTTACGCTTTTCCGCCTCTCCCACTCATTCTGTTAGTGGTGCGGAAACTCAAACAACACTCTCACAATGATCCTAGTTGCTCCAACATGGGCAAGACAACCATGGTTCACAACTCTACTGGAACTATCAGTGGTACCGCATCAAAAGCTACACCTCTCACCCAAATTTCTCACTCAGAACCATGGAGACATAAGACACCCAGATCCCAATGAACTCAACCTTGCAATCTGGCTCCTGAACTCTTAGAATTTGGCTACCTCAATCTTCCGCCAGACTGTATGAATATTATAAAGGAAGCCAGACGCCCTACAACAAGGGCATACTATGCGGCAAAATGGAAGAGATTCGTCATTTACTGCACGCATAACAACATCAATCCACTAGACGCTTCCATTCAGAACATCATCTGTTATCTACTGCATCTACAACAATGTAACCTAGCGTATACATCTATTAGGTTACATCTAGCCGCCATAGCAGCCTACCTACAAAACAGACATTTGTCCTTGTGTAGGGTTCCTGCTATCAAAGCTTTCATGGAAGGACTTAAAAGAATAATTCCACCAAGAGCTCCACCCTCTCCGGTGTGGAACCTTAATATAGTCCTTACCAGGCTAATGGGTCCTCCTTTTGAACCCCTCCACAAATGTGAGCTGCAGTTCCTCACCTGAAAGTAGCCTTTTTGGTTGCTATCACACCCCTCAGAAGAGTAAGTGAAATCCAGGCATTAACCATACAAGAACCATTTTTACAGATCCATCATAACAAAGTGGTTCTTAGAACTGCCCCAAAATTTTTACCCAAAGTAGTATCTGCCTTCCATCTAAACCAGTCTGTTGAACTCCCAGTATTTTTTCCTCAACCAGACTCAGTGGCAGAACGAGCTCTTCACACTTTAGATGTCAAAAGAGCAATACTCTACTACATTGAAAGAACAAAATCTTTTGGAAAAACTAAGCAACTTTTTGTGGCTTTCTCCACACCTCATAAAGGTAATCCTATATCCAAAACAGGAATTGCAAGGTGGATTGTAAAATGCATACAAATATGCTACATCAAAGCCAAACGCACATTAACCATTCCCCCTAGAGCTCATTCTACACGCAAAGTAGGGGCTTCTATGGCATTCTTAGGGAACATTCCTCTAGATGACATATGCAAAGCAGCAACTTGGGTTACACCACACACCTTCACAAAACACTATTGTGTAGATGTGCAGGCAAAACAACAGGCTAGTGTGGGCCAGGCTGTATTAAGAACACTATTTCAAACTACTGCAACAGATACAGGTAGCCACCGCTAAGGAGGTAACTGCTATATAGTCTACCCAAAAGTGTACAATTTGCAGCTCATATGCCTCGAACGGAAAATGCTACTTACCAGTATGCATCTGTTCTTGGCATGTAGAGCTGCAGAGTTGTACACGCCCACCCGCCTCCCCGGATACCTCTATCTGTTCCAGTGTCATCTTACTTAGATACGTTACACATGGACATCTTTCTATTTCTTACTACTCCATCTAACCCTACGAGGCAAAAACAATCTAACGATGGAGTCGATGCCCATGCGCACTGTCCACCGAAGGAGGAGTCACCAACCTCGTGACTACAAAGACTTCTTCGAAGACAAAAACAACATGCAAACATCCGAGCCCAACACCAGATGGCGATCTATGCAAAAGTGTACAACTCTGCAGCTCTACATGCCAAGAACAGATGCATACTGGTAAGTAGCATTTTCCTTTGGGTGAGATGGGTCTCTTGAAGAATCGCAATTTTGCAGTGTAATCTGGATAAATGGGTAAGAACCCTTTGTTTCTTGACAGGGTTGCGCAGGCCCTTAACATTCCAGGATATAATGCAAACATTATCAGTCATAATGGTGGAGGAAAAACATTAAGTAACTCCATGAGCATTGTAAAACTGATAGAGCTGAGAATTGAACAAGTGGAAATTGTAGAATCGACAGGTAGGATATTCTACAGTAAATCAAATAAAGGGAGCAGTAAAAAAGTAAAGAATAAGAGAAAAGGAAAAATTATAAGAGAATGATCAGAGATGAACTATTGAAGGAATTCAGAAAATAAAAAGAAAGACAGAAGAAAGAAAAGGACGGTAGATGAGAGGAGAAGAAAAAACAAGAAAAGAGAGAAGTGATAGAGAAAGACTCCAGTCAAAATAACCAGAATATATTGCCAGAGTAAAAAAATTAAGAGAATTGACATGAGAAGGCGGGGAACCGCGAAAGAAAGACAGACGGGAACCAACGAGATCAGAAATAGACGACAAAGACCAGTGAATCAGTAGAGAAAAAGGAATATAGTAAAATACAGAGCGGCAGCCAGAGATACAAGATAAATAGAGTAACTCAAAAAGAAAGAAATGCAATGAGAACAAATATAATAAACGTATAAGCATTGAGGAAGGAGGAACACTTACCAATACATGGAGTACTATACAAGATAGGAGTAGGAGGGGAGACACAATGAGGAGGGAACAGCAGGGAAGGGAATCCATACTAGACAAGATGTATCTGCGGGGAAAAACCACAAAAATGTTAGAAGGTGATATTAGAAGGGGATTAACATATAGCATTAATAGATAAAACAGGCAAATGAATATCTGAGAAAACCACTGAAACCTGTAAATTGAAAAAAGTTAAGCAAAATAGGAAACAAAAACATGTTAGAAAAGTCAATATTCAGGTTTTCCCAAGGTCCATTGCTTCTCCTTTGTGACGAGAAATGAACTGTCCTAAATCCTCAGGGCGATCAAAAGAATAGGTCCGTTCCTTATAAGTAACTTTAAAAAAACAAGGATGATCAAAGCCATATCTGGCATTCATGGAACGGAGAGCAGGGCGGAAGGGAAGAAATTCCTTGCGGCGGTGGCACGGGCCACATCTTGTGAGAAAAACTTTGTGACCAGCCCATAAGATCTGCTTCCTCTGTTTTGCTGCAGACAAGACCATCAACAGTTCAGTGTATTCTAGGAAAAGAACAATAATCCCTCTGGGACGGCTGACTGATGAGGAAGAGCCCCCGAGTCTAGGACCAATACGATGCGCACGTTGTAGGTTGAGAGTAGTACCTTCCTTAAGGCCAACTAGCTTGGGGATGTGGAGTTTAAGAAAGGCGATCATGTCCTCTCCCTCCTCTCCCTCAGGAATGCCATAAAGCCTATGGTTGTTGCGATTATTGTGATTTTCCAAGTCCTCGGTTTGCTGCTGAAGAAGAGCCATTTCTTTTGACATAGCTTGCACCTTAGGGATTACATCCGGAGTATCACTAATTCTCTGCTCCACCACTGCAACCTTGGACTCCAAATTAGACCATTTCTCCTCTAGTCTCTGGAGGGTAGCGTTGGTGTCCACTACAAAGGGCTTTAGATGCTTTAGCTCCTCCATGAGATCCTCCAGTGTTACAGGTAGTGGAGATTTAGAGGGAGAACCAGGCTCTTTCGTCTGACGCTTGGACGCAGTAGTGGTGGAGTCCTTGCGAGTTAAAGACATACTGGCAGGGGCGACTCTTTGGTTAGAGGAAGAAGGAGGCTCCATAATCATTCGTAAAAGGACAAGACTCCAATGTTGGCAGGTTAGAAGGAACAATGAAAAACAGTGAAAGCGACCACAGAGGGAGGCACATATAATACATTAATTAACTGCAGTATCCTCCTCCCATGCTAATGCCTAAACTATAGGGCATAAGGGCATATAGAGTCAACAAGTATATCCACAGCACTCCTTACATCCTCTTCTACATCAGTATTGGCACTGAGAGGAGTAAAACGCCAAGCAAAACAATCCCAGGGAATGTATAATTGCCCCTCCGGTGTCCGTGCATTAGAAAAAATTGCCAGGCAGTTGAAAGCATTTTTTTTTGTTTAAAAACACCTTAGCACATTTCGAAGCGGCCGTCAGCAATTACCGCGACTCGCGGCAGACAAAATGGCGGCCTCAGCAGCGTTTTCAGAGGAGAAACAAAACTCTGGAGTAGCAGGTGAAAAACGGCTGGAAAATACAAAAAAACCAACTACCTGCTCTCCCGCGTCAGAACAGCATGGTGCGCCTGTCCATTTGTCCCGAAAGAAGCCGCTGCCGCTCCGTGGCGAAACGGGTCTTTGCCGAGGGGCGGAGCTTCAAGGACTCGCGGCCATCTTGTTCGGTGTTGAGACCACATTGTTAATATGTCTGCGCAAACCTTAAGTTTGCAACGTAGTCGAATGGACATCTTTAGTGACTAAGAGTACCATGCTTGTCTTGTTAATATTGGTGTGACTAGACTCATAGTCTTTGGTGCTTGGTGTATGTTTCCTACAACTGCTAACATTAGAGGTAGAGGGAGAAAACTGTATCCAAATATTTCTGATCGGTTTATCCACAGACTATTCTCTTGTGACTGGGTGTGAGGAGAAACCTACATGAGAACTCCAGGCAATTTTTTGTTTTGAACTGTGGCGAGCTTGTCTATGTCTAGTTGACCCGATATTGGGACGTATGGGTTGAGTTTTAGGATTGAGTTTCCACTTGTGTGCTTTATTTATTCATGTTGAGAAGGTCATGTGTTACCCCTTAAGTAACACATCTTTATGACTCCCTTAATTGCAGTACCGACGCTTCTTGTTTCAAATCTGCAGACATCCTACCTTTCCTTTAAAAAGCTTGTTGCTGATCCTTCCTCTCCTAACTCCAGCCCTGTGTCTTCACTCCCCTTCTCAAAAATACTGGAACAAATGGTCTTCAACCGCCTAGCGCTATATTTATCCTTGAAAAACCTTCTTAAACCACTTAACTGCAGACACTGCAGACACCCGCTCTACCGAAACAGCTCTTGAACTTGTAACCACCTTCGCCTACTCTGCACATCTCAACAACCTCTGAACCATACTATTAGCCCTTGAACTATCTGCTGTTTCTGTTGCTATTGACCATTCCATCTTATTTTCCTCCCTCAACAACTTTAGCTCTCCTCCTCGGACTCTAACTCACTTTTTTAAGCTGACAGACTCCACGTCTACATCCACCTCACTTCCAGTTTGCGTCTCTCAAGGCTCATATGCACCAACTTTCGGAGATCTTTTCATTCAGATGCTCTTATCTCTAAGCAGAAGACAGACCAACCTTTACTGATGGATACTTCTAACTGCAGATTCCTCCCTTTTGTGAATGTTCCCCAGGCATCAGGCTGGATCTGAAAACTTCAAAGTGCACGTAGGTGCTGACGTCAGTATCTCTTTCCACGCCTTGAGACGTGAATCTGGAGGTACTCCTTGGTCATTTTATTGTTCAAATATCTTTATTAGTTTTCAGAAACAGAAGGGATAAGCGATACAAGGCATTCCGCCCATCAGCAATGTTACCTTTATGAATTCCCTGAACAGCCCCAACACCCTCCCCCCCCCCCCCTACCCTGGACCAAAAAGCATTGGAAATTAACTGAAAAAGCTATCTCATAGACCAAAATGGAAGGGTGGCCAGGGCTCTCCTACAAGGGAAGGAGGGAGTATCCGTCGGAGAAGGCATAAGTATTTGGGGCAAGTAAGTTCTCGAAACTCCGAAAATAATAATGTCAAGAAGGGGCGCCATAAATCTGAGGAGTTTCCTTGGTTCAACAAAGAAAGTGACAGGCACTCCATCCCTAAGGTTTGCCACAATAGATATATCCACCCTTAATATGTCGGGATCTGTCCCGTGCCCCAATGTGATAAAATATTCTGTAGAGCTGCACCTAATGCCAAACCAATCTGCCTGCCCCGTTGAGATTTAAGTGGGGAAGGTAAGTGGAAAAGGGGGGGGGGGGGCTGTGTGTTTAAATGAATGTCAATGTCATCAAGTACCTGTGTCCAGTAGGATGTAAGCATAGGGCATTCCCTTAATATATGCAATAACATGCCTAAGGGGCCACAGTTGCGCCAACATTACGGCTTTTCGAGTTGGGTTACCCTTATGTAAGCGGGGAGTTGTAAGTTACCAATATGTGACAATCTTGGTAGCCATTTCAACACCGGCCATGTTACGGGCTGTCTCTAACGCGGTAATAAATGTCCCCCCATTCCCGCTGTGTAAGTGTGCGGCCTAGTTCTATCTCCCATCATTTCTGACCTGTGGATTTGGGCAGATTAGTAGTGGAGCGAAGAAGGTTACACAATTCAGTAATGATGTGTGTGTTGGATGTTTTGGAGAGCACCATTTTTCGGAAGGGGTAAGAAAGCATTGCCCTTTATTTCAAACTGAGTGGTGCATCGACCAGTGCCTGATTTGGATGTAATGTAATTGTTCTGTTTCAGGCAGAGCGTGGTCAGAGCGCATGCTCTCTAAGGGCAATGGCTCCTCTGTGTCAAATAAATGACCAATGGATCTGCAGCCGATGGTTTCCAATGTATGAAAGCTAGGGAGTCCAGACCTGGAGCGGAGTCTGGATTGCCAACAATTGGTGTCTAAGGAGAGGGGAATGAAGTAAGCCCATCGCGCTCTGCCACTTTATCCCAGGAAACAAGAGAGGTTCTGGTGATGGGGGAAGAATAAAGGCTCCTGAGTCGGGTAGATTGATGAAGAAAAGGGATTTTCCATAGTGTTTGTCCTGCCACTTCCCTGTCCATGAAAAGCCAGTGCTTTTCAGATTCATCACATGACCATTCTAAAAGATACCTGAGCTGGGCCGTCTGATAATATCGGGAGAGATTCTGGATGCCTAGGCCTCCCTCCTCTGGAGATCTGTAGCTTAACTCTTGCCGAATACGGGGTCGTCTATCTGCCCACACAAAGCGATTAAGCTCTTGTTGAAGCGTCCGAATCGTTCCAGAACGACTTGAAAGAGAAATGAGATTTTAGGCAGAATTGTCCTATTTATGGCCGCTATGCGGCCAAGCCACGATGGACTATAAGGTTTCCATCAATGGAGTTCTGATTTAATATGATGGATCAGGGTTTTATAATTAAGAGCCGCCATTGTCTCGGCTGTAGAGGTGAGGTCGATCCCCAGATAAGGAATAGATGTCGCCGCCCATTTGGATGGGATAGCTGCGTTGTAGGGTTTCTTGTGTGGAGATCGGGAGTGATGGGTCAAGATCTTGGAACTTGTGTACATTAACCTTTTAAGCCTACCACCTGGCCAAAGGTCTCGAGTTTAAGGAAAGCAAGTAGCGGCGTGACGTGAAATTCCAGTGCTGCTATAACGTCCGCATATAAACTAATGGCATGCTCCCCACCCCACCCTCCCCCCCCATCCAAGGGGGATACCCTGTATCTTGGGATTATCTCGGATCCTCTGGGCCATCGTCTCCATATAATGAAAACAGGGGTGAAAGTAGACACACCTGTCGCGTGCCTCTAGAAATCTTGAACAGAGCGGATGAGAATCTGTTCACCCCAACTATGGCCTTCGGATAACTGTAGTTACAAAAAACCCAATTGCAAAAGCGAGGCTGAAATGTTTGAGAGTGGCCACCAGATATGGCCATTGAACTCTATCAAATGCTTTTTCGGCGTCTATTGCCAGCAGCATTCCTTCCAGATGTGAACGTTGGGCTTTGTCAAACAAATGCAGTAGTCTTTGTATTATCACCACATTGATGGGTGAGTACAAAGCCTGCTTGTTCAGGGGTGATGAGGCCAATCACAAAGGACCCAGACAGCCCGCAAAAATGCTGGTAAAGAGTTTAAGATCTACGTTCAAGAGTGATATCTGTCTATAGGATGTGCAATAGTGTTGATCTTTCCCTGGCTTTGGGAGAACAACAATGGACGCTGTTATCATAGAAGAGGGAATTGAGGATGGGCCCTCAATGGCGTTAAATAATCTGGTGAGGAGGGGGGGGGCTAGGGTCGAGCAAAAGGTCTTACAAACAATTGCAGGAAAGCCGTCTGGACCTGGAGATTTAAATTGCTTTTGTCGAGCTATGATTGATATGCCTCCTCCACCCGAATGGGGTGGTCAAGGTCAGCCGCTTGCTCTAGTGTCAATTTTGGAGTGTAGGCTTCTTGGAGGTATGTAGCCAACCCGTCCATGGGCAATTGTTGCTCCGTGTAAAGATCTTTATGAAAATTTCGGAAAGTCTCCACAATGTGCGGATCATCTTTACATTCTTAACCACCAGAGTCAAACACCGTCTGGACTCACATCGCCTGGCGTTGCACTCTCAGCCTATTAGCTAAAAGGCATCCACATCTATCTCCACCAACATAATACGTATGGCTGAGGCAAAGAGCTGCGTACTCTGCCCTGTCCAAATCCATACCTGTCGATTGGGAACGGGACGTATCAAGTTGATGCCTTATCTGGGGGCCCCAGTGCGTTTATCGATGCGCTCGAGTTCTTGGACCTGACGAGACAGAGATTCCCATTTATCTTTGCGTACCTTATTATCCACAGCGGAAATCACAATCGGCTCGCCCCTGATTACAACTTTTAAAGTTTCCCATAGTGTAAAGTTGGAGGTCTCAGGGGTGTCATTGATAGCCAAAAAATCCTCTATCGCCTTAGTGATTTGTTTAACACTCTCAGGGCGTTGTAATAGGATTTACTCAGTCGCCAAGTTTTAGGGCTCCATCTTGCAGGGGGAATAGTCAGAGTAAGTGTCACTGCAGCATGGTCCGATAAGGAACGGGGTTCTATCTCAGAGGCCACGGCTATGAATGTAATCTCAGGCAAGTCCAAATAGTAATCTAATCTGGCATACGTTTTGAGTGTGTGAAAATAAAATGTATAATCTCGTGTTTGTGGATGAAGGGTTCGCCAAATGTCTTTGAGGTCTATATCTCCCAACAAAAGCGCCCCCTCCTTGGAGAGGGCTCTAGCCTGCCCATGACGCTGCGCTGATCTGTCCAGCCCATTATCAAAAACCAGGTTAAGATTCCCTCCCAGTAAGATCGATCTGAGGTGTTAAGCACCTCTGATACTGCACGTCGGAGGAAAGGTTCTTGCCCATCATTAGTGGTGTAAACAGTTCCCACAGTGAAAGCATGGGAACCCACTGTCACTGTATAGGCAAGTAGTCTACCTCTGAATTCGGCCTGTTTGAGGCCTAACTTCCATCGGAAGGAATAAGAGACCAGTTTTGCCACTCCTGCTGTTTTAGTGGTATTGGATGAGAAATATTGTTGGGGAAAGGCTTTGGAACGGAGTCAGTGTCACCAGCAAAGAGGTGTGTTTCTTGGAAAAGACAAATACGGGCTTTTGATTGCTCCATGTATGAGAGCAGAGCGCGTCTTTTGATGAGATTATTAAGGCCCTTAACATTAAGGGTAAGAACCATCAAAGTATTTATCTGTGCAAATGGTAGAAAAAGGCTAGGATGTTGCGTCTATGGAGAGCATTAGAGCAGGTAGATATACAGCGTATGGTGTGTTGCAAAAAGGTCCCCCGCCCAAGGTGATGTAGTTTAAAAGTGAGATCGCTAAGTGTAGGTCCCTTAAAAGGCAAAAAAAACAGTCCAATAAGTAACCAACCAAACAACATGTTAAAGAGTGTCAGTGTCCAGGGTGTAATACCCTATGGGAACAAGGAGAAGGGTACGCAATGGCCAGCACCACATAGCCCCCGTTGCCCCCCACCGCACAGCCCCCCCCTCCATCCGCTGAGTATGCTAAGAGCGAAAAAGAGAAGAGTAGTAGCATGATCCATTTAGTAATCTCCCCGGGCTAGCTGGATCTCTGGAGGGGGGACACCAATATTGCTCGCCTCTTTTTAACCATAATCTCTGGGTCTGGATGCAGTTCTATAGAGAAGGTAGAGCATTGTCAAGTTAATGGCCCTTCTGAGCCAGCCGGGTCCCCAGAGAGGGACACTAGCACTGCCTTATGCTCTCTGGCCATGGTCTCTGGGTCTGGACGCAGTTCTGTAGGAGAGTGCCGTGCATTCCATCATCTGTGATCTCTCCGGTGTCCCCGATCTGCTTGAGAGGGCTCCTGGGTGGTGTCTTTAATGTCCAGGAGTTGACATGCCTCCTCCAGTGAGCGAAGTTTCCTGTTGATTCGAAAAACTGTTCAGAAAGGGTGGCTCATGAGTGCGATATGCCAGCTGATCTTAGGTGTGTAGTGACAGGGCGAAAAGTCCTACATTTTTGGAGGGTGGATGCTGGAAGGATTGGATTAGGTCCCTGAAACAGTCTCGGATGTTTGGCTCAAGCCACTTGGAGAATTTGCTCTTTTACTGTGAACTCATGGACACATGTCAAGCATGTCTCCCAGGCCCCACCCGATGGGTGCGAACTAGTTTGATTTCAGTCTCTGGAGATAGTTCCAGGATGGAGCAAAAGAGTTCAGTCACAAATTATGTAATGTTCGACCCCTCTGCACCTGATGGTATACCCCTGATGCAAATATTATTTCGTCAGGATCCGTTTTCCAAATCTTTTGCATGAGTTTGTAAATCTAGATGCTGGTCACGAAGGCAAAGAACCTCCTGTTGAAGTTGTTCAATTTCTTCATCCCAGCTTGATTCATGATCTCCCAGGCTATCTATATCTCGTTGAACCTCTTTGAAATCATTAGAGAGATCCTTTTTGATAGTGTGTAGATCGTCGCACAGTGCAGCGAAGAGTGCCTCGATAAAGGAGCGAGTGACCGGAGCATCAAGACTTCCAGAATCCGGTGCAGGTCCGTACCCAGGGTCGAGGAAGCGCCTTCCATTCGGCATTCAGGAGTTTTAAGGAGCATATCCTTCAGCGAGCAGTCCTTTTTCCCCCTTCCTGTAGCCATGGCGTCCTATATGATATACTTGTAGCTACCAGCAGAGTAGGTTCTCCCTCTTGGAGTGCCCCCAAAGTGTGAACCAAAGTGGTAAAAGAGCTAGTGCGGATAGGCCGTAGTTAGTCAGATGTGGGGCCCAGGGAGAAGGTCGGAGGGGACTCCCCAGATTTTGTAGGCAGCGGCCAGGAGAGATGCCGGAGCGGAAAGCCTGCAGGTCTTTAGATGCGGGCCCAGGGGGAAAGTTGGAAAGGGCTCCCCAGATCTCATAGGCAGTGGCTAGGAGAGGAACGTTGTCCGTGTGCAACGCAGGGGCAAACAGTAGATTTCACATGTATCTCAGCAAGCATAAGACTGCGCGGTATATGCCAGGAGCCCCCGTTCCCGAGGGCCAACCAGCATCACCAAACAGTATCCCAGTGCTCAAGGCCAGTGCAGGGGTCCGCTGCTTCAAGAGGGACTGGGTCAAAGCCATAGTATTTGCCCCTTAAATAGTCTTTGCCACATGGGGGTCAGTATACATAATGTCTCAAAACCCCAAAAGTCTCTATTGTGTGATCCAGCGGGTTACTAGCAACATGCATTCATACACTAAATACTCACCTGGGCCCATTCATTCACACTAACTAATAATCACAGCTGGGGAAATCAGTTGTACTCTTTATCAATATCCCTGCTACCAATTACTTTACCTGATTGAAAAGTAATGACTTGCCAATGGACCTTTGACAATTGGGGATTAAATGAGAATGTACAAAACATAATTTTCATCAACAACCTGAAATAATCACTGACTCAGGAAGTTTTAAAATGTTTATCTAAATTTTTTAGCAGAGTAATTTACAATCCACATAATACTTAATCGTATATCAAGGAGGAAGTACGATATAAATGTCACCTTTTAATCTTCAGTGACGGTCCCTCAGAACAGAGAAAATAGAGACAGCAGTACAAACTAGATTACGCATTTATAGTTCCCTAAAGGTGTGAAAACCAAACCCCTTGGCCAAGGAGTTGGGAAAGGGTCCCAAGAAAGGATGAAGACCAAGACCTCCGGACCAGGTTCAGGACAGGATAGATGACCTCTCTACCAACGACGCCTGCGTCGTTACCCTCTCTGACACTTCGTTTCCTCCTCGATTCTTCCGTGTCTTCTTTCTAATGGAATCCGCCGCCCCCACCTCAGGACCTCTTCGGACAGCGGTTCAGTCTGCAATTGATCAGCTCATTGAGCACCCAAAAGCCTGTTCCCACTAATTAGCTAATTCTATATCTATTATACCCTTCTACACCCAGGTACCTCCCATTAATGTTTCAAAATTATGGGCCCACTATTTCTGATTGGACAGGGACAGGGGATTGATCCTCACACCATGTCATCTTAGTTCAATTTTCTGAAGCCCATTGTTTTAAAATACCGCCCCTCTCAATTAATACATTTGCTTTATTTCCCACCCGTCTCACGACAATTTTCAATACAAAGTGTATACAATATGTATCAAATTTAGGACATCTCAGATGTACGGTGAAGGTGACCAGCGCGTCATGTCCTTGGATATCTTCCAAGTTGACTTCATGGCTTTGTCTTGTTAGTTTCAGAGCGCATGCGCAAGTTCCATGGCTCTTGAGCTGCTGTTCAGTTAACCCAGGCCCATTTTACGAACTAATAGAAATCAAAAAGGAAACATATTAAAATCAAAAAATAAATGTTTTCACTGTATACCACCTACTTCTACTCTATTCCCATTTAATTATAAATGTCTATCCCGCATTAGTAGCGTTAGAATACCACATTATTAATTGCAGCAATGCAAAAGCTTTAGCATGTGAGAACATTAAGCAGCCATTTTAGCATACACTGCGCAGAAGCAAAAGTTTCCCTCCAAGCAAAGAAAGACGTCATACCATGTGACATGGTTGACACATGCGCAGTGGAGTTCCTGCGCTTTAGCGGCCATTTTGCTTTAGACAAGGATTACTTATTAGCGAAAACACATAGGCAAGCGTCTCTCGGATAAATGTAGTGTTTGCACATTATTAATAATGACATTACAAGGTTTTAGTACAAATTAATTACTACTGTGAGAAGATTGCTTCCGAGCAAGTCTCATTGTGAGTCCTTGCTCCATCAATCCCCTCTCTGATGGCGTTTCTGAGCCATCAAAATTACCCACAACCAGATGCCAACTTCTAGCATATTTCTGTCACCCTTTCATTCTTCCATTGTCTATTCTTATCCTCTCCTTTCAGTTTCTTGTATATTTCACTTTTTAGATCTTCTAATTCAATTTCATCAAATTTCCGTTTCTTGCCTTTTTCTGTCACTCTATATGTTCTGTTCTTTTTACAACATTTGCACCATATCATTATTGACACTACTATTATTGCAATCCCTACTAAGGGTACTAATATTTGACCTACAAGTCCTTTTCCTACATTAGTAAACCAGGTACCAATTGACGCATTGCTATTTGTCAATCTTTCCCATACACTAACAACTTCCAGTGGTTTCAGTTCATTCTCAAGTTTTGTTATATTCTTTATATACGTTCCAATTTCTGCACTTTTGTCAGGAATATATGTGCAACAATGTTTCGTTTTCAACAATTTACAGACTCCGCCCTCTTTTGCTAATATTATATCAAGAGCAAGTCGATTTTGCATAACCATAGATCTAATCGCAACCATCTCCGCATTAATCATTAGAAATTCTCCAGCAGTATCCGTTGATAAACAATCAACCACTGTAGATAATTTACATATTCTCCTTCAGTTCAGAATTACTCCCACTGAAGGTATCAATGCACCAAATATATCACCTACTATTTCTGTAAAACTAGCTCTTTTACTACGTGTTAAGTCACTATTATTTTCATTGCTCCCAGTGTTTCTTTTTACGTGGTATACTTTTGGAAAAACTATTCCAAAATAACTTCCATACCACCGTGCAGGAAGCCTAAAATAAGCCTTATTCCCACATACGTAATAAATTCCAGGAAAAACAATCTGATCCTCCTTTTAGTCCCCAACCTCCAAGAATTAAGAAATTATGTTCACATTCACTGGTACCGATGAAAATATTGTTATAATCCGTCTTTAACCTATGAAGACAAATTTTCCCTGTCTTTACAAAATCCAGAGCCATAGCAGCTTGAGCCCTGCCAGGTGTGTAAATACCCTCTTTCTCAGCCCAAGGTGGAAGATTAGCTTTATGCTCTGACGCTTTCTTTTGGAAATTCTGTCTTCTATTCTCAACTAAGTTCCAAAATATCTTTTCTTCCTCACGTAATGAACATGTTGGATTGCTTCTATGTGCATGTGTTATATCTATCGACTTCATTGTTAAGAAAAATTCTCCCATAAATTGTGCATCTTGACTACTAGGCACTGGGTTCAGATTCTTTC
Organism: Calotriton arnoldi; assembly: GCA_963921515.1. Taxonomy (NCBI): domain Eukaryota; kingdom Metazoa; phylum Chordata; class Amphibia; order Caudata; family Salamandridae; genus Calotriton; species Calotriton arnoldi. The sequence continues at coordinate 3,626,626 of CAWUFW010000442.1, read as the reverse complement.
GAATAGGAACTTCTGAAAATATCACATCTATATTTGAATAATAATACTGAAGTTTCCCTGTTCTATAAAATAAACTAGTTAGTACACTACATGATATACCATAAGTTAAAGGCAAATGATATGTTAAACCTTCTGCTACTGATTCAGGTAACTTCATACAAACATAAGTCACTAATTTCCATTGTATCTACGTACTGAAACAATAATTTAGTAAAAACATTTAAACTAGTATCATTATTTGTTACTACGTGATGAAAATCTGGTTCATCCTCTGCTTCTATTTCTACTCTATCACTTTTCAAATTATCTATCCTTCCTTTGGTGTCGTTGTTACTCTTCTTGTCTATTATCATAAGGTAAGGAATTGCTACGATCACAGCTAACCACACTATAAGCACCACTACCATACTACATATGCACATAGCACAGCATTTTCTACAACATTTCCGTTTCGGTTTCCCAGAAACTCTGTCGTCAGCCATTTTTGTCTGTGAAGATTTCTCTTCTTTCTTTTTCTTTCAAGACTTTAATTTTTATCAAGGTGGTTTCACTTCTTTTTCAAAAGTCAATTCTGCACTTGTTCTTTCGTCACCACTTTCACTTGACTCTGAACTCTCGTAGTCTTCAAGGATTATATAAGTCCAATCAGGACCTTTAAACTTATTGTTCACAAGTTTCAATCTTTTGCTTTTTCGTTTTTCAGTCCCACTTGTTTGTCCAGATAAGCTTGTTACTTCATTTACTTGTTCTGGATCTTTACTTTGTGTTTCTATATGATATTTTACTCTTTTAATGACACTAGGCCAATGATCACCTTTTCTAACCTTCTTAGGTTGCACTGTATCTTCACTTTCCGAGTCTTTTCCGAAAACTCCTTTATTTTCAAGGTGTGGCACAAGTTGATTTTCTTCAATTACAGTTTTCTCTTCTATCTGCTCTTGTTCAGGTCTTGTTGTTGTTTCTTCAGTTGCCTGAGTGTGAGTTTCTACTAACTGACCCTGTTCAGGATTTACGTTTTCGTGCTTGATGCTTTCTTGCTCGATGTTTTCTTGGTTTCCTTCTCCCTGAACGTGTTTTTCTTGTTCTAACTGGTTCTGATCAGGGCTTTTTCCCAAGCCAATTACTGTTCTCCTTCCTGGATTATTCATTTGACAAGTTAAACACCTCTGGCAAAGACTCTCTGCTGCAGCCCTAAACTTTGGATTGTACCAACTCTGTCTGAAAAGTCTAATCAACGCATCTCTCCCTACATGTGTGTCTCCGTGATACATTCTGGCCATTTGTGAAATCAGGCAATCAGGCATGACTGGTCTGCCATCTGAGTAAACCCACACGTCATCTGATCTTCGTGTGCACCCTATTTTTATCCAAACATCTTTTTCACTCTCCTCAGCATCATCCTGCAATCGTTTCACATCATTCCATGTTTCAGGTGTTGAACATAGCATAAGTTGGCAGCTGATTCCCATCCTTTCGACTTTTCTGTTTACTGCCAATCTGTTTCTGGCACAATGTTGAGCAATTAAGTCTGCGTATCTGTTACCGGCTACCACCCAGTCATCTCCTGACTGGTGTGCGGCACATTTCACCACTGCCAATTCTTTTGGTGATTGTATTGCCTCCAATAATTCCTTTACAAACTGCCCATTTTTGATTGGGGATCCTGAAGAAGTCATGAAATCCCTCTGCATCCACAGTTGGCCAAAATCATGCACAACCCCGTACCCATATTGACTGTCCGTAAATATGGTTACTTTTAGATTTTTCCCAATTTTGGAGGCTTTGATCAAAGCAATTAATTCAGCTACTTGTGCAGATTTGACTCCTGGTAAATAGGATGCTTCGACTATTCCAGAAAGTTCGCATACAGCATAGGCTGCACTCAATTTGCCATCCTCATGTCTTAGGCATGAGCCGTCCACAAACAGCTCCTTATCTGGGTTCTTCAGGGGCATTTCCTGTATGTCAGGACGCGGTTTTGTACACAACTCTCTGACCTGTAAACAGTCATGTTCTGAATCGTCCTTAACTTCTTCACAATATGGATCTGGCAATAATGTAGCAGGATTTACAATTGTGCACCTAGCTATTGTCACATTTTCAGCTCCTAGAATTATTCGCTCATATCTTGTAATCCGACTAGGTGTGAGATGCTGAGTCCTGGTTCTTGTCAACAGGATCACAACTGCATGTGGGACAAACACTTTAACAGGATATCCCATTACTATTCACTCACTTTGTTCAATGCTCATACAGGTAGCAGCAACTGATTTTAGACAGCCTGGCAATGCTGCAGCCACTGGGTCCAATGTAGCAGAAAAATATGCTACAGGACGCCTGTCTAGTCCATGTCTTTGGGTTAGCACTGAAAGTGCACAATTTTCTCTTTCATAGCAAAACAGTGTGAATTCTTTTGTATAGTCAGGCATGCCCAAGGCAGGTGCCTCACAAAAAGCATTTCTTAATTTTTCAAATGCACTGGCACTTTCATCATCCCATTCAACTGGATCTTTTGCTTTCTTTTTGGTTAACTGAATTAAAGGCTTTGCTAGTAGGGGAAACCCTATAATCCATTGTCGACAGTATCCTACTATTCCAAGAAACATTCTCACTTCTCTTTGGGTTACTGGCATTTTCATTTGCTTAATTATTTTTATTCTTTCAGACGTTCTTCTTCTTTTCCCTCTTTCAATTTGGTGTCCCAAATATTTAACTGCTGTTGTACAAAATTGTAACTTCTCAGGTGACACTTTGTGTCCTTCCTCAGCCAAATGGTTGAGTAGTGCAATTGTATCTGCGACACAATCATCATGAGTTCTTGACGCCACCAATAAGTCGTCTATGTACTGCACCAGGACTGAGCTCCTGGGCAGTACTAATTTCTCTAGACACTTTTTCAGTATTTGATTAAAAATGGAGGGACTTTCTGTGTACCCTTGAGGAACGCGATTCCACACATAAACATGGTTTTCGAATCTAAACGAAAACAAATACTGACTATCTGGATGCGATGGTATTGTGAAAAATGCTTGGCACAGATCAATTACAGTAAACCATTCTGCATCCCATGGTATCTGGTATAGGATTACTGCAGGATTTGGTACTATAGGACAACAAGGTACCACAATTTTATTAATTTTCCGCAAATCCTGAACGATCCTATATTTTCCACTAGGCTTTTTCAAACCCATGATTGGCGAACTACAAGGGCTACTCAGAACTTCTTTTAATATGCCTTGTTTCACCATTCTGCCAATTTCTTCAGTAACTCCTGCCTTTACTTCTGCACTCATTTTGTTCTGTTTGGTATTTGGGAAAATTGCGCCTTCTTTTACAGTGATCTTCACTGGGTCTATATTTGCCATAAGACCTACTTCTTTCCCAGTAAAATCCCATACCTTAAAGTTCACTGTAGTTCTTAACTCTTCTGGTAACTCATCTTTGGTTATCAAGGAGAACATCTCATCAACTTCCGTACCTTGCTTGGCTATCATGAATTTATATACATGATCTTCATCCGGGGTCTGTATTGCAACACCATCCGGTGTGCAAAAAATAGTGCAATTCATCTTGCACAATAAATCTCTGCCCAATAAATTTACTGGACTGGAATCACACACCACAAATTGGTGCATTTCTCGGAAATTCCCTATTCTTACTTCCATGGGCTCAGTGAGGGGGGTTCTGATCTTTTGATTTGCTACACCTACAACTTGGATAGCTTCTCCAGAGAGAGGGAGGTGGGATGTCTGCTGTTCTCACAGTAGAACGGGTAGCACCAGTGTCCAAAAGAAAAGTGATATCATTACCTTTTACTTTCCCTTCAACATATGGACCTGTCTGATCTACCGGTAAGGATGTGCCAAGTACGCACTCCTTCTCCCCCCTCTCCTAGGCACCGTCATTGATAACTATATGGATTAAAATCATCCTGTAAAAGAAACTGTGAAGTTACATATTCATTCTTGCCACTTCCTCCTTGATATCCGATGTCTGTACCATGCTTTGCTCTGCTTACATTACCCTGTATAGGGGCAGGTGGCAATTGACTCTGAGGATTTACACCTTGCTGTGTGTCATTCTGCGTCAGTGGATTTAAATTATGATTTGGGCCATTATTATTTTGAATCTTTTTACACTCGTTCTTCCAATGTCCCAACTTTCCACATCCATGACAAGGATTTTTTTTTTTTAGCCTCTTCTCTACTCATTCGTCCTCTCACTTTTCCACCATTCCCTGTGTCACCATTTGTTCCAGTTTCTTTTCCCTGACTTTCTGTTGGATTATCCAAATTAATTCCTTGTCGCTCAGCCATTTTCACTTGAGCCCACATCACTTGTTCTTGTAGTTTCTTGTGCCTGTCTTCAATGTCATCTCCACAGTATTTAGCATATTTCAAAATTTCATCAATAGGCTTTCCCTGCCAACATAACATGTGTTGCTTAATCATCTGGCAAATCTCTGGTTTTAGACCATAAACAAATCGATAGACAAACTGACTCATATTTTTATCTCCAATATCTTCAAAGCCACTATACTGTTTGAACACCTGCAATAAACGTTCGTAGTAGGCGTGTACCGATTCACTTGCCTCTTGGGTAGTCCTGTCTATTTTCACCCAATCTGTTTCTTTTGGTGGTATTTTCCCTTTCAAATAAGTTATTACTTGATGATACTTTTTCATCACATCATTTGATGGAGCATTTGTCTTTGGATCCCTAGGGTACTCTTCACTAGGCCAGTCGATTGTAATTTTACAGTCTGTCCACAAATCGGCAGGTACTACTATGTCAAACAGACCATCCAGGTCTTTTAACAAAACCTTTGAAACTTTCACAAACCTCTCAACCTGCTTGTACCATTCAATTGGTTTTTCTCTCAATTTTGGAAAATCATTTGTAAATGACAAAATGTCTTGCCTGCTCCATGGGACATGAACATAACCTCCTCCTGGAACCTCTCGCATTGGGTACATCTGTTCTACCTTTCCTGATTCCTTCAATAAATACTCAGATGTCGTTCTATTTGAACGTGCTTCTTCCTTTTTCTTTGTCCATCTAGTTTTCCATTTATCCAGTTCTCCCCATTTCTGTAATACTGACATTAATTCTTTCACTTGTAATTTTCTACCAGATGCATTCATATTTTCTAAATCTTTGTCAGTAAAGTCTGCTCTATATGGTTTCTGTAGTACTTTTGACTTTCTTATTTCAATTCCCATTTCTGAGGCCAAATCTGTTAACTTTTCATGGAATATTTTTACATTTCTGGTTATGCTTCTACATACGAACAATAGTTCTTCTTCACTATAGGTATTTAAACGATCTACTCCTACATTGCCTGCTATCATTTCTTCTAACTCGACTTTTAATTTATAAATGTCCAAGATCTTTGGGGGTGATCCCTGTCTGTCTACTCCTTGTGCCCATCTTTCTAAGTCTTCTGGAGTTACTACGGTTGCACTTTTAGTTCCTGAAGATGTTATTATATTCACATCCTTTGAGCAACCAGGTGTGACTCTTCTTGGGGTGCTATTTACGGAGTCTCGAATAGGCAAATCCATTAGTGAAATCATAGATTCACAATCGCTGATATGGTCATCAATTATTACAGCTTCAGGTTTAGGAATATCCACAGGTGTAGGCATAACTGGAGGTTTCGGACAATTTACTTTGTCACCATATAAAGGGACCACGGGACCAATGGTTACAGGTATGGTCGGGGAATCAGGATGTACATTCAACTGAGTTATTTTCTGTATTAATTCTGCTCTATTTCTGTCTAAGGCCTCTCTTTCCTTATCCTGAAGAACCCTATTAACTGGTGGATTATGCAGTACTTGAGGTACCAATGGTGTTCTCAAAATTGGTGCACTTGGGGTGCATCCACCCAGCCCTTCCTGGTATGGTGGAGGGTTCTTTAAACATATGACAGGGTTTGGAGACTCTGAAGATGAATTTATGGAAGAGATATTAGTCTTTTCTTTGCATTTGCTCCCTAGCTGCTCATCAGCCATAAATACAGGATATAAACCTTCAGAGATCATTGCTCGTCTCCACTGTTTCATCTGACTTTCTCTTGACCCATTCTGGTATCTAGGGAAAAATCCCCTATAACCTTTATTACTCCTGGGTCGATCACGCTCAAACGCTTCTGTTTCCCATTCCTCTAGGGCTTCGTACTGCGTTATTCTTGGTCTGGGTTCTAATTCATTCATTCTTATTCTTAAATTTTGAAGAATTCTCCCATTGAAAGTACCATTCTCCGGGAAAGCTAATACTCCGTCATCTTTTGTATATTCTATCCAATTTTCTAACCATACACAAGTATGATAACCCCGATCCATCATCATGAATAATGCGGGCGTTTTTGCTGGTGGAATGATAATTCCTTCCCTAGTTTTGATCGGCTTATCCTTCTTAAAATAATTCTTAATCTTTTGTAGGAATGACATTTTTCTCTTTTCTCCGTACATTTTGGGTAAATATCTATTTATTGAATTATATTCGGCAAAACCTAGGAATCTCCTGTCTGGACGTGTTCCTATTAACGTCGGATTGCGTTTCCACATATAATCTACACTGTCCACTAAAATTCTGCCTTCTATGCTGACAACCAATCAAATTCCAGCTAACATTTGTCTCGGGACCAATCCTAGCGCGGTTTTTCTGTGACGTTTGTCTGACGACCCCTCCTTTACAATCTGCGCTTCTCTGTCCCTCGCTGTTTCAACCAATCCCAGCGTAGCACCTGTGACGTCAGTATTACTCCTAACTACCGACCCCTCCTTTACTAGCTCGCTCCACGCCCGCTGTGTCGACCAATCCCAGCGCTGCCCCTGTGACGTCAGCTTTTACTCCGACAGCTGACCCTCCCTTTACAAAATCGTACGCAAAACTTTCAACGCTTCTTATTAAAATTCAGTAACAACATAAAACATTTGCTATCGTGCCAGTTTCTCTAAATTTGAAAAGATAGATTCTCTCACTTCTTAGTAAAACCCTTCCGTTTACTAATCATACACTACGAGTAAAACCACTTCAGTTTACTCTTCATATAAGCTTCGGAAATACCTATTACTCCTTCAATGTTACCCTTTCTAGGTGATATAACATCAAATTTTCATCAGCGTATTCCTTTGCTATCACTCACACGCACAGAGTCCCTAACAAGTACTGATAGCCCTGCTTAACTTTTCAGTACTATTTCTGCCTGACAGATAACCTTACTGCAGTATGGCTTCCACTTACCATCCGCTATTCAAATTCCCTGGGGATTCTAGACAACATAAAACAAAACTTTTAAACAAACGGATGTTAGTTCATAAAAATAAAATTCTCATTACCCAATTAACAAAGTGTAACCATACTCTGATTACCAGAAAACTGATCCAGCGGGTTACTAGCAACAAGCATTCATACACTAAATACTCACCTGGGCCCATTCATTCACACTAACTAGTAATCACCGCTGGGGAAATCAGTTGTACTCTTTATCAATATCCCTGCTACCAATTACTTTACCTGATTGAAGCGTAATGACTTACCAATGGACCTTTGACAATTGGGGATTAAATGAGAATGTACAAAACATAATTTTCATCAACAACCTGAAATAATCACTGACTCAGGAAGTTTTAAAATGTTTATCTAAATTCTTTAGCAGAGTAATTTACAATCCACATAATACTTAATCGTATATCAAGGAGGAAGTACACTATAAATGTCACCTATTAAGCTTCAATGACGGTCCCTCAGAAAAGAGAAGATAGAGACAGCAGTACAAACTCGATTACGCATTTATAGTTACCTAAAGGTGTGAAAACCAAACCCCTTGGCCAAGGAGTTGGGAAAGGGTCCCAAGAGAGGATGAAGATCAAGACCTCCGGACCAGGTTCAGGACAGGATAGATGACCTCTCTACCAATGACGCCTGCGTCGTTCCCCTCTCTGACACTTCGTTTCCTCCTCGATTCTTCCGTGTCTTCTTTCTAATGGAATCCGCCGCCCCCACCTCAGGACCTCTTCGGACAGCGGTTCAGTCTGCAATTGATCAGCTCATTGAGCACCCAAAAGCCTGTTCCCACTAATTAGCTAATTCTATATCTATTATACCCTTCTACACCCAGGTACCTCCCATTAATGTTTCAAAATTATGGGCCCACTATTTCTGATTGGACAGGGGGTTGATCCTCACACCATGTCATCTTAGTTCAATTTTCTGAAGCCCATTGTTTTAAAATACCGCCCCTCTCAATTAATACATTTGCTTTATTTCCCACCCGTCTCACGACAATTTTCAATACAAAGTGTATACAATATGTATCAAATTTAGGACATCTCAGATGTACGGTGAAGGTGACCAGCGGGTCATGTCCTTGGATATCTTGCAAGTTGACTTCATGGCTTTGTCTTGTTAGTTTCAGAGCGCATGCGCAAGTTCCATGGCTCTTGAGCTGCTGTTCAGTTAACCCAGGCCCATTTTACGAACTAATAGAAATCAAAGAAGAAACATATTAAAATCAAAAAATAAATGTTTTCACTGTATACCACCTACTTCTACTCTATTCCCATTTAATTATAAATGTCTATCCCGCATTAGTAGCGTTAGAATACCACATTATTAATTGCAGCAATGCAAAAGCTTTAGCATGTGAGAACATTAAGCAGCCATTTTAGCATACACTGCGCAGAAGCAAAAGTTTCCCTCCAAGCAAAGAAAGACGTCATACCATGTGACATGGTTGACACATGCGCAGTGGAGTTCCCGCGCTTTAGCGGCCATTTTGCATTAGACAAGGATTACTTATTAGCGAAAACACATAGGCAAGCATCTCTCGGATAAATGTAGTGTTTGCACATTATTAATAATGACATTACAAGGTTTTAGTACAAATTAATTACTACTGTGAGAAGATTGCTTCCGAACAAGTCTCATTGTGAGTCCTTGCTCCATCATGTGTAGCATGAGGATAAAGAATAGGGACACTTATCTGAGGTCCAGTCAGGCTGGGGGCTCCCGATGGTTCCAGCAGTTTGATTGAATTTACTGCCCCTTCTCTCTCCCGGTGGTGGTGGCTATGTGGCAGTTATGCAAGGATCGACCAAAGGGGCTCTCACCACCGCTATCCTGGTTTCACACTGCCTCTGTGTCGCTGAAGTAAGCCAGTACATCTCCCACACCCGTACGCGGGATGCCCAGAATGCACCCGGCTCAGGGCCTCTCCATATCAGGTATGCACCCGGGCCCCCGAGGGCAATCTTCTGGTGAGCTCGGGCTCCGCAGCAGGGGCTCGACCCCGGCACCTGCACGGGCCGCCCCTGCAGATCTTGACCCACGCTCCTCCCAACTGCGGTGTCCCCCGCAGCCGTTGAAGCAGAGCAGCACCGGAGGCGCAGATCCCGCGGGAGGCTGCACCGTGAGAACGGCGTTGGGTGCTTACAGCGGAGCGCTACTGCTCAGATGGGTAGGGCAGAGCAGGCATTGTGGGCGGCTTCTCTGCCCTAGTCTGGGTCCACTCTAGCAGCTCCCAGCTGCCGCAGGACCAGGGCTCGGTCGCTTCGAAATCCAGCGTGGTCAGGCCGCCATCTCGTGAGGCCGCTGCTCCGGTCGCATCTCGCCCCTGCACCGCGGCCGTAGTTCAGTGGGGAGAAAGAAGCCCGCTTTGCGGGTGCCCTGTCGTTCCTAGATGCCAGACCCCTTCAAATCGGTTCAATAGACCCTGGCGATGAGTCTCCTGACAGGATGACCCTGCAGTAGGGGACGGAGAGACCTGGAGATGCATCTTAACCGCCAGCCATCTTGGCCACACCCCTCCTTTGTCTTTTTAGACCCTTTTTTCGAAATTACTGCACAGTAGGCAAGGAAAAATGTTGCCCCCTAAAATGACAGGGTTCAACCTATGTAGGGACTGTTGCAAACAGGTGTCTGTGATGGACTCTCATGAAGTATGCTTAGGATACCTGGGATAGGAGCACGATTCCAGGACCTGCGACGACTATACTCGGATCGATCCAAAGCTATATGGAACCACGAGGCAAAGATGTATGTCACTAACTATGCTCCCTTTAAGGTGTGCGCACACCTTACACTTTCACAGTGCCCAGCACCTCTGCAGGAGCGCACATCAGATTACGGGCACAGAGATAAAGACTTCCCCAGCTGCTCATTTAAAAAGAACACAGCAGGGTGGAAGGATGTTTTCTCTTCATGTGCACGCTGCAAACAGGGAATCCAGTTGAGAGGAGATCCTATTGGGGTCCGATCAGTATTCTGATGGGGCCCCTCAGGATGGCAGTGTGACGAGGCTGCTCTTTAAGTAAATATGCTAATGCATTTAACACCTTTACAAGCCCTTTTACGCTATCCCTTTGCTTTAAAGGACTTGATGAGGTGTTAAGTGCATTAACATGTCAACAGGCTGCAGGGAAGACACAGGTTCAGTGGTCTATATGGCCATCAGGCTGGTCTTACAGACCTTTATGGTTAGCTGATTGTGGCCTGTTTTATGGGCTGGTGGGTTGTGGCCTGTTTTATGGGCTGGGGGGCCAGTTTTTTCTGTTGATTTCCCTGATATTATCACAAGCACTACCTGCAGTAAACACAAATGCATGGAGTGTCCCATATCTTGTAAAACACAGACAGTATGTCTTTACACAGTCGAAAATGCCCTTAATTTACAAATGTGGAACACTTTTTTAGCTGTCTCATTCACTAATGAAGACCACTTGCTGCCCAGTCCAAACCTGAAGGCACATGCATGCCTACAGTAACGAGCATTGGCAAAGCCAATAGGTTTCACCTATGCAAGATCTATTGGCTTTGTCAATGTTTTATTAGATATGCTGCCCAGCAGCACAGGCTTAAAGTAAAGGAAAAAAAAGTGCTATGACGCAGCCAATGTTGACTGCATCATAGCGTTAATTTCCTCTTTGAGCCACGTTTCATAGCAGCCCGTGCTATCTATATAGTGGTAAGGAAATTTTTTGTGGGGTGGGTAGGGGTATAGGATGTAAGGGTATTTTTAGGCTATAGGGGTGAGTCGGGGCACAGGATGTTAAGGGTATTTTTTAGGGTGTAGGGTAGTAAGGGTATTTTTATGATTTAGGGGTGGGTAAGGTTATGGGTCCTAAGGGTATCAGTAGGGTTTAGGGGTTGGTATGGGTGCTAAGAGTATTTTAGGCTTAGGGGTTTTAGGTTTCTGGGGTGTGTAAGGGTATGGGGTGGTAAAGGAAATTAACAAGCATTGGCATAGCCAATAGGTCTCGCTTTTGGGACCTTATAAGTATTTAGTTATGCAGCACAATATCCTTGGTGCAACAACATCAACAGTTGCATGGCTAAACACTTATAAGGTCCCTAAGGCGAGACCTATTGGCTATGCCAATGCTTGTTAACATTGCTAAGTCCCCCCCCCGCCACAGGGAAGGCCTTGGAAGCCCATAAAGCAGGGCGTGAAATATTAAAAAGGACATGTTCCTTTTATGTTGTACATGTTCTGACAGTGGATACTCACAATTGCCGCTTTCGCTGTAGCAAGGCTGGTAGGCCCACTGGCTTATGTGGTTCCACTATCCCAACCGCTCAGTGGTATCTTCCATTTGGGACCACCAAATATATCACTTCCAGGTATCAAATTAATTGTTACATTAAATCCAACATAGTACTGAAGATGGATTTAAGGTAAATTTTAATATAAAGGTGACTAAAAGACATCACTTTCTTGCTCTATAGTTCTAGTAGCCATTTCTGATTTACTACAGTACTTATCACCCGAGACAACCTTCTGCCAGGAGATGTGAAGTGCTCCCAGGAACGGGGAAAAAAAGGTCCTTTTTTGGGAGGAAGTGTGACATCTTCCTGACAGGATGGCCAGAGGGCAGTAACCACAGATGGCCCAGATTGAACAGGGCAACCACATCCGATAGTCAAATGCAAGTCACACTGTAGCCTGCCCTTTCCTTCAGGCTCAGGGTCAGACTGATTTGCATATGGCCATGTCTGAACTGGGGTGGTGGAGTGAGCTAAAGAATGATGATGGATTAAACCCAGATCAGTTGACTGGGGGTGAGTGTTTGATTGGCTCAAACGTTCCGTCCATCGTCCCCTTTTGTATCGCTTTCCTTCAGGCTGGCATCGCTTCTAGAGGGGGCAAACCGGTTGCAGAACTTGTTTTCCACATGGGGGAGGTACATTATATTGGGCACACCTAGGGGGTGCTCTGACCAAGGCAAGAATGGTTCTGACATCTTGGATTTGAGCAGAGAGACACACTGCAGAATTGTTTAGTGTCAGTCCCCCAGAAAGAGATGCAAGAGTGGGTTGGGTTGCCCCTGGGAATTTGGCCCTCATTGGTAAGGGAGTTCTCCACACTACAAACTCTAAATTGACATAGAAGTGGCATCCCTGGGTAGCGCCTCGGTACACTATGGGACTTGGAAAGATCAGAAGAAGGACTGCCCCTGCGGACCTCAGAAAGAAAGCCTGCACCAAGAACTAATGCACCTGCTGAACCAAGACAGGACTTCAGACAGAGAAGGGCTGCTTCTGCTGTTGACTTCGTGGCAAGAGAGACCCCAGGGGCTAGAACTGCTTACCACTCATGCCAAGTACCAGTGAGTGGACTCCAAGGGCTAGTTCGCTAGTCTCTTGTTAAGGTATAGGGACACAAAGGTTAAGGAAGTCATCCACCTGCAAAGAGCTCAGCTGACTAGTTGCCACTGAATTTGCCAAGAACTCCGCTGGTGCAGTCCATGAGCTCGAGTCCTAGCCCACAAGAGTGCTTTCCTGGACCCTTGGTTGGTGCTGGAGTGTACTCTTTCGATGCTAAACCAAACGCTGGATTCAATTTGCAGAGGACCCGCTGATGAGCCCATTAAGGAGAAAAAAGAACCAGAACAATGCAAAGGTAAATACTTTACCGAGTCTAAGTTGGCCCCTGCATCCAACAGTCGCTCCATCGCAGTTGGCCGGAAACTTTGACTTCTGCCCTGGTCCTAGCGTTCAAGGCTCTTAGACTACCACTACAAGTGAAAAGCAATGATTTATAAAACTTAGAATTAATGAATTACGTTGATTTATGGAAACCTTGCAAAAATAACATCTCTGGTTCTCTTTCGCTAATTTTGGTAAGTATTTAAAGATAAAAATATATGAACTATTTTTATAAATTGGAGTGGAGTTTTTATTATGTTTTGTTTCTCACTTATTTGCTGTTTGGGTACTGATAAATGCTTTATACTTTTTTCCTTTGAGTTAAACCCGACTGCTCTGTGCCATACCTACCCAGAACTGAGCTACGGTTTGAGTTAAAGAAACCTAACTGGACCAGATATAGAATAGTGATATTTCCACTTGGTGAGGTCTCGCAACCACCCCAACTAATAATTCACTTTACTCACAATGGATTATTGGCCGACCCAAATAACTGGAGTATCGTTTTTAATGGGATAAGTGTAGGTATGGTGTTTGGTAAAAATGTTGTGATTCCATGTAGATTTCGGAACTTTCCCCTCACAGAAATGTGAGGAAAATTCATAATTTTAGACAAAGTTTAATGTTTGGAGGGCATTCAGGGTTAGAAAACCTAGAACAATCCATGTAAGCAATACCACCCTGGATTCGATTGCATCTCTAGGTTTAAAAAATATCCAGGGTTGGGAAGATTTCCTGGTTGCCAACTGACGCAGAGCATGGTTTAACTAAAATAATCAGTGTTCTAAATTCCTCCAAGGGATTACAAGACATCCACAAGCTAAACTGCGCTAGTGGAGGTTGGGCCTTCAGGGAACAATCAATCAATTTACTCAGAAGCGACAGAGAAAGATACCAATAACAAACTACTTAAGTGCAACTCGTCAAGAAAAAATGCACATCAGTTTTAGTTTACTGTACACAGTAGCATATGTGCCTCGCTAGGGAAACCATGGATTTAATTATGTCAACATTAGAATGTTTTGTGTAATCTCAAAAGTAGCACTACGATGATTACCAGACAAATGATATCAGTGATTGCCATAACACAGGAAAGTGTGGACCTGGCCAAGACACCGTTTGCTGTCAGAGGCTGATCATTCTCAGTTCAGAAGTGAGGGGCTTTATTGGAAAAGCAAGGTGCCAACTACTGCAGAAATACATTCACTTAAAAAATGTTCAACGGTGAACAGAAAATGGAAGCTTTTTGATGGAAACTGTTGGGTTTCCACAGAGTATGAATAAGACTTTCACCGAGTAAGCTAATGATAACACTGTGGAACTCACTCCAAAATTAATTAGTAAATCAGCACCTGAATGTTTCAGACCTTGCACGAGATTAGACCTATTCATTTCAAGAAATCAAAAAAACCTTTCAGGTACACCCAGTAATCTGGAGGAGAATGTGGCCATGATCCTGGAAAAACCCTGTAAAATCCATTTTACACGTTAAAATAATATGTGTATGTTATATTCTTGCAGGGTGAAAATCAAGTGAAAATGGCCTTGCTGACCCACACCTGGAGAAACCCCTTCCCCTCCCTTTTACAGGGGCTAAAGGGGGGGGGTTTACTCCTACCCCTGACCAAAGTAAATCTTTGACCATTTAAAAAGTGGGCAGGGATCGAATAATGTTTCTAAATACTAAAGACAAAGTTTGTGGATGTACACAGTCTTCCAGGGCATAGCCACCTTGGAACACCAAATTCCCACCCACATAATGGGCACAAGTGTAAAATCAACTTTTTGTAATTCGAAAAGCAGTTTTATAAATGAAGCTTTGTTACACATCAAAGTCCATCTTACAAACTCAAACATCTGTACGAATGAAACGGTGTGTTCGCTAAAATCTGTGTGCAGATCAGGCCATGCCACAGTGATTTGACATAATAATCAACCTGGACTAGTGAATGTACCAAATTTGTTCTCCACACTCCCGATTGTGTACCATCACAGACTTTCACTTGTCCTTATACACATACCTTTAATTGTAAGGCAAACAGCACTTTTTGCAAGGTTATTCAGCACTGTCGAAGTAAATGTGGCCACAGACCATGCTCGGGGATGACAAGCACTTTGATCAACTGTAACACTAGACATTTTGCTAGGATGATGAAACAATTTTCATACACTTCGCAAATGAAATTCAACTACTGCATACCAACAGTGACAACTTTCTACAGGCAGGTTCAAATAAATGGCAGTGTCGACTGTCAATTAGTGTGCAATTCCCTGGTTTGAAAAAGGAATGTTTCCAAATAGTTTTCTGAACTGCATCCACAAAAAAAACGAGCAGCGTATGCTGCTTTCTATATGTGTGGAAGATTTTAGTGGAGTGTGACAAACTGGGAGAGCAGGCTGTGATAAAATGATTCCTTCGTAGTTAGCAAGCCGTCTGCCAAACAGGTCGCATGTTATTAGTCCATCTCGGTAACGTCTGTCTTTTGGCTGTATGCAAAATTGTTTGGGGTTTTTTTTAACAGATTTCGACCTTGTCAGTTTTTGCAAGCATGCTTATGATACAAAATTGTATGTACAGAAATGTCAGGCATAATTAAATTGAGAGCTTGGCAGTTATGTTTGGTTTTAGTTTAAAACGCACTGCTCGGGTATCCCAAGATCATTTGAATAAAAACCGTTGAACGCAGGTGAGGGTCAACTAAATTAAAGTGTGATTTAAAGATCACTGAACTAATTTAGGCTATTACGTGGGTCGTAGACATTTCTTCAACTAAGCTACTTTGTTTGTTTTAGTTTAAGATGGGTGGCACGAAAAAGAATCTAGGCCTGTATGCATGAGCTGCAGCCGTGCACATTTCATTAAGTACCCCAAGAAGCGAGATTGACGAGGGAAGCTTGCATCGATTAGCGTCTGCAAAACAGTCTGTCGGTGACTAAAAGATCCACACAAAGGTACTAATGGTTATGGGAAAGAGAGTAGTGCGGCTCAGTTTGTGGCGTAGGCTTCTCCGTACATATGCCCCGTCTCTTCAATACACCCTAGTTAAAAACAATGCCATAATTTCACGCTTTCTGTGCCCGGTCCCTCTGCTTCAGCTGCACGGTGATCGCTGCCCGGTGAGCAGGGATTCCAGAGCCCAGCCGAGGGCTGCCACGGCAGTGATTTACCCCAGCCGTGCGAGCAGGGCCCTCAACATAGTAAACAGACCACGCAAACTTCACCCATAGTCAGGTGATGCGTAGTCCACTTGCTGTTAATTAATAACCCTGTGGCCATGTTTGAAAGGGAGATGTTCTGTGCTGCGTCACATTACCTGGGACCTGTCCCCCGCAGCCTGACCTCTCCGAAGTTCCTGGCTTCCTGCAACACCTACTGCCGGCCGTAAATCCTTTTCTATGTGCGCGCGCGGATATCTGGATCATTTGCCAGATGACCAGCTAATCCGAGGTCTAGCAAGACCGGCAGCAGAGGCACAAAAAGTAGTGTTTAAAAAGTGCAGCGTGAACAGTAGCGCTTTTGAAAAGCACAGCGCTCTTTAAACAAGCAGATGCCAGGCTGCAAAATGAAAAAGAAATGGTGGCCGCGTGGTAAAAAAATAAACAATGGTGCGCGCTCACCACAGAGGAGCGGAGGGGGGAGGAGGGAGCGCGGCAGCCTGCTCAGCTGACCAGACGCTCGTGCGTCATGGCCTTTTGCCGGCATGTGTTTCCAATTATCGCGCCCGCGTCTGGGCACGATAATGGGAAACACATGTCTGCGTCGCGCGTAACCGCCCAAAAAAGGCCACGACGCACGAGCGTCTGGTCAGCTTTTCAAACCCCTTACTTAGTCTCGCCAGGGCAGCGCTTGCGCGCTACTCGAGGCTCGACCTAAAAAGGGGGGGGGGGGGTGTGGGGTTTCCCTCCCAGTAAAGATTAAAAAACTTAATTAAAAAATGTGGGGTGTTGGCGGGGAGGTCTCCCCTAAATAAGAAAAATAAACTTAATTTAAAATGATATATCTCTATATCTCTGTGTGCGCGCGCGCATATATATGATATAAAACAGCGGGAGGAGGGCAGTTGGGCAAGCAGCACAAGGGAGATGCAGGCGCACATGGCCTTGGCTGTACTGCACAGAAGACCTTCATTGCTGCTCAAAAACAAATTTGAGGGAACATTGGTCACCAAACATCCATGTTGTGACTGGTTGAAATCAAGTGCCCGTTTCCTGCTCCCAAAGCA
This sequence comes from Calotriton arnoldi, assembly GCA_963921515.1. Lineage (NCBI taxonomy): Eukaryota > Metazoa > Chordata > Amphibia > Caudata > Salamandridae > Calotriton > Calotriton arnoldi. Next base: position 3,609,470 of record CAWUFW010000442.1, on the reverse strand, counting down.
TTATTTTTAGTTCTTTCATGCGTGTGGAATCTTTCATAAAGGCAAAAGCCACTGCAGAGTGTTACCAGTAGTCATGCATCTTGTGAAGGATCCGCTGGCATATTCCATTTACCATAGTCAAATCACTAAGATTTAGCAAACTGGTCTACTACCTCTCGGCCTACCCCAGTACTCACTGTCCCCACTGTGTGCTGTCCTACCTCACCCAAAGGCCACCACGATGGCTGGTTGTGTGTATAACAGCAGGGCCTATACAAACTCCTAATGCCGATTTATAAAGCAATGAATGGTGTAGCCCTGATTACCTCTCTGACTTCTTATCCCTCTACACTTCAAGCGTGAATTTAAGAACAGCAAAACAAAACCTCGTAGTCCTACTGAAACGACTTTGCGCCGTGTCTAGGTTCTGAACCTTAAACCCGCAGTGGCCTTTCCATGAGAACTCATGATCACTCGCATTTCAAGTGAGCCCTTCACTCCACTCCAGGAGTTTAAAATAGACTTATAAGGCCCACGTCTACATCTGGAATGCCAAAAGTGATTTCTACACCACTCGACATGCAAACATTGTGACTGTAGACAAGATGCTACTCCTGATATTAAATATTTAGATCAAATGGAGCTGTGTATTGTGTGCATACATGTAAATCTTGAAGTTCACAAACACTGAATTGCTCCACATAAGTGCAGGAACCATGATTATCTAAAGGCATGCTATGTATATTTTTAGCATAACCAATTTAATATTTTAAAAGGGTTATTTGGAGCTATTGTGTCTACAATGATCTTATCTCCCTCTTTTTACCTCTTGCTTGACAGCACGGATGTGTGCCAGTTTTTAAAGTAATCTCCCTAAGAGTTTTGAAAGCAGTATAGAGGGGTGCTTTGACTCCTCTGCTCCTTTGTTGATCTTCTTTACACTCCTGTCCGGTGCCATCCAGCTTCTCTTGCGAACAGGTAGACCTTCCTTTGCTTGAAAGCGCAAGCAGTAAGGCAAATTTACTCTGTGGCTCTGCCTGGAGGTAGAACAACAATCACGCAGTGCTTTCACTCCTGGCTTTGTTACCTTTTTTCTTGATGCTGGTGGACAGGCCTCCTAGGTGTCGAGTCAAACAATGAACAACATTGGCAGTCTTGTCCAGTGTGCGTCTGTATTTTAAAGAAAGTGTTTATGGACTGAAAGAATAAAGACACCGTTTTCTACAATCAATAACACGACCTCTTTGCTCTTTCATTTGGGAAGCGATCCTTTATATTCGGTTGTGTTTTCACATTATGGACCATAATCTCCTATACAAACAGTTTACTTGTGTTCTTTGAGTGCAGGGTCATCTGTGTTTAAATGAACAACATTTTGGCTGAGGGGGCCAGTACTTTACTCATTTGGTTGCCATGGCAGCATGCATTCAGCCGACCAGGGATTCTGCAGCTTTTAAAAGTTAAAGTTCTCCATCATTTCAGGGGAGCATGCTCCTGTTGTCCTTATTTTGTGGGGTTTCTTCCTTGCCGTTAATATGGGGCTGGTTTATATGGTAATGTGTATTCTGGTTTCTGAAAGCTCCCCTTTTATAGGGAGATAGCCAAAGCAAAGTAGATGGTAGAGTGTTGGATTTAACAGGGGACACCTGAGGTACAAAATGTATTTGTACCGGTTAGTTTACCCACGTAGCAAGTACAGCTAGTTTCATGGAAAGAGACAGGTGTTATGGATTTGCAAGCTCACCTTGCGCATAAAACACTCACACCAGCAGGCAGCAAACACTAAAGGTAAAGTTAAAAGACCTGTGCCTTTAGAAAGCTCAGAAGTCACTCACATACGAGTTACTCTGTAATACACACAGAAAACGTGTAAAGGAATGACTTTCATCCAAACAATTCTCGTGATGGAGAACTAGAATTACAAGTAAGTAACCTACCCTTGTATGAGCAATGTTATTCACTTGATGCATGGATTTGCTGTGCGTAATTTCTCACCTAATTTAATGTTTTTTTGCAGATCCCATTATAAACCTGACTCAAGTGAAAAATGACCACTATGAAAAGGGAACTGATGAGGTTGTAGTCCATGTCTATGTCAAGGAGATTTGCAAGCTGACTTCCAAGGTGCATTTCCGGGAGCAGGACTTCACATTATTGTTTCAAACAAGGTAACAAACAAGTAAAGTAATATCTCCTGCATTTTACATGTTTGTTCTCCATTAGACTGTTCTTCCACATTTGAGATGATATGAGTTTTAATACTTTGTGATGGCTGCTTTACCATCACAGTATTTGGTTTGCTGCTTTAAGCTGTACTAAAATGTGAAGAAAATCACTCTACATTCTTTCCTTAGCCATTTTTCTGTTTTACCTTATTACCTATGTGCAATGCCTAAGTATGGAAGAAGCTCTCTTCTGCATTCATGGAAGTTGAACTTAACTGAGGCGACTTCTGTTATATTGCTTAAGCACATATAACACTTTCTAGCAGAGATCGACATGCATCGTCAAACACTTGAGGGTCTGGGAGGGTGTTTTTCTCATCTCTTGTTGTATGATGGACTGAAGACTAATTGACTTTATATAGGTTCCGTCACAATCCGAAGAGAAACCAATGTCACAGAGTAAGGAGTATTGGCTATTGGGGTTGGGCGGGGGAATAGTCAAGAACCAGAGCCACCGTTTAGATTTTGAATGACTGGTTAACTTGGTGGGATGCTCTTTTTTCTGAAAAGCTAGTTTATATCCAGCAAAGGGAGAAATGGGGTAAGAAGGAGTTCCTTTGGTGTAGAATCAGCCATCTCCACCTAGCTTTAATCTTGAGGTTGTATGTTTTCTTTGATCTGGCAAATGGATGTTTCCATGTTGGGGGAACTCAATGCCACAAAGTATTTCAGTCTCTTCTTCTGATAGCAAGCACCGGAGAAGTTTTCTATTTAAACTTGTAGCATTGCATCCTTGTGACAACTGTTGTACCAATCTTGGCGACATGCAGTGTAGCAGAACTTTCCGTTTTGGAGAATCTTCTAATGCCAAATAGGTGGAATAAATCAACAGTATTTACCAAACCAAAGAAGTCAAATTTATTCATATTTCAAAGTTAGAATATCTAGTCCCAGTAAATGACAGAGTAGCTATTACATTTAATAAGTAAAATTACAAGTAAATGGGTCTCAACTCTTCGTGTAGATGTGGTTAGTTGTCTTCTGGCAATAGCACGCTTAGGCCATTTACCTCATGTGGCTGAACTTTAGTCCGCTTTATAGACTGCATTGATTAATAGTCTCAATGAAAACTGTCTGTCTGCACGGATAGGAGAAGATCTCTACAGACCATCTCTCTTCGGTTTCTGAAAGGAATTTATAAAGACACCTAGTAATTGTAATTGCATTTATATAATAGTTACTACCCCTGACGAGGTGTCGAAGTGCTTTTCGGCGAGTAGCATGCTACTCCGGAACCCAAAGAGGATTAGTGGTGAATTAGTATAGGGAAATATGAAATTAATTTGAGCGGTGCACAAGGGAGTCTGTTAGATTGAAAAGGATAGTGGAGGGATAGAAGAGGGAAGGGTCTAGAAAGTGTTTATTTGAAGATCATAACAGTAGGAGGAAATTTGGGATGAGTAAATGAGAGATGGAGGGGGGAAGAGTCTCCAGAAGTGGATTAGGGAGAAAGATGAGGTATCGGATGAGTCTAGGAGGGATATATGAGGGGGGTTTAGACAGGCTTGTTTGAGAGATCTCAGTAGTAGAAGAGGTATGAGATGATGCAAGGAGGGGTAGAGGAAGGAAGAGTCTAGAAAGGGTTTTTTCGGGTATCATAGTAGTAGAATGGGGTTTGGGATGAGTCAGAGTGGAGGTAGAGGATCTATTGAGAGAGGTATATGGTGGGAAATAGGGTAGTGCTTTGGAGAGAGTAGTAGAATGAGGTTTGGAATGAGTCCGAGTGGAGCTAGAGGATATATTGAGAGAGGTATAGGATGAGATATAGGGTGGTGCATGGGAGATGCTGAATTAGGAGTAAAATAATATAAAGATGCATAATTACATGGTAGGTATGGATGTATGAGGAAGGTAATGTATATAGATTTAAGTTGTATTTAATAAACTCAGACTTTCAAGTTCTTCTGTAGTGTGTGTGTGTATAGTGTTGTGTGTGTGTATAGTGTTGTGTGTGTGTGTGTGTGTGTGTATAGTGTTGTGTGTGTGTATAGTGTTGCGTGTATAGTTGCCCTGGGTACTAAATCATAAACAAGTCTGTACCTGGAAGGACCACTTTCATCGGGTATTCAGCCGTATCTTCATTTTTATAACTAATATACAACACAGATTTTACTTAACTAGATTAAGGCTGAATACGCTTCACTACCAGGTCGCCTTTCCAAAGATGGGTAAGTGGAGCTCTAGCTTACCAAAATGCCCGTGCGATGGCAGATCTCCTCAGACTACCCTCCATTTTTTACTTTTTGTAATTTTTATAGAGATATTAGAAAATCTATGCTACGACCCCTTTTTATTGCTAATAGTCTATACTCTTTTAAAGTTGCTTTTAATCAAATTCGTAATTTGGGAAATGCTTTAACTTGCAATGCGGTAATTTGTTTTATACTGAAGGCCATTAAACGAAGAAAGTACCTTGCTTATTTGGAAAACTTGAATTATGAAACTGAATAGATTTTTATCCTGCTAAATTTTATTTTTTCCCTTTAATTTTTATGAGCATCATTTTGGATAAATTGTACATAAATGTATTATTGAATGATGTATTGCTTTTATCATAGAATGCTTTTATGGTCATTTTTTGTGAACCGAATAAAGTTTGATTTGATATATATATATCCAACCAAAAAAAAACCCGAGCTTTAAAGTCGCACTCCATGGAGGTAGGTTTAGCAAAACCTTTTTATTAGCAAAGCGGCGTCATGTGACCCAATCAATACATTTCCCTGACGCGTTTCAGTGCTACAAGCACCTTACAAGCACCTTATTCATAGGGTGGCAGATTGGGCAAACATAAAATGGACTACCACCAATTTTTCCCCTGTATTGCATCCGCCTTCCAGTAAGCGGCATGCTGGGAGTGGGAGTCCCAAAATGTGCTGTCTCAGTACGGTTATGTGTATCCCAAACGTTCGTTTCCTGCCAATTTCAATAAAGGTTTTGCAGCCCTCTGGTGGGCCTCAGGTCACATCCCCGCTTTCAATCGTCCATACCTCCGTGCTGCACAGGAGCTGCAGATTGATGTCTAGCCCCACAGACCAAAGTCCAGTTGTAGTGGCGGTGCGTCCTTTCACGGCCGGAAGCGCCGTGCAATTAATCCAACAAAAAAAAACCCTGAGCTTTAAAGTCGCACTCCATGGAGGTAGGTTTAGAAAAACCTTTTTATTAGCAAAGCGGCGTCATGTGACCCAAAGCTCGGGGTTTTTTTTTGTTGTTGGATTTATATATATTTTTTTTAAAATCACAAATGAAAACTGAGGACAATAAAACTCAGTGTTCGCTTTTGAAACCGGTTCATTCATTTCTCGACAAAGGAGCTTTAGAGAAAATACCTTCATGGGAGAGGGGCCTCCGCCAAATCTTAGACACCCAAAATAGCTCACAGGGTCATGTTACTGTGCAACTTTCACTAAATGTGAGAGCTATAGAGACCCGACAGCGAGACACCTCGCAGACTATAGGAAGACTCGGAGATTACACCACTGCCTGCCCATTGCCGTGGCATTATACACCTGCTTCTTCCGCCAGAACACCAATAAAATTATCACTGGTAAACAACTAGGTGTTAGAAATGGGATTTTTGGTAGGCTAGGGCATGTGCCAAAGCCAGGCAGAAACCACCACTCTAGTCAGGATAAGGGAGTTACACTCCTAAAATAACCCCTGCTCACCCCCTTGGTAGCTTGGCACGAGCAGTCAGGCTTATCTTAGAGGCAGTGTGTAAAGCATTTGCACATAACCAACAGTAATACAGTGTAAGCACTACAAAAAGACACCACATCAGTTTAGAAAAATATCCAATATTTTTATATACTTAAGACAAGACCAAAAACGATAAAAATCCACAATACAGTACTTAAAAATCTTCAGTTATCAAAATATCCTTGAAAAACAGTTCCTTGATGTCGATAGCTCTGTCTGGGGCTATCACGGCGTCGTGAACAAACAAATCCAAACAGTTCTGGCTGACCGCGGCGTCGCGGGCCAGCTGCGGTGTCTGGAAGACCCGCAAACAGTACCTTTTAGAAATGCAGGGCGTCGGCGACCTCTCGTTGAGCTTCCGAAAGCACGGCGTCCGCAGGCGTCTGTTCCGGAGGTCGGTGCAGGAGTCGTCGGGGGCCCTCGAAGTCACGCGCGTTGCAGATCGAACTCCTCTCTGTTGAAGTCAGGAGCGCTGGCGTCGGTAGGCGTCTGGTGCAGCGGTGCGAAGTGCGGCGTGCGGTGCCCTCAGGTTGCGGTGCGAGCAGCGGCTCGGCGGCATCAGATGGCGGCGTCGGTGAGACCAGGGTCGCGGTGCGAAGTTAATGCGGTGCTCGTCGCGGTGCTGGCAGGTCGCGGTGCAAGCAGTGGCGTCGTCGTTGCTGAAGCGCTGTCGTCGGCTGACGAACGGGAGTCGATGGCGCCGGCAGGCCAAGGCTGCAGTGCGGGATGAGGGCGCTGCGTTGTGTAACTTTACGAGCGCTGCCCTCGAACCGCGGTGCAAGCAGCGGCGTAGATTTCGGCGTGGAGCGGCGTCGTCAGGGATACCAAGGCGTCGTCGTGAAGCGAGGCGGTGCGGAATGCGGTGCCCACAGGTCGCGGTGCGAGCAGCGGCTCGGTGGCGGCGTCAGCAGGCGTCGTCGGTGAGACCAGGGTCGCGGTGCGGCGGTGCCCTCTGCGGTGCCCTCAGGACACGGAGTCGGCAGTGGCGTCGTCTGGTTGCTTCTTCTGTTGCAGCACAAAACACACAGTCCCCAGTGCTGAGGGCAGAAGAGCTTGAAGTCTTTGCTGTTCCTGAGACTTCTTGAACAGGGGGCATCTACCTCAAGCCCTTGGAGAAACTCACAAAAGTAGATTGCAGAAAGTCCAGTCCTTTCACTGCCCAAGACAGAAGCAGCTACTGCAGGCCAACACAGCAAAGCACACAGCAATGTGGTAGTTCCTCCTCACAGCTTCTCCAGCTCTTCTTCTTGGCAGTGTTCTTGGTCCAAAAGAGTTCTAAAAGTCAGGGGTCTGGGCCCCAATATTTATATCCCAAAATCCTTTGATCTCTTAGGCAGAGAGGGTCTGTGCCCAGCCAGAACCAGTTCTGCCTTCTCTGGTGTGACTTCCTGGCAGGAGGTGGAGACGGCATGGTCAGAGGCAGACCAGGCCCTTTGAGGTGCAAGGAAATCTCCTCCCCCTTCCCCAATTGCAGCCCAGGTCTATTCAGCCCTTTCCTGACCCACCTAGACTATCTGGAGCCACTCCTGCTCTCCAGCCTTCTGTCATCCAAAACCCAGACAGGCAATCTACATTCCAGCAGAGGCACACGGGATGACTGAGCAAAAAAATACCTACTTTCTAAAAGTGGTATTTTCAAACACAGAATGTAAAAATCACCTTCACTAAAAGATGCATCTTTAGATTCTGAGTTCAGGCATACTAAACTTATTTTCCTACCTAATTCCCTGGGCCAGTTATGTTTATAAGATGTTATAAACCAACTCCCCATTCTGTCCTATGTGGAACAGGTAGCCTTGCAATAGCAAAAAACGAAATTGGCCGTAATTCATTATCAGGACATGCCACACACACCAGGGCATGTCCTACCTTTCACATACACTGCACCCGGCCCACAGGGGTACCTTGGGCCTACCTTAGGGGTGGCTGACATGTAAGAAAAGGGAAGGTGAGGGACTGGCAAGTGTGTGCACTGGCCAAGTCGACATGGCAGTTACAACTGCGCGCAGACTCCGCAATGGCGGGTCTGAGTTACCTTTTCAGGGCTAATCACGTGGGTGGCACAATCCGTGCTGCAGGCCCACTAGTAGCACTTGATTCACAGGCCCTGGCACACTCAGTGCACTTTACTAGGGACTAACAAGTAAATCAAATATCCAATCATGGAAACACCAATCCATAACACAATTTACCACAGGAGCACTTGCACTTTACCACTGATCAGCAGTGAGAAAAGTGCGCAGAAACACTACGCCAGCAAAAACAGAGTCAAAACCGGGAGGTCAGAAAGCAAAAACTCAGGGGAAACACGCCAAAAGATGCCAAGTCTAACTCTAGGTTATGAAAGTTCCAGAGTTTTTGGAATGATATGCCACTAATTGTAACATTTCGCTGTCTCAAGAGAATTCTTCAGTGATATATGCATTCTTAAAATATGAAAACTGAGTGGCCTTTGTTTTGGCTGGTCCCAGTTTAGTATAACCCGCCATGGAAATTTTCAATATTCTAGTATTTCAGTAGCAACAATTCAGCTTGCTGTAAGGCTGCAGAGGAAATTTAAGGCCCCATGCTAGACCCGATAGTTTTGAAAACTCACCTACCAGTGGAGTATGTGATACTTTGTGCAGTTAAAAAGAATACTTGAATTGTACCTCTGTTCTGTGGCGAAGGAGAGCAGGAACATCAGACTCATTAAATATATAATTTATTGAACATTTTTCTCATTGAAGACTTAACCCCAAATAACAACCTGATGCATACTTGGTAGTCAACATCACAAGAAGTGTGGCCGGCACAAGTTCGCGTAGCAATATAAATAGTGTGAGATTGTGAAAGTTAAAATTTAGCTATGAAGTTTGTAAGGGAATTTTTGAGACTTTTTATAGCCTAGTATGCTCCCCTTCCCCATTTTTCTAAATTTCCTAAATGGATGTTTGATTGACAAACTCCAAACTGTGAGTTTGATGTGTAGAAAACCTGATATACTGAAAGCAGCTTGATAACAGATTGTGCTTTGACCATGAGGGCCAGTTAGTACAAAACATATGTTCAGCACTTGCTGTGTCAACACTGGGTGGCAAACAATGAATTGTGAGTTTGAACACTATTGAGGACTGCATCTACCAGAGTGCATGGAGAGGAATGGTGCAAACTGTGTGCTCTTCTCCACCACTGCTTAACTTTTTTAAAACATGTTAATGCCTTATGAGTAGAAGAAAGTAGAACTCCCATTGACAGTTTTCCAGGGAGGTTTTGGGGTCTTTTGATTTATATATTTCATATCCCTTTGCAGCCAGTCCTTGCTGTCCCTGCGGCCAGGCTCTACACCCAACTCCTGGTCTTCAGCCAGGTCCTAACTCCGGTTGCATAAGGCTTTCTGCCAAGTGTCAAGCTCAATCTCCTGTGCACCCAACCGATGCCGCAGACTGCCCATGGACTTGTACATTGGGAGTTAGTAGGACCCACTTTGCATCAAACCTCCAGTTCATCCGCGTCGTCTTCATTGCATCGCTGACATGCCAGTGTTCGCCCATTAATAGCAGGTTCTGGGCGCAGAGCCTGTACCTAGCCCCCATGTAGCCCACGATCTTAACATCCTCAGTGGATCTGCTGATCCAGCTTTGGAAACGGAAATAATTCTACCCCTCCTAATCCTGTAAATTAGTTGTCAAGATACACAAAATTCCCCCTCTGACACTGTGAAACCTATCTGACACCTTTTTGTAATGCAGATATTCGAAAAACCAATTAGCAGCTGTGAACCAAACAAAGGCATGCTTTAGATTAAAGTTCCGGTTTCATGTCAAGTCGGTTTAATTTTTTCGAGTGGTTTTGTTGTACCAGACAGCAGAGTTTCCTGTGGGAGTTTATAATGAAAATACAACTTTTTTTAACCCTCTTTTACGGAAGTGGGTTATTATTTGTGATGGACAAAAGTCCTTTTCTAGAGTTCATACAAATAAAATAAAATAAATCGGTGCTCAATCCCTGTTAATGTGTCACAAAGCATGTAGGTAAGGTACGGACACGAGGTTCCAGCTTGGGTGGTTCTGAGGTGTTAAGGCAGTCCAGGTTAAGATTAAACCAAAAACAATGTCAAGGATTTAAGCAGTGCATACACAGTAGAAAGTCCCACAACACAAAATTAATCTCTACGACCAATGTTAAAATAAAGAGAAACATTTTTATCAGTAAAATAATACCAAATCGACAAAAATCCACTTAGACAAATAGAGATTATTTTTTTATTTATTTCAGTGAAAATAGCACCAGAAAGCAGTAAGTGCCTGAGGAAGCAGTAGACTGGGACCTAGGCGCGATTTGAGGCTGACCGCGATGGAGTCCTGGTCTGATATAAGTGAATTGTTCCCGATGAGAGCATGGAGGTCAAAAAGTTCTGAAAGATTTTGGCGCTTTTCTTCAGCGTTCAAATTTCTTTTCTTTTAGGTCCCAACACAGAAAGGGACTTTCTCAGTTTTTAAGGAGAAAAATCCTCCTTGAGCGGGCCGCTGCTGAAATTGTTACAGCTTCTCTGCAGCCGAAGCCCAGATTTCTCACTGAGAATTCTCCGAGTCCCATCATAGAAGGGCACTTGATTGTTTTTTTGGAGGTGCCGAAAGCCATGAGCAGAAGGAAGCTGAAATTCAGCCTGGCGCTATGGAACTCCCGGTTGGATATTTTTCTTGAGGGTTTTACTGAAGCTCTGAAACTCTAGAGGATAGGTTTCCAAACTTTCAGCCAATGTTCAAACAACAGGAGTACACTTTCATGTCCCCCTAGACCTCAGGGGAGGGCACCAACAGATGCTCGTGGTGTCAGGCTGATTCCAACAGCAGAGTCCAGTCCAGGTCCAGTTGCTACTGGTCAACCGGGCATTTCCAGGAAAATGCTTCTTGCAGCTGCTTGTATCCCTGTAGCCACTTAGAAGGTCAGACACCTAACCCTTGGAGTCTACTTCTTTGTCCTGAGTATTAGAGGGCGCAGGTCTGGTCCTTCAGAGCTCCCCTCAGGTAAAAATTCCAGTGGGGAACCCTACCCACTTTCCAGCAGTTCCTGTTTGCCCTACTGCAAAAAATCCGTCTGTACCACTCTCTCTGAAAATCCAAGATGGGAAACCCTTCTCCCCTTGTGCAATTGCCTGTGTGCCAACCCAGAGGTGTGGCCAGGGCATTGAGTAGTCCTCTCCTCGGTGGTCACTCAAAACCGTTTTTGGGGTAGCTTTCACTCAGCTGGATTTGGTGCCAGCCTGACTATTGGGATATAGGCTGGGGCTGTCCAAGTGTCGCCTAACATTTGCTTTTGACAGAGCAGACCCCATTGAAGTTTCTGGACCGACTACAGCCCCTCTTCCTCCGAGGGGAAAAGCACCTCTCCATTCCCATGTGATTGTCTCTGCTCTGGGAGCCCAGCTGGAGAGCTAATGCAAATTAGCTTCTGCAGCTTCAGGCAGTGTAGAGGTAACTTACTAAAAGCAACATTTCCAATATATGTAATAAAAACCCAACTTCACCATTAGATTGAATTTTTATTAAATATAAAAAAAGTCTTTAAATGGAGTCTGTAGCTGGTACAGATAAAAAGTTATATATTTAGGTATATAGTTACTGCCTGGCCAGTGACAATGTCATATCTGAAAGAGACACGTTAGTGACAGATTCCTTACCTTAGAATATCCCCAGGCGTCAGGCTGGATCCGGAAAGTTTTTGCGTAGCAGTACCCTTGCGCGTCGGTAGGCGGCGTCGTGCGGCTCCGCGTCCGTCGTCGGCGTCGTGATCGCCGGGATGACGTCGCGGGCAGTACTTAGACGCCGCCCCTGCGCGCTGACGTCAGTTCTTCTTTTTCCGCGCCAGTAAGCGCAGATCCGGGAAGAGCAGTGCCCTAGTCAATTTTTGACTTTTTTTGTGAATTTTTTCACTGTTTCTTTTCGAGTCTTTAACGACTCCTAGGTGTCGTAGGGATGCCCGGCTTCAAGCCATGCGACGCCTGTGGTCGAATGATGTCGATCACAGACTGCCGGAAACTTCACCCGAAGGCTTTGCGAGAGCGGTCTCGAAAGCTACTCGAGGTCCGGCAGTCGGCTCCGCGCCGCACCAAGTCCCGGGAGAGGTCGAGGGGCCGGTCGCGGAGTCCCCGCCGGTCGTCGGAGTCCAAGTCTTCGCGCTCCTCGGGTAAGTCGAAGCACAAAAAGTCTAAGAAGCGTCATCGCTCTAAGACTTCGCCTCGCCGGTCTCGCGACTCGGCTGAGGTCCCTGTCGGCACCGTCCCCGCGGCCCCGGACATGCCTATAGAGCCGGACCCGCATTACCAGTCCTATCCGAGTTCGGGGGCGACTCCGGCCGAAATACAGGAATTCCTGTCGGCCATGGCCCGCCTCTTCGGGCCTCAAGGTCCCTCCGGTGCGCCTTCGGGCCCCGCGGGCCCTGATGGGGTTGCTCCGGCGTCGCCGTCGACTCCGGTCCTGGCGCCGCCTGTCCCACCAGCCTTCATCCCGGCCTCGATCCCGGCTCCGGTGGTACCGCAACCCCATCGACGCCGGTTGACCTAACCACGCCTCCGCCGACGCCGATGTCCCCGGTGCCGTTCCTGACGCCGTCCGGGGCTCCGGACGGCGTCGTTCCCCGGCTCTCTCCGGCTCCGGACATGGAGCCGGACCGACGTCGCTCGACGCCGGCTCCGGCGCCGATGAGACCTTGGATCCCAAATGTCCCTCCTCCTCCATATTTTGAACCTGAGGAGGACCAAGAGAGCTGGGAGGGATCTGCGGACCCTCTCACACAACAGTGTGAGTATGATCCGGACTGGGCTGAGGAACTTGGGGATGCCAGTGGTCTAGACACCTCCCCTGACACTGGCATGCTGTCTCCTCCCGTGGCTACGGAGGAGGGAGCTAATTTTGCAACGGTGTTGCGTAGAGCAGCTGGAGCCTTACATCTCCAATTGCCTACTGTGGCTGTCAGGACTAACCTCCTGACGGAAATGCTTCAGCCGGCAGCTTCCTCTTCGGAGACTGTGCTGCCGTTTAATGATGCACTCACTGACGTTCTTTGGGTGCCTGGTCCAAGCCCACCACAGGGGCTCCTGTGGATAGGAACGTGGCTCGACGCCATCGCCCTGCTCCGGGCGACCCCTTGTTTCTCTCCCAACATCCCACCCCCGAGAGCTTGGTTGTCCAAGCCTCTGCCTCCCAAACCGCCTTCCCTACCGCCCCTCCAGATAGGGAATCCAAACGCCTGGACCAATTTGGGAAGAAGGCTTTTTCTTCCTCCAGTGCTGGCTTGCGGTCCGTCAACACCGCTTGCCTTTTGGGCCGATATACCCACTCCCTGTGGGATTCGGTGGCAGCTGTTTTGCCGCAGTGTTCTGAGGAGGTCCAGACACTGCTTACCCGCGCCATTGCGGAAGGGCGAGATGCGGCTAAATACACCATACGTTGTGGCCTTGATACCGCCGACTCGCTGGGCAGATCTCTTGCAACGATGGTGGCGCTACGTCGCCACGCCTGGCTGAGAACAACTGGTTTCTCGGGTGATGTCCAGAATACACTCATGGACATGCCCTTTGATGGAGTCGGTCTTTTTGGTTCAAAGGCAAACCATGCGCTGGAGCGTTTTAAGGACTCACGGGCTACTGCCAAGTCCCTGGGCCTTTCTGTTGTACGCCCTCCGCTAACCTCTGCTTTTCGCCCCTTTCGTGGCCACGGAAGGGGCGCCCAGTCACGTCAGCTGCCCAGCCACCGGCCCGCGCAGCAAGCGTCTTCGCGTGGCCGAGGACGTGGATACCGCCGTGGCGGTTCGGGCAACCAGCGTGCGGGTCAGGCCACTACCTCCAACCCGTCCGCGGCCTCCAAGCCCTCCTAGTCCTTCTTTTCCGGTGCACAGCACGCCAGTAGGGGCAGGGTCCGCCATCACCTTCACCACTGGCGTCCCATCACCTCGGACAGGTGGGTCTTGGACATTGTCCGAAGGGGCTACTCCCTCCCCTTCGAGACCACCCCCCCAGCCATGCCACCTCAATTCCACCGCATGTCAGGGGATCACTTGGTGCTTCTGCAGAAGGAAGTTTCGGCCCTCTTGGCCAAGAGGGCCATCGAGCATGTTCCGACCCCAGAAGTAGGACGTGGTTGCTACTCACACTACTTTCTGGTGCCCAAAAAGGACAAGGAGGACATGCGTCCTATCTTGGACCTCAGGAACGTCAATCGCTTCCTCCGGAAGGAGAAGTTCAAGATGCTCACCCTAGCTCAGGTCTTGACTGCCCTCGACCCTGGAGACTGGTTGGTAGCGTTGGACTTGCAGGACGCTTAATTTCAAAACCCTGTCCTGCCGGCCCACCGGCGTTACCTGCGGTTCACGGTAGGCCTCGAGCATTTTCAGTTCACCGTGCTCCCCTTTGGTCTTACAAGTGCCCCTCGGGTGTTCACGAAAGTGATGGCGGTGGTCGCAGCTCATCTGCGCCGGGCAGGGGTTCCAGTCTTCCCCTACCTCGACGACTGGCTGCTGAAGGCGGGCTCGTCCCAGGCAGTCGTCTCCCACCTCCAGACTACGGCCGAACTCCTGCACTCGCTGGGGTTCTCCATCAATGTGCCGAAGTCGCATCTGATTCCTTCTCCACAGCTCCTTTGCATCGGAGCAGTTCTGGACACGACGCAGTTTCGGGCCTCTCCTCCCGAACGGCGAGTCCGGGATATTCAGGCTATGATTCCCATCTTTCAGCCTTTATCCTGGGTTTCGGTACGGATGATCCTGAGGCTGCTGGGCCTCATGGCCTCCTGCATCCTGCTGGTCAATCATGCCAGATGGCATATGCGGGCTCTGCGGTGGGACCTGAAGTTCCAGTGGGCGCAGCACCAGGGCAACCTGTCCGATTACGTCCAGATCTCGGAGGGGACTGCAAAACAGTTGCAGTGGTGGCTCTCGAACCGGCAATGGGTCATGGGCAGATCCCTCTCCCTTCCCCAGCCAGAGCACACAGTTGTGACGGACGCGTCCCTTCTGGGATGGGGCGGTCACATGGGAGAGGCGGAGATCAGAGGCCTCTGGTCTGCGGCGGAGTCCCGGCTCCATATCAACCTTCTGGAGCTCCGGGCGATCCGACTTGCACTCGAGGCATTCCTTCCCTCTGTCAAAGGGAAGGTAGTGCAAGTGTTCATAGACAACACCACTGCCATGTGGTACTGCAACAAACAAGGCGGGGTGGGGTCGTGGACCCTCTGTCAGGAGGCTCTGCGCCTCTGGACATGGCTGGAACATCAGGGCATATTCCTGATGGTTCAACGCCTGGCAGGTTCCCTGAACGCCAGGGCGGACGAACTCAGCCGCAGGTGCATGATGGATCACGAATGGCGTCTTCACTCGGAAGTGGCGCAAGGACTCTTTCTACAGTGGGGAGAGCCTTGGTTAGATCTATTCGCCACCGAAGAGAACGCGCAATGTCATCAGTTCTGCGCGTTGGAATTTCCAAGGCGGCACTCGCTCGGCGACGCTTTTCGTCGCGAGTGGAGTTGCGGTCTGTTGTACGCCTTTCCGCCTATACCACTTCTACCCAGAGTGTTGAAGAAGATTCGGCACGACCGGGCCCAAGTCATCCTTGTGGCTCCGGACTGGGCTCGAAGAGTTTGGTATCCCGAGCTACTCAGTATGAGCGTAGATCCCCCGATCCGTCTGCCTCTTCGGGAGGATCTTCTGTCGCAGCAGCAGGGGACGGTCCTCCACCCGAACCTGTCCAGCCTCCACCTGCTTGCGTTGAGATTGAGCGGCGGCAGTTGATTTCTTTCGACTTGCCTCCCGAAGTTTGTGATGTGATTCTGGCAGCCAGGCGTCCCTCCACTAAGGTGGTATACGCCTGCAGGTGGAACAAGTTTGTGGCATGGTGCACAGCAAAGGCTGTGAATCCCCTTTCTGCCCCTCTTTCTGAGGTTCTTCTGTTCCTTCTTTCCCTGGCCCAACAGGGTTCTGTCCTGGGTACCATCAAGGGCTATCTTTGTGCCATCTCGGCCTTCCTCAGGCTTCCTGATCAGCCCTCCCTTTTCAAGTCCCCTGTTGTTAACAGGTTTCTAAAAGGCATTACACACCTCTTCCCTCCTGTTCCGTTTGTGATGCCTCAGTGGGACTTGAACTTGGTTCTTACCTTTCTTATGTGCGCTCCCTTTGAGCCTCTACATAACTGTCCCCTTCGTCTTCTGACTCTGAAGACAGCCTTTCTGGTGGCCATCACCTCCGCTCGGCGGGTGAGTGAGCCGCAGGCTCTTTCATGCAAACCTCCCTTTCTGTCTGTCCATCCAGACAAGGTTGTTCTTAGGACGCGTCCGTCCTTCTTGCCAAAGGTGGTTACTGCCTTCCACATTGGGCAGACCATCACTTTGCCCACCTTCTTTCCGCCTCCGCATCCTTCCAGAGAGGAAGAGGCTCCACCGTCTGGACCCAAAACGTGCGCTTTCCTTTTATATCAACCGCACACAACACTTCCGGGTGGATGACCAGCTCTTTGTTGGCTACGTGGGCGCCAAAAAGGTCGGGCGGTGCACAAGAGAACCATCTCCCGCTGGGTAACCTTGTGTATCAAAGCCTGCTATTCTTTGGCTAAGAAGGAGCCTCCTGTTGGGCTGCGTGCCCATTCCACCAGGGCAACGGCTGCTACCACGGCTTTAGGCCGCGGTGTTCCGCTGCAGGATATCTGTCAGGCAGCTACGTGGGCCTCGCTGCACACATTTACAAAGCATTACTGCCTTGACAGTCGGGTCCGGAGGGACGGCTTCTTTGGCCGTTCTGTCCTCCGGGACTTCCTTGTCTGATCTTTGTTCGCAGACCCACCACCGGGGTTGGTATTGCTGGGGTATCTATTCTAAGGTAAGGAATCTGTCACTAACGTGTCTCTTTCAGATGCACAAGTTACTAACTTGTGTAACGATATATCTGTAAGAGACAGTAGTTACCGCCCCACCCATCCTCCCCGTTCTGCGAACTGATTTCTAGGGTTAAGGACATCCCTTTCAGGGCCCTAGTATTTTTCAGACACCTATGTCAGCTTCTTGCATGGCTCTGCGTTCCTGGCGCGGAAAGTTGTGTACAGAACTGACGTCAGCGCGCAGGGGCGGCGTCTAAGTACTGCCCGCGACGTCATCCCGGCGATCACGACGCCGACGACGGACGCGGAGCCGCACGACGCCGCCTACCGACGCGCAAGGGTACTGCTACGCAAAAACTTTCCGGATCCAGCCTGACGCCTGGGGATATTCTAAGGTAAGGAATCTGTCACTAACTACTGTCTCTTACAGATATATCGTTACACAAGTTAGTAACTTGTGCTTTGGGCTTAGTCAATGGGGGGGGGGGGAACATGCCATTTCTAATGTCACATGTTCCGCCCTCAAATATTACGCACCACACCTTGTGGACGTCAAGGTGTCCTTAAGGAATGACTTATTTAATATTTAAACCAGATTTTCCTGCCTGTCAAAGAGGTTGTTTTGAGATTCGGTGCAGCAGGGTTCAAGCTGCTGCTGTCAGACTACACAGGGTAGGCCTGAAACCATGTTTCCACTGCCACTGTAGTGGGCAGCACAATAGATGCTGCTGTCCACAAGCGGCATTCAGCTTTCCATGCCATTGGTGTATTTCTGCACCATATTATCTGGCCTTAATGAAAAGTTAAATCTGCTAATCTGGTTTTTAAGACCATTTTGACACGAGTTAGTGGTCAGAGCACATACACTGAGTTTTGTGCAGATTCATTATACGTCACCAAAGTTCTGGGCAGACCAACACTCTCCTTTTCAGTAGAAATGGAGCCTTAACCATTACAACCGTGCCTATCACTGACTGTGATATATATGTTGTATGGTATATATGACTGTTAAACGTGTAATTCGGTCCTGCATGGAGCATTTCTAGAGACATTTTAGATGACGAAGGCCGAGTGGTTTGTAAATGTCACGTGCACCCTTAGATGGCAGTGCAATAGTGTTAGACTTGGTATCTTTGGCGTGGTTTCCCCTGACTTTTTACCTCTACCTCCTGTATTTTTGATCCTGTGCTGGATTTCATTTTTGCTGGCTTAGATGCTTTGGGCACTTTGCCACTGCTGATCAGTGTCAAAGTGCAAGTGCTCCCTGTGTAAATTGTTATTACAGTTTGTTCTCCCTGATTGGCATATTTGATTTACTGGTAAGTCCCTAGTAAAGTGCATTGAGCGTGCCAGGGCCTGTAAATCAAATGCTAGTAGTGGACCTGCAGCACTGATTGTGCCACCCACATGAGTAGCCCTGGAAAGGTATCTCAGACCTGCCACTGCAGTCTCGGCGCACAGTTTTAAACTGCCATGTCGACCTGGAAAGTGCACCCACTTGCCAGGCCCTAACCTTCCCTTTTCCTACATGCAAGGCACCCCCCTGGTAGGCCCAAGGTACCCCCCTGGGCAGGGTGCAGTGTATGTGAAAGGTAGGACATGTACTGGTGTGTGTGACATGTCCTGATAGTGCATTCACAGTAAACAGCCCCGGGGGGATTGAGGTGTGCCTGGCCCTTCCTGGATGACTTGGAGCTGAGCTGAATGGGGCTTGGCTGCATTTAGAGAAGTGGGAGGAGATTTCCTTGCACCTGAATTGGGCCTGTCTCCCTTGCACAATGCTGTCCCCACCCCTTGTGGTCATACTGCACCAGTGAGGACAGAACTTCAACTGGGCTCAGAGACCCTTGTACAAAGAGAACAAAGACAAAATGGGGTATAAGTAGAAGACCTTAAACCCCAGAACTTTAGATCACTTCTGGATCAAGTGGAACCTTTGCCAAGGAGAAGAGCTGTAGAGCTTTAAGGAGGAGTACTGCCCCTTTGCTGTGTGGGGTTGGCCTGCAGTTGCTGTTTCTGCCAAGGAAAGGACAAAGTCTGGAACTTTGCTGTGAACCTGCTTGAAGAAAAATCTCCAAGGGCATGTGTGTGCTGGCCTCCTGTTCTGAAGTCTCAGGGACACAAAGACTTCACCCCCAGCTCCCCTGAACTCTGCTGCTGAGAGTTCTCACCTGCCAGGAGGTGTCTGTTCCAGTTTTCGGCCTCTGGAGGTTGTTCCTGCTGTTGGGAGCTGGAAGAAACCTGAAGAACTGAGAAAATCAACGCATCGCCCTTCTTGTGGCTGTTTTTCCCGACGCACCACCGCCTTGCGAGAAGGATCTCCACTCACCGCCGCGCCGCTGCAGCGCCTGTCGTGGCTGCAAAAACCGATGCATCGTGGGGTCGCGGCTGAAGAAACCGATGCCGCGCCGCTTGCTACCGCCGTGTCGATCGCCACCGCATCCCGGATTTCCATGCTTCGCACCTGTGTGGCAACTTTTCACGAAGCATCACCCGCAGAACAGAATCGTCTTGGAGTCGACGCATCACTTCTCCTGCGTGCAGCAGAACTGTCGCATTGCCTTCCCAAGGACACTGGAACTGACGCATCTCTTTGATTCTCAACGCTTCCCCTCTCTGCGGCTGTTTGGCCTTGTGAATTTTGATGCATCTACAGGTACTTTGTGTATAATCACACATGCATAGTTTTCTATGGACCAAGTTGCTTGAAACCTTTTAAAAGTTATATACTTATTACATATATGTTGGATTTTTGTCATTTTGGTCGGGTTGAGTTTAGATGAAGATACTTTATTTTTCTAAACTGGTGTGGTGTCCATTTGTGGTGTTATCACTTTATTACTGTGTGTTCTGAGTACAAATACTTTACACATTGCCTTTGGGATAAGCCTGTCTGCTTGTGCCGAGCTACCCAGGGGTTGAGCAGGGGTTATCTAAAGTGTGTATCCCCCTTACCCTGACTAGAAGCAAGGGTCCCTATTTGGACAAAGGTACCTACCTCTGCTAACTAGTGACCCCCGGTTTTTAACAAATAGCATCAGCATAGTGTCATTGTTTGTTATGTATTACTTGTTTATTTGCTACAGTTAGCATGCATAGCGTACTGGGAAAGGTTTATTGAAAGCAGCAAGTGAAATACTGTACTATACTGTTGACTGTGGTTAAAAAAGAAAATGCGAAATGAATTTAACTATATAGTGCTGAATACATGGTTTCATTCCCAACAGGCTTTACTTTCGTGCCAGAAACACAATCGGTCTATAAAAATCAGACATTGAATAAGCTATTGCCATTGACATAGATCTAACAGTAGAGGCTGTTTGCATTTAGAATGTTGAGGACTGCTATTTAACCACTGAACTGCTAGAGCTTTCCACCCTGGTGCTGAGTCCTTTTTTGGATGGTTGGGGTAGTTTACACTTAAACCTTGATAACTTTTCTTTCTACCAAAGATAGCCACTCCAAATTAGTGTCCTCTCCACAACACATCGAAGATTTCCACACGGCCATGCTCTGGCTCTTCGTATTGTTGCCTACTCCCTTGGGTGCGCCTTCAGGCCCCAAAGCGCTGAGAGATCGCCTATCGGGAGTACTGCTGGTGAGTTCACACTTTGTGGACTCTCCAAGCCTGTTACAAAACGCTTCCGGCTCCGATCCAGCCCCACCTCCATCCCACGGTACCTTCCGACTTTTTTTGAAGCTGCCGAATCAGCCTTTGTTGTTTCAGCCTCCAGTTGTTATGCATTTTCTTTTAAAAGGGTTGCAACATCGGTTTCCTCCCTCTTTGCATTCCACAGTGGGACCTTAACGTGGCCCTTACATTCCTGATGTGCACTTCCATCAAACGGCTTCAAAGCTGCCTTTTCCAGCTTCTCACTGTTAAGACAGTGATCCTCATCGCCATTATATCTGCACAGCAGCTGAGTGAAATTCAAGCTCTCTGTGTCAATCCGCCATACACCACCTTTTATTCTGGACAAGCTGGTTCTACGGATGCAAACATCCTTCTTGCCAAAAGTTGTGATGCCATTCCACGTCAGAAATTCCATCCCCTGCTGTTATTCTATGCTCATCACATACGACCACAATAATGACCACACCTGCAAGATTATAGTAGTGACTTCTGAGACATATGTCACAAATAAAACTAAACTTAGCTATATATATTTTCCTTTATGATGTTGTGGTTGTCATTATTCTGGATAGAATATTTTTTCAATCAACAATATGATAGAACTCCTACCAACCCCACACATAAGTTGGGGTTACCAACAGCAATGTTGGGAAAAGCGTTGTCAATTTAAAATGCATCCAGGTGACTAATGAAGTAACCGCCACAGCAGCAAGTGCCGACTGGCATGACGGAAATACTAACAGCTATAAATCTCCCAAACATTCATGAATTATCATTCACAGAGCAGTTTTAAATTTAAATATGTTTTGGATTTTTATTCCGTTTTTTTCCAAGCATCAACATATCGCGCTCTCAAACTACACATTTTTCTATCAAATATACCCTTTTCATTTCAAGTGAAAACACCCCAAGAACATCTTGTCTTTCTCACACAATATATGACTGATAGAGTGGAGCTTGTAAAATCACAAACCTGTGTGTGACTTTTCTACATAAAGAGAGGAGACAGGTAGTTATATTTCAAGTCACGCAGGTTGTCACATTGTACAGTCAGGAGATGTATAGTGCTGCCTTAATCTGAAAGAAACAGTTAGTTATAGATTCCTTACCTTAGAATTACCCCCAGGTGTCCGACTGGATCTGGAAAGTTTTTCGTCAGCAGTACCCCTGCGCATTGGAAGGTGGCGTCGGTCGACTCGGCGTTCGTCGTCGTGGTTGCCAGGATGACGTCCTGGTAGCTACATAGACGCCGCCCTCGCGCGCTGACGTCCGTTCGATATTTTTCCGCGCCAGCAAGTGCAGATCTGGAGAGAGCGGTACCTCCAGTCGCTTTTTGACTGACTTTTTTTTCTCGACTTTTGTCGAATTTGTTTTTTGAGTCCATAGACTCCTGGTGCACGAGGGATGCCCGGCTTCAAGGCCTGCGGTTCCTGTAACCGACTGATGTCGGTGACGGACCCGCACCGCGTGTGCGTCTATTGCCTGGAGCGCGACCACGACCCCAAGTCGTGCTCCGACTGCCGGACCATGGCCCTGAAGTCTTTGCTGGAGCGGTCCCGAAAGCTACTCGAGGCCCGGCAGTCGGCTCTGCGTCGCTCGAGGTCCCGGTCGCGGAGGAGGTCGAGGGACCGGCTGCGGAGCTAATACCATTCTTCGTCTAAGTCTTTGCACTCGGGGTCAGGTGAGTCGAAGCACAAAAAGAATTCGAAGAAGCTTCTTCGCTCTTCAACTTCTCCCCGTCCGTCGGCCGACGCGACGAGGGATGCGGGTGGTGCCCCTCCCGCTGCTCCGCGTGCGGAGCCCGTAGGGTCGGCTCCGGGTCCCCCCCCTTCCCGGGTCCGGGAGCGACCCCTGCCCAGCTTCGTCAGTTTTACAAAGCGATGCGCGTCATCTTTGGGCAGCCTGACTCCGCCGGCGTGCCTTCGGGCCCCGCGGACTTGGCTGGGTGCCCTGGGTCTTCGGCGCCGGCGGCTTCGGCCTTGGCGCCGCAGGGTCCCCTTGGATCCAGACCTGGATCCGGATCAGCGCCGGTCGACCTTGTTCGCCTCTCCCGGCGCCGATTCCACCGGCACCACGTCCGCAACCGGTGTCTCATGTGTCCCCAGCCGACGTCGACCCCGGCCTTCACCTCGAGGTAGACACTGTCGACGCCGACGAGTACTATGGTGCCCCTGTTCTACTCTGGCTCTTTGAGACCAGATTGGCAGCCAGAGGAGGGTGAGGAGGACTGGGGGGGTCTGGGGACCCTTTAACCGACCAGTTGACCAATGAGCAGGACTGGAGAGAGGAACTGGGGGAAGCCAGTGGTCTGGATACCTCACCAGACCTTGACATGTTGTCTCCTTCTACCGTGGCTACAGAGGATGGAGCGTCATACGCAGTGGTGTTGCGTAGGGCGGCCGAGGCTCTCCACCTCGAGCTACCTACGGTGACAGTCAGGACTAACCTCCTGACAGAGGTCCTTCAACCGGCAGCGAGCTCTTCGGAGCCTCTGCTGCCGTTTAATGAAGCCCTCAAGGACATCCTTTTGAGCACCTGGTCCAGGCCCAACACAGGGGCTCCTGTGGACAGGATGATTGCCAGACACCGCCTGGCCCCGGGCGACCCCACTTTCCTCTCCCAACACCCCACCCCTGAGAGCTTGGTGGTCCAAGCCTCCACTTCCAAAGGTGCATTCCCTAGCGCACCACCCGATAGGAAATCCAAAAAGCTGGACCACCTTGGGAAGAAAATGTTTTCTTCCGCCAGCTTGGGACTGCGGTCGGTAAACACTGCATGTCTGTTGGGCCGTTATACCCACTCTGTGTGGGATACGGTAGCGCAGGTGCTGCCCCAGTGCCCGGAGGAGGCCCGGGCCTTGCTCTCCCGTGCAGTTGCCGAGGGGAGAGATGCAGCAAAGTTTACCATCTGCTGTGGGCTGGATACCGCCGACGCACTAGGCATGACGATTTCCACGTCAGTAGCCCTTAGACGCTACACCTGGTTGGGGTCGACTGGTTTTTCCGGGGATGTCCAATCCACTCTTATGGACATGCCCTTTGATGGCCGTCGCCTTTTCGGCAACAAGGCAGACAACGTGCTGGAGCGCTTTAAGGATTCTCGGGCTACAGCAGGTCCTTGGGCCTCTCCACCACCCGCCCTGCGCAGTCTTCCTTTCGCCCCTTTTGTGGCTATGGTAGGGGTGCCCCGCCTCATCCCACCCAGGGCCACATGCCGGCGCAAGCTGTTCAGCCTCTGCGCGGCAGGGGACGTGGGAACCAGCGCTGTGGTTCTGGGGGCCAGCGGGCAGGTCAGTCCACCACAGCCCCCTCTGCAGCAGCCTCCAAACCCTCCTAGTCTGACCTTTCAGGGCCACCAAACGCCAGTGGGCGGCAGGATTCGCCATCACCTCCCCCACTGGCGCACCATCACGTCGGACAGGTGGGTTTTGCAAATAGTCCGAAGGGGCTACTCCCTCCCCTTCGAGACTACCCCTCCATCCATGCCACCTCAGTACCATCGCATGTTGGAGGATCATCTGGCCCTTCTCCAACAGGAAGTTTCGGCACTCTTGGCCAAGGGGGCCATCGAGCGCGTTCCTGCCCCAGAAGTAGGTCGTGGCTGCTATTCCCACTACTTTCTGGTTCCCAAGAAGGACAACGGCCTGCGTCCTATCTTGGAACTCGGGAACATCAACCGCTTCCTCCGGAAGGAGAAATTCAAAATGTTGACGCTCGCTCAGGTCTTGTCTGACCTCGACCCTGGACACTGGATGGTAGCGTTGGACTTGCAGGACGCTTACTTTCACATCCCCGTCCTGCCAGCCCACGGGCGTTACCTGCGGTTCACAGTAGGCCACGAGCATTTTCTGTTTACCGTGCTCCCCTTTGGCCTTACCAGCGCCCCTCAGGTGTTCACGAAAGTGATGGCGGTGGTCGCAGCTCATCTGCGCAGATCAGGGGTTCCAGTCTTCCCCTATCTCGACGACTGGCTGTTGAAGGCGGGCTCGCCCCATGCTGTCGTCTCCCACCTCCAGACTATGGCCGACTTCCTGCATTCGTTGGGGTTCGCCATCAACGTGCCGAAGTCACACCTGACCCCCTCTCAGAGGCTCCTCTTCATCGGAGCGGTTCTGGACACAACGTAGTTTCGTGTTTATCCTCCCGAACAGCGAGTCCGGGATATTCGGGCTATGATTCCGATCTTTCAGCCTCTATCTCTGGTTTCGGTCAGGATGACCCTCAGGCTGCTGGGTCTGATGGCCTCCTGCTGGTGGACCATGCCAGATGGCATATGCGGGCTCTGCAGTGGGACCTGAAGTTCCAGTGGGCACAATATCAGGGGAATCTGTCCGATTGCGTCCAGATCTCAGAGGGCACTGCACACCAATTGCAGTGGTGGCTTACGAATCAGGATTGGGTCGATGGCAGATCCCTCTCCCTTCCTTAACCAGAGTTCACAGTGGTGACCGATGCATCACTTCTGGGATGGGGCGGCCACATGGGGGAGGCGGAGATCAGAGGCCTCTGGTCTCCGGCGGAGTCCGGGCTCCACATTAACCTTCTGGAGCTTCGGGCGATTCGTCTTGCACTCAAGGCATTCCTTCCCTCTGTACGGGGAAGAGTAGTGCAGGTGTTCACGGACAACACCACCGCCATGTGGTACTGCAACAAACAAGGCGGGGTGGGGTCGTGAACCCTATGGCAGGAGGCCCTTCGCCTCTGGACTTGGCTGGAACATCAGGGCATATCCCTGGTGGTTCAACACCTGGCAGGTTCTCTGAATGACAGGGCGGACGAACTCAGCCGCAGGTGCATGATGGATCACGAATGGCGTCTTCACTCGGAGGTGGTGCAAGGTCTCTTTCAGCAGTGGGGAGAGCCTATTCGCCACCAAAGAGAACGGGCAATGTCAGCAGTTATGCGCGTTGGAATTTCCAAGGCGGCACTCGCTAGGCAACGCTTTTCTCGCGAGTGGCGTTGCGGTCTTCTATACGCCTTTCCGCCTATACCACTTCTGCCCAGAGTGCTGAAGAAGATCAAGCGCGACCGGGCCCAAGTCATTCTTGTGGCTCCGGATTGGGCACGAAGAGTCTGGTATCCCGAGCTGCTCAACATGGCCATCGATCCTCCGATCAGACTGCCTCTTCAGGAGGATCTTCTGTCGCAGCAGCAGGGGACGGTCCTCCACCCGAACCTGCCCAGCCTCCACCTCCTTGCGTGGTGATTGAGCGGCGGCAGTTGACGTCGTTTGACCTGCCTCCCGAAGTCTGCAGGCGTCCCTCCACTAAGACGGTATACGCCTGCAGATGGAACAAATTTGTGGCATGGTGCACAGCAAAGGCTGTGGATCCCCTTTCCGCCCCTCTTTCTGATGTTCGCTTGTTCCTCCTTTCTTTGGCCCAGCAGGGCTCTGCTCTGGGCAATCTAAAGGGCTACCTCTCGGCCATTTCAGCCTTCCTTAGGCTTCCTGATCAGCTTTCTCTTTTCAAGTCCCCTGTTGTAAATAGATTCCTTAAAGGCATTACTCATCATTTTCCTCCTGTTCCCTTCGTAATGCCTCAGTGGGACTTGAACTTGGTTCTTACCTACCTCATGTGCGCTCCCTTTGAGCTGCATAACTGTCCTCTCAGACTTCTCACTTTGAAAACTGCCTTTCTGGTGGCTATCACCTCTGCACGCAGGGTGAGTGAGCTGCAATCTTTCTTCCAAGCCTCCCTTTCTGGCTGTCCATCCGGACAAGGTCGTCCTGAGAACTAGACCTTCCTTTCTTCCCAAGGTGGTTACTTCTTTCCACATCGGCCAAACCATCACTTTGCCCACCTTCTTTCCGCCTCCTTCAAAAGAGGGAGAGGCTCCACCGCCTGGATCCAAAACGTGCGCTTTCCTTTTACTTGGATCGCACCAAACAATTCCGGGTGGACGACCAGCTCTTTGTTGGTTATGTGGGCGCTAAGAAAGGTCGGGCCGAGCACAAACGAACCATCTCCAGGTGGGTCGTTCTGTGCATCAAAGCCTGCTACTCTTTGGCAAAGAAGGAGCCTCCAGTGGGGCTACACGCCTATTCCATTAGGGCGACGGCAGCTACTACTGCTTTGGGACGAGGAGTCCCCCTAAATGACATCTGTCAGGCAGCTACGTGGGCATCGCTGCACACGTTCACCAAACACTACTGCCTAGACAGCCAAGTCCGGAGAGACGGCTTCTTTGGCCGTTCTGTTCTCCAGGACTTTCTGGTGTGAACTTGGTTCGCAGACCCACCTCCGGAGTTGATATTGCTGGGGTATCTATTATAAGGTAAAGAATCTATAACTGTTTCTTTCAGATGAACAAGTTACTTACCTTCAGTAACGATATATCTGTAAGAAACATAGGTTAGTTATAGATTCATTACCGCCCCACCCATCCTCCCCGTTCTGCGAACTGACTTCTAGGGTTAAGGTCTCCCTTTCAGGGCCCTAGCTTTGTGCACCAGTGGTCAGTGTCTTGCATGGCTCTGCGCTTCTGGCGTGGAAAGTCGTGTACAGAACTGACGTCCGCGTGCAAGGGCTGCGTCTATGTAGCTACAGCGACGTCATCCCGGCGACCACGACGCCGACGACGAACGCGGAGTCGACCGACGCCACCTTCCGACGCGCAGGGGTACTGCGGACAAAAAACTTTCCGGCTCCAGTCTGATGCCTGGGGGTAATTCTAAGGTAAGGAATCTATAACTAACCTATGTTTCTTACAGATATATCGTTACCGAAGGTAAGTAACTTGTTCTTCAATGTGGCTAGACCATCTGAATTACATACTGTGCTTGGCTGCAACTTCAGGGATCTACTTCCAGGGTACTGGTGAGCTACCTGTTGGAGACCCTAGCTCTTTCTAGCTGCAGATTCCTCACCGACCCTCCCATCCTCCCCATTCTGTGACTGGACTCTATCCTTTAATGAGATCCCAAGTCTAGCAATTGGCACACTGGTCACACCAATTTGCTTTTGGGGTTCTGCTTCCTAGGGCGTGAACGGTCTTGAAAGCAACTGACATCCGCGTGCGGGAGTGGCACCTATATAGGCACCTCGCCACAAGGCGCCACCTACCAACAGGCAGAGGTACTGCTGAAATATTTCCGGATCCATACTGACGCCTGGGGAATATTCAAAAGATCAGGAATCTGCAGCTGGATAGAGTCTCTAACAAAAAAAGAGTGTTACCATTAGGAAGCCAACAATGCAAAAAAAGCCAGTTGACAAATGTTCCACTATTCTGTGTTTCCGCACGTCTCCTGATACAAACGGTACCCCACTAATGTGGATGGGCCTAGCGCCTGTGACACTAAATACCCTACAACGCAAAATCAATGCTTTTATTATTATTTGTGTTTGTGTACAAAGTCAGCAGCTGCAGAGTTTGGACCCCAGCTCTGCTGCCTCCCTCGGAAACATACCAAACTCTGACATTTCTAAAAAGTAGACACCCAAAGGAGTTCATGGTGGTGTGACTTGTGTTGACCCCACAACTTTTTTTTTTTTTTGTTTCGTTTTTTACCTAGAAGGCCTTGCACAACTCACACTTGGGCTAAAAATTCCCATTTCCGTCACGGTTCTGTGAGAAAGTTCTGGAAGTTGTGGAGATGCACAAAATTCCTACCACCCATCATTCCCACACTTTTCCTGATAAAAACGGTACTCCACTTGTGTGGGTGAGCTTCGCACCGAGACGCACACAGCCTCAAAACACAACATGGACAGCTCAAAATTTTCCGCTCAAAGTGTACCCTTTTTTTTCCCCCTTACGGGTAGCTGTGGATTCTAGACCTAGGCTTGACTGCTATTCAGGAAAGCCCATCAAACTGACATTTCTGAAAACTAGAAGCTCAGGGGTACATGGTAGTGTGTTTTGCGTGGTTCCCATAAGTTTTTTTTTTTAAAGTTTTTTTTTAACCCAGAAAGCCTTGCAAAGCTAAAAACATGTATTTTCCTTCTAATTTCTGCGAGAGAATATCCCAGAATCTGCAGGGATCCGCAGATTTTCTACCACCCAGTGTTCCCTTACGTTTCCTAATAAAAACAGTATCTCTCTTGTGTGGCTAGGCCTAGGGCCTTTAACTGGAACAGATCAAAGCAAAGACCATACTGACTTAGCATGGTCCCTGATTTGATCCATTCCTGTCAGGGGCTCTAGGCCCAGTCTCACAAGTTAAGAAATGTTTTTATAGGGAGACGCTGGGTCATAAGCATTTTGTGGATCTACGCAAATTCCGGAACTTTCCCTCACGGCAATGTGAGGAAAATGCGAGCTTGGCAAAATTTGATTTTTGCAGGACATTGTGGTTAAGAAAACAGTGGGATTCACACAAGGCATAGCTCCCAGAACTCCCTTTGATGTCTAGCTTTCAAATCTTTCTGGATGAGTATGGCAATTGAGAGGAAATTGAGATTTATATCCACTCTGCTGGCTCACATGTGAAAAGAATCAAAATTTCATCACTTGCCACTGGGATGCCTTTGTTTCGAGTTGGGGCGGATGGGGGGGTATATCAGAAAGACAGTTGTTTGTTTTGGGGGATGGGGCAGCCCCAACCGCTTTTGCTTCTTTTCTTTTTTTGTAAGGGGGGAGCTTTTTTCCCATTTAGGCTTTCGAATCCCGCAGGGGGTCCGAGGGCTGTGTCCCGATGCCAGGGTGGGTTTGTTCTTGCACCATTTTGAAATCCCTTCTGTCTGGTACCCCTTCTCCCCCTCCCCCCTCCCCCATCCCAATCAAAGCATACCACCTATCTACCCCCGAGGGGGTTAGAAAGACTGTATTGCCGCCTTTTGTGGTAAGAGCAAGACTGTGTGCCAGGGTGTGCCTCCCCCATCTTTTGTTGGGGGGAGCGGGGGGCAGTGTAGCATCTCTGGTGTCTAGTGGGCTGTTCTAATCCTCGCAGGGACAGATTGGAGACAACCCGTACCTGCAACCTCTTTCTCAGGTGGGGGAGAAAGAATTTTGTACCCTTTGGAATGGGGTCATGCACCTAATGTAGGGTGGGCTGCTCGTATTCCTTTTTTTGTTTTCATTTAAATTCCCTGGTGGCTAGTGGGCTTTTCTCTCCCCTGTTTGGGTGTGGGGTGTGACCTATGCCCAGCTGAGGCAGCCCTTCTCCTTTGTTTTGTAGTGGATTCTTTCCTTCTTTTGGGGTTGGGGCGTGGCCCTATGTCAGGGTGGTCCACACCCACTCCTTATATTAGATTTGCATTCACTTCACTGATGAAAATGAATCTGTACAAGGTAAAAATGCAAAACAACTGTTATAGGTTCAATAAGTTTATCTATGTTTGTGTTTCTAATACAAGGTTTTTATTTTTTAGTGACTCCAA
Organism: Calotriton arnoldi; assembly: GCA_963921515.1. Lineage (NCBI taxonomy): Eukaryota > Metazoa > Chordata > Amphibia > Caudata > Salamandridae > Calotriton > Calotriton arnoldi. The sequence goes on along the minus strand of CAWUFW010000442.1, from coordinate 3,579,768 downwards.
TTTCTTGAGGCTTCACCCAGAATGTGGGCCGAACACCGTTTTCAGGTGGCAGATAAAGCTCAGGTAGATATTTTAGTTAAATTGCTAAATAACTGTGATTAAATGTTAACCTTGCTTAACGCAACCCATTACAGAGTATTTTTAAAAGTGCTACTAAAGTAGTTGAACATTGACAAAGTTTTGACTTTTGTTTAATGGAATGTGTTTTGTATTAATGTAGGAACATGTTATTTGGGAGGTGGATTAGTGAAGAAAGCTTACTATAAAGAAAACTGTTACAAAGTGTGTAGTAGAGGACCGATAGTGACACGACTTGGTAGGGGAAGCCTAGATAAAAATAGGAAGTGGGTCTAGAAGGTATGAAAGAGGCAATGTCTTGTGAGCCCTGGAGAGAGACATCTGTACGTGTATCTTTGTTTTCTGTGGTTATTAATCCAAAACTATCACATTGTGGCTCTTATATAGTTGCAGTGTTAGCTCACATGGTCTAGTACAAATGCGCATTACCTCCTTTTATACCCCTTCAGTCTACTTTCTTAAAACGATTGCTGCCATGCCTCCAAATTGTGTGCACCTTTGATTTGGAAGTATTAAACTCAAACATATGAAACCATCTCTGACAGATCTTGGTAACAGACTACCATGTTGCATATATACTTCAGCTCACTGCATCAAATTTTGTTGTGCCTCATGTTTTCATCAAAGATTCAACTAGATATAAAAATCAGCATCCATAATGTGAATGCAGATTTTAGGACGAAAATGGCATGGGAGGACTGCCTCATTGACAAAGCAACAGGGGTTAGTGATGTTGACTCAGCTGCAACATGTCTATTGCCAGCTTGTGATCTGCAAGGGCACTGTGTTGGGGCATCTAGTTCACCTGGTAATCCTGTCATACCTAGCAGTCACTTGGGCTTGGCATCCCGCTCCCCTGCAGGTGTGACCTTCCACCAGCGGCTTGCCCTTTTGTTCTTGTGCTTGCCGATATGCCAACCCTACAACCAGAGTCAGTTGAGACTAGGGAGGATCTAATCCACAAATCAATCCATTGGATCTACGGAAATGTGTGCTGTCAGGACATGTTATTCAATGAAGTGCTCATGGCAAGAAGGGTGGGCTGGATGGGGAAGACACGTAAATAATTTTTGGGTGATTGTGTCATCATTACTTTTAGAAACCTGAGCATAGCAGAGAACGTGATTAGGGCCTTTTTCCAAGGCCAGCATAAGCCTGGCAATGTCAAGTTACTGCCTCTTGGATATTTTTATAGACCACTGGCTACTAATTAATTTCATTCATTAAACCGGGAGGGCCCCATGATGCTAATTTAGCTCTGTCACAATTATAAAAAATTCACATGCAGAATCGCTTTGTGCTTCTGGGGGATATTAATGGACTAAGTGCTGGTCAGACAAAGAATTTTTGTGTCCCCTAGGAAACTTGTCAGGGTCCAGTCCGGCATCTAGATGGGTCCGGTGTTAGGGTGGGTCCTGCAAGTTTTATTCCCTCTGCCCCCTCTCCTTTTGAAGATGGTGGTATAGATATCGTAGGGGGGAACCCTGTCAGTACTACAGACACTGCCCATCAGGTAAAATTACTTTACTGGAATATTGCTGGGCTAGCCAGTAAAGTTGATGATGAAAATTGTCACTTTTGTTCAGAATTATGACATTATATTCTTTCAAGAGACCAGGGCTGTGGAAGCTGTTAGCCTGGATGGATTTGTTGCCCATATGGTTCAGGCGATCCCTTCCCCCTCTGGTAGGGCACGGGGAGGCTTACTGTCATATTTTCGAGTAACCCTGGAGAGCAAAATTAGTGTGATATGCACTGGGAATTCCTCTGCTCAAGCCTTTTTATCTACTTGGCCTAATGGTTTGAACATTGTTTTTTTTCTTTTTCATAACCTATTTTATTGTTGACATCCCATATAGTACAAGGGCCTCATAAAACGCCCACTGCAAAGACATAAGGTAACAGATATATGTATCAACATTTTCCGTAATGATAGAAGATTGATTCCACGAAAAATACAATGCAGAAAAGACTAAGGACATCACGAAAGAAGAAAACATAAATTAAAAGAAAGCAAACAACTGTGCCACATTATCTCCGTTCAAGAAATATATGAATCTTTTATAAAGAGAAAGCTTCTGCCATATATGGTCGGATTGAGTACCAGCCCACGTAAATGTCAGTCGATTAATGTCAAAATACTGGTTCTTCAGCATTGTGCGGGGTGGTGGGGGAGGTTCCAAATATAGTCCCCTGTAGTCAGCCCACCTTTTCCAAATTTTGTAGTGTTTACGGGGGCATCCTCTAGCCTCAAAGACCTGACGTTCAAGGCCCATACAGAAATCTAGACCCCTCTTCCACACCCTAAGCGATGGTGAAGATTCATCCTTCCAGACCCTAGCGATATCTCGTTTGGCTAGTGTGAGGCCCAGAAATAAGAGGTGGCGTTTATATCTTTTTCCACCTATGTCCTCTGTAATATGTAATCGGGCCAACCTAGGTGAGGACTCAATGATCCATCCCAGCACCTCGGAGAGGCATGTGAACACCCCCCTCCAAAACCTTGTCAGTACTGGACATGTCCACACGGTATGCAGGAATGTACCCTCCATGGATTTACAGCGTAGACACTGTGGGGTTGTAATGAGTCCAGCGCGCCATAATCTGTGCCTGGTGTAATAGGCTCTGTGGAGATATTTAAACTGGATAAGGCGGAGACGGGCGGCGATTGCTGCATCGCGCGGGGATGCCAGAGGCTCCACCCAATCATCATCATCATCATCATCCTCCTAGATCCTGCTGCCATGCCTCCCTAGTTTTATGTAGTGTGGTGGGGGTGTTGTTAATAAGTGTGCAGTATATTTTGGTGATTTTATGATCTCCCAGGTCGCCCGTGAAAACCTTTGCTTCAATGGGGTTGATTTCAGGGATCTCCGTCAAGTGGGACAGGTATGGAAGGAAGGCATGTCGGAACTGTAGGTAGCGATAAAATTGCGTGCGGGGCATATCATATTCAGTTTGTAAATCCAGAAAGGACTTGAGGGTACATCCACGCACAACTGCTCCCACCGTATCTATCCCAATGGCCTCCTAGCCCCGGAAGCCAGCTAGGCGCGACAGCTGTAACAACTGTCCATTGTTCCACAGTGGAGTTTCCCTAGTGAGTCTCCCCCACTAGCCCATCCGGCGGAGCGCCGCCTTCCAAATCCTGAAGATCGTGGCCGTGGGCAGCACACGAAGCAATGCTAGCGAATAAAGAACCTCATGTAAAGCATTATCCCCCAGCAACCAGCGCTCAACCGCATATGCCGGATCCCCACGGTCACCATACCACCATTCGTTGAGGCCATGTAATAGGCCTGAACATCTGGGGTAGCCACTCCGCAGGTGTAAGTAGATTGGAAACAAGTCCTCAGAGCTACCCGCGACGCCCCTCCCCCCCCGAGAAAGCGGGCTAAGATCGCATTTAGTGTGCGGAACCATGTAGGTTTTATCAGATAGTGATGATTCTGCAGCTGATACAAGATACGAGGCAGGGAAATCATCTTAAAAATGGATGGCCTGCCAAAAAGAGATAGAGGTAGGTGGGACCCCACACTCGTGTCTGGTCACCCACTTGCGCCCATAGGGGGGCGAGATTCTTATGCCAGGGCCTGAGACGAGGCGAGATGTACCCCCAAGTATTTAAAACCGTCTGAGACCACCACCACCACCACCTCCCTGGACCAGTTTCCCAGCTGCTCTCCGCCTCGCAGCGGCCATAGGAAGGATTTTCCCCGGTTCATATAAAGGCCGGAGGTTTCGCCAAAGATCTGCATAATGCGGAGAACTCGCGGACTGGTCCGATCCAGGTCTGTAAGAAAAAACAAGACATCATCCGCATAGAGCGCTATACGGTCGGAGATGCCCGGTACCCACTCAAAGCCGCGCAGCTGCGCATCTATCCGTACCCACGCCGCAAGCGGCTCCATAGCAAGTGCAAAAAGGTAAGGGGAGAGCGGGCAGCCCTGACGCGTCCCCTGTCTAATAGAGAAGCTTCCGGAAATCGAACCAGTCACTCGGACTGAGGCGGTTATATCTGTATAGAGTAAACGAATAAAGCTAAGCAATCGGGGGCCAATATTCAGGCGATCCAACAAGGCAAAAAGATACGTCCAGTTAAGGGAATCAAAGGCCTTGTTCATGTCTGCCAAGAGAAGCGCAGCGGGGGTATCAAGTTTATCAGCTGCGGCGATGGCATTGTGGGCTCGTCTGATGTTATGTCGTGTGGCACGGTTCGGCATAAATCCTGCTTGATCCGGGTGGACCAACTCTGTGATGTAGGGGACTAGGCGGTTTGCAATCACCTTGGCTAGAAGCTTAGCTTCCACGTTAAGCAAGGAAATTGGACGATAGGACGAGAAGTGTTCCGGTGGGCGGCCCGGTTTCAAAAACACAACGATCTCAGCATGTCGCCAATCTGGCGGCAGACTGCCGGATTCCCAGGAGGCCTCCAGGGCCGCTAAATAGGGTTGTAAAAGCTGCGGGTGATATTTTTGAAAGAATTCGCAGGGGTAGCCATTCGGGCCCGGTGCCTTTCCCACCCGCATATCCAATAATGCAGGCAGAAGTTCATCTGCCGATAAGGGGGCATCGAGCACATCTCGTGCCGTATCTGATAAAGCACGGGGAGGAAAGTCATCAATAAATTTCTGTATCAAGGCTGCAGGCAGCACCTCATGAGGGGCATAAAGGTCCGCCAAATACGAAGCAAAGCTATTGGCAATGGCAGACGGGTCCATAAGGGCAGGCCCATCCGGGCCACATATATTTGGAAGCGTCTGTGGGCGCAGTGTCTGCTGACATAGGCGATGCAGCAGAGCACTGGATTTGTTCCCCCACTGGTAGATCCGGCTACGAGTGGCGAGCCAATAGAGGTGGGCCTCATTGATGAGCTCGCCGGCGTATGTCTGCTGCACTGTCAGCAGCTGTCTACGCGCAGTCTGTCCCGCCACATCTCTACTAGCGCGCTCTAAGTCAAGTAACTGGGCTTCAATTCTGAGCAGTGTGTCCCGTTTCTCTCTGCGTTGGGCAGTACAGAAGGCAATATCTGCTCCCCTGAGAGTGGATTTCATAGCCTCCCATAGGGTGACCGGCGACTCCTCCGTGTTAAATAATAGGTAGTCTGCTAACGATGCGTGCATATGCGCCCTATATTTCTCATCCCTCAATAGCTATGGCGACAAACGCCACCGAAAGCGGGAACGTCTGGGATCTAAGGACAGGAGAATGGACACCGGTGAATGATCAGACAACCCCCGGGGGAGAATTGCAACCTCAGTCAATCTATGGGTGTGGGTCGCTGTGAGGAAGATGTAAACTAAACGGGAAAAGGAGTCATGGGCTCCAGAGAAATGGGTGTAGGCATGCGTGTCGGGGTGCATAATCCACCAAGAGTCAGCCCACCCTAGGCTATGGACCAGGGGCAATAATTTGGAATCTGGAGTACCTGTAGCTCGGGCTGTGGCGCGACATCTATCCTGTGATGGGGACATAGCATCATTCCAGTCACCTCCAACTACAGTTAGTGCCGATGGTAGATCGGTCCAGAGTGTCGTGAGCTTTTCAACTAGGGACCAGGAGACAGAGGCGTAGCTAGAGCTTGTGGCGCCCGGGGCTATCCCTCAGATTGCCGCCCCTGGAGGGGAGGGGGTGCTGGGGAAAAAGGACAGCGAGCACTTGAAAGAGATCCGAGAGACACGCAGTATCGCCGCTAATAGTTGCCTCGATCATGCAAGTTACATGCACATACATGACACGGTCCAAGGCTACAAAGTTGAATACACCGGTGACTGGCAGTACAAAAGAGAACACACAGACTGCATGATCTATCTGGGGACTCAGAAAAACCGCATGTGACATCCATCAGAGAGCTGCGTGAACAATTACCTGGTAATCCCCTCAGCACAATGCAAACATGCACATACATGACACTGTTCAGGGATCCATCATCTACAGCTGACATTAAATGACCGAGTGGCCTGGAACCTCACACTTAAATGTAAATACAACTGAGGGAAACAAAAGCACACAGCTGGTTATCGCTGCACAGGTACTTAAGAGAGGCATGCTTTTGACTTTGTTAGGTCCCTTTATGTAAGTGCATGAACTGTAAGTATCTCAGATGTGTTGGTCTGTCCCAGTATTTACACACAATTTAAATTGCACTATTTTACTTTCTTTTATAACGCTACACATCCCAATGCAGGGTGTCAGAGCGATTTACATAACATACAGATTGAAAATAAATCATGCAAGCGTGTAAATCAGTGTACAAGATGTGTTGCATGAGTCAGTGTGTGTTAAAAGTTGTAGCAGTCACATATCCTACATAGCTCACTGTGCTATATTAAAAGGCTTACTATTTATCATGAACTGCAAGTAACAAAAGGATCTGTGTTCAAAGCAGTAACCTTACCTAGCTACATTAAAAAAAATCTGTCATCTGCATATTACATGATGTGCTTTGCAGGCACATTAACCTTCTATACTACTTTGAGTCAGATCTGGGACTACACAAAACAGAAATTTCTCCAAGAAATACTTTAACCTCCAGGGTTATCTCACCAATTATTATTCCCTGATAGCTACTGGGCACCTCTGCAGCAGATGTCTTAACCCTATAAAAATATTAGAAAATGCAGACTTTGTAACCAATTAAGCATAAAAGATCTACTAACATGGTTCTCCTTGTTGTCAATTTCTTTGTGGCAGGGTTTTTAAAAAAATGTAAAATTAGTTGAGGCCCAGATTTTGCATTGGGATTGTGCCACTTTTTTAGCACAACCCCAAAGCAAAATCTAATTTGTTAAAAATCATAATGGGCTTAAATGCACTCATGATATACCTAATAAAAACAAATGAGTGTGATCATAATAGCTGACTGGCGGGCATTAAATTACCAAACAAGCACACAAGAGGCCACAAGAGCCTGCTACAGAAAAGCAACAAATCAAGAAGATGTCAGGAGATTAATAAATAGGTCTTTCACAGTGATACTCGCACTACCTAAATCTGCGGGTCCAGAACAGCTCTGCCTGGTATTGTGCGCATTCTTACTCGCACAAGAAACACATCGTACTATAATACGATACAAGAGACAACTGGAGATGAGAAGAGAAAGCAATTAGAGGAGTGAAGGGGTACTAGGGACGAGAGGGTGTCTAAAAAACAACGAATGTGAGAAAAGAAAAGGTGGAAGCGAGAGGAAAACAGGAATGTGATAGAATGCAAGTTCTAGTTGCACTCAAGAGGTAAAACCAAAGGAGATGGAAGTGAAAGAAAGTGAGAGAAAGAGGATAAAAGTTGCATAGCGTGAGGAAATTGGAAGAAATAGAAATGAGAAAATTAGACTCGTAAAGATGCATTTGAGATATAGGCAAGAAGAGATTAAGAGTTGGACTTAATGTTGAATGGAGTAGAGCACTGTGAAGCATGAAGGTGACGGTAGAAGATAGGTAGGCGACCATCTGAGCTGTAACTGAGTGAAATTCTTTGAGAGAATGAAAGAGTGAGGTATAGGACACACCGGAATGGGAAACTGGTGCAAAGGGGAAGATTTTAAGGTGAAAGGAAACTCAAAAAGATAAATGTGAGGGAAAGAGTGGTGAATGTAAGATAAAAACAGTCAAAAGAGGCTTGGGGTTATGTGAAAAGGAAAATGGAACACTAGGTAAGAGGTGCAGGTCAAAGAAAGAATGAATTGTTGAGAGGAGAAACTGTATAGAAGTGAAAGAGGGTTGGGTTAGGGTACGATAGATGTGCATGGACAAGTCACAGATGATACACAGTAAGAAGCGTTCTACTGTACATTGTTTTGAGTAGTTCCAACGTCAGTTGGTAAAGAGCAGCCTCAAAGTGCATAGCTGCCAAGCTTTCAGATTGCTATGTGTGATATTTTCATAATTTTATTGTAATTGAGTCTGCCGCCGCAGACATTTGCACCAGTTTTAAAGTCTTCTTACAGTTTCTCATTGCTCAAATGGGTGTAATTACTGATAGATATATATATATATATATATATATATATATATATATATATATATATATATATATATATGTGTTTACCTCGTCTTCATTGCTTGAGTTTTGCTCACAAAAAAGTGTCACTCAGTCGTGGAAATGTCACTCATAATTGCAATTTAATTATGAAAATGTCAGACATAGCAATTTGAAACCTTGGCAGCTATGCTCATAGTTGTTGAAATGTCAATCATAATTACAGTGAAGTTATGAGAATATGCCACACACCTGAAACCTTGGCAGCTATGCTGCCACTCTCTAAATATCCCCTCTGAAAACGTTTAGCCATTTGTAAAACTTTATTTCGATCAATATGACCATAAAAGCAGTTTACACATAATTTGCACATCTCATCTGTGTAAAAACAGGTAAAAAGGAATACAGACATCAAGTTAAATTGTATCTAAGTATATAGTATAGCCTACAAAGATCTAATTTTCAGTCAGTCCTGGTATCACGGTCTGCAATTGCCTATATATGCAGTACTTATGTTCACTTTATAATAACAAGATGTTTTCTGCACTTAGTATGACCCTCAGATAAACTCAAAAACGATAATATCTACATTTATATAAAGTGCTTAAATCGGTCAATGAGACAATTAGCAGCATAACTGGTTACATTAAAGTGCTGGTGCATAATATAATAGGGAATTTGCAGAACCTTAAATATAGATTAAAAAGTTTGTATAAAAACAGTTGACTTCAATCAAAAAGGAATTAAAACCATTGTTATAGACCTTTTAACGCCAGTCCTACTTTTTGATAGTCTTTATCACCAGGTGATGTATACCTTAAGTTAGATACATTCATGCCTGCCAAGTATCACGCATCTGACGTGACTAACGCATTTCAGTGTGGTGTTCCGCATCACCGCACTGAAATGCATTGTCACGCATTTTAATGCCACTGTCTCTCTGCTGTACACCAGCTCTAAAACTGGCTACGCCAGGCTGCTAGCCGCGCGTGCCGGCGCAGTGACACCTGTCCCGGCTCTGCTGCTGCTCCCCGCAGACTTGCCGCCCGGCCCGGGCGCTGCCACCAGCACAGGCTCAGTTAACAGTTATGTGCACTGCTGCCTGTGCTACAATGTTAAGCGCTGTGGCTCGAGCGCTGGCTGTAGCCTGTTTAATTACTAGTGACACAGCAGCCGCAGCGCGCAGTACACGCAGGTTAGCAGTCTTAGAGGCTGGGCTGAGCACGGCACAAATCATTCAACCTATCGGATAGTTGAAATAATTCACCGCGCAGTATTCCGCAATCTTTCACTGACGTCACTGTCAGTGCCTGCCAATGGGCAGTCAGCGGGCGGCAGTTGAATTCTGGACTGTAAACTAGCCTGCTGTAAAATGAGTTCTGCGGTTTTAAGTGTGAGTCCAACCCCCGAGGACCCCACGGGGGCCACCGTAGTCTGGGCGGCGGCTGAGTCACGTGCTTGCTGAGGTGCCGCCTGTGTAGCACTGTTCGTTTCCGGCCCCAGAGTATGCCAACCCAGGCCCCCTGGCTGAAGCTCAGCAGACGGTCATCAGAGACGAGCTGGGGCCACAGGCGGCCGACATGGTAATGAAGCTGCTCTTTTGCCCGTCGCAGGATAAAGTAAGTGTGTGTCCAAGGCAAGCCCTGGACTCATAAAATAATTAATTGAAGACAAAAGTTGCGGATAAAGTTTAAAGTTCAAAATGTTGTAATTGCCTTAATGTGCAGCCTCTGCCTGTTAGCAGTTCCTATTACTTAAGAGCACGAATTATTGATGATTAAGGACTCAGAGCGGTGGTCCGAGGGACGGGTGAACCAACAAATGCAGCTCATTCACTGTGTGTGCAAAATCAGCACCAGCCAAGTCACATGTCTGCACAGAGTGCAGCTTTTATTATAGCCCAATGACAGCATACCTCTCTTTATTTAATTTCTTTTAGAACTATACATGTCCTGTGCCTCGGCCTCACTCTCCTGAGGCTTGCCCAGTGCCAGTCTGTGGTGGCTTTGGTGACTCGAGTCAGCTGAGTCCTGTTGATTTATTAGGCAGCTGACGAGATGGGGCCTTTCACATCTTGGGAGACTCAGCCCGGATCCACGCGGGACAGAGAGGCCCTGGGTAGACTGAGGCTACTTGATAGGTTGCAAGGGGGCCTGACATTTACACTATGTGCTTTATAATTTACCTAAGACAGCCAGATACGCACACTGCGACCTTCACTTCACTATTCGTGCCCTGTGCTGAGTGTAGACACACACACACAGCCTGTATACACAGCACACTTGCATTGCGGAGTGCAGGCACAAGGCAGAGACACAATCTCTAAACGCTAGGCTATTTTTTGATGTTGTGCACAGTTCAAGCTAATGCAGACAGGTTGTACCTTGACATTATTGTACGGTAATGCGCTGATTGTATACGGTTAAAACTTGGTTATTTGTAGCATTTATTTAGATGACTAGGTAAACTCCTCTTCCTTGCTTGATTTTGCTCGCGAGTGTCACTCGTCGTTGAAATGTCACTCATAATTACACTGAATTTATGAAAATGTCACACACAGCAAATTTCAAACCTTGGCAGCTATGTACATTTTTTAAAATGCTGCTAAAAAAGACATACAAATAAATTCAATCAGTTAAAAAGCGGAACAGAGTATACGCCAGTTTAGTCACCATCTTTGGGGGCATTTTTAGAAAGACGTTTAGTTCTTACCTCCTCACTCAGCCTCCAGCAGCACTCCACAGTGGTGGCAGCCAGGGTCTCTATGGCAGGGGACCAGGGTTGGCTCACTTCTGCTGCAGCCAGAAAATCGCCCAGCGCTGCCACTGCAAGCCCAGAATCGACTCCTCACGAGAGCGCGTAGTGGTGAAGCGCGTGACGCGTCACTGCTACGTTCTCATCGCGAGGGCTGGCCAAAATGACGCCCAGGGCCGTGATTGGTAGCGCTAGCGCGCTACAAGATTGACGGCCCTGGGACGGACCAACAACAAGCAAGCACAAACGCGGGACGTCGGGCGGCAAATTCAAATTGGCAGCACTGCAGGCGCACAACAAGCAGGTCAGGTGCGCTTGGCCGCTTGCAATGCACTTTCAAACGTGGCCGCACACGCGGCCCGTTGTGGCGGCCTTTATCATTTAATTGGGGACACTGACACTACTGTGACTGACAGTAGTGTCAGTGAGTGTCCCCACAATAGTGGCCGCCCCAAAATAGTGCCGCCTGGGGCGGACCGCCCCCACCGCCCCCCCCTAGCTACGCCACTGCCAGGAGAGAGGAGGAGGGGCATAGACACTACCGAAAATAATGGGTTCCCCATATAATGTCCCATGTATCACAATGAACCTACCCTGTGGATCTGACCACGTGCGGCTATGAACAAAGGGGACACTGCGATGTATAAGGATTGCAACTCCCCGGGAGCCTCACGTGAATCCAGCATGGTAGGTGTGTGCAAATCCAAACCGCCCATGCAGGGTGTCTTGTTGCCAGCCAGATGGGTTTCCTGCAGGAGGAAAACACCCGCCCTATGTCGCTTTGCTTGGCGCAGCACTGCACCTCGCTTAATCTTGTCCAGCAGACCATTAACATTCCAGCTAAGGACTTGGAGCTCTCTACCCCCAACCCCGGCTAAATCTTGCGGCATAGACTGTAATGGCATACAGTTAGGCATCTAAGAAAGTGGCTAGCATTAGCAATCCCGAGGATATACATGGCGAGGACATAGTGGCAAAAACAACTAATATCAAACAAAGCAAGAAACCCTGCCCAACCTCCACCCATCCCACCCAATACCTCAAAACCTTAGAAGTATCTGTCGCGGTGAGCGCCGTGTTACTGCCCCAACGGGGGCAAGGAACAGCCCCACACCAACGGTTCCCCATAAAGCTATCCCCAATTTAACACGAAGTTCTCAAAGACTGAGAATAAGGGGATGTGGAGAGGGCCACATATGGGTCCCTGCATAGTGCCATCAACATAGTAAACAGTCAAAACATAATTCTCAGATCCCCATAATAGTGTCATAGTCTAAAGAAAAATAGAGAGTAGGGAAATTGGATGAAAGTTCACCAGCCAGCCTGATCCATATAGAGAGATAACCCGTGATCTTCAGTCCCCATGATGCATCAGCGTGGAGTCCCGCAGAGCCACGTCGCCCCGGGAACTGGAAGCGCCTTGTGATTTCGAACGGCGCCTTGATCGCGATCTTCGGTTCGTTGTCCCTTTACATGGTACGCTGCATCAAGGCCTCTCCAGAGGACGATTCTGAGTCAAATCGTGGCAGGGTATGCGGTTTGAGCTTCTGAGGTTGATCCGTCCAGGCAAACACTTCCTCCGGAGTATCGAAGAAGAGAGTACGTGATTCGTAGATTACTCTTAACCGGGCCGGGAAGAGCAATGCATACTAGAGTTTAAGATCTCGCAGGCGGGCCCTAGCAGCCGTGAATGATTGCCGGCGTTGTTGCACCAGTCTCGTGTAGTCGGGGGGGGGAACCAGGATGTGGTGGGAATCATGTTGGAGTTTGCCCGCCAATCTGGCCTGCGTGAGGATCGCATCGCGGTCATGAAAATTTAGGAATCTAGCAATAATGGGGCGAGGTCTGGCCCCCGGTGGAGGTTTTGGCATCAGAGCACGATGTGCGCGCTCAATGATGAAACATTGAGATAGACGCCTGCGGGATCCAGCCCTTTATCCATGCGGTAAGGAATCGTTCAACATTAGTGTCTTCGCACCCCTATGGAAACCCGACAAAGCGAAGATTATTTTTCAGGGCCCTGCCTTCGGCGTCCTCCGCCCTGAGTGCGAGGCCCTTGGTGATGGATTCAAGAGAGGACACCTTTTTTTGGAGAGAGGCAACAGTATCTTCCGTGGTTGAAATCCGGGTTTCGGCCTCCGTTATCCTGTCGACCGCCTTGCAGAGGTCTTGACGGATCAGCATCACGTCTGACCCAACCTCCCCAATCTTGGCCTCAAGTGCTTCTCGCGATTGCGTTATGGCCGCCATCAATGCAGCTGGGCCAGCAGCGCCCTGACTCGGTGGGTCCGTCGTGTGTTCCAGTGGCGACATGGCGATCGAGCGTGCTCTGTTTAGCGCTGTGTAGCTTGTCACGAGTCATGTTGGGTGGCAACAGGTAGACCCCTGCAACGCCAACAGAGTTCTGTGGGAGCTAGGATGTGGCGCACCCGCACCCCAAAGCTGTAGTCACAGTGATACAATCACCCGATGGGGGCGAGAGATGAAGAGGGCTTCCCCACAGCAAACAGTCACTGCAGCGCAGGCAGAGAAGCAGGCGCGGAGGCGACCTACACACAAGCCGCACCGGGATCTAGCCTGGCCGCTTCCGCGCGCAGGCGACTCCTTACCCCCTAATGGGCGCCACCGCCAGGTCGTAACTCCACCGCGTGGTTCGCGAGCCAGTGTAGGCCACAGAGGACACGATGGGGGTGCTGCAATAATCTTAGGCTGGCTCCAACCGCGGTTCCCTCACACACTCCTCGTTGTAGAGCAGGGGAGAGCGGGCCCCTCACAAGATCTCCCTTTAATGGCAATGGCGAGCCTGACGCAGCGCCGATCAACGAGCCGCCCCGCTGCCTCAACCGCTCCGCAGACCACACAGGGGGACTCCAGGCCTCACCGGGAATCACCGACCCCAGCAGTAATATACGTATGAGAGGCCGTAACAATGAGGAAGGCAGCAGAAATAGCCCTACGTCCGGTCTGATATCAACCGGGCCACACCAATGCCAGATCAGCAGCCGGGAAGTAAGGTAAGAGAGACGCGTGCAGGAGCACTGGCAAGTTCCACAAGTGGCAGATTTAGGAGGCCCAGGCAGGGACACAGTCCGAGCGGAAGAGGACTGGGAGCCTCAGAGGTGAATCCCAGGCAGGGGGGGGGGGGCCCCCCACGCACTAACCTTGAAGAAGCCCTCCAACGGCCGCGAAGCGTCGTGTAGCACGGGCCGAGGCACCACACCCCCAAGCAGCCAGGCCCGATCTCGTCAGTCACTACATCCGCCGATGCAGTCGCCCCCCGGGGGCGGCAAAATCCGTCTGCAAGGTCGCGATCCGGCTTGGACCGCAGCAGGAGCACGTCCACACCCGGGGGGGAGAGGGAGCAGGTAAGGGCCTCCACGGCACCAGGATTCCCAGCTGTGGAGTGTATGGAATGGCAGTGCGGGGGACAACGAAGCGCGGACCACTGGCACCCGTCTCTACGCCGCAAGGGCGGCCGGCTAATCCAACGGCTCCAAAGCGCTCTCCCCCCGGCGGTCAGGGCAGCCGGGCCACCAGCTCAGCACAGGTCTTCGTCGCTGGGGCCCGACACGTCCGCCCACAGATCACAGGCGCAGTCCGGCCGCTGAGCACCAAGGGAGCCGGGGTAAAACGCCACGAGGGCCCGATCGACCGACCCCGGCTGGAAGGAAACTCCGCCGATCCGCTCCACCTCAGTCAATACTGCCACCAAGCGCCACCGCAACTCTCCAGGGCACGGGCAGACACAAGGCAGAAGGGGCTGGGGTGAAAAATGTCGATGGCACAGGATTATGAAGGATTTATCGGCGGGCCTCCGGAGCTCGTTCAAAGCGCGTCCGCCATGTTGGACCGCTTGGCCACACCCCCCGGTTTGAACATTGTTTTCATTCATTTTTATAATGGTTGTTTTGGAACCGATTTGAGTCTCAATATCAATAGGTTGTTAAATTTTATTTTAGGGCTTGATCTTGAACTTGCCTACTTGAATCCGGAGTTTCAAATTGTGGTTGTTGGTGTATTAAACTAGGACCCATGCAGCAGGACAGTGTTTCAACCATCTTTGATAAGGTTAGCTTTGGAGATTCATTCCAGTGTTTGGGTCAGAAAGCTAAGCTCCCCTTAATGTAATTAATGCGTTTGACCTCATCAATGTATGTGAAGCAGCAGACCCTTTTTGTTCCATGAATGCTACCTAGGTTAGGGGGGATTATGGATCAATTATTGACTATATCTTTGTATCCAGAGTCCTGATGGGTGTCAAGGGGTGCAACAGAGGAAACTTTATTAAGTGATCATAACCCCCTGTGGTTGGGATTAAGTATCCATAAAGGGGGAAAGTGGTGCTAAAGGTGTGTAAATGCCATCCTTAGCAGTTCAGTCACAAGGGCTCCGTCTGGCTTGCCGATTTGGCGGCCCTTATTAGTGTGCTAACCACCTTGACATGCTGAATAATTGTCTTTCTCCCTTAGGGGACCAGCGGGTGTAGGAAAGTGGCTCTGTATATACTGTACCCAAGTAAGGTTCAGGGTGTACAGAGTCCACAGTCCCCAGAGGGTTGACAGAGGCTAAAGTTAGATATAACCTTACTCTCCAAAGTGGTAGCTTGGTCGAGCAGTAAGGCAGTATCAGAGGACAGTGTAAAGCATTTGTTGTACACACTCAGTCAGCAAATGAAGCCACACACTCAAGAACTGAACTCTAGGCCAATGGGTTGTGTATATAAAAAAAAAATATATGCTTGTTTTATTTTAGAACCAACAATAGGATCAAAATATACTTTCTCAGTATGAGATGCTTTGGTTATTCAACTTACAGATAGGCAATAGACTTTTTAGATCGTGGTAATCACAGTTGGTGCCAGAGGCAACACAGGGTCAAATACAATGCAACATTGAGCTCAATGGAAAATTATGCTTAATTACAATTGATTACTTTGCAGAGCACTTTTCTAACCACAGGACTGGATCCTGGATTCAGTCCTGGGACACTTCCTGTAAACAGGTAAGAAAAAGCGTTTTGGTTATTGTAGTGATTTTTGAAGAATATTACTGTATTTCAAAAGCTGACACTTAGAAACTTTTCTGGGTAAAATTACCAATGTTATCCTATGGAAGGAAATACTGTGTGCAAGTAAAGTATGTTTACGTTACTTTGGTAATCCAGTGCTGGACTCCTAGGTTCAGCACTGGGACATTTACTTAAAACAGGTAAGTAATTACGTTTTTGTAGTTTGTACGATTTTTAAAGAATATTTGTAAAATACAGAAATCGACACTTAGAAGAAATTTCACAGAAAACCAGTCAATGGATCCCTATAGAAGAAAAGTGAGTTAGCGGTAAGTAACGTTGCGATTACTTTTTAGGGCCAGTGTTGGGCACTCTGGTCCAGCACTGAGGCCCCTTCTAAAACTAGGTGAGTTTTTTCGTTTTCGTGACTCGGTTGATTTTTGGTGAATATTCTAAAGTTTCAGAACTCCACACTTAGAAGAAATTTCGCAGAAAACCAGTCAATGGAACCCTATGGAAGAAAAGTGAGTTCTCGGATTTCGGGTAAGTACTTGACTGGCAGAGTTAAGGTTCTGGGTATAGACTCAGGGGTCCCCCAGGATCAGGTAAGTACAGTTGTTACACCCTCAGCGGCACAGGGGCGGCCGGGTGCAGAGTGAGTAGGCCCAATGTTATCCTAAGGCAGGCGGGGGGCCGGGGTTGGTGGCTGCTGGCAAGCAGGCCACGCGACTGTGGGAGCAGGGCTCCTGGTCACTTACTCAGGGCAAGTGGGGAAGTAGGTTAGGATAGAGGTTGCACTTCCAGGGGCACTCGGGCGGCTGGGTGCAGGGTGCTTTTGAGCCGTCGGGCGCTCAATGTTAACCAATGGAGGTTGTGAAAGGTGAAGAAAGGCTGCAGGCTCGGGGACGGTGATTCTTCAGGGACGACCAACACTTCAGGAGGTAAGTTGGGGTCTTGGAGGATAGGTAGACACCCAGGAGTTGGGCACAGGGGCCGTGGGGCGCCGGGTGCAGGGGTGTCTTTTGAGGTCGGGAAATCTTACCCCCTGCTGGTCGCGGTTGGAGGGGTCCCTTGTCCTGAGGCTGCAGGCGTCGTCTGGGTCGTCGAGGAGGGTCCTTGGCCACTGGATTCCAGGTCAGAATCGCCGGGGGACGTCCTCGAGGTCTTTGGTCACTCAGGCACAGGCTGGACTCGGCGGGTGCAGAGTGTGCAGGTTTCGCGGCTCCGTGCCAGGGCCGGGTCTTTGGTAGGTTTTCTTTTGAGCAGTACCACTGCTCGTGGGAGTCCCTGGGTCGAAGGCTGTAGCACAGAAGTCAGGTCCTTCGGGGTTTGTGAGGTTGCTGAGGCCGGGATTCCGCAGGAGCAGGTTCAGAGGTCGACAGGCCGGTAGGGCTTGGGGCCAAGTCAGTTGTTGTCGCCTCCTTCTTAGCAGCTGCACGGCTGGTCTTCTTGCTTCGTCTTCTCTTCTTATTTTCGGATTTGGGAACTGAGGAAGGAAGGTTCAGGGAGCCCCTAAATACTAAATTTAGGGGTGGTTACAGGTAGGTAAGGGCAGGGACCAATGGGTCCCTTCCCTGGGGTGGGTACACCCCCTATTCTGTTCCTCTCCAGTGGGAGGGGGCAGGAGCCTGTCCCTGGTTGGCCAGGTCCCCCCATCCTCAAGATGGCGGGGACTCGAGTTTGTGCTTCGCCTCGCCCACCTTAGGGGTGGAGTTGGCAGAGGTGGGCACAACCCATTTCCTGCCTCTGGTTTTCCCGCCGGTTCTCCCGCCAAGAGTGGGGGTAGAACCAGTGGGGACCAGTTTGCTGGAAGCAGCAAATGGTCTGGGGAAGCTCCAAAGGCGGCAGGCCTTTGAAGCTCCCCTGCCCATCCTGGGGGAGGAGGCTTTGGCACCTCGCCCCAGGATGTGCATTGTTTCAGGCCCCTGAGAGCAGAGGCTCTCGACCCAGGGGTCCAGAAACATGTCTGGTGGTGGCAGCCTGGGCAGCCACTCAGTCCGGACACTGGAGGTCGGGTTGGTTTCAGGGGCATCTCTAAGATGCCCTCTGGAGTGCGTTTACATTAAATCCCGCACTGGCATCAGTGGGGGTTTAATGTGCTGAGAAGTTTGATACCAAACTTCTTAGTCTTCAGTGGGGCCATTATGGTGCTGTGGAGTTCGTAATGACAGACTCCCAGCACCATATACTCTTAATGGCAGCACTGCACTTACAATGCCCAAGAATGGACTTGGGCACTGTAGGGGCACAGGGCTCATGCCTCTATGCCCTCACCACTGGCATAGTGCACCCAGCTAGAGGGGTGGCTGACCTAGGCCAGGGCAGTGGCTTGTAGGCATGGCACACAGGGATGTGAGCCATGTCGACTCTTCACTTTTGTTCTGCACCAAGACACGCAGCCTGCAAAGGCAGTGTGTGTGTGTGTAAAGGTGCAGGGTCCCTAAGGGTGGCACAACAAGTGCTGCAGCCCTTAGGGCCTTCCCTGGTCACAGTGCCCTGGGTACCCATGGTACCATTTACCAGGGGCTGACCTGTGGCCAGGGATGTCAATTGGGTGTAGGTATCAATGCAATTTTAGGGAAGGAACACAGGCCCTGGGTACCTGGTTGGCAGGAGCCCAGGGCACACTCAGTCAAAGTACATCAGCCATTCAGCAAAAAGTGGGGGCATACCAGGTAAGAAAGATGGCACTTTCTCACACAACCCCCCCCAAACGAAAGATGATGAGACTAACCTTGCCCCATGGAGTCTTCATTGTCTAAGTGGAAGAACCTGGAAAGGCCATCTGCATTGGCATGGGCAGTGCCAGGTCTGTGTTCCACTTCAAAGTCCATTCCCTGTAGGGAGATGGACCACCTCAACAGTTTTGGGTTTTCTCCTTTCATTTGCATTAGCCACCTGAGAGGTCTGTGGTCAGTTTGAACTAGGAAGTGAGTCCCAAACAGGTAGGGCCTCAGCTTCTTCAGGGACCAGACCACAGCAAAGGCCTCCCTCTCAATGGCACTCCAACGCTGCTCCCTGGGGAGAAGCCTTCTGCTTATAAAAGCAACAGGTTGGTCTTGGCCTTCATCATTGGTCTGGGATAGGACCGCTCCTATCCCTAGCTCAGAGGCATCAGTCTGCACAATGAACTGCTTGGCAAAATCTGGTGCTTTTAGAATTGGTGCTGAGCACATTGCTTCTTTCAGAGTGTCAAAAGCCTTTTGGCAACAGACTGTCCAGTTTACTTTCTTTGGCATCTTCTTGGAGGTGAGTTCTGTGAGGGGAGTCACAATGGACCCATATCCCTTCACAAACCTCCTGTAGTACCCAGTCAAGCCAAGGAATGCCCTGACTTGGGTCTGAGTTGTTGGAGCTACCCAGTCCAGGATAGCCTGGATCTTGGGCTGTAAGGGTTGTACCTGGCCGCCACCAACCAGGTGGCCCAAGTACACCACAGTGCCCTGCCCTATCTGGCATTTGGATGCCTTGATAGTTAGGCCTGCAGTTTGCAGGGCCTTTAAAACCTCCCCAAGGTGGACCAGGTGATCCTGCCAGGTGGAACTGAAGACAGCAATATCATCAAGATAAGCTGCACTAAAGGACTCCAACCCAGCAAGGACTTGATTCACCAACCTCTGGAAGGTGGCAGGGGCATTCTTTAAACCAAAGGGCATAACAGTGAACTGAAAATGCCCATCAGGTGTGGAGAATGCTGTTTTCTGTTTGGCTCCTGGGGCCATGCCAATCTGCCAGTACCCTGCAGTTAAGTCAAAGGTACTCAGGTATTTGGCTGCACCCAATCTGTCTATCAGTTCATCAGCTCTTGGGATAGGGTGTGCATCTGTCTTGGTGACAGAGTTGAGACCTCTATAGTCCACACAAAACCTCATCTCTCTCTTTTCACCCTTTTGATGAGGTTTGGGGACCAGAACCACTGGGCTAGCCCAGGGGCTCTCAGAGGGCTCAATAACCCCTAGCTCCAGCATCTTGCTGACTTCAGCTCTGATGCTTTCCTTAACTTGGTCTGACTGACGATAGATCTTGTTTTTGACAGGTGCACTGTCACCAGTGTCCACATCATGGGTACACCAGTTTGTCAGACCAGGGGTCAAGGAAAAGAGCCCAGCATACTGCTGCAAGACTTGCTTGCAGTCAGTCTGCTGTTGGGCAGTGAAGGTGTCTGAAAAGACAACTCCATCTACTGACCCATCTGTTGGGCTGTGGGAGAGGAGATCAGGGAGAGGTTCACTCTCAGCTTCCTGTTCCTCATCTGTCACCATCAGCATGGTGATGTCAGCCCTGTCATTGTAGAGTTTTAGGCGGTTCACATGGATAACCCTTTTGGGTGTCCTGCTGGTGCCCAGGTCAACCAGGTAGGTGAACTCACTCTTTTTCTCTAGGATAGGGTAAGGGCCACTCCATCTGTCCTGAGGGCCCTTGGTGCCACTGGCTCCAAAACCCATACCTGTTGCCCAGGTTGGAATTCAACCAGTGCAGCTTTTTGGTCATACCAGTGCTTCTGAAGCTCCTGGCTGGCCTCAAGGTTCTTGGATGCCTTTTCCATGTACTCAGCCATTCTGGACCTTAGGCCAAGCACATAGTCCACTATATCTTGTTTGGGTTCTTGGAGAGGTCTCTCCCAGCCCTCCTTTACAAGACAGAGTGGTCCCCTCACAGGATGGCCAAACAGAAGTTCAAAGGGTGAGAAACCTACCCCCTTCTGTGGCACTTCTCTGTAGCGTAAAAGCAGGCATGGTAGTAGGACATCCCATCTCCTTTTGAGTTTTTCAGGGAGCCCCATGATCATGCCTTTCAATGTCTTGTTGAACCTCTCAACAAGGCCATTGGTTTGTGGATGGTAGGGTGTAGTAAACTTGTACTGCACCCCACACTCCTTCCACATGTGGGTCAGGTAAGCAGACATGAAGTTGGAACCTCTGTCTGAAACCACCTCCTTAGGAAACCCTACCCTGGTGAAGACACCAATGAGGGCTTTGGCTACTGCAGGAGCTGTAGTAGTCCTAAGGGGAATAGCCTCAGGATACCTAGTGGCATGATCCACTACCACCAGTATGAATTTGTTCCCTGAGGCTGTGGGAGGTTCCAGTGGACCCACTATGTCCACACCTACCCTTTCAAAGGGAACCCCCACCACAGGTAGTGGTATCAGGGGGCCTTTGGATGGCCACCTGTCTTGCCACTGGCTTGACAGGTAACACAGGAGCTGACAAACTCCTTCACCTTTTGGTGCATCTGGGGCCAGTAAAAGTGGCTAACTAGCCTTTCCCAAGTTTTGGTTTGGCCCAGATGTCCAGCTAGGGGGATGTCATGAGCCAAAGTTAGGAGGAACTCCCTGTACTTCTGGGGCACTACCACTCTCCTGGTGGTTCCAGGGTTGGGGTCTTTTGCCTCAGTGTACAGTAATCCCTCTTCCCAATAGACTCTGTGGGTACCACTGACATCTCCCTTGGCTTCTGAAACAGCTTGCTGCCTCAGGCTTTCAAGAGTGGGACAGTCTTGCTGTCCCTGGCACAGCTCTTCCCTAGAGGGTCCCCCTGGGCCCAAGAGTTCAACCTGGTAAGGGTCAAGCTCTAGGGGCTCAGTTCCCTCTGGGGCTTCCAGGTTCTCTCCCTGAGGAGAGGGGTCCTGCTTTTGTGACTGTGTAGAAGCTGGTCCGCCAGTCTTCTTCCTCTTCTCTTGGTAGGCTGGGCCATCATTTCAGGCTCCAACACTATTTCTTCACCCTGCCTTTTGCTCTGTGCTCTTGTTTTTACACACACCAATTCAGGGATGCCCAGCATGGCTGCATGGGCCTTTAGCTCCACCTCTGCCCAGGCTGAGGTTTCCAGATCATTT
The DNA here is from genome assembly GCA_963921515.1 of Calotriton arnoldi. Classification (NCBI taxonomy): domain Eukaryota; kingdom Metazoa; phylum Chordata; class Amphibia; order Caudata; family Salamandridae; genus Calotriton; species Calotriton arnoldi. The sequence goes on along the minus strand of CAWUFW010000442.1, from coordinate 3,558,114 downwards.
CCTAGCAGACATGCAGCTGGTAACTTCGGAGAGACCACTACCTGCTTCAGGCCAGTAACCCCCCCCCCAGCCTAATGTCACCATGGCCATGGGATGACTAGTGGTGACACTGTCAGCATTGGTGACTGGGTAAGTTTTCCCAATCAAGTATTGCTCAGGGGAAACCAGTGTGTCCCTCACCATAGTGACACTGGCACCTGTATCACTCAGAGCCTCTACTCTAGTTCCATTCACCCAGGGGTATTGCAAATACTTCTTTAAGTTGGGTGGCCACACAGCTACAGTGGCAAATTCCACTTCCCCTAGGGAGACCAAACTTGCCTCAGTGTGTTCCCAGATTTGCTCAGGGTACACTTCTGATCCCATCTGTAAACTTGCTGCCCCAGGAGTAGCTGTACTGGGTGCCTTAGGGGCTTTGTTGTGGGGGCAAGTTTTGTCTACAGTGAGGTGTCCTAACTTCTTACAGTTATTACACCAGGCCTTCAAGGGATCAAAGTTCTTCCCCCATAGGGTTGAGGCACATAGGGAGTAGTTTGGGACCCAACCCCCTGAACAGGTTTTTGGGGCCCTTTGGAAGACTCAGACTTTTTATCTTGGGGATTCTCACCACCTTTCCCCTGGGGAGGTTTGGTGACCACCTTCTTTTGGTCACCCCCAGTGGTTGTCCTTGTCACCCTAGTCTTGACCCAGTGGTCTGCCTTCTTTCCCAATTCTTGGGGAGAAATTAGACCTAGGTCTACCAAATGCTGATGCAACTTTTCATTTGTGCAATTACTTAGTATGTGTTCCTTCATAAACAAATTGTAAAGTCCAGAAAAATCATGCACATTATGTCCAGCTAACCAGCCATCCAGTGTCTTTACTGAGTAGTCCACGAAGTCAATCCAGGACTGGGTCTGGGTTTTGTGAGCCCCCTGAATCTAATTCTATACTCCTCAGTAGTGAGCCCAAATCCCTCAATCAGAGTACTCTTCATGAGGTCATAGGACCCTGCATCCGGCCCAGAGAGGGTCAGAAGCCTGTCTCTGCAGTTACCAGAGAACAGTTCCCACAGGAGTGCCCCCACAGAGGTTTCTTTACTCTTCTTATTTCACAAGCCCTCTCAAAGGCTGTGAACCATTTGGTGATGTCATCACCTTCCTCAAACTTAGGGACAATCCCTTTGGGGATTTTAGGTTCAGAAGTTTCCTCCCTATCCTTATTTTTAGTATTGTTGCCACCATTGATGGGTGCTAAACCCATCTCCTGTCTTTCCTTCTCTAGAGCCAGGAGTCTGGTCTCTAGGTCCAGTCTTTTGGCCAACCTTGCTAACAAGTTGTCCTCCTCACTGAGGCTATCCTCAGTGTCCTCTCTGGGACCAGGACCACCTAGGTGGCCCCTAGGTCCCCAGAGGTCTATTCTTGGAGTTAAGGGTGCAGGGACCCTATCTTCCCTAGGAAGTGATGGAGGTGGGTTACCATCCCCATCCTCCTCATTCCTTTCCTCCTCTGTTGGGTCATCACCATGCTCAGAGGGGTGGGCTTTAGCATACTCAGCCAGGAGCTCCTGGAGCCCTTGTTTGGTTGGATGCTGGCCCATTGGTATATCTTTAAGTTTGCATAAGGACCTTATCTCTTTGAAAGACAAATGAAGATAAGGGGTGAGGTCGAGCTCCTCAACCAGTTCCTTTATGTCATTATTATCTTCACTAATAGCTGGGTTCTTGTCTTGAGACATTTAAAAAAAAAAAAAAAGTTCTAACCCCTCTAACCTTGGCTATAGTGACTTTTTATTTTCTAAGATGCTACAGGGACTTAAGCAAGGCCCTAACAAGACTTTTAGTAATTTAGTAAAAAAAAATGCCAATTAAAAAAATCTGAATTCTAAAGGCAATTTAAGAGTTCTGTCGTGTGATCAGATGGTAACCAAGTAGTCCAACAAATGCAAGTTTGTATCCCACCGCTGATCCACCAATGTAGGAAAGTGGCTCTGTATATACTGTACCCAAGTAAGGTTCAGGGTGTACAGAGTCCACAGTCCCCAGAGGGTTGACAGAGGCTAAAGTTAGATATAACCTTACTCTCCAAAGTGGTAGCTTGGTCGAGCCGTAAGGCAGTATCAGAGGACAGTGTAAAGCATTTGTTGTACACACTCAGTCAGCAAATGAAGCCACACACTCAAGAACTGAACTCTAGGCCAATGGGTTGTATATAAAAAAAATATATGCTTGTTTTATTTTAGAACCAACAATAGGATCAAAATATACGTTCTCAGTATGAGATGCTTTGGTTATTCAACTTACAGATAGGCAATAGACTTTTTAGATAGTGGTAATCACAGTTGGTGCCAGAGGCAACACAGGGTCAAATACAATGCAACATTGAGCTCAATGGAAAATTATGCTTAATTACAATTGATTACTTTGCAGAGCACTTTTCTAACCACAGGACTGGATCCTGGATTCAGTCCTGGGACACTTCCTGTAAACAGGTAAGAAAAAGCGTTTTGGTTATTGTAGTGATTTTTGAAGAATATTACTGTATTTCAAAAGCTGACACTTAGAAACTTTTCTGGGTAAAATTACCAATGTTATCCTATGGAAGGAAATACTGTGTGCAAGTAAAGTATGTTTACGTTACTTTGGTAATCCAGTGCTGGACTCCTAGGTTCAGCACTGGGACATTTACTTAAAACAGGTAAGTAATTACGTTTTTGTAGTTTGTACGATTTTTAAAGAATATTTGTAAAATACAGAAATCGACACTTAGAAGAAATTTCACAGAAAACCAGTCAATGGATCCCTATAGAAGAAAAGTGAGTTAGCGGTAAGTAACGTTGCGATTACTTTTTAGGGCCAGTGTTGGGCACTCGGGTCCAGCACTGAGGCCCCTTCTAAAACTAGGTGAGTTTTTTCGTTTTCGTGACTCGGTTGATTTTTGGTGAATATTCTAAAGTTTCAGAACTCCACACTTAGAAGAAATTTCGCAGAAAACCAGTCAATGGAACCCTATGGAAGAAAAGTGAGTTCTCGGATTTCGGGTAAGTACTTGACTGGCAGAGTTAAGGTTCTGGGTATAGACTCAGGGGTCCCCCAGGATCAGGTAAGTACAGTTGTTACACCCTCAGCGGCACAGGGGCGGCCGGGTGCAGAGTGAGTAGGCCCAATGTTATCCTAAGGCAGGCGGGGGGCCGGGGTTGGTGGCTGCTGGCAAGCAGGCCACGCGACTGTGGGAGCAGGGCTCCTGGTCACTTACTCAGGGCAAGTGGGGAAGTAGGTTAGGATAGAGGTTGCACTTCCAGGGGCACTCGGGCGGCTGGGTGCAGGGTGCTTTTGAGCCGTCGGGCGCTCAATGTTAACCAATGGAGGTTGTGAAAGGTGAAGAAAGGCTGCAGGCTCGGGGACGGTGATTCTTCAGGGACGACCAACACTTCAGGAGGTAAGTTGGGGTCTTGGAGGATAGGTAGACACCCAGGAGTTGGGCACAGGGGGCCGTGGGGCGCCGGGTGCAGGGGTTTCTTTTGAGGTCGGGAAATCTTACCCCTGCTGGTCGCGGTTGGAGGGGTCCCTTGTCCTGAGGCTGCAGGCGTCGCCTGGGTCGTCGAGGAGGGTCCTTGGCCACTGGATTCCAGGTCAGAATCGCCGGGGGACGTCCTCGAGGTCTTTGGTCACTCAGGCACAGGCTGGACTCGGCGGGTGCAGAGTGTGCAGGTTTCGCGGCTCCGTGCCAGGGCCGGGTCTTTGGTAGGTTTTCTTTTGAGCAGTACCACTGCTCGTGGGAGTCCCTGGGTCGAAGGCTGTAGCACAGAAGTCAGGTCCTCCGGGGTTTGTGAGGTTGCTGAGGCCGGGATTCCGCAGGAGCAGGTTCAGAGGTCGACAGGCCGGTAGGGCTGGGGCCAAGTCAGTTGTTGTCGCCTCCTTCTTAGCAGCTGCACGGCTGGTCTTCTTGCTTCGTCTTCTCTTCTTATTTTCGGATTTGGGAACTGAGGAAGGAAGGTTCAGGGAGCCCCTAAATACTAAATTTAGGGGTGGTTACAGGTAGGTAAGGGCAGGGACCAATGGGTCCCTTCCCTGGGGTGGGTACACCCCTATTCTGTTCCTCTCCAGTGGGAGGGGGCAGGAGCCTGTCCCTGGTTGGCCAGGTCCCCCATCCTCAAGATGGCGGGGACTCGAGTTTGTGCGTCGCCTCGCCTCCCCCACCTTGGGGGTGGAGTTGGCAGAGGTGGGCACAACCCATTTCCTGCCTCTGGTTTTCCCGCCGGTTCTCCCGCCAGGAGTGGGGGTAGAACCAGTGGGGACCAGTTTGCTGGAAGCAGCAAATGGTCTGGGGAAGCTCCAAAGGCGGCAGGCCTTTGAAGCTCCCCCTGCCCATCCTGGGGGAGGAGGCTTTGGCACCTCGCCCCAGGATGTGCATTGTTTCAGGCCCATGAGAGCAGAGGCTCTCGACCCAGGGGTCCAGAAACATGTCTGGTGGTGGCAGCCTGGGCAGCCACTCAGTCCGGACACTGGAGGTCGGGTTGGTTTCAGGGGGCATCTCTAAGATGCCCTCTGGAGTGCGTTTTACATTAAATCCCGCACTGGCATCAGTGGGGGTTTAATGTGCTGAGAAGTTTGATACCAAACTTCTTAGTCTTCAGTGGGGCCATTATGGTGCTGTGGAGTTCGTAATGACAGACTCCCAGCACCATATACTCTTAATGGCAGCACTGCACTTACAATGCCCAAGAATGGACTTGGGCACTGTAGGGGCACAGGGCTCATGCCTCTATGCCCTCACCACTGGCATAGTGCACCCAGCTAGAGGGGTGGCTGACCTAGGCCAGGGCATTGGCTTGTAGGCATGGCACACAGGGATGTGAGCCATGTCGACTCTTCACTTTTGTTCTGCACCAAGACACGCAGCCTGCAAAGGCAGTGTGTGTGTGTGTGTAAAGGTGCAGGGTCCCTAAGGGTGGCACAACAAGTGCTGCAGCCATTAGGGGCCTTCCCTGGTCACAGTGCCCTGGGTACCCATGGTACCATTTACCAGGGGCTGACCTGTGGCCAGGGATGTCAATTGGGTGTAGGTATCAATGCAATTTTAGGGAAGGAACACAGGCCCTGGGTACCTGGTTGGCAGGAGCCCAGGGCACGCTCAGTCAAAGTACATCAGCCATTCAGCAAAAAGTGGGGGCATACCAGGTAAGAAAGATGGCACTTTCTCACAGCGGGCTGTAGCTAATCAAATAGCCTAACTGGGCTCACAGTCTGTAAGCTACTTATGAAACCAATTAGTTCTGATAACTGAGAGGCAAAAGGGTTTGACCCATCTTGTAGAAAGGCATCGGCAGACCTACATAAGGCTCTGAAGGGATAGTTGTAAGGTCCAACAGCGCAGAGCGGAGTATAAAGTTGCCCAAGGAGATCGGCACAAGCAGATCCAAATGGACTCCTGGGGGGGCTGGTTCTGGCTGTAGGCAGAAAGACTCTAGGGCCTTTTGAAAGGTGATTAATGATATTGGCAACATGGAGGTTAATGATAACTGTTATTACCACTATTAGTTCAGAGGTTTGGGTCAACCACTTTAGTGTTTTATATGGCTCTAGTGCCCCCCGGAGAGCAATGAGATAGAGGTGGCTTTCCTCTGTCTATGGAGTTCACCCTGGAAGAGATCTGAGAGGCCATTATGAAGTCTCCATCTGAAAAGGCCCCAGGACCTGATGGGGTCTCTCTGGATTTATACAAATCCTTACTGGAATTTTGGGCCCAATTGCTATTTAATTGTTTTAATGCCTTCACCAAAACTGGATTTTAAGAATCATGGCTCACCGATATTATCATCCCCATCTTTAAATTGGGAAACCCTCAATCTCCCTGCTGGACTCCGCTGTGAAGATTGAAGGGAGAGCTGTGCTGGAGCGCCTTTTGTTATGGGTCAAGGAGTCGAACATGCTGTCAGAGGTGCAGTGGGGTTTTCCGGAGGGGCTAGACATGATGGAGCAATATCTGAATTTGCACTTGCTTGTAAGCAAGTATACCATCGCTAAGTAGGGCTCCATGTGCCTGGCCTTTATGGACCTGTCTTGTGCCTTCGACAGCATGGTAAGATCCAAGTTGTACACCATATTGGCTGATTTGAGGGTGGGTGCAGGGCTTGTTGATTTTTTGCCAGCCTTGCATAATGACCTTTCGGCTGCTGTTAGGTTTGGCCCTGCAGGTGAGCGTACTGCTAGTTTTAAACTGGGGAATGGTGTGCACCAGGGCTTTGTCCTGGCTCAGTTCTATTTTTATTGTACATTAATGGCCTTGGCTCAGCCCATTTCTGCTAGCTCTGTGGATGTCCCTCAAAATTGGCAAGAAAAAGGTTCCAGCATTTCTCTACGCGGATGATGCTGTGTTACTTGGGAGAACCTTTCATGGCTTAAACATCCTGTTTCAGGAGTTTGTTAGCTTTATGGGGTCTCTGGGTCTCTTTCCTAATCGCTCTAAAACCTTTACCATGGTCTGTGGCCCCAAGTTTCATAAGATGAAGAGTGTACATCTCCAGGGCAATCCTGTTTCTACTCAGGATTTGTTGTACCTAGGCGTAATCTTTGATACTAGGGGGAATTGGGGGACCATGTAAGTTCAAAGCTTGTCATAGGTTTGCTAGTGTGTTGGATATATCTACAACTTAGTTTGACGCATTGGAAGAAAGCCAATTGCCCCTTTGTTGGAGGTCTTTAAGAGCAAATGCCTCCCCATCCTTGCATATGGTGCTGGCCTCTGCGGCTATTCGAATACTATTGCCCTCCAGGGTGAAGAGAATAGGGTTTTGTGGCGCCTTCTGGGAGTAACCCCCCGTCACCCCCCAGTATGTTTAACTTTTATATCACACCAAGAACTTGGGGTTGAGTATGTGGAGGACAGTTTCAAATTGGCCCCCCTTGCACTGTGGTGTGCAGTTGGGGCGAACCCGCACGCTGGCCTCAGCAGGGAGGTGATCTTTGACTGTCTCATGCAATAGAGGCTTGAAAATTCTCTAGCTCCAATACATTAAGAGAGAAATGTTTCATTTGGGGAGGCTTAAACTTTTCTCTAATCCCTTTGCCATCTCTAAGTCTTGCCTTGTTCAGGTCAAGAAGTCATTTAAAACTTATGATACCTCGGCATAGAGAGGAAGCTGAGACCTTAAAGGCTTCCGCTAGGGATTGTGTGAAGCTTCAAACTCCCCTTATAACGGAGCTGTACTTGGCATGGGCCGACAGCACCTGGGATAGAGTCCTTTTAACTAGATTCAGATTCTGTTTTGTGAGGTGGCATCTGGGCTTTCCCTTAGGCCAATTCGATCCAAGTAAAGTGTTAATCTGCCCATGGGATGAGTCCTCGCCCCAGACCCTGCTTCATTTTACCCTCTTTTGCCAGTTTTACATTGTTTATACTAAGAGGTTTTTAATCCGTGTAATAAGAGTGGTATTTGAAGATGCTTTGGCTTCTTTGCAACGGTTAAATTGCCCCACTCTGTGTGAACCTTTGCTCTTTTTTAAAGTGTGCCATTGCTAAAATAATATTGATGCTATTCTAGTCACAAGCCTTTTTAGTTGCATAGTGTCACTTTATCAGATACCCACCTTGGGCTAGACCCTTAGATGGGTTTGTCAAAATACTAGAACCTCACTTTCACATGATATTAGCCCTGGTTATTTTACAAATGAGTTTTAATTAATCTGCGTTTGTTATCTTTCAGTTTTTAGATGTTTTGATTTATTCTTGTTTTATGTATTTTGTAAGTATGTAATGTGATAATGTTTTAATAATTTCGGTATTGTGCTTTTATGGCTGCTTTTGCCACCGAAATAAAGTTTTGATACCACAAAGCAACATTTATTCTTTTCATGCTTGAAACCACTCGTCCCTGTGTCACTCTGTAGCTTTCCCAGACAGAATCTCTAAATGTAGAGGAGCACAGATGGACTGTTCAATGAAAACAGGCACTCTACTACCCTGCTTTCAAGAAGACATGCCATCCAAACCATCACACTTTGCTTCCATCCCCATCAGCCATTCATTGGGAAGCATCAGATTACATATAGAAGGATTAGCGTGCAATATTTGTATCAGTGTTCACTGTGAATGAGATCACTTTGTTGGAGGTCAAAAATGTAGAACAAGCCATTTGTCAATTGTAACCCTTGCCTTTCTCTTGTACTACTACTGCAAACTATGAGAATTGGACAGCCTGATTGTATTTGTGTTTGCACCCGCACTTACAAAGTATGAGAAAACCACCTCTTTCTTTATTAAACTAGTTTTATGGAAAAGTTACAGAGTTCAGACATGGAGGAATAAGTGACCGACACTTTCTGTCTCTGCGCATACAGTATGTGCAGCCTCTTTGCCTTGCCTTTAATTTTTTCTATCCCCCCTGATGTACGAGAATGGTGGCAAAGTACTGCATTAATGTAACTACTGCTGAGTGTGTGCCATTTTCGTGAGGATTGTAGCCTTGCTACAGTGGACAGTTTTCAAGATGGGGTGCCAGGCAGGTGGCTTATGCAGGTTTCTTATTCCCGCTGTTCCCCCATTTCCCCTGTTCCCTTTTAAACATCAAAGGTTTCAGAATACTTTGTAACATTAACAAAAGTCAAGCAAGAGACAGCATGAAATGGTCCACATTCACTAGGTTGCCTATTGATCAGGGTGCTCCCCAAAATAATGTGTGCAGTCAATAGAGCTGTCAAGCCCTTAGTTTCTGGAAACCCCCCTTCAGTCAACATTCTTACAGTAGTTTCCCAGCACTCTAGCATCCCCCACAATCTTTGCTTCTTCTCCTACCCTGCTATCTGCCAAGTACAATTTAAGCAGTTCAAGCACACTAGACAAGGCTTTTGGGTTCAGGGTTTCTTGATGCTGTGTAAATTCAAGATAGACTCTGCCTCAAAGTTTTTTTCTACTGTTGGGGTCAGATGTTTCTTCTCAAGCTCTGGGAGGATCGTCCAACAACAACTGAAACCGGTGGACGCCAGGCATTAAGATCTTCAGAAAAGGGCATCATAGAACACCGCTTCACTGTTGGCACTTCAGACTACATTCATCCAGCCTGTAAAAAGATCCTTCCCCATCCTCCACCACAAGAGCTGAACCCCATGCCTTTGGAAAAAACATAAAGCTTGCCTTCGAGGAGGCAGTACCCGAAGAACTCGAGGGATATCCTGTGCCTGAGATTAGACAGCCAGGGCATAGTCCTGTGCCTCATCCCCCACGGCCTCATCCCCCACGGCCTCATCCCCCACGGCCTCATCCCCCACGGCCTCATCCCCCACGGCCTCATCCCCCACAGCCTCATCCCCCACAGCCTCATCCTCCACATCTACACCCAATACCTCCTCCAACCACGTTCATCATTCAGGTCGCCATCACCATTTGGTTCGCACTATGCATGCTCAGACTCCAGTCAGGATGACAATGAGGATTCCTCTGAGCATCCACTGCCACCACACAATGGTGGTGATTCGTGGGAGGATTACAGCAGGTAATCTGAGGATAGATTGGGTGTGTTTTGAAGCAGTACACTGTGAAGGCATTACCCCTAACCCCCATGACACTGCTTGTTATGCTGTTGTTGAGAGGGCTGTTGTGCACCATCAAGTCAAACTCCATGAGGTCGAGGAGGAAGACTTCCTTCATCAAGAAGGAATACTCTGCATAGTTCCTACCAATGCTTAAAACCATGACTAGGTGTGTGGCAAAGAACTTCCAGAGTCTAGTGAAAACCAGGGTTGTCACTCCTAGGGTGGAGAACAAATATAAGGCAGTGCCTGAGGACCCCATAACATTAGAGCTCACTTTCCTCCAGACTCTGGTTGTTAACAGGGCTCAGGAGAGAGCCTTTCCACAGGTGATACAAACCCTCCAGACATAGAAAGCCAGAAGATTCATGCTGCTGGGAAACGTGTTGCATTTGAGGCAGAAACACAGTGGCGCGTATCATCAACCTGATTGGTCTGATAAATACAATTTGGAGCAGGTGGAACAACTTATCATGCACTTTCCCGAAGCCTACAGGAAGAGGGGTAGGGAGCCGGTGCAGGAAGTAAAAACCATCTTAAATGCAAACTTCTTGTGTGCCGTAGACTGAGCCGATTGTGCCTCCAAAGAGGTCAATACCAGCGCTATCCTCAGCCGTTATGCATGACTTTGAGTATCTGCGTCCTGCCCAGAGGTGCAAACACAACTCATTAATGTCCCATTTGAATGAGAACAATCTTTCACCCTCAGGTTGACTCCACACTGAAGAAAATCGAAACGTTCATGGATACTGCCAAAGCGATGGGAGCACTCCAGATCAAACCTGTGAAAACTGGGTTTTGATGTCACCAAGCTCAAGAAAACACCAAATATGCCACATGACTGCAGCACTCAAGCTATCAGCAACACCAGTCTTACCAAGAGACTCAAAGCCAGAAGTCCTTTCAGAGAATGAGTGCCTGCAAATCCAAACACTGACTTTTCAGCCCTTGCCTCCCAAATCATAAAACAGCTGTCGCGAGAAAGATGGGCCTATTCCTTTCACAATCTGAAGAAATAATCTCAGGCAAGTGGGTCCTTTCCATAGCACAACAATGATACTGCTTGGAACTCCACACCAACAAACATACTACAATGACCGCTCAATCGGGCCGGATGAGCAGCAGCCGCTCGTGGGGAGGGGGGTGGGGGGGGGGGGAGGAGTACACGCAGTCCTCAACAAAGAAGCTGGCCTGTACCTCCACAGTAGTGAGAACAGGGTGTGCACTCAGCTGCATTTCCTTATTCCCAAAAAGGATGGTACCCTCCAGCCGTGATCTTGAGCCTCTAAATTGCTACTTCTTGTTCGAACACATCAGAACGACAACCCTGCAAGATGTCATCTCTGCAAGGGAGACCACATGGAGACTCTTCACTTCATGTCAGCTACTTCCACATCCCCAATCATTCGGCACATCACTGCTACCTAAATTTGTGGTAAGTAGACAACAATACCAGTTCAAGGTGCTGCCATTCTGGATTGCAACAGCCCCAAAAGTATTCAGAAAATATCTAGCCGTGGTGTGCCATTCACTTGTTTCCATATCTGGATAACTAAGTGATAAAAAGCTGCATCCAAAGCTGCAGTGTTCCTGCTACTCTGGTTAGGTTTCACCGAAACTGCGAAAAAGTCCCATTTGCATCCACAACAAGTTCAGGCATTCTGAAGACCAGTATTAAACTCTGTTACAGAAAAAAGCTTACCCAAGCGTAGTGACAAAGGCTGCTTCCTCTTTTCAGACCCGTCCCTTAAATGTAAGAACAGTAATGAACCTGTTGGGGGTGATAGCCTTATGCATATCCACAGTACCATACGCATGACTGCAGACACACTTCCGACAAGAGGATGTGGCTGGGCAATGATCACAAGCAGCACATTGATGGGAAGATCTGGTGTTAGTGAAGCCTGAGTTCAGTACTGTCTAGCATGGTGGTACAACGAAAATGTGTCACTGGGCAGACCATTTTTGGACCCTCAGCTGCAGGTAACTATCACCACAGACCTGACACTCACAGGATGGGGAGCGCAAATGGACGATACAACTATTGAAGATACCTGGACACAAGATCAAGGAAGTTATCAAATAATCTTCCTCAAACTGACAGCTGTACAAATGGTGCGAAGATTGACAACATGGCTTCTATGTCACACAAGAAAAAGCTACGGGTCCGGATTGGAGGGAGGTTAAATAACTGTGAATATAATCTACCATACACAATGGGGGATTTCCCTTTTCAGGACGGTTCCCCTCACACACCAGAGGTGTCATGCTTCATCATGGGGGTGCCTCCTCACGCAAAAGACCTAGTCTTTGCGTGGGCTACAACCCCTCTCTACGAGGAGGAGCTCAGGGATGTTTTTATTGAGTTAGGCAGGGTGTACTAAACCCTATGTGAGCTTAGCGGGCGTGTAAAAGAGAGAAAGTGCAGTGCTGTGATGTGAAAATTTAAAACTGGCTACTGGGTTAGCTATATTGTAGCTTTATTCGGCTACCCGGTGTCAGGATTAAAAACAGTGAGGAGCTGATAACACAAATGCCAACATGAGACAAATGTGTAGATCACTAGACCAACATGTTTCGGCCAGAAAGACCTAAATAGTGTCGCGGCCTTCTTCAGGGTCAGTTGGTTCAGCTACTGCAAGGGTTAAGTGCCAATACGTGAAAAAACATTAAAAACACGTAAATAAATCAAAAATATGATACTGAACCAGTAATATTTGACTGTTCAGTAAATACTGCATACAACCACAATGGGTTGCGCACTTCACTACATCTGTCCCAGCATATTAGCCATGTAATACATGCACCAAAACCACAAAGTCATGGATTGATACCAGCGAGCACGTCCAAGGGCAGAGACATGGCTAATATGCTGGGACAGATGTAGTGAAGTGCGCAACCCATTGTGGTTGTATGCAGTATTTACTGAACAGTCAAATATTACTGGTTCAGTATCATATTTTTGATTTATTTACGTGTTTTTAATGTTTTTTCACGTATTGGCACTTAACCCTTGCAGTAGCTGAACCAACTGACCCTGAAGAAGGCCGCAACACTATTTAGGTCTTTCTGGCCGAAACATGTTGGTCTAGTGATCTACACATTTGTCTCATGTTGGCATTTGTGTTATCAGCTCCTCACTGTTTTTAATCCTGACACCGGGTAGCCGAATAAAGCTACAATATAGCTAACCCAGTAGCCAGTTTTAAATTTTCACAGCACTGCACTTTCTCTCTTTTTTACACGCACGCCAAGCTCACATAGGGGTTTAGTACACCCTGCCTAACTCAATAAAAACATCCCTGAGCTCCTCCCTCGTAGAGAGGGGGTTGTAGCCCACGCAAAGACTAGGTCTTTTGCGTGAGGAGGCACCCCCATGATGAAGCATGACACCTCTGGTGTGTGAGGGGAACCGTCCTGAAAAGGGAAATCCCCCATTGTGTATGGTAGATTATATTCACACAGTTATTTAACCTCCCTCCAATCCGGACCCGTAGCTTTTTCTTGTGTGACATTAATTTGATGGGGAGTTAGCTTACGCAGGTCCTTAAAACTCCTCCAGCCCTTAAGTGTATTGATTGAACATGGCTTCTATGTCTTAGATTCAGAAACCAGAGGCAACTCACTCACCTCAACTGTCAGCCCTAGCGCAAAAGATCTGGCATTGGGTCAGTCAGAGAGGGCTCCTTGCAAAGCCTCTAATGGGGGTGAAACCTACCCTGTGGACCTTTTTACGGGGAACGTATCAACAAGTACACTGGGGGATAAATCCCCAGGTACTTCACCAATACTTGCAAAGATTGGGAAAAGTCTCAAAATGTTCTTCACCACAGAGAATGCAAAATGCTCAAGCTTAGCCTTCAGGTGCTCTCCACCACAGTTGTCATGGGCAAGGCACTATGGGTATTGCTCAGGGGTATTTGCTTATGCCTCTCTTCCTCTTCCTCTGCTTTCATATGTAGTGAGGAAACTCGGACAGATGTCTAGGACTCTCATTCTGATCATGCCAGCTTGGGCAAGGTAGCTCTGGTTTTCAACATTTCTAGAGCTGTCAGTACTGCCACACGAGAAGCTCCCCATCATGGTGGATCTTCCGATACAACATCAGGGCCAGCTTAGGGATCCAGATCTCAAGGAAACAAACCTTGAGATTTGCACCTGAAGTCATAGAGCACGGGCATCTCAGGCCGCCTGAGGAGTGTATGCGAGCCCCCTGCTTGTACATTTTATGCACCAAAGTGGAAGTGCTTTGCTCGTTATTGCTTCAGCAAGAATTCAGAGCCTCTAAAGGCTTTGGTGCAAGATATCATTTGTTATCGGTAACACTTTCAAAGAGCAGGTTTAAGATGCACATCATTTCGGTATATTTACCAGCAGTCTCTGCTTACATGCAAAACAGGCAGCACACTTCCCTCTTTAAAATTCCAGTCATCAAGGCATTCGTGGAGTGTTTAAAAAGAGTAGTCTCTCCAAGAACACTGCTGGTCCCCGCTTGGGAATTTAATATGGTACTAGCTCGGCTCATGGGGGTCTCCTTTTGACCCACATCATTCTTGTGCTATGAAATACCTTTCTTGGAAAATGTTTTTTCTGGTGGCAATCATTTTCATAGGAAAAGTCATTGAGTTGCAGGCTCTAACTGTGGAAGAACCTTTCATTCAAGTGCAATGGGATAGAGTAGTCTTTAGGTCTAATCCTCGTTTTCTTCCCAAATTGGATTCCCCTTATCATGTGAACCAAACAATATATTTACCAAGCTTCTTTCTGCACTCGGTCACTTTTGCATTGACAGAAAAAGGTTATCCTTAAAACGAACAACGCTGTGGGTTTGCTAAACTTCACACAGGAAACCCCATTTCAAAGTCTGCTTTAGCGAGGTGTACAGTCAAATGTATGCAGGTCTGCTATACAAAGACAAAATTACCTTTCATTTGGTGCCAAGGGCAAACTCCACCACAACGAAAGGGGATACATTGGCTTCCTTAGGTAACAAACCTCTATCAGACATATGGAAAGCTGCTACTTGAACAGTATCATACACTTCTGCTAATCGCCTGCCTTATTGGATCGCTAGCCACTGTTTACTTTGAGTGCAGAGCATGTGATCTACAGCAGCACCTGATACAAATGGATAATGTTACCTTTTAACTATCGGTTTGTTGCTAGTAGTGCTGTAAATTGGCATGTGCCCTCCCACCTCCAGTCAGTGCTCCAAATGAAGTTTTCACTTGCACAATGCACCCGTATACCATCACTGTCACCTTAGCTTTCTCCACTTTCTGCACTCCCCCATTGGGATGGGTGGTGGGTGGAATGACAGTTTGAGGAGGAGGAATTCTGTATTCTGAGATTCAGTGTGGTGATACAAGACATTTCATTCCTGAAGACGTCTTCGAACAACTTGCAAATGTCCAGGCTCAGCACTAGATGGCAGGAGTGTACAGTAGGATGAATCCACAGTACTACAAACCAATAGTAACAGGATAAACAACATTTTCCTTCAATCAATCAATCAAGGGTTTGTTAAGCGCAGCTACTCACCCAAGAGGGTCTCAAGGCGCAGGGGGTGGGGGGGTTCAATTGTTTTAGGCAGAATTAACATACTTGTTTGTAATCAGCAGAAACTCATACTGGTTCAAGACAGTATATGAAACATGCTAAGAGGAGTGTGATCTCTTATGCACAGCTGCCAGAGCGATGGCTGTTAAAAAAGAATCTGAAGGGGTGTGAAATTTGTTTGTGAAAAAGCGTCCATAATATTAACTATTTTGCTTAAAAGCTTAAGCAATAACACCAACTCTGTGTACCTCCCGTTTATTTAGTTTATAGGTGCCTTGTGTAACCTCACAGTCAGGCAAATATAAGCAATGACAGGACCAGCACAAGCATTGTACTGTGCGCAAGAGCAGGACTCTTCTCAACGTTGTCATCATTCTTCTTTGTGTAGTCTGGAACTGTGGCTTGCAGTTACCATTACATCCCTTACTATCTGTGCAAAGCCATATGCATAGCCAAGCAATCCAGTATTCATTGGGATGCCTCAGAGGCATGGCATGAATATTACCATGGCTGCCATGAATGCATGTTATGATGGGGCTGGCCTTGGGCAGAGGCAGACTGAGCTTTTGAGGCCTCAGACAACCCCTGCTGCCCCCATCTTTCCCACCAGGAATCGAAACCGCCTATGTAACATTTGGTTGCACAGTGAAGTTGGTGACTTAGAAATATCAGAACAGTGCAAGCAGCGTTGGGGGCATGTTTCAGCAGTTGAAGCAACAGCCCCATTTTTGTGACACCTGAAGCAGCATGAGGACACTTCAGACCAGAAGGTTTAGCAACTCAAACCTTTATGCCGGACCACTGCCCTGCAGGTTAGAGGTAAGACCATCATTCCAAGTACTCATTGGGGACATAATACCCTATCACTGACCTTCTCAGGCTAAGCAAACTCTACTGGTAGAACAAAAAAGCCTCAAGATTACTCTGGTGTAGATCCTATTTATCGTTCAGTAGGGGTAAATGTGTATTTATTTTTATATTCTTACTTTCATTGTTTGGCCCTCTTTCTGAGTATTCCTAATCTTCACAGAAATACAGCCTAAAGGGCATTGAGATGAACAGAGCTCCCCAGGGGATACAAATGCAGAGTTGTGCATTGATTAGTACTCCTGTTCCATGCATCCACAGTTCATAACCTATCGACCAGACTATATCTCCCTCACCCTTGCCGCAACCATATGGGCAACCTACATTGCCTAAAAGTCCTTGTTTAGACATATTACTGACGGAGCATTGTTGCTTCCAATCATGACCGAATGTAGCAAGGACTGATGACCTAGTACAAGTTGTGGTTATTAGTGACTAAATACAAACCTATATATAACCAGATAAATAAATGTGTTCGATGCAATGGTGAAATTAGTCTAGCAATTACTCTGGGCCACATTCCAGTCCATTGTCTTTTATTTTTTTAATAACTACCAGCGCCACCCCAGACAGGGAGCACCCATATGCTGTCTTTCTCCTGCTCAAAAAGGAACAGTTATGTCCGAACTGCCTGTAGTGTAGCTCCTATTTCCCTAATAGGCTCTGCGCATTGGAATAATATATCCTATAGGTTTGACATAGGACTAAGGTCAGTATGTCCCTATCGAGTATATTAAACTTAATTACTTGTGCCAGCTAGCTCAGAGGCCACTAGAAACTCCTTGACAACAAGAAGGGAGTAGTTTCTGGCAGCCGCAAAACATGACCACTATGTTTCCCTTTTAGAATCAGAACTTGTCCCAGAGTCGTGGAAACAATAGATAACTATTTCACTCAGCTCAATCGTGCATGCTTAGTTTTCCTCAGAGTTACACAGAAAGAATAGACGGGCGTTTTCAATAAAAGATTTATTGAACAGTCTTGTTTCTGGTGTAAGTATAATGTGCTGTTACGATCACAAGACAGTATGCGAGATAAATAACGTACAGGGTGAGCAGTAGAAATAAATAATACTGCGATAGCATTATCTTTTAGTACAGATGCTGTTACATAAATAACACAGACTAAAAATGCGAGTACTCATACGATGCGTTGCTAAGCTAGTTCTAACCCAATGTACCTAACCTAACCTAGGTGTAGGACGAGGTATGAAGTAGGTGAAGTATTCCTTACTATGGTATACTAAGAGTTATATTTAAGCTCAGTATGCCAAGAGTCCCTCTAGGTTCTTATCAGCTCCATACCTGAAGAATGAGAGAGGTAGGAATCTCTTTGCCAAACTCTAACTCCAACACCCCGCAAGGGAAGTCAGATCACTGGAAGCGGGACTCTCTGCGTACAGGGATGACAGCGTCTTCTCTGTGCGTCAGGCTGGGATACGGGCTCCTCTGAAGTCGAGGTCTCCTCTAGTTTACAGGGGCTAGGGAAGGTATATTTATACCTGAGAGTACCTTAGGAATGTTAGCATTGACGTGAATTGGACAGCGAAAGACGTCATGGATGAACCCCTAAGGAATAATGGTTCATGCATAATATATGAGGCCTTGAAGAAATCAATAGTCCTGGACTAGGGAAACTCCCGCAGCCTAAGGGTCTGTTCTTCATGAACTCGTTGTGACGTTAGGGTGGACGGATGTCGGAGACCATGCCTGTATTTGGAGTGCATGGTTTAATGCCTAAATAAGGGCTGGGATTTTATGCCTATATAAGGTCAGGGCGAATTGTGCCTATATAAGGACATGATACTGGAAAGCCCGTTTATGGATACCCTAAGAGGAATACAACACCCACTCCTCTTTCGTGTGTACGATAATACTAAAATGCTAAACATTTAAAATGCTAAACATTAAAATGGAGTACCACATATTTCTAACATTTTTCATAAAACCATTTAAAAAAGGCATTTAAAAAAAAAAACCTATTAGAATGCAAAAGGTACTGTACATTTGAAGCATTGCTTTTCATTACAGGCATAAAGTTCGAAAATAAATGCAATTGGAATGAAATAAGCAGTAATATTTACATGTGACAAAAATGATCGATAAGTTTCTTAAAAATCAAAAGTCATTTTGTCATGAAAATTAATTAACTGTTAGACACATAAGATGACTAAATGTCTGTGGAAGGACCGCCAAGTCTGTACTATAAGGCTAGTTCTACTTTAAGCAGATTGAAGTGCCATTTTTCGTTTCGAAAAAATGGGAAAAAGTTCAATTTTGGTAGAGTTCCAAGTTTTTGTAGAATGAAGGCCAAATTGTTACTGTATTTCTGGAACACTGTATGCTGAATCAGAGTCAGTTTACGGGTCTGGTGTAAACATGAGATCATCTATTTCTATAGACAAAACATCATCCACTGTAGTTGGTGTGAGTTGGAACACCTCGTGAAGCAGGTTAATCGCACAGAGCTGTGAAGCATTGCTCTCAGCAATGGTCGCCGCAGCAATGTTCGCGTCCGTTGTTACCTGTGTGCCTGTAGTTCTTTCTCGTACCTCAGCAGCAGCCGGAAGCGTCTGTGAGATCTCAATGAATGCTGTCATCAGGATAGGAAGCCTCTGGGGACAACACATAGCATGGGCCGTTATCTGGTCCAGCAGAGTATCGACGTCCGTTGGCGCATCCGATGGAAATGTTAGACAGGTGTCCAACACGCATTCTACACCGCATAGCAGGCATCGTAGAACAGGTAAGATGCAATCTTGCCAGATTGGTCTAAATGACAGGAACCACGTGGTATTAAGGTCCCGTAGACGATTTATGCCCAAAAGCTGTACTATTTGCTCACAGCACTTTCGTTCAAGGAGAGCTTTCTCCATGTCGCTCGGAGTGATGTCGGCGAATTGGCTGGCCATAGCGCAATAGCAGGAAGAGAAATGGAATTCCAGCAACAAGTGCTAGAATTAATGGTATGCCACCAAACACCGAATGTTCAAAGTTCGGGATGATTCCGAGTATTGCCTGGAAAGGTGCTAACAGACCGGAGCAGATGCCCTTAAATACATGTACAAGTCCTGTTGTATCAGACATGTTGAAAATTCGTCCTATCATTTCTACGAAATGTATAGGGCAGTTTGTACGTATTAAAGTCTGTATCTCAGCCGAAGTCCTTGCAATTTGCAGATCATAGGTTCCTTTGGCCGAGGTCAAAGGCACTGTTTGTTGTAAAAGCATGGCTTTCATTCTGCTTAAAGTATCAAATCTTATAAAAGAGACGTTCAGCGAAGGCCATAGAGGCGACTCCCTGACTGTGTCTATTGGGGCAAACAATACTTGCATACAGCAAGTGACCCTGGAGTTGACCGTTACTAGATATGGGATGCCTGGCAGCATGCCACAGCAACTCTGATCATTCAACATGAGGTAACTCCCATTAGAAAGTTGTCCAAACGTTGGATTAATCACAGCAGCTGGTGTACCCTGCTGATGGCAAGACAAATTTGCCACAGAACCATTACAAGCCCCGTGCAAGGAAATGTCCTGACATATAAGTGAACCGCTTAGTGCACGTTTACAGTTTTTACCGCTCAAAAACACTTCACGATCCCCGCTCCAACATCTATATGTATACGGTAAAGCCCAAGATGTCTTAATGTATTCCTTACCCAATATTTCATATTTGCCTGCTTGCATTTGTCTGAGGCAATACTGAAACTGAAAAGTAGTCACTGGTAGCGTGATTTTGCCATGAATAAGCCATTCTGTAGCTGGTTTTTCTGCCACAGTGAATGGTAACTTTTCCAGTTTTTCAATGCTCAGCACTGTATACTTTGCTCCTCTTTGTGCCATTTCGATCTGTTTATCAGTTAGATTGTATTCTGAAAACAGAGCCGTTGTGTTGATGAAACGCCAAGGCACATAGCCCGCTCGCAATGATTGCAGCATCCAGCTTAATAACATAATAGAACGTAATTGAGATTGGCCTTGTTGTAACATCGCCAAATCTTGTTCTGGTATGTCGATAGCAGAGGGTACAATGCCGTCCAGTGAATATATTCTGGAGGACAAAGTTGTTAACCCATTGTCGACCACAGAGAGTGATTTCTCTAAATTAATACGATCAAGTTCACGTATTCGTTCTGCGGCCTCTATCTGTGATACTTTCCATGCTTCGTTGTAGGCAGCATAAATGCCGGCATATATGAAACGTTTTTGACGCAGTTTTCTTGGTCCAAGCAAGAAATCCCTAAGGTCTGCGTCTTTTGCAAGTAAGGATAAGTGTTGTTTCACATCCTGTAGTGTAGATGTATGCAGCCAATCGAGGCATAATTTCCCTACACTCTATGTTGTTACTACCCCCGGATGTTGTCTTTGGACGTATCTTGGGTCTGGCCTGTGAATGGTAAAACCCTGAGTTTTATTCAGGAATCTTTCCTGACAGGTATTCGTGTCTGTGGGCCAGATCAACTATTTTTTCCAATCAGGATTAGATCTGTTGAGTTGTAGTATATTGTCAACTGTCACCACTGCCTTTGTATCATTATCACTGGCAGGTGTTGGTACAGAAGGTTTGTTCATCTCTTTGATCTTGGCTAATCCAAGACAAGATGTTTGTTGGATTGTTTCATTCAAAAACATTATTTGTTCAGGGATGATGCAGGCTCTTAAATAAAGCTTCTATTCCCTGCACTTGCCATTCTTTAGTACCCCACAAAGTTTTTGTGTCTATTGTGTCTTTCCAAAAGTCGAAACCCTGTCTAGACAGTCGGGCATTAAATAATGCAGAGTCAATCTGTTTTGTATTTGTTAACATAATTTTCAGTCCTGTCTTGTTTACATTTTTGTAGTAAAACATTTCTGGATCAGATGTATTGTAACCTGAAAAATATGGAAATTTACTAGCAAATGTTTTTGAACTACCTTTAGGTGGTGTAGGACAATGTTCCCATTGGTTAAACATAAACACATTTGTTGGATATGCAGATTTATGCAAATAATGATGACCATAGTGGTTATAACAATACAGTTGTTCATAGTCTGATAAACCTTCTAAATATTCATTTTTAGAAAATGCTGCAGATTTTTCTAGGTCAAACATAATGTCAGTCACAGTCTCAAAGTCCCAATCATCAGAATAGGTACTGGACGTGATTAGATCACTTAGTGAAATTTTAATTAAATGTGGAATGTTCAATTCTTCTGTCGGGCCAAATATATCAAAATCTGTTTTGTCCCACACCATACCATCATGTATAGGAACAGCTGTGATGTTCACTGATGACAAGTCTCTTGCTTCACGATGGGAAGATTTATGAGGGTTCAAAAGTACGTTTACGCCTTTTCCTTCAGTGTTCACATGGATGTATCTGCCACTTATAAGCACGCTCACAGTTGTTACCAAAGCTAGCCAGAGCAGGAAAACAAAAAGTCCAGATATAATCCAGAGTTCAATCCATGGAGAAACCAAATAAGTCTTTTTCAGAGAGTGAAGAAAGTCTTGTATTTGCTGCTGGAATTTTAATGATGCTGGCGTCGTTTCAGGTTCACTCGGATCTTCTGAGAACGTATCAAAGTTAATGAAATAACCAGAAGCAGTTCTATCAATTGTTGGAATTGCATCAGGATTTGTAGAAATCACTGGAACCAGTTCATCACGTGCCACATTGGTGTATACAGTTGTATTTGGACGAACTGTTACTTTTTCTTCAAGAGGGATGATTTCCATAGCGTTGTTGCTTAGTCCTTCATCTGTTTCTGCTGAATTCTCGATGGTTATCAGTCTTTCAGTATGAACCTCTTGGATAGTAGCGAGAGGAGTGCGTTTGCTACTAGGTCGGAGTCCACGAGGCCTACTATTTAGTATTGGCCACATACTGTGGTTTGATGAGGTCGATGGACACAAATCTTTTCTCCTTTCTTCCAGCAAGGGGCGGCAGTAGTACTGTTCTTGTTCCTTGAACTGCTAGGACAGGTACTGGTTGTCTGTAAGAAGGTCCAAATTCCTTCTTGTCCGCAATTTTTCTCTGACTAGATCCCCAACTTTTGGAATCCAGACAGGCCTTGCTGGGACAGCCGGTTGATCCCCAGTGGTGGCTGGCTGTAGGAATACGTTGCTTTGTTTCGTTCTTAATTTGTTTAAGTCCTGTAAAACAGCCAAACGATCTTTGATATCAAAGGGTTTATTTTCCACCACTGTGCCTACGTGTTCTAGGTCTGGTACCCACATTCTTGTCCCAAATAGGACCTCATATGGAGTGACCCCCCTAGAGAACTTCTTGGCAGGTTGTTCAAAGCACGTTGAACTCCACTAAGGTGTTTGACCCACCCGTCACCCGAGCCTAATACTCTAGCTGTTATAGACTGCTTTATGTCCCGGTTTTTCCTTTCCACAACCGAATTTCCCTCAGGATGGAATGGAGAGGAGTACCGCAATGCAACGCCCAGACTGGCCATGGTGTCTTCGTAAGCCCTAGAGCTAAACGCAGGACCCTGGTCAGAATGTAGCGTGCCTATTGCGTATATGCCGATAAAGACTCGCAAATCTTTTATAACAGTTCGAGCGTCAGCTGAGCGCTGAGGCCATAACCATAGGAACCTAGAGCATGAATCCACTGCAACCATGATATATTTATGATTACCGTCCCTGTGCAAGGGACCGCAGTGGTCCAGGTAAGCACAAGCTAATGGTTTGTCTGAAATTAACAGGGGTGTCTGCGCAGGACGTTTCACTGTTGAGACTTTCATCTGTTGGCAATATCGCATTCTAAAACATAGTTTTTAGTTTGTTTCCGAATGCCAGGCCACCAATATCTTTGCTTGAGTAAAGACACTGTTGCTGAAACACCTGCATGTGCAGAAGCTATCCCTTCGTGTGCTGCTAGGATTAGTCCTAATCTGCGTTCCTTGTTTGGAATTACCCTATCCCCCACTCCAGGGATTCGAGCAAAAGGAACGTTGTTCGCATCAATTACATAGGAGTACTTGAGTGGAAACGTTTTTGGTAACGCTGCACTGCTGCCTTTGCTTGAAGCCTTGACAGCCAACATTATCTCACCGTCTATTTTTGTTTTTGAACGAGTGATCGCAGCTACGGAAGCCGTTTGCACAGCCCCCTTTGCGGCTTCGTCAGCCAATGAATTCCCTGCAACCTGAACGCCATCACGTTGATGACTCAGTGTGTGGATCACGTGAGCCTTTGGTAGTTCGTTTTTCAACTGAATTACTTGTTCCCAAAGCATTTTATGCTTTATTGTGCCACCTTTCGCATCTCTGAAACCATTTTCAAGCCAGTTTTGTATATATTCATTATACGACTGAACACAGTAAAAGGAATCGCACACTATTAGTGTGGGGAATTCTCGATCTGTACTTTCAAGTGCCAGTTTGAATGCTTGTAGTTCAGCTCGCTGAGCCGTACAACCTCCTAGAGACTGCGTTTTTGTGACCATAGGTCTGAAGATGCCATTTCGCATGCGACCTTTAACGATTGCACACGCTGCACTGTAAGCTTGCTTACTCCCGATTGCGGGTTGTGCGGATCCGTCAGTGTAAATTATGAATTCGTACTGATCGAGAGGCAGAATTTCAGTAGGCAGGGGACATTCATGTTCATACTGCAGGAATGCTTGTGTTTTTAAATCTGGATCAAAAACATATTCAACATCTGTTGCAGCAAGAGAATTAACCCATTGTATCCATCTCGGATGTAATGCTTTAGCATTTGGAATGCTTGCTTTTGTAACCGCTTCTAAAGCAGGTACCTGGGTTACGACAATAATGCGTTTCCCTTGGGCTAAGGCTCTTTCTTTTGCTACAGCGGTTTGAACTGCTGTTAGAATTTTTTCAGTTGAACTGAAGCGCATTTCCGCTTGTGTGTACAAATGAGATTTGTATGCGATTGGTATTTTCTCACCTTCATTGAAAGCTAAGTAGGTGAATCCGCATTGACCCGAAATTATTCGGATCACCAAATTGCGTTGACTTACGCGTGTTTGTAAGTGATTTGTTGCTAACAAGTTAGCTTGTAGTGAACGCAAGATTTCTGTGTGTTCTTGTGTCCAGTTTCTGATCGAAAAATCAGGTTTGATTAATGCGTAGAGAGGTTTAACCCTTTCTGCGTAGTTTAGAATGTATGTTCTTCCAAAATTTAAGAAACCGAGGATGGATTGTAAGTTTTTTAGCGTTTTCGGAGGTTGGAGCAGCGCACACTTTTATAAAAAGTTAGCTGCCAAGCTCTTGCCTTCACTTGAAAGCTCATATCCTAGAAATAGGACATTGAGATGGGCAATTCTGGACTTTTTAAAGTTGAATTTGTAGCCCTCAGAGGCGAAACCCAATATAATGGTGCTCACCCTGTTCAAGTGTTTTTCCAGGTCATCGTCTGTCAGATAGATGTCATCGACATAGGACAATGCCTCATTGTCATAAATTTGTAGTAACTCCATTACCCTCGCTGAGAATAAACCTGGGCTATTCTTGAACCCTTGTGGGAGTCGACAAAAGTGACGCTGGGTCCCCATTATGGAGAGTGCGGTTAAGTACCTGCTTTCAGGTGCTATGTTTTGACAAAAGAAACCATTTGAGATGTCTAATGTGGTTTTATATTTTTTACGCACAATGTTATTCATTAATGCTGTGCTATGTGCATTTTGCACTGCAAAAGTTTTAGAACAAGTGTTTAGGTGTCTGTAGTCCAAAACTAGACGATATGTATTGTCTAGTTTGGAGACAGGAAACAAAGGATTGTTCATTGAGGAGGTGCATGTTTCAATCACCCCTTGATATTCAAGTTGATCTAAGATCTCCCTGACCTGTTTTTTAGCTTCTTGCTTTATAGGGTACTGCCGTTGTGCAGTTGGTTCATGTTTCAGATGTATTTTATGGTGAGGTGAATCTTCATCCCATCCTATATGTTTTCTATATAATGCTGGGGCCTGGGCTACTGCCCATTTCCTGGCATATGTATATTTTAAGTGAATTGGAATATGGTTGGAGAAGACAGGCATAATAATGTCCTCGCCATGTGGGCACTCCCTGACAAATTGTGGTGGCCAGTCTTTTTCCGCTAGAAGTATGTCATAGCCCTTTGATAGTCTTTCCCAAAAAAGTGCTTTCACCTGTCTAGGTTTGTCTCCCTCCATCCGGAGTGTTATTTCAAATAACCTTTGCGGAGTACTAACCCTGGTGTCTACAGTCTCTACTTTAATGTACTCATTCAAGTCCACTATCTCCAGAAGTTCCCTCAGGTTCTGGCGAACTATTGTGACTTCTGCTGCACTGTCCAGCATGGTCTGAGCCCATTCTCCGTTCTTGAGTTGTGTTCTCAGTATTCTCGGCATGTCTAATCTTTAGACCTGCTACTTTCTTTTGGAGAATTGAGGTTTAGCCTTAGTTTTTGGAGCGTGTTTGTCGTCTTTCGATTTCACGCGTTCTTCTCTGTGTTCCGTCCGTCCTCTTCTTTCCGAAGTCTGTGATGAGATCTGAAAGGTACGAGAGGAACGTGTATCAGTATCTTGATACCTATCAGGTTTTCTCAAATTATCCCTATTCCTGAGGTTATACCTCCTTTCAGAGGGCTCCTTTTGAGGAGACCTACCTCGGGATTGAGAATGTTTCTCGTTTGAATTTTGTTTAGTAGACTCCCACTTCTTTTTAGAAGATGTAGGAGTTTGTTTTATTGAGTCCTTCTCAGGACTTTCAGATAGTTTCGGCTTCACTGGTCTTCCACCCAAACTATCTCTGCCTAATTCTGCATAAGATTGTTCTATTATTCTGGGTAGCTCAGTTTGATGTTCTGTAACATCGAATTCCCTCAATTTCTGGCGGATCGCAACTGCTGCTGCCTCTCCTTTAATATTAGATAATATTATTGTTGAGACCTGCTCGAAATTTTTCAGTAATTTCATACCTAAATTTAGAGCAGGCTCTGCCCCGTATTCGTTTTGAATTTGTTTTAGGACATCAGGTATTACCGCAATTGACGGAATGCCATGTGTTTTAGTATAGATGGCAGCAAAGACTGAGCCCCAAGTGGTGCAGTCTTCCAGTTGTGGTGTGATCCCCATTGGTAAACTGATTGTTAGGATTCTGTGTTTCTCATGCGGGCTAGTATTTGGAAATACTGCTTCGATTTGAGTAATTTTTTGAGCTATCCAAAACGGAATTTGCTCACGTTTTGTGGGCATTTTACCCATGACTGAGTTGAGTCTGTGGTGTAATTTTTAGTGTATTCCCCTGTTGGGGAGTTGGATTTAGATATGTCAATGGTGGTCGGACTGTAAAAGTCCGCATGACATATTGGACCAATTGTCTGTAAATTTTTATTAACTCTTTTATTTGAGTATGTAATTCCTCATCTGTCATTATATCCAGTTCAGGATGAGGTGTGTAGCCGGCTAAAATCGGCCATGTTGCTCCTGGTCTACCTAGTGGACCGAGCCTAGTAATGTTTTTGTGATGTTTTAGGGCGCCTTTAAACCAGAGCTGATGCTCCTGGTATGTTAATGGAATTTCTATATCCTCGAAAGGAATGTATTCCTCTGGTAGATCATCTTCTTTGTAGAAGTGAAATGTGTGTGATATTGGATTGCATTCAGGAAGTATTACCCATGAATAGAATACCTCTGTCTGAAAGGATTCATGTGCCTCTATCACAAAAACTGCTCTACCTCCTCTTGGCGGTAGGCCATGTTTTATAAGTTTTAGAGTGATGGCTCTTCTTATGTTTTGAGGGATGTCTATAACACCCTCCTCGGTTTCATTTAAACCTGTATTGTTAAAAGCTGTTACGACTGGGTCAGCTACACCGTTTCCGGCGTCTTCATTCATTTTGTTTTTTGAAAAATGTAAAACAAGTTTCAAGGAAACAAAGATAAGGTGCACAATATTTTGGAACACTGTATCCTTCAACGTTGAGCAAACCAAACAGCTAATATATAGGGTACTTCCCTATGTAGCCTTGGTGGATACTAAACCCTGCCCACTCCAGACGTCTTTTGGAGTATATGGGTAGGGGTCTTGAGAGAAAATAGCACGGCTGAGTTACTCAGTATCTAACGTTGAATTACCGCCTTACCAAACCGTTGGGCGCCATGTAGTGTAGCTCCTATTTCCCTAATAGGCTCTGCGCATTGGAATAATATATCCTATAGGTTTGACATAGGACTAAGGTCAGTATGTCCCTATCGAGTATATTAAACTTAATTACTTGTGCCAGCTAGCTCAGAGGCCACTAGAAACTCCTTGACAACAAGAAGGGAGTAGTTTCTGGCAGCCGCAAAACATGACCACTATGTTTCCCTTTAGAATCAGAACGTGTCCCAGAGTCGTGGAAACAATAGATAACTATTTCACTCAGCTCAATCGTGCATGCTTAGTTTTCCTCAGAGTTACACAGAAAGAATAGACGGGCGTTTTCAATAAAAGATTTATTGAACAGTCTTGTTTCTGGTGTAAGTATAATGTGCTGTTACGATCACAAGACAGTATGCGAGATAAATAATGTACAGGGTGAGCAGTAGAAATAAATAATACTGCGATAGCATTATCTTTTAGTACAGATGCTGTTACATAAATAACACAGACTAAAAATGCGAGTACTCATACGATGCGTTGCTAAGCTAGTTCTACCCCAATGTACCTAACCTAACCTAGGTGTAGGACGAGGTATGAAGTAGGTGAAGTATTCCTTACTATGGTATACTAAGAGTTATATTTAAGCTCAGTATGCCTAGTATGCCAAGAGTCCATCTAGGTTCTTATCAGCTCCATACCTGAAGAATGAGAGAGGTAGGAATCTCTTTGCCAGACTCTAACTCCAACACCCCGCAAGGGAAGTCAGATCACTGGAAGCGGGACTCTCTGCGAGCAGGGATGACAGCGTCTTCTCAGTGCGTCAGGCTGGGATACTGGCTCCTCTGAAGTAGAGGTCTCCTCTAGTTTACAGGGGCTAGGGAAGGTATATTTATACCTGAGAGTACCTTAGGAATGTTAGCATTGACGTGAATTGGACAGCGAAAGACGTCATGGATGAACCCCTAAGGAATAATGGTTCATGCATAATATATGAGGCCTTGAAGAAATCAATAGTCCTGGGCTAGGGAAACTCCCGCAGCCTAAGGGTCTGTTCTTCATGAACTCGTTGTGACGTTAGGGTGGACGGATGTCGGAGACCATGCCTGTATTTGGAGTGCATGGTTTAATGCCTAAATAAGGGCTGGGATTTTATGCCTATATAAGGGCAGGGCGAATTGTGCCTATATAAGGACATGATACTGGAAAGCCCGTTTATGGATACCCTAAGAGGAATACAACATGCCATGCCACGTCTCCATTGAATGGGGACAGAAGAAGCCCCAGACCAGTTTTAGCCGAATTGTGCTTCTTAAGTGTAGTGCATTTGAGTCCTGTGGCCCAGCAAATAGACAATCCATATCTGGGACAGCCATCACACTCAGGGTGTCACACTGAGAAAAGCAAAACCGTAGGTGGAATGCTTGAATTGTTCACAGCCACTGGTAATTACTGTGCATCTTATTCCAGTCCATCATTTTTCTGCTCGCTGTGCCTCTATAGACATGGAGCAATGATATACAAATCAGCCTCGGCTCGTGTCCTTGTACGAACAGTCTAGCCCAAACATGCATGTCAATGAAGAGGAATATAATCAACCTGAGAGCCTGGCAACATAGTGTTGGTTTATTCTGACAATACCACTGTCATGTTTCCATCCACTGGCGCTTGCTTGCAGTCTACTTCAAAGTCAAGATGGTGATCCTGCGTAGCTGACTGGTTGTTGTCCATGTACCCAAAGTCTCAAACATGAAAGCAGACAGCTAGACAGATTCTATTTCGCCACTAATTGATGTGGCTTTTATCTTAGTTTGTCTTAATTGGATGTGTTACGGATGGTCCCACTCAATTAGAGATACTCAAAGTACAAATTGTGAATGTGTGAAGGGTTGGGCTTCCTCCAAATTCATGAGAAAGATTGAACATCTTTCTCAAAAAGGACCTCTTTTCTTAAGTGAACAGGAATTCTGTATCCTTGCTCTACTTACTCCTTCTTCACTCAGTTACTGACCTTGCCAAAGTGATTTGTGAAACTGGTTCTGACACCTAAGCATGTCCAGTACCAGCTTTCAAGGTCCACACACATCAAGGAATTGCAGAGTTTGATCCCTGGCTAGCAAATCTGTTTTTGGATATTCAACCTTTTTGGAAGAAGAGTGCACTGTTTCCCTTCTGCGTTGATAATATCCCTCTTTTATCCATTACCCAGGATGTGGAGGCATTCAAGTTAGTACATGAATGCTTTTCATATTTGTATCACATGGTAAGTGCAGGCAGATTGTAGAAGTGGTCGTGTGCTTGCATTGGTAGTATTGGTTTTAATCTGCATATCCTATAAGTTTGATTAGGAGAAGACACCTTCCTTACTTAAAGATTATTTCTCTTTTACATCAAGCCAGATACTACAAAAGCGAGATACTTATCCTTTGCTCTTCAGTTGGTCCTTTCTTTTGTAATACTCTATTTTCAATCCAGTAAGAATTTAATTTAATTAGCATTTATGTCGCCATCATATAAATTGCACCATGGGCTTTCTCAAGCATGCAAATGTGAAAAAATGTAAGAAAACAAAAACCTCTTTACATATTTTATCTGACGTGTTCACATGAACAAGCCCAACTGGTGGATTCACAGCAAAAGTCCACTCTTTACCTTTACAACTATTTGCGTGTTGTATGTGTGTTTAAACTGGTGAAACTGTATTTGTAGCATGTTCCTATTGTTAAAGTTCTTTTTGTGTTTATTGCGTTTCATATTTAAGCGTATCTATTTTAGATAATGCTAGAGTTAGTACTTTACTTTGTCATGTCACAGCATTTAGCATCAGTATATTGTTAGCACGCCCTAATCTATTATAGTGTCGAAAGAGCTGGGGAATGAGAAAATAGTGAACAAGAAGTCATGAACAGGGCAGTTGTAAAATAAGTCACTGGTGTGTCTGTTCTGTCATTATGTGCTAATAGGATTGCCTCAATATTTTGTTTGACTTCCTAATCACGTTGGTGGTCCGATCGGATCTATTAACGTCTTGTGGTGACTAACATGTTGCCTTGGCGTAAACCTGTCTGGGCTCAAAGTGCAAGTGGCAAACGGGCTGTCGGGCATTTATGTTTGGGGTTTCTAAAAATTGTATAGAGGCTGGATCTTTTTCTGTCATACAAAAAGCTAATGAGATGTCAACCTTCTGATTCAGTTGTTCACTCCTTTGATGCAACTTGCTTCTCAGGGCGCTTTGAATATGGTGCTTAGTTACAGGAAATATGCTAGATGGAAGATCAATTTTTAGCTTTAATTTGTCAAAAGAGCAAGTGAACTTTAATTGTTAATAGCTCTAGGTAGGACCCAGAGTCCACCTTGTTCAATTCCCAGAGTATATGGAGATGTTAAATTACGTCAGAAGGGTGTATATGTGTCATGGCATCAGTTGCGAAGTCAAAAAACTGTTTACTTCTTGGATGCCATATAGAGTTTGAACTTTTCTCTGCATAAGGAAAAGCCACCAGCAATTACCCTGCGTTTTAATCTGTTGGCAGTGCCTCTGGCATTCAGACTTCCAAGGTGTCTGATATTTATTGTAATACTTCATTACAGGATAATGCAACACCAAGCAGACTTCACATCTGAATGTTGCGCCTGCTGACTCCACTCAACCAATGCTTGTTTTGATGTTTTTATCTAATGTAATAATCAGTAAACCTGTAAAGCAGTCACTTGGGCTCCCCACTTATTGCATTTTTTGCACAATTCCTTGGATGCAGAGGATGCAGTTGATCTTCAAAACCATGTTCAA
This sequence comes from Calotriton arnoldi, assembly GCA_963921515.1. NCBI lineage: Eukaryota > Metazoa > Chordata > Amphibia > Caudata > Salamandridae > Calotriton > Calotriton arnoldi. The sequence goes on along the minus strand of CAWUFW010000442.1, from coordinate 3,527,327 downwards.
TGATGCAATACCCACTGCCCCTCATGCAAATTGTGAGAAAGTGCCCTCTTTCTGCATGGTTGCCCCCACTTTTTTCTGAACTGCTGATGTGCTTTGACTGAGTGTGCCCTGGGCTCATGCCACTCAGGTACCCAGGGCCAATGTTCTTTCGCTAAAACTGCATTGAAGACCAAACCCAATTGGCACTCTCTGGCCACAGGTCAGCCCCTGGTAAATGGTACCACAGGTACCCAGGGCACTGTGACCAGGGAAGGCCTCTTATTGTGCCACCCTTAGAGGCCTGGTACCTTTACACTCACACACTGCCTTTGCAGGCTGCGTGTTTTGGTGCAGAACAAAGTGAAGAGTCGACATGGCACACATCCCTGTGTGCCATGCTTACAACCCACTGCCCTGGCATAGATCAGCCACACCTCTAGCTGGGTGCACAATACTACTGGTGAGGGTACAGGTGCATGAGCCCTGTACCCCTACAGTGTCTAAGCCAATTCTTAGACATTGTAAGTGCACTAATGCCATTAAGAGTATATGGTGCTGGGAATTTGTCATTACGAACTCCACAGTACCATAATGGCTTTACTGAAAACTGAGAAGTTTGGTATCATACTTCTCAGCACATTAAACCCACACTGATGCCAGTGTGGGATTTAATGAAGAATGCACACAGAGGGCATCATGGAGATGCCCGTTGAAAAATGACCTAATACTAGTGTCCAGGCTGAGTGGGTGCTCCCCAGCTGCAACCACCAGACATGTTTCTGGACCCATGGGTTGAGAGCCTGCTGCTCTCAGGGACCTGAAACAATGCACATCCTGGGACGAGGTGCCAAGCCTCCTCCCCCAGGATGGGCAGGGTCCACGAAGGGGAAGCTTCAAAAGCTTGCCACCTTTGTGAGAATCCCCAGGCCTTTTGCTGCTTCCAGCAACTGGTCCCCACCGGTTCTGACCCCCACTTTGGGCGGGAGTGCCGGTGGGAAAACCAAGTGAGGAAGGGGAGGTGTGCCCACCTTTGCCAACCCCACACCTCGGGTGATTGAGTCGAGGCGAAGCACAACTCTCAGTCCCCACCATCTTGCAGATGGGGGGACCCAGCCAAACCGAGTGAGGCATATGCCCCCTCCCACTGGAGGGTGGCATATTAGGGGGTGTACCCACCCCAAGGAAGGGACCCATTGGTCCCAACCTTTTACTTGCATGTAATGCCCCTAAATCTAGTATATAGGGGTACCCCTGAACCTTGCCTCCTCAGACAAGCAATGACCAAGAAGAAAAGAAGAAGGACCGAATAGCTGTGCCGAAGCTAAGAGGAGGATGCTTACTGACTTGGCCCCAGCCCTACCGGCCTGTCCCCACCTCGAACCTGCAGAAGCGAATCTCCGGTGTGTCCTGCAGCCAGCAACCTCGAGAACCCCGAGGACCTACCCTGCCTTCCAAAGAAAAGACTTTGTCTCCCGTGAATACCGGATTTGTTCACCCACAGACTCCAGCTCTGGCAAAATTTGCGAGTCTACACCACTCTGCACCCGTCGCCCACGGCCCGAGTGGCCCAACACCACGAGGAGGTCTCCCCAGCGATCCTGCACCGAGATCCAGTGATCCCTGACCTGCCTCAAGCCCCTAGCCGACGCCTGCAGCCTCAATCCGGAGGGTCCCCCCAACCGCGACCAGGAGCTGGTAAGAAGATCCGACCCTAAAAAACACCCCTGCACCCGACGCCCCACAGCCTTCGATGGCCCAACCGACGGTGTCTAGCCAACCTCCAGCATCCCAACTTACCTCTCCAAGTGGTGGTCGCTCCCAGAAGACCTTCTTCCCCGAGCCTGCAGTGTGTTTATAAACCGGAGAATCCCCCTTGAAAGTAACAGGGCACCCGACGCCAAAACAGCACCCTGCACCCGGCCACCCTAGTGCCGCTGAGGGTGTACCTTTGGTGCTAACTTGAACCCCCATTTGCCCTGAGCTAAAGTCCAGGAGCTTTGCTCCCTCAACCTTGTGGCCTGCTCTTGAGCAGCCACCATCCGGAGGCCCGGTATCCCCCATTGGATAACATTGGGCCTCAGCCCTCTGCACCCGGCCGCCCTAGCGCCGCTGAGGGTGCTTTGAGAGTGCATCCTCGACCCTGGGAGACCCCTGAGTCTAACCCCAGAAAACCAACTCCCACAACAAAGTACTTACCTGTTAACCGATAACTCTATTTCCTCCCATAGGATAACATTGACTGTTTTCTATGAAAAAGTTTCTAAGTGTGGAGTTGGAAAATCTATAAAAGTCTGTACAACTGTGTACAAATAACCAAAACGCATTTGCTTACCTTTTTTCAGGAAATGTCCCAGTGTAGTATCCAGGTATACTACACTGTGTGAGAAAAGTCATCTGCAAAGTAATATACATGACCTGCTATTGAAAAGTCATTATAAAGTATCTGTACAATATTTTAAGGTATTGCATTTCCAGTACTTCTACTGTAACCAAACCAAAGTATATATACAACTGCAATTCAAACTATATTGTTACTGCAAAGTATAAAACACTTACTGTGCCAGGCTTGCTTGGTTCTGAGAAATAAATATAACTAAATAATATTTTTATACAAAGCAAATTGGTCTGAGTTCAGTCTTTGAGTGTGTGCAATCATTTGCTGATTGTGTACAACAAATGCTTAAAACTACCCTCTGATAAAGCCTTACTGCTCGCCCACACTACCACAAATAGAGTACGGTGCTATCTACTTTTACCTCTGCCTACCTTTGGGGTTCCACTGGACTCTGTGCACACTATACCTCCTTTTTGGTATAGTATATACAGAGCCAGCTTCCTACACAAATTGATATATTCTTCCATCCCACACAACTTGAGCTGACTTGGTAGTGAAAAGTCAAGTAACTCCATGGTAAGGAACCCACTGTGTGGGGCAGGTGTAGATTACAGAATGCCATCTTTCACCTCGCATTAGATGTGATGCAGCTTCTTGTTTCAGTTGCACGGGGACAGCTTTCCCACACATTGTGATTCGAACAGATTTAAACCTAGCCATGCAGTGTGTGTTGTGACAGCATGCAATAACCACTTATTTTGCGAGGATCCTCTCTACTGGCAGATAGTATGTTTACATATGAGATTGTCCTTTGATAAGATATGTAGAATCCGTTTTTCACCTTTTTTGAAAATCCAGTTGTCTTCCTGGTTTAGTTATTGTCTTGTTTCTTATGATTTCAGGAATCTTATTGAACCAGACCTCTGTAGCTACCGCTTCACTGGATCTCTAATAGTCATCTCCTTGAAGAAACGCCAGAGTCTGCGGTGGGGTGGTTTAGAAGCAACTTCACCACAAGGTCTGCACCATGATTTCTCATTACTCTATAGTCTAAGAAATTACAACAGCAGGTCATCAAGTGTTAAACGGATCACTATTGCTTTATGTAAATCAGCATGCTGTATTGTAGCAAATGAACATGTAATCTTGGCCTGTACAGCGCAAACAAAATAAAGCAGTACATGGGCAGATGCCTTCAGTGGATCTCCAGGGTTCTCCCTGATGTTACGCTGCCATTACCTTGCAGCGATAGTTACTTTTTTTTTTTTTGTAACTCGATTAGATTTTTCCTGTACTAAAAGGTATGAAAACTTTTGCTTATTTTTATTCAGCACGTTTTCCGGCTTGTTGTATGGTTGTTTTTATGAATGTTAAATCACTGAATGTTTCAGAGTTGTGAGCAATTGTTTTTTCCAATATATAGGAGGAATTTTTATGAAATTATTTATGTGAAAATGTTTAAACCGAATGTTTCATAATATATTTCACCAGTATTAGCACTTTGGTTGCCATGTTGTGGTCCACTACCTCATAGCCCTGCAGTCTTATGGGCTGCTTGATTCTAACCCCTAATTTTTCTAAAGTTTATTACAATTTAAATATTTCTTTTTGCAACATAAAATGTGTAAGTAGTTCTTGCTTGCTGTAGTTTTCCACTTTGTGCCATAAGTTAGCATTTTGCTTTTGGTAAGTGTGTTGCAAAAAAATGTGTTTTGATCAAATGAGCATCATCCACCATGGTCAATGTGATATGCTGCTAAACGCAAGCTCATCTCTCCCCCTTTTTAAGGTGCAGTGGGTGGTGCAAAGGTTGCCATGCCCGCCGGTCCTACTCAACATGATAAAACCCAACCCGGAAGTAACCAGCATTCTCTTTCTAGCAAGGATGAGGTCCGAAAAGGAGAAATAGAAAAAGCTAACCTACAAGATGGCGGGCTGGATAATGTGACTGCCAGGACGACGCCAGAACATGTTTCAGTGAAGCCGGAGCCCCATGTAACTTCGGTAAGTGTTTGGGCCTTTTGACCAATTGTATGTCTCCTTAGGTACACTCACAGGCAGATGTATGAGGCTTTTGACTGCGATATCTTGGAATTGCCGATTAGTGTTAGTTTTTTTTCTTTTCTTTTTTAACCAGCTGAAGCAGTTGTTGGTATGTGAGAGTATTCCAGACGCTGAACACTAAATGCATTGGTTCTCCATTATTGTCTCCTATTTAGAATAGTAGAAAAATCCCAGCAGGTTGAACATACTCAGACGCACCACATAAGAAATATTTACAGAAAAATGAAAACAGTCTTTTTCGGCACAAAAACAGAGGCTCTGTGCTAGAACTTGTCTGCCATTCCGATGTGGAAGGCTTCCATTGAGCTCCCAAAGCATGTTTTTGTCGAAAGTGTTCCGTTTCTTTGATTTAAGTATTTTTATTTTTTGCAGCTTCTGCAGTTTCCTTCAGTTTTGTATTGTTTACCGGCTGCTCAGCTTTATCTCTCGGCCTTATATTCAGTGCAACAGGAGTATTCTTACAGGATTCTGCTTGAGTTATGGGCACCTGTATGCCCTTTTCACTTCAGACCTGTTAGCTCTACTGTTTTAAATGTGCTTCAGTTAGTGACCAAATCTAGGCCCTGGAGTCAAATGTTTGTTTCACCCAAAATGAGAACACATACTAGTGTCCTCAATGGCCAGTGTTTTGTCAGACTCTGAATGGAAAAAGATGCAGCCTTTTCCCGTAAGGTCTAGGCTTTGAGAACAGGAAATTCAGATGTGGACCTTATGGAGATGGTGCATCTGGAGGGCTATAGAACTAGGTGCCAGTCTCCAACAAAAGGGAAACACGCTTGCTGGACGAGAGACCATCCTGTAACTTATGTCTAGCCTCAGTTTTTGCTGGGTCTTCTACTGATGCATTAAGTTCTACTTCCCACAGGGTCTGACTCATGGCATGGCCTGGCTGTGTGCCAGGAATTAGTCTAGCATACCCCTTCAAAGGGATGTAATACAACTCTGTTTCCCCACTTTCTGATAGTTTGGCTCCCAACCCCTATAGCTTAAGCACCTTTACCTTACACCAACCAAGACCCTTGGTAGTTCCTGACAGAAGTGCACAGCAGTTGCATCTGAGATCATACTTCTGGAAGCATGGGATGTTCGCTCCAGGTTCTTTGCCGTGGACAAGAATAGCATTGTAGTCTTTTTCAAACACTTGTGCGTCTTTCTCCTTCGTTAACCTTGCAGAAATGTGACCCCGGGGCACATTTTACCAGCCTGTTTTCATTCTTATTTGGACTCCTAGAAGAAGATTCTGAGATCTGCTGAATGTTGGCGATGACATTGGTTTGTTCCAACATGCTTTGCACCTGATCTCATCATGGCGACCTGGAGCCTCGCCTGCTGGCACCAAGGCTGGATTTCTCCTTCAGCGGTGACTTAGGAGCAGTGGGTAGCCACTGGATTCTTCCCACTGGTGTTCTAAGATTAAGCTATATGTGAATGACATTACCTTATTTTTCTTACTAGAAGGAAGGGATATGGAAGCTGCTTTACAGGCTTTAAATGGGTATACCGGGAGTATAGAATTAATGAAGCCAAGCCTTAAGTCTTTATTATTCAATACCTCTCCTATTGCATAATCTTGGGGGAAATTATAATAACATTCCCAAAAGATATTAAGGTGTTTTTGTATTTGGATCAACTGGCGGATATGTTTACAAACAACTACGTTCCCTTAGTGGATTTTCTTTTGTATATATGGAAATACCTTCTGCTGTCAATGATTGGGTAAGGTTGCATTAGTTAAAATGTCTATTCTCCCCTTATTTCTGTTTTATATTTGACTATTTCATGTCCGCTCAGCATAAGCTGTTTTATTAAATTAGAAAGTATCTTTGTCTCTCGTATATGGAATTATAGGCGACCACAGGCCAATATAAAGATGTTACAACTACCCCAAGAAGGCAGTCTGGGGCTACATGATTTTGCCCTTATTATGCAGTTACTTTTGCACTTTAGATACGTGACTTCTCTGTGAAATTTCCATATTTGCTAACTCTTCAGTTGCTATCATATTCAGCAATTCTGGTATGGGCAGTCTAGCCTGGAGCATTAAAGATCCAAAAGTGCCAACAAAGGTCAGATATAAGATTTTGCATTACATATGGACTATGAAACAAAATGTCTTTTTCTCAATATAAGATGCCAGTGATACATGCTAAGACCCCTCTTCAATTTAGATGGTAGCAATGTAGGTAATTTGTTGGAGGTGCTTGAATTAAAGATGTTTTTGAACTTTGTCCTGCTGACACTCTTAAAAGACACTTTCTGTAACTTTTCTTTCATGCTCAGCTTCTAAATAGCATTTCGAAAGACGCAATAAGGTCACTTATTGACTTGTACTGGACATGTTTGCTGAGGAAAATAAGTACTGTTCTTAGAGTTGTTGGATCAAGGAATCATATATAGAAAACCATCTTCCTGCAATAGAAATGTGGGCCAAATGAGGCCGACGCACTGGAATTGTGTTAAATAATCATTGTGCGAAACATTATTTTAAATTCGGTTATCTGCTCTTGAAAGGGCTAATTTTGATATCATTTTTTTTATGGCTCGGTGCAATACTTCACACCTCAAAGGATGAATAAAATGGCCCTCAAAATCAGTAAAAATGTTGTAGATGTAACACGGAGGGGAACTGGGCACGCAGGTTTTGATCTTGTTGACTTTTAGCACGATTTTGGGATTACATTTTTTGTGAAATCAGTACAAGAGCCTAGGTGGTTAACCATTCCTACCGCTATAATAGCTCTATTCAGCTTAACTTCGTGTTCGAGGCATGTGAGCTGCAGAGTACATGCTTTGCATACTCCTGCCATCTAGTGTTGGGTCCGGATGTTTGCAAGTTGTTTTTCTTCGAAGAAGTGTTTCCAGTCACGAGGTAAGGTGACTCCTCCTTTCAGTGATAGTGCGCATGGGAATCGACTCAATTGTTAGATAGTTTTTTTCCGCCATCGGGTTCGGACGTGTATTGCTGCGCTCCGTTTCGGAATCGGTCCTCTGGTTCCCCTCTGTGCGCAATCCACTCTACCCTCGACGGTATTGTTTTCGAACACTTTTCCTTTTCTCCGCGGTTGGACTCAACCATCCAGAAATCTCCATTTCGACTGGAATTTCGCGGGCGGCCTTCCGGTCTATCCGCGTCAGTCCGGCTCCTTGTCGATGGAACGGACTCCATTTAAATTCTGCCCCCTGTGCCACGCGAAGGATCCGCGTACGGACTTGCATCAGGTGTGTAACTTGTGCTTGTCCCCAGAGCACAAAGAACAGGACTGCGACGCGTGCCGATCCTTGAGATCGAAGAAAACTCTCCATGATCGTCGGGCTCGACGTTGAGAGATGCAGCGGCAGCAGTCAGACGACACACCGGATCTCTTCGGTGAAGACTCCGAACAAGAGGAGGTCTCATCGGCCGATGAAGAACAGGCTTCAGCAGCGTCGGACTCCGAAACAGAGTTAGATTGCCCTCGAGGATGACGATGTGCCGCAGGGACAAGGGTACATGAGTACAGATTACCCCTTTCCACCCCCACCCGCCGTCCCTAGAAAATCTAAGGCTTCGGCACCACCTCTGCCTTCAGGCCAAGGTCGGTACCAAGAAGAGGTTTCCAACGCTCCACCTTCCGGCTTGGCACCAAAACACTCTGACAAGCCTTCCGGCTCGGGACCGAGCCGGCCAAACCCACTTCCGAGCCGAAACCTTCGACACTGAAACCTAAAAAATACTCCTTGGAGCCGAAATCTTCAGCGCCAAAAGGACATTCCAGTTTGCCGAAAACTAAAGAACTGCCTGTACCACAACCGGATCCAAACATGGACGTTGTACCACCTAAATCGGATCCGAAACAGAAAAAACTCTACATTCATCCTGATACTGGGCATATTCACGCTAAACCGCCATCCAAACACAAGCTTCCAGATGGCGACAGCTCTTCTGAAATTCCATTGAAGGAGTATATGGGCACTAGTACTTTCCACACACTTCCATCTCTTCCTCCTCCCTCTCCACCACAACTTGATCCTTTACACATTACACCTTGTCAGTCTCCTCTACCTCACCCTGATACAGATGATACTGATGATGATCACACACAGTTACCAATAGATCCTTGGACGGATTATTCCATTGATCCTCCACAGGATACAGACCCAGATCTTTACCCTGCCAGACCATCTCCACCTGATGACAATCTGTCATATCAGGAGCTCATTGCTAGGGCTGCATAGTACCATAGGGTGGAGCTCCATAAAGAGTCCTTAGAAGAGGATTTTCTTTTTGAAACTCTAAGAACACATAAGTCCAGTCAGTCACTGCCTATGCTTAAGGGTATGTTAAGGCACACAGACGACATCTTTAAAGACCCTGTACGTGCTAGGGTCCTCACTCCTAGAGTAGATAAGAAATACAAACCTTCCCCAACAGACCCTATTTATATTAAGGGTCAGTTACCTCTTGACTCTGCAGTAGTAGTATCCAATGCTCGAAAGTGAGCTAATTCTCAAGCGTCTGGAGATGCTCCTCCTCCAGATAAAGAGTCAAAACTGATTGATGCTTCTGGCAAACGGGTAGCTGCGCAAGCGTATTGCTAACGCTCAAGGCAAGATATGATGGGGCCCCCTGGGACAAAATGGAGCAATTACTACAGTTTCTCCCAGATGAGCATAAGGGCAAAGCACAGGATTTAGTTCAAGAAGGTAAACTAATTTCCAACACTTCCATTAGATGCGCTCTAGATGTGGCTGATACTGCAGCTAGAGGGGTAAATACTAGCATCCTACTTCAGAGACATGCCTGGTTACTTATTTCAGGGTTTAAACCTGAAGTCCAGCAATCCATTCTCAATGTACCCTTTGACAGGAAACATCTTTTTGGCCCTGAAGTTGATCAAGCGCTCCAAAAAATGAAAAAAGACACAGGTGTAGCCAAATCTATGGGAGCGCTTCAATCTCCCTCTAACAGGGGTTCCTTTCGGCTCTCCTTTTACAGGGGAGGGTCCAAATCCACAGGGACAGAACAAAATCCTTCCTCTTACAAGAATAATTCCCAATCATCTTTTACAAGAGGTTTTTTCGGAGGAGGCTATAGGAGAAATAGTCCCAGGGGCAGAGGTAAAAATACCACACCCTGCAATTCCCCTTCCCCAAATAAGCAGTGACTTCCCCACACTTCCCTCCGACTATTCCACACCTGTCGGAGGAAGACTTCAAGATTTTCTCCCCATTTGGGAATCCATAACAACCGACAAATGAGTGATTGGAATTATCCAATATGGTTATTGCCTGGAGCTCACCAACAACCCTCCAAACATTCCACATTGATATCACAAATTGTCAACAGACCACCAACACTCGCTTCAACAAGAAGTGCAATCTCGATTACTCAAAGGGGCTATAGAACCAGTCCCACTTCAGTACCAAGGGTCGGGGGTTTATTCCCTTTACTTTCTAATTCCCAAAAAGGACGGTTCATTAAGACCTATTCTAGATTTCAGAGATTTAAACAAATACATACTGTCAGAGCACTTTCACATGATGACTCTTCAGCAGGTACTTTCTCTTTTACAGCAAGGCAACTTTGTCTACTCTAGATCTAAAAGACGCCTACTTTCACATTCCAATTCATCCAGCTCATCGCAAATACCTCATATTTGTGATAGCAGGCAAACATTACCAGTTCAAGGTACTTCCATTTGGCGTCACCACAGCCCCCAGTGTGTTCACCAAATGTCTCGCAGTAGTAGCTGCTCATCTCAGAAGACAGTGTATCCATGTCTTCCCTTATCTAGATGACTGGCTTATCAAAGCGGGTACTTACCAAAACTGTATAATACACACTCCGGCAACAGTACACCTACTTCATCAGTTAGGTTTCACAATCAATGTACAAAAATCTCATCTGTGCCCTGCGCAAGTGCAGTCTTATCTAGGAGCTTCCCTCAACACTCTCAAAGCTCTAGCCTCTCCCAGTGGAGCCAGTATTCACAATATTCAGTCCACAATACTACAGTTTCAACCCAATCAAACATTACCAGCCAGAGTCTTTATGCAACTGCTGGGAATGATGGCATCCTGCATTGCAATCGTACCTCACGCAAGGCTTCACATGGATCCTCTGCAGGAATGTCTAGCGCGTCAGTGGAATCGGTCACAGGGTCAATTAACGATCTAGTGTTGGTAGACGGCCGCACCCATCGCTCTCTGCAGTGGTGAAACCCTCAAAACTTATCAAAAGGGCGGCCCTTCATACACCCGATTCCACAGACTGTACTAACAGCAGACGCATCTTTAACCGGTTGGGGTGCTCATCTCCAACATCACACAGTGCAAGGGCTGTGGTCAGACAATCACAAACTTCTCCACATCAACTTACTGGAACTTCTAGCGGTGTTCCTAGCACTCATAGCTTTCCACATTCACCTTCTGGGCAAAACTGTCCTAGTCTGCACAGACAACATGACCGCGATGTATTATCTGCAGATGCAGGGAGGGACACACTCTCTCCAGCTGTCGCGTCTGACACAAAGCATTTGGAATTGGGCAATTCATCACAAAATTTATCTCCTGGCAGAACACCTTCCAGGGGTAGACAATCAAATTGCCGACCTGCTCAGCAGACACAGGCAGCAAGTTCACAAGTGGGAACTTCATCCCCAAGTTCTTCTTCCCTACTTTCAACAATGGGGATTTCCACAGATAGATCTGTTTGCCACAGTACACAACGCAAAATGCCCAAACTTCGCATCCAGGTTCCCACACCATCTATCCAAAGGCAATGCCCTATGGATGAATTGGTCAGGGATATTTGCCTACGCTTTTCCGCCTCTCCCACTAATTCAATTACTGGTTCGGAAGCTCAGGCAAACATCCCTCACATTGATCTTAGTAGCCCCCACATGGGCTCGTCAACCTTGGTACACCACCCTGTTAGAACTGTCAGTGGTGACACATCAAAAGCTACATCTCACACCCAGTCTCCTCACTCAGAGCCATGGAGAAATCAGACATCCAAATCCCAAAGAACTCAACCTAGCGTTTTGGCTTCTGAAGTCAAAGAGTTTGTTTATCTACAACTACCACCAGACTGTATGAATATTCTCAAAGAGACTAGAAAGCCTCTACTAGAGCATGTTATGCAGCAAAATGGAAACAGTTTGTTATCTATTGTAACAACACCATCATCAATCCACTTGATGCTTCTGTACAAAACATCATTTGTTATCTGTTGCATTTACAGCAATCTGGATTGGCTTACGCATGCATTCGTTTACACCTAGCAGCAGTAGCCTCATACTTGCAAAATAGACAACACTTATCTCTATTCAGAGTACCAGTGATCAAAGCCTTCATGGAAGGATTAAAAAGGGTGATGCCACCAAGAGTTCCCCCTGCACCAGAGTGGAACTTAAACATAGTCCTTACAAGCCTAATGGGTCCACCATTTGAACCAATGCACAAATGTCTGTTACAATTCCTCTCATGGAAGGTTGCTTTCCTCATAGCAATAACCTCACTAAGGAGAGTTGGTGAACTTCAGGCATTAACTATACAAGAGCCTTTCTTTCAACTTCACAAAGATAGGGTGGTTCTTCGAACCAATCCTAAATTACTCCCTAAAGTAGTTTCTGCCTTACATATAAATCAATTGAGTTACCTGTGTTCTTTCCTCAACCTCATTCTGTAGCAGAGCGAGCTCTACACACACTTGATGTTAGACGAGCTATACTATATTATGTAGAAAGAACCAAAGAATTTCAAAAAACAAAACAACTATTTGCTGCTTTTTCTCCACCACACAAAGGCAATCCCATATCTAAGTCCGGTATTGCAAGATGGATTGTAAAATGTATCCAAACATGTTATGCCAAAGCAAAAAGAACGTTGAAGATACCCCCTAGAGCACATTCCACTCGCAAAATAGGGGCTAATATGGCCTTCTTAGGGAATATTCCCCTAGCCGACATCTGTAAGGCAGCAACATGGTCTGCACTGCACACATTCACCAAACACTAGTGTGGAGATGTGTTTGCGAGACAACAAGCAAATGTAGGCCAAGCAGTACTTAAAACACTGTTTCAAACAACTACAACCACTACAGGTTAGCCACCGCTTTGAGAGTATACTGCTATATAGTCTATGCAAAGCATGTGATCTACAGCTCACATGCCTCGAACGGAAAATGTTACTTACCCAGTAAGCATCTGTTCTTGGCATGTAGAGCTATAGATTCACATGCGCCCAGGTCCCCGGTCTCCTGTAATGGTTGTAGTTCTCAATTTACATTCATACGCATGGACACCTCTCTTCTCTACACTCACTAACTCCATTCTCACCCTCTGCGGGAAAACAATCTTACAATGGAGTCGATGCCCATGCGCACTATCACCGAAAGGAGGAGTCACCGTACCTCGTGACTGGAAAGATTTCTAAAAAGAAAAACAACTTGCAAACATTCGGACCCAACACTAGATGGCAGCAGTATGCAAAGCATGTGAATCTACAGCTCTACATGCCAAGAACAGATGCTTACTGGCTAAGTAACATTTTCCTTTTTTTTTTTTATATAAATAATTGCCTACATTTTATTTCTCATATCATTGTTGATTGCTCATTCTTTAATCACCCATCAGTCTGTGCTATGCTGATTGGAAGATTAAAATGAAAAAATTCAGCCAACATGAATTTTGGTATCATGCCTGTATCAACGAATTACCAGCATATTGCAGAAGTGTTGCATTTGAGTTGTATTTTGGATTGTCAGTGTCCTTTTGCGAGTTTATTGCTATATCATGTGGGCACTAGGCAGATGGTGGATAGTGAATCATTCAGAAACGCCAGGGCATAAGGTCTATGTAATCCAGAAGAATAGGACTGCCTAAGTAATTGGAGAAGCCAGCATTTAAGGAAGGATCACTATCTTATTGACTGTACACTGATACTTTGTCATGCTTTGGGAAAACATTCTTCATAATATTGCTAAAGATAGAAATTAAGATGACATCAGCATATTTAACATCAACCATTTCAATATTTGGGAACGTGCTTTGCGTAGGTTTAAATGGTCTTCATTTTGGCTCTTCAAGAAAATATCAGTAAAATTCATGGATGATGTTGGACATGCAGAAGAAGCTGTTGACTTAGATGGGCCTTGCTGTAAGTTCTTACAGCTGCTCATGAAGTCCATTAAACACTCATGCCTGTTCACCGGTCCTGAATATGAGAAAATAATTGTCCTCAGCAGTGCAGCCGTGAGAAATGATGAACATTTTATTTCTGGAAGAGCCAGTACCTTTTAATTTGTCCGTTGAAAGCCACCATCTCGATTTTTTTCAATAGAAATGTTTGCAGCCTTGAGAAGAGGAGTGCCGTTCCAGATGAAGACATAACAAAACCACTTGATCCTGCTAATAGAAGGCCTATCAACTTTTGATATATTTGATTTGATCAAAAAATTCCCAGAATCCTTTTGTGCGGCATTATGCAAATCTGAGATCCAGCTACTTTGAGCTTTGGCACAAGTACAGATTACCTACCTGCTCTGATTTGGGATAGTCAGCCGTCAGTTACATTCCAATTCACTTGCAACATTTTTCCACAATTGGGCACGTGCAGTAACATTCTGCATTTGCTCACAGTAAATACCAAATATGAAGATATGAAAAAGCAAATGGACTTTACTGTACAAACTTTGCCTGGGTTCTATCAGCCCTGAACCACAGATGTGAACCTGTAAAAGAGAGTAGCTGTGATTCAAGGGTTGGACAGAGGGTAAGAAATGAGATGTTTATAGTGTACTATTCTTTGATTCCTAGGACACATGCGTAATAGAAAAAGGCTTTGCTACATAACACAGCTTAATGAAGTGATAATGTGATATGTATTTACTATGCACACCTATATGTCTTTTAAAAATTATTGATGCTTATTTGACATTAACACCTGGTTGAATAAAATTGTATCAGTTGATACCATCAAAAAAGATCTGCGACAGGTGTCCACTACAGTGGAGCCTCCGTTTGGTTTGAGCCCAGCCTCCAGTGCAGTGGTTCTGGGGATCTTAGTTCTTTCACTTTTTTTTTTTTTTTTTTTATATAACTTGTTTTTATTGAAAGCACTGCATCAGAGCCCAACACAATAATTTGTCACGTGTAATACATTATCCTAGTTCTTTTTTTGCGACTAGTTGATCACGTAACTTTACATTACCATCACCACTAGCGTGGTGGATTACCATGCCCAGCAGTGTGCTTTAAATTTGATAATAACCATGAAACCTAAGTAAAAAGCAGAACAACAAATTAAAAAAGAAAGAGAGATATCCCACCCCACATCCTCCCCTGGCAGCATTGGCAACACCAATGTTCATTATCTTTCACTGGTTTGTGCGTAATATCCCTGCCTCAGTTGTTGGCTGTTTAGGGCACAGACTCAGAGGACATGGGTTCCCTTAACAAATGTTCCCACTAGTATACCAGCAACATACTGGTACAAGTGTGAAATTCTTCTTTGAGTCTGCCTCAGCAGATCTTTCATTAGGGAGCTGTTGGCCAAGGAGGATTATAGGACTTTACCAGCACTCATACCTCTATCTTTGAAGTGGTGGATGTTCATAAGCAGACCTAATTTGCCCTCCTGAGCTTTATCCACAGTGTAGCAATTCCATGGCCAGACTGGGCCCCTTCCTTGACCAACCTTTGACTTTCCTGAAGGGCTGTAGGATACAACTTCTTTTTGTTAAAATTAGGAGTTGGTGTCCCCAATTCCTACTTCTCTGATGTGGCCATCTATCTTTGGAACTGTGTTCTTGTTTAGTGTCCTGTAGCAGTTTCTGGTCCTTCTGGTCTTCTTTCAACATGTCGATGCAGCTTAACGCATGCCTTTTAGCAGTGGAAGCGCAACCATTCCATTATCTTCCTAGTGTTCAGTCACTGAGGGCCTCATAGTTCACTTATTTGCTTTCTAGGCCAAAGTTCAAATGTAAGCTGTCTGTGTTCTGTTGGAGGGCACAATTTCTTTAAAGTTTCCCTCATATTTCTGTAATGTTCAATAAATTCAGTTAAAACGCTTCTCTGGATGCACAGTGAATTTGTAGATGTCCTCTGGTTTACAGAGGCACAATTTACACCCCAGATGCTCTCTCTTGTGGTAGTGTTGGTGAGCAGTTAGGCACATCAGAGGTTGGTGCTAAGCATTTATTGCACACGCAAAGGCAGTAAGTGAGACACGCACTCCGTGAAGAAATCCGACACCAATTTATAAAAAGAACACTTCTTTTTATATGAATTTAGATACCAAGATCATCGGAATCAGGTAAACACTTTTCGAAATATGAATGTACACAGGTTTCAAAAGTTGACGCTTAGTGCAATTTCTGGAGCTGTAATGTTATCCTATGGGGGAAAAACATGTACTGCACTTGGGCACTTGTCAACGACTTACGGAACTGTTCTCCTCGACTAAAGGTGTGTATGGGGCAAGGTCCAAGGCAGCACCAACAGGTCACTTCAGGCGGCACTGGAGCGGCCGGGTGCAGAGGTGAGTTAGTGTCGGGTGCCCCATTCTCTTCAGTGGAGATTTGTCCGGTTAGATAAGAGGCTGCAAGCAGGGACTGGGGAAGGCAGGGGGGAGTCCGGGTGAACTTGTGGGGGTGTTGGAGAGGGGGCTTCGAGATGCTCAGGCATGTAGCCACACCGTAAGTCCACTAATTCTCAGGCTGTAGGGCTCGGGTGCACTGGTGTCTTTAGGCGTCTGGTCCGTGCTGCAGGAGACCCTTGCGGTTTACGGGGCCTGCAGAAAGAGGCTTCAGGTGGCGACTGGGAGTCTAGTCTAGGCAAACCCAAAGGGTGGGCTCGGCCTTTGAGGGTCTCAGCACCCCGTTGGCACCGTCGCTGCCCTTTGACTCGGGCTGTGGGGCGCGGGTGCAGAGGCACTTTGAGGAGTCTGGGGGCGGTGGACGGTAAGTCTCACCTTGTCTTGTTTTTGCAGAAGAAGGAAAACTGGACAACTGAGCCACTCTCAGTGAGGGTCTCACTGTCCCTAAAGCCCCTCGACGTGCAGGTCGGTCTTCCTCTGTGTAGATGTCCGGTTTGGACACAACAAGCCTTGGTTGCTGCAAGGGTCAGATACCCCAGGTATTGGTGTTGTGCGGCTCCAGTCGGTCCTCGTGCTCCCACACTTGGAGGGAGGATGGATCTGACCTGTAGGAGCACAGCTTCCTCTTCGGCTGCTGCATTGGTAGTCCCCGTAGGCCGTAGGTCAGTGTACTGGGCGTTGCTTCTTAGGTGCCTGCGGCTGCAGGGGAGTAAATCCTCTACTCCATTGGAGTTTTTGGGCAATTCATGAAGCACTGGCAGCTCTCTGGGTTTCTTGGAGTCTGCACAGAGGCAGGATGGGTCGGTGGCTCCACGAGGGTCGTGTGCAGCCGACAGGCTTGGCTGCAAGTCAGTCGTGCTCCTCGGTTCTCGGGTCAGCAGTCTTTTTTGTCCACTCCTTTTGTGTCTGTCGCAATCTGAAGTCCTGGTATCCGGGAGTCCCCTAAATACTCAATTTAGAGGTGTTAAGGGGAGTGAGGGGTAGTAGCCAATGGGCTACTTACCACTCTGGTCTCTGCACCCCCTAGAGGACCACTTCCTTTGGGGAGTGGGCATCACCCTATCCCAGAATTCCAAATTCCACCACACACAAAATGGTGGAATTTCTAAATGCGTTTTTATTTCAGGCTGGTCACCCTAAAGGTGTGTCCAGCCAACGCTGCTCCTGGATTGCTAATTTCCCTGCCTGTCCTGGTGCCAGTTGGATCCAGGGCACGGGATGACATCTCCCCTGTCTGGGAAAGCCTGAGGTCGCATATCCAAGGCAGCAGAGGCCTTTGAAGCCTCCTGCCTTGATATGCTGATTTACCAGACTTCTTGGAGGAGGAGAGAACACCTCTCTCCAGAGCAGGCATTGTTTCTGTCATCTGAGACCAGAGCTCACAACTCCAAAGGGGTCAGAAACTCATCTGTGGTGGCAGGCTGCAGTTCATGGTATGTTCGGAACACTTCCAATTTGACTTGCTCCCTTTTGGCATCACCGTGGCCCCGGGGGTGTTCATGAAAGTGATTGTGGAGGTCGGGGATAAATGTGTTTCCATACTTACACAACTGGATGATCAAGGTGAGCTTGTAGCAGTTCGTGTTCCTCCTCCAATTGACTGCTGTACTCTTTGTGCTTTTCCATCAACAAGCCGAAGTCCCACATGAGTCCCATGCAGGAAATTCTCTTCACTGGGATTGTACTAGACACAGTGATGCTCAAGGTCTTTTCACTGCAGCAGCAAGTCTTGAGCATTCATGATCTGATCCCTGTGTTTTGGACTCAATATTGGGTCTTGGAGAGGTTGGCTCTGAAGCTTCTTGGGCTCCTAGCCTTGTGCATTCTCTTCTTCCCAGACAACAGATGGCATGTACATATCCTGCAGTCTGGCCTAAGGTTTCAGTGGGCTTCGCATCAAGCCTTGCCTCTCTGTTTCCATTAAGATATCTTAGGAGAGGGTTTGAGGTCTTTTGAGCCCAGCTTCAATCCTACCTGCGTCAGACCACTCTCCCTTCTCCACCAAGTTTTCACGGTTGTGACAGATGCATACCTTCATTGACATAAGCCAATGCCCCTTCAGGTTCTGAGCAAAATCGACCAGACCCAATTCATCTTAATATCCACAGACTGTGAGATTATGGTACCCATAGCTACTGAACACTTCTGATTTGACTGATGCTTCTTGTGGGCATCCTGCCTCCGCAACAGAGGAGGGTCCTTCAACTAGGTCTCCGCAGTCCTACGCCTCCAAGCGTGACGGTTGAGTAGCCGCAGTTAAATAGGTTCGGTCTGCTGGCCACAATAGTATGTCATCCTTGCAGTCGACACCCTTCCACAAAGTCCTTCTATCCTGGGCACTGGGAGAAATTTGTTGCTTGTTGTCACTCTTGTCACACTTATCCTCTACAAGTAAACCTTTTGGGTGTATTATTGTGTGTGTTCTGTTGTTTGCCTGACAAAGCTTTGCATTAGGCACAAATAAGAGTCATCTGTTGATCCTTTTGGCCATTCTGTGTTTACCTGATTAACTCTTTAAATCACTGTATTTCTTTAAATCACCCTTTGTGTGATTCCTCTCATCAAAGGTATGACTAGCATGTTTACCTGGAATGCCACTTGAACTTAGTGTGGACATTTCCAACGTGCTCATCTTTGAAGGGTACTTCTAACTACAGATTCTCTCACGTTACAATATCCCCCTGTTGTCAGACTGGATCTGGACATTTTTCACAGGAATGCTCCGGAGCACCACGAGGTGATGTGTGCCACTCCTTTGCGCGGACATCCGTGCCACTCTTTCTGAGCTTTCTGATGTGGATGAGAAGCTGCACTTTGGAATTAGTTAGTTTTATGATGACTTTCTAAACTTCAAACAGTGTGCTAGGGAATGATGTCCTTACGGAATACGACCTGTTTCAAGCCGTGGACAAGACCTGGGCTCTGGACACGACTCTTAAGTCATGATATGTTATGCATCATGCATCCAAAGACGATTCGGGTCGACAAGTGACGCTGTATGCCGTTGCACGCAAAAAGTAGTCGCTGCCTTCATGGAGGTTCCATTCTCTGTCACAGAGCCAGGCTATGTCCCGATCTCTGTAAATGTTCTGCGTCCATTCGACTTATCGGTCGAAGTTTTCCGGTAAGTCCAAGTCCAAATGCAAGCATAGAAAAACAAAGCAGGACTTCACCCAATCTTGCTATCCTACTACAAGTAGAGGATGCTAGGGCATCAAGATGCACATCACACTCCGTTGAGGTCACTGATCACTGAGCCAATTCCTCAGTTGATCCCGATGCATTGAGTTTCCCCGCACATCGTCAACCCAGCAGCAGATTGAGGCCTTCGAAAAGGCCATGGTATAGGTAGATATTCAGTGCACTTCCACTCCCTTTTGGGCACCTTTGAGCCCCAAACAACCGCAGGGGGCCTTCATTTAGGTTAGTCATCGGGTCCTCCCCCAGGACCGTCCACCCCCTTGGGACCCTCTACCAGAGCCATATCGACTCTGGTCAAAACCTCCACACCTGCTCCATGATCCACATCCGTGCTCGACACTGGAAGATGACCCGGTGCCGAAGCCTATATCTGAAAGAGACTGTAGTTATAGATTCATTACCTTAGAATTTCCCCCAGGCGTCAGACTGGATTCGGAGAAATCTTTTCTTAGCCGTACCCCTGCGAGTCGGTAGGTGGCGTCGGTCGACCCCGCGTTTGTGGTCGCCGGGATGACGTCGCGGTGTGTACTTAGACGCAGCCCCTGCGCGCTGACGGTTCTTTCTTTGTTCACGCTAGCCAACGCAGATCCGGAGAGAGCGTGCCCCTTAGTCAATTTTTGACTAAACTTTTTCTACTTTTCTGGACATCTTTTTCGAGTATTTCGACTCCTGGTGCACGAGGGATGTCCCATCGTCAGACCGGCTTCAAGCCTTGTGACTCCTGTCACAAGGTGATGTCTGTCACAGATCCGCACCTCGTGTGTCTTTGGTGCCTGAAGCGTGACCACGACCCGAAGTCGTGCTCCGACTGTGGGACCATGAACCCGAAGTCTTTGCGGGAGCGGTCCCGAAAGCTTCTGGAGGCCCGGCAGTCGGCTTGGCGCCGGTCGAGGCGAAGGTCGTGGGACCGGTCGCGGAGCCATCACCACTCGTCATCGAAGTCTTCGCACTCATCGGGTAAGTCGAAGCACAAGAAGAAGGCGAAGAAGCATCGCCGCTCTTCGCCTTCTCCCCGTCTGTGGCCCGACGCGACGCGGGACCCGGAGCGTTGTTGCTCTCTGGCTCCGCCTTTGGGGACGACTCCTCGCTTCCCTCCCTTTCTGGGAGCCGGAGCATCCCATGCCCAGCTTCGAGATTTCTACGAAGCGCTTCACGGCATCTTTGGGCAGCCCGACTCCGCGCCTTCGGGCCCCGCGGACTCGGCTGGGGGCCCTGGGCCTTTGAGGCCGGCGGCTTCGGCGGTCCCCCGAGGATCCAGGCCTGGATCCGGATCGGTGCCGGTCGACCTCACAGTACCTTCCCCGGCACTCATTCCAGTAGCGACGCCCCCGGGTTGGGGGTCGACCCCAGCCTCACTCCCGACTTGGACACGGAGCCGGACCTGCGTCGACCGGTACTTTTGTATCACTGTTCTTTCCTGGCGTTCCTTTCCGCCCTGACTGGCAGCCAGAGGAAGGTGAGGAGGACTGGGAGGGGTCTGTTGACCCTCTAGCAGACCAGCTTGAAGAGCCGGACTGGAGAGATGAGTTGGGTGAAGCCAGTGGTCTAGATACCTCTCCAGACCTTGGTATGCTTTCTCCCCCTACCGTGGCTACGGAGGAGGGAGCCTCCTACGCTGTGGTGTTGTGTAGGGCAGCTGAGGCCTTGGGCCTTGAGCTTCCTAAGGTGGCAGTCAGGACTCCTCCTGACTGAGGTGCTTCAGCCGGCAGCAGCCTCTTCGGAGCTCCTGCTGCCTTTCAATGAGGCCCTCACTGACATCCTTCTGGGCACTTGGTCCAAGCCCAGCACAGGGGCTCCTGTGGGCAGGATGATAGCCCAACGCCACCGCCCGGCCCCGGGCGACCCACTTTTCCTCTCCCAACACCCTACCCCTGAGAGCTTGGTGGTCCAAGCCTCATCCTCCAAAGGAAGCGCATTTCCTACAGCTCCCCAAGATAGGGAATCCAAGAAGCTGGACCATCTTGGGACCATGTTTTCTTCCGCCAGCTTAGGACTGCGGTCGGTGAACACCGCATGACTCTTGGGCCATTACGCACACACGGTGTGGGACACGGTTGCGCAAGTGCTGCCACAGTGCCCGGAGGAGGCCCGGGCCGTGCTCACCCGAGCTGTTGCTGAGGGTCGAGATGCAGCAAAGTTCACCATCCGGTGTGGGCTGGATACTGCCGACTTGCTGGGCAGAACGGTTTCCACGTCGGTAGCCCTGAGGCGCTACGCCTGGCTGAGGACCTCTGGCTTCTCTGGGGATGTCCAATCTACCCTTTTGGACATGCCCTTTGATGGCCGTCGCCTGTTCGGTGACAAGGCTGACAACGCGCTCGAGCGTTTTAAGGACTCTAGGGCTATGGCCAGATCCTTGGGCCTCGCAGCATCTTCTCGCCCCATGCAGTCTGCCTTTCGCGGCTACGGAAGGGGTGCCCCACCACGTTCCACCCAGAGCCACAGGCCCGCGCAAGCTGCCCAGCCTCTGCGCGGCCTGGGACGTGGGACCCAGCGACGCGGGTCTGGGGGCCAGCGGGCGGGCCAGTCAACCAATGCCCCCCCCCTGCGGCAGCCTCCAGACCCTCCTAGTCCAACCTTCCAGGCCCACCAGTTGCCAGTGGGCGGCAAGATCCGCCATCACCTCCCCCACTGGCACCACATCACGTCGGACAGGTAGGTTTTTCAGATAGTCTGAGGGGGCTACTCCCTCCCCTTCGAGACTTTTCCTCCCTCCATGCCACCAGCATTCCATCGCATGTCGGAGGATCATTTGGCCCTTCTCCTTCATGAAGTTATGGCCCTCTTGGCCAAGGGGGCTATCGAACGTGTCCCTGTGCCAGAAGTAGGTTGTGGTTGCTACTCCCACTACTTCTTGGTACCCAAGAAGGACATAGGCCTGCGTCCTATCTTAGACCTCAGGGACGTCAACCGCTTCCTCTGGAAGGAGAAGTTCAAAATGCTAACCTTGGCCCAGGTCTTGTCTGCCCTCGACCCTGGAGACTGGATGATAGCGTTGGACTTGCAGGACACTTATTTTCACATCCCCGTCTTGCCTGCCCACCGGCGTTACCTACGGTTCACGGTAGGCCACGAGCATTTTCAGTTTACTGTGCTCCCCTTTGGCCTTACCAGCGCCCCTCGGGTGTTGACGAAAGTGATGGCGGTGGTCGCAGCTCATCTCGCAGATCAGGGGTTCCAGTCTTCCCCTATCTCGACGACTTGCTGTTGAAGGCGGGCTCGCCCCAGGCTGTAGTCTCCCACCTCCAGACTACAGCCGACCGCCTGCATTCGCTGGGGTTCACAGTCAACGTGCCGAAGTCGCACCTGATTCCCTTCCAGAAGCTCCTTTTCATCGGAGTGGTTCTGGACACAACGCAGTTTTAGGTCTATCCTCCCGAGCAGCGAGTCCGGGATATTCGGACTATGATACCGATGTTCAGCCTCTATCCCGGATTTCGGTGAGAATGACCCTGAGGCTGCTGGGCCTCATGGCCTCCTGCATCCTGCTGGTGGATCATTCCAGATGGCATATGCGGGCTCTGCAGTGGGACCTGAAGTTCTAGTGGGCGCAGCATCAGGGGAATCTTTCCGATGTCGTCCAGATCTCGGAAGGGACTGCAAGTCTGTTGCAGTGGTGGCTCATGAACCAGAATTGGGTCAACGGTAGATCCCTCTCCCTTCTCCAACCAGAGTTCACAGTGGTGACAGATGCATCACTCCTGGGATGGGGCAGCCACATGGGAGAGGTGGAGATCAGAGGCCTCTGGTCTCCGGCAGAGTCCGTGCTCCACATCAATCTTCTGGAGCTACGGGCGATTCGTCTGACACTGAAGGCATTCCTTCCTTCTGTCAAAGGAGGAGTAGTGCAGGTGTTCACGGACAACACCACCGCCATATGGTACTGCAACAAACAGGGCAGGCTGGGGTCGTGGACCCTATGTCAAGAGGCCCTTCTCCTTTGGACATGACTGGAACATCGGGGTATATCCCTGGTGGTTCAACACCTGGCAGGTTCCCTGAACGCCAGGGCGGACAAACTCAGCTGCCTGTGCATGATGGATCACGAATGGCGTCTTCACTCGGAGGTGGTGCAAGGTCTCTTTCAGCAGTGGGGAGAGCCTTGGTTTGATCTATTTGCCACCGAAGAGAACGCGCGACGTCAGCAGTTCTGCGCTTTGGAGTATCCAAGGCGGCACTCGCTCGGCGACGCCTTTCGTCGCGAGTGGAATTGCGGCCTCCTGTACGCCTTTCCGCCTGTACCACTTCTGCCCAGAGTGCTGAAGAAGATCAAGCGCGACTGGGCCCAAGTCATTATTGTGGCTCCGAACTGGGCACAAAGAGTCTGGTACCCCGAGCTCTTGAGCATGGCCTCCAATCAGACTGCCTCTTCGGGAGGATCTTCTGTCGCAGCAGCAGGAGATGGTCCTCCACCCGAACCTGTCCAGCCTCCACCTCCTTGCGTGGAGATTGAGTGACGACAGCTGACAGCTTTCGACCTTCCTCCCAAAGTCTGTAATGTTTTCTTGGCAGCCAGGCGTCCCTCCACCAAAACGGTATACGCCTGTAGATGGAACAAATTTGTGGCATGGTGCACAGCAAAGGCTGTGGATCCCCTCTCTGCCCCTCTTTCAGAGGTTCTCCTCTTCCTTCTTTCTTTGGCCCAGCAGGGCTCTGCTCTGGGCACTCTTAAGGGCTATCTTTCGCCCATTCTGCCTTTCTTCGCCTTCCTGTTCAGCCTTCTCTTTTCAAGTCCCCGATTGTTAACGGGTTTCTGAAGGGCATTACTCATCTCTTTCCTCCTTCTCCTTTCGTAATGCCCCAGTGGGACTTGAACCTTGTGCTCACTTATCTTATGTGTGCTCCCTTTGAGCCACTACATAATTGTCCTCTTTGTCTCCTTACTTTGAAGACTGCTTTCTTGCTTGCCATCACCTCTGCTCGCAGGGTGAGTGAGCTTCAGGCTTTATCTTCCAAAGCTCCCTTTCTTGCTGTCCATCCGGACAAAGTAGTCTTCCGTACTAGGCCCTCCTCTCTGCTCAAAGTGGTTACTTCCTGCCACATAGGTCAGACCATCACATTGCCCACCTTCTTCTCGCCTCCGCACCCTTCCAAAGAGGAGGAGAGACTCCACCGTCTGGACCCAAAGCGTGCGCTGTCTTTCTACCTCGACCGCACAAAAGACTTCCGGGTGGATGATCAACTCTTTGTGGGTTATGTGGGTGCTAAGAAAGGTCGGGCAGTGCAAAAACGTACCATCTCTCGATGGGTTGTCCTATGCATTAAGATCTGCTATTCTTTGGCTAAAAAGGAACCTCCAGTGGGACGCCGCGCTCACTCTACCAAGGCGACGGCAGCCACTACTGCTTTGGGACATGGAGTTCCCTTAGTTGACATCTGTCAGGCGGCCACATGGGCATCCTTGCACACGTTCACCAAGAATTACTACCTGGACAGCCAAGTCCGGAGAGAAGGTTTTTTCAGCTGTTCTGTTCTCCAGGACTTCTTGGTGTGAACTTAGTTCGCAGACCCACCTCCGGGGTTGGCATTGCTGGGGTATCTATTCTAAGGTAAGGAATCTATAACTACAGTCTCTTTCAGATGAACAAGTTACTTACCTTCGGTAACAATGCATCTATAAGAGACATATGTAGTTATAGATTCCTTACCGCTCCACCCATCCTCCCCGTTCTGCGAACTAACTTCTAGGGATAGGGACTCCCTTCTAGGGCCCTAGTTTTGTGCACCAGTGGTCCGCGTCTTGCATGGCTCTGTGCTTCTGGTGTGGAAAGTCGTGTCCGAACTGCCGTTAGCGTGCAGGGGCGGCGTCTATGTACACACCGCAACGTCATCCCGGCGACCACACCGCGGAGTCGACCGACGCCACCTACCGACGCGCAGGGATACTGCTAAGAAAAAAGTTCTCTGGATCCAGTCTGACGCCTGGGGGTAATTCTGAGGTAAGGAATCTATAACTACATATGTCTCTTACAGATACATTGTTACCGAAGGTAAGTAACTTGTTCGTCAGATCCCAAACCGATGTCAGCTCGAGCTTGACTGATATCACACTTCGAAATTACAAAAGCGCATCCAGTCGTCATGCAGTTTGACTCTAATCCTTTGCCTCTACCGCATTGCAGCTATCAACAGATGCTTCATAATCTTTTTAGTTCAAACTCTGATCCTGTGCTATAGCATAGTACTTTCCAGGATGTTGATGTTGTGATGATGATGGTGGGGAGAAGGATTGCATGCTTCCCCCTCATTACTCTGTTGATGCCTTACACTCTGATTTACAAAATAGACTTGACACCTTCACCGAGTCAGAGCTTAACTCGCCACATGGGTCACCAACAGAGAAAAGTGCCTCGTTTGCTTTGGTGGTTCAGTTGGTAGCCGAGGTTCTAGAGCTACAGCTGCCCTGCATTGAGACTAAAACAAATGCTTTGATGGGAATCCTACAGGTTACACAAGCAGCATCTCGACCCTTGCTTCCTTTCAGTGATGTTCATACAAATACTCTGATGGCTACCTACTTAAAACCATGTTCTTGCCAACCTATGAAAAAAAAAAAGGTGGTCAAAAGTCCTAAATCAGTGCTTGGCGACCCAGATTTTGTCATCAAACATGCTGTTCCAAAAAACCTTATTGTACAGTCCTTTGGGACATGATCAGCTAGATTTTGCCAGCAGTGTCGGAGGAATTGATGGACTTTTGGCCCCGAAGATACATAATGGATAAGATGCCATTAAATGTATTATCCACTTGGTTTTGGATACCACACAGATTGCCTTGGATGGGCAGGTGGTTCCACTGTGGTCATTTGTGGGCATGCCTAGATGAATTCTACCAGGTTCTCTGGCATTATGCAGGCTTTGCCCAATGTACATGCTCTTTGATGGCTCCTGCCTCGTCTGTGTAAAGGCAGTCTCCGCTTTGGAACACTTTAGAGATAGTAGAACTACAATGCAGTCCTTGAGGCTGTTTGCTCATGCAAAACAGTTTCCTCTTTAGTTGGTGCTTGTAGGCAACATATCTCACTTCCATAAAGTAAGATGGTAGTTTTAAAAGACATTAATATTACTAGCGGATTTAAATATTGAGTTATCGATAATATAGATAATACCGATGGCTTTTATTAAGTATTTTCCTTGCCAGTTTAAACATAGTGTCACAAGGTAAATGAAGCCTTGTACGTGAGTGAGTTTCTGGGGAGGATTCTTTGCTGGACAATGATGAGTTAGCTACCTCTATTAATAGTACTGCTTCCAACAGTTTCAATTGACTTAACTCGCTCCAAGTGGTAGCAAGAGTAGTGTTATTTAGTCTTGTGAAACAAGGCTGCCTGTGCCTTAGTAGCTTTCTATTGCCTGCTTGTTTATGTCCCTAAAAAGGAAGGCCAAACCCATTACTTCAAGGCCTGAGCCATTAATTCTTCTGAAATAAAAGCGGTTGTGTGCTGCTTTCCTGACGAGAACAAATGTATTTGTTTGTGTAAAAATACTGTCTTCTTCCATTACATTTAACCCACTGTTTCTACTCATTCTAATGCAGTTCTGGCATTTCCAGCCAACAAAAATCTCCTCTGTTTTGTTTCCTAGGCCAAGCCAACATGTATGGTGACTCCTATGACCCACAGCCCTTTGACCTGCGAGAACATGGTGGAGGAAGAAGAGAAGAAGGTTTGTGTACCAGGCTTCACTGGACTAGTGAATTTGGGCAACACTTGCTTCATGAACAGCGTCATCCAGTCTCTTTCCAACACACGTGAGCTGAGGGATTTTTTTCATGGTGAGCATATTGCATTTTCCTGCTCCTATAGTGATGTTTGATTTTCTGAATTTTGATCTATAATCTGTATTCTTTTTTTTTTTTTTTGCAGACTGTGCATTTGAATCTGAAATAAATCATGGAAACCCATTGGGGACTGGAGGGCGCCTGGCCATTGGGTTTGCGGTGTTGCTGCGTGCACTGTGGAAAGGAACCGATCATGCCTTCCAGCCATCAAAGCTGAAGGTAGAGAGACTTTTCTCTACATTGTGATGAAATGTTCCGATACAAAGCAGAGCTTTGTCAACCGATGACGAATTTGTGATGCTAACCACATTTCTATGATATCTTTACATGCTGCATCTAAAAGTAACACCATTGAAGCCACAATAATTACTGTGGAGACAGTATTGGGAGACCTCACACCAAAGGTTTGGAGTTTGAGCAATTCTTCATAGAGGCTGCCTGGAAAATTGGCCTAGTGGGGAAATGTCATGGGGAGAATTGATGAGACCCTGAAAATATTAATACATTTTCATTAATGTGCATCTACAAATATTGTCTGACTGGAGCGATAGACAAAAAAAATATTCAGCTGGTGAGCCACCAATTTACGGTTCCTGGGCATCTCAGTTAAGTTTGAAGGTGCAAAAACTTAAAGTACTTTATGGAAATTTTCTTGCAACCATCTAAGATGACTGAGACACTGTTGGGGAAGATGCCCTAAGCATATAAGGTACCAAACAAATGCACAGCAGCTGAAATTCAGGATGTGTTAATAGTCCAGGTAAACAGCACAGAAGACAAAACAGTTAACCGCACCTGCTGATGACAGATATTTATTTTTTAGTGAGTGTTTAGGATTGAGCACTTTTCTGACTAGAGTCATAAGTGTGTTCCAGTCTTGCAGCAGGTCAAATTGAGAATGTTCTTGTTAGAGTATGCTACTCTAGTAGATGCAGCTGCTGGTTTTGTAGAGGAATTGAAAACAGTCAAAAAAACATTTTAAGTATGGGAAGTGTGTGGTCGTAACCCCCACTGTAGAATTAGCTTGATTCACCTGGTGGTCGCTGGTCACATTGGATTGCTGCTCTGAAAAAGGGCAAGGAAAGACAAAAATATATACTGAGCTTTTTAGACCTTATTTAAGATCACTGTTTTTGTGTGGTTCTGGTCTCTTCTTCCTCCACCTTGTCCAGTGTCCTTCCTACTTGACCTCTACCTCCCAGAGGGTGAAGCGGTGAACATCAGTTCAAGATGGAAATCAGTTTTCACTTTAATTATTAAGAAGTTATGTTTTTAAATATAGAGCTTGCAGCTTTGTAATAGTGCGTTTGGAAGATATGGTTATGTTTTTCTTTGCAGAATTATGATAAAAAAATCAAAATACATAAACCAGTGCTCAGTAATTATTTTTATGTTAGACAGAGAAGAGTAACACTTGCAGATGTGTCAGTTCTTTAATCAGACTTTCTAATGTGCTTCCTTGTCTGTAGGCGATTGTGGCCAGCAAAGCCAGTCAGTTCACTGGCTACGCCCAGCACGATGCCCAAGAGTTCATGGCTTTCCTGCTGGATGGCCTCCATGAAGATTTGAACAGGATCCAGAACAAACCATATACGGAGACTGTTGACTCAGACGGCCGTCCTGATAAGGTAACGTGTTAAGAGATACAGGACAGACCTATAGTATAAGACCATAAATACAGCAGTAGACTAAATAGTTGGTATAACAACTAGCATGGGATTGGGCAGACTGAACAGTATTGGTGGTCCGAATCTAAAGTCAGGGTCTACTTCTGGACCTAGAATTTATCACTTCTACATTTATGAACACTGCGAATCACACTCACACATTTTGGTTGATTGTGACTGTTGTTAAAATGAGAGCAGAGAGTGAGATGAGCAAGGTAAAGGGGATCAAAATAACGTATGCACCATTAGATGAATCTCCATGAAAGATTCCAGAGCAGGGCTTAATGTGATAATAGTCTGCCAAATTACTTGGTCTGCTGCTCGTGGGCAAACAAAGTGCTCAGGGGGTCCCTTGGCATGGGTGCTGGTGCAGTTCCTGAGCACAGAACCTGCTGCACAGTGGCCAGGTGGTTCACAGCCTGGCTACAGGCCATGTCCTGTGCTCTTGACCCGACTGCACAGCTGCGCTCCTTACAGAATTGGCCAATGAAGCAGTGTGGGGCTGATGCTGAGCCTGGCAACAAGCCATGCCCTGTGCTCAGAGTCCGCTGTGCATGGCTGGCTCCACTTTACAGCACATTATATCAATATAAGTGCTGGATTCAGTATGCTACCTACACCAGGAACAGCCTCGAAAATCAGTCTTAGTTAATATAGCGAGCTCTATTAAAAAAAAAAAAAAAAAAAAATGTACCTCCGGTCGTAGGTGCTTCTTGGATGAAGAATATGCATGCTACGGCTCAGAAACAGTCTTGCAAGGCACCACCTGCAATAAACATCAATATTTAATGAATGATAATGATACTGTACTTTATTTTTGTAAGTAAATATTTGTTTTTAGTGTATGGTTAACATTCTATTTTGATTGACGTAACTGTCTTCATTTGCGTAATTGTGTTGCCAAGGGGTATCTTATTTGGTCATCTAGTTGGCTTTGGGTACTTATGCATTTTGTGCGATTTGAGCTCTTCCTCAGGGGACCTTTTACCGTTATGATGAGTTAGTTACCTCGGCGTGTGTAAACTCTGTCTTCTGAGGCATTGTACAGTTCAATTGTTTCAATTGAATTCAACACAGTAATTTAATTGTATAACAATTATGTTACTTGCAATAAAAAAAAAACACAGGATGATTGAAATTTCTTAAATATTAACATTTATCACAATAACTGCCATGTAAGATGGTTTCTGAAAAGCAATATGTATATTCTAGTTCAGAGCAGTTTATCAAATAAAAAATCTTGAAAATTTGGTTTTATAAGCTATGGTTACGGTTGCCCTAAAAAATTGTATGCTTACAATTTTTTTTTTTTTTAAAAGTCCCTAAAATTCACCACATGGTCTGCTACTCAAACTATAACTCGTGACCCAGCAGGTTTTGCTTTTGACTTCACACTACATCACTGATATCATCAATGCCTTCACTGACTACATTCTAAATTACGTAATTGATTACCTAGCCAGTAGACAACCATTCCCATTGTTTGGAAATCTAAGGGCATCATCCCTGAAACCAGTTGTAGCACTTTCAGTGCTTTGTTTAGGGCAGCGACCAGATTGGAGAGATTATTTGTCTTCTAGGCGATGCTGGAGTTGAGCAACTGTTGTTTTCTCCATAGTCTTAGCCAGTCGTTGGAAATCGATACTGTGTTCTGATTTCTAACCTTTTTTCAGCGAGTCGAGGCTGAACTCTTCTAAGATAGAGTAATTTACCAGGTGGCAAATGATATAGGCAAACCGAGGAGGAAAGTTCTTCGTTTGCAGTCCCGGTGCTACATCTGGTGGAGAATCATTGGGTTTGAGTGACCTTTGAATTTACTCTATCTTCTCAGGAGAAGTAGATTATGAAGGGAAAATTATAGAGGTGATTTGGGTCATAGTGGACCAAAGTGCTGGCTATTTAGCATTTTGGCCAGACCTCTTCACATGATTATTGAAGAAAGTCTTTGAATTATCACCTAGCTGGAAGGATATATGCACCTTTGGGTAGCAATGCAAGGGCATTATGGCTGAAACAAATAATTTAAGAAGACGACTAGTTTGACAAGCTGTCTTAGCTGTTACAGTTTTATCAGTAGGCTACTTGTTTTCTGTACATGAACTTTATTCTACAATTTGACTGTTCATTAATTGAGTCTCATGTTATCATACCAGGGGCGGATATGCTATAGCACTCTGGATTTTGTGCCTTTAGATGAAGAGATCAGAAAGTCATTTGTACTTGAGTTGACAACATCAAATACTTTCATAGAACAGTTATCTTGTTTTTTAATGCTGAAGGCAAGGTTAGCATTCTTCAGTGCAAAGAAGGAAGACTCAATCTGACAGTCTTGTTTTTCAACGGTCGTTTGGGTGAGCTTGGTGGAGAGGCGATCTGTGAAAAGCATAAAAGGAAGTTAATCTTGGCATGTGACCATATCACAGGCTCGATACTGCTTGATGTCTACAATTTAATTGGAAAAGACATAATATGTCCCTTAATGTATATGGGTGTGGTGAGTGTCTGAAGCAGGCCCATGTCTGCGAACAAGATGACTAAATCTGACACTGTAGTATCGGAGATTTTATCGAACCATATATTGAAGTTTCCTAGAATTAGTGAGGAGGACTTGACTGACCTGTACTTTACCAGATCAATAAGTGTGTTCATATAGACCCGGGCCCTCGAAAAATCATAAAAATGTTACTAGACCTTCCGGTCTAGTGACTTAAATCTACTCGACCTATTTGTAATGCTCTTGACACATAAACTGGTTTCAAATGATGTGAACATGGGCAACTACTTTAATTCATTGAGCTTTCATTTTCTTCATTATCACATATGAGAACACCTTCAAATGTGCGAGTTCAGCATGTCTGCTGTACAAAAACCACTTTTGTTTGATTTAATAGACAAAACCTTTTTACCTTATGTAATACAAATCTAGCCCCAAGATACACATGACCCCTGACTTGCCTCTTAGTTCATTAACAGCATTGTCATCAGTGCGGGGGCAGGAATGTTTCTCAAATCATGTTTAAAAACTATCACTTTTAATAAATACATAATTAAAGCATGAAGTGGTAGCACACTGTCATTTGTAATCAGCAGATTTTACATTGAAATGGCCACAAACTTTACCACTGACATGCGGTTTTACTGATAAAACTATATAGTGTACAAACCATAATGTTTGGAAATAGAGTTTCTGCAAATGTGTGTCATTTGCATATCACCAAGTAAAGTTTTCTGGTTTGTTTTTCCCCTATTTAACTGTTTGTTTGCATCACACTTCTTAATTACAAATAAATGTGCTTTCATAATTCCTGATATATTTTGAAATGTGTAATATTAATTAACAGGCTATTTATTTAAATGTTGTTAGAGAAAAATAACTAACATCTTCAGACAGCTCACTTGACAAAAACCTCTAACTCTAGTAAGAGAGAGAAAAATAGACTCCATTTTCCAAGCAGCATGTAGAAAAAAGACAAACTGACATTTGACCTCTTTCCTTGAACAAACAGCAAATGTGTCAAGATAAAAGCAAGATTTAATGGCATCTTCATTGCTCATTCACTTTCTGAATGAACAGAACACCTGCTCCTTTCCAGCCTAAATTCACTCACCAGATGGGACCAGTAGGCGCTAAAAATAGCTCGACCTGTTAAAATTTTACTCGCAATTGCGAGTGGTCGAGTAGGTTTTGTTAGACCTGATTTAAGTAGCAGTTAGCAGACTATCCAGGTAATATTTTGGGGATCTAGTCAGTTTACAAATGAGGTAGTCACTGCTTGTTGTAAAATTGGGAGCAATCATCTACCAATCCTCTAGCAATTTGTCTATCTTGGTTAAATAGGAAGTAACCTGCAGGGGCAAAGTTTGAGATAGATTCTCCCAGGCAGAAAAGGTCAGATGGTTCTACTAATAAGGTTTGCAATTCTGCTGATGTTTGACTGTGGGCCTTGTGTTGAAGACATTTTAAGGAGTGAGGTGAGATGCAATGAGAGTAATAGGAGCAGTATGGCCTTCTAAAGCATGGATATTTAGGGAAACTAGTTTAGAGGTCAAAACATCTAATAGCAGGTGGTCCCCACTGAGATCATAAAGATTGAGACTAGTGGACCAGACATTAGTGAAAGAATGTAACTCTCCAGCACCAACCTGCAGCTAATGGCACACATTCCTTTGCTGCCATCCTTCGCTGCCATCCTAACTGGTTAATCACATAGAAGGATGACACACTTTTGACGCTGGTCAATGGCATGTTTTGCTTGAGCATGCCCTGGTGGTCATGGGTGTCTGCCAGGGTGCAGCAAAGTTTGCTTGCAAAGTAATTCAAGTACAACTGGTAGAAGTCTGGAGGCGTCTGGTGATGTGCTGTAATTGCCAGTGGCCAGATAGTACTTGACATCAAGATTGTCATCATCTTGGGTGTTCAGTGGTACGAATAGGGTCATTACAAGATATTGTACTCGTCTTTACAGTAAGACTTGCAGATCTGAGAGGAGTAAAAGAATCAAGGGATTTTTAGAGTCAATTTATCTTGTTCATCCAGCTCAGTCACCTCTTGTTGCTCTCGGGCTTCTTCCCCCACATTGAACTTCCTTCTTGGTGTAATTTTGTTTCTCTTCTTGACCACAAATTTTGGAACTCACTCCCACTTTTTGTAGGCTATTCCCCAATTTTTCATCTATTACATTCCTCTGATGTGCCACTGTCTTTCTGAAGCTTTCCCATCAGTTTTTCACCACGGTATTGATTATAATTGACTGTGGTGCAATTACGTGCTTGTATAATAAGTTAGAACTTCTTGTACTGGAATCTTTCTTGGTTTTGAGCTTTTAGTATAAAGAGCCTAATAAATTAAATAAATAAAATATCCAGTGTGGGATGCGCTCTACGTGTGCTTGTCCAACCCCTCTTTCCCCTTCCTCCTTGGTATGGAGTAAGCTCTTCCACCTCAAAAATAGATAAAATGATGGCCAGGTACTAGGACTGTTTTCACCACCTACTTATGGGTTTCCAACTATCTTTTCAAGAGCCGTTGATAGTTGAAATGTGATGCTATATCCCTCATTTCTTCTTCTTTCCTCCCACCACTGAGGTGGAAAGAATGTTAAGAATGTAAACAGCTTTAGACTATAAAGAATACACTTAATGGGTTACAGACAATTCTCTTTCTTTTCTGTCAATTTTAGTTTCTTTCATTTGGTTTATTGAAGTCATCGGTATTCTATCCAAGTGGAATCATAGTAGTCTTTTGACCCACTTCAGTGATATTACAGTGAAGTGAAGGTTAACAGTTGACTGCATGTCACCAAGACTTGGTGCTTCAGGCCTTAGTTGTTGTTTCACAACTGAATGCAATCTGAAAGTTGTAGTTCTGGGTCACTTCGACCATCACACCTCAAAAGATTGATGTTCGAGGCATGTGTGCTGTAGATTCACATGCTTTGCATACTCCTGCAATCTAGTGTTTGGTCCGGTTGTTTGCAAGTTGTTTTTCTTCGAAGAAGTCTTTCCTAGTCACGAGGTAAGGTGACTCCAACTATCGGTGATAGTGCGCATGGTCATCAACTCCATTGTTAGATTGTTTTTTTCCACCATCAGGTTCGGACGTGTATTGCTGCACTCCGTTTCAAAACCGTTCTTTGGGTTCCCCTCGACACTCAATCCTCTCTACGCTCGACGGTATTGTTTTGGTACGCGTTCCTATTTCTCCGCGTATCGTTTCGGTCAACGGAATCGACTTTTCGATCCAAAAGCTCTGTGGATGACCTTCGGGCCTAACCGCGTCGGATCAGCTCTCCGTCGATGGACTGCACACCGTTCAAATTCTGCCCTCAGTGCCACGCGAAGTATCTGCGCACTGATTCTCATATGGTGTGTAACTTGTGCTAGTCTCCGGAGCACAAAGAAGAAGACTGCTACGCTTGCAGATCGTTTCGCTCAAAGAAAACTCTTTGCGATCGTCTGGCACGACGTCGAGACATGCAGCGTAAAAGCATTGAACACACACCGGACATCTTCGGTGGAGATTCTGGTCAAGAAGACGTGGAGGCATCAGCGGCGGAGGAGGAGGAAGCCTTATCCGTGCAGGACTCCGACTCGGAGCTCGAGATAGATGCCGAAGAACTACCGCAGGGACAAGGTGACGTAAGTACAGAAGACCCCTTGCCCCTTGAAATCTCTCCCAAAAAGCACAAGGCTAAGGCACCACCTCTGCCTTCTGGTCAAGGTCGGCACGGAGACTACGTTTCCGACGCCCCGCCTCCAGGCTCGGCTCTGAAACAGGCAGTCAAGCCTTCCACCTCGGTGCTGAGTCGACAAAAGTCCTCGTCGGAACGGAAGCCCTCCGGTTCCAAACAGAAATCTGGCTCGGAGCCGAAATCCTCCATGGGAAAGCCAAGCAGCCTTCGGAGCAGAAATCTTCCGTACCGAAAGGCCAGCACGCATCGGCACCAAAACCACCGGTGCCGAAGACGTCGGTGCCGAAATCCAAAGATGCTTCCTCTGATCCGAATTTAGACATTGTTCCACAGAAAACGGATCCCAAGCAAAAGAAAATATATATTAACCCGGAGACTGGTCATATTCATAACACGCTGCCTCAAAAACATAAACTTTCTGATGAGGGCACTCCTTACAAGATTCCTTTAAAGAAGATATCTGTTGCTACCAGTCTTTTTCATCTACCATCCTCTTCCCCTCCTTCTCCACCTTCAAATCCTTTGCATATTACACCTCAGGATTCTCCACAATATCACCATGATGACGATGATGGGGGCACATTTATCTGTAGATCCGTGGACAGATTATACAATAGATCCTCCAGCAGATAATGACCCAGACCTTTACCCCGCCAAACCATCTCCTCCAGACTACACCAGGAACTCATTGCCAGGGCTGCACAATATCATGGGGTGAGAGTAACAAGGGAACCCTGTGTGTCAAGAGGGACCAAGGGTGTATCGTATTACTAGAGACATGGGTCCCTACCACAAAAGTATAAAAGGCATAAACACAGAACCACAAATCAGTGCTGTGTTGATTTATCCAAATGGGAAAGATTGTGTTTATTCAACATACATAAAAAAGAGCAGTACATTAACAATCTAGAGTGTCACTCTACACAACTTCTCCAGGCACACGCCGCTGGCGTCCCTCAAGCTCCTGGCTTCCCGCGGAAACGTCTCCCGGGTTACTAAACCGCAGATGCTCCCTTCCGGTGCACCGTTTGCGGAAGACAGGGTTACCATTGCAGGACATTGGTTCTTGTTTCAGCTTGAATTTCCATAGCCCATCATACTTCGCCCAATCTAGGAGACTTAGTTACCAGCCTGGATTGTTGACACACAGGCATTCTTAGGCACCTAATATGCGTTTTGTCCTGATGATGATCCCCCCCCCCCCACCTTTCAGCAGGGATCGAAACGTCGTCGACACCCACACCGTGACTCCAAATGTATAACAAATGATATGGAGCACGACTTGTCCTTTCTCATTGTGACTGCATAGAAAATGTATTGCTAAATGTCACTTTTATAAGTGAATGCCTGAGGTCTGGAAATCTGTTGATTTCCATACCCTGCTACGCTACCCACTAGATTGTTAATGTACTGCGTTTTTTAATGTATGTTGAATAAACACAATCTTTCCCATTTGGATAAATCAACACAGCACTGATTTGTGGTTCTGTGTTTATGCCTTTTATACTTTTGTGGTAGGGGCCTATGTCTCTAGTAATACAATATCATGGAGTGGCACTGCACAAAGCATCATTAGAAGATTTTTTGTTTGAGACCTTAGCATCCACACATAGGTTGTCACAAACACTTCCTATGCTAAGGGCATGATGAGGCATTCTGATAAATTTTTAAGGACCCATTACAAGCACGCATCTTGACTCCTAGGGTTGACAAAAAGTATAAAGCCTCCCCAACAGACCCAGTATTTATTAAGGACCAGTTGCCACTAGATTCACTAGTTGTGTCTAATGCTCGTAAACTGGCTAATTCCCAAACCTCAGAGGATGCTCCTCCACTAGATAAGGGGTCTAAATTAATAGACGTTTCTGGCAAGCGCATAGCTGCTCAAGCTGCAAACCAATGGCGCATTGCAAATACACAGGGCCTTCTAGCCAGGTATGATAGGGGGCACTGGGATGAGATGGAGCAACTGCTTCAATATCTCTCCCAGACGAGCATAAAGCGAAGTGCAGGATTTAGTAAATGAGCATAAGTTAATTTCAAATTCCTCCATAAGGTGTGCTCTAGATGCTGCTGACACTGCTACCAGAGAAGTCAGCGCTAGCATTTTGCTTAGGAGACATGCTTGGTTAGGGATCTTTGGGTTTAAGCCCGAGGACCAACAATCCATTCTTAACGGCCCATTTGGCAAAAAACATCTTTTTGGTCCTGAAGTAGATCAGGCATTAGAAAAAATGAAGAAAAACACTGAAGTGGCCAAGTCCATGTGAGTGCTCACGTATCTTTCAAACAGAGGCTCCTTTCGTCGTTCCTTCTACCGAGGAGGGTCTAAAACCACATCCTCAGAACAGAGTACATCTACCTACAAAGGTAACAACCAGTCCTCTCCTTCAAAAGGATTTCTTCGAGGAGGTTATAGAGGGGAACAACTTTAAAGATAGGGGTAAGAGCCTCACATCACGCAACTCCCCTTCCCCTAATAAGCAGTGACTTGCCTACACTTCCCCCCCAACTACACCAGACCTGTCTGGGGAAGACTTCAACAATTTATCCCCATTTGGCAGTCTATAACAACAGACAAATGGGTGATTGGAATTATCCAACATGGTTATTGCCTGGAGCATACCAGCAATCCCCCCAAACATTCCACCTCGACCTCACAAATTGTCTCCAGAACACCTACAATTGCTCAAACAGGAAGTGCAATCTCCCTTACTGAAATGAGCTATAGAGCCGGTTCCCACACAGTACCACGGCTCAGGGGTTTACTCTCTGTATTTTCTCATTCCCAAAAAGGACGGTTCCCTAAGGCCTATTCTGGATCTCAGAGAGTTAAACCGTTATATACTGTCAGAACACTTTTACATGGTAACCCTTCAACAAGTACTTCCACTTTTACAGAAGGCAGATTTTATGTATACTCTAGACTTAAAAGACGCATATTTTCATGTGCCAATTCACCCGGCTCATCGCAAATATCTCAGATTTGTGATAGCAGGCAAGCATTACCAATTCAAAGTACTTCCCTTCGGGGTGACTGCAGCACCCAGAGTTTTTACCAAATGTCTGGCTGTAGTCGCGGCTCATCTCAGAAGAGAACAAATTCACGTCTTCCCCTATATATACGACTGGCTCATCAAAGCCAGCACTTATCAAAATTGCCTACGACACCCACAAATCACAATAGACCTACTTCATCAACTAGGGTTCACGGTCAATGCACAGAAATCTCACCTGCATCCGTCACAGGTGCAGTCTTACCTAGGAGCCAGTCTAGACACAGTCAAAGCTCTAGCCTCTCCCAATGTAGCCAGAATTCACAATATTCAGGCGCTTATACTACGCTTTCAGTCCAACCAAGCATTACCAGCAAGAGTGTTCATGCAATTGTTGGGAATGATGGCATCTTGCATCGCAATTGTGCCACATGCAAGACTTCATATGCGTCCACTACAAGAGTGCTTAGCACGTCAGTGGAATCAGTCACAGGGGTCAATTAACCGATCTGGTGTTGGTAGAAGGCCGTACCCATCGCTCTCTGCAGTGGTGGAACCTACAAAACTTGTCAAAAGAGCAGCCTTTCCACAGATCGTGCTCACAGCAGATGCATCTCTTACAGGTTGGGGTGCTCATCTTCAAAATTACACAATACGAGGCTTGTGGAGCAACAAACACAGAACTCTCCACATCAACTATCTAGAGCTTCTAGCAGTTTTTCTAGCACTCAAAGCTTTTCAAACTCACCGCATACGCAAAACTGTCCTAGTCCGAACAGACATGACAGCAATGTATTATGTGCAAAAGCAGGGGGGGGACACACTCTCGCCAACTATCGAGGCTCGCT
Source organism: Calotriton arnoldi (assembly GCA_963921515.1). Classification (NCBI taxonomy): domain Eukaryota; kingdom Metazoa; phylum Chordata; class Amphibia; order Caudata; family Salamandridae; genus Calotriton; species Calotriton arnoldi. The sequence goes on along the minus strand of CAWUFW010000442.1, from coordinate 3,488,690 downwards.
CAAACCATTTGGAATTAGGCGATACATCACAACATTTACCTTCTAGCAGAATACCTCCCAGGAGTGAACAATCAAATTGCAGACCTTCTCAGCAGAAGGAGACAGCAAATTCACAAGTGGTAACTTCATCCCAAGTTCTCCTTCCCTACTTTCAACAGTGGGGATTCCCACAAATAGACCTGTTCAACACAGCAGAAAACGCAAAATGCCCACACCCGCTCTCAAAGGGCAATGCCCTATGGATGAACTGGTCAGGGATAGTTGCCTACGCTTTTCCGCCTCTCCCGCTCATTCCGTGTCTGGTTCAGAAGCTCAGGCAAACATCCCTCACACTAATTCTAGTAGCTCCCACATGGGCCCGTCAACCATGGTACACCACCCTGTTAAAGCTTTCACTGGTTCCACATCAAAAGATGCACCTCACCTCCAAGCTCCTTACACAGAACTGTGGAGAAATGAGACATCCAAATCCCAAAGAACTGAACTTAGCGATCTGGCTCCTGAAGTCATAGAGTTTGGTTATTTAAATCTACCACCAGACTGTATGAATATTCTAAAAGAAGCAAAAAAGCCTACCACCAGAGCTTGCTGCGCAGCAAAGTGGAAAAGATTTGTTGTCTACTGTAATAACAACAAACTCAATCCTCAGGATGCTTCTATACAAAACATTATTTGTTACTTGTTACACTTACAGCAAACTGGACTAGCTTATCTATTTGTTTGCATCTCGCAGCGATAGCTGCGTATTTGCAAAACAGACAACACTTGTCACTATTCAGAGTTCCAGTAATCAAAGCCTTCATGGAGGCTTGAAAAGAGTAATACAACCAAGGATTCCTCCTGCCCCAGTATGGAATCTCAACATTGTTCTTACAAGGCTCATGGGTCCACCTTTTGAACCTTTGCACAAGTGCCCTTTACAGCAGGGGTGTGGAATTTAATAAAATATCTACTTGTTCATGGGGCAGGTTGCTTCATAAATCTACTTGTCCTGTAACAAAATCCACTTGTCCCTTTGGTGCCATGTAGTGTGGCAACAAACTATGACTGCAATCTCATTATATAAGAGCTCTGATATAACCTCTCTGATTATGCCAGGGCTCATACCATAGTAGTGTGTGAATACTTGCAATCCCCTTACGTTGCAACGTTTCCGCAGATCTACATACTGGGGCTGAAGGTAGTGGTAAGCAATAGTTCCAGGGTTAGAATGCCCTTTTGAGTCTGTGCAAACCTACTAACTTGCATGTTTTAAGGGTTTTCAAAAACTCTTCTTTAATCTTTTCCCATACGGAGAAATGTTGGAAATTTACTCCTGACAATGGTAGACGTAAACCTTCTTCCAGAGTTGGGGGGGAAAAAAGTGGTTGGAGGGAAAATGAACACTCAGATTTTTGCATGAGCAAATCCACACATGCATATTTCCTCATGCTAAAATGCAGTTCACAAATATTTTCTAGGAGTACCATTTCTTGTCCTACTTCTGTAAATTCTTGGGAATTCACGAAGGCTGTATAGCTGTTCTTAATGCAAGGACATATACCATGGGTGCACTTTTGAGACTTTCTGTAATAATTGGGCCCCTAATTTGGTCTGGCGTTGACCATGACCTTTTGCGTTTATTAAAATTCTGTCTCTCTCTCTCTCTGTATCGGCTGGCTTCACTGTGAGTGACCGCATATCGGCACACAAAGTAGTTTTGTTCAGTGCCAGTAACTACTGTGGCAGTGTGTGCTTTTTGAGACCAAAAACTGTTTGCTTTTGCCAATGTTTGTTATAATGGTGAGGGCCCGGTAGCTTCCATTCCAATAAGGTTTTACAAAAACCATTCCAAAACAAGTAACACATTGACAAAACTAAAAAGCTGACCACCAATTTCAGACATACTGGTTTTGCCTGTGCTTGTTTATTTTTGTTCCCCATAATCTTATTGAAACTGGTTACACTGATTTTTCCATTATGAATATTTTTGGGAAATAGCATGCATCAACACATAATACAGAATGATGCTGCAAAGAAATGGTACCTGAAATTTTACAGTAGTTTAGCGAAATGTTTTTTTTCCTGCTTTCATTTTTTTATGAACATTTTATTTTGAAAGGTAAGAATCTTCAATCTTGCTCTCAAGCTTCTGCAAATATTTGCATTAAAGCAGAGCGCATTCTGGGAGCATTATACATACCCTCATATTGCTAAACTTTGAAAACATGTGTACACATTTTTATACTGGAACCACTGTCAGTAGTGCAGTCAGAGCTTACAACATTTACTAGAACGCTCAACCTAATAATAAAGGCTTTAAATTAATGAACCGTAAATACAAGTTTGAACAGCATTAACATATGGGGAGAGGAGTTGGCCTAATCGCTAGGGCGGTCGACCTCGAATCTGGGGAACTGGGTTTGAGTCTCGGCAATGATGCTGAACATCCTGTGATTCTGGGCAAATCACTTAATCTCCCCGTGCCTAACAAAACAAGCATTGGCATAGCCAATATGTCTCGCTTTTGGGACCTTATAAGTGTTTAGCCATGCAACAGTTGCATAACTAAATACTTATAAGGTCCCAAAAGCGAGACCTTGTTGCTGATGCGCCTGGCAATAAAGAAGATGATGCTGGCTGGAAGAGGGGGCATGGCAGTTCCTTCTGTGTAGGTGTGATGTGATTCTACTTCTTAATAGCCTTGATGAGAAGAGCCACAGCATATGGGCTGGTTTTCAGATGAGTCAGTGTTGTGTCAGGGAGGCTGTTGAGCGGAGTGTTGCCTCCATCCGGGGGGTGGGGGGGTGGGAGGATCTGGGCTTGCACTGCTGTTATGAAGTCCGATTTCAGTAGGCAGGGTTTTATTTTTCAAGAGGAGACAGCTGGAACCATGCTGTGGTGGTTCCCTTGATGTGTTCTTTGAAACAGAGGTCTGCGTCGAGGGAAACAGTACTTGGAATATTTTATTGCCGGTATCATCTACACATGTAGGAATCTTCTCACTTAGGAGTGAGGCAGGCTCCTAACAATGTTCAAGGTCGGTCCCCAAATTACGGCATGCATATAAAGACGCAAATGACCAACAACTAATATAAGGAAGAAGTTTTAATCAAATTAGCTGATTCTTGCCCTAAAGTAACTGAGCCCAGTAAACAGCCACGGTTTGAACCACCTCTGGAAGGCCTGCGGAATTCCTGGCATCTTAGTCTTAAGGGGTGGGAGCATCCTCAATGCGGGGACCAACAGCAAAAAGAAAGACCCCGTGTATATGCCCTTTCAAGCACGAGAGAGTTATCGGCTTGTCAAGGTGGCATTGATTGTAGAAATTTGCCAAATTTACAAATGACACACCAGTGTCATTGGGACTTATGTTCTTTTAAGAGAAGAAGCCCTATTGTACAGTAGACACCACAAGGCCTCAAAGACAATGAAAAAAAAAGTCATTGTGGTGTTTTGAACGTACCAATGCCACTACAAACATGAAACTTAGCTTCTGGAAACTAATGAAGGTAACTTCAGTCGCCCTGAAACCTTCGACTAGACTTATTTTGAAGTAGAAATGCCGGGCTAATCCTACAGTTGATTACAAGATAATCTGTTTAATTTTTTATGCAGGAGTGCTTTTGCCTACAACTGGTGTAACCTGAGAGAAGGAAGACGAAGCCGACTGAACAGCTTTCACAAGCTCCCCTCTGATCGGCTGTCACCGAGCTCTCCTTGAGGGTTTGCAAGACACAATAATTGTCCTCCGCGCTATAATTTAGGAAATTAAACAGCAATCGAGTTTTGGTTGGGAGCATGTGGTGACTGTTGCCATGTTTTCGCCGTGCCCTTGTTTACCCTCCTACCACGTTTGCCCAGGACTTTCGTTGGCTTTGCAATTTAAGGACATCCCTGCCTTTCTTGCTCCCCGGTAGCAGGGAGGGGAGCGCGCTGGACTGGTCGCGTGGCCCTGCTATGGACCCCCGTGTTATTCTTCGAGAGCAGCGCTGCTGATTGCCTCAGCAGACGGTCGGGTAATTATCTGCAGGTGGCGGTTGCCTGAAGCTGCTGCAAGCTGAGATGGAATTAGCCGCTAGCACCATTCGTAAACTACGGCAGGTCAGGACGAGGAGCAGGCTGTACTCGCTCACATTACAGCCACATGATCCTATTAGCGCGCGCTCCGTGTCCAGTCAAATCCCCGTCTGCAACATGATGGAGGAGACCCCCCCTTCACAGACGCCTGGTAAGTTTATCCTTCCACATTATTCACCTCTTTTCCTCTTTGGCGACTGGTTAGTGAAAGAAGCAACAGGGTTTTTTTTTTTTACTTAATTGGGGGCACGGTGTGTAGGAGCTTGGTACTTTACCTGCAATAATTCGGGTCCTGGGAGATGAGCCAAGCGCAATAATACACTCGTGTAATAACTCCTGTTGGATTATTGTGGGGGCACCTTCCTGTATGGTAGTGTGTACACCACCCACGCACACACGTTTACGGGTGCCACTGCACATTGGTTTGCCCCCTTCGAATACGGATCTTTAGAATACATTTCTCGTAAAAGAAAGGCAAGATTAGTATATATTACACACCTAACAGGCAAGTTCACCGATTTAATATTTTTATGTAAGAGCTTGAGAATTATCTGCCTGCATTAATAAGAGAGAACACACTTGTAGTTTGTAATACGCTTCCACGGAGATGCACCATGACAAGTTAAATACAGCTTGTAAGGGTTCAGGCTGAATGTATCTTCAAGGAGTGATGTGATGTTGTATGCTGCCGTTCATAGATACTAATTATAATGAAAAAGGAGATGACCGGACAGCGAGTTGCGCGTGGTGATGCCATGATGGCATATACATGTTTTCCCCTGAGTATTTGTTAGAGGGCTAGAAGCGGTATATGTCTTTATGCTATTTTTGACTATTAGATTACTCTAATATGACTGCTAAATATATATGCACTCCACACACATACACACATATATATTTTGTTTAATGTACATGCTGTGGATTCAACAGCTTTTACGTTAATGTTTATCTTTGCTGAAGTCTCTTAGGTAGATTGACATTTCTTGCTGCGTGTTATATATATATATGTGCTTGTTTCATCATAAACCGGGAAGTAATTAATAATATTCTAAAGGGAGTCCTCATCAATGCAGAAGATCGGTCCTCGTGATGCACTGCTTGAAATGGAACACCTGGGTGATTTACCGCTTCAGGGAGCGGTGCAGAAACATTTCAGACCCGAACAGCAGGGTCTGGTAAGTGTCACCCCGTGAGCACTCGTACCACGAGCCATGAAGAAATCACAACATGGCCATACCAATCCTGATCAAACCTCAGCTTGAACAGACCCTGCATAAGTAAAACCTAACGTGAGCAACGCCGGCATGAACTCACTCACTCCTGCACCAACAAAACGTACGTGACACGAGCACGAACAGGCACCAGAATGAACAAGAGAGGAGCGGGGGCGAGCGAGCGCGGCAGCCTGCTGAGCTGACCAGACGCTCGTGCGTCATGGCCTTTTCCCCGCACAACCAGCATGTGTTTCCAATTATCGCGCCCGCGTGTGGGCACGATAATTGGAAACACATGTCTGCCGCGCGCGTAACCGTAGGAAAAAGGCCATGACGCACAAGCTTCTGGTCAGCTTTCGAAACCCCCTAACATAAAGTCTTGCCAGAGCAGCGCTTGCGCGCTACTCGAGGCTCGACCTAAAAATGAATGTGTCCTCATGTAATGCAACTGGTGCTATGTAAAGCACTCTGATACCCAATTTGGGTCAAGTTGGCGCAATATAAAACTCTGTTAAATAAAAAAAAAAATATGGACAGAAATATTACCTTAACTGCAGACAGTGCCCTTTCCTGATCCATAATGTGGTACTGCAAACTGGCAGCCAAAGGGTTTGTGCTGCAGGGGGTTGGGCCTATTTGTCCCAAGGACAAAATACACATGAAAACTTGTTGCCCTTGACCCCAAACAATATATCCTGGGCGTCTGGCTATAGGAATTCCGCATCCCTGTTTGCAGTTTCTCTCATGGAAAGTTGCTTTCCTCATTGCAGTCACCTCATTGAGGAGAGTTGGTGAGCTACAGACATTAACATTGGAAGAACCCTTCTTTCAGCTACACAAAGACAGGGTGGTTCTCCGTACCAACTCTAATCCCTCCCTAAAGTGGTTTCTGCTTTTCATATAAATCAATCGATTGAGTTACCTGTGTTTTTTCCTCAACCTGATTCTGTAGCAGAATGCGCTCTTCACACGCTTGACGTAAAAAGAGCTTTGTTGTACTACATAGATCGGACAAAAGACTTTCGCAAAACAACTGTTTTGTATTTGCTCCATCTCACAAAGGCAATCCTATCTCCTAAGTCAGGTATTGCAAGATGGATTGTTAAATGCATTCCAACATGCTACGCTAAAGCTAAAAGAACGTATCCATACCCCCTAGAGCGCATTCCACTCGTAAAATAGGGGCTTCTGTTGCCTTGTTAGGTAACATTACTCTAGCTGACATATGTAAGGCAGCTACATGGTCTACACCACACACATTTACCAAACACTATTGTGTAGATGTGTTAGCATGACAACAAGCTAATGTAAGCCAAGCAGTACTTAAAACACTATTTCAAACTACTGCAACATGTACAGGTTAGCCACCGCTTTGGGAGTATACTGCTTTGTAGTGTATGCAAAGCAAGTGTATCTACAGCACACATGCCTCGAACGGATAATGTTACTTACCCAGTAAGCATCTGTTCGTGGCATGTAGAGCTGTAGATTCACATGCGCCCACAAACCTCCCCGGGTACCTGTAGTTGTTGCAGTTCTTCATTATACATACATACTCATGGACATCTCTATACTACACTTACTTACTCCATTCTCACCCTCTTGCGGGAAAACAATCCAACAATGGAATCGATGACCATGCGCGCTATCACCGAAAGGAGTAGTCGCCTTACCTCGTGACTAGGAAAGACTTCTTCGAAGAAAAACAACTTGCAAACATCCGGACACAACACTAGATGGCAGGAGTATGCAAAGCATGTGAATCTACAGCTCTACATGCCAAGAACAGATGCTTACTGGGTAAGTAACATTATCCTTTTAAACCCAACGCCCGGGGCAGGAGCAATATGTCCTAACTAATGTGCCGCCATCTGGTAACGTTAGATAGAGCCACCTGGTAGCATTAGTTTACAGCCCATACATGTCTGCACTTGAATCTTCTTGTTTGAAAGATGTTATATGTGGTGATCATCATTCTTACCCATATTGCAAGCACTTATCCTAAGAAAGCACTTTGTTACTTAATTTTTGCCTAGTCTTTTGAGATATTTCATAAACTTCCTGCATGGTTGATAGTTAATCTCTAGGATTCTGTTGTCTATATCCATCTGTAATTGTGGCCAGATCTCGGGTTTTTCTAGATGAACTTGGTTGCCTAAAAGTGCGAACAACTTCTGACCAAATTTGTTGCGTACTTCATGTGCGAGTTGTGACCTGTAGATGCCTGGACAGACTGTAAAATTTGAGGTCCTACTAAATAGTCGTGAGAAAACTTAAACCACTATGTTGAACTGGATTTTGTTTTCAAACTAATTTTAGTTTTTGTCATACTACACTCGAAACATCATTATAAAAACTTCAGTTCAGCGTTGTCGAGCTAAAAAGGCTTCTCCTTAGCCTTAAATTATTTCTTAAATGTCCTGCGCACAATTACAGCCACTTCCCATCTATCAAAGGCTTAAGTGTATCCTTAGTTCATGGTCCGTGTCATTACATTACAATTTCAAGATATACATAGTCTTAATATCAACATCTGTTACGCTGTAGGATCAAGATGAAATCAATATAACAATGAGATTTAAAAAAAAGAACAGTGCTTTTACTAAAATAAAGTATAAGCGGTAATTTGTCTCTTTATTTAGGCGTGATATTCACTAAGAAATTAAATCTGTTTCCACCAGTGAAGCATTTCTCCCCACATGTCTCCCCACCACTGAGACCTCACCCTTCTGTACCCCGGCATCGCATGCTTCTCAAACTCAATTCCTCCTATGTAATATTTAAACAGTAGCTCCATCAACATCTAAAGATGAGTCGCAGAAGAACTTGAATTGCATATGCTGGATTTATACAAAACTGGGGGGATCTTGCCTCGGCCTAGACCTATCCTTCCCTGACTTTGTGATAAATGCGAAAAGGGGACCACATCCTCTCAAACTTCACAACTCTATCTCTCACTATTGTTGTAAGCTTTTCTATTGCCTAGATTACCCATACCTTGGACCACCATACCGCTGGCAGGAGGTGTTGTGAATTTACAAAATGAACACTAGTGAGCTTAGCTGCTATACGTAGGCGTGTAAGAAGCTTTCCTATTGGTGAAGACAATTGATACTAAGTCCTCTCCCCTGTCACCCAATACCAACACATCAGTGGCCATCCCGAATGCCAGGCCCATGACGCATTTGATTTTATCAACTATGTTTCCAAAATATACAGCTCACATCACATTCCCACCACAAATGAAACCGTGTACCTCTGACAACGCCACATACTGGTGGTGACACAAACATTGCATGCAAATAGACTGGGGTCCAATACCATCTCATTAAAATGTTGTATCCATGTTTTTTTATTCTGAGAGTATTTCAATGCTGATGCTTTTCTCTCCCATATACGGACACCTCCAACTCCGTACAGAATCATTGCACTGGATTTTAATGAAACCGTTGGAAAAACTCTTGCATGCATTTTATAATTGCACTTTATTTTTGTGTTGCAAATGTGTTGTCCATGGATGTTTTGTACGCCTAAATTTCAATTTATTTATCAATTTCCAGGTTGTAGCAGATGAAGCTTGGCATCGCCATAAGATGAGAAATGATTCTTTCATTGTGGACCTGTTTCAGGGCCAGTATAAATCCAAGTTGGTGTGTCCAGTTTGTTCAAAGGTCAGTGAGAGTCTTGGCGAGACATTTTCTTGATAATTGGTGTGCTAATGATTGCTTTCAGATTGCCTAGTGAGATCTTCTGATGAACAATAATAGGATTGCTCCTCCAGCAGCCTATAGGGCGATCAGGGTTTGATTGTTTTGTAGAGCATTTTCCCTGAAATTGCATGATAGAAGCAATTGCTGATCTAACTTGTTTTGTATCCAAGCATATCCATTCACATATTTTGCTAATTCTCTTTTTTCGCATGCATAATAAAAGACCAGTTCTCCAGCATTGTATGTTTAATTTGATCACATGCTTGAATTATTCCCCTTCGTCAGGCTGCAAATCCTCAGTAATATTATGATAGCATTAAATCGTTTCTAAATGGCCATTGGCCTCAACATCAGTGTTTGTTCAGTAGCACGTCCACATTATTTAAAGCAATGCAAACTTCAGCCAATGAGGTGGAAGTAACATTCTCCTTCATGCTATATTCTTTAACATTCATAAATATTACAGTATGTCTGCAGATGTAGAATCTAGTTTTGTTTTTCAACAGCTGTATTGCCCTTCCAACATCAGAAAACTGTCTACCTGGATCACGAATAGACCAGGAAGTTACTGTCCCTCCAAATCTGATTTAATGCTTTGAAGCCAATCATTATGATTTAAGTACAAAGACCAGTTATTTTTTTGGCTGAAGGGATGAAACAATCTTTTTAACAACGGCCACTGTTAAGGCGATTCTGAATTGTTATCTATATTGCAACCTGAGCCCAACTTTTCTTTAGTCTGTCCAGCGTCAGCCCGCCTGCTGAGAGGTGCCTGGCTCTGGTGGATTCTGTTTTTATGTTTGCTTCATTCACGTTGTCTTATACTTTTATTTCCTTGTATTGCATTCCTAGTCTGCCTGGCCTCTTAACTCTTCTTTTTGTTTATTATTTTAATTATTTGAGTTGGCCTATTAGTTGTTTTTCACCCTTATCCAGTATTGGGGTATCTTTCATAGATTCACATGCTTTAATCATTCCCCGTTATCGAGATGGGAGTCCCACGGTAATATAATCAAGCAGTAGTTAACAAATACCATAGGCTATAATGGCCCTAGGCCATGTCTTTGAAAGCCTATGTCCTTTAAAAAAAAAAAAAAGGACCAAATGTTAAGTATAGCCAATCAGTTGTCAGCACCCTCTAGAACACTCCTAGCAGAGGCAGTTTCCCTCAGATTTTCCCCACACATCGTGTGTGAAGGGAGTCTCCTTGAGTTCTACTAAGTTTTACTTCAATCTCATCTGGATTTTATCCTGAAATCTCAACTTTTCAGCATTTCTGATAAAAAAGGCCTTTTCTGCCCATCTAAGACCTGTGGCAGGAAAAGAGTTCACGTGGATGATCCACACAAAGACTGCATATACTGCCTTCACCCCAACCATGAGGTAAGATGGTGCAAGATTGGTCACACTTTCTCCTCAAAAACTCTGCGGGATAGAGCAGGGAGGCTACTTTTATGGCTCCAGATGACTAAACAAAAGACTAAACGGCAGAAGCCGTATGATGAAGAGAGCAATGGATCTTCTAGACCTCACAAAAGAGCCAGATCCCAAGAGGATACCTCTGGGGAAGGAAGGAAACATCTCAAGCCCTCCCATGAGAGTAAAAGACAGTCCTCAAGCCTCTTCCTCAGATCCTTTGAGGCACAGAACTGATAAAAAACCATTGTCGACATCGATGACACTATACTCATCGACGACTACAAGTACCACTGTATCATTGTCAGCACAGTCGACGGCAGGAACGACGACGACCGTAGCGATCACTGGTCCCATACCATCGATGAGAATCTCCCAGGTAAAGATCCCGTTGACGGTAAGCATACCGCCACTGACGGCATATTCGATGATGACAGTGCTGACGACCACAATTCCATCGACGAACACCCCATCATCGAAGACCCCATCGACAAAGACCCCATCGACAAAGACCCCGTCGATGGTTGATCTGACGATACCGTTGACAAGAGAAATTCCTGCATTGACGACTACTATCCCTGTCGACGCCACAGCCGACTATGGTAAATATTACTAAAGTTACAAAAACCTTTCTACTACCAGAGGTAACTTTACTTAGTAAACTTTACTTTGCCTCCTTCGCATATGTTGGACTTAGAAGACTCTGATGATGAGGAAGTGAATGGTGTGGCTCATAGCCCATCTGAGTTACACATCGAGTGCCAGGAGGAAGATGAGGGGTACGAGGATGAGGAGCAATATTATCAACCATATATAGCTCGGCCACATCATTACCAACCTTATGGCTTCCTTCCTGAGCCTCGTCCTAGAGAAATGTCACATCTGCCACCTTCTCTTATCCAGGACCTTCAAGCGATGCTGGCTGACTACAGACAGAGGTTTCAACCTCAGGGTGACCAACCAGAACAGTCGCAAATTCCAAGAACACTGACTTTACCACCACCTGCGACTCCTAGGATCACACCTCGCCCGCTAATAGCGGCACCTGCCACAGAAGATCCTTCTTCCTCAGATGAGGATAAAGAAGGGGAGATCCTGAATCCGCTTCCACCGACTGATCCTTGGGATGACTATATTATCCCCACTCCCTCTCCTCCTCCACATCATCCAGCAGACTGTCCTCCCGAAGACATTGGAGGGTTTCACAATTTAATGGAGAGAGCAACCACCAGGTTCCATCTGCCAATGACAGTAAAGCATACAGAGTGTTTCCTGTATGACGTCAAAGAGGAAACAAGAAAATCTGTGTGCTCTATTCCCATAATCGATTACATCTGGCAGAAGGGAGTGAAAATTATGAAGACGCCAGTGCTTCCTCAGATTGACAAATAATACAGGGCTCTAGAGGATTCTCTGTCCTGCTTCACAGGTGATCCAAGGCCGGATTCAGACATTTCGCAGTCAGCACAGAGGAGATCTAAGAATCTAGCCATATAAACTCTGCCTGATAAGGAGGGACGCAGGTTGGATAGTATGGGGAAACATTTTTCCAGCATGACAGCAGTCACAGTCCGGGCAACCAACGTTCTAGCAATCATTGGCTGGTATGACCATCAGATGTGGTCTGACATGGCCTCTATGTTAGACCTCATCATGAAAGATAGAAGGCAAGATGCCAGAAAGAGTCTTTTGGAAGGAGAGCGAGCAGCATCAGAAACTATCGACTGTGCAATGGACATAGCCAACACAGGTTTTCGGCAGCTAGCTGGTGCTGCAGTGTTTCGTCGCCAAGGATGGTTAAAAGCCACTACCTTCAGCCTGAGGTCCAAACAAAGATATTGGACATGGCTTCTGATGGGGACTCTTTGTTTGGAAAACATATTGACGAGGCACTTTTAACTATTAAAACCAACACTGATACGACAAAGGCTTTAGGCACCCTGCAGTACAAGAAAATGCCATTTAGAGGAACCAAAGGACGCGGATTCACCACATACAGAGGCGGTTTTCAGAGAACTCAACAGTATCAGCCGCAATATAGACCGGATATATCAACCTCCTGCATACCGCCAGTCATCGACAGCTGGTTTCTCTCGCCAAGGGTGCAGCAAAAGAACGCCTGCCCATGGCCGAGAAGCCAGAAGAAAACAATGCTCCAAACCGGGTAGAAGCTTCCCATCCTCCTTCTCTCATGGGTGCGAAAATTTCCAATTTCTTGCAACAATGAAAAGAGAGAACCACGGACCAGTGGCTATTAGATCTATTCACCTTTGGTCATACCCTGGAGTTCACGAAGAGAGCACCCACTATGCCACCCAGGACAGCTCCTCCCCCTCGTCTTCATTTATTGCACAAAGAGGCCAAAGTCATGCTTTCCAAAGGAGTAATCTAAGAGGTCCCAGTACTACAAAAGGGACGAGGTTTGTACTCCGTTTTTTCTTGATAAAAAGAAATCGGGGAGTGCAGACCAATACTGGATCTCAGGGAACTCAACATGTTCCTAAGGAAACAAACATTCAGGATGGTAATACTGGCCGATATCCTGCGTCTCCTCAACAGAGGAGAATTCATGACCTCCCTCGATTTGGAAGACTCATATTTCCACATCCCCATGCTTCGAAAACATCGAACATTTCTCAGGTTTACGGTAGCTGGTACCCACTACCAATTCAAGGTCCTCCCTTTCGGCCTCAAATCAGCGCCAAGGATATTTACCAAATGCCTCCCTCCAGTAGCTGCAGCTCCGCGCTCTCAAGCTCACCACGTATTCCCCTACTTGGACAACTGGCTGCTGAAGGCACCAACAGCACAACAAGTTCCCAGAACTACAAAAACTTGTCTACAGCTGTTCCACAGTCTAGGACTGACAATGAACCTAAGCAAGTCATTGTTTCTTCCCAGCCAAGTCCTATCGTTTCTGGGCTCCAAACCAGACTCAGTCCAATGCGAAGCTTTTCTCTTAGATGAACATCAAATACGTCTACAGCAGTTGGCGCTGGCCATCTCAGGAAAACAGTCCCTTTCAGTAAGAAGGTACAAATCGCTGCTAGGCATGTGATCATCGGCAATAGACCTCGTGCCTTTGACCAGGCTCAAGATGAGACCTCTTCAGGAGGAGCTTCAACATCAGTGGCTGCAAACATCGGGTTCCTTTGAGGACATGCTCCAGGTCACTCTGGCCAAGAAAGAAGCAATGCAATGGTTGTATACCTCTCCCTATAGGCTTTTTTGCTGATGGTAGCAGGTGCCTCCCTGCTGGTTCGTACGGACAATACAACCAGCTTGTTCTTCATAAACAGAAAGGAACCAAGTCTCTCACGCTTTCGCAAGAAGCGCAAGAACTGTGGGATTGAACAAGGGAACATGGTATATCTCAGGGCAGAACACGTTCCGGGGCTGCACAACAAACAAGCAGATGCTCTCAGAAGAGCAACAGACAGTTGCCATGAATGGGAGCTGAGTCAACAGCAACTGGACAGAGTATTTACGCTGTGGGGAAAACCAGCGCTAGACCTATTTAAAACAAAGGACAACGCCAAATGCCAGTCCTATGCCAGGAGGATCCCTCTCCCAGGGTCACGGGGCAATGCCCTTCGATGCGATGGTCCGGGATATATGCCTACACCTTTCCCGCCATCCCATTGATTCCCAGGGTACTTACCAAAATGAAAGTGGAACATTGCCGCCTGATACTCATAGCTCCCAGGTGGCCCAGGCAGCATTGGTTCCCGGAACGTCTTCATCTCTCCGAGTCCACACCCATACGCCTGCAGCCATCACCATCTCTCCTGACCAGGAACATGGGTCAGGTATGCCATCCGGAACCGTCGTCGCTTCACCTGCATGCCTGGCTCCTGAGTTCTTGGAGTTCAGGGAAATGAACATCTCTCAGGAATGCAGGGACATCCTCACAAGATCTAGAGCTGAAAGTACTAACAAAACATACAGACTAAAATGGAAACGGTTGTGCTTCCGGTGCCAGCGAAACAACCTACATCCGTTTCAAGCATCCCCAGAACAGATTTTGCCATACCTCTTCTCCTTGGCAAAATCAGGCCTTGCATTTGCCTCAGTCAAAGTACACCTTGTATCAATCTCCCAGCCTTCTTCCCTCTGTGCCTCTAGCCTGATGAAACAATTTGTAGTTACATACACATATGAGAATATGGTTATGTATGTTTAAAGTGTGTGTATGTATATGTATATATTCTAATTTATATATATGTTAATGCGTATACGTAGTCTGGTATACAGATGTATTGAGTTGTTTTTTCTTGCATCTCTTTGCTATTCTGCAAAACTAAATCTTTTTAACCCCTTCGCCGCGGCGCGAATTCCGCCGCGGTGCGGGGGGGGGGGGGTGGGCGTGGTGCTGCGGTGCTCATGACGGCTTCCGGCCGTCATAAATCACGGTGGGCGTGTGCTCATGACGGCCCGGAGCCGTCCGAACTCCGCCCACTAATTAATTCTCCCGCACAGGCGGGGAATTAACACCGCGTGGGAGGAGCGGCAACGTTCGGACGGCTCCTGGCCGTCATGAGCACACGCCTACTGTGACTCATGACGGCCGGGAGCCGTCATGAGCACCGAAGAGGTTAAATGTTCTGTGGGAATAGATAGATGTGTACAATTGTAGAACAGTTATATGTACAAGAAATTAGTGTCTTCTCTGAATCTTCATGTAAATTGTCTCATTCTTTATTTTAGAATATGTAAAATTGGTTATGGCTTCTTCAGCCTGGATATATAACAACACTTACAGCATTACAAGATCATATGGACATCTACAGGTGTATCTGTTGTGTTATTACAGGCTAAGTTTGCCTACTTTAGATGTCTCCCACCGTCCACTACAGACAACATGATCTTTGATGTCACTGCTTGCTATTCTGATTCAAGCATGTGAAACTATGAAAGATACCACAATACTGGATAAGAAAATGTTACTTACCTGTAACTGGGGTTATCCAGTACTTGTATCTTTCATAGAATCACATGCATCCCACCCTCCTCCCCGTAGAAGATTCCCTCTGTTGTTTTATGGGAGACTTACTTCCCAATTGTGCTTTTGGTCCTTTTTGAAAAAACATTGACAGGCTATCAAAGATATGGCCTAGGGCCATTATAGCCTATGGTATTTGTTAACTATTGCTTGATTATATTACTGTGGGACTCCCATCTCGACGACGGGAAATTATTCAAGCATGCGAATCTATGAAAGATACCAATACTAGATAACTGTAGTTACAGGTAAGTACCTTATTTAAATTTACCTGTAATCTGCCTGGTGCAGGGCAAGGCCAGGTTTCTCTGACCACTTGCTGCCTGAACTTACCTGCCTCTATTTAATGGTGTAAGGCGCTGTAGAATCCACCCCAGTTCTGGAGCACGCAAATGACTGTGCCACACACAAAGCTCTGTAATGCACATTTTTATTCTTCGGTAAGCAACTGTTAACTGAACGCACTGCGACATAGACTTTATTGACCACACCCAAATACCTCCCAACTGATTATGTAACTTAGTTAGGAATCCGCCTAGAACCACAAAGGTCCTACTGCACATGATCACACAACACTGCAGGCCCATCTAAGTTAAACCCTTCTGCACGTCCCACAGCCCACCACCATGACTCTACGTCCCCTGAATAAATCATGTGGAGTAGCTACTTCTGGGATCCTGCACGCTGTAAGGAGAATCGTTGGAGGCTCCTTTTAAAATGCTTCTCCCAACATGAGAAAGAAAACCAAGTCTCTTTTGAAGCCTTAAAAAGGGAAGGCATCCTTTCTTTTGCCTCCTATGAAAGTCCATCCTGCACTAAATTAAGAGGAGTCTTATGCAGTGTTCATTCTACGGTTAAAAATATATGCTTTCTAATCCGTGCTCTAATTACCAGTACGCCTTTGGACATATTTCTAGCTGAAACTTGGTTTCACCCCTACTGTAACCCTATGATCGAAGATTTAATACCTGATAATTATAAACTAATCAGCTGTGACCACCGCAATAAGAGAGATGGTGGGGAAGGATTAATCCATCATAATTCCTTAAATCTCATTTCCTAGCCAGTATTACATTCCGGGGTTCAGATTCCTTGTCCTGCTCACTGGAAACAGTCACAGGATAGGCCGCAGAATTACATGAGGACTTTGCTGAGGCTAGTAGCCTAAATCATTGACTGCACTCGGCTTCACCCAGATAGAGAATGCTCTTACTCATAAGGTGGGACATTAACTCAACTTTATTTTCACCTCTTATAACAAAATTAAGCTCCTTACATCTAAGGAACTACTATTGTGAGATCATTATTTATTAATATTCAACATTAACCATAACAGCACTAATGTCTCTAGCTCCCGAAAGACTGCAAAAGTATTTGGGGGAGGGGTGGGGTGTGTGTAACAGTAGAAATCGTTGCCTAAATTTTCTCTGCTAGTGTGCTGCCCTAATCTAGGGATAACTTCAATGGAAACACCATGCCAGATAATTTCACCACTGTCCTCATTAAATCTCTAAACCAGATTGTGCTGATGGATTTCTCTCTCTAATCTTACAGCAAACACCTCTGGCTCTCTTCAGACTAAAAAGTTAAAGAATCATTTAGCAACAAAATCAGCACAATTAGAAAAAAAGTTAACCGTGCACAGCTGAATTATTATACACATAATGAACCATTATTCTGATCCCTCTGATAGAAACAAATCCCACTCTAAATCTTGCTCCTATTTTGGATGAAGATTGCATTAGTCTCATCATTTCTTCCAGACCTTCCAGGTCTCCTGGACATCTGCCCAGCGTCTTGCCTTAAAAGGTATGGTTTATCGGTCGCTCCTATGATTAGTAAAATGATCAATTCCTCCCTGATATAAGGTAAATTCCCTGACAGGCTGGAAAATCCCGTAGTCTAACCCATTCTGAAATTGTTAATGGGTCTCCTCATGATACTGGCAATTTCAGACCTAAATCCTTACTATCTTACATCGCTAAACTACTTGAGAAAGTAGTCCGTAAACAACTCCAGGAACACCTCGAATGTCACATCAAGAAGGGATTTTGCCCAGGTTTTGGAACCGAACCAGTTATAATCTCTGTAGTGGGTGACCTTAAAATACTAGCAGACAGTGTAAAGTCAGAAGTAGTTATTCTCCTGGCCTTATCCGCCGCATTCAATACTGTTGATCATATTCTGCTTCAATGGCTTAAATTCTTACAACTTTGCAAAAAGCACTTATTGGTTAGATCCCTTTGGTTTTCTTCATTTCCCCTCCTGCCACTTTGCTCTGTGGTGTACTAAAGGGCTCCTCTTTTATCCCCTTTACTTTTTAACATCTATATCTGATAGAGACTTCTAGCTGCAGATTCCTTACCTTTGAATTTCCCAGGCATCAGGCTGGATCCGGAAACTTTTGCTGAGCAATACCCCTTGCACGCAACGTTGGGTGGCTCCATTTGGCTCTGCGTGATGTCGGCGTCGGTAACGTCTGTTATGACGTCGCAATGCTTATATAGGCGCCACCCAGGCGCGCTGACGTCGGTTCTTTTCTTTCCGCACCAGTTAAGCGCCGATCCGGGAAGAGCTACCCCTCTGCCGCTTTTTAGCAGGTTTTTTCTCGACTTTTGTCGATATTTTTGGATTCGACTTAGTGTGCGAGGGATGCCTTCAAGAAAGACAGGTTTCAAACCATGTGGGACTTGTTCCCGCATGATGTCGGTCACCGATCCCCACCGCGAATGTCTGTGGTGTCTTGAACGCGACCACGATTCAGTCGTGTTCAGACTTTCGGGCGATGGCCCCGAAGACCTTGAGGGAGCGAGCAATGAAGTTGCTTGCGGTCCGGCAGTCGACACCGTCAAGCGAGATTCCGAGGAGGTCACGGTCCCGTTCGAAGAAGAGGAGGTTGCGGGACCGCTCACGGATCCCTAAGTCCTCTTCCTCCCATTCGAGGTCTTCTGGGCACTCGGGGAAGAGGCACAAGAAGAAGGCCAAGCGGACTTCGACTTCACCTCAACTGGCGTCCGTCGAGAGAGGTAAGGAGCACCGACGCTCAAGGCATGGTTCTGCGGAACCAGAGCCTGAGTCGACTTCGCGCCTCCCACCCTTTCCGGGAGCCGGAGCGACTCCAGCTTACATTAAAGAGTTTTACGAGGCCATGCGCCGCGTATTTGAGTGGAACTACCCTGTTGGTGAGCCCTCGGGCCCCGCGGGGTCGGATGGGGCCTCTTCGGGTTCGACGCCGTCTGCTCCGGCCACGGCGCCGGTGGGGCCTCATGGATCCGATCCCGGATCCGGATCAACGCCGGTCGTGCCAACGCGACCTTCCCCGGCGTCGAATCCGAAGTCGGTGCCTACGACGTCGCCGATGCCCTTCGGTGGCGTGAGCCCCATCGTCATCCCTGGCGACACAGAGCTCGACGTCGACAGAACCCAGGGGTTCTATGTTGTCGCCTGAGCACTTTGTGGACTTGCTGGGCTCAGGAGAGGAATGGGTGGAGTCTGGAGACCCTCTTGAGAACCAGGATGTCTCTGAGGAGACAATGGACTGGTATGGGGACCTTGGGAAAGCCAGTGGTCTGGATACTTCCCCAGACACTGGCATGCTCTCTGCCTACAGTGGCTACGGAGGAGGGGGCGTCGTATGCCATGGTGGTTAAGAGGGCAGCTGAGGTCCTAGGACTGGAACTGCCCTCAGTGCAGGTCAGGACTAATCTCCTGACTGAAGTGCTTCAGCCTGGGGCTTCCACTTCTGAACCCCTATTGCCCTTTAATGAGGCACTTACAGACGTCCTTCTAGGAACTTGGTCCAAACCTAGCACAGGGGCTCCTGTGAATAGGACGATTGCACGCCGCCGTCGCCTAGCTCCGGGCAGCCCAATGTTCCTCAGCCAACACCCCATCCCAAAAGGTTTGGTGGAGAAGGCTTCTACGTCCCAAGGCGCATTCCCTTCCGCCCCTCCGGATAGGGAATCCAAGAGACTGGACTCATTTGGGAAGATGTTTTCTTCCTGCAGTCTGGCATTGCGGTCGGTGAATACCATGTGCTTATTGGGCCGTTTCTCCCCCTCTCTTTGGGAGACAGTTGCGCAGGTGCTGCCACACGTCCCCGAGGAGGCCCGGGCTGTGCTCTCCCGAGTTGTCAAGGATGGGAGAGATGCAGCAAAATTCGCCATACAGTGTGGATTAGATACGACCGATTCGCTAGGCAGGTCGATTTCAACTACGGTGGCCTTGAGACGCCACGCCTGGCTTCGTACAACTGGCCTCTCGGCAGATGTCCAAGCCAATTTGATGGACATGCCCTTTGATGGAACCTGTCTTTTTGGGGAAAGGGCAGACACGGCCCTGGTCAGGTTCAAGGACTCTCGAGCTATGGCCAGATCCTTGGGCCTCTCCTCCACTCCTCGTGGCCAGTCTTCCTTTCGCCCCTTTCGTGGCAACGGAAGGGGTTTCCAGCCGCGTCGGCCCTATCCTAGCCACCGTCATGCTCAGACTACCCAAGCCGTGCGTGGACGCGGTACATTCCGTCCTCGGAATGGAGGCCAGAAGTCGTCAACCACTCTGCCCCGGGCAGCCACAGCCTCCAAGCACTCCTAGGCTGATTCTGCAGGACCACACTACTCCAGTGGGTGGGAGAATTAGTCATCCTCTCCCCCGCTGGAGATCTATAACAGACAAGTGGGTCTTGCAGATCGTCCTGGAGGGCTATTCTCTTCCTTTCCTTTCCTCCTCCTATCCCGCCAAGTCGGGAACGGCTGGCGGAGGATCTTTTGAAGTTGCTCCAAGAGGAAGTTACAGCTCTTTTGGCCAAAGGAACTATAGAAAGGGTCCCAGCTTCAGAAGTAGGCAGTGGCTGTTATTCCCCCTACTTTCTGATTCCGAAGAAGAACAAGGGGCTTCGGCCCATTTTGGATCTTCGGACTGTCAATCTCTTCCTCAAAAAGGCGAAATTCAAAATGCTCACTATGGCTCCGGTCTTGTCTGCCCTAGACCACGGAGACTGGAAGGTGGAGTTGGACCTGCAGGATGCATATTTCCATATCCCCATCCTGCCAGGCCACAGGCGTTACCTGCGGTTCAAGGTAGGCCGCAAGCACTTTCAGTTTACCGTGCTCCCCTTCGGTCTTACCAGTGCCCCATGGGTGTTCACCAAGGTGATGGCGGTGGTTGCAGCTCATCTGCGCAGGTAAGGGGTGTCAGTCTTCCCCTACCTCAACGACTGGCTGTCGTCTCCCACCTTCAGACTATGGCGAACCTCCTGCATTCGCTGGGGTTCTCTATAAACGTGCCAAAGTCACACCTGACTCCTTCTCAGACGCTCCCTTTCATCGGAGCTGTTCTGAACACAGTGCAGTTTTGGGCTTTTCCTCCCAAGCAGCGAGTCCAGGATATTCAGGTTATGATTCTGATATTTCAGCCTCTATCCTGGATTTCGGTGAGGTTGACTCTGAGGCTGTTGGATTTCATGGCCTCCAGCATCCTGTTGGTAAGACACGCCAGGTGGCGTATGCGGGCTCTGCAGTGGGACTTGAAGTTCCAATGGGCACAGCATCGGGGAAATCTCACCGACGTGGTTCAGATCTCGGAAGGAACTGCGAAGGATCTGCAGTGGTGGTTAACGAACCGCGATTGGGTCTGCGGCAGACCTCTCTCCTTTCCTCAACCAGATTTCACAGTTGTGACGTATGCATCACTTCTGGGATGGGGCGGCCACATGGGAGAGGTGGAGATCAGGGGTCACTGGTCTCTGGTCTCTGGCGGAGGATGGACTCCACATAAATTTGTTGGAGCTCCGAGCGATTCGGTTGGCATTGAAAGCATTTCTTCCCTCGGTCAAGGGGAAGATAGTGCAGGTGTTCACGGACAACACCACCGCCATGTGGTACTGCAACAAGCAGGGCGGGGTGGGGTCATGGACCCTTTGTTGAGAGGCCCTGTGTCTCTGGACATGGCTGGAACAGCAGGGCATATCCCTGGTGGTTCAGCACCTGTCTGGTTCTCTGAACGCCAGGGCGGACGAACTCAGCCGTCGATGCCTTCAGGATCACGAATGGGGTCTCCAGTCGTAGGTGGCTCAAGGTCTCTTTCGGCAGTGGGGAGAACATTGGTTAAATTTGTTCGCCTCCGAAGAGAACGCGCAATGTCAGCGGTACTGCGTGCTGGAGTTTCCAAGGCGGCTATCGCTCGGCGACGCGTTTCTTCGCGAGTGGAGCTCAGGCCTGTTGTACGCGTTTCCGCCCATACCACTCCTGCCCAGGGCTCTGAAGAAGTTCAGGAGCGACCGGGCCCAAGTCATTCTTGTGGCACCGGACTGGGCGAGGAGAGTCTGGTATCCAGAACTTCTGAGCATGAGTGTCGATCCTCCGATCAGACTGCCCCTTCGGGAGGATCTTCTGTTGCAGCGGCAGGGGAGGGTTCTCCACCCGAACCTGTCAACTCTGCGCCTCCGTGTGTGGAGTTTGAGCAGCGATAGTTGATAGCTTTTGACCTTCCTCCCGAAGTCTGTAATGTTATTCTGGCGGCCACGGTATACGCCTGCCGTTGGCAGAAATTTGTTTTATACTGTACAGAAAGGTCAATTGACCCTCTTTCTGCTTCTCTTTCTACTGTCCTTTTATTCATTCTAACCCTTGCCCAGCAGGGCTCTGCCTTGGGAACTCTCAAGGGTTACCTTTCTGCTCTGTCTGCTTTTTTGCGGCTGCCAGACCAGCCCTCTCTCCAAGTCTCCTATTGTAAATAGATTTCTAAAAGGGCTGGCTCACTTGTTTCCTCCCACGCCCTTTGTTATGCCACAGTGGGACCTTAATTTGGTCCTCACTTACCTGATGTGTGCTCCCTTTGAGCCTTTGCACAATTGTCCCCTCCGGCTGTTGACCATCAAAACAGCCTTCTTGGTGGCGATTACATCGGCCCGGAGGGTGAGTGAGTTGCAGGCATTATCCAGCTCGCCTCCATTATTTTATGTCCTTTCCGGACAAGGTGGTACTTCGCACTAGGGCATCTTTTTTGCCAAAGGTTGTGACCCCATTCCATTTGGGTCAGTCCATCACTTTGCCCACCTCCTTCGCTCCCCCACGTCCCTCTAAGGAAGAGGAATGTCTCCACCGACTGGATCCAAAAAGAGTGTTGTCGTTCTACCTTGACCACACAAAAGAGTTCCAGGTGGATGACCAACTCTTTGTGGGGTATGTGGGAGCGAAGAAGGGCAGTGCAGAAAAAGACCGTCTCTCATGTCGTTCTCTGTATTAAAATCTGTTACGCCTTGGCGAAGAAGCAGCCCCCTGAGGGATTAAAGGCCCACTCCACCAGGGGAAGGCTGCGAATACAGCCTTGGCTTGGGGTGTCCCAGTCCAAGACATCTGTCAGGCGGCAACGTGGGCATCATTGCACACGTTCTCAAAACATTATTGTCTTGATGGTCAAGTGCACAGGGACGGGCACTTTGCCCGTTCAGTCCTGGAAGACTTTTTAGTCTAGGTCATGAGTCTGCAACCCACCGCGGGGATGGTATGGCTCGGTTATCTGAATCAAAGGTAAAGAATCTGCAGCTAGAAGTCTCTATCAGATGAACAAGTTACTTACCTTCAGTAACGCATTATCTGGTAGAGACTCTATCTAGCTGCATATTCCTTACAGCCCCACCCATGCCTCCCCGCTTTGCGGACTGATGTAGTAGGACTAGGGTTGTTTCACCTTTCAGGGCCCTAGTTTTTGCACATGACTATGTCAGTTACTTCGTGGCTCTGCACTTCTGGCATGGAAAATACGAAAAGTACTGACGTCCGCGCGCCTTGGTGGCGCCTATATAGGCACTGCAACGTCATTACCGATGCCGTCACGCGGAGCCGAATGGAGCCACCCGATGTCGCGCGCACGCGTTATTGCTCAGCAAATGTTTCCGGATCCAGCCTGATGCCTGGGAAATTCAAAGGTAAGGAATCTGCAGCTAGATAGTCTCTACCAGATAATGCGTTACCGAAGGTAAGTAACTTGTTCATCCAGCCCCCAGCTAAACTATTAAGCCAGTTCAATTTGATGGTTTATTTATACACTGATGACTCCCAAATTGTCATCAAACTAGGAGAGTAGGTATCCAACTCCACATCAAGCCTTGCTACTATCCTAACCTCAATAGTGGATGAATCCAAATTATCAGAAGCTAAAAGTCAGCAAATCAGAGATCCTGCCCACCTCTAATAAGGTCAATCATTGGGAGAAGACCCTCTAGCCAAGCCAGGTAGGTGTATGTCAAAATCTAGTGTCCTCAGCCAGAAATGTGTGTCATACTAGACTCTGAGTCTAACCTGAACTTGCTTCCACCAATTGAGAGTGCTACAACGCATCCCGCCTTTTGTTTGCTTTTCCCACATTATGAAAGTAGCAAATGTATTTGTGCAGTCACTTTAGATTGTTAATTCTGCCTATTCTGGCCTCCCTTCCAAGTCAACAGTTGCCTTCAAAAATCCAAATCGCCCAGATAAGGTCGATATTCAGTCTTAAAAAAGTTTGACTAGGTCTCCTACCATCTCGGTCAGGTTCACTAGCTGACAGTGAGAAAACAATTTCTATTTCCATGATTACAAAATCTTCCATGTCTAGGCACCCAAATGTCTCTTATATTTAAAAAGAAAAATAAAGTTGTCCATCCCAGACTCTCAGATCTGGCAAAAAAAGCAAACCCCACATCGTTTATAAAAAATAAAAAAAATGGGATGGCAGAGCTTTCAGCATATAAGGAGCCGTATTATGGAGTTCAACCGCTTTTGAGATCCGAGCACAAACTGTTACTAATAATAAGGAAACATTAGAAATCTGGATCTATTCTCTCAACAGCTAACTATAGATCCCTGACTGCTGTAGCCTTTCCGGTTCATAGATCTGAGTGCCAGGAGACTCCTTTGGTGTGATAACTGCCTCTACAGAACCCTAGAACTAAACCAATAAATGATCTACTGCTGACAGCAGCCTGCAGCTTCCTTTAGCATTCTGCAGGCCCCTGAGGCACTGGTAGCCCGAGCACAGACAGTATTGCATATTTGGGCAGGTAATACGCCTTTTTATTTTATTTCATTGGAGTATTTTTTTTTTACTGTGACACCAAAAATCTGCTCTGTGTGAGGGGAAAAAACGTTGATTTTGCTACCTTACGAAAACTGCCAATTATTGAAGTTCAGCAACGTTGAAGCTTAGTGAATGCATTTCTTAGTTATATTTTTTCTGCAAAGTTCTACTTTCCTTTAGGAATAGTTGTAGCATGGCATGCTTTGGAAATTGTTCATTTTTGAGTATGGGTAATTGGTGTGTCATAAGAGTTCAACTTTTGTGATTGTACAGGTCATAAACTGCCTGAGAACAATAATAAATGTGTGCAGCAAATGAAACCCATCAAACTTTATAATCTTCATGGTTAATTTATTGAGATGAGTAGTGGCAGGATGTTATGTGGATGTGTGGTGTGTTTTGCTGGCAATAGTAGTCTAACCTCAGTTTTTCTATGATCGTTGTTTCTGCTTTTAGGTGTCTATAACCTTTGATCCCTTCCTCTACCTACCGGTACCTTTGCCCCAGAAGCAGAAAGTCCTTACCGTTTACTTCTTTGCGAAAGAACCTCACAAAAATCCTGTAAAGGTAAGCATGGTCTGGTACATGGATTGAGTACTTGCTTTTGTTGGGCCATAGTTTAAATTATTTTTCTACTACTGTTCAGCTTCATGTTTTAACAGTGTTCAAACTACAACTGAAAAGTTAATCTCTGTTTATAATGATATCCTCTCGGTGTCTAGATATTTCACACCAAGCAGGCATGTTCTCCTTCACCATATGTTGAAGGCTTGTGAGGGTGGATGGAGCGTGTGTGCAGTGGCAGCCTGCAGAATATGATCAGCAAATTCTGTAAATCCAGCTAATGTATCCAGTGTTCAACGTAGGTCAAGGGAGGGTGTGTTCAAGGGCAAAAGAAGCAGCTTTGTTAAATTCTTGGCTTCTGTACAAATATTAAATTAGTTCAATGCTCCCCAGGCTGTATTCCACAGTTAAGGGGTACTTTATGGTCAAGTATCTATTCAAAGTATGCTCTCTTGTTTTGTATATAGTGAGTAATGCCATGAGATTGCAGCTTCAGAGCCTGGTGCAAAGGGAGGGCTTAAAGACGGACCCAAGGTATCAGTCACTGTGACTGCTGGTAATTGCAGGTCGCCTGAGTTATGTTTTCTGTGAGTGTAGACCTTTTACTTTCACTGGAATTTAACATGTTTTTATTGCATATTTAGTGGGAACAAAGTCCAAAGTGAGGAGCACTGTGTTCTGCCCATTCAGTGCTTGTATTTTGCTGATAGGTTGGAAAGTTTGCTTGAATAAATGACCCTAGATGTCTGTCCTGCTATTAGAGGAGAAGCGGATTAGTGAGGTGGTGGGGAAAGACCTTTCTAGTAACACCTTGTGAACCAGACAAAGGGTATTGATTTTGTCCCTGTGCTTGAGTGGAAGGTAATGTAAAGATGTCCATGCTGCTTTGATTTGGTGTGTACATTTCAGCCTGAGGAGAGTTGGACCTCTTCTTTATGAGCACGTTGTAGCAACAGTCATCTTGATTTGTAGGTCACCATAAATGTCACTGCATTAGTCTATAGGTAAGATAACTAGAACCATTTGTGGCAGTAAGGGTAGTGGGGCAGGAATCCATGAAATGTTTTTGGACCGCGGTAGCTCAACAAGTTTACACCAAGTATTGCCCCTGTAGAAGATTTCGCAACAAGTCATAGTACATTTTTACATAAATTCAGCTACTAACAGTGAGTTGCCCACCTGCCCATTATGGAATCAAGCTGAAGGTGACAACAAGACGATGAATGGATCTAGTAGCCAGGTGATTTTAAGAATTGGTTCTAGGTGATACTGCAAGGATAAAATGTTATTTTTTGGAAAAGATGGACAATCTCATTTATGGTGTGTCATTTGAGAAGTGTCTTCAAACATGATGCATCGCTCTTAGGGTCTATGTTAAGTGTGTCTCATCCAAGTATTGTTAGTCCAGACGTTTACTAACATTAAGGCACAGGTCAAGAACACTATTAATAAGTTAGGTTGCCCCTCAGATTACATATAATAATGTCAGGCAAAAAGCATTCTGACAGCAAATGTTCTAAACTGGTTTATGAAGCGAATGCGAATGGAAATTCTAGGAGTTGCAATCGATGAAAAGCAAAGTCCACTTCTGTTAGAACTTCTTTGCTAGCGCAGTTAATACAGCCCCGAATAAGGGGATGATGTCGGCTCAGCATAGAGTCTGGGCAAAAATTGACCAAAATCAATTAGAGCAGTTACTGATTTCGTCAACCCCCCCCCCCCCCCTGCTGTTGACAATCTGGAGCTCGCAGCCGAGTCTTTTTCCACCTGGCTCAATTCTGCCTTTTCTCAATTAGTCCCTATAAAAAAAAGGGGCCAAGGCAGGACCCGTCCGTCTGCCCCGTGGTTCTCAGAGGCCCTCAGGCTTGAAAAACAATGCTACAGACGCCAAGAGAGGAAATGGAGAGTCCAATATGACTCCCACGAGAGAGAAATTTATAAACTCTCTCTAACCAAATATAAATCCCTCTTGGTAATAGAAAAGGCAGCTTACTTCTCATCGCAAATTGAGTCTGCTAAAAACCCAGCCAAAGAACTATATCAAGTAATCAATAAGCTCACTAAACAACCTGAGTATAAAAGGGATTGGGTTAGCCAGTCCTTTTGCGATGAGATCGCCTCGCATTTCAGTGGTAAAATCGATTACATTTTTAACTCCTTTGATCACTCCGTCAACTTTCCTCCGACCAACATTCAAGTCAGTAGGGTCGGCGTTTCTGATAATGATCTGTTCAAGAACGTTTTCGATTTGTTTTCCCCGGTCTCCCCCTCGCAAATAAAAAATCTCATCCTGACTACCAAGTGAAGTTCTCTGGATGATCCTTGCCCGCCCGCCGTTATTAAGTTGGTCCCCGACATTATTGCAGCTCATTTCTCAAACATGTTCAACAGCATGTTCAGAACAGGCATCTTTCCATCTCAATGGAAACGAGCCTCCATTCTGCCTCTATTGAAAAAATCTAACCTGGACCCCGAAGATCCTGCCAACTATCGGCCTATTTCTAGACTCCCCTTCCCCACTAAAATAGTCGAAAAAGTGATGAACATTCAATTAAATCAGTTCATCAAGGATTTTAATCACCTGGACCCCACCCAATTCGAGTTTAGATCGGAACACAGCACAGAGACTGCCCTGATCAAGGCTACTGATGAACTAAAGTTCATCTTGGATGGGGGGGGTGGGGTAGCGGGGGGGGGGAAATCAGCTGCTCTCATCCTGTTGGATCATTCCACTCTGATCCACCGTCTGGAAGCAAAAGGTATTAAAAATCTTGCCTTGAAACTAGTTTCCTCCTTCCTGTCAGACAGGGAAAACTTCATCAACATTGACGCCTTCTCTACAAACTCTATTCGCCTGCCCTGCGGTGTTCCACACGGCTCTTCATTCAGTCCTACCCTTTTTAATTTATATGTTCCAGATCTGGCTCTTCTGGTTCAATCCTTCGGGTTCTCTCTCGCATCTTATGCGGATGACACGCAAATTGTGCTATCAGCCTCTAATAATGCAAACAACACCTGTCTTCGCATCCACAATTGCATGAAACATATCGATCGCTGGATGAATAAACATCGCCTTAAGCTCAATGACGGAAAGACCGAGGTGATCATACTCGGCAATAATCCCAACTTCTGGTCTGCCCCTTGTTGGCCTGCAGATATGGGTCCCCTTCCTGTCTCTACCAGGAAAGCCAAGAGTCTAGGGGTCATCATCGATGATCGCTTACTCTTAGGCAATCAAATCAACTCAGTGGTCTCCTCTTCCTACAACACCTTGAGAACACTTAAAAAAAAATATTAATTTTCTGCCTATCTCTGTTAGGAAGTCAGTGATTTCCACTTTAGTACTATCGAAGATAGACTACTGCAATGGCCTTTACATTGGCTTGCAGGCTCCGCAGCCAGACCTTTACTAGACCTGCCCAGGCACCATTCGATCTCTGCTGCTGTTAAAGACCTTCACTGGCTGAAGGTCAAAAATTGAATCAAGTTCAAGGCCCCTCTGTCTGACCTATAAAGCGCTCCACGATTCCGGACCCACCTTCCTGAAGAAAGCGCTTTCATGGTACACCCCAACTAGAAACCTAAGATCAACAGGCACTTTCAGAATAAACTCTATTAGATTTAAAAAATCTAAATGGGGTGGTAGCAGCTTCGCGACCAGAGCAGCTAAATTCTGGGACCTCCTCCCACTCAACTTAAGGTCCGCCCCTTCCTTGCTTCAGTTTAGGAAACTCTTGAAAACTTGGCTTCTCAATCAGTAGGCTCTTTTTACTGCTCATTGTTGTTCATGGAATTAGTGCCAAGACACCTCCGGGTATACGTTGCGCTTTACAAATAGGGTAACAGAACATAACATAAGTTTACAATTTTATTTTTTATTTCTTTCCAAGAATTCATCTTCTAGAAATAATAAATAATTATTTTTAAAATCACACATAAATAAACACCGCTTCCTACAGAACGTTCCTGAGAATGAAGTTGATCAGCTCTAAATATTCACATTGTGATATGAATCACTGGATCACATTGCTTTCGGATCATTACTCCCCGTCCAACCAGCACAAAAAGAAGAAAGTGCACTGAGCTTCTATACCAAGCTAGCCTTTTGTTAAAATAATCCATGCATACATATATAAAACATGCATATAAAATTAGGTTTAAAATTACAATATAAAATTATAATAAATCACTCTGCCTTAGTAACTACCAAAGAGTCATCTCTGAACTTCATATCCATCTGAACAAGTGTTATTAATTAAAACTTAGGTCTTTAAATACCCTGATATGAGATTTGATTGTGGTTCTAAGTTTTCTGATTGTGATTAAAATAAGGCAAGACATCTGAGAACTTGTGTCAAGGGAGATAGCATTATTGCCAAACTGAACTGGTTAAATCAATTTCTAAATGCTTCTCCTCCTATGACACTCATCTCACTAACAGGGATGCATTGCAGTTGCTTAGATGCAGTGTTCCTCCCTACCCTTATACAGGAATTTCAGTCATGTTGTGATTAAGCATCCTGCTACTACAGACAAACCATTTTAGAGGTCTTACACTCTGGCAGTACTTATCGTGCCTGTGGTATACCGCTTCTCATGGTCCACAGGGGTGTTTCTTAAACTAGCCTTATCTGTGCACCAAAGAAAAGATGAGATAAAGTTCAAGGCATGGGACCAGAACATCTTTTACTCGAGGATGAATATTCCTTCTGCTATCTTGATTAGTCTGACTGTTCGCAATAGATGACATTCTGCTTTGCCACGCACACTTAGTTCCCCCAAGCAAAGACTACAGATCTATGATCTTGTTAGACAAAAGTGTATAACGAACAGCCAATTTTCTAGGAGTGACAGGTTACATGGCCTCTTGAACCCTATGACCATGCTCTTGGGGACTCCATGGAACAGTTGGCCACCTCCCTCTGAACTTTAGCAAAATTCTATAAGTGTTGACCACGTAATCTGTCCTACCAAAGACTCGCCTCATCTGTGTGAAATCTTATCACTATTGGTGGTGCTGCCAAACAAGTAACAAAGTTTCATCTTTAAAATCTCACATTTAGACCCAAATGTTGTTCTGAGAATTCTTGTGATATGCTTCTCAAACATTTTCCACCTTTGCACACCTTCCTAAAACATTGTTAACTCATCAACTCAGGAATGCCTGTTGAATTTCCAGGTGTAATGTGAATTCATGTCTGAGAGAAAAGAAAATGATTGACTTAATCTCAGTCATTGGTAAATACTGTGGGCCACATTCTAATGTCATTGTTTTGCACGTGGCACCCCTCCAGACAGGGACCAAGCTTATGTAGCTTGGTTATGTCCCAGTAGTAACCGTCCAGCCTGAACTTGCATTTCCTCTGAAAGGGCAGAATAGCAACTCTAGTCCGATTCCAGCCTTGTTGGGCCTCATCAGTGAGATGCTGTGGCACAGTGAGCAAGTGTCGCAATCCATGGCATGCACTTACGGCATCTCAATGAGAAAAAAAAGAATGTCTGAGTTTCTATTCTCTCTACTTGTGCTAATCTTCGTCCACTGTTACATGTTCAGTGCCCCAGCTAAACTTCCAAGCTGAAGAGCAGTCCTGTTCTGCAGCTCCCTGTTGTGCTAGAGGATTGTGATGTTTGTAACTGGAAAAGATATTGAACCTGCAACGATGGTTTTTTTCCGGGTTCGGAGGGTTTATCTCCATGATCTTCTGTGATGTGAAAATCTTAACATTCTGTGGTTTTACACATTAAGACAAGTCCTACCTTCATCTAGTCCTCACCACGTTCAGAAGCTAAATCTAACCTTATGTGACTTATAAGACAAATTAGACTTTGTCACCATCTATTGAGCAAAAAAATTCAGCCATCTTTCAGTGGCAGATTTTTGGTGGGTGGGGGGAGGAGGGGATCCTCATGGACTGTTGCTAACCGCTTCTCTCAGTTGTCTTGGGATTTGGACTACGTTAGATCACCACTGGGACTCCCGGATGCCTCCAGTATCTCCTTTAGTTACTTTGCCCATTCACCAGGTATTAGTCCAGGATTTATCTGGCTGTCTTATTGGCGTTCTGCCAAATGGTTAATCCTCTCCCATGAACAGAAAGTGTATTTCCACAATTTTCTGTGGCCTTGGGAAAGCTATCGTAGCATCACTACTTTGTTGGGTGTGTCTTATGGGGAGGTGGAGATAAGCAGACTCTGGGCTCTTGCAGTTTCTCATGGACAACACCACCGCCATGTGGTATGGCAACAATCAAGGCTGAGGGGCGTCCTGGGATCTGTGTCTGGAGGATCTAGGCCTCTGCAGTTGGTTAGTACGTCAGGACATTTCCCTGATTGTGAAACACTTGGCACAATCCTTGAATGCTGGTGCAGACAAACTAAGCAGGGGACATCTGGCAGATCATGAATGGCTTCTACCTCTTGCGATAGCTCAGAGCATCTACCAATGGTTGGAGGAACCATGGCTAGATCTTCTCGCCACCGCAGTGCCAAAGGTTTTGCATGTTGGAATTTCCTCAAGAAAGCTCACTAGGATATGTGTTCAGTCTGTATTGAGACACAGGATGCCTGTACTTCTTCTCACCCGTGCCTTGAGATCTGAAAAAGATCAGGAGGTACTAGGTGCAGGTAATACTAGGGGCTCTAGATTGGACTTGGACCAGGAGAGTGTAGTACCTGGAACTGCTGGACATGAGCATCTATCCTCCCATTAAGCTTTCAATTCAGGAGAATCTTCTGTCACAGCAGCAGCGTAGGGTGCTGCACCCAAACCTGCGCAACCTACACCTCCACGCATGGTGATTGAGCAGCGCTCAAGTTAACTAAGTTTTTGATCTGCCTCCTGAGGTGTTGGACGTCATCCTCACCCCCAGATGCCCTTCCACAAAGTCCATTTATGCAGAGCGCTGAGACAGATCTGTGGCCTAATGTGGTATCCTCAAGATCGACCTTTTACAAGCCAAACCGTTGATGTTCTTTTGTTTGTTTTGTCTTTGGCCCACCAATGTCGGCTCTTTCGACTTTGCCAGGCCAACCATTCTTGTCTGAATCACCTGTTGTGTTAGGTTTATAAAAGGATTGACACAAATTTCCTTCAAAACAGTTTGTTATGCCACAGTGGGTTGTTAATTTGGTCTTAATGTTTCTCGCGTGCATGCCCTTTGAGCCGATGCATAGTTGCTCAGTGTGTCTGCTGACTTTAAAGACTTCCTTCCTCATTGCAATTACTTCAGCTCGTACTTGACTTCAGGCAGTTTCAGTGCATCCGCCATACACCAACTTTTTCCCAGACAATGAGGTGCTGAGGACTAGGTTGGTATTCCTGATGAAAGCCTTGACCCCTTTTCATGTTGAGCAATCCATCACCCTGCCTCTGTCCTTTGCTAAGTGTTGGTGGTAGTGGCCCTGATTTGAGTGCTTCATTGTAAACTTCTAACGGGTGAAGTGGTGTATTATGTCACTAAAGGCTTCATAAAACTTGAAAGTCTGTACCTGGGTAAAGGCTTCATAAAACTCTATCGTCTGTACCTGGGGCTTTACCGCTTGCTAGGTATGTAATAGCCGCCTCAATCTCGGTATTTGTGATCTGCTCCCTTAATGTCGATCTGTGGTGATTCTCCTAACACGCCATAAGAATCCCATCTCGGTATTGTTTGATACGTGCACTAGTTGGTAAGCAATTGAAAGTATATACAATGTTGTAAATTCTCCTCGTATGCCACAAATATCTGTGATATCTCTCTATTCCCGTTCTTTAATTTGTGTGCTTGTGGCATGATTACTGTCCAGACAGAACAGCCAGGACAGTGTTATCCCAGGTTTTTTTTTCGACCTCTCCATATTTCCAATTCAGGCCACACCTTCCCAGTTATTGTACCTCTGTGCCTGATATGCCTCAAAATTTGACTAGCAGGACTTTTATGCAAGCCAGATATTTAAGACTCCCTTCTGTAGCTTGTAGTTTCTCAAAACATTTGATGTCCACTTCAGTGCATTGTAGCTGGATCTGTATATCTTTTGGATATACATAGCCAGTTTGGAGATAGCCTCCCCTTGTATGTAGGTATTTGAATGCCTCCCATTGTTTAGTGTTTGTGGAAACTTGAGTGAGTGTTAATATTGCAAAACTCTGAGAAAGACATCCTCATTTCAAAGTAGAACACTAAATCCAGGAAGGCGTCTGAGAGAAGCTTCATTACCAAGTATGTTTACCTCTGTTGAGGATATCTAGTACCAGCATCTGTGGACCGTAATCTGGAAAGGTACCTGGGAGATGTATTACTTCTATCTTCCAAGTTATCACCACTCATGACACAAGCTAATAATTGATATGCAGCCAGGTTTGGCTTTGTTTCTTTTAACCTCCCTGAATCTGATCCTATACTCCTCACTGCTGAACCCAAAGCCCTCAGTCAGGGTACCCATCATGTGGTCATAGGACGTAGCATCTTTTTCATTGAGAGTCAGGAGTCTATCCCAGCAGTTCCTTTAGAACATTTCCCACAGGATAGCACCTCACAGTTTCCTGTGGACCGGTCTACCGAGACTGGCTCTCTCATGCGATGAGCCAGTTAGTGATATCATCACTCTCAAAGTATTTAGGGACAATCCCTTTGGGGATCTTAGGGGTCTCTACATGATCCCTATTTATTATTTTGCTGCCATCGGAGATGGATCCTAGGCCCTTCTCAGCTCTTTCTTTTTCTTTGCCTAGGAGTTTAGCTTCTAGAGCTAACCTCTTGGTCAGTTTGTGAAGATCTGGATCTTCATTTTGTACCACATCTGAGATACTGCTTGGGTCGCTCCCAGTGGTGTTACTATCTAAGGGGGTAGTGATGGAGTCTGATTCCTCCTCCACCACTTGGGAATCATCATCCTCTTCCCCATTGGGGGAAGTTTGATTTGCCATGGCCTTGTTATTTTCAGCCAGCAACTGCTGGAGATGGCCTTTTCTGGGTTTAGGGCCCATAGCAATTTTCCATGCTTTGGACAAATCTTTAAGTTGACAAACATTCAGAAGTGCATAGAGGGCCAGGTTGAGCTCCTGGCTGGTCCCTGGCTTTTCAGATATGGTTTTAAAAGTAGTTGGGACCTTATTAGGAACTTACAAAAAATGCTAAGGACTGCTAAGGACCTAACTACTTTACAGACTTTAAATTTCTAAATAGTGGGGGCTTAACCAAGGCCCTAACACTAGTTTTAGTAAATTTGGGGAAAAATTGATACAAATTCTAACTAAAGACAATTTTGGATTTCCTCTTGTGAAATCAATTATTAATCAAGTGATACAACAAATGTCAAAGTCTTGTATCCCACTGCTGCCACCAATGAAGGAAGTTTGCTCTGTATGTGGTATACCACTAGGTGGTTATACCGTGCACAGAGTCCAGGGGTTCCCCAGAAGTGTACAGGGCTCAAGGTAAACCCCAAAGTGCTCTATTAGTAGTAGTGTGGGCGAGCACCCTTAGGCCTAACACAGAGGAGTGTAAGACATTTATCGCACAACATTGACCAATAATGGGCACTTAACTCAAAAAGGAGATCCACACCAATTTTATTAAAATAAGCTTTGTGTTTTATTTTTTTGTTTAAGACCAAGGTCTTTGCAACAAGGAAATTTCTTTTTTTAACTAACATACTTTTCTCTTTCAAAAGTCAACACTAAGTGCAATTTCTGAACAGTTCAATGTTATCCTATGGAGGAAAACAATACTGCGGTTACACAGGTAAGTACGTAAGTCAGTTCCAAAGGTCAGCAAGGGCCAGTTGAGTACTAAAACTGCACCCCCAGCGATCCATGGGCATCCTGGAACAGAGGTCAAATTTGGAATGTGACAAATGCGTTTCAGTGGAGACTGGAAGGTGCTCAGAGCCACGCTACTTGCTGGTAGGTAAATCGGTTACAGGGGGTCAAGCTTTGGGGGTTAGGTTAAGCTCCAGGGGGCACAAAGTGGCACCAAACATACACCACCAGTGTTACAGGGACGGCCGGGGATAGGGTGCAATTTCAGCGTCTGGCGCCCAGTGCTTCTCAATGAAGTCTTTGCTTTCAACAAACAGGCTGCAAGCGACAAACTGGAGGTTGTAGGAGGGAGACAGACAGCAGAGGTAAGTAGAGATTTAGGGGGTAGTAGGGGCATTGTCGATTCAGCTCGCCAAGGCCCAGGGTCTTCGGTGCAGTGTTACCTTTAGACGTCGGAGTCTTCTTACCGGAGTCGGTTGAGGTCAGGGGAAGCCTCTGGATTCAGGCTGCAGGCGTCCTCGTGGAGTCCAGGATGGGTCAGCCAAAGCTGGACTTGAGGTCAGAATCGCTGGGGAACCTGTTCTGGGTCGGTGATCCACCTGGACACGGCCGGAGGCGTTGGGTGCAGAGTAGGCAGGATCCTGAGGGCACCGGAGTCCTTGGTATTGGTTTCTTTGGGACAGAACCGCTGTCCTCGGGAGTTATGATATTTTTCAGTGTTCAGGAGTCTACCTCGTGTTTCTGGAAGTTGCTGGCTGCAGGACAGGCATAGTCTTCTCGCAGGGTCTTGGAAGCTGAAGACAGGCCGATTGTGCCGGCGCCGAATCAGTAGTCGTCTTCAGGCTTCGCTGCACAGCGTCTTCTTCGTCCTTCTTAGGTCGCAGGCAACTAGTTTCAAAATCTGAAGGAGCCTCCTAAATACTAGATTTAGGAGGGTGTTTAAGGGAGTGACAGGTATCCAATTGACACCTCACCTGGTGTGACTACACCCTCTATTTCACCCTCCTGTCGGAGGGGGCATAAACCTAGCCCTAATTGGAGGAATCCCCTCATCGTCAAGATGAAGGGGACTGAAAAGTGTGCTTAACTTCGCCTCCTCCACCTGAGGGGTGGAGTTGGCAAAGGTGGGCACACCTAGTCTTGGTAAGGGTTTAGCCGGTTTTCCTGACCAAAGTGGGGGTGTAAACAGGGGGCTGCCATCTACTGCTTGCAGCAGAGGTTGGGGGTTGCATTACAAAGGCGGCAGGCCTTTGAAGTTTCCCCTTCAAGCACTGTACCCATCCTGGGGTAGGAGGGGTGACACCTCCACCCAGGATTTGCATTGTTTCTGGTCCCAGGGGTCCAGAAACATGTCTGTGTGGCATGCTGTCTAAAGCCACTCAGTGACCACACCTGTGTTGGTAGGTTTTCAGGGGGTACCTCTGAGATGCCCTCTCAGTACACGGTTTAATAAATCTCACACTGGCATCCATGTGGATTTATTACAAGGAATCTTTTGGTACCAAACACTCCTGGATTCAGTGAAGCCCTCATGGGGCTGGGGGACTAGAGTTGCTGAGTTTCCAACCCATGTACTCCTAATGGCTTTCCTGGCACTTACAATATTTAAGAATTGACTTAAGTATGGTAGGGGCATATCTACTCATGTAGATATGCCCTCACATGTGGTATAGTGCACCCTCCTTTTGGGCTGTAAGACCTGCTAGAGGGGTAACTTACCTATACCTTCAGGCAATGTCGTTTTTCACCTCCCAGGGCATGCAAGCTGCAAGCCAGTGGCATGGTCCTAATGAGCGGGTCCCAGGGACCACTTACTAGGGACTTATAGGGGGCAGAAGTACCAATGCTGGATATGTTTTATGGAAGAAGCACTGGTACAGGGGACCTGGTTGGCATGGACCCTGTGCACTATAATCAAAACTGTATCCAGTACCAGTAAAAAAGTGGGGGCTAACCATGTCAAGAGAGGCACTTTCTCACACCCCACAAATCTGTTAAGTCTTGGTAAAAAACAGGATATATCCTCTTATTGCTCCGCGCTATCTTACTCCCTTATCAGCAGATAGTCAATACCAGTTTTACCAAAGGTAAGTCACTAGCTCGTTTAGTATGTTTTTTAGTAAGCATTTGGACATTTGATGGGGGTTAGGTGTACACATTTGATTGCTCAAATTAGAGAAAGCAATTGAAATTGCCTTTTGCCCACCAAACTTATAACCTTGTATGTTCTTTTAGTTGGTTTGGCGATTTATGATCACTTAGTATATTGATGCTTATCTTGATTCATAACTATCTGAGGTAAGGCTAACCTATATTAAAGCTACAATCAAACCTAACCCTATGCGACTATGCTACTTACATTTGATGACTTGCTACCAGCCAGTATGAGAGTCGAGCTTTAAAAACTGAACTTTCACATTCATGTAAGTGCACGATTTTGTGAAGAAAGATGGTTTAATGCCGGTTTACTTCCTAGTTCGGAATTCCTTGCATTTCCTTTACTGTTTTCTTTTTTGCAGTTCTTAGTGAGCATCAGCAAAGAGAATTCAAATGCAGCTGAAGTTCTAGAGTCCATCTCTCATAGCGTCAGAGTGAATCCTGAACATCTGCGCCTGGCTGAGGTAATACGTCCATGGTTTAACCTAGAATGTATGTGCTTGTATTGGAACATTAGCAGGGTAGGCAACATTTCTGTGCATGCTCAGTTCCAAGTCTTATTTACATTTCTTTTTTTTTTAAATCTTTATATTAAATAAACAAAAAACCAAAGCAGCATTGACAGAGATTAATAAAGTGCAGTGCGGACATCAGTTATTTTACCACAATCTCATGGCTGTAATTCAACAGTTATCATGGTAGATCTACAGAACAATAACTTATTTACATTTTTATCCTAGCACCAGGATACCCTAGGTTAGCGCCACACTGTTACATATTCTGTATTCGTTATTTCGCTATTGTGTGCATAGTGAGGGTATGAAGGAAATGAGTTAATTTGAAGTACAGCCGAGGTCAAAACAGAGCCCAAAACGTTTCAAAAAATAAATTATTACTATTGTCTGTGGTTATTCTCAAAATCTGGCATAACTCTACCCATTAATGGCTTGCGTTGGATAACCCTTCTGTAGACACTTCACTTCTGATGGCCTTTTTGTTTTTTAAACTGCTGTTGGAATTCATGTTTTTAAGAGCACAGTACAGCAGCGGATAGTATACTCCATATGATCTACGATGTGCTTCAAGCCCTGCTCTATGCCATGAATGTGTATACTGTGGCCTACATGGAAGGAATGTAACTTGTGAAGAGTTGAGCAAGTGTTTTATCTTTTTTGTTGTGGAGTTAATGCTGTGGTCATGCCTGACCATAGTCACCCGTTCATATTTACCTCTAGTCACAGCCGTAACACTCTAAGGCACACCAACCCAAGGATATCTTCAAAATATTGTTCAGTTTCACAAAACTAGGGGACTTTCTAATGTCAAGAGGGAGAGTATCCTCTGTGTGCTACGGCCTCCAACAGTGTACTGCCACATGTACTACTAATATATGTTGTTCTCTTCCAGGGGATCCTCATCAATAGTCATAAGCACTGAATATTCCCGCCCATGTGCGGGGACCCCGGAAATAATAATAAAATTATATATGAAAAAAATATATATATATATATACAGCTCTATATATATACACATATATCATTTTTTCTCATACCAATGCAGCTCCCATCTAGGAGGCTAAACAATGTAATAACACATACAAAGCTGCATTTGCAAATATATAAAAACACAAGAGGGCAAGTAGCACTTGAACTCTGTTTTTAATGAGTAAAACTCATGAAGAAAACCCTGCAAATAAAGCAGACATTGTTAGCCTACAGGCTGCATTGTAAACCAACAGCATAGAAAATGAAAGCATTTTCTTACAAAAACTGGCACCGTGCCTTTAACCCCTAGCCATGACCCCTAGCTTCCCATCATGCCTCAGGGGTGACAGTTAGGTCAGTTGTTCTTTCACGGCTCCTTCAGTCAGGACCCTGGAATACACAGCTCTAGCTTTTCTTGATTTTCTGTCAGGAAAGTGCTTTCAAATCTTGATTTTCTTTACTTCACTCGATGTCTTTTGACTTCTTGAGTGAGGATCTATCTTTTTTGGGACCAAAAAAGATTTTTTATTTTTTTTTGTCAAAATGCCTTCACTTTTTGACCCTTGCCCTGCCTGTGGCAAGAAGAAGGCAAGGACGGACACACATTCTGTGTGTATTCTCTGCCTCCCTGACTCTCACTCTCCTAGATCCTGTAGGCATTGTGAGAAGCTGTCCAACAGAACCATCAAGGACAGGGAGAGGATCAGGATTTATGGACTTTCAGAAGGAGAAGAGGGCTCGTTCGACGTCGAGAAGTAAGATCCCTCTTTGCTCGCCGTCGGGCTCAACGTCGAATGCTCCAGCGGCGAAGAGGACGGCGTCGAAGACTCCGATGGTACAGGTAGTGTCGTCGAAGACCAAGACATCGAGCCACCCAGCTGGCCCTCCGTCGTCGTCATCTCGGCGACGTTCGACGTCGAGGCATGGATCTCCGTCGGCGTCGAAGGATCGACCGGCGTCGAGCCATAGATCGTCGGCGGCGAAGGATCGACCGACGTCGAGGCAGGATGCTCCGTCGGCGTCGAAGGATCGACCGACGTCGAGACAGGGTGCTCCGTCGCCGTCTCCTCGTAGGCGGTCGACGTCAAAGCACAGGTCTTCGCCGTCACACACGGCGTTGAAGCAGAAGACTTCGACGAAATCGACGTCGACTCAAGAACGCTCATCGACGTCGAGGCATGGATCTCCGTCGGCGCAATCTCAGAAGCGCTCGACGTCGAGACATGATCCCATTGCGACTCCATCCAGATCATCGCCGAAGTCTAAACCTCCGTCCGCCTCTCGTAGGTCGACGTCGAGGCACACTGAAAGGAGTTTGACTTCGAGGCGCAAGTCTCCGTCTCCTACCAAGCATTCGACGTCGAGACCATCACCGGCCAGACATTCAACGTCGACCCACACTCCCGGCTCAACGTCGAGACATAGATCCCCATCAGTTACAATCTCCTCTTCGTCTGCATCGCCACGGAGGGAGGGATCTCTGGCAAGGAGACGTGCGGAGTCACTGCATTCGGCGTCGAGGCATTCCGAGTCAAGGCACTCCCACCACTCGACGTCTACGCATCATTCTGGGCGCTCACATTCTCCGGAGGTGGCCATTTCGACATCAAACAGTCCTTCTCCAGAGCGATCCCAAGCAGCTGTATCTCCAGCAAGAAGGCAAAAGTCTCCCTCAGTGCATCTATCTCCCCGATGGATGTTACCTCTCCATCATTGGAGTCGAACAGGAGGAGATCAGGACTATTCCAGCCCTTTACATAGGTCCCCTCTGGCCAGACTGGTGCAAGCAGCGGATCGCTCCCCTGACGGTTCAGCAGGGGGTAGAGAACGCACCCGTGCTCCAGCATCTTCTTCGCTGAGAAGATCTAGGTCGCAGAGGGATAGGAGAGGTCACAGGTCTCCTACAACTTCACCCTCCTCCACTTATTCCTCAAAGAGGGATTACTCGCCGACCTTAACTGACAGTCCTCCCTCAAGGATCTCGCCAGTGGACGACATTGGCACTTTTCAAGATGTGCTAGCCAGAGGAGCAAACAAATTTAACATCGGGATGACCCCATAACCAACAACATCCTCCGTGATCTTTGAAACGCTGAGACAAAAGACGTCTTCTAGACCACTGTTGCCTTTGGTACCAGGACTGATTCAGCCAGTGATGGATGTATTTCTAACACCTGCTACGATCAAAACAGCACCGGCAAGGATTCTTAAGAAATATAAGCCCCCGCAGGAGGATCCTTTGTTCCTCAGAGCGGAACCTCCTCCAGACTCGGTTATCGTAGCAGCGGCAAGAAAGACACACGCTGTGGCCTCCTCATCATAGGTCCCTCCAGATAAGGACAGCAGGGCTCAGGATTCATGGGGCAGGAAGGTCTGTGGTACGTCGGCCGCCATGATGAAGGTATCCAGCGCGTCGGCACTCCTGGGTCGCTACGATAGGTCCCTATGGGACTCCCTCCAACGTTTCACAGACAAACTTCCAAAAGAGGACCGAAAAGATTTTGAAGAAATTCTTCAAGAGGGTGGTCTGGTAGCGAATCAGATCATCAGCGCTGCAGCTGACGAGGCCTCGCTATCAGCGCATGCCTATGCACATGGGATATGTGCAAGGAGATCGTCCTGGCTAAAGTTGACTGCTCTGAAGCCTGAAGCGCAGTTGAGAATACTTAACTTGCCATTCTCAGGAACATCTCTGTTCGGCACACACACCGATGAAGAGATGGCAAGAATGAAAACAGAGCTGGACACTCTGAAGGCCGTCGGGCTTGAAAAGAAGGAGTTCAAGCGCCGCTACCGACCCTATGATAAGAGGCCCTTCCAACAGAGGGTTCAAACCCCTCATTGGCAGAGGCAGCAACATCAACAGACGCACTCTAAGACGCAGTATCAGGGTCGTCGTACCACCAGAGGGAGAGGAGGCGCAAGACAACAAGCTGCCTCAGCGAAAACACCGGCAAAACAATGAGCCTCTGCTTCCCCCATCGCCGTTATCCACTCCAGTGGGGGGGGAAGTGTGTCAAAATCTGTAAGAGTGGCGTGCGATCACGCGAGATCAGTGGGTGTTGACTACACTACAAAATGGATACTCACTTCGTTTCAAACATCGGCCTCCTGCAATTCCTCCCATAAAAACAACGTGTCATCAGATCAAAGTACTCCGACAAGAAGTGGCCACACTTCTAAGAAAATCAGCAATAGAGACGGTCCCTTTCTCTCAACAAGGTCGCGGGGTATACTCAAGATATTTCCTGGTGAGGAAGAAAGGTCGAAAGGCAGAATACAGGCCCATCCTCGATCTTCGGGCCCTAAACAAGCATATCAAGAAAGAAAAATTTCGCATGCTCCCTCTCCACCAAATATATCCACATCTGCAGCGGGGGGATTGGATGTGTTCGCTGGACCTGCAAGATGCGTACTTTCATATCCTGATAAGTCCGCGCCACAGGCAGTATCTGAGGTTTCAGGTGGGAACATCCCACTACCAGTTCAAAGTGCTACCCTTCGGGCTGAAGTCCGCTCCTGGAGTGTTCACGAAGTGCATCGCAGTGGTTGCAGCCGCACTACGTTGCAGAGGCATTTTCGTGTATCCCTACTTGGACGACTGGCTGCTGAAGGGTCCATCTCCCGAGAACGTAAAAGATCAGTTCCAGCAATGCTTAGTACTTTGTCAACAACTGGGTCTTCAAGTGAATTTCGAGAAATCTACTCATCAACCCACTCAGCGAATCCATTACCTGGGTGCAGTGATAGACTCCGAAGTAGGAAAAGTGTTTCCTTCGGGGGAGAGACAATTATCCATCAACCTGAAAGTC
Source organism: Calotriton arnoldi (assembly GCA_963921515.1). NCBI lineage: Eukaryota > Metazoa > Chordata > Amphibia > Caudata > Salamandridae > Calotriton > Calotriton arnoldi. The sequence continues at coordinate 3,446,479 of CAWUFW010000442.1, read as the reverse complement.
AGTGCAATTTTGAGCAGCAAGGAGAATACGGTTCGTCAGGTTGCCTCCCTGCTCGGGTCAATGGCATCTTGCATCTTCCTAGTTCCAAATGCCAGGCTCCGAATGCGTCCTTTACAGCAGGATCTGGAGGACAAATGGGATCAGCAAACGGCGCGTTGGGAAGACCGGATTCAGCTTTCGAACGCAGCCAGGGCTTCCATCCCATGGTGGATGAAGGAGGAGAATCTTCAAGTAGGGATTCCTTTCCATCAAGAGCCCCCTTCTCAGACACTGATCACGGATGCCTCTCTCCAAGGCTGGGGAGCGCACTTGGGATCCCTCCAGATGCAGGGTCTATGGTCATCAAAAGAAAGGTTGTACCACATAAACATGCTAGAATTGAGAGCGGTCCATCTGGCTCTCAAAGCCTTCCTCACATCACTGCAAGCGAGCTCCATTCTAGTACAAACGGACAATACCACCACAATGTACTACCTGAACAAACAGGGAGGGACTCTCTCACGGACCCTGTCATTGGAAGCCCAAGCTCTGTGGCATTGGCTCCTAGCAAGGAACTTATCTATCACAGCAGTTCATCTGCCGGGAGAGCAGAACTCGCAAGCGGACTCTCTCAGCCGGCATTTTCAGGACCAGCAGGACTAGGTCCTCAACGACGAAGTCGTCGAAGACATTTTCCAAGCATGGGGGCGTCCCAGCATCGACCTATAAGCAGACGAAGAAAACACCAAATGCTGAGACTTCGCCTCAAGGTTTTACCGACCAAGGTCGAAGGGGAATGCCCTTTTGCTGAACTGGTCAGGGGCATTTGTGTACGCCTTTCCACCGCTGCCTCTCATTCCCAAAGTAGTGGCCAAGCTGGTACGCTCTCACACGAGAATGATCCTGATTGCACCGGACTGGCCGAGACAATGGTGGTACCCGGACCTCCTGCACATGTCGGAGTGTTCACACAAGAGACTGCCGTGCAGACCGGACCTGCTGTCCAAGATGAACGGGAAGATCCATCACCCTTGCCTTCCATCACTGAACTTGGCAGCATGGCTCCTGAGGTCATCCAATATGGTCATTTAGGGTTACCACAAGACTGTATGAACATTCTAAAAGAGGCTAAAAGACCATCCACTAGGCATTCCTATGCTTGCAAGTGGAAACTTTTTTACCTATGGTGTGTACAAAACAATTGTAACCCCATTAAGGGTCAAGAAGAAGTCATTTTACCTTACCTACTGCATCTTGCTAAGGCAGGCCTAAAATTTCCTTCCATAAAGGTGCACCTTGCGGCCATTACTGCATATAGGCGCTCACCCACTCAACCATCTTTTTTTCGGTTGCAAGCTGTGAAGGATTTTTTACAGGGTCTGAAAAAGGTCTACCCTCCGATACGTCCTCCTTCAACTCCCTGGGAGCTGAACCTTGTACTATCTAAATTGATGGGTCCACCCTTTGAACCTATCCACAAAGCAACCTTGCAACACCTTACGTGGAAGGTAGCTTTCCTGGTCGCAATCACGTCAGCTCGCAGGGTGAGCGAAATTCAAGCTCTCTGCTCAAGAGAACTGTATACAGTTTTCCACCTCAATAGGGTAGTTTTAAGAACACACCCCTCTTTCCTGCCAAAAGTGGTCTCAGATTTCCATGTGAAATAGTCTATTTCTCTTCCAACCTTTTTTCCCAATCCCTCCACTCCTGCTGAGAGGGCTTTACATTCACTCGACCTGAAAAGGGTTTTAAAAATCTATCTAGACCGGTCTAAACACATTCATAAGTCTGATCAACTATTTGTAAATTACGGTTCGATCAGAGCAGGCTTTCCAGCTTCGAAAAGATCCATCACCAGGTGGATAGTGTCATGCATCAGGTTAGCGTACCAATTGGCGCAGAGACCTCTGAGGTCCACTCCCAGGGCGCATTCCACGAGAGGAAAGGCGGCTACGACTGCTTTCCTTCTTAATGTACCGATCTCTGAGATATGTAAAGCGGCAACTTGGAGATCTGTCCATACATTTACGAGGCACTATTGTCTAGATTCAGACACTAGAGCAGACACCCAAGTAGGCCAGGCCTCCTTGAGGAATCTGTTCAATAACTGATTTCTGCATTGGTTTTGTATTTTGATGTGCATTCTCGTTTGCCTGCAGGCGGATATTGGGCTTGCTATTCTGTTCAGTGCTTATGACTATTGATGAGGATCCCCTAGAAGAGAAGGATAAGTTACTTCCCTGTAATCCTAGTTCTCTTCCAGGGGTATCCTCATCAAAGTCATAAGCAACCCACCCGCCTCCCCAGGCAATTGAGAATGTCTGTTATGTTAAAAGTATATCTTTGTGTCCTGACCTTCGGGTCTCCGCAAAGAACAACTGACCTAACTGTCACCCCTGAGGCATGATGGGAAGCTAGGGGTCATGGCTGCCTTAAAGGCACGCTGCCAGTTTTTGTAAGAAAATGCTTTCATTTTCTATGCTATTGGTTTACAATGCAGCCTGTAGGCTAACAATGTCTGCTTTATTTGCAGGGTTTTCTTCATGAGTTTTACTCATTAAAAACAGAGTTCAAGTGCTACTTGCCCTCTTGTGTTTTTATATATTTGCAAATGCAGCTTTGTATGTGTTATTACATTGTTTAGCCTCCTAGATGGGAGCTGCATTGGTATGAGAAAAAATGATATATATATATATATATATATATATATATATATATATGTATATATATATATATATATATATAGCTGTATATATATGTTTTTCATATATCATTTTTTATTATTTCCGGGGTCCCCGCACATGGGCGGGAATATTCAGTGCTTATGACTTTGATGAGGATACCCCTGGAAGAGAACTAGGATTACAGGTAAGTAACTTATCCTTCTTTCAAGCCCCTGTTATCCAGAGACCTTCAAGGTCATCAATGTTTATAAATTGTGGCTTAGCCTTCCACTCGGACAGCCCCTTATGGTAAATTATCTGAACAATTATGGAAAGCAGCTGCAAATGTAACTGCTGAAAGCCATTGAAGCCAACAGAGTTGGGCTAACATTTTGCTGGCTCAGGCCTGCCACGAACTGTCCACCATGTTCTGAATCTTTTGTAAGCCACACTGAACTTTTGTTTGTAGCACCTACAAAAAGAATACCTCGGTCATCCAGTCTGAAGACTATAATGGTTCTACCTAACTGGGCTTTTAACTATTAGATCAGAACGGGATGCCATTTCCTCCTCACTTGAACATGATGACCGCAGTTCTCTGTATGCTAAGCTCGCACTCCAGCTTAATTTCAAGTATTGTGACCTTGTGGAATAGGTTGATACTTGAATGATCTAGCCACCAGGAGTTAAGATTTGACTAGTTTATAAATCGAGGACATACATCTAACCAATAAGAATTCAGTTTGTTGATGTTAAGAACTAACCAGTCCTCTCACATCCATTTCTGGATTATGTCCATCAAGCTAGAGAGTGCACAAGACTCCACTTCAGTTTCTAAACATGGAAATAGCAACTCGTGTATTAACCAAATATCTTGAAACCAGCTTCCCTGTTTAGCCAGAATGTGCAGTCGCTTCAGGTGGATATTAAGCAACACAGAGGTTTTGGCACCATAGTGGAGCTCAACATATAGTCTACAGCATCAGGTGGTTCTCCGACCACGTGCATTTGGAATGTTCGAACTGTAATAAGGGACTTGAAGAAAATCTGCCCACAAGTCAATTTAAAGTCTAAAAATGTTCATTAACAAAAGAAAAATATAAATGTGAATCATAGAAACAGATAACCGGATCCTCAGCACCCCAAATAAGCATAAGCAAATTTATGGGTGTTCATATACTGGACGCCAGTTGAGATCATGCTGAAATAAAGGAGTTACACTGGTGCAGAATTCTCAGGTCATGAGAAAATGCACAAACTTTCAAATAGAGTAATCTAACCTATTGTTGCTAAGCAAGTAATCTTAAAAAAAAGAAATTTCTGAAGAGGGGCTTTAAACTTCATGGACAAGTACAAATTAAAGGCATGGTTAGCATTAAGCAGAAAGATGGCTACAGCAGTTGGAGTAACACTAACACAAACATTTTAAAACCCCACAGACTCAAACCATCTATGGGGCACTTACTTGTTTCAGACGATTTAGTAAAGTGCCGTAATCATTAGTTATTGGAAATAGGTCTATCAACACAAGCTGTGCATCTTTACCTTTCCCCGGAATTTCTAGCAGCCTCCTCTCTTATGTCCAACTGTGTTGTTTCCTTAAATCCTTATCCTCCAGTTGCTTGGATAGTTGCCTGGTTATCATCTACTCTAGGACATTCATGAGGTTTCTGTCTTAGATCTATAGCTTGCTGTTTCTGAGTGGGACATCGATTATCTATTATATTTTTTTGTTGTGATAAAGGGTACCTGGAGTATGTTTCAAATGCTTCTGTTGGACTTGTTCTTCATGAAGCAAGCTATTAATAATCTCATGTAGTATTGGTGAGAGCACTTGGCGAAGCTCTTTCATCGAATGAGATGGTCAAGGATCAACCTGGCATTGTGTATCAATCATGCCAGTAATGATTTCCAGCTGCTCACCAGGAGTCGGCTGTGTTAATGAAAAAAACAGGAGGAGAGAGGCACTCAGGTTTTATGTCCATTTCAGAAGCCTTACATGAAGTTATCATGCTGCTACCTTTTTAGGTCGAGCCTAGCGCAGCGCGCATGCGCTGCTCTGTGGGAAGACTTCTTGTAAGCACTCCCAACTTCCCACAGACTTCTCCGTGTGATTTTGTTCACACCCACGCATTTTATTGGCCATTGCGTGTGACTTTCAAAAATGAAAGCACGCAAATGGCCAAAGGCGGGGGTATGTCCCGCCTTTTCTGTAAACGTTCACTCCCATGGCCTATGGGTCTCGGGAGCGAGCAGCGGCGCTCAGTGTGCCAGCTACATTCCAGGATCAGGTTACTAATTAACCCAGCGCGGTTGCTTTCACTTTCGCGACTGCGCTTGTTTAATTAGCAGCCTGCGCTCCATGTGTGCACCCCCTCCCACCGAGCTCTCCCACACAGCTGGTTCGGCACAGTCGCTGCGTGGGAAGAAAATAAATCACATTACAGATGACTGCCCTATTTAGAAGGGACGGCAGCGCCTGAGGCGTCGCTCCCCAACGAAAGGCAGAGGCGGTGGTGTTCCCTGAGGCTGTTCCTCGCCGTGGGACATCAGACCACACCGCTGCGGGGAATGTCCCCCTGGAGACCCAGGCTGCGGGGCGCACCTCCTGCGCTTGAGGGACTGGGACTGCGGGCTAAGCAGGGCCTCGAACTCCATGGGCCGCTTCAGAGTGGCACCGCACGCCATGTCCGCAGCTGCTTGCACAGCAGCAGCCCCCCCCTCGCTGCTCCCACTGGTGCGCCCCTGACTACCCCTTAACCCGATTGCCACCTAAACCAAACTCCGCATTGAAACCCTCCTCCCGTTCCTCTGTGCGTCACCCCAGGCCAAACACCCGGTCTGTGGCACTCCGAGAAGACCAAATCATCTGTGCAGTATCGCCGTATGTTGAGCCGCTCCAAAGTCGGCAGGTCCGCGCATAGGGCCACTTTGCTTCCCCCTAGGTCCCCGCATTTGCTTACGGTTGCCCAGAGGGCCCCCGTTGACCAACTTGCAACTCCCCAAAATTCATCCCGCATCCCGAGGCACCGTCCTCCCTCACCAGCAACACCCCCCCTCAAGCCCTTCGCCTCGCCCACGCCAAACCCCACCACACTTCACAGCCACCCGCACCCACCCCCTGGAATCAACCCCACCGTGCCCAGACTGATCCTTTTGTATGCTCAACCCAGCGCCAAGCCTGTGGTAAGCACCACAACTCCCGTCCTGCAACCCCAGGATGTGCACCTCCCCACCCAGATCTCCCCCAATCCTGACCGCCCTTGGAGCCCCGCATGATACCCACGAATTGCAACCTTCAAACCACCACCAAGCCAGCCCCAGAACCAACACCCCAGCCCTACTACCCTCACACATCATCCACCTATTCTCCCGCATATTGCTCCACTCCTGCTGCCATATGAACCTTTAGCTGGGGGCAATGCAATCCCCATTCGCGCTGCTGCTGTGCCCGCACGGTGGCACCCGTGCCAAACATTGGGTGTTGCCACACCCCACCATCCACTGTAATTGTACCCCACTCCTCACCCCCAAAACTCCGCAACACATCCCTGCGCGCCCGTCAATACTGACGGCCCAGCCGCAAACCAGGCCCAGGCTGCAGCACGCATCTCAATCTCCCTCTCCTGTTCAACGACACCCCCCCTCCCCCCCTCCCTCATATGTTTTCCTCGCCTTCACTGCCCGACCCCTGCCCGCAGGGCAACGTCACTCACAGCAGCTGCAACGTCACTCGCCACCCCATGTGTTTTTTCACCAAAATGCACAGCATTTTATTTCATAAACCTTCTTTACATTAAATACGGAAATTGAGCACTTTAAAATGGCTGCAAGCGTATCGTGTAGCGGATGCGCCCCGGCAGGGCCAGCTACTGCCACCAATTTACATGGCTTGCAGCATGTTCCGTTTCCAAGCTTCAGTGGGAAAGGTGCTGGTAGCACTTAGCAGCCACTAACCCGAGAACCCGTTCCGTTTCTGCCGGTCACTTGGACAAGATTGCAGACATGATGCTGTGCGTGGTTCGGCGAGTCCATGTATCCGCAACAAGCAGCGTTTCTTATCGCTCTACAAGGATACTAGGGGCAGCAGCAGGGCGACCTGGGTCCTACCAGAAGGATATCCCACAGGCATACAGGTTACAACAGCCTGACCAGGACTAAAGAACCCCTCGTCCTTGCTCGCCCAGGAGCAGCCACCTGGTTAGATTTCACTATTGTGTTTTGTTTGCACTGATAAGATGACGAACTGTCCAGCTTGAGACACGTTTTTATTATGTTGGTTGCATATATGTATTCACATCATTCCTTTGGACGGCCTCCTCCTCCCCCACTCCCCCCCATGAACCCTGTAACCCGACCCGTCTTTGCCTGTTCCATCTATCCAACTTCGCGCCCAAACTCCCCACACCCCACCCGCTGACCACGCTCATTGATCCCTCTGTAGCCCTCCTAAATCTTCACAGATCGCCCCATGTTAGTGGGCCGAGCCCGGCAAAACATCTATCCTCTCTGAATGGCGACCAAATTGGCTCAGTGCCATTTCCCAGCATTTGCCCCTACCTGACCTGCATTGACAAGAGGGTGTGCCGTCCTCCATGCGCGCCGCTGCATGGTCCGCCAGGTGGCACCTGGGCCAAGCCTCGGGTGCAGCTGCACCCCTCCGCGGAACTGCACATACTCCCCCCGCTACGCTCCATGCCCTGTCACCTCTGAAGGCGACCGTCTGCCCTGCACCACCTGCGCCAACCACCCTCGGCCCTCCCCGCATTTTCCCACTGCAATACACCCCTTCACCCTTCCCCAGACAGCGCCCGACCCCCCGCCCATGTCTCCCGCGCGCCCGTAGGAATTGCAACCAATCCAACCGGCCTCAGAAGGATGAAAGGCTGAGGGCATGAAGACTACATAACTCATGCATACGTCCCCTCCTGCAAGCCCCCCCCCCCACCCCCCCAGTCCTCTTTCCCGTTGCTCTTGAGCACCGCTGCTTCCCAACCGCGTCCAGGCCCCACCCTTCGCCACGGCTGCAAAAGGTCCCTTAGGGTTCAGACTACCTTTGGTGCAAGCCTGGGTAAACTGTTTCCTGCTCCAAGAACTCCACCTCTTGCTGTTGGTGGTCAGCTGAGAGTGCGGTGAGTGACGTATAGAAGAACTGGCTTTCCCCTTCTGCACTCGCCCGGCTTCGGTATGACATATATCGCGTGTGGTGTAAGCCCGCGCAGATGCATGGCAGAGGCTAAGTGTTAACTACCAAGTTTCTACATTGCCCATGAAATGCTTTGGAGGGGAAGGGACGCTAACACTCTCGGTTTGGGATCTAAGCCGTTCCTTTGCAAAAGTACTCGCGTGCCTTCTCCAACCCCGATCATTCTTAGAAGCAAAACATCCCCAGGTAGCTTTTACCATTTGCTGTGTTTATGGAACTTGCATTGCTCACTCTGAACGCAGTCCTGTCCATCTAATTGTTCCTTTGGAAAGTAGCAGAGAAAGGAAATGGGTAGATCTCAGAAGAACGATATGCACAGGATTGCGGTGCTAGTGGAGAGTGTAGAGCAGCTCCCTGAATCCTCTCACTATGCGTGCAGTTGTAGCCAAACCTGCAATCACCTCGAGAGCAGAGGACCAACAACCTTCCCCCCTTATTCCACCGGCCTGCCCATACTATGCCTGCGTGAGGCGATGAGCCCCGCCCCCCCCACCTGCTGGCACCGTGATCTGCGCTACCCCCCTCCCTGTGTACCTCGCCCTCAGCACTACCGGCCCCCATCAGCATACCCGTCCTCCGTTCTGCTAATCCTTTCCAGAGGCATCAGAAGCAGACCGGCTGGCTGAGACACTCTTGGTACTTAGCGAGTCTGTTTTATTTTCAACCTTTCTTCTGCCAGCCTGTTAATTCACAAATGCATGAAGACAAGGGGGAAGGTAAGATTCTTCCTGTTAACCTTGCTAAGCCATGGGCCGGATATTGAAGGAGGGGGTAGGGGTAGATCCGGGGCGGTCTGTGGGCTTATTTTTCACTGCAAGAGAAACGGGAAGAATAAAAAAATGTCCAGCTATCGCAACAAGAATTTTAGATTCTATTAAGACACGGAGGCGAGGATTATGCTTCTCAATTTCTTTACTACTCAAAACAGCAGCCAATGAGAAAAAAGTAAACATTACAATATACTACATATCCCATGAGGCTTTGAACCACGCCTCCTTCATCAACTAATAGTAACTGAGGTTAGCGTACAAAATAACGAGGCACCATCTTGACTACCTCTTTCTTTGCAAAAAGCAGTTCTTTGAGTGTCCGAAAACAAAACAATGTTCCTGGCTCTCAACGGAGAGCAACAGCAGATCAGGCTCCCAACGAAGAGCAACTCTCAACAGGTCCCAGGCGAGACAGCCATCCTCCAACAGCGAGGAGATCCATGCCATGAAGTATCTTAGAATCAATTCTGTTTGGAATCCGTTCCTGAAATCAGAAACAAGTTTGAAAAATACGGAACCAAGAAAGGCTTGATATCTCAGGGTGGGAAAAAAATAACATCACATTATGAATCATCCTACAACATTAATTCTTACCTGTCCCAACGGGTGGGATAATCCTCGCCTCCGGGTCCTTAATAGAATCTAAAATTCTTGTCGCGATAGCTGGAAAATGTTGTATTCTATGGCAGGACCGGATGCTCCGATTATGCTGGTTCAAAGCTGACCAACCACAACAGAAGAAACATGAGTAATAGGTTTATAATAAAATATTTTAAACATTGAGTCCGAAGACCAATCTGCAGCTTTTAAAATATCTTCTAAATGAGAACCCAAAATATAAGCCTTAGAGGCCATAGCGCCTCTGGTGGAATGCGCACCATACACAGAAATGTCAATCCCTGCTTCAGCCATCACCCAACGTGCCAAGGTGGCCGCTGAAACTGGACGAAAAGGTTTCTGAATTGCCAAAAGCAATTGCCCCAAAGGGTCCGAACTATGAACTAGTGTACGTTCCTCATATACCTTCAATCATTTTAAAACACATAATTTGTCATTATGAGGAAAAGCAGGATACTCAACTGAACGTGACATCGTCTTAGTTCTTCTAGAAATGAGGAAAGACACACCCTGGGGAGTGAAAATCCTTCCTGGCAAGTCTAAAGAATGAACATCAGAAACTCTTCTACAAGAAATCAAACACAATAACATAGTAAGTTTAGCAGATAATTGTTTTAGCGATAAATCTTTGTTGTCTGGCCAAGATTCTAATAAAGAAAGAACTTTAGAAACATCCCATAACGTAGTGTATCTGGGACGGGGCGGACGAGCAACTCTGATGCCCTTCAACAACTTACACACCAGAGGATGCATTCCCACTGGTTTTCCATCGATGTATTCGTGTCCAGCAGAGATAGCTGACCTGAAGTTATTAACAGACCAATAAGAAAGACCTGATTCAGCACATTCAGATACAAAATCTAATACTTCCTTCAAATCAGATCCCACAGGATCCACCTGTCGTTGAAGGCACCAACCCATCCATCGCTTCCATGATGCAGAATATCGTTTGCGGGTGGATGAAGCCCAAGCCTGTTGTATAAACTCGGCAGCCGCCGATGAAAGGCCCTCAATTCGTCTCGTGTCTCCTGAGAGCGTCCAAACCATGAGGGACAACTGATTCTGTAGGACCAGAGGATGAGGGGATCCCACTGGGTCCTGGAGTAGCATCGGAAATACAGGTAGTTGAAAGGGTAAATCCACTGACAATTCCAACAGTGTCGGAAACCACGACTGAGTCTTCCATACTGGTGTGACCAACACCAATGACGTCTCCTGTCGACGGACTTGGGCTGCCACTCTCGGAATTAGTGCGAAGGGAGGAAAAGCATAGGTTCGAGGCATATGAGCTGCAGAATACATACTTGTGCATAGATCGCCATCTGGTGGTGGGCTCGGATGTTTGCAGTTTGTTGTTGTCTTGGAAGAAGTCTTTGTAGTCACGAGATAGGTGACTCCTCCCTTGGACGATAGTGCGCATGGGCATCGACTCCATCCTCAGATTGTTTTTTTCCGCCATCGTGTTCGGATGTGACTTGCTGCGCTCCGGTTCGGTACCATGTTTCCAACCCTTTTCGACGCGCAACCCATCACCACTCGATGGTATTGTTTTGTTTGCGTGCCCTTCGACGCACTAACTTCAAAATCCTCTATTCCGGTCGTCGACGCGGGCCGCTGGGCCTATCGGCGCCATTCGGGCCTACGGCTAATGGAAAGGACTCCATTTAAAAAATGCCCCCAGTGTGGAGCTAAATTTCCACACAGTGACCACCAGAAGGTCTGCAACCTTTGCCTCTCGCCAGAACACGAAGAAAAGGATTGCCAAGCCTGTGCCTCTTTTCGCTCCAAAAAGACTATCCGTGATCGCCGGGCTCGACGACAAGTTATGGCTCAACAGGCTACACCGGCGCCACACGACATCTTCGACGAAGGCCCCGATGTTCCAGAGGCAGAGGATTCAGAGGAGCTCGACATAGTCTCCAAAGCTGACGACTCCGACTCCGATGACCACATCAATCCAGGTCAACGAGTGAGTACAAACATCCATGCCCCTGCCCCACCAGATAAACAAAGCTCCGGTCAAAACTTCGCCTGAAGGCCTTAGTCGAGACCGAGGAAAAACTTCAGAAGCCCCGCCTCCGGGCCCGGCTCCGAAGACAAAAGAAAAGCCTTCCGGTAGCTCGGGACAGAGCAAGCCGCATATCAGTACCCATAAGACACCTTCGGTACCGAAATCAGGGATACACCCTATTCCCGTTACGTCCAAAAAGGCCTCGGTATCAAACCCTTCGGCACCGAAAGACCATAAGGCCTCGGAACCGAACAAACCCCGAAAACCTTCGGATCCGAAGAAAATTCCCGACTCGGCGCCGACGTCGAAGCCAAAGGAGCACAAGACCCCTCCTACGGCTTCAGAGTCCAAATCAAAACCACGTTCAGAACCGAAAAAATGGGCACCGAAAGGAGACAACAGGCAGGAAGAACTTTTTCGACCAGATCCTCTCGATCCAAAACAAAAGACTTTATATGTGGACCCTAAAACAGGCCATATTGTCAGTCACCCAACAAAGAAGAGGAAATCCGATACCTCACACTCTCCTGAGGTGCCTGTGAAGAAAAGAGACTTTGCAACTTCACCCATAAGACCCTCTTCTCCTATTCTTCCTACCAAATCTTTGTCTCCTACACACTCTCCTACACACTCTCCTACACACTCTCCTACACACTCTCCTACACACTCTCCTACACACTCTCCTACACACTCTCCTACACACTCTCCTACACACTCTCCTACACACATACTTCCATACTCACCCTTACCACCACAGGATGAGGATGATCTAGGGGACGGGGGTGGACACGATAAGGACCCTTTAGATGACCCTGATGATACTACTACACCACAGGATACATGGGATGATTACAACAATCCCACAGATCATCCAGACCTTCCTGATCCAGATGTATACCCATCTAGGCCATCCCCCCCAGATGACAATATAGGATTTAGTCAGCTCATTAATAGAGCTGCGCAATATCATGGCGTTGAACTCCATTCAGACCCCATGGACGAAGCCTTCCTACTTGACACATTTGCTCAGTCACAAAAAACAATACATACATTGCCCATGCTTAAAGGTGTGATTAAACATGCACCAGACATATTTAAAGACCCTGTTAGGACCAGGATCCTCAATCCTCAAATTGATAAAAAGTACAAGCCTGCAGGTAACGATCCAATTGACATTAAAGGACAACTCCCTTTAGATTCTTTGGCAGTCTCCAACGCAAGAAAACGTGCTAATTCCCAAACCTCTGGTGATGCTCCACCTCCGGACAAAGAGTCTAAACTGCTAGATGCATCAGGTAAACGAGTTGCCTCCCAAGCAGCCAACCACTGGAGATTAGCTAATGCACAAGCATTGCTTGCCAGATACGACAGGGCTCACTACGATGAGCTTGAAGATCTTATCCAACATTTACCTGACCAATACAAAGCCAAGGCCAACGATCTGGTCCAAGAGGGCAAATTAATTACCAATGCATCCATCAAATGTGCCCTCGATGCAGCAGACACCGCATCTAGATCTCTTAACACCAGTGTCTTACTTCGCAGACATGCATGGTTGCGCATTTCTGGTTTTAAACAAGAAGTGCAAACAACTATCTTAAATCAGCCGTTCGATCAAGAGCACCTCTTTGGCCCAGCTGTGGATACAGCTTTGGAGAAAATGAAAAAAGACAGACACTGCAAAATCTATGGGCGCATTGAAGTCTCAAACACCACGAGGTTCCTTTCGTCGCTCCTTTTATAGGGGTGCATCCAAAAACATTAGCACAGACACTTCCTCCACCTACAAGAGTCACACACAAACATCACCTAACAAGCCATATTTCAGAGGTGGGTACAGAGGAAATAATAAGGGTAGAGGTCGAGGTAACAATAACCGAACCTCCCCTACTACCAAACAATGACTTCCCTCCTCTCCCTCCAGACCATTCCACTCCGGTCGGAGGAAGGCTCTCACAGTTCCTACCTATCTGCAACTCCATCACTACAGACAGGTGGGCAAGACAAATTATCCAGTATGGTTACTGCCTGGAACTTACCGCAACTCCCCCAACCATACCGCCCAAACAACGTCCAATGTCCACGGAACATCTAACGCTCCTCAAACAAGAAGTTCTCTCATTTCTTCAAAAGCATGCAATAGAACCAGTTCCCCTCCAGCATCAAGGCACATGGGTTTACTCCCTTTATTTTCTCATCCCCCAAAAAGAAGGTACTCTCAGACCAATATTGGACCTCAGACCTTTGAATATGTACATAGAATCAGACCATTTTCACATGGTCACCCTTCAACAGGTCCTCCCACTGCTCCAGCAAGGCGATTTCCTTGCCACTCTAGATCTCAAGGACGCCTACTTCCATATTTCTAATCACCCTGCTCACAGGAAATATCTAAGGTTCATAGTGGACGGTCAGCACTATCAATTCAAGGTCCTCCCATTCGGAGTGACCACAGCACCCAGAGTCTTCACAAAGTGTCTGGCAGTAGTAGCCGCCCACTTGCGAAGACAACAAATTCATGTCTTCCCATACCTGGACGACTGGCTCATAAAAGCCAAGTCATACAGCCAGTGTGTTCACCACACTCTCCAAACAATTCACTTGCTTCACGACTTGGGGTTCACAATAAACCTCACCAAGTCGCATCTTCTGCCGTCCCACATACATCAGTATCTAGGGGCCACAATGGATTCTTCCAAAGCCCTGGCATACCCCAATCCAGTCAGAATAGCCAGTATGCAAACCCTCATAACAAAATTTCAACCTCAACACTCGCTACCAGCTCGAGTGTTTATGCAGCTAATAGGAATGATGGCCTCTTGCATTTTCATAGTACCACATGCAAGGCTTCAGATGCGCCCTTTACAAGAATGTTTAGCACGTCAGTGGAACCAGGCTCAAGGGCAAATTTCAGATCTGTTGTTGGTGGACAGCCGCACTCATCGCTCTCTGCAGTGGTGGAACACACAAAACCTTTCCAAAGGGCGGCCTTTCCTAGACCCAGTTCCACAGATAGTGCTAACAGCGGACGCATCGCTCACCGGCTGGGGAGCCCATCTCCTAAACCATACAATTCAGGGCAACTGGACCCCTCAACAAAAAGGGCTCCACATCAATCACCTGGAGTTACTGGCAATCTTTCTCACATTAAAATCATTCCAAACACATCTCATCAGCAAAACTGTCCTTGTCTGAACAGACAATATGACAGCAATGTATTCTATACAAAAACAAGGGGGAACACTTTCTTTGCAGCTTTCTCAACTAGCGCAAAGCATATGGAAATGGGCCATCCCACAAAAGATATACCTTCTAGCAGAACATCTTCCAGGGGTACACAATCAGATTGCGGATCTGCTCAGTCGTCAGACACAACAAATCCACGAATGGGAACTTCATCCACAAGTTCTTCTTCCGTTTTGTCAAATATGGGGCCACCCAGACCTAGATCTGTTCGCCACGCATGCAAACGCAAAATGCCCAACCTTTGCCGCCAGGTATCCACACCCATTGTCCAAAGGCAATGCGATATTGAACTGGTCAGGCAGATTTGCGTACGCTTTTCCGCCACTCCCGCTCATTCCGTTAGTAGTGCGCAAGCTCAAACAACAGTCTCTCAAGATGATCCTGGTTGCTCCAACATGGGCCAGGCAACCTTGGTTCACAACACTCCTGGAACTCAGTAGTTTCACACCAAAAGCTACTCCTCTCCCCAAAGCTTCTGACACAGAACCATGGAGAGATAAGACATCCAGATCCAGCTCAACTAAACCTAGCAATCTGGCTCCTGAAGTCCTAGAGCTCGGTTATCTTAACCTTCCACTGGACTGTATGCACATTATTAAGGAAGCTAGACGCCCTACTACTAGAGCTTGCTATGCAGCCAAATGGAAAAGATTTGTCATTTACTGCAATAACAACAAAATTGACCCACTAGATGCTTCAATTCAGAACATAATTTGTGATTTACTGCATCTACAAAGATGTAATCTGGCATACACATCCATAAGACTACATCTTGCTGCCCTTGCCGCTTACCTACAAAACAGACCACATTTGTCATTGTTTAGGGTACCTGCCATCATAGCTTTTATGGAAGGCCTTAAAAGGATAATTCCTCCCACAATCCCACCATCTCCAGTGTGGAATTTAAACATTGTCCTTACTAGGCTCATGGGTCCCCCATTTGAACCTCTACACAAATGCGAACTGCAGTTCCTTACATGGAAAGTAGCTTTCCTTGTCGCAATCACCTCTCTCAGAAGAGTAAGTGAGATCCAGGCTTTAATCATACAAGAACCATTCTTACAAATACATCATAACAAGGTGGTTCTTAGAACAAATCCAAAATTCCTTCCCAAAGTAATCTCTGCTTTCCATCTTAATCAATCTGTGGAATTACCCGTTGTCTTCCCAAAACCAGATTCCGTAGCAGAGAGAGCTGTTCACACACTTGATGTCAAACGAGCTATACTTTATTACATTGACAGAACTAAACCTTTTAGAAACACAAACCAACTGTTTGTAGCTTTCTCTCCACCTCATAAAGGAAACCCAATTTCCAAAGCTGGAATTGCCAGGTGGATAGTCAAATGTATTCAAATATGCTACCACAAAGCAAAACGCACATGAACAATTCCCCCTAGAGCGCATTCAACACGCAAACTAGGGGCTTCCATCGCATTCTTAGGGAACATTCCCTTAGATGACATTTGCAAAGCAGCAACATGGTCTACGCCACACACCTTCACCAAACACTATTGTGTAGATGTGCAGGCAAAACAACAAGCTTCTGTGGGCCAGGCTGTTCTTAAAACACTTTTTCAGACCACTGCAACAGATACAGGTAACCACCGCTAAGGGAGAGCACTGCTATACAGTCTATGCACAAGTATGTATTCTGCAGCTCATATGCCTCGAACAGAAAATGCTACTTACCAGTATGCATCTGTTCTTGGCATGTAAAGCTGCAGAATCTCATACGCCCACCCGCCTCCCCGGTACCTCTATCTGTTCCAGCGTTATCTTACTTAGATACATTACACATGGACATCTTTTCTGTTTCTTACAAACTCCATCATTTCCCTTCATGGCGAAAAACAATCTGAGGATGGAGTCGATGCCCATGCGCACTATCGTCCAAGGGAGGAGTCACCTATCTCGTGACTACAAAGACTTCTTCCAAGACAACAACAAACTGAAAACATCCGAGCCCATCACCAGATGGCGATCTATGCACAAGTATGTGATTCTGCAGCTCTACATGCCAAGAACAGATGCATACTGGTAAGTAGCATTTTCCTTCCTCTGAGACCCCCAATGTTGAAGGAACGCATCCGTTCCCACCGCCATCGGGTCCGGTCTCCAACTGAAAAAGCGTGGGAGTTGAGTATTGAGGCGGGAGGCAAAGAGGTCTATCATGCAAGGACCTCGCATACTGATGATCTCTATAAAAAGCGAAGGATGGAGTCTCCAGTCGCTGAAGTCTCTCAGAAACCTGGAGTTCCAGTCTGCTATCTGATTGTATGTGCCGGGCAGATATTCCGCTATCACACTGATCTTCTGTTCTAGGCAAAAATGCCAAAATTCTCTCGCAATGTTGGCCAACATCCGTGATTTCGTCCCTCCCAGGCGATTTATGTATCGCACCGCTGAAACATTGTCCATCCTGAGAAGGATGCAACAATTGCTCTTCAGAGGGGAGATCGACTTTATGGCAAAGGAGCCGGCTAACAACTCCAGACAGTTGATGTGTAACTTTAACTCTTCGGCGGACCATCGTCCGCCTGTGGCAAAGTCTCCACATCTTGCTCCCCAGCCCCATCGGCTGGCATCTGACTCTATGATGACGTCGGGAGAGGCTCCGAAAATGGTCTTGCCATGCCACGCTTCCATGTGCTCCAACCACCAACGAAGCTCCTCCTGAGCATCTGGAGACAGGGGAATCATGTGATCGTACGAATATCGCTTCTGAAGATAAAAGATTTTGAGTCGCTGCAATGCCCGGTAGTGGTGGGGCCCTGGGAAGATGGCCTGAATCGAAGAAGCCAGTAGGCCCACAATCCTCGCTAAGGACCTCAACGAGACCATCTGTTTCGACAAGGTGGAACGAATCTCTCTCTTTATTGATTTGATCTTGGACATAGGGAGGAGTAACTGGGCGTTGACTGAATCTATCTGAAACCCCAGAAAGTCCATTTGTTGCGTCGGAGTGGTCATTGATTTCTTGAGATTTATCACAAACCCTAACTCTTGCAACAGAGAGGTTGTCCACCATAAATGTGTGAGCAGAAGATTTCGGTCTTGAGCTAGAAGTAACATGTCGTCCAGATTAACGATCATGCGAACTCCCATCTCTCGCAGACGAGTTGACCACTGGCTTCAGTAGTTTGGTAAACACCCAAGGGGCTGAGGACAGACCGAAAGGAAGGGAAAGATACCGGTACCATTGCCCTTTCCATGAGAATTGAATACATTTCTGATTGGAGGGGCAAATGGGAACCGTGAGGTAAGCGTCCTTTAGATCCAAACAGACCATCCAGTCTTTCTCCAAAAGAAGATCTCTCAGAAGATGGATGCCCTCCATCTTGAAGTGTCTGTACACCACAAAAGGGTTGAACTCCCTGAGATTTAAAACTAATCTCTGACCTCCTCCCTTCTTTTGCACCAAGAAGACGTGCTGCAAAACCCGTCGGGAATGAAGGGTCCCCCGGCAATAGCCTGCTTTGCCAAAAGTTCCTGAAGCTCTGAGTCGATAAAAGCTTGCTTTTGTAGGGAAAAAAGGAGAGGAAAAGGAGGAGCCGATTGACAAGGGGAATCTGTTAATTCTATTTGATAACCCTGAACCGTGTGGAAGATCCAAGCATCCGTGGTTAACCTTGCCCAATTTGTCACAAAATGCAACAGTCTGCCCCCTAGGGGGATCATCGGAAAAATTGGCAGACATACCTGATGACTGGGTATCGAAGTTCTTAAAGCCCCTGTTGACGCCTCTGTTATACCGGCCTCGGGATCTTGAGGGATAGAAGCCGGCTTGATCCGGTTCCTGGGTATAACCTCTTCGTCGTGGGGCGAAGCCACGCTGGGGACTTGGGTTGTTGTAGCGGCTGGCCGAGCGTCCCCTGCCACGACCGACCCTGCCAGAGAGTGGATGGAAGACCCTCTTGAGCGAGGATTGCGATTTGTCCAAAGATGCAAAAGTATTGACGAATTTCGCTATGTCTTTGACAAAGCGTTCTCCAAAGAGCTGACCCTCAGCAAGAGGACCTGGTTCGGCAGAAGCCAATTCAACCAATTGCGGGTCGATTCGTAAAAGGACTGACTTGCACCTCTCCAAAGAAAGTGCGCAATTGGCGTTGCCGAGGAGGCAAATCGCTCTCTGGGTCCAGCCTGCCAGGACCTCTGGGTGGATAGCAGCCCCCGTCTCCTGTGCTTGAAGTGCTAGTTCCAGAATCTTTGCCAGGGGGCCTGAAACGTCCAGCAGCTTGTCTTGGCAAGCTTTAAGGGCGCGATCTATGCCCTTTTTGGGATCCTTCTCATACTTCTTTAGGAAGGTGGTCATAGAGGAGTCAATATCTGGTGTTATAGCAATTTTGTGGGCCAGGTCAGGACTGGGACATTCAGATCTGAGGCGGGCTCTGACGTCTTTATC
Source organism: Calotriton arnoldi (assembly GCA_963921515.1). Taxonomy (NCBI): domain Eukaryota; kingdom Metazoa; phylum Chordata; class Amphibia; order Caudata; family Salamandridae; genus Calotriton; species Calotriton arnoldi. Next base: position 3,427,581 of record CAWUFW010000442.1, on the reverse strand, counting down.
GAAGCTCTTACGCAGATGGGTCTGCATATATTTTGCCACTGCCGGGGCGGGAGCCCAGTCTGAAGAGCGGAGGTGGACTATATCTGAAGGGTCAAAAGAGAAAGGGGAAGGTTGGACGGGCGATGAGGAATGCTTGCGGTTCTTGGCGTGTTTGCGAGGACGTGACTCTTGAGAGGAATCTGTGTCGGTGTCCGTAAGGGGAACAGGGGCAGAGGGGGAAGGGTCTGGGGAAGAAAGGGCCGGTTTTACGTCATAATCATGTTCCTTTGAACTTCGTAACTTGGAATAGACTTGAACGTGTGGCCAGGGGAGACCAGGTGGCTCGGGGGGAGGGAGTAGGAGTGCCAGTGGGGGCAGGAGTATTACCAACTAATTGCTCCAGGCGTTCGGAAATAGGCAGTAAGGCGGAGGAGAGAGGACCTTATCCAACTTAGAATCTAGTCTCTTATCTACGAGAGCCTCCAAAGAGTCATCATAGTAAAAATCTTCGTCCTCTGCAGGACCATACGCAGCCAACTCCTCCTCATAGACTTCGCAGTCTGACATCGTGTGGAATGTATATCAAATATATACTCTGCTCAAATCCCCAGAGGGAAGCTTAATTTAATCTAACCCTATCTCGCAGTGAGAAAGTGTCGGTCAGGAGCAAATAGCTGGAGCAGTGGGGCCACAAAAGAGGTACCAACAGCCCTTGAAAATAGGACTAATGGAGGGTATTTTCTAAACCCTGCCTGCCTATTAGAGAAGGGTTGCGAAAAATTAAGTCCTGCAACTGCAGGTTAATAAGGAGTTAAATCTGACCCAAAACGCTGCAAAAATTGGAATGCCAAAGTTAACTGAGGCCCGGTACCGGCTCCGCGCACTGCCTGCTGCTTAATCCCCTGGTTGTGCCAGCCCGGGGAGAGGCGTCTTCCAGCGTGGTCGAGGGAGGCACTGCGCAGCGTGCACAGACGCATGCAGGCTCCCGAGACGCACCCAGGCCGCCCGATCGGGCTCCGATATGCGCCTCGCTCCCTGAGGGGGGGGGCGCCAACCCCAGCCCGAGTGCGAGACGCGCACTCACACGGGCAGATTCCTCGCGAAGCGAGTACTGAAATAAAGGAAAGAACTTAAATTCAAAGGCACCTACGACAGCGCAACACGCGCTGAGCGGGGAAAAACGAAAGTGGCAACACGCGCGCGGTGAGCAGAGCGCGGCTTCAGCAAAAGTATCAAATCGGTACGTTCACAATCGTATAAAACCAATTATTAGAAATAACATCAATAATACAACATCAATAATAATCAATAGACATGGGTCTAGCATGAACAAAATAATGAGGCACTTATCTTGACTGCGGAGCAGCAAAGAAAGAGGTAGTCAAGATGGTGCCTCGTTATTTTGTATGCTAACCTCAGTTACTATTGGTTGATGAAGGAGGCGTGGTTCAAAGCCTCATGGGATATGTAGTATATTGTAATGTTTACTTTTTTCTCATTGGCTGCTGTTTTGAGTAGTAAAGAAATTGAGAAGCATAATCTGAGCCTCCGGTCCTGCCATAGAATATTACCTGCTCCCTTGTCTTCAATCATTTACGAATTAACAGCAGACAAAAGAAATGTTGCAAAAATGAAACAGACTCGCTGAGTGACCAAGAGTGTCTCGGCCAGCAGGTCTGCATCTGAGCCTCTGGAAACTTTTAAGGCAGCTCTAATAACCGTGACTCCGGCAGAGCCCGGAACTTGCTAACTAATTATCTGCTAAGTGCAGGAAGCATTAGTCATCCACAGAGCACTGTAAAGGAAGCTGTAAACATTCTTAGTTCAGTGCCAGGACAAAAACGTAACAAAAAGTAACAATTCCATCTCACTTCACTTGCAGCCTTTAATCCCTTCAGTTGCACTGCACACTATTTGAACCTCTTTTAGAGGTTCCTGGTTCCTTTCCACATTGACCCGTTTACCTCCCTTTTCTCTACCAATTGTATCCTAAATACGAAGTAAATGTAAACGTGAAGTCTTATACTTCATTTTTCTTTTTTTTTTTTACTTATAAGGTCCCAAAGGCAAGACTTATTGGCTATGCCAATGCTTGTTTGACCTTGAATCTTGGATTACTTATTAACCTTTCCTATATTCCCTGCACCAAACCTGCATGCTCTTTCAGATATTGAATTGTGGTTACCTTTTTGAGAATGTTACTGAGTTCTTTTGTACTATTTCCTTCATCGAAAAAGCAAGTATTGTATTGTACTGTAATTTGTATGTAAACTATCCCTAAGTGAGATGCTGAAGCGCTTGCCTGCATAGGTAGCAGGCTACACCGTGTAGGGTGTATGATTGGACGGATGTTGTCTTTCTTTTGATCCTGTGTGGTAAGTGTTTGTGTCGTGCGTGAGGACCATGGAGATGTGGTTTTCGTGTTATGGGGCGCAGCTCTTAGCACTGTGATAGATTAAGTGTGAGACATAGGTGCACAGTTTGTTTTCAATAAGCTGTCCGCTTTGAACACTGCTGAAAGTCCGTTTATGGTATTTGTTATGTTCATAGATCACTTAACCTGTTACTGCACTGGGTTGTTCATTCTGAGATATTTTGTTTAAAGTTAATGGTCCTGAGCAGGCATGGGTTAAAGAAAGAAGTGGTGGAGAGATCTTCTGGGATAGAATTAGTTAATATCATCCCATATCTGATTGTCATTCTGAGGTATCAAGAAGCAGCCGTATTATGTAGCTAATCTGATCGAGACTTCTAGCCGCAGATTCCTTACCTTAGAATATCCCCAGGCATCAGACTGGATCCAGACGATTTTTGAGCAGTACCCCTGCATGCTCATAGGTGGCGTCGTCCGCTCCTGAAGTGACGTGCGTGCTACTTATATAGGCACCAGCCCCGGCACGTTCTTTCCTTTCCGCGCCAGACAGCGCTGATCCGGTCTGAGCTACCACTCAGTCACTTTTGACTGTCATTTTTCAGCATTTTGTCAAATTGTTTTGAGATATTTTTTCCTGGTGTGAGGAATGTCGCCCAAGATACCGTCTGGTTTCAAATCATGTGGAGCCTGTCACAGGCAAATGTCCATTATAGATCCCCACTAGGTGTGTTTGTGGTCCTTGGAATGGGACCACAACTCCAGAACTGCGAAGGTTGCCACAGCAGGCATCCAGAGGCGCTGAGGGAGCGGTCCCTCAAGCTCCTCGCCGCCGGAAGTCGGTCGACTCTGTGACGCTCGAGGTCCCGATCGTACTGAAGGTCCTGAGACCTCTCGCAGGGCCCTTCCCCCACGGTCGTTGTTGTATCTAAATCGTTGGGGAAATCGAGTAAGTCCCACAAACATAAGAAGTCAAAGAGGCACTCCAGGCTCAGCAAGTTGGAAGAACCTGAACCTGGGTCCACTCTGCGCTTCTCTGATTTTCCCGGAGATGGAGTGACTCCCGCCCAGTTGAAGGAGTTCTATGAGGCCATGTGCCTCATATTTGGGTGGCCCGGCTGCTCTGGAGCACCTGCGGGCCCCATGGGGGGGGGGGGAGGAGAAGGGCCCCTACTGGACCCCCACCAGTGGGCTCCTCTCTGAGTCATTTGAGCCTTATTGATCCCTTGCTGGATCCAGAGCGGAGCCACCAGTGAAACTAAGACCTTCCTCGGCGCCCGCTACAGTCCTGAGGCCCTTGGCACTGTTGACGCCACTAGGTGGAGCTGCCCCATTGTTATTCCAGGCTCTGACACAGAGCTGGATGGGCATCGTCCGACGCCAACTGAAGCGCCAACCGGATCCATGCTTTCCGGAGCATAGCCAGTGCCTTATTTGTTTGATAGGCCTGGAGAGGGAGACGAATGAGAGAGGGCTATGGCCCGTTATCGTTTCCAGCTCCCAGATGAGGACCGGACAACTGGTACAAGGTTAGACACCTCACCTGACATTGACCTGGTCTCTCCTCCTACTATGGCACCAGAGGAGGGAGCCTTTTTTGAAATGGTGGTGTGTAGGGCGGCTAGGGTCTTGGACCTTCAGTTGCCCACAGTGGTAGTCAAGGCAAACGTCTTGATGGAGTTGCTTCAGCCGAGAGTCTCACCTTCAATGAAGCCTCCTACCCTGGTCCAAGCCCTGCACATGGCTCCGGTGCTATAGCACGCCGCCATTGCCCCACTCCTAGGTACCCCAGTTTCCTTATTCAGCACCCCAGTTTCCTTATTCAGCACCCCAACCTGGAGAGCTTGGTGTTCCAAGCATCCACAATTAATCCGGGTGTGTTTTCTACCACTCCACCTGATAGGGAATCCAAGAGGCCGGATAACTTTAGTAAGAGAATCTTCTCTTCCGCCAGCCTAGGACTGCGGTGTAGGAAGCTGGCTCTTCATATAGTGAACCAAAAAGAGGTTCACCGTGTAGAGTCCAGGCAAACCCCAATTGGTTCACAGAGGCACAAATTACACCACAAATGCTCTCTTTATGTGGTGGTGTGGGTGGGCAGTAAGGCATGTCAGAGGGTAGTGCTAAGCATTTATTGTACACACAAAGGCGCAGTAAGTGAGACACACCCTCAATAAAGAAATGCAAAACCAATTTATAAAAATAACACAGATTTTTATAAGAAATTGAGATACCAACACCATCAGAATCGGGCAAGTACTTAACCAGATATGAATTTTTACAGGTTTCAAAAGTTCACACTTAGTGCAGTTTCTGGAGCGGTAATGTTATCCTATGGGGGGAAAACATGTACTACATTCGGACAATTGTCTGCAACTTACGGGACCGTTCTCCTGGACTTAAAGTGAGTATGGGGCAAGGTCCAGGACAGCACCAACAGGCCACCTCGGTCAGCACTGGGGCGGCCGGGTGCAGAGGTGCGTTTCAGCTTCAGGTGCCCCGTTCAATTCAATGGGTAACAGTTTGGTTAGAAAGAGGCTGCAAGCAGGGACTGGGAGACCAGTTTGGGTGAATCCACAGGGGGGGGGGGCTCAGTCCTTGAGATGCTATGGCACGTAGGGACTCTGTTGGTCCACTTCTCCTCGGGCTGTGGGGCTCAGGTCCAGTGGTGCTTCTAGGTGTCGAGTTCGCGCGATGGGAGAAACTCACGGTAATTGGTCCTTGCAAAATGAGGCTGCAGGCGGCGACTAGAAGTCCAGTCTGGCCAAACCAAAGGATGGGCTCAGCTCTTGAGGATCTCAGGACCCCATGGGCACCATCACCTCCCTCAGACTTGGGTTGTGGGGCTCGGGTGCAGAGGTATTTTGAGGCATAGGGTGACTGCTGTCGAAGGCTCACTCTGTCTTGGTTCTTGAGAAAAGGGGCAAACAGGACAGTTGGGCCACTCAATATGGGCCTCCCTGTCTCTGAAGTCCCTCGACGTGCAGGTCGGCCTGCCTCGGTGTTGGTGTCCGGGCTGGACACAACAAGCCTTGGTTGCTGCAAGGGGTCCGGTACCCCGGGTATTGGTGCTGTGCAGCTCCGGTCGGTTCTGGCGTCCCCACACTTGGAGGGAGGACAGATCTGACCTGTAGGAGCGCGGCAACCACTTCCTGGGCAGCTGCAGTGTCGGTAGTCCAGGTAAGTGGCAGGATGGTCAACCGGATCTTGCTTCTTTTGTGCCTGTGGCTGCAGGGGCGTAGCTCCTCTACTCCAAGGGAGGTTCCCTGGCGATTTGCGAAGCACTGGCAGCCCCCCCGGGTTTCTTGGAGTCTGCACAGTAGCAGGACCATTCAGTTTCTTCCACGATTGTTGGGGGCAACAGGCAGGCTGGCAGGTTTGGCGCAAAGTCAGTGGTTGCTCTTCTGTTCCTGTGTTTGCACTATTCGTTGTCCACTCCTTCTTGTTTGTCCATCAAAATCTGAGTTCCTGGTATCAGGGGGTCCCCTAAATACTCAATTTAGGGGCGTTAAGGGAATAAAGAGTAGTAGCCAATGGGCTACTTACCCCTGGGGTCACTACACCCCCTAGATCACCACTTCCTTTGGGTAGTGGGCATAACCCTGTCCCAGAGTTCCTAATTCCACCACACACAAGATGGTGGAATTCTTATCTGCGTGTTCACTTAAGGCTGCCCACTGTAGAGAGGTTTCCAGCCTGGCAGTGCAACATGCCTCCTGCATAGCTAATTTTCCTGCCTGTCATGGTGCCAAATGGGCCCAGGCAGTGGGTGGCCTTTCCCTTGTCTGGGGAAGCCTTGGGTTACATATCAAAGGCGGCAGAGGCCATTGAAGCCTCCTGCCTTGATATGCTGATTTACTAGCTTTCCGGGAGGAGGAGGTGTAAACACCTCCTGCCAGAGCAGGCATTGTTTCTGACCTCTCAGAGTGGGGTTCTCACCTCCTAGAGGGTCAGAAACTTGTCTGTGGTGGCAGGCTGGACTGGAGCAGTCAGCCAGCACACTAGAGGGCTAGTAGGGTTCAGGGGGTACCTCTAAGGTACCCTCTGGGTGCATGTATTAATAAATCCATCACTGTAATGAGTGTGGATTTATTATTATGAGGTGTTTGATACCAAACACTATATGTTTCAGTGAAGCAGTTTTGTAGCTGGGTAACTTGTTTTGACCAGTGTGCAGTAATACCTTAAGATGGCTTCCCTGCTCACTTGTAATATCCAGCAGTGGAACTAGACATTACAGCTGCATATCTGGTCATGCACATATGTCCTCACATGTGCTAGAATGCACCCTGCCTTAGGGCTCCAAAGCCTGCTGTATGGGTGACTTGCATATAGCCCATGCAGTGTCTTTGGCATGACACACAGGAGTGCGCCTTGCCATGTTTTCAACCATGGTTTGCACCATGACACGCAGCCTGTAATGGCAGTCTGTGTGGAATTTGTGTGTGGGTCCCTTAGGGTGGCATAACATATGCTGTAGTACCCATGCCCTAGGTACTATTTACTAGGGACTTACATGGATGCTAAAGTCCTTAGCCAATTGTAGAACAATTAGACATCACCTTGTTTTAGGGAAGAAGCACTGGCACTGAGGTCTGATCAGCAGGCCTCAGTGCCCTGTCTAGAAGTCGAAAGTCCGCATCTAGTAGCTAAAAAGGGGGCAAAAAGTGGGGGGACAACTGCAACAAAAGCCCAGTTTCCTACAGGCGGTCGTTGAACACCATGAGCCTATTGGGCCGTTTTTTCAATACGATTTGGGACTCATTGCGCAAGTGCTGCCTATAGTTTCTGAGGAGGCCCAAGCCATACTTACCCAGGCTGTTGCTAATCTGAGAGATGCAGCTAACTAAGTTCACCATAAGGTGTGGACTCGACACGAACGTCTCGCTGGGCAGAGCGCTTTAATCGCCAATGGCCTTGCGGGCCATGCCTGGCTGAGAACGCCTAGCTTTTCAGGGGATGTCCAGGCTTCCCTCATGGGCATGCCCTGTGATGGCTCTTGACTAGTTGGAGAGAAGGCGGATTCAGCACTTGAACACTTTAAGGATATCTGAGGTACGGCCAGTTCCTTGGGCTTGTCTATGGCCACTCGCCAACCCCAATCCGCCTTTTGTGGCCACGGAAGGAATCTCCTGCTGTGCCTATTCCCTCTGAGCCAACACAGCCAACAGGCTTCCCAGCCTTTTGATGGCAGAGGGCGCGGGTCCTATAGACAATATGGGACAGGTGGCCAGTGGTCGGGTAAGCCCCCTCCCCATCCTCCCTCCCAGCAGCCGCTACTTCCAAGCCTCTTTAGTTTGCCCTCCGACCATCATGGGCACCCAGTGGGGGGGGGGCAGGATATGCCATCATCTGTCCCCTTGGCGGTCAGTGACATCAGACCACTGGGTCCTACAGATCATCCAAAGGGGCTACTCCCTCCGCCCACTAACGATCTGCTGACTGAGTACCATCCTTCCTTGCTCCGTCAAGAAGTGCTGGCTCTCTTGGCCAAGATAGCCGTACAGAGGGTGCCTGCATTAGAAGTAGGTTGTGGTTGCTATTCCCGCTAGTTTCTGGTGCCGAAGTAGGATTTCGTCCTATCCTAGACCTGCCCCTTCTCAAGCTTCTTGAAAAAGGAGAAGTTCAAAATGCTCACTCTCTCCTAAGTTCTGATAGCCCTGGACCCGGGAGACTGGATGGTAGCGTTGGACTTGTAGGACTCCTATTTCCACTTCCCTGTTCTGCCTGCCCACAGACATTATCTGCGGTTCACGTGTGGAGAAGTGTGGCTCAATGGTTAGAGCGGCAGACCCTGATGCAGAGATCTGGCCCGGGACCAGGGTTCAATTCCCGCCTCGGCGGGTCTTGGGCTCAATTTCCTCGGACCTGATAATTCTCGCCTCGGTGCCTATTCTAATCATGGGTCCCACTCTGCAACTCTGGGCAATAGCTTGCTTAATCTCCACAACGGCCCCAACAGCGCTGGGATGCCTGGCTTCACCCTGGGGGTGCCCAGGAGTGGACATTTCACAGGGAAAAGCCAGGAAGGGTTCCACAGCGGTATGCGTACAGCTCCTGGACACCCCTTTGGGAGTATGGGTGCGCTTTACAAGTACAAATTTCATTTCATTTCATTTCATTTCACGGTGGACCAAGAGCACAATCAGTTTGCTGTGCTTCCTTTCGGCCTTTCCAGTGCCTCTCATGTGTTTGTGAAAGTGTTGGCAGTGGTTGCAGCTCATCTGCAGAGGTTGGGGGGTTCCAGTCTTTCCTTACCTCGACAATTGGTCGGGCTCGCCTCAGGCAGTCGTCTCCCACCTTCATACTATGGCGAACCTCCTCCACTTGAGGGAAGTTGTCCCTGACTCCCTCTCAAACGCTCCATTTCATCTGAGCCATTCTGGATACACTGCAGTTTTGGTTCTGTTCTCCCAAGCGGCCAGTCCAGGATATTCAGCCTGTGATTCGGATGTTTCAGCCTCCGTCTTGCATTTCGATGAAATGATTCTGGTGGGCCTCATGGCTTCCTGCACGATGCTAGTTACTCATGCCCGCTGGCATATGCAGGCTCTGCAGTGGGATCTTTAGTACCAGTGGATGCAGCATCAGGGGAATCTCTCTGACATGGTCCATATCTCAGACGGAACTGCAAAAGATCTACAGTGGGGGCTAACGTACCACGATTGGGTCTGTGGCAGGCCTTTCTCCTTTCCTCCCAGCCAGAGCTGAGTGTAGTGTCAGATGCGTCACTCCTGGGCTGGGGCAGCCACCTGAGAGAGGTGGAGATCAGAGGACTCTGGTCTTCGGCGGAGTCCGAACTCCACATCAACCTGTTGGAGCTTCAGGTGATTCACTTGCCATTGAAAGCCTTTCTTCTTTCAATCAAGGAAAGGGTGGTGCAGGTTTCACCACTGCCATGCGGTACTGCAACAAACAGGGCGGGGTCATGGACACTCTGTCAAGACAACCTGCGGCTCGGGACATGGTTGGAACATCAGATCATTTCACTGGTGGTTCAACACTGCGAACTATGCACAAGAAAACAGGACCTCAGTAAATAGGGGTGTACCTCCTATCACCTTAGTACCCAAAATCCCAACCGACTAGCAATAGTGTCTCATTCGGTCTCCTACAAATATCAAGAAGCTACGAATGTTTAGACAACCCAGAACACGAGCACTCCCGACTCACCTCAGAGTCGCGGGAACAAAACACTCTTTCGCTCTCACGTACTTGTCCACAATAAAAATAATCAAAGTCACGAAATAAGTTCAAAATGTTTATTTTGACTATAGTGATTCATAAAACAGTATGCGAACCACAACTAGCAGCAAAATGCATAAGGCAAGAATCATTAGCATTGTTACAATACCATAGAATACAAAAGGAGTCGTCATTTTATAAAGACTGTGAAAAAGGCAAAATAACTGGGCCTAATCACCCTCCCTTGGTAGTAAGAAGTTATTTTATATAACAGAAGATCTCTAGGCGTTATTAGCAGACCCCTACCTCAAAGCTTAAACGCAAAGGTTTACATCATAGGAACAGCAAAGCTCAGCTCCATGGAACGGCTTTCTTAGAGTGTGTTTCAAAAACATGCAACAACGTTATATCAAAGCTTGATTCTTCCATATTGCAGCTGTTGGTAACATGTTTTGTCTAGGTAATAGGGACTGACCAGAACAGAATAACAAGAGACATTGTTGACCGACCTTGCACATTATGTTCAGACAGAATTGAAGGAAAGCTGAGAATGTGAAAAACAATCAGTTATCATGTACAGGATAGAGGCAAAGTGTCGCGAAAACAAACTCTTAGCAGAGGCGTGCGCAAAGCAGCAGCATAGGGCAAGCAAAACTCATGCTAACTTAGCAATGTCGACAATGTATCTAAGGGCTACATAACCCCATATAACACCCTCCCCTGGTAAGTCAGTAGGACATAGACAGAAGAACAAAAACAGAGTTCAAAAGTCAGGCATTGTTTAAAATATTGGTGAGGGACTTTCAAAAAAAAAAACGAATCAAATAAAAAAGGGAAAGTTCTAAGAAAAAGCTAAAGGCATTTTGAGCTTGAAAAAAGAGTCTGTATTGTAGACAGTGGAGTAGGGACGACCCTAGTAGTCAATTCATGAAGGTTTGGGTGCAAAGGAATGCAATTCCCTCCAATAGGTCATCTTTATCATTGGTAGAAAAAGCGATGACATCCAATTTAGCAAGTCGAAGGAACAGTCATGTTCCTCACAAGCAGGAGCATCCAAAAGTAGAAAAGGCAAACTTGCGTGATATTCAATGAAACTTTGTTGTAGGAAAGTCTGCGCAGCCGCACAGATATCCCATTGATCCAAGATTCCAAGTAAAGCTGTACGCGTCATTTGACCATCCACAGAACAAGCCTCGTCATGCGTCTCTAAGGGACCCATCAATTGGCTGAAATCAGGGATTGGACACCACGTGTTCGATAAGCAAAGTTCCATCGCCCATGAGAAAGGACATCCTTTGCAATGAAGCACTGGCTGCACGCAAGTAAAGTAGGCAAAGTGGAATGTCAAGTCGTAACTCACGCCAAGCGTTGCTAAAGGCAAGCATCCAAAAGCCTCATATAGGCGATCACGGCACAGTTGTAGCTGGGCCGGCCTGTGAAGAGCCACAAAGTGAGCAGCCATTACGAAGCACAAGGAGGAGAAGCAGGACACCAGCAGCCAGCGCCAATATTAAGGGGAACCCTCCGAAAACGCTGGAAAATATAGAATGAATAAAAGCCGGTATTACCCCGAATATAGTTTGGAAGGGAGAGACCAGGTCAGATCCCACACATTTAAAAAAATGGGCAAGGCCTGTCTTATCAGATGCATTAAATATTTGGTGAATTAGTACCCCAAAATGAAGTGGGAGGTTAGTGTTAAAAAGCGACTGTATCTCACTCGAGGTCCGAGCCACCTTCAATCTGAATGTTTCACGGGCGGAAGTGAGGGCCACCTCCTGTTGGAATAAAAGGGCTTTGAGCCTGCTCAACTTGTTGAACTCTGTTTTCAAAGTCGGAATGGAAGGCCAAAGCGAAGAATCTAAACTCCCTTGCGGGGGCGGGAAAAGGACATTGCTACAGCAAGTTACGCGCTGGGAAACAGTTACTAAGTATGGGACACCCGCCCGCAAACCACAGCACTCTTGATTGTTTAAAATGAGATAGATGCCGTTAGTAAGCAATGTAAAGACAGGCGTGACGGATGGTACTGGGGTCCCTTTTAAAAAGCAAGCTAGATTGGGCGCTGACACGTTACACTAGCCATGTAATTTAACGTGTTTGCACACTAGAGAGTGACCCACTACCGAATGGAACTCCTCCCCTGTGAGGAAAACTTCTTTATCCTCCCTCAAACACCGATAAGCAAAGGTCAGGACCCATAATTCATGCAGAAAAGCACTGCCAAGCGGTTCAAAGCGGCCAACAGGAAAGTGTTGCATACATGATTTAAATTGAAAAAGCGAAAAGGGGAAAGTGATAACGCCATGAATTAACCAAACAGCAGAGTCCGTTTCCGCTACGGAGAACGGCAAAGGCTCCAATTGTTCAATATGTAACAGCGTGTATACAGCATCTTTCATGGACATAAACTTCTGTTTATCAGTCAGGTTAAAAGGCAAAAATAAAGCAGTGGCATTCAAATAATCCCAAGGCACTTTACCCATTTTCAGTGTCTGCAACGTCCAAGCAAATTGCATGACCGACCTTAACTGATTCTGACCACGATATAACACAGAAACATCGCTTTGCACAATATCTATTACAGAAGAAACAATGTTGTCTAAGGTGTAGATGCGTGAAGAAAGCGTGTTAATGCTGTTGTCCAATACAGCAAGGACTTTTTCCAAGTTTGCCTGGTCAATTCGACGCAGACGGAAAGCAGCTTCCATCTGTGAAAGTTTCCAAATTTCATTATAAGAGGCATAAAGAAATCTCTTGGCCCTCCGATTTCGTGGGCCTAGCAGAAAATCAGCCAAATCTATATCATTCGATAGGATCGAAAGGTGCTGTTTGACCGATGCAAGGGTAGAGTGTTCTAGCTAATGCTGGCACAATTTGCCTACTGAGTATGTAGTCACAGAATGATGAGGTGGATAACGAGGATCAGACTTAGTCTGAATGAAACTAGGTGTAACATTATAGAAACGCAATTGGCATGCATTAGCATTAGTTTGCCACAACAACCATCCTAATGAATCAATCTCAGAAACATTAAAGGAGGCATTTTGAAGGAGAGCCTGCAAAGCCTAATGGTGTAGTTATGTTACCGCCAATTATATTCAGCTAATGATGGAATGGAGGGGGTATTTAGGATTTTGACAGTTGCAAGGCCATAACAGGATGTTTGGTAAATGGTTCTATTTAAAAACAGCAATTGAGTCGGGATCAGGCAGGCACGATGTAAAGCTTCAGTGCCCTGAACCTGCCATGGTTTTGTTCCCCAGATTGATTTTAAATCTATAGTCTGTTTCCAATGGTCATAACCGTGTGTGGCCAACTGTGTTCTAAACGAGTTGGCGTAAATTAGTTTAGTGTGGGATAACAGGTACTTCGATGTAGGGGATTTTTGAAGCCTAAAGTAATAGGATTCAGGATTAGTCAAATCCTAATCGGAAAAATAGGTGAACTTATTCATAAGAGTTTTAGAACTCCCCTGTAAGGGAGTTGGACAATGTTCCCATTGGGTAAAATTAAAAACGGGTCTCCTGGTGTTCGTTTTGTGTAAAAAATGATGCCCATAATGTTGATAGCAAAAGAGATATCCATAATTTAAATACAAATCTTCAGCATCACAGGCAGCATAATATTTTAAATCTGAAAACAATGCATGAACTGCCTGCACATCCCAATCATCCGAATGTATGTCCCGTGTCACCACATCTCCTATGGAGACGCGAAACACGTATGGAACACGAAGGACCTCAGTCGGACCATGGATTTCATAAGCTACTTTGTCCCAAACGATGCCATCAGGAACTGGGAAAGCTGAAATATTCACAAAAGACTGGTCACGTTTCATGATATGGGACGATGTGTGAGGAGCCAAAGTTCCATCGACCATTTTTACTGCAGAGCGTTCAGGGAGATAATGGCCATTTATAAGTAAAAAGAATACTGTCACAAAACCAATTGACATGAAGAGGAATATCAAGATAAGCACCAACCAAATGTAGGTCCATGAGGGAATGAAGTATGTCTTTTTGAACCAGGAGTAAAACATACGCAACTTAGACTTAGGTGCATCAGACAAACTGGAGGATGAGGAGGACGAGGCAGAAGAAAGGTGTGCCGGTTCTCCATCACAGGCACTCACTGGACTTGCAAGCAAAGGTGAAAGCGTCGAATCGTCCATTCGTACTCGTGGGCTAGATGGCATCTCACTCACTGAATCAATCCCCGGAAAGGGGCACACAATATCCATTGCATAAGAGGATTGTCGCAAAGGCTGAAGATCAATTAGTGTCCATCATATGAGCAGACATTCTTGTAGCAGCAGGTGACGACAAAGTTAACGGTGCCAAGGATATTGCGTTGCATGAAACTGCAGGTGTCACACTATTCAGAATCGGCCACATGGTGTAACTTGACATTGTCCACTGAGATGTATCAGTTGTCTTTGCGACCTAGCAATGGTGGTAGAATGACAATACGAGTACCCTTCAGTCCAAGTACTGAAAACGGAGCACGGTAAGAGGGACCAAATTCTTTTTTGTTTTCAATCTTCTCCTGCACCAGATCTCCAACTTTAGGAAGCCAACCGGTAACAGGAATCAGTTGTGCAGCAGCAGGCGAAGATGGTAAATGCTCAGTTGCCAGAGTATCACGTGTCTTTATGTAGATCCTGTAACATAGCAGAATGATTATCTACGTCAAACTTAGAGGCAGCCGCCACAATGTCCAGACCATCAAAGTCGGGAACAAACGTGTGAAAGCCAAAGAGCATTTCGTAAGGGGTCCGCCCACCCAGAGGTCTTCTAGGGACATTATTTAGTGCACGTTGGACCCCATACAAGTGGGACAGCCAGTTCCTGCCAGTACCTAAGACTCTAGCTGTCAAGGATTGCTTTAAGTCATGGTTCATTCGCTCCACAACTGAATTCCCCTCAGGCCTGTATGGAGACGAAAACTGCACCTGTACCCCCAACGACTTCATTGCATCCTTGTAAGCCTTAGAGGCAAACGCTGGACCTTGGTCAGAATGGAAGGTACCACAGGCAAACATCCCGATAAAGACACGCAAATCCCTGATGACATTTCGAGCGTCAGCACTACGTTGTGACTAAACCCACAGGAATCTAGTGCACGAATCAACCGCAACCAAGATATACTTGTATGCAGTATCAGAAGAAAGAGGACCGCAGTGATCAAGATAGACACAGCCAAAAGGCTTATTAGAAATACATAGCTGTGTTTGTGGCGGACGTGGGACTGTAGAAGGCTTGATTTGTTGACAAACATCACAGCAAAGAACATAGTTACGAGTCTGTTTATATAAACCACGCCACCAGTAACGTTGCTGAAGAATAGAGACTGTTGCCGACACACCAGAATGTGCCGAAGAAATGCCTTCGTGTGCGGCCTTGATCAAAGCTGGTCTGCGGTCAGAGTTGGGAATCAGCCGATCCCCAACTGAAGGAATGGTAGCATAAGGAACCTGTTCGGGAGTTACATGATAAGAGTATTTGGAAGGTAAACTCGCAGGATAATTACCTCCCTCCCTAGTTGCAGCGACCGCTGCCAGAATCTCATTATCAATCTTAGTCATAGATCTTTTAACTGCTGCTACGGAACACGTGGCTACTGCAGACTTGGCTGCTTCATCAGCCATAGTATTACCAAGAGCGTGAGTTCCGACACGCTGGTGGCCAAGTGTGTGAATAACATGTGTGAGAGGCAGACTTTGTTTAAGATCTGCCACTCGAACCCAAATCGTTTTATGCTCAATTGCGCTGCCTTTAGAATCGCGGTAATCATTTTGAGACCAAAAGAATAAGTTGTCATTGAACGACTGGACACAATAGTAAGAATCGCAAACAATAAGAGTATTCACAAGAGGGTCAGCAAACTCGAGAGCAAGTACAAGAGCACGCAGCTCCGCCAATTGCGCCGTACAATCACCTAGTGCCTGAGTGTGCACAATGGATGACTTAAACTCTCCATCTTCAATGGAGCCAGCCACAATAGCGCAAGCCTCAGAATAAGCATGTTTGGAACCCGTGGCTGGTTGCGCCGAGCCATCGGTATAAATAATGCATTTGTATTCACTCGGAGGAAGAAGCGACAAAGGAGGCGGATGAACAAATTCATACTGTAAAAACTCCTGAGTCTGCAGAGATGGATCAAAGACAAATGTGACATCCGAAGACGCCAAAGTAGCAGCCCACTGAATCCAACGTGGGTGTAATGCCTTCGAGTTAGGTACACTTGCTTTAGTCACCGCTTCCAAAGCAGGGAAGGGAGTGACCATAAGAATGCGTTTGCCCTGCGCCAGTGAGCGTTCCTTTAGAATCGCCGTCTGCACTGCAGTCAAGATTTTCTCAACAGAGGAAAAACGCATTTCAGCCGCAGTGTACAAGTGTGATTTGTATGCAATAGGTATTGTGTCACCTTCATTGAATGTTAAGTACATGAAACCCACTGCCCCTGAAACGATACATATTACCAGGTTGGTGGTGTTATCACGAGTCATTAAGAAGTTAGTCGCAAGCAAATCCGCCTGCAAAGACTGCAGTACGGAAGTATGTTCCGGAAGCCAGCTGGCAGATGAAAACTTAGGTTGTATCAACGCATAAAGCGGTTTGATACGCTGGGCATAATCGGGAATGTAAGTCCTCCCGAAGTTTAAAAAACCCAGCAGGGATTGTAACTTTTTCAAAGAAGAAGGTGGTTGCAAATGTGCACATTTCTCTAGGAAGTGAGGTGCTAGACCCGTTCCCTCGTTATTGAGCTCATAGCCCAAAAAGAGCACTGCCAGATGGGCAATGTGTGACTTTGCAAAATTAAATTTATAACCGAAATCGGCAAAAGATAAGATAATGTGGTCGACTCGGTCAGGATGCTGTGCGAGGTCGTCGTCGGTCAAATAGATGTCATCAATGTACAACAAGGCCTCAGGGTCAATGTCATGCAACAAAGACACAATGCGCGCCGCAAATGCCCCGGGGCTATTCTTATACCCCATAGGCAATCGTGTAAATTTTTTCTGATTTCCGACGGCACTGAATGCTGTCAGGTCACCACTCGCACGGTCGAGATTGTGACTGTAGAAACCATTCGAAATGTCATGTGTCGTTTTGTATTTTTTACGAACAATATTATTCCCCAGTGCTGAACTGTGTGTTTTGTACCGCAAAGGTGCGGCATTGGCTGTTCAAATTTCTATAATCCAATACAATCCGAAAAGAACCATCAGGTTTAGGGACAGTAAAGAGAAGATTATTCATAGGTGATACACATGACTCAATGACCCCCTAATACTCCAATTGTCTCAGAATGTCACAAACCGAAGCCTTCGCTTCTCGTTTGATGGGATATTGAGGTTAAGGTTGCGGCATAGAGCACAATGGTATTTCATGAGCTGGCGAATCAACGTCCCAACCCACCTGATTGCGATACACCGCTGGGGCCAAGGCCAAAGCCCATTCCTCCGCGAAAGCCTGCGCTTGTTCCTCAGGGACACAACGTGAACAACTTGGAAGTATCACATCTTCCCCTCTAGAAGAGGCTAACACAAAGGGTGGAGGCCAATCCTTCTCCGCCAAAAAAATGTCATATGTAGCGGCCAGATTCTCCTAGAAAACAACCTTAATGGGACGCAGTATATCACCTTCAATTTGGAAAAGGACTTCGTATAGTCTATCCCGGGGGGCAACCCGGGTATCTGCAGTCTCAATAGTAACAAATGTGTCAGTTGCTGTCACATCCAGATGGGGACGCAGAGCCTCCCTGACTATGGTAAGAGCAGAGTCACTGCCCAAGTCCAATCCAGGAGTCGCGTCCTCACCGTCTGTGGCATATCTCGCCATTAAAGCGGCAACCTTTTTCTTTTGAAAAGGAGGTCGGGTACGAGCGAAATCACCCTGCTTGTCCTTGACGTCAAACTGTCGAGGCTGTTCACGAAGTTGTGACGCAGGTTGACTTCTACCCCGATCCTGGCGATCACCTCCACCGGCTTGTGAGCCTGATGTTTCCTGTAAAGAACGAGGAGAACGCTGGTCAGGAACCTGAAGGTGGTCCCACCTGGGCGGTGCGGGTTACGTACTGTATTATCGCTCTATATACGCGTACTAACGATGTATGTAAGACGCGGAGCTCTGCCAAAGATGCAGTTGTAAAAGCACGTGGGTGTGGGGTAAATCCAGCCAAAACGGGCCATGTGGCCACATCTATAGATAAAGGGCCTAAACGGACTGCCGTTAATGGGTGAGGAAGGGCGCCATTAAACCAAATACGGTGTTGCCAAGCTGTAAGCGGAATCTCAAGAGCTCTATAAGGCTGATATTGCTGAGGAATGGCAGTGGGAGTATATGTGTGAAACATATCAGTTCCATCCACTGCCAGTAAGCTGACCCAAGAGTAAAAAACTTCAAACTGGTGAGCCGGATCGGCTTCCACCACAAAAATGAGCGCGGCCCCAGAATCAGGGACTGCATAACGAGTCAAGTGCGCCCTCAGCACGGCTCGGCTATGAGCCGGAATATCAACAGCCATCACAGAGAAGACAGTAGAACAACTTAGAGTGGCAGCGCAAACACGGGTTATAAGAAAAGAAAGACCTTTTAAAACTTCAAGCTTGAATAAACCTATAAAAATGTCAATATAGGAGGTGACTCCGTCACAGCTGTCTCCGGAAACAGAAGTGAGGGTATTGTGGACTAGCACGAGCACTACTCAAGCGTCTCGCAGATAAAAACCAGACCAAACGTTGGCGGCGCCATGTTGCGGGGATTCTGCTCATACACAGAACTATGCACAAGAAAACAGGACCTCAGTAAATAGGGGTGTACCTCCTATCACCTTAATACCCAAAATCCCAACCGACTAGCAATAGTGTCTCATTCGATCTCCTACAAATATCAAGAAGCTACGAATGTTTAGACAACCCAGAACACGAGCACTCCCGACTCACCTCGGAGTCGCAGGAACAAGACACTCTTTCGCTCTCATGTACTTGTCCACAATAAAAATAATCAGAGTCACTAAGTTCAAAATGTTTATTTTGACTATAGTGATTCATAAAACAGTATGCGAACCACAACTAGCAGCAAAATGCATAAGGCAAGAATCATTAGCATTGTTACAATACCATAGAATACAAAAGGAGTCGTCATTTTATAAAGACTGTGAAAATGGCAAAATAACTGGGCCTAATCACCCTCCCCTTGGTAGTAAGAAGTTATTTTATATAACAGAAGATCTCTAGGCGTCATTAGCAGACCCCTACCTCAAAGCTTAAACGCAAATGTTTACATCATAGGAACAGCAGAGCTCAGCTCCATGGAACGGCTTTCTTCGAGTGTGTTTCAAAAACATGCAACAACGTTATATCAAAGCTCGATTCTTCCATATTGCAGCTGTTGGTAACATGTTTTGTCTAGGTAATAGGGACTGACCAGAACAGAATAACAAGAGACATTGTTGACCGACCTTGCACATTATGTTCGAACAGAATTGAAGGGAAAGCTGAGAATGTGAAAAACAATCTGTTATCATGTACAGGGCAGAGGCAAAGTGTCGCGAAAACAAACTCTTAGCAGCAGCATAGGGCAAGCAAAACTCATGCTAATTTAGCAATGTCGACAATGTATCTAAGGGCTACATAACCCCATATAACAACTGGCGGGCTGTCTGAACGCCAGAACGGACAAACTCATCCAAAGATGCCAAGCGGATCATAAATGGTGTCTCCATCCAGAGGTGGTGCAAGGTCTCTTTTAGCAGTAGGGGAGAGCCACTGGCGAGAACACACGGTGTCAGGAGTTTTGCACTGTGGAGTTTCCAAGGCGAGACTCGCTCTGAGATACTTTTCATCTCTAGTGGAGCTCAGGCCTCCTGTACACCTCTCTGCCAATATCACTCCTTCTCAGAGTTCCCAAGAAGATCACGAACAACCGGTACAAAGTCATTCTTGTGGCTCCGGATTGAGCACCGAGAGTCTGGTATCCTGAGCTGCTGAGTATGACCAACGGTCCTCCAGTCAGGCTGCCTCTTCGAGAGAATCTCCGCGACAGGGGAGGGTCCTGCACCAGAACCTGCCACCCCTCCACCCTCCTGCGTGGAGTTTGAGCTGCGTCAGTTGACATCTTTCGATCTTTTTCCAGACGTCTGTAATGTTATTCTGACAGCCATGCATTCATCCAGCAAATCTGTGTACGCCTGCCGTTGGGACAAGTTGGTGTGATGGTGTGCTCCTACAACATTGACCCCCTATCTTCATCTCTGTCTCTCACAAGTTCTCTTGTTCACATTGTCTTTGTCCCATCAGTGCTCTGCTTTAGACACAGTTAAGGGTTACCTTTCTGCTATCTCAACATTATTGTGGTTGCTGGACCAACCTTCTCACTAAGTCACCTGTTGTGGCTAGGTACCTTAAAGGCCTGCACATCTGTTTCCACCTACGTCCTTCATCATGCCTCAGTGGGACCTCAACCTGGTCATCACTGTTCTCATGTGTGCACCATTTGAGCCTCTGCACAATTGCCCTCTTAGGCTATTGACCATCAAAACTGCCTTTTTAGTGGCCATAACATCGTCCAGGAGGGTAGCAGACTACAAGCGCTTCTGGGGCACCTTCCTTATACCTCCTTTTACCCAGACAAGCTGGTTCTCTGAATGCGTGCCTCATTCCTTCCAAAGGTCATGACTCCATTCCATAAAGGCCAAAACATCACCCTACCTATTTTCTTTGCTCCACCTCATCCCTCCAAAGAAGAGGAGAGACTCCACTGCCTGGACTCAAAAAGAGTTATCATTCTACCTTGACCACACAAGAGAGTTCTGAGTGGGCGTTCAACTTTGCGTAGGCTATGTGGGAGCAAAAAGAGAAAGCTGTACAGAAGAGAACCATCTTACTATGGATTGTCCTATGCATTAAGATCTGCTGCGCACTGGCCAAGAAACATTCCCCCCCGCAGGGGCTTGTGGGCTCACTTCACCAGAGCCAAGGCTGCGACCACTGCGTTAGGGCGTGTCGTCCCGGTACTGGACATCTGCCAGGCAGCAACGTGGGCCTCACTGCACAAGTTCACCAAGCACTACTGCCTGACAGTCAGGTCTGTTGTGACGGGCAGTTTGACCATTCAGTCCTGCAAGTCTTTCTCATATAATTGATTTCACAGGCCCACCTCCAGGGAGGTATTGCTTAGGTATCTATTCTGCGGCTATAAGTCTCTATCAAATGAACAAGTTACTTACCTTCGATAATGCCATATCTGGTAGAGACTATATCTAGTTGCAAATTCCTTACTGACCCTCCCATCCTCCCAACTCTGAAAGTCAATTACTCAGTAGGGAACACCCTGTTAAGGGCCCTAGTTCGTCATACCAGTGGTCAGTGGTCATTTTGGCTCCACGCTCCTCACATGGAAAGTCATGAAAGTAACTGACGTCACTGAGCAGAGGTGGGGTCTATATACATACCATGCATGTCACTTCCGGCGCAGACAATGCTGCGCAGAGCTGAACAACACCAACTACCTGCGTGCAGGAGTACTGCTCAAAAATCATCTGGATCCGGTCTGACGCCTGGGAATATTCTAAGGTAAGGAATCTGCAGCTAGATAGAGTTTCTACCAGATAGGACGTTATTGAAGGCAAGTAGCTTGTTCTTAAACAGTTTATCCCGCTTTCCAAGTTATTCTGAGATTTGGCGATGCTGATGTTTTAGAGACCTCAGTGGTTTCTTGTTTATCGATTGGAAACTTGAAATTGGTAGTGGGTTTTCTATTGGTTATGCTAGAGTACAGCAGACCTGTTGAGTATGTGTTTCTGTCTTTTTTCCTTGTCTTAGCCTTTGAAGTGGAGTTTGAAGGATTAAAACATGTTTTTGCTATCTTTCATCATGATAGTTGTAGGAAGCTGGCTCTCTACTTAGTGCAGCAAAATGAGGTACACTGTACAGAGTCCATGCGACCCTTACTGGTTTACAGGAGTTAAAATAATAATCTTAAATGCTCTCTTTTGTGGTAGTGTGAGAGCACAGTTTAGGCTAGTGTTAAGCATTTATTTCACATACAGTCCGCAAGCAAGACACACACTCAATAAAGAAATCCGACACCAATTTATAAAAATAACACAGGTTTTTATATGAATTTAGCCTCAAGATCATCATAATTGGGTAAGTACTTTTCGAGTTATCAGTTTTTAAGTCACAATAAAATACACTTCTACTTTGCAATTCAAGCGGTAATTTTATCCTATGGACCAGTCAGTCAGCACACAGGAGGACTAGTAGGGTTCAGGGGCTACCTCCAAGGTACTCTCTGGGTGCATGTATTAGTAAATCCATCACTGAAATCAGTGTGGGTTTATTAATACAAGGTGTTTGATACCGAACACCGTAGGTTTTGGTGAAGCCATTATGTCACTGGGTAACTCGTTTTGGAGGGTTGCCCAGTACACACCTTAAGATGGCTTCCCTGGTCACTTGCAATATCTAGTTATAGGACTAGACATCAGAGGGGCATATCTACTCCTCTATATATGTCCTCTCATAAAGTATAATGCACCCTGCCTTGGAGCTCAAAGGGCTGCTGTAGGTGTGACTTACCTATATTAAATGCAGTGACTTTGGCATGGCACACAGGAGTGTCATCTCATGTTTTCACTCATGGTTTGCACCATGCCACGCAGCCTGCAATGACAGTCTTTGTGGAATTTGTGTGTGGGACTCTTAGGGTGGCATAAGGTATGCTGCAGCCCTTAGGGACCCTCTTTAGTACCTGGGGTACAATTTACTAGGGACTTGCAGGAGTGCTAAAGTCCTTGGCCAATTGTTAAAACAATCAGTCATCACTTTGTTTTAAGGAAGGAGCACTGGCACTGAGGTATGGTTAGTAGGCCTCAGTGCACTGTAAGAGTCGAAAATCAGCATCCAGTAGCTAAAAAGGGGGGAAAAGTTGGGAGACAACTGCAAGCCCAGTTTCCTACAAAAGTTTAGTCTGTATATTTATTGTATATTTTGTGTGAATTGAAAAGCCTTTTGACTAGGGAGGGGTGTGGCGCAGCAGCCAGGGTGGCTGACTCCAGAGCACGGGCTCATGATTAGATCGGCAGCCCAGCCCAGCCCAGCACCGTGTGACCCTGGGCAGTAGCTCGCTTAATCTCCCCGATGGCCCCCAGCGCCTTGAGACCCTTAGGGGTGATTAGTTCGCACTGTACAAATACTGGGTTATTATTACTATGACAAGACTCCTTTTCTTTACACTTTTTTAAACATTGCAATGTTTCTTCTTGGCATTTAGAGACATTCCAAACCATTACAAGAGTTCTCATGCTCTCCTACATTGGCATGCATAGCTTAAACTCTCCCACCTGAAAGCTGCCTTCGACGCCTAATGTCCAACCAAAGAACATTTGACTCATCTTCACATATCTGCAATGGCTCCCTCTGCTAGCGCACATCAAATCTAAAACCAGCTGTTTGTCTTGCAGACAAGCTTGAACCTCATGTGGCCCAAGAGCTACCCACAGTCTGAAGACCTCCTCATCTATTTGCCAATCCAGACAACTAATAATGAACCCGACCAGCTCTTTTCTTCCAAGCTCCCTTGTTTGGAGCCTCAACCTGCATGGACTTGTCTCATCCCCTAAGCGCTGGCCTTGTCTCTCTCGTTTCAGAAGGGTCTACTTAGGACTCCTTTCCTCCACCGCTTAGTAGATGCCCCATTAGCATTTAACCCACCCATACCCGCACTTCAGTCGATCCAAGAATGCAAAATAGCAAATGCAAATTCTGTAACCCTCTACAAACCTGCTATGCAGAATAATTAAGTTGTAAACTCCATACCAATTGCAAGGTCATGACCGCTTTATGAACCTATAGAGGTGTACCATACGTATGACTTTTCTGTGTTTTAACCTTCGATGGTGGTGCCCTGCTACCTGTGGTCAGGTTTGAGGTTAATAAATGCCCTAAATAAAACGTTTTTGAGCACCTGTTTTGTATTTTTCATTCCTTAATAAGGATCAGAACTTTCAGGAATCCTACTCTGCTTTGATGGAGTATGTGTTAGTATTGCAAGGAGTATGTTGGGGTGATACCATCTTAATTTCCCCTCTTTTCTGGTTGTGTTTGTAGGCACTATCTTTTTGGCTTTCTCTTGCCTTGTTTTCCCCTTTGTTGGCCGGTTTGTGTATTTCTTGCCTCCTTCATCTCATTTGCTTCCCTCTATAATCATGCCTCTTCCAACCTCATGCACTCACATTCTTGTAACATAGACCCAGCTCCCTAGGCCACATAAGTCACATTATTCCTAAAGGCCTAGATGAGAAGAAACATCCACAAGTGGAAGACGGGTACCGTGAATCTATAAAAGATAACAGTGCTAGAAAATTAATGGTACAGTAATTAATTTGTTCCTTTTCACCATTGAATGTTTCACATATGCCCAGACTACAAGCTGCATTTAACACGCAACGTTCAGTTGTATTCTTTTCCCAAATGGATTTTTCAAAGCTGCTTCGTCTTCTTTGTAGTTCGTCTTTGCTGGGATTCAAGTTAGTATTGCTTGTAAAAAGTATGCGCTGATCTCCATGTTGCTACGTATAGGTGTTTTCTAGAAGATAAATGGCCAAGAGAGTTGTTGTTAGCACTTTTTGAGATGGATGTCTAGCGACTCCACCAGATTGAAATGTATCCTTTTTACCGTCCATCCTACATTGATCAAATGTGTCTTTTATTTGAATTTGGAAGCACATTGAAGATTTTATTTGAATTTCTAAACCCTTTAGCTTTGATACGGTGCCCGTGTGTCCCATGTCTGCAGCAATAAAAAAACTTTCCTTAGGCATTAGCTTAGAATAAAAAGTAAACTCCAAAACAGATACTCTGTTTCTTCCAGTTGTAGATCTTTAAGATATGTATTTGTGCAGCTGCACCTCGGGTCCTGCAGCCAACTTGGCCCACACATGAACTTTCAAAAAAGGTTATTTAAGGGATAAGAAAATAAATGTAGCTCAATTTGCAATGTTAAATGTGTTTGGTGAAAATGAAGACCCATGTCACTAAAAATGTGATCATATTTGTAAAGGTTTGTCGTATTTTTTAAATTTTTATTTCAGGTGATAAAGAATCGTTTTCATCGCTTGTTCCTGCCGTCCCATTCTCTTGATGCCATAACCCCTGCAGACTTGCTTTTCTGCTTTGAAGTTCTATCTCCTGATTTGGCAAAGGAACGGGTAGTAGTTTTGCAGGTCCAGCAGGTATGTCCTACATGATGTACTTAAGCATTATTGTGTATGGTGCCCACTACTCACCTGTGACCTTTTGGTCCTGGTTGGTTGCCTTTTGTTGTATTGTGCATACAGTGATCTAGCAGAGTATTACTCTGTGTGCTCTTTCCATCCATATATCTAATGTGGGGCTGTCTTTTGCTTATGCCAAGTGTTTTTGTCATGTATATGGTCCTCTATATAGGACTAATGAATCCCATCAGGCTCTTCACACACTGTGTTGGCATCAGGAGACACCTTCCACATTCCTCTTAGAAAAGCACTTTCAATAGGATAACATAACGTGTATTTGTAAAGCGCACGTTCACCCGGAGGCATCTTGGCGCTGAATAACAGATGTTTATTGTTACCCAACTCAATGGTACTCATTTTATCGACCTCAGATGGATGAAAGGCTGAGTGGACCTGCCGGGATTTGAATCTGTGACCATGAGGTCGAACACAGGCCCCTGCAGTTGATGCATTAGTCCACTGAGCCACCAGACCCGGCTATTCCACTGAGCCACCAGACCAGGCTATGTCTTGTGTTGTGCTGGCTCTGTGGAAAGGTTGAGGGGAAGTCTACACTACATGCTGCTGTTTCATATCCTAAATGTAATTGTGATTCTGGCAATATAGCAAATCCTACTTGATTTTCAATATTCAAGCATAATGATGAACACAACGCGAGAGATGTTTGTTGTGCTTCTTTTTCATTCATAAATGAACACCTTTTACTTTTGTTGCCTACTTTTCCTGATGTCCTTAGACTTGAAATGTAATGCATCGAATTGTCCTCCTTTTCCTCCTCCAGAGACCACAGGTCCCCAGTGTTCCCATCAGCAAATGTGCATCATGTCAAAAGGTGCAGCTTACTGAGGAAGACAAGCTAAAGCGTTGCACCAGATGTTATCGGGTTGGATACTGCAACCAGTAAGTTTGCTTTTCAACCCATATTCCTTCCCAGATGTTCATGTTTGCAGGCTGTATGTTGCAAGTTCTGACTCTCGTCTTCCTTTCAGGTTAGAAATAAAACTCATTCATAAAATAAGTGACACATGGAGTGTGTTTCCCAAGTCCACCAATGTTTGTATGCAAGTGGCTTAACAATTTGCTTGCCATTCTTGGCTGAGAGAATGAATTTTGTTTCATGATGAGGTTTCTTAACGGATAGACATACTGTTTTTGCTCTTTCCCACTTTTATATTTAGTGGATATGTGTTCAAACATATTCCTCAGTTAGTAGTATTTCATGGCAGCAAAATAATAATAATGTATCGGACATTTTCAGAAACCCCTTCTTCAAATGCTCGCTGGTACATGGCTCAGAAACTTTAGAACATTCCTACTAGTAATGACTAGCAGTCTTCATTAAAACATCACCTGTCCTGATCACATCCTTTCTGCATTGTAGGATCTTCATGGCTAACCATAGAATAGTTCCTCACTGCATGCGTGGAGCCAAGAGCACTTTTCATTGATGCATTGTCCATTTAGTGTCTCACAGGGTGTCTGTGTCCATCTGTCCTTGCGATTTACAACACCCTGTGATAGCCCATCTGGGGCTAAATACTTTCCTGGAAAAACGCTGATGAATCTTAATGAGCAGTTTCAAGCCTTCATTGCAGCATCTGATGTTGCAAGAAAGGTGTGAACCTTTATGAAAGGGAAGAAAAAAAATTCTGCCCAATAGGCTTTCATTGAATGGTGAGAAGAAGTATCCTGTCTCTTTAGGAATCCAGGAGCTTCTCCTTCCCATGATTCTCCGTACTTGCCAGTGCCATTTATTTTCCCGCTCCAGTGAGTAGGATCTCCGAGCACGTGAAGTTTCACACAGTTTTTTTTAAATTTAATTTTGATAGCAAAAACATTTGCTTTTTCATTTTTCACTTCACGTCTTCAACAGCATTCTGTTAAGTGAAGTAATCTTTTCTGTTTTCTGACAAATGTACACCTGAGGACAGCCTTCTCTTTTTGAGATGTGTCCCTCCTGTGGGAGGATAAAAGGCTGTGACTTCTAAGTTGCTTTAGTTTGCCCTCACAGGCACATGCCCATCCATTATGATAGGTTACATCATTTTCTACCCTGCTGGATGTCTATCACATCAGACAGATAGGTCTTGCAGTTCATTCAAATAGGCGAAGTCCAGCCTTTCATTTCCTCTTCACCTGATCTTTTCCTTCTCACCACAGCGACTTTCAAGGGATCACTTTGCAGTCCTGATGAAAGAAGTCAACCGTCCCCTGACGAAGGGTGCCATAAAGTGGCTCCCGAGCTCAGAGATAAGAGAGACGTGCTACTTAGGCTACTTCCCAATACCGAAAAAGGACGGCTGCCTCAGGCCTATACATGATTTCCGCCGGTTGAAAGCCTTTCTGAGGGAAGAGCACGCTCTGCTCTACACTGAAGACCAGATGGTTTCCCTGTACTTGCAGAGCACATACGTTCATATACTCCTTCTGCAGTCCCACTGGCAGTTCCTGCAGTTCATTGTGGGGTCGAACACTTCCAATTCACGCCTCTTTAGCCGTACTTCAGCCCTTGGGTGTTCACAAACGTGCCCACATTCGAATCCAGGATTACATATGTTCTCTTCCAGGGGATACTCATCAATAGTCATAAGCACTGAATAATCTCCGCCCATGTGCGGGAACCCGGAGCATATATAAAAATACATATATATGTGTATGTAGTAGAAAAGGAGTACATAGTACGAAATAACACACACATATACATGTATTACATAAAAAATATGCAGCCTCAAACATATCCAATAGGCTAAGAAGCCAGAATTACATGTATTTCTCTAGTATGAAAATGCCATGTAAACATATAATGTAAGAGAAGGACATGTACAGTAAGAGCATTCCGCAAAAAACCTTTTATTTTCATCAAGAAAACAGTAATGCCAGGCAATTAGCCCAAATAAGGCTGCATAAATAAATAACATCCCTGTACAGAAAAGGAAAAACTGGCACCTCGCCTTTAAGGCCTCAGAGACTCTGAGCACTATGTCTTTAAGACCTCCAGGAGCCCCTGCTCCCATCATGCACCAAAGGTGACAGTTAGGTCAGTTCTTTTTCCGGCTCCTTCTGTGAGGAACCTGGAGCTTGAGCTTAACTGATTTTGACTTTTCCAGTCAGAATTTATATTTCTTTTTACTGGTTTTAATACCAGTCTTTTTCTGACTAATTGACCATTCTTTTTAGTCAGATATGCCACCTTTATTCGATAAATGTCCTTCCTGTGGGAAGAAGATGGCCAAATCCGATCCTCATTCGGTCTGTGTCGTGTGTCTACCTTCTTCTCACGACACAGAGACATGCTACCACTGTCGTCAACTTTCAAGTAGAACATTAAAAGACAGAGAGAAGATCAGACTTCTAGCCTTGATGGTGAAAGGAAAGAAAAGTGGCCCAGAAAGTCATCATCCATCTGGAGGGCCCTCTTCTCCAAGGAAACGGCGAAAATCTACTTCACCAAAAGCTGGAAGTAAGAAAAAACATCATAGCATGTCGTCGACGTCGAGACCAACCAAACAAGTCAGGTCGGCGTCTAAGACAAGATCGCTGTCGAGAAGTAAGTCGACGTCGAGAGCTATGACCCAAGTGAGATCGAGATCGACGTCGAAGGCAAGATCGCCGTCGAGAGTGAGACCGAGATCGACGTCGAAGGCAAAATCGCCGTCGAGGAGTACGCCATCGAAAAGTAAGTCGACGTCGAGACATGTTTCGGGCTCGAAGCATGATAGACCTCGGTCGACGTCGAAACGTCCGTCGACATTATTTCAAAGGTCGACGTCGAGATCTCCGCCCCCTTCTCGAAGGTCGGCGTCGAGTCTCTACAATTCACCCTCTCGGACCCGTCAGCGGTCTACGTCGAGGGCAGGGTCGACGTCGAAGACACCGCATGAACACCAGCGGTCGTCGTCGAAGAGACCGACGTCGAGGGCTTCGTCCCATAGATCTACATCAAGAGTTTCACCTCCACGGTCGTCGTCGATGGTGGCTCATTCTGGTTCGACGTAGAGGCGTTCGACGTCGAGGGACAAGCAAGTTATTCCAGCTGAAGGTTTAGAAAAATCATCTTCAAAATCACGGTCGACGTCGAGGGAAGCTTCTTCCTCGCCTGGTATAACTATTATTCAGGTTACACCGGAGGGCTCTCCGGCGAGAGACAAATCTCCTCCCATCAATATGTCACCCAGATGGTTGGAGGACATTAGGCACTGGAAGAACAAACCCAGATCTACTGAAAGACTTCCTCCCACGGAATCCGCAAGATCTTCCGCTGGTAGGTCCCGAGACGTTCCAGATCTCCATTAAGACGGCGTTCACGTTCAAAAGAACGCTCAGAACCCCGCCGATCACATACGCCAAGGAGAAGAAGAGGTCTCCTACAACGACCTCATCAACAAGGTCATCGTATAGAGACTATTCCCCTACTATATCGTCAACCCCACCATCCAGAGTTTCTCCTGTTGATGATATGGGGACATTCAACGAGGTTCTCTGTAGAGGTGCCAGCAAATTGAATATAACCATGACTGTGCCTCAGGTTTCTACATCCGTTATATTCGAAACTTTGCACCATCGGGCTTCTGCAAAGCCTCTTCTACCTTTGGTACCAGGATTATTAGAGCCTGCGATTAAGACTTTTTGACACCTGCCACAGTGGGCTCGGGTCCGCAAGAATTTCAAAAAAGTATAAGGCCCCAGACCAAGATCCTTTGTTTCTGCGGTCTGACCCGCCACCGGATTCTCTTATAGTCGCCGCCGCCAGAAAAGCACATGCAAATACCTCTGTCATCTGCTCCTCCAGAGAAGGACAGCAAAAACATGGATTCTTTGGGACGGCGAATGTGCAATACATCAGGATCCGTTATGAGAGTGGCTAGTGCAGCCGCTCTACTGGGACGATATGACCGGTCTTTATGGGACTCTCTGACGAGATTCACAGACAAATTACCCAAAGAGGATCAAAAGGATTTTCTAGAGATTGTACAGGAAGGTGGCCTGGTTGCTAATCAGATCATTAGTACCTCGGCCGACTCTGCAGATTTGGCAGCTCATGGGTACGCACATGGCGTTTGTTCCCGAAGATCAGCCTGGCTTCGACTCACAGGTCTCAAGCCCGATGCTCAAAGAAAGATAGCCAATCTGCCCTTTAATGGATCATCGTTGTTTGGTTCACATGCTGACGACGAAATGGCAAAAATGAAAACTGAGTTGGATACTCTCAAGGCTGTAGGCCTCGAAAAGAAGAAAGAATTTCGTCGTCGTTTTCGCCCCTATGATAAACGCTCTTTTCAACAGCGAGGTCAATCATCTAACTGGTCATCGCAGAACCAAGGTCAGACGCAACAAAGATCCCAGTTCCAGCAACGTAGACCTGGACGTGGCAGAGGTGGAAACAAACAACAGTCAACAGCACCAAAGCAGCCACAAAAGCAATGAGAGGTGTCTTCCTCCAAAGCTGTTGTCCACTCCGGTGGGAGGAAGTGTTTCATTACATCTGGAGGAGTGGAGACGTATAACAAAAGACAAATGGGTCATCAACATTGTTCAGAATGGCTATCTTCTCAGATTCATAACTCCTCCTCCATCAATACCTCCGAGAGGCATTTCTCACCACAACAAACGATTGTTACAAAAGGAGATAAACACCTTAGTGAAGAAAGGAGCTATAGAAAAAGTCCCCGCTCCTCAAAGAAATCAAGGAGTCTACTCTCGTTACTTCCTTGTAAGAAAAAGAGGCCCCGCCACAGAATACAGACCTATTCTGGACTTGAGACTGTTGAACAAATACATTCGCAGAGAAAAATTTCGAATGTTGGCACTCCATCAAATTTTCCCACAGCTTCATCAAGAGGATTGGATGTGCTCCATCGACTTGCAGGATGCATACTTCCACGTACCAATCAAAGAAACATCGCAAATTTCTACGCTTTCGAGTGTCTTTTCAACATTACCAGTACTCAGTTCTCCCGTTCGGGCTCAAATCAGCTCCCCGAACATTCTCCAAATGTATGACTGTGGTGGCCGCTTTTCTCCGCAAGCAGAAAATATTCATATATCCTTACCTAGACGATTGGCTCCTGAAGAGCTCATCTCCAACTCTGCTGCAGGATCATCTCACGTGCTGCCTTCAGCTTCTCCACAACTTGGGCCTTCACGTCAATTTCAAGAAATCCATACTAAATCCAACGCAAAAGATCCATTACCTAGGATCCTTCCTGGACACCAAAAAAGCAAGCGTGTGTCCTTCGGAGGAGAGATTGTCATCAATCCAAGGAAAATGTCTGACTCTTCTTCACACGCATCTCCCAACAGTTCGACAGGTGTCATCACTACTGGGATCGATGGCATTGTGCATCTTTATAGTACCAAACGCACGATTACACATGCGTCCACTACAACAATGTTTGGAGGACCAGTGGATGCAAGTATCAGGGCGCTGGGAGGATCAGGTAATTCTCCATCAATCAGCCAAAGACTCCATCCGGTGGTGGATGAAGCGATCGCACCTGATGAAGGGAGTCCCTTTCCATCAGGACCCTCCAACCCAGACCTTAGTCACGGACGCCTCTCTCCAGGGTTGGGGTGCTCATATGGGCCCTCTGCAAGTACAAGGTCTATGGTCCGACTCCGAAAAGAGCTACCACATCAACCTGCTAGAGCTGAGAGCAGTACATCTAGCACTCAAATCCCTGGTTCCGTCGTTCAAGTCTCGCTCCATTCTGATCCAAACGGACAATACAACGACGATGTATTATTTGAACAAACAGGGAGGTACCCGATCAAGGACACTCTCCATAGAGTCTCAAACCATATGGAACTGGCTTCTAGCGAGAGACCTGTCAATAGTAGCCATTCATCTACCGGGCTCTCTCAACTCCCAGGCGGACTTCCTCAGCAGAGACTTCGTCGAAGCCCACGATTGGGTTCTCAACAACGAAGTCGCTCAAAGCATCTTTCGAGAATGGGGAACGCCAGACATCGACCTGTTTGCAGACGCGGTAAACGCAAAATGCCCCACCTTCGCATCCAGGTTTCCCCAACAAGGATCTCAAGGGAATGCCCTTTTGATCGAATGGTCTCAGAGCTTACTGTACGCCTTTCCACCGATTCCGTTGATACCAGTTGTAATCAACAAGCTGTACAGGACCACCTCCAGGATGATCCTAATAGCCCCGGAGTGGCCTCGCCAGTGGTGGTTTCCGGACCTCCTTCAACTATCGGAAGTACCACACAAGAGGTTGCCATGCCGCCCGGATCTCCTATCCAAACAGGCAGGAGAGTATTCCATCCCAACCTGTCCTCCCTCCGGTTGACAGCATGGCTCCTGAAGTCATACAATATGGACACCTACAATTGAATCCAGACTGTATGGCTATTCTCAAAGAAGCGTAAAAGACCTTCCACGAGGAAATCATATGCCTTCAAGTGGAAGCGGTTCTTCCTATGGTGTGTGGACAATGGACATGATCCCAACCGGGGTCAGGAACAGGTGATTTTACCCTATTTGCTGCATTTGGCTAGATCTGGTCTTCAGTTCTCTTCTATCAAAGTCCACCTTGCAGCAATCACAGCCTATAGGAAGTCCCCCACCAGGCTTCTTTGTTTAGAATTCCGGTGGTAAAGGATTTCCTTGAGGGCTTAAAAAGGTTTATCCACCAGTCAGGTCTCCCTCTCCTCCTTGGGAGCTTAACATTGTGTTAACAAAGTTGATGGGGTCTCCTTTCGAGCCTATTCATAAAGCTTCCTTACAGCATTTAACATGGAAAGCCGCGTTCCTGGTGGCCATTACATCTGCTCGCAGGGTCAGTGAGATCCAGGCTCTTTGCTGTAAGGAACCTTATACTGTGTTTCACGCTAACAGAGTAGTTCTCAGAACTCATCCTAGCTTTTTGCCTAAAGTGGTCTCGGACTTCCATATTAACCAGACTATCACTTTACCTACCTTTTTTCCGAATCCTTCGAATCCTCTGGAAAGATCTCTTCACTCACTAGATCTCAAGAGGGTTCTGAAGTTTTATTTGGACAAAACAAAGACACTGAGGAATTCGGAACGTTTGTTTATTAACTATGGTCCTGTTAATACAGGTTCTGCAGCTTCCAAGAGATCCATTTCTAGATGGATAGTTTCTTGTATTCTACTGTCATACCAATTGGCCAACAAATCCCTTCCGGGGAAGCCTAAGGCACATTCCACTAGGGGAAAGCTTCTACCACGGCTCTCCTGAGGAATGTCCCCATGGCAGAGATTTGTAAAGCAGCTACATGGCGATCAGTTCATACCTTTACTCGCCACTACTGTTTAGATGCTGAAACGCAGGCAGATGGTCTGGTTGGGCAGGCCTCGCTGAGAAACTTGTTTGCAAATACTGTTTAAAATGTGTATCTAAATTGAGTTCTCTGTGTTTTGCTCGTCCGCACGGAAGTGGGTATGGGCTTGCTACTCTATTCAGTGCTTATGACTATTGATGAGTATCCCCTGGAAGAGAAGGATAAGTTACTTACCTGTAATCCTAGTTCTCTTCCAGGGGTATACTCATCAAAGTCATAAGCAACCCGCCCTCCTCCCCGGACGAGCATTAACAGTTTACTCGATATTCTTGCATCTTTGATGCAGGTTCCTACAGGTTTCTTATACCGTACAAAAGAACTGACCTAACTGTCACCTGTGGTGCATGATGGGAGCAGGGGCTCCTGGAGGTCTTAAAGGCATAGCGCTCAGAGTCTCTGAGGCCTTAAAGGCGAGGTGCCAGTTTTCCTTTTCTGTACAGGGATGTTATTTATTTATGCAGCCTTATTTGGGCTAATTGCCTGGCATTACTGTTTTCTTGATGAAAATAAAAGGTTTTTGCGGAATGCTCTTACTGTACATGTCCTTCTCTTACATTATATGTTTATATGGCATTTTCATACTAGAGAAATACATGTAATTCTGGCTTCTTAGCCTATTGGATATGTTTGAGGCTGCATATTTTTTATGTAATACATGTATATGTGTGTGTTATTTCGTACTATGTACTCCTTTTCTACTACATACACATATATATGTATTTTTATATATGCTCCGGGTTCCCGCACGTGGGCGGAGATTATTCAGTGCTTATGACTTTGATGAGTATACCCCTGGAAGAGAACTAGGATTACAGGTAAGTAACTTATCCTTCCTGTACCTCAGTGACGTCCAGACAACGGGCCAAACTCTTGGCCATCAGTGAGCCAAAGCGCACCAGAAACCGATGTATAGGGTTCCCTTCATTGGGGATATCCTGGACACAGTGGCATTCAAGGGCTTCTTCCTCACACTGTGAGTTTGGGATCAAGCTATGATCCCAATGTTTCAGGCTCTATCGCGAGTCTTGGTTAGGGTGTCTCTGAGGTGGCTTGATTCCTGACCTCTCAGATCCCAGTAGGCCAAGCATCAAGACAGCCTCTCCGACCCACCTGGAGTTCATAGTGGTGACACTCATTACTGCTGAGTTGTGGGTGCCACCTGGTACAGGTGGAGATCAGCAGTCTGAGTCATCCGTCTGACCCTTTAAGCCTTTCTGCTATCCATCAAAGGAAGGCTGGTGCATGGCCTCACAGACACCACAAACACAACGTGGTACTGCAACAAGGAGGGCCATAAAGCGCTCTGCCTTTGGAGGTGGTTCGACCAGCAGAACATATTCCTGGTCGCCAACCACCTGATGGTGTCCCTAAATGGCAGAGTGGGTGAACTGAAGAATGTGTTCCCTGGCAGACCATGAGTGGGAGGCTTCATCCTGACGTGGCACAGGGCGTCTTCGAGTAGTGGGGAACCTGCCCCACCCTAGATCTGTTTGCCACCATCAAGAATGCACAGTTTCAACAATTCTGGGCACTGAAGTTTCCTCTTAGGTGCTCGTTGGAGCACCCTTTCTGGCTGGAATGGAATGAACTGTACACATTTACACTGCTGGCTAATCCTGCCTCTGATTCGATGGAAATCAAGCCAGACTTGGGCCGAAGTCATTCTTATTGCCCCGGACTGATCAAGTAGTGTTTGGACCCAGAGCTCCTGAAAATGAGCATTTGTTCTCCAATCAGCCTTTCACTTAAGGAAGGCCTTTTATCTCAGCCACCCAGCCTCAACAACTTGCACCTCATTGCATGAAGATTGAGCGGTGACAGCTAAACGCATTTGACTTGTCATGCAAGGTGTTTGATGCCCTCCTTGAAGCGAGTCACCTTTCCATGAGGTCGCTTTACATCGAACGCTGGAATACATTTGTTGGCTGTTGTGGTGCCTGAAACACTGACCTCTTAAATGCCAAAGTTTCTGTAGTTGTTTTGATATTTTGTTCTACCAGCAAGGCCATTCTTTGTTTACCTGACCAATCGTATTAGTTTCTCCCTGGTTGTGATACACCTCACCCACCCACCCCAAGCCATTTGTTTTTCCTTAATGGGAACTGAACTTGGTCTTGCCTTTTCTCATGTGCATATCCTTCGACCCTATGCACAGCTGTTTCTTTAGGCTTTTGACACTTAAAACAGTCTTACTCGTTATTACATCAGCACGCTGTACGAATGAACTTCATGCGATTTCCATGCAACTGCCCTAAGCCACCTCTTTTTCTGGACAAATTGGTACAGAGGACCCAGGCATCCTTCATGCCAAAGCTGTGTTACTCCCTTCCGCATTGGCTATTCAGTCACTCTACATTTGTTTCCCTGCTTCACCCCTCAAAAGAGGAAGTGAGACTATTGCCTCTACCCTAAGTGGGTGCTGAACTTTCACATCAACTGCAGAAAGGATCATTGCGTGAATGATCAGCTGTATGTAAGGTTTTCTGGTGCAAAGAAAGGGAAAGAGGTGTAAAAAAAGACCCTGTTGAGGTGGACATCCCTTGGCATTAAAATCTAATATGCACTAGCCCAGAAGCACCCCCTTGAAGGCCTGCTGACGATTTCACCAGGCTCCGAGTCTCTAAAACTGTTTTGGCGAGAGGCATGTCTGTTCTAGACATTTCCAAAGCTGCGACATGGGTGTTGGTGCATACGTTCACTGAACACTATTGCCTTGACAGTCGCCAGGACGGTCATTTTGCCTTCTCGGTTCTGCAGGACTTTGTGATCTAAATCCACTCGCCCAACCCTACTCCTTCGAGAGGAACTACTAGAGTATCTATTGTAATGGTGAGGAGTCTGAGGTTAGAAGAATCCATCAGAAGAACAAGTTTTGCAGCGTGAATCCTTTTCTGGATTTACATGCTGTGCATCATTCCGCCATCTAGTGGTTGGGTCCGAAATTGGCTTTGTTTTTTTAATTTCTTTTACTCTTGTTTTGGTCGCTGTCGACCACCATTTGGTGCCAGGTACGTCCCCTGTGACACGTCAGACTGTATCCTGGAGGTCGACGTGCGTGGTGGCGATTTTCTGATTCTTTTTTCCGCCATTGGGTCTGGAAGCAAGACGGGAAGCTCCGAACAAAATTTCGATTTTTCCCGAAAAACTTCGAAAAAGAAATAGATTAACGAAGAAAATCATCGATTTTTTACGTCCACGAAGAAATATCATCAATCATCAACGTCGTGAGTAAGGCAAAACCAGAGGACCACTCCGGTCCACAAATGGCGAGGTAGGGGCCATGGAGAAAACCCCCTTCAAGTGCTGCCCCAAGTGCCACCACAAGTACGCTCAACGCGACCCACACAACGTCTGCAACCTCTGTCTGCCCGAAGTCCACGAGGACTGAGGCCTGCGCAGCGTTCGTACCGAAAACGCTAAGAACACTCCGAAGTCAAAGACAGGCCCACTACGCCACAATGTCGCAGACAACGAAAAAGACCTCTTTGAGAGACCTGGGGTTCTCGAGCGACGAGGAGGAACATGGAGCACGAGGGATCGGACGTCGAGGTCGTAGTAGGGGACTCCGAAAAAATCCTCGCTAGAAAAAGGCTAAGGATCCATAAAAGAAAGCGGAGAAGGTAAGACACCTTAAAGATCCGTTGGAACCAAAGGGCCACGAACATAAGGCGCACAAGGCAGCCCCGACGCCGAGCAAAAAGGCGATCGAAGGTCAGCCGCGATTAAAAGAACCCCACGGAACCCAATCTAAGGTTACTGAGGAGGGAAAATCGTCGAAGACGCTGAAACAAAGGGTCGACACCGAACCCGCAAAAAAGGGCACTACACCGCCGAAGACAAACGTCAACGTCGGGAAGAAAAGAAAATCTCCGGCCACCGACGCCGAGAGGGCCCTCGAGGTCAAAAAGAAAAGAAGATTCTAGGAAGAAATGGCAGCGCTCCTACAAAAGAAGAAGGACTTCGATGCCTCATTGAAGGATTTTTGAATCCCAAAAACACCAGCGCCCGAACCAGAAAACGTCGACGCCGAAGAGGCAGAAGACGCCGAAGGAGAGGAAGAAGGGATCTTCGACTCTCCGCCGACACGGGAACCTCGAGGCGAAGAACCCGAGGAATACGGAGACATACCAGAAGAGGAGGAAAACTACGAAAATTTCGAGGAAGAGTGGAACGACCTCGACAGCCCGGAAGAAGAGATTTGCAGCTACCCTTCGAAAGCTTCACCTCCAGGTGACCTAGCTTTCTACAATGACATTGTAAAAAGGGCAGCAAATCAATTTGGAGTAACCTTAGAGGAGGAAAAAGGGGACACATGTTTCTTGCTAGAAACACTGGCACCAGCTCCAAGAGGGACACAATACCTGCCTATGCTGCCAAGTATCCTGGACCAAGGCAAAGAAGCATTCAGAGAACCAGCTCCAAATAAGGGGGTAACCCCCAGAGTAGAGAAAAAGTACAAACCCTCCTCAAAAGACCCAAAATATATTCAGGGAAGTACAGTACCTGACTCTATTATTGTCACCACAGCCAGGAGGAGAGCCAATGCAGTCTCCAACACAGGGCCACCACCTGAAAAGGAAAGTAAAAGGATGGACATGGTGGGGAGGAGAATGGAAAAAGAAGCAGCAACACAGTGGTGCATTGCCAACTCTAATGCCCTGTTAAACAGATATGGCCACCAACAGTGGGATGAAATAGAAGAGTTGCTGAACAAACTCCCCGAGGAGGACAAAAAGAGGGCAAAATCTATTGTCCAAGAAGGGAAAAATGTGGCTAACACCTGCCTAAAGTTAGCCCTAGATGCAGCAGATACTGCAAGCAGGCAGATGTGCACAGGAACCATCCTCAGAAGGCATGCCTGGCTCAGGATTTCTGGATTTAAACAAAAGTTCAGACCTCCATCATCAACAGACCTTTTAACGGAGAAGCTCTGTTTGGGAAGAAAGTGGATGAATCCCTTCAGCAAATTAAAAAGGACAATGAAACGGCAAGGGCTATGGGGGCCCTACAGCAAAGAGGTTATTTTAAAAGAGGAGGCTTCTCTAACAGGAAAACCACAGGTAGAGGCAGCTTTGGTCAAGGACAGCAGATGCCACAACAATCTCAAGGGCAGAACCCAAACCAACAGATGGGTCAACAGTCTAGCTACCAAGGTTGGCAACAACAGTAGAAGCAGCCCTTTCGAGGAAGAGGTAATGGCAGAGGAAGAGGCCAATCCCCTAGAGTAAGAGGAAATGGCTCGAACTGACTTAATCACAGAAAAAGACCCACACAAAACACCAGTGGGGGGAAGAATATCCTTTTTCCACAAACAATGGAAAAGGATCACAACAGACAATTGGATATTAAATTTGGTACAATACGGATATTGCATAGAGCTCACAAAGACACCACCTGCAAATCCACCCAAAACAAGAAAATTAACCAGATCAGAACAAACACTGCTAAACGCAGAAGTCAAAGAACTATACCTAAAAAAGGCAATAGAAAAGGTACCTACAAAGGAAACTACTCTCCATACTTCCTAGTACCCAGACAGGACCAGACTCTAAGGCCAATCATGGACTTAAGATTCATAAACAAGTTCATACTAACACAATACTTCAAAATGTGTACCCTTCAGGAAATAATCCCACACATCCAAAAGGGGGATTATTTGGCAACAATAGACCTCAAGGACGCCTACTTACATATCCCAATGAACAAAATGCTCAGAAAGTACCTAATATTCCTGCACAACGGAACACACTACCAATTCAAAGTACTCCAGTTCGGCATAAAATCTGCTCCACGAGTGTTCACAAAGTGTCTAGCCGCAGTGGCGGCACACCTGAGAAGAGAGAAAATCCACGTCTACCCCTACTTAGACGACTGGCTAATAAGGGGACGCACAAAACAAACATGTCGCAATCATGTTAAAAAAACAATTCAAACGTTGCAAATCCTGGGTTTCTCGATAAACCACAAGAAATCTTCTACAACACCAGAAAAAGAAAAAACCTTCCTGGGAGCAAGACTGAACACAGCAAACGCCAAGGCTTATCCCCCACAAGCCAGGATACAAGCTATTCGTCACGAAACAGCCCTCTACCAGAGGGGACAGTCTCTGACAGTGAGGAAAGTAATGAAACTAATGGGCATGATGCCATCATGTATCCCACTTATCCCTCGTTCTCGCCTACACATGCGCCCATTCCAAGAATGGCTCAACAACAGCTGGTCACAAGCCACAGGAAGTTGGGAGGATCTAGTGGTTGTTACACAAAGGGTGCAAGCAGAGATACAATGGTGGGCATCCAACAACATAGCACAAGGGAGACCTTTCAGGGACCCAACTCCATCTGTGACAGTCACCACGGATGCATCCCTAAATGGTTGGGGGGCACATCTCAACCAGCTGAAAGTTCATGGTCAGTGGAGCGATCAGGACTCCACAAAACACATCAATTTTTTGGAAATGAAAACAGTCTTTCTGGCACTCAAGGCATTCCAGAAACATATTCAGCGGAAAACCATCTTAATACAAACATACAATACTACTACAATGTTCTACCTGAACAAACAGGGTGGAACAAGGTCCTTTCCCCTGAGCAAACTTGCACAGGAAATCTGGCATTGGGCGATGCCCCACAAAATCAATCTACAGACAGTACATCTACCAGGGGTAGACAACATCACAGCAGACCAACCGAGCAGACAGAACAACTGCTCCCACGAATGGGAATTGAAACAGACAGTACAGTATCTACTCAACATTTGGGGAACACCAGTGTTGGACCTGTTTGCAACAATGCAGAACAAGAAATGCCAAGGCTTTGCCTCGAGGTTTTTCCACACCACCTGTCAAAGGGAAATGCGCTCTCACTCAATTGGTCACAGACATTTGTTTACGCTTTTCCACCAATACCCCTGATGCAAAGAGTGCTTCAAAAAGCAAAAGAACCAGGAACAAATATGATTCTCATTGCTCCTCATTGGCCAAGGCAAACATGGTACTC
The DNA here is from genome assembly GCA_963921515.1 of Calotriton arnoldi. Taxonomy (NCBI): domain Eukaryota; kingdom Metazoa; phylum Chordata; class Amphibia; order Caudata; family Salamandridae; genus Calotriton; species Calotriton arnoldi. The sequence continues at coordinate 3,387,447 of CAWUFW010000442.1, read as the reverse complement.
AACTCTCCTAGAACTATCCAAAGGAGAAATGGTCAGGATCAAAGCGGAAAAAGACCTGCTGACAAAGCAGCAGGGCCAGATTTTTCACCCGGAACCAGCAACGCTACAACTAGCAGCCTGGCGCCTGAGTACATAGAATTTGGGCATCTCAATCTACCGCTGAGAACCATGGAAATTCTAAAAGAAGCAAGAAAATAGTCAACAAGAAAATGCTATACAGCAAAATGGAAGCAATATACCACATGGTGCACCGCTAACAACACTAGTTCAATCAATACACAAGAAACAGTTATTACATATCTTACTTACCTCTTGGACAACAACATCAACTTTTTCAGCCTTAAAGTGCACTTTGCTGCCATAGTGACATACACAAGAGGAAAATCATGCAAAAGGTTTTTCACAAGACCAGTCATCAAAAGGTTCTTAGAAGGAGCAAAAAGAATAGCTCCACCAAGAGCTTCTCCTGTACCAACATGGAGCTTAAATACAGTACTTTCTCAACCGATGACAAAACCCTTTGAGCCCATGCATGCAGCGGACCTCAAACATATTACTCTAAAGACAGCCTTTCTCATTGCTATAACATCACTACGAAGAGTAAGTGAACTGCAAGCATTAACGGTACAAGAACCCTATTTACAAATCCACAAGGATAAAGTAATCTTAAAGACTAACCCACAATTTTTGCCAAAAGTGGTATCCAAGTATCACTTAAATCAAAACATTCTCCTGTCAGTTTTCTTCCAAAACCTAAAGCAGAGAGAAGCCTCCATACCCTGGATGTAAGGAGGGCTTTACTGTATTATTTGCAGAAAACAGAACAAATCAGAAAAACAAAGCAATTGTTTGTTGCTTACGCACATACCAACACAGGAACAGCTGTCACAAAAGCAACTATTGCAAGATGGATAGTACAAGCTATCCAATTAGGTTACGCCAAAGCCAAAAAGGAACTGACAATGCAACCGACAGCTCACTCCACTAGAAAGAAAGGAGCAACGCTGGCATTTATGGCCAATGTACCCATTGATTCCATTTGCGCAGCAGCAGCATGGGCATCACCACACACCTTTACAAAGCATTATTGTGTAGACATACAAATGAATAAGGAAGCTCAAATTGGACAGAGGGTGCTTCAACACCTGTTTGCAAGGTCTTCCTTTCACCACAGCCTCCCAAGCACGGGAGAAACCGCTACATAATCTGATGCACAGCGTGTGAATCCAGAAAAGGATTCACGCTGCAAAACGAAATGGTTACTTACCAGTAGGAGTAGTTTTGCAGCTTGATGAATTTTCTGGATTCACATGCGACCCACCCGGCCTCCCCTATAAGGAAAACAAACAGGTGGGGAAGCAAAGGACTACATCAGTATTTTTAAAAACCATCTCAAGGATTACAAAACATAAGAGAAACAGAAAAAAGAATCCGAAGATGGCCACCACGCACATCGACCTCCAGGATACCTTTTGACGTCACACAGGGGACGTACCTGGCACCAAATGGTGGTTGACAGCGACCAAAACAAGAGGAAAAAAAAACAGACAATTCCGGACCCAACCACTAGATGGCGGAATGATGCACAGCGTGTGAATCCAGAAAATTCTTCAAGCTGCAAAACTACTCCTACTGGTAAGTAACCATTTCGTTACTTACCTTCTGAAACTCTTTCTGTTGGCTACTCTATCTTACCACAGATTCCTCACTGCTTTGGATTCGCCTCCTTAATATCTAACAAGGTCCTAAGTGTGAAGAACAGCACTCTGTCTCAAACAATTTGATCTACACTCAGCTTGCGGTGGTGCAGAAGAAGAAAGATACAAGAAACTGACATTGGTGTGAGGAGATGGTGCTTGTATGCAGCTTTGCCCCGTTACTTTTAGAGTCTTATGCAGCCACTGTGGAACCTCATGGCCCCAGCTAATGGTTTGCGAGAGCATTGCTGAAGAATTCTCTGAAGTCAGTATGGTGCCTAGGGATAGTCTAAATGTGAGGAATCTATGGTTAGATAGAGTATCCATCAGAAAGAGTGTAACCGAAGGTAAGTAACCGGCTTCGGACAGCTAGGTGAACCTGAATCCCTTCCCTTCTGCCTGATGGAAAATTGAAGTGCATTATTGCATTCTGCATGATGTTTTTCTCTTCTGCCAGTTTTTTATTTTGGTCCCTTGTAGGAAGCTGGCTCTTTATATGATATTCCAAAAAGAGGTAGATTGTGCAAAGAGTCCAGGTATTCCCTTACTAATGGTCAGGGGCTTGCTCCAGCAATCCCAAGGTGCTCTTCTAGGGGGTAGTGTGGTTGAGCAGCCTTAGGCTTATCAGAGAGGAGTGTTCGACATCTGCAAATATACATAATAGTCAATAAATTATGCACTCGACTCAGTAAAGTGATCCACACCAATTTATAAAAATAACATGTATCTTTATATATATATATATATATATATATATATATATATATATATATATATATATATATATATATATATATATATATATATATATATATATATATATATATATATATATGTAGTCCATAGAAATGGGAAGAGATTTGGGGGAACTGGCAGGCTTATCGAGGACTATAGGGGGGAATTGTAGGATTGCGGAGACTGTTACCACACTATGTTGATGATTCTTTCTCTGATTACTGAAATGATAAATGTAAAAATTAATGAGTGGATTAAGATATGTGACAATCGTATCACTGATGCACTGTTTATTGAGCAAACTGCAATAAAAAGAAGATATATATATATATATATATAATCTGCCAGTTCCCCCAAATCTTTTCCCATTTCTATGGACACCCTCTGCTCTGGTATATGGTGTGCTCCGCCGGCCAGCACCAGTCTAAATCAATTTTCCAGTCCGCCACTTTCGGAAAGGCGGATCTTTAGATATATATTTAGGTGCCATAATCAATACGATCAGGTAAGTAAGTTTTGCAAGAGAAATACTTTTAAGTTTAAAAAGTTGACGCTTAGTGCATTTTTCAGAAGCGGCAATGTTATCCTATAAGAAGAACAACCATGACGGAATTCAGGTAGAGTACAGCAACTTATGAGACCAATCTCATGGACTTAAGGTGAATGGTACGGCAAGGTCCAAGGCAGCACCAACAAGACACCACCAGCGGCACTAGAGCGGCCGGGTGCAGGAGTGCAAAACCGTGTCGGGTGCCCAATGTTAGTCTATAGGGATCGTTCTTGGACTGGAAGGCCAGTCTGGTCGAACCAACAGGAGGGTTCAAGTCTTGTGATGCTAGGGACGTGGGGACACCAGTGGTCCTCTTCTCCTCGGGCCAGGGCAGCCAGGTGCACAGGGTCTTTGAGGTGTCTGGTTTCTTCAACCGGGCGCACTCGCGGTTGAGGGGGCCTGCACACAGAGACTGCAGGCGACGTCGGGGAGTTGACGAGAGGTGAACCCACAGTGGACTCGGTCTCTGGAGAGTTGGGGGACCATGTCTGCATCGTTGGCCCACTTCAACTCTGGCTTGGAACAACCGTTGCTGTGGTGACCTTAGGCGTTGGGTTTTTGCAGTCTTGGAGTCCTCTCAGGCTTTTTGGGGTGCCTGCAGGGAAGCAGGTCCGCTGCTTCACAGGAGTTCTTGGTTCCTGGTTGAAGATCTTGCAGGTCTCCCAAGCTTTGGAGAGACAACAGCTGCAGGGCAAGTCGTCTTTTGGTGCAATTGTCTGAGTCAACAGGCAGGCCGTCTGGGTCAGTTGCTGGTTTTTCAGACCTTGCTCTTTTCATCTCTTCATGTCAGTTTTCTTCTTTCAGGTCAGCAGGATTTGATTTTCTGGTGCCAGGGACTCCAGTTTTTACTGGATTTAGGGGTGCCTACCCCTGGGTTCACTACGCCCCCTATATGACCACTTCCTGTGGGTATGCCTACCTGACTAGCTAATCTTCCCACCTGTCCAGCTGCCAAAGGGTTCAGGACAAAGTGGGTCCGCTTCCTCTACTGTGAGGGAAGCCAGACTCATTTCAAAGGCGGTGGCTTCTTTGAAGCTCCCCTGCCTTGGAATGCTGATCAGCCGGTCATCCTGTGGAAGGGGGTGTGTGCACCCTTCTTCCAGAGCAGGCTTTGTTTCTGACCTCCAGAGAGCAAAGGCCCTCACCCTTGCGGGTCAGAAACTAGTCTCTGGTGGCAGGTTGGCAGAAACCAGTCAGTCAATACACCAGTGGCTGGTAGTTTTTCAGGGGGCACCTCTAAGGTGCCCGCTGGGTGCATGCATTAATAAATCCAATACTGGAATCAGTATGGGTTTATTAATACGAGATGTTTGATACCAAACAACCCTATTGTCCTTGAAGCCATCGTGTAGCTGGGGAACTTGTTTTCACCAGTGTCCCGTACATGTTCTGAGATGGCTTCCCTGTTTACCTTGCACTGGCAGAAATTGAACTGACCAGCACGGGGCATATCTGCACGGGGCATATCTGCTCATGCAGATATGTCCTCCCGTGTAGTGTAAGGCACCCTGCCTTAGGGCTGCAAGGCCTGATGTGGGGGTGACTTACAAATACTACATGCAGTGTTAGGGGGACGTGGTACACAGTGATGTGTGTCTGGTGTTCTTCCAGGGGATACTAGTCAATAGTCATAAGCATTGAATAGTCCTGCCCACGTGCGGGGACCCCCGAGCACATATCAAATACATTATATTTGTATGTTTAAACCTTAAAAAGTACTCTAAGACATACATATATGTGTGCAAACCCCTAACATACATACATAAATATGCAGCCTACATAACTATAGGCTACAGAATGCAAAAATTATATTGCATTTTTCATTTAAGATAACCTTACACATTTAATATTTCTGCTAGACAGAACATGAACACCTCAAACTTCACAACATAGCCTTTATTTGCAAGGAAAAAGGCAAGGGAATGTAAGGCATTGTTAGCCTATAGGCTGTATTGAAAACATAACACAGCAAACTGGCACTGTGCCTTTAAGACCTCCAAGTCCACCTCAATCCCATCATGCCCCACAAGTGACAGGTCAGTTCTTTTTCCCCCTCTTTCTGTGAGGAACCTGGAGTCTGAGCTCTTCACTTTTGACATTCCTGTCAGAATGTTCTCTTCAGAAACTGAATGTTCGAGGCATGTGAGCTGTAGATCACATGCTGTGCATACTCCTGCCATCTAGTGTTGGGTCCGGATGTTTGCACTGTGTTTTTCTTCGAAGAAGTCTTTTCCAGTCAGGAGGTAGGTGACTCCTCCTTTCGGTGATAGTGCGCATGGGCATCGACTCCATTGTTAGATAGTTTTTTTCCTCCATTGGGTTCGGATGTGAATTACTGCGCTCCGGTTCGACAGCGTTCCTTCGGTTTCCCTCGGTGCGCAAGGCACTCCACCTCGATGGTATTGTTTCCGTTCGCGTCTCCTATTCTTCGCGTATCGTAGTTACTTCTAAAATACCCTCTTTCGATCGGAAAGCTCGTGGAAGGCCGTCTGGCCTACCTGCGTCGGTCCGACCCGCAGTCGATGGTACGAACGCCCCTTCAAATTCTGCCCTCTGTCACACGGAGTACCAGCGCACTGACTCGCACGAAGTGTGCAACCTGTGTTTGTCTCCGGAACACAGAGAACAGGACGGCGACGCGTGCCAGGCTTTCCGGTCCAAAAAGACACTTCGCGACCGTCGGGCTCGACATCGCGACATGCAGAGCCAGCACACAAGCTCCATTCCTAACATCTTCGGGCAACAATCAGACGAAGAGGCCGGGGTGCCATGGGAACCGACGAGGAGCAGGAACCGATCTCCATTTCAGAGCACGGCTCCGACCAAGATGAAGTCATCCCGCATGGACAACGTACTGTGAGTACAGACACTCCCTCGTCCCAAGATCCACCTCAACACAAAAAGAGGGCTCCGGTCCAACCCGTGCCCTTGGGCCCCGGTCGGCACCGAGACCATGCTTCTGATGACCCGCCTTCTGGCTCGGCACCGAAGCCTACAAAAAGCCTTCTGGCTCCAAAAAGCCTCACTCCAAATCGGGCTCCGAGCCGAAACAAAAGTCTGGCTCTGACCCACACCATTCGGCACTGAAACGCACTTCGGATCCGAAGAGACCAACGCCTAAGACTCCGGCGCCGAAACAGTCAGATGTGCTGAAATCACCAAAAAAGCACAGTTTCGAGACTCCAATCGACAAACCGGACCCGAAACAGAAGGTGTACATTCATCCAAAGACTGGACACATCACCACCAAAGTGACTCTAAAAAGAAAGACTGATACAGAAGAGGAATATCACATTCCTTTGAAGAAGAGAAGTGTTCTCCTCCTCCTCTTCCTCCTCTTCCATCACCTCCTTCCCCTCATTTTCAACCAATTTCACCTAAGCATTCACCACCACATACACCTGACAAACCAGGATGATGGGGATGTCAATGGGGATGAAGATTATCAGCCAGTACCTACAGACCCATCGGACGACTACACTAATTGGCCCACAGGCACTGATCCCGACTTGTACCCTACCAAGCCCTCTCCACCGGATGACAGTGTAGGCTACATTGAATTACTGGGTAGAGCTGCCAGCTAGCATGGGGTGCAGGTGCACAAAGATTCCCTAGAAGAGGACTTCCTCTTTGAAACCCTTAGCAGCACACACAAGTCATCACACACACTACCCATGCTCAAAGGGATGATCAGGCATGTAGATGACATCTTCAATGACCCTGTCAGGGCTCGTATTCTTACCCCTAGAGTAGATAAGAAATACAAGCCAGCACCATCTGACCCAGTGTATTTAAGGGGACAATTACCATTGGACTCCCTGGTTGTGTCCAACGCACAGAAAAGAGCCAACTCCCAAACTACAGAAGATGCTCCACCCCCGGATAAAGAATCCAAGCTTATTGATGCTTCGAGGAAAAGGGTGGCCTCTCAGGCAGCAAACTTCTGGCGCATCTCTAACACTCAGGCGTTGCTGGCACGATACGACCGTGCGCACTGGGACGAGATGGCGCAATTGATCCAATTTCTGTCCCAAGAACATAGATCTAAAGCGCAAGACATAGTGCATGAGGGACAACTTATTTCAAACAGTGCAATCAGGTGCTCCCTAGATGCTGCAGACACTGCTGCTAGAGCTGTAAACACCAGCCTCCTTTTAAGGAGACAAGCCTGGCTCCGCATATCTGGGTTCAAACCCGAGGTTCAAACCTCCATATTAAATACACCCTTTGATAAGGAACACCTCTTTGGCCCAGTGTTAGATTCTTCGCTGGAAAAGATGAAGAAAGACGCTGAAATGGCCAAATCCATGGGAGCCATTCAGTCAACACAAGCCCGTGGTTCCTTTCGGCGCTCTTTCTTCCGTGGAGGCTGCAAAAATACCTCCTCGGAGACCACCTCCACCTACAAGGGCAATAACCAACCCTCTGCCTCTAAGGGTTATTTCAGAGGGGGTTACAGAGGCAACAACGGCAAAGGCAGGGGTAGAGGTTCAAACACACGCACCTCCCCCTTCAATACAAAACAGTGACTTGCCTACACTTCCCTCCGACCACTTAATACCTGTCGGGGAAAGACTTTCAGATTTCCTACCAATCTGGCAGTCAATAAGACAAGTGGGTACTACAAATTATCCGTTCTGGTTACTGCCTGGAGTTCACCAACACTCCTCCAAACATTCCCCCAAAGTCACACAAGCTTTCACCAGATCACTTACACCTCCTCAAACAAGAGGTACAGTCTCTCCTTCCAAAAGGGGATATAGAGCCCGTACCACCACAACATCACGGGTCGGGCGTGTACTCTTTTTACTTCCTAATACCCCAAAAAGATGGTTTTCTCAGACTAATATTAGATCTTAGAGAACTCAATCTTTACACACAGTCAGATCATTTCCATATGGTAACACTTCAAAAAGTACTACCTCTTCTGCAAAAAGGCGACTTTCTGTCTACTCTAGACTTAAAAGACGCCTATTTCCATATTCCAATCCACCCCGCTCATCGCAAATTCCTCAGGTTTGTGTTAGCGGGTCAACATTTCCAGTTCAGAGTACTCCCGTTCGGAGTCACCACTGCCCCCAGAGCCTTCACAAAGTGTCTGGCAGTAGTAGCTGCTCATCTGAGAACACAAAGCATCCATGTCTTCCCATACTTGGACGACTGGCTCATCAAAGCCAGCACGTACCAGCAATGTCTTCAGCACACTTTCAGAACAATTCAGTTACTACATCAACTAGGGTTCACAGTCGATGTGCTAAAATCACATCTCCAACCAGCCAATACTCAGAACTACCTAGGAGCCACTCTAGATACTCAAAAGGCTCTGGCGTTTCCCAACGCAGCCAGAATTCGCAATATTCAGGCTTTAGTTCTCCAGTTTCAACCCAATCATTTGCTTCCAGCTCGGGTTTATATGCAACTGCTGGGAATGATGGCATCTTGCATCATGATGGTCCCCCATGCCAGGCTGCACATGCGTCCACTTCAAGAATGCTTAGCCAGTCAGTGGAACCAGTCACAGGGTCTATTAACCGATCTAGTGTTGGTAAGCGGCCGTACTCATCGCTCTCTGCAGTGGTGGAACACACTAAATTTATCAAAAGGACGGCCCTTCATAGACCCGGTTCCACAGATAGTACTAACAGCGGACGCGTCCCTCACTGGTTGGGGAGCTCACCTTCAACAACACACAGTGCAAGGCCTGTGGAGCCAACAGCAAAAGTTGCTCCATATCAATCATTTAGAGTTGCTTGCAATCTTTCTAGCTCTCAAGGCGTTTCAGACTCACCTGGAGGGCAAAGCTGTCTTGGTTCGTACAGACAACGTGACAGCTATGTATTACATACAAAAACAGGGGGGGGGACACACTCTCTCCAACTGTCCCATTTAGCCCAAGACATTTGGAGGTGGGCCATTCACCACAAACTTTATCTCCTAGCGGAACACCTCCCAGGAGTGAACAACCAGATTGCAGACCTCCTCAGCAGGCAGAGGCAGCAAATACACGAATGGGAACTTCACCCTCAAGTTCTCCTCCCATACTTCCAAGCTTGGGGAGTCCCTCAGATAGATCTGTTTGCCACACACCAAAACGCAAAATGCCAAAGCTTCGCCTCCAGGTACCATCACTTGCAATCCAAAGGCAATGCACTATGGATGAACTGGTCAGGGATATTTGCCTATGCTTTTCTGCCTTTCCCACTCATTCCATTAGTGGTTCGGAAGCTCAGGCAAACATCTCTCACACTAATCCTAGTAGCTCCCACATGGGCACGTCAACCTTGGTTCACAACCCTGTTGGAGCTGTCTCTGGTCCCGCATCAAAAGCTGCATTTAACCTCCAGTCTCCTCACACAGAGCCATGGAGAAATCAGACACCCAGATCCCAAACAACTGAACCTCGCGATCTAGCTCCTGAAGTCATAGTTTGGTTATTTAAACCTTCCACCAGAATGTATGACTATCATTAGGGAGGCTAGAAGGCCTACCACAAGAGCCTGTTACGCAGCTAAGTGGAAGCGATTTGTCATTTATTGTAATAACAATCATATCAACCATCTTGATGCTTCCATACAAAACATCATATGCTATCTGTTACACTTGCAACAGTCAGCATTGGCTTACACCTCCATCAGACTACACCTCACGGCAATAGCTGCGTATCTACAAAATAGGCAGCATTTGTTGTTGTTTAAAGTACCCGTAATTAAAGCTTTCATGAAAGGACTAAAAAGAGTCATACCACCAAGACTCCCACCTGCCCCAGTGTGGAATCTTAACATAGTCCTTACAAGATTAATGGGCCCACCTTTTAAGCCCATGCACAAATGCGAACCACAGATCCTCTCTTGGAAAACCGCTTTCCTCATTGCAATCACTTCATTAAGGAGAGTGAGTGAACTACAGGCACTAACCATAGAAGAACCTTTTTTCCAACTACACAGAGACAAAGTGGTTCTTTGTACCAACCCCAAATTTTTACCCAAGGTAGTATCTGCATTTCACATAAATCAGTCGGTAGAATTACCTGTATTCTTCTCTCAACCTGATTCTGTTGCAGAACGAGCTCTAGGCACCTTAGATGTCGGAAGAGCACTCTTGTACTACATTGAAAGAACAAAATAATTTCGTAAAACAAAACAACTCTTTGTGCTTTTGCACCACCACACAAGGGCAATCCTATCTCTAAATCTGGTATTGCAAGGTGGATCGTTAAGTGCATTCAAACTTGCTATGCAAAAGCAAAGAGGACTCTAACTGTACCCCCTAGGGCACATTCCACTCGCAAGTTAGGGGCCACTATGGCTTTCTTGGGAAACATTCCCATAGTCGACATTTGCAAAGCTGCAACATGATCTACACCGCACACATTCACCAAACACTACTGTGTAGATGTGTTAGCAAGACAACAAGCCAATGTGGGTCAAACAGTACTTAAAACACTGTTTCAGACAACTCCAACAGCTACAGGATAGCCACCGCTTTGGGAGGATACTGCTATATAGTCTATGCACAGCATGTGTTCTACAGCTCACATGCCTCGAACGGATAATGTTACTTACCCAGTAAGCATATGTTCTTGGCATGTAGAGCTGTAGATTCACATGCGCCCACCCACCTCCCCGGGTACCTGTAGCTGCTGCAGTTCTCTCTTTAGTTTACATACATACACATGGACATCTCTATTCTTCACTATCACTCCATTCTCACCCTCTGCGGTAAAACAATCTAACAATGTAGTCGATGCCCATGCGCACTATCACCGAAAGGAGGAGTCCCCTACCTTGCGACTGGAAAAGACTTCTTCGAAGAAAAACAAAGTGCAAACATCCGGACCCAACACTAGATAGCAGGAGTATGCACAGCATGTGAATCTACAGCTCTACATTCCAAGAACAGATGCTTACTGGCTAAGTAACATTATCCTTTTTACTTTCGCTCTACGGTTTTTAGTACCTGCTGTACTTCTAACCACTTTTCTGACTTAATTTTGCTATTACTGTCAACAATTTTCCAGACTAACGTTGCGAGACAGAGAGAAGATTAGACTGCATGCTCTGCAAGAGAGAGCAAAGGTACGACTTTAAGTGGCCTTGGAGGGTCTCAAACCCCTTTCAAAAGCCCTCCTCTTGCGAAATACCTGAACACATGGGGAGAACGGAGAGGAGACACCAAAAACACTGGTCTCCATCGCCGTCGACAGGTAGGAGGTCCAAGTCACATGAAATACCTGTGTGTTCCCCATCTGCGTCACGGTCGATGTCAGAGAGGCGATCCAAGCATGCAGCGATGTCTAGGCACCCAACGGTGGAGAGATTGCCATTGAGGCATTTAACGACAGCCCCATCGACCTGGAGAAAGTCAAGGCATGCATCAGCGTCACGCCACTCGACGCCACGCAAGAGATGGATGTCAAAACAGCCATCAAAATTGCATGGTTCGATGTCCATACCCTCTCCATCGCTCCACCAGTCGACGTAGACACCGGTGCAACAGACCTCTGGCTTACCGGCAAAGGAACCGGTCAACCTTTCACCCCGTTGTCTCGAGTGTGAAGGAATGGAGAGTGCTGCGTCAAAGTCCACCGTCAGACCTATTCCCCATCCATGGTCTCAGCTGATACTCCTCCTCCTCCAAAAACGACTACAAGGTCTCCACGTAGATCGCCACGGAGACAACGATCACCATCTACACAGAGGTCACGATCTAGAACACCTCCCAGGCGTACACCATCTACATCTGGCCGCTCTCACTCATTGACATCTGGCCGCTCTCACTCATTGACATCTGGCCGCTCTCACTCATTGACATCTGGCCGCTCTCACTCATTGACATCTGGCCGCTCTCACTCATTGACATCTGGCCGCTCTCACTCATTGACATCTGGCCGCTCTCACTCATTGACATGACATCTCGCCGCTCGCATAGATCTCCCTCATGGTCCACTGGCATCTCTCGTTCCTCAATGCGAGATTATTATCCAGTGCTGTCAGCTACGCCTCCAGCAAGAATCTCACCTGTGGATGACATAATCACCTTTAATGAAGTCCTAATCAGAGGGGCGACAAAACTAAATATTGATATGCCTGTGCCAGTCACATCGGCTTCTGTGATATTTGAAACATTGCATCATAGGGAGTCATCAAGGCCTATGCTACCGCTGGTCCCTGGTCTTTTAGAGCCAGCTCTGCAGACTTTCCTAACACCGGCATCGATAGCTGCTGTACCTTCATGCATCATGAAGAAATATAAGGCACCTAACAAAGACCCCCTCTTTCAGAATCGATCCATCACATGATTCGGTGTTAATAGCAGTGGCTAGGAAGACTCATCCAGGGACGTCTTCATCTACAGTGCCCCCTAATAAGGACAGTAAATACATGGACTCGCTGGGTTAAAAGATGTGCAAAACCTCCGCATCTTACATGAAGGTTGCCAGCTCCTCAGCACTGTTAGGGAGGTATGACAGCGCTATGGGACTCCCTGTCCAGGTTTACTGAAAAACTGCCAGATGAGGATAGGCAAGATTTTCAGGAGATCCTCCAGGAGGGTGGCCTGGTGGCAAACCAAGTCACCAGCGCAGCCGCTGATGGGTCTGATCTAGCAGCCCATGGCTACTCCCATGGAATCTGTGCATGGCGCTTCTCCTAGCTAGACTTAATGGGGCTTAAACCTGAGGCCCAGCACAGAATACTAAATCTGCCATTCAATGGAAATTCATTGTTTGGTACTCATGCGGATGATGAAATGGTGAAGATGAAGTTCGAGCTAAATACCTTCAAAGCAGTAGGGCTTGAGAAGTGCAAGAACTTCTGGTACAAATTCCGCTCCTACGATCATCGCCCTTACCAGCAGAAGGTTCAAACACCTCACGGGGCAATTCAGCAACACCACCAGGCCAGGTCACACTACCATCTGCCCTGACTGGCCTGAGGAAAGGGAGCTCCTCGTCCATCAGCCTCCTCTGTCAGCATATCAACATGTTAGAGCTGAGGGCAGTCCATCTCGCACACAAATCCTTCTATCCATCCATTCAGACACGCTCCCTTTTGGTACAAACAGACAGTACGACCACAATGCATTATTTGATCAAGCAGGGAGGAACCAGGTCACGGCCCCTATCTCTGACCATCCACGCAATCCATCTTCCAGGCGCACTCCACGTGCACTCATACTCCCTCTATCACAACTTCACCGAAGCTCACGACTGGGTACTAAACGACGAAGTCGCTCAGGACATTTTCCAACAGTGGGGAACAGCACAAATTGACCTGTTTGCGGATGAAGCAAACACAGAATGTCACGTCTTCGCATCCGCATTTCCCCAACCAGTATCCAAGGGGAATGCCCTTGTTATTTTAAAAAATATATATATATTTTATTATCAATTTCATATCAATAATTCATAATACAGAGAAAAAGACAATCATTTTACCCCAATGTAGAAAAACCCCAAACCCAACCAACCTCTGCTACACATTTAAACAAAGTCATTTCATGGCAGTAGTACAGATCATATTTCTTAATTGAATACGAACAAGGAGAGAATAAAAAAACCTCAAGACAGATATACATAAATAAAAACCAAACACTTAACTGAAGTGCATCGTGCATAACTTTCTCAGCTCCTTGATTCTATCCAATCGATTAGCGGTCCCCACCTCCTAAGACCCTTCCTTTTACTACGGATCCCTTTCCTTGAAAAGAATGCTTTTTTCCAGATTACTTGTTGCCAGCACCTGGATTAGCCATTGTTGAAAAACTGGTGGGTTATTATCTAGCCATGCCGAAGCTTTACATAATCGAAAAATGGTCATGGCGATAAAAACCAATGCCCTACCTCTTGACAACCTTTCTCAATGCTCTCTTGATCAGCTGGTCAGAGACATTACTGTATGTTTTTCCTCCCATACCTCTCATTCCTAAGGTCATCAACAAATTTTACAGAGCCAAGACCAGAATGATCCTGATTACTCTGGAGTGGCCTCGCCAGTGGTGGTATCCGGACATTCTTCACCTGCCCGAAACCCCACACAGGAGTTTGCCATGCAGACAGGGGAAGGTTTTCCACTCCAACTTTCCCCCTCTCAGCTTTACGGCATGGCTCCTGAATTCTTGCAATATGGACACCTAGGCCTTTCCCAATATTGTATGGACATCTTGAGCGCATCTAGGAGGCCTTCTACCAGGAAATCTTACGCTTTCAAATGGAAGCGTTTCTACTTATGGTGCATCAGCTATGGTCATCATCCTATTCTAGGTCGAGAACAGCCAAATCTGGACTTCAGTTCACATCTATAAAAGTGCTTCTGGTGGCCATTACAGCTTACAGAAAGTCATCCACACAGTTTTCTTTTTTCCAAATGCCTGTAGTCAAAGACTTCCTCTGACGTTTAAAAAAGATTTACCCTCCTGTAAGGTCACCCTTTCTTTCCTGGGAGCTGTAGGAAAGTGCCCCTTTTTGCATGGTTGCCCTCCCCCTCCCCCGCTTTATACCTGATGTTCGTTGCTTCTTGACTAAGTGTGCCCTGGGTTCCTGCTAATCAGGTACCCAGGGCCTGTGTTCTTTCCCCAAAACTGTACCTTTGCTCCCACATTGGCACTCCTCTGGCCTACATATAAGTCCCATGTAAAAGGTGCCAAGGGCCTTATAGCCAGAGGAAGTCTCTGAGGGCTGAAGCATATATTTTGCCACCATCAGAGACTCCTCCCATGACCCATACCCACTGCCAGTGCAGTCTGTGTGCCAGGGGAGACCCTAAAACTACAAGTAGACATGGCACACATACCTGTGTGCCATGCTCAACAAAACACTGCCTGTGGCATAGGTCAGTCACCCCTCTAGCAGGCCTTACAGCCCTAAGGCAGGGTGCACTATACCACAGGTGAGGGTACAGTGGCATGACCCCTTGGCCCCAACAGTACCTGTGCCATTCACAGGTATTGTAAGTGCAGTAAAGCCATTTTAAACCATGAGCTGGGAGTTTGGCACCCCAAAATACACAGCTCCATGATGGCTTTACTGAAGACTGAGAAGTTTGGTATCAAACTTCTCGGCCTATTAAACCCACACTGATGCCAGTGTTGGATTTAATACTAAATGCACTCATAGGGAATCTTAGAGATGCCCCCTGGAAAACGACCTAACTCTAGTGTCCTGGCAAAGTGGCTGCTCCCCAGCTGCCACCCCCAGATATGTTTCTGGACCCCTGCGTCGAGAGCCTCCCGCTCTCGGAGTCCTGAAACAAAGCACATCCTGGGCAGAGGTGCCAAGCCTCGGCCCCCAGGATGGGCAGGGTCCATGAAGGGGAAGCTTCAAAGGCTTATCGCCTTTGTTAGCTGACCCTATCTTTTACTGCTCCCAGCAACTGGCCCCCACAGATTCTAGCCTCCACTTTGGGATGGAGAATTGGCAGGAAAACCAAGATAGGAGGAGAGGTGTGCCCACCTTTGCCAACTCCACCCCTCAGGTGAAGGAGGCGAGGCGAAGCACAACTCTCAGTTCCCGTACTCATGAAGATGGGGGACCCAGCCAACCAGAGAGAAGCTTATGCCCCCTCCCACTAGGGGGTGGCATAATAGGGGGTGTACCCACCTTAAGAAAGGGACCCATTGGTCCCGACCTGTACCTACTTGAAACGCCCCTAAATTTAGTATTTAGGTGAGACCTCGAACCTTGGCTCCTCAGATGAGCAAGAAGAAGGCCTGAAGAGAAGTGCTGAAAGAAGAGGAGGAGGACACCAACTGCCTTGGCCCTAGGCCTACCGGCATGTCCCGACCTCGACCTGCTCCAGCGGAACCCCGGCGTGTCCAGCAGCCCCCCAGAACACGGAGGACCTGCCCTGCCTTCCCTACAAAGACACCGTCTCCCGTAAGCACCGGACTTGCTCAAGAACCAGACTCTGGCTCCGGCCAAATCCGCGAGTCTGCACCCGATGCCCACGGCCTGAGTTCGAGTGGCCCAAGACCACGAGGAGGTCCCCTCCAGCGAACCTGACCTAGGATCTGGTGATCCCAGATCTACTTCAAGCCTGCTGATTACGCCTGCAGCCTCTACCTCGAGGGTCCCCCTGACCGGAGCTGGTAAGGAAACCCGACTACTAAAGACACCCATGCACCCGACGCCCCACGGCCTTGGGTGGCCCAACCGACAGTCTCCAGGCATCCCAACTTACTTCTCCAACCGGTGGTCGCCTCCAGGAAGCCTCCCTGTCCGAACCTGCAGTCTTTGTTTCGACCGGAGATCTCCCATTGAAATCAACAGGGCACCCGACGCCAACTCAGCACCCCGCACCCGGCCGCCCCAGTGCCGCTGTGGGTGCACCTTGAATGCTGACTCAGATCCCCCTTTGCCCTGAGCTTAACCCTAGGAGCTTTGATCCTTCAACCCCGTGGCTTACCCGAGAGCAGACACAAACGGACATCCCCCTAGCCCTATAGGCTTACATTGGGCCTCAGCACTCTGCACCCGGATGCCCTAGTGCAGCTGAGGGTGCTCTTTGAGTACATTTTTGACCCTGGGGTAACCCTTGTTCTAACCCCAGAAACTCAATCCTCAAGACTGACTGCTTACCTGCAAACCGATAACCACATTTTCTTCCATAAGATTGCATTTACTGCTTTTCCTCTGAAAAAGTTCCAAGCGTTGAGTTGCATTTTTATGGAAACCTAAGCAACTATGTTTTAATGTCAAAGTGCTTTACTTACCTTTGTCTAGGAAATGTCCCAGTGTAATATCTAGGCATACCACACTGAGTAGAAAAAGTAATCTAAAAAATAATCACAAAGTAATTACAAATATCAACTGTCTTTAAATGTTTTACAAACCTGTAAAAAAGTCAATTTCATCCGGCTTGCATATTCTTATCAAAATAGAACTAAAGAAATATTTTTTACACAAAAAATTGGTCTGAGTTCAGTCTTTGAGTGTGTGACGTCATTTCTTGCCTGAGTGTGTACAATAAATGCTTAACACTACCCTCTGTTAAGCCTTACTGCTCGCCCACACTACCACAAATAGAGAGTAAGGTGCTATCTACTTTTACCTCTGTAAGCCTTTGGGGATCCACTGGACTCTGTACACACTATTCCTCCATTTTGGTATATTATATACAGAGTCAGTTTCCTACAGGAGCTTAATGTGGTCTCTCCAAATTAATGGGAACTCCCCTTGGGCCTATACACAAGGCGACTTTACAATACCTTACCTGGAAGACCGCTTTCTTAGTGGCTATCATTTCCGCACGCAGTCAGTGAAATCCAGGCTCTTTGTGCAAAGGACCCTTCTCTGATTTATCATTCAAACAGCGAGGATATGAGAACACATCCTAGTTTTTTTTTCTAAGGTCATTTCTGATTTCCATATCCATCAGACCATTAAAATCTACCCACGTTTTTTCCAAACCCTTCCACACTGCCAGAAAGGGCTTTACATTCCCTAGATCCTTGAAGGGTACTGAGGTTTTACCTTGACAAAACCAAACAGATAACAGTCCAACCGTTTGTTTACTAATTATGGTCCAATGCACACTGGTTTACCTTCTTGCAAGCAATCTATCTCGAGGTGGATAGTCTCTTGCATCTCCCGTGCTTACCAGTTAGCCAACAAACGCCCTCCTTGTAGGCATAAAGCTCATTGTACAAGGGGTAAGGCCGCCACTGCCGCCTTACTTAGGAATGTACCCATTGCTGAGATCTGCAAGGCTGCCACGTGGTGATCGGTTCACTCCTTCGTTCGCCATTATTGTTTAGATTCAGACACTCAAGCAGATGCCCAAGTGGGGCAGGCCTCGTTAAGGAATCTGTTTGGGTAATGTGCCCTTAGCTGCTAATAGCTGATTTTGTATTCATCCGCAGGCGTAGCGGATGGGCTTGTTATTCTATTCTAATGCTTAGGACTATTGATAAGTATCCCCTGGAAGAAAAGGATAAGTTACTTACCTGTAATCCTAGTTCTCTTACAGGGGGATACTCTTCAAAGTGATAAGCAACCCTCCCTCCTCCCTAGACGAATACGTAATACAGCAGCTGTGATATCATTATCCTCAAATGTTTTCTTGTTCCGTGAAAAAAGACCTGACTTAATTGTCACCTGTGGGGCATGATGGGATTGAGGAGGTCTTAAAGGCACGGTGCCAATTTGCTCTGTTATGTTTTCAATGCAGCCTATTGGCTAACAATGCCTTACATTCCCTTGCCTTTTTCCTTGCAAATAAAGGCTATGTTGTGAAGTTTGAAGTGTTGCATTCTTTAGCCTATAGTTACTTAGGCTGCATATCTCTCTCTCTCTCTCTCTCTTCTCTCTCTCTCTTCTCTCTCTCTTCTCTCTCTCTTCTCTCTCTCTCTTCTCTCTCTCTCTCTCTTCTCTCTCTCTCTCTTCTCTCGCTCTCTCTTCTCTCTCTCTCTTCTCTCTTCTTTCTCTTCTCTCTTCTCTCTTCTTTCTCTTCTCTCTCTCTTCTCTCTCTCTTCTCTCTCTCTTCTCTCTCTCTTCTCTCTCTCTCTTCTCTCTCTCTTCTCTCTCTCTCTTCTCTCTCTTCTCTCTCTTCTCTCTCTCTTCTCTCTTCTCTCTCTTCTCTCTCTCTTCTCTCTTCTCTCTCTTCTCTCTCTTCTCTCTCTTCTCTCTCTTTTCTCTCTTCTCTCTCTTCTCTCTCTTCTCTCTCTTCTCTCTCTTCTCTCTCTTCTCTCTCTTTTCTCTCTTTTCTCTCTTTTCTCTCTTTTCTCTCTTCTCTTCTCTTCTCTTCTCTTCTCGCTCTTCTCTCTCCTCTCTCTCTCTCTTCTCTCTCCATTTTAAGGTTTAAACATACATATATAATGTATTTGAAATGTGCTCCGGGGTCCCTGCACGTGGGTGGGACTTTTCAGTGCTTATGACTTTGAGTTTTCCCCTGGAAGAGAACTATGAATACAGGTAAATTACTTATCCTTTTCACTTTTGTCTGCACCAAAACACGCAGCCTGCCGTGGCAGTCTTGCGTGTGTTTGGTGAGGGATCTCTTAGGGTGGCACAATTTGTGCTGCAGCCTGCCCCTAGGGATCTTCTTTAGTTCCTCAGGCCCTAGGTACCAGGGGTACCATTTGCTAGGGTTTTACAGAGTGCTAAAGGTATTGCCAATTGGGAGAAACAATTGTACAGTTTTGGGAAAGAGATCTGGCACTGGGGACCTGGTTAGCAGGGACCCTGTGCATGTCTAGTAAAAATCACATCAGTTACCAGGCAAAAAGTGGGGGTAACCATGTCAAAAAAGGGCACTTTCCTACATTCCTGAATACTGCTTGAAGAGATGCACTTAAGCCGTCTTGGATATGGTAAGGGAGATCTTGCCTGCCACCCTTCACTAGTTATGCAATACTTTCGCCCATATGGTTCACGAGGGCCAGGAGTACAAGTACAGTTTATGGGATGGCCTGGACTCCATAAATTGTGTGAGCCATGCCATGGGCACTAATGTAGGCATTCACCGTCATGCCTGGGTGTGCACCACCGGTTTTTCTTTGGTCATGCATGCATCCCTTCTGGGTCTGCCTTTTGATGGCTTAAAGCTATTTGTACACAAGGCCGATACATCTTTGAAGTGGTGGTTATAGGAAAGCTGTGCTACAGCCTTCTTATTGGGCTTCTGATCCCCGGTTCTCTGTTCCACCAACAATACAAAGTTCTGAGGCTACGTCCAGGGCCTTGCTTACTGCCAAAGGTAGCCTTCTCAACTTATCCAGCATCCCCTTCGTGGCTGCAGGAGACGTGGTAGCGACAGAGGACAAGGCCAGGAGCAAGGTCAACCTTCTTCCTCCTCTTCACTGTCGCTGCCATGCTGCTTTGATTTTCTCTTTCTGGAGGCATCTACTGTCTCCCGAGGGAATCAGTGGGCTCTTCCTTTTCTGTTAGTTCCCTCACTATTTTCTTCTATTTTTGCTCACATCTTTGCAGAAATCCTTGCCAAAGAGTTTCAAAAGAGGCAATAGAATCCACGAGAGAGAAAGTGACTAAAGGATACTACTCCCATTACTTCGTGGTACCCAAGAAAACTGGTGAGTCTTCCCTCGGGTTCTCCATCTAAAAACCCAAATCCACCTTCTGTCAGTGCAGAGGATTTCCTTTAGGGACCCAGTGGTGCTTCAGTCTTTCCACCCCCATAGAGGGTTTGTGACATTCAGGATAGGATCCCAGCGTTTCTGGCCCTGTCCTGTGTTTTGGCCCAGATGGATATGATGCTTTATGGTTCCCTTGCCTCTCATATCCTGCTGGTGCCTCATACAGGTTGGCACATGTAGACTGTGCAGTGAAACCTTTGTCTTGAGTGGGCTCTGCACTTGGGGTACCTCTTGAACAACATCCATGTAGCGGACTAGACGGCTGTAACCTTCAGTGTTGCGTGAAAGATGCCAGACTGACTTGTGGTAGGTCATTCTCCTTGATACACCCAGAGCTTATGGTGGTGATTGGTGCATCATCAGCTTTGAGATGGGGAGGTCACCTGGGTCGAGGTGGAGGCCAGAGACCTGTGGAGCACCTGCACAACTCTAATCTCCTGGAACTGTCATCCCCGTGGCTGTCGAGACCTTTCGGCCTACCATCAGGTGCAACCCTGTTCAGGTTCTGACAGATAACATGTGGTACTTCAGCAAACTGGGCAGACTGTGGTCACATGCTGTGCCAGGAAGTACTGAGGCTGTGGTGCTGGCTGGACCTTCAAGGGGTTTCCCTGACTGTCATCCATCTGGTAGGATCACTGAACACTAGGGCAGTTGAGCTTAAAAGATGTCATTTGGCTGACCACCAGTGTTGTGTACATCCATAGGTAGTTTTAAGGCGTCTTTGCCGAGTGGGCTGTGCCATAAATAGATTTTTTCAATCTAGCCAAGAACATTCAGTATCACACCTTTTGTGCTCTGGAGTTTCCACATGAGTTCCCTGGGAGACGTCTTCCATGGGCCTATGGTCTCCTCCATGTGTTTCTGCCTCTGCCATTGCTTCCCCAAGTACCGAAGAAGGCCAGGAGGGACATTTTGATAGCCCCAGACTGGATTCTGAGGATCTGGTGCTCTGATCTGCGGAGTCTGGGCATCAGCTCTCTACGCCACCTTCCCTTTGAGTAATTCTGCTGCCCCATCACAGGACCTTGCGTGTAGTTTGAGTGAAAGAAAGTAAGTGATTTTTACTTGCCTGCAGAAATGGTTGACCTGATTTTGGCCACTTGCCGTCTGTCCACAAAGTTTGTTCTGGCCAATGGGCAAAGTTTGTGGCTTGGTGTGAGCACTGTTTGGTTGATCTGCTTCAGGCAAAAATGTCTAATGTTCTTCTTTTTGTTCTGTATCTGGCCTGGCAAGGGCTTGCCATTGGCACTGCAAAAGGTTATTTGTTGGCCCTTTTGCAGTTTGCCTGATCAGCCCTTTCCACTCAAATACCTGTGATAATGCGTTTTTTGAGGAGGCCTCTGTGTATGTTTCTTGCTGTTCCTTTTATTGATACAGTAGGACTTTATTTCGTACGTACTTTATTCTCTTTGAACCCATGCTCAGCTGTTCTTTGTAGTTGTGACGTTTAGGAATTTTTTTCTTTATTGCAGTCACCTCCGCACGTCATGCCAATAAACTGAAGACGCTATCTGAAAGAGACTATTAGTTATAGATTCCTTACCTTAGAATTACCCCCAGGGGTCAGACTGGATCCGGAGATTTTTTTCTTTAGCAG
Source organism: Calotriton arnoldi (assembly GCA_963921515.1). Lineage (NCBI taxonomy): Eukaryota > Metazoa > Chordata > Amphibia > Caudata > Salamandridae > Calotriton > Calotriton arnoldi. The sequence continues at coordinate 3,365,777 of CAWUFW010000442.1, read as the reverse complement.
TACCCCTGCGCTTCGGTAGGTGGCGTCGGTCGACTCCGCGTCCGTCGTTGGCGTCGTGTTCGCCGGAATGATGTCGCGGTGTCTACTTAGACGCCGCCCCTGCGCGCTGACGTCAGTTCTTTATTTTTCCGCGCCAGCCAGCGCAGATCCGGAGAGCGCGGTACCTGTAGTCATTTTTTGACTAGTGATTTTTCGACTTTTGTCGACTTCTTTTTCGAGTCGTTCGACTCCTGGTGCACAGAGGGATGTCCCATCGTCGGACCGGCTTCAAGCCTTGTGACTCCTGTCACAAGCTGATTTCAGTCACGGACCCACACCTCGTGTGCCTTTGGTGCCTGGAGCGCGACCACGACCCGAAGTCGTGCTCCGACTGTCGGGCCATGAACCCGAAGTCTTTGCGGGAGCGGTCTTGAAAGCTTCTGGATGCCCGGCAGTCAGCTCTGCGCCGCTCGAGGTCCCGGTCGAGAGGGAGGTCGCGGAACCGGTCGCGGAGTCGCCATCATCACTCCTCTTCGAAGTCTTCGTCTTCGGGTAAGTCGAAGCACAAGAAGAAGGCGAAGAAGCACCGTCGCTCTTCGCCTTTTCCCCGGCCGTCGGCCAACGGGACGCGGAAGGTCATAGACTTTCGGCTCCGCCCACGGAGCCTACTGGGACGGCTCCGAGCTTCCCTCCCTTCCCGGGAGCCGGAGCGTCCCCTGCCCAGCTTCATGCATTTTACGAAGCTCTCCACTCCATCTTTGGGCAGCCAGACTCCGCCGGCACGCCTTCGGGCCCCGCGGACTCTGCTGGGGGCTCTAGGCCTTCGATGCCGGCGGCTCCGTCGCCGCAGGGCGCCCAGGGATCCAGGCCTGGATCCGGTTCGGTGCCGGTCGACTTCACGACACCTCCTCCGGCACCGATACCTCTGACGACTCCTCCGCCACTTCCGACGCCGGTTGTGTCCCCTACCGGCATCGACCCCGGCCTCCCTGTTGTCTTGGCGCCGACCGGTACTTTTGTACCACTGTTCTCCCCTGGCTGAGTGGCAGCCAGAGGAAAGTGAGGGGGACTGGGAGGGGTCTGTTGAACCTTTAGCAGATCAGCTCAAGGAGCCAGACTGGAGAGAGGAGTTGGGGAAGCCAGTGGTCTGGATACCTCCCCAGACCTTGGCATGCTTTCTCCCCTACCGTGGCCACGGAGGAGGGAGCCTCTTACGCTGTGATGTTGCGTAGGGCGGCTGAGGCCTTGGGCCTTGAGCTTCCTACGGTGGCAGTCAGGACGAATCTCCTGACTGATGTGCTTCAGCCAGCAGCGGCCTCTTCAGAGCCCCTGCTGCCGTTCAATGAGGCGCTCACAGACATTCTTCTAGGCACTTGGTCCAGGCCTAGCACAGGGGCTACTGTGGATGGGATGATTGCCCGACATCACCGCCCGGCCCCAGGCGACCCCATTTTCCGCTCTCAACACCCTACCCCTGAGAGCTTGGTGGTCCATGCCTCAACATCCAAAGTCGCGTTCCCTTCTGCTCCCCCAGATAGGGAAGCCAGGAAGCTGGATCACCTTGGGAAGATGTTTTCTTCCGCCAACTTAGGACTGCTGTTGGTGAACACTGCATGTCTTTTGGGCTGTTACACCCACCCTGTGTGGGATACGGTTGCGCAGGTGCTGCCAACGTGTCCGGAGGGGCCCGGGACACACTCCCGTCCGGTCGCAGAAGGGAGAGATGCAGCAAAGTTCGCCATCCGCTGTGGGCTGGACATCGCCGACTCGCTGCTTAGAACGATTTCTACGTCAGTAGCTCTAAGACGCTACGCCTGGCTGGGATCCACTGGCTTTTCTGGGGATGTCCAATCGACCCTTTTGGACATGCCCTTTGATGGCCGTCGTCTGTTTGGCTACAAGGCGGACAGTGCGCTCGAGCGCTTCAAGGACTCTAGAGCCACGGCTAGATCCTTGGGCCTTGCTGCCACCTCTCGTCCTGCGTAGTCTGCCTTTCGCCCCTTTCGTGGCTATGGAAGGGGTGCCCCACCACGTTCCACCCAGTGCCACAGGACGGCGCAAGCTACCCAGCCTCTGCGCGGCCGGGGACGTGGGACCCAACGCCGTGGGTCTGGGGGCCAGCGGGCGGGCCAGTCCACCAGTGTCCCCTCTGCAGCGGCCTCTAAGCCTTCCTAGTCTGACCTTTCAGGGCCACCAGTTGCCAGTGGGCGGCAGGATCCGCCATCACCTCCCCCACTGGCACAACATCACGTCGGACAGGTGGGTTTTGCAGATAGTCCGAAGGGGCTACTCCCTCCCCTTCGAGACTACCCCTACCTCCATGCCACCAACACTCCATCGCATGTCGGAGGATCACTTGGCCCTTCTCCGTCAGGAAGTTACGGCCCTCTTGGCCAAGGGAGCCATCGAGCGAGACCCTGTCCCAGAAGTAGGTCATGGTTGTTACTCCCACTACTTCCTGGTGCCCAAGAAGGACAAAGGCCTGTGTCCTATCATGGCTCTCAGGGACGTCAACTGCTTCCTCCGGAAGAAGTTCAAAGTGTTGACATTGGCTCAGGTCCTGTCTGCCCTTGACCATGGAGATTGGATGGTAGCGTTGGACTTGCAAGACGCTTATTTTCACATCCCGTCCTGCCGGCCCACAGGCGTTACTTACGGTTCACGGAAGGCCACGAGCACTTTCAGTTTACCGTGCTCCCCTTTGGCCTTACCAGCGCCCCTCGGGTGTTCACGGAAGTGATGGCGGTGGTCTCAGCTCATCTGCGCAGATCAGGGGTTCCAGTCTTCCCCTATCTCGACGACTGGTTGTTGAAGGCGGGCTCGCCCCAGGCTGTCGTCTCCAACCTCCAGACTACGGCGGACCACCTGCATATGCTGGGGTTCACTATCAACGTGCCAAAGTCACACCTGATTTCCTCTCAGAAGCTCCTTTTCAGTGGAGCAGTTCTGGATAAAACGCAGTTTCGGGCTTATCCTCCCGAGCAGCGTGTCCGGGATATTCGGGCTATGATACCGATGTTTCAGCCTCTATCCTGGATTTCGGTGAGATTGACCTTGAGGCTGCTGGGCCTCATGCATCCTGCTGGTGGACCATGCCAGGTGGCACATGCGGGCTCTGCAGTGGGACTTGAAGTTCCAGTGGGCGCAGCATCCGGGGCAACGGCAGATCCCTCTCCCTTCCCCAACCAGACTTCAGTGGTGATAGATGCGTCCCTTCTGGGATGGGGTGGCCACATGGGAGAGGCAGAGATCAGAGGCCTCTGGGCTCCACATCAACCTTCTGGAGCTCCGGGCGATTCGTCTTGCACTGAAAGCATTCCTTCCTTCTGCTAAGGGAAGAGTAGTGCAGGTGTTCACGGACAACACCACCGCCATGTGGTACTGCAAAAAACAAGGCGTGGTGGGGTCGTGGACCCTTTGTCAAGAGGCCCTTCGCCTCTGGGCATGGCTGGAACATCAGGGCATATCCCTGGTTGTTCAACACAGTTCACTGAACGCCAGGGCTGACGAACTCAGCCACCGGTGCATGATGGATCACGAATGGCGTCTTCACTCGGAGGTGGTGCAAGGTCTCTTTCAGCAGTGGGGAGAGCCTTGGTTAGATCTGTTCGCCACCGAAGAGAACGCGCAATGTCAGCAGTTCTGCGCGTTGGAATTTCCAAGGCGGCACTCGCTCGGCGACGCTTTTCGTCGCGAGTGGAATATCGGTCTTCTATACGCCTTTCTGCCTATACCACTTCTGCCCAGAGTGCTGAAGAAGATCAAGCGTGACCGGGCTCAAGTCATTCTTGCGGCTCCGGATTGGGCATGAAGAGTCTGGTATCCCGAGCTCTTGAACATGGCTATCGATCCTCCGATCAGACTGCCTCTTCGGGAGGATCTTCTGTTGCAGCAGCAGGGGACGGTCCTCCACCCAAACCTGTCCAGCCTCCACCTCCTTGCATGGAGATTGAGCGGCAGCAGTTGGCAGCTTTCGACCTTCCTCCCGAAGTCTGTAATGTCATCTTGGTAGCCAGGCGACCCTCCACTAAAACGGTATACGCCTGTAGATGGAACAAATTTGTGGCATGATGCACAGCAAAGGTTGTGGATCCTCTTTCTGCCCTCCTTTCAGAGGTTCTCCTCTTCATTCTTTCTTTGGGCCAGCAGGGCTCTGCTCTGGGCACCCTTAAAGGCTATCTTTCGGCCATTTCGGCCTTTCTTCGTCTTCCTGATCAGCCTTCTCTTTTCAAGTCCCCTATTGTAAATAGATTTCTTAAGGGCATTACTCACCTCTTTCCTCCTATTCCTTTCGTAATTCCCCAGTGGGACTTGAATCTGGTCTTAACTTACTTGTGTGCTCCTTTCCAGCCACTACATAATTGTCCTCTCAGACTCTTGACCGTAAAGACTGCTTTTCTGGTTGCCATCACCTCTGCTCGCAGGGTGAGTGAGCTTCAGGCTCTTTCTTCTAAACCTCTTTTCCTTGCTGTTCTTCCGGACAAGGTTGTCCTTCGAACTAGACCTTCTTTTCTTCCCAAAGTGGTTACCTCTTTCCACATAGGACAGACCATCAGTTTGCCCACCTTCTTCCCGCCTCCGCACCCTTCCAAGGAGGAAGAGAGACTCCACCGTCTGGATCCAAAACGTGCGTTATCATTTTATCTAGATCGCACAAAACAATTCCAGGTGGATGATCAACTCTTTGTTGGCTATGTGGGCGCCAAGAAAGGTCGGGCCGTGCAAAAACGGACCATCTCTCAATGGGCCGTCCTTTGCATTAAAATCTGTTATTCTTTGGTGAAAAATGAGCCTCTGGTAGGGCTGTGTGCCCATTCCACTAGGGCAACTGCGGCTACTACTGCTTTGGGATGTGGAGTCCCCCTCGGTGACATCTGCCAGGCAGCCACGTGGGCATCCATGCACACATTCACAAAACATTACTGCCTGGATGGCCAAGTCCGGAGAGACAGCTTCTTTGGCCGTTCAGTTCCCCAGGACTTAATGGTGTGAACTTGGTTCGCAGACCCACCTCCGGGGTTGGTATTGCTGGGGTATCTATTCTAAGGTAAGGAATCTATAACTTATAGTCTCTTTCAGATGAACAAGTTACTTAACTTCGGTAACGATATATCTGTAAGAGACATATATTAGTTATAGATTCCTTACCGCCCCACCTCCCCGTTCTGCGAACTGACTTCTAGAGTAAGGGACTCCCTTTCAGGGCCCTAGTTGTGTGCACCAGTGGTCAGTGTCTTGCATGACTCTGCACTTCTGGCATGGAATGTCGTGTAAAGAACTGACGTCAGCGCTCAGGGGCCGGGTCTAAGTAGACACCGCGACGTCATTCCAGCAAACATGACGCCAACGACTGACACGGAGTCGACCGACGCCACCTACCGACGCGCAGGGGTACTGCTAAAGAAAAAAATCTCTGTATCCAGTCTGACGCCTGGGGGTAATTCTAAGGTAAGGAATCTATAACTAATATGTCTCTTACAGATATATCGTTACCGAAGGTAAGTAACTTGTTAGTCACTGCAACCTTCTTATACCACTTTCTTTCTGGACCATTAGTACTTTGGATTCTGGCATAATTTCTACTATAAACTGTGTTGCGACTCCATGTGGTGCAGTGTGCCACACTCCCCGCTTTCTTGCCGCCACACCTCTCGGGTGGAGGAGAGGCTTCACCGGTTGAGTCCAGGAGAGCCCTTGCTTTCAGTATCAATTGGACTATAGAGCATTGGGTGGGCGTCCAACTTTTTGTTGGCTTAGTCGATGTGAAGAAAGGAATGGAAGTTCAAAAATGGACCTTATCAAGATGTACTATGCTTTGGGCAAGTAGGAACCTCCAGAGGGCCTTTTGGCTTATTCCCATCTGAGCCAAAGTCGCCATTTCAAGGTTAGATTAGGGTGTTCCAGTGCTGGACATCTGCCAGTCTTTATGTGGTCATCCATCGACACCCTCACCAGGCACTATTGTATTGACTCGAGAGAGAGGGGCATTTTGCCTGGTTGGTCTTCATGTCTTCCTGATGTATAGTCCATTCCTCAGACCCACCACCTTTGGAAGGTACTGCTTTGGTAACTATTTGAAAGGTTCGAAATCTGTAGTAGGATGTAGCAATCATAACAAGATACTTACTATTATAATACTCTGTTCGAGGAATGTGTGGCTGTAGATACACATGCTTTGCATACTCCTGCCATCTAGTGTTGGGTCTGGATGTGTGCAAGTTGTTTTTCTTCAAAGAAGTTTTTCGAGTCATGAGGTAAAGTGACTCCTCCTCTTTGTGATAATGAGCATGGGCATTGACTCCAGTGTTAGATTGTTTGCATTTCCGCCATCATTTGGATGTGTGTGTCTGTACTCCGGGTCGAGATCATTACCGTGCTGTGTTCAGTTTGTGGTTACCCTCACCCTTGTGTGAGAAAGTGCCCTCTTTCTGCATGGTTGCCCCCACTTTTTGCTGAATTGCTGATGTGCTTTGACTGAGTGTGCCCTGGGATCCTGCTAATCAGGTACCCAGGGCCTATGTTCTTTCCCTAAAACTGCATTGAAGGCTAAACCCAATTGGCATCTCTGGCCACAGGTCAGCACCTGGTAAATGGTACCACAGGTACCCAGGGCACTGTTACCAGAGAAGGGCTGCAGCACTTATTGTGCCACCCTTAGAGGTCCTGTACACACACACGCACGCACACGCGCACGCACACACACGTACACACACACCCCCCCCTTTTTTTTTTTTTTTTTTTTTTTTGCAGGCTGCGTGTTTTGGTGCAGAACAAAGTGAAGAGTCGACATGGCACACATCCCTGTGTGCCCTGCCTACAAACCACTGCCCTGGCATAGGTCAGTCACCCCTCTAGCTGGGTGCACTATACCAGTGGTGAGGGTACAGGTGCATGAGCCCTGTACCCCTACAGTGTCTAAGTCCATTCTTAGACATTGTAAGTGCAGTGCTGCCATTAAGAGTATATGGTGCTGGGAGTTTGTCATTACGAACTCCACAGCACCATAATGGCTACACTGAAAACTGAGAAGTTCGGTATCAAACTTCTCAGCACATTAAACCCACACTGATGCCAGTGTGGGATTTAATGAAAAATAAACACAGAGGGCATCTTAGAGATGCACCCTGAAAACTAACCCACCTCTAGTGTCCAGGCTGAGTGGCTGCTTTCAGCTGCCACCGCCAGACATGTTTCTGGACCCCTGGGTCGAGAGCCTGCTGCTCTCTGGAGCCTGAAACAATGCACATCCTGGGACGAGGTGCCAAGCCTCCTCCCCCAGGATGGGCAGTGTTCACAAAGGGGAAGCTTCAAAGGCTTGCCGCCTTTGTGAGCTTCCCAAGGCCACTTGCTGCTCTCAGCAACTGGTCCCCACTGGTTCTGACCCCCACTTTGGGCGGGAGAACCGGCGGGAAAAACAAGTGAGGAAGAGAGGTGTGCCCACCTCTGCCAACTCCACCCCTCAGGTGGGGGAGGCGAGGTGAAGCACAACTCTCAGTCCACGCCATCTTGAAGCTGGGGGGACTCAGCCAACCAGGGACAGGCTCATGCCCCCCTCCCACTGGAGGGTGGCATAATAGGGGGTGTACCCACCCCAGGGAAGGGACCCATTGGTCCCTGCCTTTTACCTACCTGTAACGCCCCTAAATCTAGTATTTAGGGGCACTCCCGAACCTTGCTTCCTCAGACAAGAACCTGCAACAAGAAGGACCGAAGAGCCGTGCTGCAGCTAACAAGAGGAAGACTCCCACTGACTTGGCCTCAGCCCTACCGGCCTGTCTCCACCTCGAACCTGCTCCTGCGAAATCCCGGTGTGTCCTGCAGCCAGCAACCTCGAAAATCCCGGAGGACCTGCCTGCCTTCAAGCACAAAGACTCTGTCTCCCGTGAACACCGGATTTGTTCACCTGCAACCTCTGGATCCGGCCGGACACCGCGAATCCGCCCCACTCTGCACCCGCTGACCACGGCCCGAGCTTGAGTGGGCGAACACCACGAGGAGGTCACCCCGGCGATCCTGACCCGAGATCCGGCGACCCCTGGCCTGCCTCCAGCCAACGCCTGCAGCCTAAATCCAGAAGACCCCCCTAACCGCGACCAGGAGCTGGTAAGAAGATCCGACCCCAAAAGGCACCCCTTCACCCGACGCCCTACGGCCTTGTGTGCCCAAACCGACGGTGCCTAACCAACCCCTAACTTCCCAACTTACCTCTCGAAGTGGTGGTCGCACCCAGAAGACCTTCGTCCCCAAGCCTGCAGTGTCTTTCCAAACCGGAGGTTCTCCATTGAAAACAACAGGGCGTCCGACGTCGAAACAGCACTCTGCATCCGGCCACCCTAGTGCCGCTGAGGGTGCACCTTTGGTGCTACTTTGTTTCCCCGTTTGCCCTGAGCTAAAGTCCAGGAGCTTTGCTCCCACAACCTAGTGGCCTGCTTGCCAGCAGCCACCAACCGGAGGCCCCCTATTCCCCATTGGATAACATTGGGCCTCAGCCCTCTGTACCCGGCCACCCTGGTGCCGCTGAGGGTGTAACTAGAGTGCATCCTTGACCCTGGGGGACCCCAGAGTCTACCCCCAGAACCTCAACTCCCACTACCAAATACTTACCTCAAAACCGATAACACAATTTTCCTCCATAGGATAACATTGACTGTTTTTCTGTGAAAAGTTTCTAAGTGTGGAGTTTGAGAAACTAAAGAAATTCTTTAATATTGCATAATCTAACAAAAACGATTTTACTTACCTGTTTTCAGGAAATGTCCCAGAGTAGTATCTAGGTATACTACTCTGAGTAAGCTCTAGTAATCTCAAAAGTTACTTACCTGCTATTTTACTAAAAAGCCTATTCAAGTCTATGTACTGTATTTACGAAGTATTGCATTTCTCTGCATCCATCCTGTAAATCAAATCAAAGTGCATATACAAATATCATTCAAACTGTATTTCAATTGCATTACTACTGTAAAGTACTTATTGCTTACCTGTACCAGGCTTGCTTGGTTCTAGAAAATAAAATAACTAAAAGAATATTTAAAAACAATTAGTCTGAAGTTCAGTCTTTGAGTGTGTGAATTCATTTGCTGACTGAGTGTGTACAACAAATGCTTAACGCTGTCCTCTGATACTGCCTTACTGCTCGACCACACTACCACAAATAGAGAGTAAGGTTCTATCTAACTTTACCTCTGCCTACCTTTGGGGATCCACTAGACTCTGCGCACACTATACCTCACTTTGGTATAGTATATACAGAGCCAGCTTCCTACATTGGTGGATCAGCGGTGGGATATACAACTTTGCATTTGTTGGACTACTTGGTTACCACCTGATCACACGACAGAACTCTTAAATTGTCTTTAGAGTTCTGATTTTTTCAAAGGGCCCCAAAAACCTGCACAGGGGCGTGGGTCCCAAAACTCTTCCCAGTCCATTAATGGGTACAGGGGAAAGCACTTTGATCCTTTAAAGGCGTGGTGTAACAACTGTAAGAAGTTGGGACACCTAGTTGGAAATGCTGCTTGCCCACACAAGAAGGCCCCTAGTCCTACTACAGCTACTCCTGGTGTAGCAAGTCTCCAGTTGGGATCAACAGTGTGCCAAGAGCAAATCGGGCTGCACACTGAAGAAGTTCTAGTTTCAGAAGGGGAAGTTGAGTTTGCCACTGTAGCTGTGTGGCCACCCAACTTAAAGTACTTACAATACCCTTGGATTAATGGAACTAGGATAGAAGCTCTCATGGATACAGGTGCCAGTGTCACTATGGTGAGAGGCACACTGGTTTCCCCTGAGCAATACTTGATTGGGAGAACTTACCCAGTCACCAATGCTGACAGTGTTACCACTAATCATGCAATGGCTATGGTGACAGACTGGGGGGGGGGGGGTGGAGGGGGTGCGGGGGGGTTACTGGCTTGAAACAGGTAGTGGTCTCTCCAAAGCTACCAGCTGCATGTCTGCTTGGCTATGACCTGGAAACCTCAGCTTGGGCTGAGGTTGAACTGAAAACCCATGCAGCAATGCTGGATATCCCTGAATTGGTGTGTAAAAACAAGAGCACAGAGCAAGAGACAGGGTGAAAAAGAAGTGCTGGAGCCTGAAAGTATGGCCCAACCTTCCAAGAGAAAAGGTAAGAAGACTGGGGAACCAGCTTCTGTACAGCAAAAGGATCAGGACCCCTCTCCTCAGGGAGAGGACTTGGACACCCCAGAGGGAACTGAGCCCATGGAGCTTGACCCTTACCAGGTTGAACTCTTAGGCTCAGGGGGACCCTCTAGGGAAGAGCTGTGCCTTGAACAGCAGGTCTGTCCAACTCTTGAAAGCCTGAGGCAGCAAGCTGCTACCCAGGAAAAAGGAGATGTCCGTGGAACCCACAGAGTTTATTGGGAAGAGGGACTACTGTACACTGAGGCCAGAGACCCCAAACCTGGAGCCACTAGGAGAGTGGTAGTGCCTCAGAGGTACAGGGAGTTTCTCCTAACTTTAGCTCATGACATTCCCTTAGCTGGACATCTGGGCCAAACCAAGACTTGGGAAAGGCTAGTTAGCCACTTTTACTGGCCCCAGATGCACCAAAAAGTAAAGAAGTTTGTCAGTTCCTGTGTCACCTGTCAGGCCAGTGGAAAGACAGGTGGCCCCTCAAAGGCCCCCCTGATACCACTACGGTGGGGGTTCCCTTTGAAAGGGTAGGTGTGGACATAGTGGGTCCACTTGAACCTCCCACAGCATCAGGGAACAAATTCATTCTAATGGTAGTGGATCATGCCACTAGGTACCCTGAACCAATTCCCCTTAGGACTACTACAGCTCCTGCAGTAGCCAAGGCCCTCATTGTTGTCTTCACCAGAGTAGGGTTTCCTAAGGAGGTGGTTTCAGACAGGTTCCAACTTCATGACTGCTTACCTAAAACACATGTGGAAAGTGTGGAGTGCAGTACAAGTTTACTACACCCTATCACCCACAAACCAATGGCCTTGTTGAGAGATTCAACAAGACATTGAAAGGCATGATTATGGGGCTCCCTGAAAAACTTAAAAGGAGCTGGGATGTCCTCTTACCATGTCTGCTTTTCGCTTACAGAGAGGTGCCACAGAAGGGAGTAGGGTTTTCCCCCTTTGAACTTCTGTTTGGCCATCATGTGAGGGGACCACTCTGTCTTGTAAAAGAGGGTTGGGAGAAGCCTCTCCAAGATGTATGCAGACAAGATGGCCGATCGAGAGGGAGCTTACTCCGTGAGCTCCTGAGGGCAGGGATTTACATTCTGTATATATCCCTGTATGCCCATGCCATCCACCCACCATCCTCCCACCATTTAGGTTGGAACCAAAGGCAGCTGTACCTGTACTTCGGGGACTTCCTTCTGACACCTGATTCTGGTACTGGTGGTCCGAAGTCTGCTGACCCGTTCCGGCGGTCGATGGTACCGGGCTCCCCTGCGACCTTGCGGTGTGCCCTGTGCGTGCCGTGGAGTCGTTGAGAAGTTTGCTGCTGGGACTTGGATGTCCTTGATGCCCCGTTTGCTGTGCTGCAGGGTGGACCAAGCCGAAGTGGAGGAGCGGTTCCGGCCTGCGGAGGTTGAGACTGGCCGCTCTGGGCTACGGATCCCTCCTTGTCGGGTGCTGCCACCGGGGGCTGTGACCGTCCACACGTTTGCTGCGGAACCCTCCACCTCTGCCTGGTCGGGTGAGTGAAGGAGAGGCTCCTGCTCCGAAGTTCGAGGCTGTCGGCTTCCGGGCGGTGGATCCCTCCTGGTCGGGTGCTGCCACCGGGGGCTGTGTCTTCCTGCATATTGCAGCCTGTGCCGGGTCTGGTGAGTGGTGTCGCAGGGGCCGCTGGGACGGGGGCTACTTTAGTGCTGAAGCTCTGCCTCTCTGACACACTTGGTCACTCTGGCGCCTGCATCACGCTGGCATTTCCTGCTCTTCCGCCCCGTGCCGCCGACACCGTTGTATAGGTGGTGGCTGATCGATCTCCGGGGAGCACGTTAAAAATAATTGCGTGCTGCCCCGTTTCGCCTCATTATCTCCTTGCACTCGAGTTTGCTCCCTCCGGCCGTATACGGCGCGCTGTTGTGCTGATATCAGGAGAGCTGTAAGCTTGGGAAAGGCGCCCATTTGTATTTTTGACTTGCGGTCATCTGGCGCCCATTTGGAGTTCCTAAAGCTATAATTGAAACAGAAGAGGCGTCCCGTGCCCTCTCCCCCAGATCCTCACATCATTGTTCATGGAAATAGAAAAGGGTGTGCAACCCTCATCCACGGATTGCAGCCATCTTGGACTGGACTGTACACTTCAAGCCCTCACATTAATAAGACCAATTACACACCGCAATAAGACCATTTATAGAAAGAGAACTTCCGCCCTCAGGAATACAGATGAGCATTGAAAGAGGTGTGCTCCCTAGAGATCTAAGACAACTAATGAAGATAGAAACAGATCTACTTCGTAAGCACCTATCATTAAGGCAGACATGTTGGATTAGCTCCCATTCAATGAGTTCTCAGTTTAAAGTGTATATCCCTCTTCACAGTACACTCATCAACCGAGGAAACACATAAGTTAAGATATCTTTATATTCTTCCTCCTGCTACAAGATAGACTTAAAAAGTGAGGATATAATAATAATAATGACCGAAATTATTACTCATAATCATGACAGGGACCCATCTGAAACCAGAAGGAAGGAACTCCTATTCAATCTCATACCCCCCTAATCTCTCTAAAAATGCCACCTAAGCCTTCAAACACAACCTACTTAGAAAAAACCCAGAAACCTTAATCTCAGACCCCCCCTTCAACATAAAAAAAGGCGCCATTATTAACGACCTAATATTTTTCGCTTCTAAAATGGCTAAATGGCGCAATACCCTAAAAAACGTGCTTAAGGTACAGGAAACGAGAAACATTCCTTATGGCGCTAAGATGCTAATAACCATCTCTCGAAAACTAGGAGCTACACTGAATATAACTTGCTACAAAAATGGCACGATTCTCATACAAGCCGCCAACAAAGATCTGGAACTATTCGATGAATACTTCTCAAACTTAAAAGAACACGTTCTTAACAGCCCTCCCGCAAGAAATCTGCCAAATAAATCGCGAGCCATCTCCACACACAGGACTCAATCTGCCAAGATAGAAAACATCACCGCTAATGAGCCCCAACAGTCGAAACAGGAATCCAGAAGCTCCGAAGCTAAGAGTAACAGCCCACATCTATCCAAATCAACATTATCCCCCACCAACCACAGAGCCTATAGCGCCGTATCAAGCCCCAACACCGGTCCTAGCCCTCTACTGAAAAAAGCCGTTAGGATGGAGTCAACAGTCTCTGACCAGGATAATTGGAGATGTATTCATACGACCGGCACTAAGAAATGCGAAACAGCAGCAAGATATAAGAAAATACGCACAGAAAAGCCTAACAGTAGCCCTAATCCCCCAGAGACAACTTACGCTAGCACACTAACAGGGTCACCCATACAACCTCCTATCATTCCTCAACCTGGTATGGAGCTTGATAATCTCAGCTCTCAATCGAGCAATACTTACAAAGCCATGCAAATCGCTATCGGAGATATGAAGAACCTACTACTCTTATCAGAAAAATGTCCATCAAAATTGGAGCTCCTACAGAAATCCGCCCACGAAACCCATAATAAACTAAAGTCTATCCCAATGGTAGCGACAAACAGACTATACCGTCCTCGCAATCAACTTAGATATCTGACAGACAATGAGATACAAACCCCTTTTGCTATCATATGAACCATCCCCCAATCCTCCCACTAAGTTAGATGAACATATCATTCAGTCAGTTCCAATTAACACAAGCAGAATTGCAAAGACTAGCAATAGAATGCCAAACTTCAACAACCTAAAAAATGTGATACTAATTCCAGAAAAGCAAGATTCGTTAACGATCAAATTACAGAAATCCATTCTCTGTGTACTACTCAACTGTCGGTCAGCAAAGAAACATGCTGCAGACATAGCCGACCTCATTTTAAGCCAGGAAATCGACGTAACTATCCTAACAGAATCATGGCTATCTGATTCTTCCTCCCCATGCCTAGATCTTTTAGTCCCCCCGAACTACTGCATTGTGAGACTAGACAGGCCAAACAAAAAGGGCGGAGGCATCACCTGTATACATAGGTCTGACATTGCCATCACAAAAGTTCAATCAGACCCTTTAGAGTCATGTGAATATCTCGGTATGTCCTTAAGATCCTTAGACAATCAAATTTGCAAACTTCACTCATTTTACCACCCCCCAGGCAAAAATACCATGTTCATAGACCAGCTGATAGAAATCATCACAGCAAACTCTACTCCCCATTCAAATGATATTTTCCCAGGAGACTTCAATCTCCACTGGGAGGATCATACTGACAATCAGATCAATCTACTCAAAGCCTTCCTTGAAGATCAATCGCTGGTTCAAGAATGCCATCTACCAACCCATTCTAAAGGCTCTACCCTAGACTGGATCATCTCTAAAGAAAAAGCTGTCGATAAAATTGAGATCATCCCTTGCGACTGGTCTGATCCTCACATCATTACCTTCCAAATACCTCACAAAAAAACTAAAACCTCCTCACAATCCATAAAACCCAGAAAATGGATTTGTGACACTAGAGGGCTCAATATGGAAAATCTCGCAGCACGCTGTGAGAAAGAATTGCAACCTCCTAATAACATGGTAGACGTCAGTGACCTCACGAATTATTACAACAATACAATGACGAACATAATTGAGGACATAGCCCCTTTAAAACTCAAAAGGGTCCCTGACAAAGATAAAAACCCTTGGTTTAATGGTTCCCTTAGTGAAGAAAGACGATCACTCAGATTCACAGAGCGGAAATGGCGACAACACCCTTCCTCACCCCATTTAATCCAACTAAGACAGGCCAAAAAGGGCTACAATAAAAGCATTCTAAATTCAAAAAAAGACTTCTTCAGGAAAGAACTGGATAATGCAAAAAACAGACCGAGGAAACTATTCAAACTGCTAAAAGATCAATCCAACAAAACGGCCAAATCTGCACCTACAGCTACAAAATCGAACATAAGCAGCGAAGATTTCTCCTCCTCCTTTACAGCTAAAGCCAAATCAATGGAGGTGGAGCACAAAAAAGCAGCTGAATGCCTTTTGATCAAAAAGAGCACCCCAGCTAAGTCTCAATATCAACCAGCTCTGGCAATGCCTAAAAATAATGCTTTATGGTCAGAATTCAAGCCTTTCATTGACTTAGATATTGCAAAGATTATCTCGACCATAAAACCAAACAATCATTTCAACGATGCTCTACCTGCAAATTGTTGGTCTACAATAAAACATCTGCTCATCCCCTCATGGACAAAGATCATTAACGCTTCACTATCACAAGGCTCACTACCGGACTGCCTAAAAACAGGGCAAGTCACTCAAATCTTTAAAAAAACCAACAGAGAACCCCTCAAACCGTAACAATTTCAGACCAGTAACAAACATTCCCATGCTAGCCAAAGTCCTGGAAAAATGTGTACAACAACAATTGAGCCAACACATCTCTGAATTCAAACTGCTGAATGACTTTCAATCAGGATTTAGACCAAACCACAGTACTGAAACAGCAATTCTGCACATCATGGACGACGCTCTACTTGCGCTCGACCGCAACGAAACCTGTCTCCTAATCCTGCTCGACTTCTCATCGGCATTCGACACTGTAAACCATGCCAAAATACTAGATCGCATGAAAAATAGGATGGCTTAGAGGGTACAGTCATAAAGTGGTTTAGTTCGTTCTTAGAGAACAGATCACAAAAATTCATAATCAACCAAACATTATCAGCATCATCCAGAAATTCTATTTGAGTACCTCAGGGCTCAACACTATCCCCTGCTCTATTCAATCTGTACGTAGAGCCACTCACATAAATCTTACAACAAGCAAACATCTCCTTCCACATGTACGCAGATGACACACAGCTTTACATCAAGATCACATCGATAGAAGAGATAGGTATCATGAACCAGGCATTAAAGAGAACCGTCCATTGGCTAACCAGTAATCACCTCAAGCTTAACCCACAAAAAACCAAATTCCTTCTGATTTCCCCCAGAAAAGCGCTATGAACATCCTAGAGTGGACCAAACTGATCACGGCACTAAACTGTACTCCGAGGATTGTAGATTCAACCAAATCCCTGGGAATTATGCTAGACAAAAACCTGAACATGCTATCACATATTAACACAATGGCAAAAAACACCAGTTTCCATTTAAGCTACCTCAGAAAACTGAAACCTTTCATAAATACCTCAGACCTTAAAACAGCAGTCCAGGCACTAGTCATATCGAGGATCGAGTATGGTTGCACAACCCTAGCTGGTCTCCCCAAAATTTGAACAGCACCACTAAAAGCCTGTCTAAATGCGGCCACAAGTCTTATAACTGGTTCCAGAACATTCAACCACATCTCCCCTCATCTGAAAGAGCCCAACTGGCTGACTTACGAAGCAAGAATTCAACTAAAAATATCACGTATCACTCACAAAGCGATACACCACAAAACACCAGTGTACCTAGCCCAGAAAATCACATTATCGGGAGGATGCCGTGTTTCCCGGAGTCATGGAGATCTATTACTGAAACCGGCCCTTTTCTGAAAGAAAAGAACTTATGACCGAGCTTTCTCTGGTGCAGCACCAAGAATCTGGAACGCTCTCCCCCCTAACATTAGAAGAATTTCGTCCATCTCTGCTTTCAGAAATGAAGCCAAATCTGTTCTTATGAGCAAATATCTTCCATAATCTCAGCAGACTTGACATTATCAGGGATCCTTCTTGATCATACACATGCTACCTCTCATCGAACTCTAACCTCATTTTGGTCTTGTATATATGAATGTTAAAGCTCAAATGTTTCTCTCACAAATCAATGTACAATTACTTATGACCTTGTAGCACAACAGTTTCTAGAAAATTGCTGTATACTGATTATTTTTACTAAATTTGCACGACGTTCATGTTGATCTAAGTTTAAAGATATGTAAAGTGCTCTGATGCCCTAGCCAGGGTCATGTTCGCGCTATATAAAACACCAAATAAATAAATAACCCAAACAAGATATTGTGGACTATGTGCTTGGCCTAAGTTCCAGACTGGCTGAGTACATGGAAAAGGCATCCAAAAATCTTGAGGCAGGCCAGGAGCTTCAGAAGCACTGGTATGACCACAAAGCTGCACTGGTTGAATTTCAACCTGGGCAAAAAGTGTGGGTTTTGGAGCCAGTGGCACCAAGGGCACTCCAGGACAGATGGAGTGGCCCTTACCCTATCCTAGAAAAAAAGAGTGAGGTCACCTACTTGGTTGACCTGGCACAAGCAGGACACCCAAAAGGGTTATCCATGTGAACCGCCTGAAGCTCTACCATGACAGGGCTGACATCACCATGCTGATGGTGACTGATGAGGATCAGGAGACAGAGAGTGAACCTCTCCCTGACCACCTCTCAAACAGCCCAAAAGATAGGTCAGTGGATGGAGTTGTCTTTTCAGACACCCTCTCTGCCCAACAGCAGACTGATTGCAAGCAAGTCTTGCAGCAGTATGCTAAGCTCTTTTCCTTGACCCGTGGTCAGACAAACTGGTGTACCCATGATGTGGACACTGGTGACAGTTCACCTGTCGAAAACAAAATCTATCGACAGCCTGATCAAGTCAAGGAAAGCATCAGAGCTGAAGTCCGCAAGATGCTGGAATCTGAAAGAGACACGTTAGTGACAGATTCCTTACCTTAGAATATCCCCAGGCGTCAGGCTGGATCCGGAAAGTTTTTGCGTAGCAGTACCCTTGCGCGTCGGTAGGCGGCGTCGTGCGGCTCCGCGTCCGTCGTCGGCGTTGTGATCGCCGGGATGACGTCGCGGGCAGTACTTAGACGCCGCCCCTGCGCGCTGACGTCAGTTCTTCTTTTTCCGCGCCAGCAAGTGCAGATCCGGGAAGAGCAGTGCCCTAGTCATTTTTTGACTAACTTTTTTGGTGAATTTTTTCACTGTTTCTTCGAATCGACTTCAAGGTGTCGTAGGGATGCCCGGCTTTAAACGTTGCGGCGCCTGTGCTCGGATGATGTCCATCACAGACCCGCATCGGGAGTGTCTCTTCTGCCTCGGCCGAGGCCACGACACGGAGTCTTGTTCCGACTGCCGGGCCCTCAACCCGTAAGCTTTGCGAGAGCGGTCTCGAAAGCTCCTCTAGGCCCGGCATTCGGCTCCGCGCCACACCAAGCCCCGGTCACGTGAGAGGTCGAGGGGTCGGTCGCGGAGTCCTCACCGGTCGTCGGCATCGAAGTCTTCGTCGTCCGGTAAGTCTAAGCACAAGAAGTCCAAAAAGCATCGTCGCTCTAGGACTTCGCCTCGCCGGTCTCGCGACTCGGCTGAGGCCCCTCCCGGCACCGTCCCCGCCCCCGCGGCCCCGGACATGCCTGTGGAGTCGCCCCCGCAATACCCGTCCTTCCCGGGTTCGGGGCGGATCCGGCCCAAATACAGGAATTCCTGTCGGCCATGGCCCGCCTCTTCGGGCCTCAAGGTCCCTCCGTGCGCCTTCGGGCCCCGCGGGCCCTGATGGGGTTGCCCCGGCGTCGCCGACGGCTCCGGCGCCGCCCGTGCCTCCAGCCTCGATCCCGGCTCCGGCCTCGATCCCGGCTCCGCAACCCCCATCGACGCCGGTCGACCTGACCACGCCTCCGCCGACGTCTCCGGTGCCGTTCTCGACGCCGCCTGGGGCTCCGGGCGGCGTCGTCCCCAGTTCCTTCCGGCTCCGGACATGGACCCGGACCGACGTCGCTCGACGCCGGTTCCGGCGCCGATGAGACCTTGGGTCCCAAATGTCCCTCCTCCTCCTTATTTTGAACCAGAGGAGGACCAGGAGGACTGGGAGGGGTCTGATGACCCTCTGGCACAACAGTGTCAGTATGATGAGGACTGGACAGAGGGCCTAGGGGATGCCAGTGGTCTAGATACTTCCCCTGACACTGGCATGCTGTCTCCTCCCGTGGCTACGGAGGAGGGAGCCAATTTTGCAAGGGTGTTGCGTAGGGCGGCTGGAGCCTTACATCTCCAACTCCCTACTGTGGCGGTTAAGACTAATCTCTTGACAGAGGTGCTTCAGCCGGCAGCCTCCTCTACGGAGACTGTGCTGCCGTTTAACGATGCCCTCACTGACGTTCTTTTGGGCGCCTGGTCCAAGCCCAACACAGGGGCTCCTGTGGATAGGAACGTGTCCCGACGCCATCGCCCAGCTCCGGGCGACCCCCCTATTTCTCTCTGTCCACCCCACTCCTGAGAGCTTGGTTGTCCAAGCCTCCGCTTCCCAAACCGCCTTCCCAAACCGCCTTCCCTACCGCCCCTCCGGATAGGGAATCCAAATGCCTGGATCAATTTGGGAAGAAGGGTTTTTCTTCCTCCAGTGCTGGCTTGCGGTCCATCAACACCGCTTGTCTTTTGGGCCGATATACCCACTCCTTGTGGGATTCGGTGGCGACTGTTTTGCCCCAGTGTTCTGAGGAGGTCCAGACACTGCTTTCCCGCGCCATTGCGGAAGGAAGGGATGCGGCCAAATACACAATACGATGTGGCCTTGATACCGCCGACTCGCTGGGCAGGTCTATTGCAACGACGGTGGCGCTGCGTCGCCACGCCTGGCTGAGAACCACTGGTTTTTCAGGGGATGTCCAGAATACTCTCATGGACATGCCCTTTGATGGAGTCGGTCTTTTTGGGTCCAAAGCAGACCATGCGTTGGAGCGCTTTAAGGACTCACGGGCTACTGCCAAGTCCCTGGGCCTTTCTGCTACACGCCCTCCGCTACCTTCTGCTTTTCGCCCCTATCGTGGCCACGGAAGGGGCGCCCAGTCACGTCAGCAGCCCAGCCACCGGCCCGCGCAGCAGGCGTGTTCGCGTGGCCGAGGACGTGGATACCGCCGTGGCGGTTCGGGCAACCAGCGTGCGGGTCAGGCCACCACCTCCAACCCGTCCGCGGCCTCCAAGCCCTCCTAGTCCCTCCTTTCAGGTGCACAGCACGCCAGTAGGGGGCAGGGTCCGCCATCACCTTCACCACTGGCGTCCCATCACCTCGGACAGGTGGGTCGTGGACATTGTCCGAAGGGGCTACTCCCTCCCCTTCGAGACCACCCCCCCAGCCATGCCACCTCAATACCACCGCATGTCAGGGGATCACTTGGTACTTCTGCAGAAGGAAGTCACGGCCCTCTTGGCCAAGAGGGCCATCGAGCATGTTCCGACCCCAGAAGTAGGACGTGGTTGCTACTCCCACTACTTCCTGGTGCCCAAAAAGGACAAGGAGGACATGCGTCCTATCTTGGACCTCCGGAACGTCAATCGCTTCCTCCGGAAGGAGAAGTTCAAGATGCTCACCCTAGCTCAGGTCTTGACTGCCCTCGACCCTGGAGACTGGTTGGTAGCGTTGGACTTGCAGGACGCTTATTTCCACATCCTCGTCCTGCCGGCCCACCGGCGTTACCTACGGTTCACGGTAGGCCTCGAGCATTTTCAGTTCACCGTGCTCCCCTTTGGCCTTACCAGTGCCCCTCGGGTGTTCACGAAAGTGATGGCGGTGGTCGCAGCTCATCTGCGCCGGGCAGGGGTTTCAGTCTTCCCCTACCTCGACGACTGGCTGCTGAAGGCGGGCTCGTCCCAGGCAGTCGTCTCCCACCTCCAGACTACGGCCGAACTCCTGCACTCGCTGGGGTTCTCCATCAATGTGCCGAAGTCGCATCTGATTCCTTCTCCACAGCTCCTTTTCATCGGAGCAGTTCTGGGCACGACACAGTTTCGGGCCTATCCTCCCGAACGGCGAGTCCGGGATATTCAGGCTATGATTCCGATCTTTCAGCCTTTATCCTGGGTTTCGGTACGTATGACCCTGAGGCTGCTGGGCCTCATGGCCTCCTGCATCCTGCTGGTCAATCATGCCAGATGGCATATGCGGGCTCTGCAGTGGGACCTGAAGTTCCAGTGGGCGCAGCACCAGGGCAACCTGTCCGATCACGTCCAGATCTCGGAGGGGACTGCAAAACAGTTGCAGTGGTGGCTCTCGAACCGGCAATGGGTCATGGGCAGATCCCTCTCCCTTCCCCAGCCAGAGCACACAGTTGTGACGGACGCGTCCCTTCTGGGATGGGGCGGTCACATGGGAGAGGCGGAGATCAGAGGCCTCTGGTCTCCGGCGGAGTCCCGGCTCCATATCAACATTCTGGAGCTCCGGGCGATCCGACTTGCACTCAAGGCATTCCTTCCCTCTGTCAAAGGGAAGGTAGTGCAGGTGTTCACAGACAACACCACCGCCATGTGGTACTGCAACAAACAGGGCGGGGTGGGGTCTTGGACCCTTTGTCAGGAGGCTCTGCGCCTCTGGACATGGCTGGAACATCAGGGCATGTTCCTGATGGTTCAACACCTGGCAGGTTCCCTGAACGCCAGGGCGGACGAACCCAGCCGCAGGTGCATGATGGATCACGAATGGCGTCTTCACTCGGAAGTGGCGCAAGGACTCTTTCTACAGTGGGGAGATCCTTGGTTAGATCTATTCGCCACCGAAGAGAACGCGCAATGTCATCAGTTCTGCGCGTTGGAATTTCCAAGGCGGCACTCGCTCGGCGACGCTTTTCGTCACGAGTGGAGTTGCGGTCTATTGTACGCCTTTCCGCCTATACCACTTCTACCCAGAGTGTTGAAGAAGATTCGGCACGACCGGGCCCAAGTCATTCTTGTGGCTCCGGACTGGGCTCGAAGAGTTTGGTATCCCGAGCTACTCAGTAAGAGCGTAGATCCCCCGATCCGTCTGCCTCTTCGGGAGGATCTTCTGTCGCAGCAGCAGGGGACGGGCCTCCACCCGAACCTGTCCAGTCTACACCTGCTTGCGTGGAGATTGAGCGGCGGCAGTTGATTCCTTTCGACTTGCCTCCCGAAGTTTGTGATGTGATTCTGGCAGCCAGGCGTCCTTCCACTAAGGTGGTATACGCCTGCAGGTGGAACAAATTTGTGGCATGGTGCACAGCAAAGGCTGTGAATCCCCTTTCTGCCCCTCTTTCTGAGGTCCTTCTGTTCCTTCTTTCTCTGGCCCAACAGGGTTCTGCCCTGGGTTACCATCAAGGGTTATCTTTGTGCTATCTCGGCCTTCCTCAGGCTCCCTGATCAGCCCTCCCTTTTCAAGTCCCCTGTTGTTAACAGGTTCTTAAAAGGCATTACACACCTCTTCCCTCCTGTTCATTTTGTGATGCCTCAGTGGGACTTGAACTTGGTTCTTACCTTTTTAATGTGCGCTCCCTTTGAGCCTCTACATAACTGTCCTCTTCGTCTTCTGACTCTGAAGACAGCCTTTCTGGTGGCCATCACCTCCGCTCGGCGGGTGAGTGAGCTCCAGGCTCTATCATGCAAACCTCCCTTTCTGTCTGTCCATCCAGACAAGGTTGTTCTTAGGACGCGTCCGTCCTTCTTGCCAAAGGTGGTTACTGCCTTCCACATTGGGCAGACCATCACTTTGCCCACCTTCTTTCCGCCTCCGCATCCTTCCAGAGAGGAAGAGAGGCTCCACCGTCTGGACCCAAAACGTGCGCTTTCCTTTTATATCAACCGCACACAACACTTCCGGGTGGATGACCAGCTCTTTGTTGGCTACGTGGGCGCCAAAAAAGGTCGGGCGGTGCACAAGAGAACCATCTCCCGCTGGGTTACCTTGTGCATCAAGACCTGCTATTCTTTGGCTAAGAAAGAGCCTCCTGTTGGGCTGCGTGCCCATTCCACCAGGGCAACTGCTGCTACCACGGCCTTGGGCCGCGGTGTTCCGCTGCCGGTTATCTGTCAGGCAGCTACGTGGGCCTCGCTGCACACGTTTACAAAGCATTACTGCCTTGACAGTCAGGTCCGGAGGGACGGCTTCTTTGGCCGTTCTGTCCTCCAGGACTTCCTTGTCTGATCTTTGTTCGCAGACCCACCACCGGGGTTGGTATTGCTGGGGTATCTATTCTAAGGTAAGGAATCTGTCACTAACGTGTCTCTTTCAGATGCACAAGTTACTAACTTGTGTAAGGATATATCTGTAAGAGACAGTAGTTAGTGACAGATTCCTTACCGCCCCACCCATCCTCCCCGTTCTGCGAACTGATTTCTAGGGTTAAGGACATCCCTTTCAGGGCCCTAGTATTTTTCAGACACCTATGTCAGCTTCTTCCATGGCTCTGCGTTCCTGGCGCGGAAAGTCGTGTACAGAACTGACGTCAGCGCGCAGGGGCGGCGTCTAAGTACTGCCCGCGACGTCATCCCGGCGATCACGACGCCGACGACGGACGCGGAGCCGCACGACGCCGCCTACCGACGCGCAAGGGTACTGCTACGCAAAAACTTTCCAGATCCAGCCTGACGCCTGGGGATATTCTAAGGTAAGGAATCTGTCACTAACTACTGTCTCTTACAGATATATCGTTACACAAGTTAGTAACTTGTGCGTTAGGGGTTATTGAACCCTCTGAGAGCCCCTGGGCCAGCCCAGTGGTTCTAGTCCCCAAACCTCATCCACAGGGTGGAAAGAGAGAAATGAGGTTCTGTGTGGACTATAGAGGGCTCAACTCTGCACCAAGACAGATGCTCACCCAGATGCTCACCCTATCCCAAGAGCAGATGAGTTGATAGACAAATTGGGTGCAGCCCAATTACTAAGTACCTTTGACTTAACTGCAGGGTACTGGCAAATTGGCATGGCCCCAGGAGCAAAAGAAAAGACAGCATTCTCCACACCTGATGGGCATTATCAGTTTACGGTTATGCTCTTTGGTTTAAAGAATGCCCCTGCCACCTTCCAGAGGTTGGTGAACCAAGTCCTTGCAGGATTGGAGTCCTTTAGTGCAGCTTATCTAGATGATATTCCTGTCTTTAGCTCCACCTGGCAGGATCACCTGATCCACCTTGGGAAGGTTTTAAATGCCCTGCAAACTGCAGGCCTAACTATCAAGGCATCCAAATGCCAGATAGGGCAGGGAACTGTGGTGTACTTGGGCCACCTTGTTGGTGGAGGCCAGGTACAACCCTTACAGCCCAAGATCCAGGCCATCCTGGACTGGGCAGCTCCAACAACCCAAACCCAAGTCAGGGCATTCCTTGGCTTGACTGGGTACTACAGGAGGTTTGTGAAGGGATATGGGTCCATTGTGACTCCCCTCACAGAACTCACCTCCAAGAAGATGCCCAAGAAGGTAAACTGGACAGTTATTTGTCAAAAGGCTTTTGACACCCTGAAAGAGGCTATGTGCTCAGCACCAATTCTCAAAGCTCCAGACTATGCCAAGCAGTTCACT
Organism: Calotriton arnoldi; assembly: GCA_963921515.1. NCBI lineage: Eukaryota > Metazoa > Chordata > Amphibia > Caudata > Salamandridae > Calotriton > Calotriton arnoldi. Next base: position 3,341,447 of record CAWUFW010000442.1, on the reverse strand, counting down.
GTGCAGACTGCTGCCTCTGAGCTAGGGATATGAGCGGTCCTATCCCAGACCAATGATGAAGGCCAAGACCAACCTGTTGCTTTTATAAGCAGAAGGCTTCTCCCCAGGGAGCAGCATTGAAGTGCCTTTGAGAGGGATGCCTTTGGTGTGGTTTGGTCCCTGAAGAAGTTGAGACCATACTTGTTTGGTACTGACTTCCTAGTTCAAACTGATCACAGACCTCTCAGATGGCTAATGCAGATGAAAGGTGAAAATCCTAAACTGTTGAGGTGGTCCATCTCCCTACAGGGAATGGACTTTGTAGTGGAACACAGACCTGGGACTGCCCATGCCAATTTAGATGGGCTTTCCAGGTTCTTCCACTTAGAAAATGAAGACTCTCTAGGGAAAGGTTAGTCTCATCCTCTTTCGTTTGGGGGGGGGGAAGGGGGCGGGTTGTGTGAGTAAGTGCCCTCTTTCTGCATGGTTGCCCCCACTTTTTGCTGAATTGCTTATGTGCTTTGACGGAGTGTGCCCTGGGCTCCTGCTAATCAGGTACCCAGGGGCTATGTTCTTTCCCTAAAACTGCATTGAAGCCTAAACCCAATTGGCATCTCTGGCCACAGGTCAGCCCCTGGTAAATGGTACCACAGGTACCCAGGGCACTGTGACCAGAGAAGGCCTCTAAGGGCTGTGTATATATATATATACTCACACCCCCCCCCCACACCCCCACACACACACACACCCTCACACACACCCACACACACACACCCTCCCCACACACACACACCCTCCCCACACACACACACCCCCCCCACACACACCCCCCCCACACACACACACCCCCCCCACACACACACACACACACTCACACACACCCTCTCAAACACACCCTCACCCTCTTCTTGCAGGCTGCATGTTTTGGTGCAGAACAAAGTGAAGAGTCGGCATGTTATATAGTTTTATAACGCGCGCAGCTACTCCAAGGAGTGTCCCGGCACAAAACCAAGAGGAGTCATCAGACTAACACTAGGCGAAGAGGTAGGTTTTAAGATGTTTCTTAAAGGCCAGAAGGTCCTGGGTGTCGCGAAGTGCAAAAGGGAGGGCATCCCTGTGTGCCCTGCCTACAAACCACTGCCCTGGCATAGGTCAGTCACCCCTCTAGCTGGGTGCACTATACCAGTGGTGAGGGTACAGGTGCATGAGCCCTGTACCCCTACAGTGTCTAAGCCCATTCTTAGACATTGTAAGTGCAGTGCTGCCATTAAGAGTATATGGTGCTGGGAGTTTGTCATTACGAACTCCACAGCACCATAATGGCTACACTGAAAACTGAGAAGTTCGGTATCAAATTTCTCAGCACATTAAACCCACACTGATGCCAGTGTGGGATTTAATGAAAAATGCACACAGAGGGCATCTTAGAGGTGCCCCCTGAAAACTAACACACCTCTAGTGTCCAGGCTGAGTGGCTGCTTTCAGCTGCCACCGCCAGACATGTTTCTGGACCCCTGGGTCAAGAGCCTGCTGCTCTCTGGGGCCTGAAACAATGCACATCCTGGGACGAGGTGCCAAGCCTCCTCCCCCAGGATGGGCAGGGTTCACGAAGGGGAAGCTTCAAAGGCTTGCCACCTTTGTGAGCTTCCCCAGGCCACTTGCTGCTCTCAGCAACTGGTCCCCACTGGTTCTGACCCCCTCTTTGGGCGGGAGAACCGCCTGGAAAAACAAGTGAGGAAGACAGGTGTGCCCACCTCTGCCAACTCCACCCCTCAGGTGGGGGAGGCGAGGTGAAGCACAACTCAGTCCACGCCAGCTTGAAGATGGGGGGACTCAGCCAACCAGGGACAGGCTCATGCCCCCCCTCCCACTGGAGGGTGGCATAATAGGGGGTGTACCCACCCCAGGGAAGGGACCTATTGGTCCCTGCCTTTTACCTACCTGTAACACCCCTAAATCTAGTATTTAGGGGCACTCCTGAACCTTGCTTCCTCAGACAAGAACCTGCAACAAGAAGGACCGAACAGCCGTGCAGCAGCTAACGAGAGGAAGACGCCCACTGACTTGGCCCCAGCCCTACCGGACTGTCTCCACCTCGAACCTGCTCCTGCAAAATCCCGGTGTGTCCTGCAGCCAGCAACCTCGAAAACCCCGGAGGACCTGCCTGCCTTCAAGCACAAAGACTGTCTCCCGTGAGCACCGGATTTGTTCACCTGCAACCTCTGGCTCCGGCCGGACACCGCGAATCCGCCCCACTCTGCACCCGCCGTCCAAGGCCCGAGCTCGAGTGGGCAAACACCACGAGGAGGTCGGCCCGGCGATCCTGACCCGAGATCCGGCGACCCCTGACCTGCCTCAAGCCTCCAGCCGACGCCTGCAGCCTAAATCCAGAAGACCCCCCTAACTGCGACCAGGAGCTGGTAAGAAATCCGACCTCAAAAGGCACCCCTGCACCCGACGCCCCTCGGCCTTGTGTGCCCAAACCGACGGTGCCTAACAACCCCTAACTTCCCAACTTACCTCTCGAAGTGGTGGTCGCACTCAGAAGACCTTCGTCCCCAAGCCTGCAGTGTCTTTCCAAACCGGAGGTTCTCCATTGAAAACAACAGTGTAAGAAAGTGGCTCTGTATATACTGCACCAAAGTAAGGTTCAGTGTGCACAGAGTCCACAGTCCCCAGAGGTTTGGCAGAGGCTAAAGTTAGATATAACCTTACTCTCTAAAGTGGTAGCTTGGTCGAGTAGTAAGGCAGTATCAGAGGACAGTGTAAAGCATTTGTTGTACACACTCAGTCAGCAAATGAAGCCACACACTCAAGAACTGAACTCTAGGCCAATGGTTTGTATATAAAAATATAGTTGTTTTATTTTAGAACCAACAATAGGTGTCAAAATATACTTTCTCAGAATGAGATGCTTTAGTTAAATACTGTTCAATAGGCAATAGACTTTTGAATGCAATAGTTACAGTTGTTGCAATATGCAACACAATTTTAAACACAATTATACATTGAGCTCAATGGAAATTTCTGGTTAAATGCAATAGATTACTTTTTGGATTACTTTTCTAACCACAGGACTGGATCTTGGATTCAGTCCCGGGACACTTCCTGTAAACAGGTGAGAAAAAGCGTTTTGGTTATAGTAGTGATTTTTGAGGAATATTACTGTATTTCAAAAGTTGACACTTAGAAACTTTTCTGGGTAAAATTACCAATGTTATCCTATGGAAGGAAATACAGTTTGCAAGCAAAGTATGTTTACGTTACTTTTGTAATCCAGTGCTGGACTCCTAGGTTCAACACTGGGACATTTACTAAAACAGGTAAGTAATTACGTTTTTGTAGTTTGTACGATTTTTAAAGAATATTTGTAAGATTCAGAAATCGACACTTAGAAACTTTTTCAACAAAAAGCAGGCAATGATATCCTATGAGAGGAATTTCCAGTTACTGGTAAGTACGGTAAAAATTACTTTTCATGGTCGGTACTGGACTAAAAGATGCAGTACTGAGGTCTCTCCTGATAGTAGGTGAGTAATTCGGAATTCGTTACTGTTGTGATTTTTAAGCAATATTTTGGTATTTCAAAAGTGGACACTTAGAAGAAATTTCACAGAAAACCAGTCAATGGATCCCTATGTAAGAAAATTCAATTCGCCGGTAAGTTACTTTTAACGTTACTTTTGTAATCCAGTGCTGGACTCCTAGGTTCAGCCCTGGGACATTTACTTAAAACAGGTAAGTAATTACGTTTTGGTAGTCTGTACGATTTTTAAAGAATATTCTTGTATTTCAAAAGTTGACACTTAGAAACTTTTTCACAAAGAACCACCAATGTTATCCTATGGAAGGAAATTCAATTCACAGGTAAGTTACTTTTGTTACTCAGTGCTGGACACCTAGGTTCAGCACTGGGACCTTTCCTGCAAACAGTTGAGAAAATTCGGTTAGGTTATTTGTGCGATTTTTAAGGAATATTCTTAGTTTTCAAAAGTCGACACTTAGAAACTTTTTGGAAGAAAAAGTGTCCATGTTATCCCATGAGGAAAAATGAGTTATCGGTTTTGGGGTAAGTAATCGGTCTTTTGAGTTAGGGTTCTGGGGTTAGACTCAGGGGGGGGGGGGGGTCTCCCAGGGTCAGTGATGCACTGTTGTTGCACTGGCTGCGGCACTTGCCAGCAGCCACCAACCGGAGGCCCCCTATCCCCCATTGGATAACATTGGGCCTCAGCACTCTGTACCCGGCCGCCCTAGTTCCGCTGAGGGTGTAACTAGAGTGCATCCTTGACCCTGGGGGACCCCAGAGTCTACCTCCAGAACCTCAACTCCCACTACCAAATACTTACCTCAAAACCGATAACACTATTTTCCTCCATAGGATAACATTGACTGTTTTTCTGTGAAAAGTTTCTAAGTGTGGAGTTTGAGAAACTAAAGAAATTCTTTAAAATTGCATAATCTAACAAAACCGATTTTACTTACCTGTTTTCAGGAAATGTCCCAGAGTAGTATCTAGGTATACTACTCTGAGTAAGCCTAGTAATCTCAAAAGTTACTTACCTGCTATTTTACTAAAAAGCCTATTCAAGTCTATGTACTGTATTTACTAAGTATTGCATTTCTCTGCATCCATCCTGTAAATCAAATCAAAGTGCATATACAAATATCATTCAAACTGTATTTCAATTGCATTACTACTGTAAAGTACTTATTGCTTACCTGTGCCAGGCTTGCTTGGTTCTAGAAAATAAAATAACTAAGACTATTTTTATACAAAAACAATTGGTCTGAAGTTCAGTCTTTGAGTGTGTGAATTCATTTGCTGACTGAGTGTGTACAGCAAATGCTTAACACTGTCCTCTGATACTGCCTTACTGCTCGACCACACTACCACAAATGGAGAGTAAGGTTCTATCTAACTTTACCTCTGCCTACCTTTGGCGATCCACTGGACTCTGTGCACACTATACCTCACTTTGGTATAGTATATACAGAGCCAGCTTCCTACACCTTGTCTGTATTGTTTTTGATAGAGTATTCCATCTTGTGCATCGAAATACAGAAAACGTTATTGCTTATCAAATCTGAAAGAGACACGTTAGTGACAGATTCCTTACCTTAGAATATCTCCAGGCGACCGGCTGGATCCAGAAAGTTTTTGCGTAGCAGTACCCTTGCGCGTCGGTAGGCGGCGTCGTGCGGCTCCGCGTCCGTCGTCGGCGTCGTGATCGCCGGGATGACGTCGCGGGCAGTGCCTAGACGCCGCCCCTGCGCGCTGACGTCAGTTCTTCTTTTTCCGCGCCAGTAAGCGCAGATCGGGAAGAGCAGTGCCCTAGTCAATTTTTGACTAAATTTTTGGGTGATTTTTTTCACTGTTTCTTTTCGAGTCTTCTCGACTCCTAGGTGTCGGTAGGGATGCCCGGCTTCAAGCCATGCGACGCCTGTGGTCGAATGATGTCGATCACAGACCCGCACTTAGAGTGTCTCTACTGTCTCGGCCGAGACCACGACACGAAGTTGTGCCCTGACTGCCGGGCCTTACACCCGAAGGCTTTGCGAGAGCGGTCTCGAAAGCTCCTCGAGGTCCGGCAGTCGGCTCCGCGCCGCACCAAGCCCCGGTCCCGTGAGAGGTCGAGGGGCCGGTCGCGAAGCCCCCGCCGGTCGGAGTCCAAGTCTTCGCACTCCTCGGGTAAGTCGAAGCACAAAAAGTCTAAGAAGCACCATCGCTCTAAGACTTCGCCTCGCCGGTCTCGCGACTTGGCTGAGGCCCCTGTCGGCACCGTCCCCGCGGCTCCGGATGTGCCTGTGGTGCCGCCCCCGCATTACCCGTCCTTCCCGGGTTCGGGGGCGACTCCGGCCGAGATACAGGAATTCCTGTTGCCCATGGCCCGCCTCTTCGGGCCTCAAGGTCCCTCCGGTGCGCCTTCGGGCCCCGCGGGCCCTGATGGGGTTGCTCCGGCGTCGCCGACGACTCCGGTCCCGGCGTCGCCTGTCCCGCCAGCCTCGATCCCGGCCCCGGCCTCGATCCCGGCTCCGGTGGTACCGCAACCCCGATCGACGCCGGTTGACCTAACCACGCCTCTGCCGGCGCCGATCTCCCCGGTGCCGTTCCCGACGCCGCCCGGGGCTCCGGGCGGCGTCGTTCCCCGGTTCTCTCCGGTTTCGGACATGGAGCCGGACCGACGTCGCTCGACGCCGGCGCAGATGAGATCTTGGGTCCCAGATGTCCCTCCTCCTCCATATTTTACACCAGAGGAGGACCAGGAGAGCTGGGAGGGGTCGGAAGACCCTCTCACACGGAAGTGTGAGTATGATGAGGACTGGGCAGAGGAACTTGGGGATGCCAGTGGTCTAGACACTTCCCCTGACACTGGCATGCTGTCTCCTCCCGTGGCTACGGAGGAGGGAGCAAATTTCGCAACGGTGTTGCGTAGAGCAGCTGGAGCCTTGCACCTCCAATTGCCTACTGTGGCTGTCAGGACTAATCTCCTGACGGAAGTGCTTCAGCCGGCAGCTTCCTCCACGGAGACTGTGCTGCCGTTTAATGATGCACTGTCTGACGTTCTTTTGGGCACCTGGTCCAAGCCCACCACAGGGGCTCCTGTGGATAGGAACGTGGCCCGACGCCATCGCCCTGCTCCGGGCGACCCCTTGTTCCTCTCTCAACATCCCACCCCCGAGAGCTTGGTTGTCCAAGCCTCTGCCTCCCAAACCGCCTTCCCTACTGCCCCTCCGGATAGGGAATCCAAACGCCTGGACCAGTTTGGGAAGAAGGCTTTTTCTTCCTCCAGTGCTGGCTTGCGGTCCGTCAACACCGCTTGCCTTTTGGGCCGATATACCCACTCCCTGTGGGATTCGGTGGCGACTGTTTTGCCCCAGTGTTCTGAGGAGGTCCAGACACTGCTTACCCGCACCATTGCGGAAGGTAGAGATGCGGCTAAATACACCATACGTTGTGGCCTTGATACCGCCGACTCGCTGGGCAGATCGCTTGCAACGACGGTGGCGCTGCGTCGCCACGCCTGGCTGAGAACAACTGGTTTCTCGGGTGATGTCCAGAATACACTCATGGACATGCCCTTTGATGGAGTCGGTCTTTTTGGTTCAAAAGCAGACCATGCGCTGGAGCGTTTTAAGGACTCACGGGCTACTACCAAGTCCCTGGGCCTTTCTGTTGTGCGCCCTCCGCTAACCTCTACTTTTCGCCCCTTTCGTGGCCACGGAAGGGGCGCCCAGTCACGTCCACTGCCCAGCCACCGGCCCGCGCAGCAGGCGTCTTCACGTGGCCGAGGACGTGGCTACCGCCGTGGCGGTTCGGGCAACCAGCGTGCGGGTCAGGCCACCAACTCCGCCCCGTCCGCGGCCTCCAAGCCCTCCTAGTCCTTCCTTTCAGGTGCACAGCACGCCAGTAGGGGGCAGGGTCCGCCATCACCTTCACCACTGGCGTCCCATCACCTCGGACAGGTGGGTCTTGGACATTGTCCGAAGGGGCTACTCCCTCCCCTTCGAGACCCCCCCCCCCAGCCATGCCACCTCAATTCCACCGCATGTCAGGGGATCACTTGGTGCTTCTGCAGAAGGAAGTCACGGCCCTCTTGGCCAAGAGGGCCATCGAGCATGTTCCGACCCCAGAAGTAGGACGTGGTTGCTACTCCCACTACTTTCTGGTGCCCAAAAAGGACAAGGAGGACATGCGTCCTATCTTGGACCTCCGGAACGTCAATCGCTTCCTCCGGAAGGAGAAGTTCAAGATGCTCACCGTAGCTCAGGTCTTCACTGCCCTCGACCCTGGAGACTGGTTGGTAGCGTTGGACTTGCAGGACGCTTATTTTCACATCCCCGGCCCACCGGCGTTACCTTCGGTTCACGGTAGGCCTCGAGCACTTTCAGTTCACCGTGCTCCCCTTTGGCCTTACAAGTGCCCCTCGGGTGTTCACGAAAGTGATGGCGGTGGTCGCAGCTCATCTGCGCCGGGCAGGGGTTCCAGTCTTCCCCTACCTCGACGACTGGCTGCTGAAGGCGGGCTCGTCCCAGGCAGTCGTCTCCCACCTCCAGACTACGGCCGAACTCCTGCACTCGCTGGGGTTCTCCATCAATGTGCCGAAGTCGCATCTGATTCCTTCTCCACAGCTCCTTTTCATCGGAGCAGTTCTGGACACGACGCAGTTTCGGGCCTATCCTCCCGAACGGCGAGTCCGGGATATTCAGGCAATGATTCCGATCTTTCAGCCTTTATCCTGGGTTTCGGTACGGATGACCCTGAGGCTGCTGGGCCTCATGGCCTCCTGCATCCTGCTGGCCGATCATGCCAGATGGCATATGCGGGCTCTGCAGTGGGACCTGAAGTTCCAGTGGGCGCAGCACCAGGGCAACCTGTCCGATCACGTTCAGATCTCGGAGGGGACTGCAAAACAGTTGCAGTGGTGGCTCTCAAACCGGCAATGGGTCATGGGCAGATCACTCTCCCTTCCCCAGCCAGAGCACACAGTTGTCACGGACGCGTCCCTTCTGGGATAGGGCGGTCACATGGGAGAGGCGGAGATCAGAGGCCTCTGGTCTTCGGCGGAGTCCCGGCTCCATATCAACCTTCTGGAGCTCCGGGCGATCCGACTTGCACTCAAGGCATTCCTTCCCTCTCTCAAAGGGAAGGTAGTGCAGGTGTTCACAGACAACACCACCACCATGTGGTACTGCAACAAGCAAGGCGGGGTGGGGTCGTGGACCCTATGTCAGGAGGCTCTGCGCCTCTGGACATGGCTGGAACATCAAGGCATTTTCCTGATGGTTCAACACCTGTCAGGTTCCCTGAACGCCAGGGCGGACGAACTCAGCCGCAGGTGCATGATGGATCACGAATGGCGTCTTCACTCGGAAGTGGCGCAAGGACTCTTTCTACAGTGGGGAGAGCCTTGGTTAGATCTATTCGCCACCGAAGAGAACGCGCAATGTCATCAGTTCTGCGCGTTGGAATTTCCAAGGCAGCACTCGCTCGGCGACGCTTTTCGTCGCGAGTGGAGTTGCGGTCTGTTGTACGCTTTTCCGCCTATACCACTTCTACCCAGAGTGTTGAAGAAGATTCGGTGCGACCGGGCCCAAGTCATCCTTGTGGCTCCGGACTGGGCTCGAAGAGTTTGGTATCCCGAGCTACCAGTGGCGTAGCTAAGGGGGGCGGTGGGGGCGGTCCGCCCCAGGCGGCACTATTTTGGGGCGGCCACTATTGTGGGGACACTCACTGACACTACTGTCAGTCACAGTAGTGTCAGTGTCCCCAATTAAATGATAAAGGCCGCCACAAACGGGCCGCGTGTGCGGCCACGTTTGAAAGTGCATTGCAAGCGGCCAAGCGCACCTGACCTGCTTGTTGTGCGCCTGCAGTGCTGCCAATTTGAATTTGCCGCCCCGACGTCCCGCGTTTGTGCTTGCTTGTTGTTGGTCCGTCCCAGGGCCGTCAATCTTGTAGCGCGCTAGCGCTACCAATCACGGCCCTGGGCGTCATTTTGGCCAGCCCTCGCGATGAGAACGTAGCAGTGACGCGTCACGCGCTTCACCACTACGCGCTCTCGTGAGGAGTCGATTCTGGGCTTGCAGTGGCAGCGCTGGGCGATTTTCTGGCTGCAGCAGAAGTGAGCCAACCCTGGTCCCCTGCCATAGAGACCCTGGCTGCCACCACTGTGGAGTGCTGCTGGAGGCTGAGTGAGGAGGTAAGAACTAAACGTCTTTCTAAAAATGCCCCCAAAGATGGTGACTAAACTGGCGTATACTCTGTTCCGCTTTTTAACTGATTGAATTTATTTGTATGTCTTTTTAGCAGCATTTTAAAAAATGTACATAGCTGCCAAGGTTTGAAATTTGCTGTGTGTGACATTTTCATAAATTCAGTGTAATTATGAGTGACATTTCAACGACGAGTGACACTCGCGAGCAAAATCAAGCAAGGAAGAGGAGTTTACCTAGTCATCTAAATAAATGCTACAAATAACCAAGTTTTAACCGTATACAATCAGCGCATTACCGTACAATAATGTCAAGGTACAACCTGTCTGCATTAGCTTGAACTGTGCACAACATCAAAAAATAGCCTAGCGTTTAGAGATTGTGTCTCTGCCTTGTGCCTGCACTCCGCAATGCAAGTGTGCTGTGTATACAGGCTGTGTGTGTGTGTCTACACTCAGCACAGGGCACGAATAGTGAAGTGAAGGTCGCAGTGTGCGTATCTGGCTGTCTTAGGTAAATTATAAAGCACATAGTGTAAATGTCAGGCCCCCTTGCAACCTATCAAGTAGCCTCAGTCTACCCAGGGCCTCTCTGTCCCGCGTGGATCCGGGCTGAGTCTCCCAAGATGTGAAAGGCCCCATCTCGTCAGCTGCCTAATAAATCAACAGGACTCAGCTGACTCGAGTCACCAAAGCCACCACAGACTGGCACTGGGCAAGCCTCAGGAGAGTGAGGCCGAGGCACAGGACATGTATAGTTCTAAAAGAAATTAAATAAAGAGAGGTATGCTGTCATTGGGCTATAATAAAAGCTGCACTCTGTGCAGACATGTGACGTGGCTGGTGCTGATTTTGCACACACAGTGAATGAGCTGCATTTGTTGGTTCACCCGTCCCTCGGACCACCGCTCTGAGTCCTTAATCATCAATAATTCGTGCTCTTAAGTAATAGGAACTGCTAACAGGCAGAGGCTGCACATTAAGGCAATTACAACATTTTGAACTTTAAACTTTATCCGCAACTTTTGTCTTCAATTAATTATTTTATGAGTCCAGGGCTTGCCTTGGACACACACTTACTTTATCCTGCGACGGCCAAAAGAGCAGCTTCATTACCATGTCGGCCGCCTGTGGCCCCAGCTCGTCTCTGATGACCGTCTGCTGAGCTTCAGCCAGGGGGCCTGGGTTGGCATACTCTGGGGCCGGAAACGAACAGTGCTACACAGGCGGCACCTCAGCAAGCACGTGACTCAGCCGCCGCCCAGACTACGGTGGCCACCGTGGGGTCCTCGGGGGTTGGACTCACACTTAAAACCGCAGAACTCATTTTACAGCAGGCTAGTTTACAGTCCAGAATTCAACTGCCGCCCGCTGACTGCCCATTAGCAGGCACTGACAGTGACGTCAGTGAAAGATTGCGGAATACTGCGCGGTGAATTATTTCAACTATCCGATAGGTTGAATGATTTGTGCCGTGCTCAGCCCAGCCTCTAAGACTGCTAACCTGCGTGTACTGCGCGCTGCGGCTGCTGTGTCACTAGTAATTAAACAGGCTACAGCCAGCGCTCGAGCCACAGCGCTTAACATTGTAGCACAGGCAGCAGTGCACATAACTGTTAACTGAGCCTGTGCTGGTGGCAGCGCCCGGGCCGGGCGGCAAGTCTGCGGGGAGCAGCAGCAGAGCCGGGACAGGTGTCACTGCGCCGGCACGCGCGGCTAGCAGCCTGGCGTAGCCAGTTTTAGAGCTGGTGTACAGCAGAGAGACAGTGGCATTAAAATGCGTGACAATGCATTTCAGTGCGGTGATGCGGAACACCACACTGAAATGCGTTAGTCACGTCAGATGCGTGATACTTGGCAGGCATGAATGTATCTAACTTAAGGTATACATCACCTGGTGATAAAGACTATCAAAAAGTAGGACTGGCGTTAAAAGGTCTATAACAATGGTTTTAATTCCTTTTTGATTGAAGTCAACTGTTTTTATACAAACTTTTTAATCTATATTTAAGGTTCTGCAAATTCCCTATTATATTATGCACCAGCACTTTAATGTAACCAGTTATGCTGCTAATTGTCTCATTGACCGATTTAAGCACTTTATATAAATGTAGATATTATCGTTTTTGAGTTTATCTGAGGGTCATACTAAGTGCAGAAAACATCTTGTTATTATAAAGTGAACATAAGTACTGCATATATAGGCAATTGCAGACCGTGATACCAGGACTGACTGAAAATTAGATCTTTGTAGGCTATACTATATACTTAGATACAATTTAACTTGATGTCTGTATTCCTTTTACCTGTTTTTACACAGATGAGATGTGCAAATTATGTGTAAACTGCTTTTATGGTCATATTGATCGAAATAAAGTTTTACAAATGGCTAAACGTTTTCAGAGGGGATATTTAGAGAGTGGCAGCATAGCTGCCAAGGTTTCAGGTGTGTGGCATATTCTCATAACTTCACTGTAATTATGATTGACATTTCAACAACTATGAGCATAGCTGCCAAGGTTTCAAATTGCTATGTCTGACATTTTCATAATTAAATTGTAATTATGAGTGACATTTCCACGACTGAGTGACACTTTTTTGTGAGCAAAACTCAAGCAATGAAGACGAGGTAAACATATATATATATATATATATCTATCTATCAGTAATTACACCCATTTGAGCAATGAGAAACTCTAAGAAGACTTTAAAACTGGTGCAAATGTCTGCGGCGGCAGACTCAATTACAATAAAATTATGAAAATATCACACATAGCAATCTGAAAGCTTGGCAGCTATGCACTTTGAGGCTGCTCTTTACCAACTGACGTTGGAACTACTCAAAACAATGTACAGTAGAACGCTTCTTACTGTGTATCATCTGTGACTTGTCCATGCACATCTATCGTACCCTAACCCAACCCTCTTTCACTTCTATACAGTTTCTCCTCTCAACAATTCATTCTTTCTTTGACCTGCACCTCTTACCTAGTGTTCCATTTTCCTTTTCACATAACCCCAAGCCTCTTTTGACTGTTTTTATCTTACATTCACCACTCTTTCCCTCACATTTATCTTTTTGAGTTTCCTTTCACCTTAAAATCTTCCCCTTTGCACCAGTTTCCCATTCCGGTGTGTCCTATACCTCACTCTTTCATTCTCTCAAAGAATTTCACTCAGTTACAGCTCAGATGGTCGCCTACCTATCTTCTACCGTCACCTTCATGCTTCACAGTGCTCTACTCCATTCAACATTAAGTCCAACTCTTAATCTCTTCTTGCCTATATCTCAAATGCATCTTTACGAGTCTAATTTTCTCATTTCTATTTCTTCCAATTTCCTCACGCTATGCAACTTTTATCCTCTTTCTCTCACTTTCTTTCACTTCCATCTCCTTTGGTTTTACCTCTTGAGTGCAACTAGAACTTGCATTCTATCACATTCCTGTTTTCCTCTCGCTTCCACCTTTTCTTTTCTCACATTCGTTGTTTTTTAGACACCCTCTCGTCCCTAGTACCCCTTCACTCCTCTAATTGCTTTCTCTTTGTTCTCTTCTCATCTCCAGTTGTCTCTTGTATCGTATTATAGTACGATGTGTTTCTTGTGCGAGTAAGAATGCGCACAATACCAGGCAGAGCTGTTCTGGACCCGCAGATTTAGGTAGTGCGAGTATCACTGTGAAAGACCTATTTATTAATCTCCTGACATCTTCTTGATTTGTTGCTTTTCTGTAGCAGGCTCTTGTGGCCTCTTGTGTGCTTGTTTGGTAATTTAATGCCCGCCAGTCAGCTATTATGATCACACTCATTTGTTTTTATTAGGTATATCATGAGTGCATTTAAGCCCATTATGATTTTTAACAAATTAGATTTTGCTTTGGGGTTGTGCTAAAAAGTGGCACAATCCCAATGCAAAATCTGGGCCTCAACTAATTTTACATTTTTTTTAAAACCCTGCCACAAAGAAATTGACAACAAGGAGAAGCATGTTAGTAGATCTTTTATGCTTAATTGGTTACAAAGTCTGCATTTTCTAATATTTTTATAGGGTTAAGACATCTGCTGCAGAGGTGCCCAGTAGCTATCAGGGAATAATAATTGGTGAGATAACCCTGGAGGTTAAAGTATTTCTTGGAGAAATTTCTGTTTTGTGTAGTCCCAGATCTGACTCAAAGTAGTATAGAAGGTTAATGTGCCTGCAAAGCACATCATGTAATATGCAGATGACAGATTTTTTTAATGTAGCTAGGTAAGGTTACTGCTTTGAACACAGATCCTTTTGTTACTTGCAGTTCATGATAAATAGTAAGCCTTTTAATATAGCACAGTGAGCTATGTAGGATATGTGACTGCTACAACTTTTAACACACACTGACTCATGCAACACATCTTGTACACTGATTTACACGCTTGCATGATTTATTTTCAATCTGTATGTTATGTAAATCGCTCTGACACCCTGCATTGGGATGTGTAGCGTTATAAAAGAAAGTAAAATAGTGCAATTTAAATTGTGTGTAAATACTGGGACAGACCAACACATCTGAGATACTTACAGTTCATGCACTTACATAAAGGGACCTAACAAAGTCAAAAGCATGCCTCTCTTAAGTACCTGTGCAGCGATAACCAGCTGTGTGCTTTTGTTTCCCTCAGTTGTATTTACATTTAAGTGTGAGGTTCCAGGCCACTCGGTCATTTAATGTCAGCTGTAGATGATGGATCCCTGAACAGTGTCATGTATGTGCATGTTTGCATTGTGCTGAGGGGATTACCAGGTAATTGTTCACGCAGCTCTCTGATGGATGTCACATGCGGTTTTTCTGAGTCCCCAGATAGATCATGCAGTCTGTGTGTTCTCTTTTGTACTGCCAGTCACCGGTGTATTCAACTTTGTAGCCTTGGACCGTGTCATGTATGTGCATGTAACTTGCATGATCGAGGCAACTATTAGCGGCGATACTGCGTGTCTCTCGGATCTCTTTCAAGTGCTCGCTGTCCTTTTTCCCCAGCACCCCCTCCCCTCCCCCCCAGGGGCGGCAATCTGAGGGATAGCCCCGGGCGCCACAAGCTCTAGCTACGCCTCTGCGAGCTACTCAGTATGAGCGTCGATCCCCCGATCCGTCTGCCTCTTTGGGAGGATCTTCTGTCGCAGCAGCAGGGGACGGTCCTCCACCCGAACCTGTCCAGCCTCCACCTGCTTGCGTGGAGATTGAGCGGCGGCAGTTGATTCCTTTCGACTTGCCTCCCGAAGTTTGTGATGTGATTCTGGCAGCCAGGCGTCCCTCCACTAAGGTGGTATACGCCTGCAGGTGGAACAAGTTTGTGGCATGGTGCACAGCAAAGGCTGTGAATCCCCTTTCTGCCCCTCTTTCTGAGGTTCTTCTGTTCCTTCTTTCCCTGGCCCAACAGGGTTCTGCCCTGGGTACCATCAAGGGCTATCTTTGTGCCATCTCGGCCTTCCTCAGGCTTCCTGATCAGCCCTCCTTTTCAAGTCCCCTGTTGTTAACAGGTTTCTAAAAGGCATTACACACCTCTTCCCTCCTGTTCCGTTTGTGATGCCTCAGTGGGACTTGAACTTGGTTCTTACCTTTCTTATGTGCGCTCCCTTTGAGCCTCTACATAACTGTCCTCTTCGTCTTCTGACTCTGAAGACGGCCTTTCTGGTGGCCATCACCTCCGCTCGGCGGGTGAGTGAGCTCCAGGCTCTATCATGCAAACCTCCCTTTCTGTCTGTCCATCCAGACAAGGTTGTTCTTAGGACGCGTCCGTCCTTCTTGCCAAAGGTGATTACTACCTTCCACATTGGGCAGACCATCACTTTGCCCACCTTCTTTCCGCCTCCGCATCCTTCCAGAGAGGAAGAGAGGCTCCACCGTCTGGACCCAAAACGTGCGCTTTCCTTTTATATCAACTGCCACAACACTTCCGGGTGGATGACCAGCTCTTTGTTGGCTATGTGGGCGCCAAAAAAGGTCGGGCGGTGCACAAGAGAACCATCTCCCGCTGGGTAACCTTGTGTATCAAAGCCTGCTATTCTTTGGCTAAGAAGGAGCCTCCTGTTGGGCTGCGTGCCCATTCCACCAGGGCAACGGCTGCTACCACGGCTTTAGGCCGCGGTGTTCCGCTGCAGGATATCTGTCAGGCAGCTACGTGGGCCTCGCTGCACACATTTACAAAGCATTACTGCCTTGACAGTCGGGTCTGGAGGGACGGCTTCTTTGGCCGTTCTGTCCTCCGGGACTTCCTTGTCTGATCTTTGTTCGCAGACCCACCACCGGGGTTGGTATTGCTGGGGTATCTATTCTAAGGTAAGGAATCTGTCACTAACGTGTCTCTTTCAGATGCACAAGTTACTAACTTGTGTAACGATATATCTGTAAGAGACAGTAGTTAGTGACAGATTCCTGACGCCCACCCATCCTCCCCGTTCTGCGAACTGATTTCTAGGGTTAAGGACATCCCTTTCAGGGCCCTAGTATTTTTCATACACTTATGTCAGCTTCTTGCATGGCTCTGCGTTCCTGGCGCGGAAAGTCGTGTACAGAACTGACGTCAGCGCGCAGGGGCGGCGTCTAAGTACTGCCCGCGACGTCATCCCGGCGATCACGACGCCGACGACGGACGCGGAGCCGCACGACGCCGCCTACCGACGCGCAAGGGTACTGCTACGCAAAAACTTTCCGGATCCAGCCTGACGCCTGGGGATATTCTAAGGTAAGGAATCTGTCACTAACTACTGTCTTACAGATATATCGTTACACAAGTTAGTAACTTGTGCATCGATGCGCTTCAACCGTGGCCTTCAAGGGCCTCTCCCTTTGGGGCCTTCATTTCATTCTGCACCAGGTTCACCAGAGCGTGCCTTGCTTGTGATGGAACAGACGCCTTTCCGTTTCTGCCCGAACTGCCATGCAGAATACCCCCAGACCCATCTCCATTAGGTCTTTAACCTGTTTGTCACCGGAACACAGGGAGGAGGGTTGCAAGACCTCTCGATCTTTCTGCTAAAAAAAAAGACTCTTCGAGACCGTCGGGCATGTCGACGCGAAATGCAGTAGAGCAGTATTGAAGACACTCCCGATATCTACAGATATCAAGATGTTGAGGAAGAGGAGAAAGAACTCCCCGAACCATCCGTTTTGGATAAACAGGTGTTCTCCATTGAGGGCAGTTCTGGCTCCGACCTTGAGCTCGAAATGGAGATGCAGGACATTACGCTGGCTCTACAATCTGTGAGTATGGTAGCCTCTGTCCCTCAGCCCGTCTCTAAAAATGTAAGACATTCGGTGTGTACCGAACAAAAGGCACTCCGTCCACCACTGCCTTCGAGCCATAGTCTGCACCGAAAGACTGATTCGGACACCCCACCCTCGGCACAAAACACCAGCCAAAGCCTTCAACATCGTCCACCTTGGTGCTGAGTCGACCTTTGATATAGAGCTGACCAACCCCATCTTCGGATCTAACTGAACTTTGGGTGCCGAAACCGAAACACACATCTGCTCCGAAACCAGCTCTGAAATCTGAACCTGTCAAGCCTGTGGAACCTATTCTCCACAAATTGCAAGAAAACTGGATGCTTGCCAAAAGCAGATTCACATCCAGCCCCACACAGGGTGCATTCTTGCCTAACCTTTGGTTCCAGCTCCACTGTCATCGAAGAGAAAGCTCTCGTTCAAAGAGGCTATTGATACACCACTCCCGGCCAAACGGAAGAAGACAGACAAGGCCACCAGTCCTTTACTGCCTACACCACCATCTCCACCACCACCACATTCACCTTCTCCAACACACTTTGATGGAGATCTCTTAGACATAATGCCTCAAAGATCTCCACACTCTTACACAGGTGGACATGGGGCAGGAAATAACACTATTGGTACACCACTACCCCCAACCAACCCTGAACCGCATATGATGTAGACCCTCCAGGGGGCACTGATCCAGACCTATACCCCGCTCGTCCACCTCCTCGGGATGATTCCACATTGTACCAGGAGCTCATTGGTAGAGCAGCTATTTTTCATGAAGTCAAGCTATACAAGGAACCTCTAGAAGAGGACTTCCTTTTTGAAGCACTCTCTTCCACCCATAGGCCACCCAATACCTCCCTATGCTTAAGGGTATGTTACGCCATACAGAAGGCATTTTTAAAGACCCTGCTGGAGCCAGAATCATAACTACCTGGGTGGATAAAAAATATAAAGCCTCTCTAACCGACCCCATCTACATCTGGGGACAGATACCACCTGACTCGCTTGTCATCACTAAAGCTCACAAGTGTGCTAATTCCCAAGCTGCTTCTGATGCACCACCTCCTGACAAGGAGGGCAAGCTCATTGACTCCTCCAGTAAAAGGGTTTATAATTATGAACTACAAGTTCATAATTATATAGTTCATAATTATATACCCCGGTTCTGAGGGACACATAGCAACCCCATAATACTTAATGGTCTGGTAAAAGGGTAGCAGATCAATCTGCCAACCATTGGGATATCGCCAATCCAATGGGCTTGCTTACAAGGTATGACTGTGCCCACTGGGGCGAGATGAAAGAACTCCTCCAGTATCTCCCAGAGGAGCACAGGAAAAGAGGTCAAGAGCTTGTCTTCGAAGTCAAGCTCATCTCCAATCAATCAATCAATCAATCAATCAATCACAGAATTTGTAGAGCGCACTACTTACCCGCGAGGGTCTCAAGGCGCTGGGGAGAGGGAAGGGGGGGGGGGGATGCTGCTACTGGTCGAACAGCCAGGTCTTGAGTAGCCTCCTGAAGGTCAGCAGGTCTTGGGTCTGTCGTAGGCTTAGTGGAAGGGTGTTCCAGGTCTTGGCGGCGAGGTGTGAGAAGGATCTGCCGCCGGTGGTTGTTCTTCGAATGCGAGGGACGGTGGCGAGGAGAGGTCGGCGGAGCGGAGCTGGCGGTTGGGGACGTAGAAGAAGAGTCGTCTGTTGAGGTAGGCTGGGCCAGTTTTGTGGAGTGCCTTGTGTGCGTGGATGAGGAGTTTGAAGGTGATCCTCCTGTCGACGGGGAGCCAGTGCAGGTTCCTCAAGTGGGGGGTGATGTGGCTGTGGCGTGGTACGTCGAGGATCAGGCGTGCGGAGCCGTTTTGTATGCGTTGCAGTCGCTTGATGAGCTTGGCCGGGGCTCCCGCGTAGAGGGCGTTCCCATAGTCCAGTCTGCTACTGACGAGGGCCTGGGTGACTGTTCTTCTTGTGTCTGTCGGGATCCACCTGTAGATCTTGCGAAGCATGCGGAGGGTGTTGAAGCAGGAGGAGGAGACTGCGTTGACTTGCTTGGCCATGGAGAGCGTTGAGTCGAGGATGACTCCCAGGTTGCGTGCGTGGTCGGTGGGTGTCTGGGCTGCTCCCAGCGTCGTTGGCCACCAGGAGTCGTCCCAGGCTGAGGGGTTGGAGCCGAGGATGAGGACCTCCGTTTTGTCCGTGTTCAGCTTTAGTCGGCTGATCTTCATCCAATCGGCGACGGCCTTCATTCCTTCATGGAGATTGGCTTTGGCGGCGAGGGGTCCTTGGTGAGGGAGAGGATCAGTTGAGTGTCGTCGGCGTAGGAGATAATGTTGAGGTCGTGTTGTCTGGCGATGCGTGCGAGCGGGGCCATGTAGATGTTGAACAGTGTTGGGCTGAGGGACGATCCCTGGGGTACGCCGCAGATGATCTCGGAGGCTTCGGATCGGAAAGGTGGGAGGCGGACTCTCTGGGTTCTGCCGTCGAGGAAGGAGGTGGTCCATTCCAGGGCCTTGTCTCGGATCCCTGCGTCGTGGAGGCGTGCGTGTAGAGTGCGGTGGCAGACAGTGTCGAAGGCGGCGGAGAGGTCCAGCAGGATGAGGGCTGCGGTCTCACCATTGTCCAGCAGGATCCTGATGTCGTCGGTGGCGGCGATGAGGGCAGTCTCAGTGCTGTGGTTGCTGCGGAACCCTGATTGGGATGGGTCCAGGATGCTGTTTTCTTCGAGGTATCGGGTTAGCTGTTTGTTGACGATCTTCTCGATGACCTTGGCTGGGAACGGAAGCAGAGAGATGGGCCGGAAGTTCTTGAGGTCTCTCGGGTGTGATGTAGAACCCAACGTCAAATGGTCTGAGATAGATGTGATAACTGTAGAGAATGTTTCCCCCCTGTTTTTTGTATACAGTACATGGTTGTCATATTGTTAGTCCGGACTAATACAACCTTGCCGACCAGGTGAGGCAGTAATGCTTTCAATGCTAGGTCAACAACTTGAAGCTGAAAGAAGTTGATGTGGAGACCCTGGTGTTTGGTGTCCCAGAGACCCTTGACTGTGAGATGCTGTAAGTGAGCACCCCAGCCTGTCAGTGATGTGTCCATTGTCAGGATGATGAGGGGAACAGGGTCGAGGAAAGGCCACCATTTTAACAGGCTGTTTGTGTTCCACCACTGCAGAGAGGGAGGAGTACGACTGTCTATCAACACTAGATCCTCTAATTGACCCTGTGACTGAGACCACTGTTGTGCTAGACATTCCTGCAGTGGACGCATGTGTAGCCGTGCCTTGTGGCACCATGGCGATGTATGGCGCCATCATACCCAGTAGGCGCATGATCGTTCTGACCGTCAACTGTTGATTGACTTGGAAAATTGGTAGTAGCATTTGGAAATTTTGGATTCTTGCTGTATTGGGATAGACTAATCCACCTGTGTGTTTAGGATAGCCCCTAGATTCGTTTGAACCTGTAAAAGCTGAAGATTAGATTTTTGGAAATTTTGGGAGCCTAGTTGATGTAGCAGGTCTATGGTATTTTTGAGTGTGTTGCTGGCACAGAGGAAGAGTGCTGGCTTTGATAAGCCAGTCATCAAGATACGGGAAGACCTGGATGTTTTGTCTGCGTAAATGTGCTGCTATCACTGTCAGGCATTTGGTGAATACTCGAGGTGCAGTAGTCACTCCGAATGAGAAGACTTTCAATGATCTGTGAGCGCACTACTCACCTGCGAGGGTCTCAAGGCGCTGGGGGGGGTGGCAGTTCCGTTCAGTCGAATAGCCATCTCTTGAGGGCCTTTCTGAAAGTGTTCAGCGAGGGGGCGCGACTGATGTCGATTCGCGAGCTCGTTCCAGGTCTTGGCCGCGATGTAGGAGAAAGCTCTTCCCTGGCAATGTTTGTTTTCTATCATAAATCTTGGGTATTTTCGATGTGCTGATGTATTGGAATGTGAAAGTAGGCGTCCTTTGAATCTATAGCTGACAAAGTTGCCTTGCTGGAGAAGTGGGATTACGTCTTGGAGAGTGTGACCGTATGGAAACGCTCTGATAGGATGTAATGATTCAAGGACCGTAGATGTAAGATTGGCTGTAAAGATCCGTCCTTTTTGGGAATTAGGAAGTACAGGGAACATACTCCTGGCCCCCGATGTTGTAGAGGGATGGGTGCTATAGCTCCTTTGAGCAAAAGAGCTTAAACTTCCTGTTTGAGTAGTGTTTGGTGATCCAGAGGGAGCCTGTGAGTGCGAGGTGGCATGTTTAGAGGAATGGTAATGAGCTCCAGACAATAAGCATGTTTGTTAATGCCCAACTCCCACTTGTCTGATGTTATTGATTGCCATGCGGGTAGAAAATCCTGTAATCGTCCCCTGATAGTTGTTGAATGTTCACGGGAAAGGATAGGGAAGTCATGCTTTGGTGGTGTGTGCAGCACCACTTGGGGAAGAACCTTTTCCTCTACCTCTGGCATTGTTGCCTTTGTAAGTGTCTCTATAGTAACCACAGAGAGAGGAGTGGTGACCATGGCCACGTTGGTACGAGGTGGAGACATCAGAGGAGGTAGTTTTAAAACCTAGTTTGTAGGTGGAGCGGCAAAATGAGCCAAGAGTTCTAGGTGTCTGAAATGCACCTATAGATTTGGCAGTGTCTATCTTTTTTCATCTTTTCTAGGGCCAGGTCTACTTGGCGACCGAACAGCTGATCACCGTCAAAAAGGACATTTAACATTTGTTGGTCTTCTGGCTTATAGCAATAAGATGCTAGTATTTATACCCCTAGCAGCAGTGCCAGCCAAATCAAGGCACACTGTATAGATGTATTGGAGAACAACATCGACAGCAACTCCACCACCCTGATCGACAGCCTCGCCAACCTCGGCCTGAGCCAGCTCGTCACAACACCGACCCACTCCGCCGGCCACACGCTTGACCCCATCTTCTCCTCAAGCTCCCACGTCTCCTTCAGCCACACCACGGAACTCCTCTGGACCGACCACCGCTGCATCCATTTCACCTTCCAGAAACCCACCACACACCACCGCACCCAACAGATCCCACGCCGCTGCTGGAGCAAAGTCACCGAAGACCAACTCCGGGCAACCCTCGCTCTCAGCCCTCCCTCCGACCCATCCAACACCGACGACGCTGCCTGCAACCTCAGACGATGGATGGACGACTGTGCCAACACCCTCGCCCCGCTGAAAAAGCTCACCTACAGCGACACCACCAAAAGAGCCAGCTGGTTCACCTCGGAACTCCTAGCTTCCAAGCGTACCTGCCGGAAACTAGAGAAGAAATGGCACAGTGATAAGACACCGGACAGCCACACAGCCCACAAAGACGCCATCCGTAACCACCACCACCTCATCAGGTCCGCCAAGAGAATCTCCTTCAAAGACCGCCTCGACAACAACGCACACAACAGCAAGGAGCTTTTCAACATCGTGAAGGAACTCTCCAATCCCAGCTCCAACACCAACGACATCCCGCCGTCGCAACCCTGTGCGATTCCCTCGCCACCTTCTTTTCACCGCAAGATCGCCGACATCCACGACAGCTTCAACACCCAGACAGCCCCAACTAAGATCGATGCACCAGACCCGCCACACACCATCGAGCACGACCCCCTGCCAGCCTGGGCCAGCATGAACATCGAGGACACCATCAAGACCATGAGCACAATACACTCCGGCTCCCCGTCAGACCCTTTCCCGCACCACATCTTCAACAAAGCCAGCAGCTCCCATCGCACCCCACCTGTGCAACATCATCAATCTCTCCTTCGAGACCGCGACCTTCCCAGAGAGCTGGAAACACGCAGAGATCAACGCCCTACTCAGGGACTCCCAGGAACAGACAACGATTTTGCTGACCTCAGCAGGATGCGGCAATAAGTCCAAGAGTGGGAACTCCACCCCGGAGTCCTCCTCCCTTGCTTCCACAAGTGGGGATTTACACAAATAGATCTGTTCGCAAGCGCAGGCAACTCAAAATGCCCAAACTTCACCTCCAGGTTCCCACACCCACTATCCAAGGGCAATGCTCTACGGATAAATTGGTCAGGTATAGTTGCCTACGCTTTTCCGCCTTTCCCCTCTCCTTCTGTTTCTGGTTCAGAAGCTCAGACAAACCTCTTACACTCGTACTAGTGGCTCCCACATGGGCCCAACAGCCCTGGTTCACAACAATACTAGAACTATCAGTAATTCCCCACGAGAAGCTTCCCCTCAACCCGGACCTTCTCACTCAGACCATGGAGAAATCAGACACCCAAATCCCAAGGAACTCAACCTAGCGATTGGGCTCATGAGATTATAGAATTTGGTTATCTAAATCTCCCACCTGAGTGTATGACCATTCTCAAAGAAGCAGGCAGGCCTAGTACTAGAGCATGCTATGCAGCTAAATGGAAAATATGTGTCTGTTACTGTCATAATAAGAGTATTAGTCTATTTAATGCTACGATACAAAACATTGTTTGTTACCTTCTACAGCTACAGCTCTCTGGCGTTACATTTACATCCACACGGTTACATCTGACTGCAGTGGCTGCCTATCTGCAAAATTGACAACTCCTGTCTTTGTTCAAAGTACCAGTCATCAAAGCCTTTATGGAAGGTCTTAAGAGCATGATTCCACCCCTGGTTCTACCTGCACCTACCTGGAATCTTAACGTTGTTCTCACAAGACTTATGGGTCCACTATTTGAACCACTACATAACTGTTCCCTTCAATTTCTATCTTGGAATTTCACTTTTTTAATCACCATCACTTCACTCAGACGTGTTAGTGAGCTCCAGGCACTAACCTAAGAAGAGCCTTTCTTCCAGCTCCACAGAGATAAAGTTGTCCTCTGCACCAACCCAAAATTGCTTCTAAAGGTGGTCTCTCATTTCCACCTTAATCAGTTGAGTTACCTGTGTTCTTTCCGCAACCAGACTCGGTTGCATACATTAGATGTTAAGAGAGCCCTTATGTACTCCATTGACAAAACTAAAGACTTTCGCAAAACGAAACCGCTCTTTCTTGCTTTTCGCCCCCACATAAAGGAAAGCCCATATCCAAATCAGGCATTGCCAGGTGAATAGTTAAAAACATTCAGACATTTTACATTAAAGCCAAAAGGGCTTTACCTACACCTCCTAGTGCACACTCTACTCGCAAGATGGGGGCTAATGTAGGTCAGGCAGTGCAACTTCCCTTCTTTCAAACCATTGCAACACCCACAGGTTAACCACCGCTTTGGTGGGCACTGCTATACAGTCTATGTAAAGCATGTGTATCTACAGCCACACATGCCTCGAATGGATTATGCTACTTATCCTGTAAGCATCTGTTCTTGGTATGTAGTGTCGTAGATTCACATATGCCCACCCTCCTCCTTGGTCACCTGTTGCCGTTGCAGTTCCTTTGCCTTTTCATATGCATGGACATCTCTTCATTTAAACTTACTTTGCACTCCATTCTCATCCACCTGTGGGAACACAATCTAACAATGTAGTTGATGCCCATTCACATTATCGCCAAGAGGAGGTGTCACTCGTGACTCAAACGACTTCTTTGAAGATTAAATACTTGCACATAACCGGACCCAACACTAGATTGCAGGAGTATACAAAGCATGTGAATCTACAGCACTGCATGCCAAGAACAGATGCTTACAGGGTAAGTAACAAAATTCTTCTGGTGGATACTCTATCTAACTGCAGATTCCTCACCGCCCTCTCTCCTTCCCATTCTGTGGAGGGGACCTCTAGGTGTTAATAATGGTCCATGTTTGAGTCTGCACACTATCAGCAGTTATAAATCTGTTACTGAAGCTCTTTGTTTAAGGGCACGAAATCCTATGTTGTATATTGATATCCGTGCCCAAGCGTGGCACCTATATGTGACTCCGCACCATCCCTTCAGAGGAGGGAAAAGGCAGTTGCACAGTACAAGGCAACACCTACTGGTGCGCAGTGGCAGTTAGTAACAAGTTTCTGGATCCAGTCCGTTGCCCGGGGAAATTCAAAGTTGGGAGCTGCAAATGGAATTCTGATGGCAAGTAACTTGTTCTTTTCTCCCCACAGTACACTGTTGTGAGGAATAAATTTGGTTTGTGCAGTTTTCAGTGTATTATTAGCTGTCACGAGAGCCCATTGTCATCTATTTCTTCGCCTTTTTGAAGAACTACTTGCATTGGCTCTTCATTTGGTGTTTTATTGTGGTGTTGTTTAATCTGGAATGTGGAGGCATTAACTTGTGTTCTTTGACCGCTTTATTGCAGAACCTGCCAGAAAACTCATTGGCCTGATCACAAAGCCTCTTGTCGTCCTGAAAATATTGGTTACCCCTTCCTCATCAGCGTTCCAGAATCTCGGCTAACATATTGTCGCCTTACTCAGCTCTTGGAGGGTTATGCACGGTTAGTAGTAATATTTTTCCTGAAGTTTGCTTTTTTTCTAACTTTTTTTGTTGTTTTTTGTTTTGTTTTATATAGCTCTAACTAGGCTTGAAGGTATCCGAGCCCTTTAGATGAGCACCAGTTGTGTTACAGACAGATGCATTCATTTTTTTAGGCACGGGGAGATTACGTGATTTGCCCAGAATAACAGGATGTTGAGCGTCCCTGCTGAGACTCAAACCCGGTTCCCCAGATCCTAGGTCGACCACTCTAGCCGCTAGGCCACATTTTGAGAATAAAGTTTGGTTCACAAACATTATACACCCCAGGTGCAATGCCTATGCATGCAAGAGATTTGACTAGTTAAGTCTTGAAAGTTGTTCTCAATGTCTATGGTGAAATGTATAAACATAATTTACTGTCTACCCTGTTTTTCTTCCCATAGTGTGTATATTGACCAATGTACATGCATATGGTTAGATCTGATAGAGACATCTAGCCGCAGATTCCTTAACTTAGAATATCCCCAGGCGTCAGACTGGATCCGGAAAAATTTTGCGCAGCAGTACCTCTGCGCGCCAGGGGGCGGCGCCGCCTGGCTCCGCCCTGACGTCGTCCCCGGACAGGACGTCAGTGGAGCTATATAGGACCCCCCTGGCGCGCTGACGTCAGTTTCCTTCTTTTCCGCGTTCCAACGCGGATCCGGGATTCAGCTGTTCCTCTGGCCTGTTTTTCATCAGGCCCTTTTTCGATGTCCTTTGGCGTCGGGGAACAGTGTGCAATGCCTTCGGGCTTTAAATTGTGCGAAACTTGTTCGCGTCAGATGTCGGCGACGGACCCGCACGCCATTTGTATGTGGTGTCTTGGGTCGCACCATGACTCCGTGGAGTGTGACGCCTGCCGGCAGATGCGCCCGAAGTCCCTACGGGAGCGTCGGATGAAGCTCTTAGCCTCCCGGATTACCCGCACAGCGTCTCCCCGACGTTCTCCGGTTGGGTCTTCTCTCCGCGTCCGCTCCCGGAGTCGATCCCGCGAACGTCGCTCTGCAGGTAAGTTGAAGAAAAAGTCACGGAAGTCGAGGTCCTCGCCTCCACGTGACGATGGGGGCCATGGGTACTGGCGCGACTCGGCCCCAGATGGAAGCCTACTCTACAAGGCTCTGCACTCCATCTTCGGGTCACCTCCTCTCCCTGGCACGCCTTCGGGTCCCACAGTGGAGGTAGGCATTCAGGTCGGATCTCCGCCGGCGGGTTCGCCCTCAGCGCCGACAGAGTGCCTCGGCTCCGGAGCCGTGCCGGCGTCGGGTGCCAACGCCGATGGGCGTTTTAGTCCAGCGCCGTGCCATTCTGCCCTGTCTCCGCATAGCCCCTGGCGGCTCCCTGCGTCGACCTCGGCATTAGCGGCGCCGCTGGCGCCGTGCCTGTCGCCACCTGGTCCTCAGGCTCTGTCTCCACGCCTCTCCATGGTGGGTTCGACGCCTTTGCGGCGTCGTTCGGCGTCGGAGCGGCGTCGTTCGGCGCCGGAGCGGTCGCCAGCACCCGTCGGTTCTCCGCTTCCGGAGGACACAGGCCGGGTAGGCCCGGACTTGTCTCCTCGCCAGTTGCCTCCAATGCCATGGGGGCAGTGGGCCCTTGTTCCTCCTCCTGTGGGACGTGTCAGCTTGCAACCGTCTCCTACAGATGGGCTATTGTCACCCCCCACCACGCCCCACTGCAGCTGGTGCTTTGTTTTTGAGGGGTGTTCGTCGGGCTGCAGCTGTTTTACATTTGCACCCTTCTTCTGTGTCCTTGTCTTCCGACCCTTTATTGGATCTCCTCCACCAGGGTGCGGTAGATATTGAGCCCTTGCTACCTTTTAGCAGCTGATTGTTCAATGCCCTTCTCGGGACATTGGCACGGCCCTCTTCCGGAGATGCTGTCGACAGGGCTGTAGCACACCGGCACCGTCCGGCTCCTGAGAGCCCAGCCTGTTTGTCCCTTCAGCCTGGGGCTTATGGCCTTGTAGTGCAGGTGTCTTTGGCCACGCAACCTTCCTCTCCACCTCTTCTGCAGTCTCCTACTAGGGAGTCTTGTTGGTTGGAAGCGTGTGCACACGGCATTTTTGCATCCTCTAGTTCAGCCTTACGTGCTCTAAACACGGCTTGCGTCTTTGCCCGGGCTTTTTCTGCCCTATGGGACTCAGTGGAGTGTCTTTTGCCTGCCCTCCCTGAGTGTCCTCGCGCTGACGTAGCTCGTCTTCTTCACGAAGGCTGAGAAATGGCGCGTTTTACCGTTCGGTCTGCCGTTGACGCTACCAATTCGGTGGGTCGGGCGATGGCGAGGTCCGTTGCTTTGCGCCGCCATGCTTGGCTAGGCGACGGGGGTTTCCCCGAAAATGTCCGTGACAGTCTCCCGGACTTACCATTTGATGGTGTGTCCCTTTTTGACGCACATGCGGACTCTGCGGTTTACCGCCTTCTGTCTACCCTTCCGTAGTGTGTCTTGCTTCAGGTTGGCCCTGGGTTCCTGGTACTACCTCAGCGGCCTAAGCGGCTTCTCGCCGTATTTGCTTTCTTTCATGCAGCAGGTCAGCTGCTTATTTTTTCTGACTCTATGGCCTAGTGGTTCAGGTTGCACGCCCCTACTACAAGGGTTATATGTTCGGAACCTGTGGTTTCTGTGTTCCCAATTTACGTCCTCTGCCTATGGGCTCACGCCCCTTCTGCGGGTTGATGCTTACCCTATGTGGGGTATTTGTTAGCTATTGTATAGCTGCCTTCTTCCCACGGCAGTCTTTCTTCGCTTCTGTGGGGCCCTTTTTACTACGTTGTTCGGCAGCTGTGCCTGTGCGCTTTACTGCTGCTGCATGCCCTCCCGGGGCCTTCTTGTGGTCCATTTGTTGGGCTCTCTCATAGTTGCTGCTGCTGATCTGAGGCACTCCCCAGCATCTCACTACTCCATTTCTTGAGGCCGGATGGGCTTTCAGGTCCCTGCCGTCTCATCTTGGTTCTTTCGCTGCGGCCATTCCATCTCTGGACTGCCTATCGCAGGACCCTGTCGCTGTGTTCTATTACGTACAGTGACTGCTCCCTAGTATGCTCGCTCTCACAGGCTGGTGCGTTTTCCGGCACCTTTCCGTTGTACGGTTCTACTCTCCTATACCCGTGCTGCGTAGTCCTTTCATGTTTGGACTTCGCTCTCCGTGGCGGCATTCTGGCCCCAGACCTTGATGCTGTCTTTGTCTTGTGCCTTGCTTTTTTGGCCACTTCCCTACCAGGGCTTTCTATTTCCCTGCTGCATTCCGCGCAGGTGTTGTCCTGTTTTTCCTTCCAGCTGCGGTTGCTGCTTTCAGCGGGGGTGTTCTCCTCCCAGCAGGGTTTTCTCTGGTGCAGTATTGAGCGTATATCCACTCTTGTTCCTTCCAGTGGTGTTCGGCCTCCCTGTCTGTCTCACGGTAGCCAGTGGGTCTTTCCTACCGCCTGTGGCTGTTGTGTCTGGCTCTGGGCCAGTACCACTGCTACGTAGCTGTCGGTGCTATCATGGTTTTTCTTTCTCAACTCATCCACCGGGCTGGGCCCTGTCTTCTTTAGTCCTGTCCGGCGTACTACACACACCCAGACCTCCTGCAGGCGTACTCTTCCTTGCGGTGGCTGTGGTCTTGTTCCTCACTTTCGTGAGCGCATGTCTTCGATGTGTATTGGTTTTGCCGGCTCTTTCACACGATACCCCTATTAGTGCGTCTCTCGTGTCTCAGCTGTTGCTCGTGGCGCTTTATGGGGCCTTCTCCTCTCCATGGTGTGGTTCTGGCGGTACATACGGTTTCTCTTGTGTACTTCTGTTCCCCACATTCGTGGCGCTGGTTGTTGCCATTCTTCTCATGCCCGCCCTTTCACATGTCCGGTGCATGGGCCACAGTGCATTAGCCAGTCTTGTGTTTCCTTTAACACTGCCTCATCCTGGGAGTCATCAGCATCCTTCCGCTGCTGTTCTCACTTCCACTGTGCTTCTGCATGTCCGTCCTGCCTGCTCGGACTCGGTCCATTTTTGTACCCTAGCTACACCTTTCTCTTTTCCAAGTCCATCAGATCCTGTGGATCCCTCATATTATACACTTGGTTCCTCTCCTTTTTTGGAAGGTATCCACTTTTATTCCGCACTGCCCTTCTGGTTCTGTGCTCACTTCTCCTCTGTTTCACCAACAGGGATTTCCTGCCTCCTTCGGCAGCTTTAATGCCATTGCCTCTCATTGTTGGCCACTCCCTATAGAGTATTGTACTCCGGTGTTGGCCACTCTGGCAGTTCTGCCCCCACTGTGTTTGGCCGGCTACTTGACACTTCTGTTCCCCTAACAACTTAGTGGGGTTCTCTCGCAGACCCGCCTCCTATGGGGTATGGCTTTGGTATCTATTCTAAGTTAAGGAATCTGCAGCTAGATGTCTCTATCAGATGTACGAGTTACTTACCTTCGGTAACGATGTATCTGGTAGAGACGTTGTCTAGCCGCAGATTCCTTAACGCCCACCCATCCTCCCCGATCTGCGAGGACCTGTTCAGGTGGGGTTTTCTACATTCACTCCCTTGGAGTGGTTTATCCTTCTACGGGGCGGTATCTTTCGCCACCCTCCCCGTTAGGCTTATTCTGGCATTGCTTGTTCTGCTTCTCCCAATCTCATGCTTGGGCGATAGGTTCAGGTGTCCTTCTGCGTTTCTCACATCAGTTTCCTCCAGTATGGAGCCTACTGGTGTTTTCTACCCTCCCTCCCACCCACCTTCTCCGTTGCCACTCCTACAACCCATTGCTTTTCAGGTCTTTCTAGCCTGTTCCTCAGTCCAATGGTTCTATCATACGGGACACAGTCTCCCTATTTCTTTCTTTAACCCTATGGGTTGGGGCTTTCTTGTTTGTCGCAGTTGGATCAATTCATTACTACTTTTGCCTCAGGAGAGAGCATTCTGTCGCTTTTGTGGGGTTGCTTTTCATTCCCTTCATCAAGTGCTGACTTTCTGTCGTCTGCCTCGGTCTTCTTCTTATACAACTATTTCCCTTAGGGGTGACATTCACTTCGCTTATGCGAAATAGCTTCTCCATGTATTGCTCTGCTCTTTCCTTTTCAACACCTTTCAGTCAACAGTGCTTCTCACTGTTGTTCATGGTGCCTTCTCACCCATTTTCTTTTTTTATACGCACACTGTTCCCATACTCTCACAGTTTTGCTGGGGGCTCCGCGTTGTGGCGCGGAAAAGTTCCTCCGAAGAAAACTGACGTCAGCGCGCCAGGGGGGTCCTATTTGGCTCCACTGACGTCATGTCCGGGGACGACGTCAGGGCGGAGCCAGGCGGCGCCGCCCCCCGGCACGCAGGGGTACTGCTGCGCAAAATGTTTCCGGATCCAGTCTGACGCCTGGGGATATTCTAAGTTAAGGAATCTGCGGCTAGACAACGTCTCTACCAGATACATCGTTACAGAAGGTAAGTAACTCGTACGTTAATTGCTAGTACTTTCTCAAGCCAATTGGTAGATTTTTTTCACATGGAAAGCATTTTTTCTCTTTGCGGGTTTCCCTTCTTTTTCACCTGGAATAGAACAGGGTAATTTGTATGGACTTTCCATCATTTCTTGCACCACTTAAAGCTTAGCCGTAAGTGTAAATGTGAAGGAAATCATGTCAAATGTTCTGAATACCAACAGAGGCAAAACTCTGTGGGTGTTTACCTCATTTGCGTGAACTATTTTCTGGCACTCCTGCATGAACACCAGCTGTGAACAATCTGAATGTGTTTACTTGGTGAAACTCCCCTACTCCCAGGTGACTTTTCTGCTCTCAAACACACATTGATCTTCACCATGGGATTTGCTTTGATTTTGATAAAAGGTAGAATACCTCTGTATTTGTGTAAGATATTGGAACACAATTGTTTTGGAGGCGAGCACCTCCCATTTCTGCCACAAGCGCTGCCCATTCACATGGTAACAGCGTAAATCCCACCAGCTGGAGGGCAAGTCGTGGATAGCAATAGAAAGGTTGACTTGTATCACAGTGTGTACCTTTGTGCCTTTCATGCTCTGCTAGTAATTTTTACATGTGCTGCAGGAAAGGTTGTGTGTTAATAACCAACATAGAATCCATAACTTTTTATATAACAGAAGATTGAAATAGTGGTAAACCTTATCCCTGTTCTAACATAGATACATTCGAATCAAAGCAGACTAATTATGCTTTTATTGAATGTTACGCGGAAGAAGAAAGCAAGCATCATTCGATGTGCACATAAATTGAATTTATCTTTAAATAAAGCAGCAAGTCACCTTGGTCTGATGGTAGTTTACTACCAGGAGTTAGTTAATTAGTTGTAACAAGTGCCACAGGCGGAGGTTGTAAATAAATACTGTAGCTCAGCCCGACAAACCGCAGCAAAAATTAGACACTGAATGCTACGAAGGTATGCTTACTGGAAAGCATCCATTTACTTAAGAGTGTTTTCTTATAGTATTAACTCTGCCATTCACCCCACTGTATGGCTTTTACAGAGCTCTGAAGGGCACATTAGAGAGAAGAGGAAGAAGGACTAAGGATCCAGATGAGAAGAGTTTCTACAAGCTTAGTGGTCTTTCAACCCTATGCTGACCTGGAAATTGATCAGTTAAGGAAGTACATTGTAACTGGGGTTTTGCAGCACAATTTATTTTCTGGATTCACATGCTTTGCATTATTCCGCCATCTAGTGTTTGGGTCCGGAATTATCCCAGTTCTTGTAATGTTTTTTTTTTTTTGGTGGGCGTCGTCAACCATCATTTGGTGGTAAATCCATCCATTGTGTGATGTCCGACTGTGCCCCTAAAGTTCCTGTTCGTGGTCGCCATCTTCAGATTATTTTTTCCACCGTTGGGTCTGGAAGCACTACAGAGGGGCTCCGTAGAATCACAGAGAATAGGAAGACAACAGGTTGAAAAATCAAAAAACACTGAAGACCATGAGAACATCTAAGGAGCGGAGAAGGGAAGCCATTGCCCCATCCTGTTGGGACCAGTCCAGCTCTGAGGCTTCTTGACCTATGCCAAGAGGGCTCTGTGCCTCTTGAGTTGGCAGGAGCATCCAGGCGTCTATCTCCCTAATGGTGAACCACGTGGCAGCGTCTTTGAACGCCAAGGCGGACAAGCTCATCCAGCAGCACCTAGCGAATGATGAATGGTGCATGCATCCCGAAGTGGCACAAGTGGAGGGAACCCCTGCTTATATCTTTTTGCCACCGTCGAACACAGTGTTGGTTTTGCACATTGGATCTTGTGAAAGAACACGTGTTAGGAATTGCATTGTGGCTGGAATGGAGCACAGGACTCCTGTCCGCCTTTCTGTCCCTACCTCTCCTGCCCCAAGTTTTGAAAAGCTCAGGAACGACTGGTCCAAAATCATCCTAATTTCTCCAGATTGGGCCAGGAGAGTGGGATCCAGGACTTCTGGCCAAAAGCATTTACCCTTCGATTGGGCTTCCACTTTGAGAGGCTCTCCTGCCACAGCAGAAGGGCAGGGCCTTCAGACGAGTCTGTGCAATCCACACCTCAATACGTGGCAGTTGACTGCATTTGATCTGCCTCTTCGAGTGGTAGATTTCATCCTGGCAGGCAGGTGTCTTTGTATGAAGTCAATTTACGCCAGGCCCCTCAGTCAAATTTGTGACCTGTTGTGGAGTTTGCAAGACTGACCTTTTTCAAGATAAATTGTCAGATGGTCTGTTTGTTTTGTCCCAGCAAGGCCTTGCTCGGGGGATGATTAACGGTTGGTTGTCTGTCCTTTCTGCCTTTTTCTACTTGCTGGACCAACAATTCTTGTTCAGATCACCTGTTGTGATGCAGTTTTTTAAATGTTTGAAACATGTTTTCTCCCAAACTGTTTGCGACGCCATAGTGGGACCATAACGTAGTCTTGATGTTTCTCATTTATATGCTCTTTGCGCCGATGTGCATCTGATTGTTGCGTCTTCTGACCTTAAAGAGACTCTTCCTCATTGTGATCACTTCAGCTCTTCATGTGAGTGAGCTTTGAGCTTAAAGCATTTGTTGGTGCTACCGCCTGATAGC
Source organism: Calotriton arnoldi (assembly GCA_963921515.1). Classification (NCBI taxonomy): domain Eukaryota; kingdom Metazoa; phylum Chordata; class Amphibia; order Caudata; family Salamandridae; genus Calotriton; species Calotriton arnoldi. The sequence continues at coordinate 3,308,080 of CAWUFW010000442.1, read as the reverse complement.
ACCTTTTTTTCTGGGCAAATTGGTGCTGAGAGCTTGGACCCCTTCTTGCCATTCAGACCTGGAGGATTTCTTAGTCTGCTTATACTCTACAAATCCTCCATATTTGGGAGGTACTGCTTCAGTATCCATTCTAAAGGTGAGGATTCTGCGAACAGAATTATCCATCAGAAGAGCAAGTCACTTACCTTCAGTAATGTTCTTTGTTGTGGATACTCGACTCTTGTGCTTTTTCGATCCAGCCCATTTGTCAAGCAGCTTCTTACTCTTCACTGCATCCCTTCACCAAACGTTGCTTAAAAGAGCAGGTTAGAATGCACTTGTAATTTGGAATTGCAGTCTAAATTTTCTGTACTGATTTGCAGTACAGTTGACATGCCTTCATTCATATTTGCTTTAATAGTGGTCCATGTAAGGAATCTCTAGTAGTGAATAGCCACTAGAAGAATACATTACTGCACAGATCTGCTCAGTTGTAGTGAGGATTGTGTCCTGCTTTGCATCTGAGGTCGCGGAAAGAGTCAAACAAAAAAATCTAACATCGGTGCACAAGGGTGGTGCTTTCATGAGGCTCTGCGCTGTCATTTCCGGAGTGGTATCTAGCCAGCGCAGAGTCCCATGGCGCCCCCTAGTGATGCGCAGAAGCATTGCTTTAAAGTTTACAGACTCAGTCAGAAGGTGAATAATCTGCGGTTAGAAGTATCCATCAGAAAGAGCGTTACCGAAGGTAAGCAACTTGTAAGTGTCTTGAGGCTCGAACTAGGTTCAGTATCGGCTTCAAGGAGGGCTGATCAGGCATACCTCCGTTGTGTCTGGGGTTTATATACATGCGTAATATGGTCGCAGTTGTACTCTACAATGCCGACAGTTCTTTTGTTTGTCTTATTTATTCTATCTCTGCACTGCTTGAACAATGCGGTCTTTGAGAATATGGCATGGTACCAGATTTAAAAAGATTGTTAGCATGGGCAGCCATGTGTATGTCAGGATTTGACCAAACACAGAGCACCGAAAGCACCATGGAGATGGACTTCAGCTTTGCTCGTCTCTCAAAGGTATCAACTGAACTTTCTAGCTGCTACAGGATGGTTCTGCCATCTGGAGCCCAGGACTGAAGCCGCCGTATATGCAGTCTGGAGCAGAAAGATTTGTCATTTTCTTACCTTGTGCCCTGGTCTCTTGGCTTTACAGTGGAAAAAATTGCTATTTGCAATTCACAAACAACTTAAAAAAACATCTGCAAGACAATTAGTGAGAGCCTTTCTGGGTCATGCAATAAAGTATACAAAATAGATAGCTGCACATGAGGTTAAATGTTGCGGAAAAATGAATAGTGATCTCGGAATAGATGGTACTGAATTGATTTTATGAGACTCCTCTGCTTTTAAGTATATTTGTTCTTGGGAACAAATTAATCATTGATATATCTTTTCTCTGTATGAATTTAAAAATGAAATTATAACCTGTAAATTCAGATTAGTGTCCTACATTGCCTCCAATCAGTTAACAACTGGCGAACTATAAAGCACATGCTTCAAGTGTAGATAATATGCAGGAATTCCATGTCTTTACATGATTTCATTAGGCACTATTGTCTAAATTCTAATGCAGGCTTCGGCATCTTAAATGGAGCTTCTCTGATTATAGTCCTCTTCTTCTATCGCCGCTGCACATTCAACCCAGCTCACTTCTCAGTACAAAGCCTGTGTATCTGTGAAAGACTCAAGCTGCAGTTGTTTTCCATGCATCAGCGCGGCTCACCCAGCCTCACAAGCACCTGTGCTGCTCTGGTCAATAGTCTCTTTAGAGTCTGGGTATCCAACCTAGGCCCACGAGGCCCGGATCCATGTCATATTTTCAGTATAAACACTACTAATAAATTCAATTTAGATGAGGTCTATGTAACTTCAATTTATACGGATATCCTAAAAATCCAGCAACAATCGGAATGTTGTGGACCTACGTCAGGCATATGGTTTAGACGCTACACCTTGTGAACCAAGTAGGCTGGTTTCTCAAGACTGCTCCACAGCAAGCTACAAGGTGACGGGAGAACGCAGCACTAAGAAGTTTTGAACGGTATCATGCAGCAAAAGTATTTTGGTCTCACTGTTATTTCGTTGGCTTTTTCAGGATAAGATAAGCTTACTTTATTCAATAGTATTTCAGGGCACAGTTTCTAATATTTATGGATCATTTTCTGTTTAGCAAGTTACAGTGCATTTTCTTTGTTAGGGTGGTGGTTTCCTTGCAAAAATGTTGAGTAATTCATGTATGATAGAAAAAAAACTTCTTTACGTGACACCTGTTTGGTTTCAGACTATGTAGGCTTTTGGAGTCTGCCTCAGAGTAGACTAGACACATTTTATAAAACCTGCTAGTCCAGAAAAAAGCATGAACCTAGGCACTGTTGGATCTATTCGCCACATATGAGAATTGACTGGTATTTATTTCCCTAGCTACTTTATTAAATATGAACGTTTTATTTCCGCTTTCAAATAATTTATTCCTTCCTCCTCAAAGTCCAAACATATCCGACTGGAAGGGCGTAAATCACAAAATCTTGCTGTCTGCTGTTTTGTACTTGCAACTACACCCTGTCGCTACTGCTGACACATGTACACGTGTGTCCTTTGACAGACCTCTAATGCAACGATCTGCTCTACTACCATTGCTGATATACACATGTGCATATCTAGGGACTCGTGTTAAGGGGTACACGAACTTCTCTGTTACCACTGCTGGTACACGCATGTACATGTCATCTGACTGACACATCTGTTAGAGACTTGTAACTTCAGATTCCTTACCTTTGAATTTCCCAGGCGTCAGACTGGATCCTGAAACGTTTACGTGAGCAGTACCCCTGCACACTGCTGGGTGGCTCCGTTAGGCTCCACGTAACGTCGCCAGCGTCACCACTGCCGGTACCCATGATTTCATGTCCTCTAGCTGACAGTGTGTGGTACACATATCTACTCTGGCCCCACTTTTGGTACACACATGTAAATGTACCAGACTTTGTGTGATGCACGGCTGTACATTAGCACCATTGCTTGTGCAGGTATGAATGTGCTCCAGGTAGACCTTATCTGTTTGAAGATACAAATGTGCAAGACCATTGAAATAACTTTTCAGCTCCTCCTTATTCAGCTTTTGTTTAAAGCATTGACAAAAGGAACTATTTCCATTTGCTCAACTTGAACAAGGGAAGAGCCTGCGTTTTTCCATACTTGAGCACAAAGTAGTCTTGGTCCAACCATTATTGATGGCGAAATCAGATCACAGCAGTGCTTGGATTGTCCAAGCTGCTTTTTTCCAGAATCTGCCTTACCACGTTCAATATTTTAAATTTTATTTGTAGGTGAAAGTAAGGGATTATGGAAGAATATATTGCAATAGGCAAGTTAATAGTTCACTGTTCGCTAACAAGACATGCAGACAGATTTGCAATGCAAAAGGAACTACTTTAGATGAACAGCTACCATAATTTTTAATGGTTATTTGCTGCTGCAGATTTGAACCCTAACTCAAGGTGAAAGTCTGGGCCTGGAATTGACATCACTGTTCTAGCCAGTAAAGCCCGGTAAAAAAAATTCTTCCGCTACTCACTAAATGTGCAATCTGGAGCTCTTTTCCAGGTTTATGCTTAGAAACCCCCCTCTTTTCGAATTCGTGTTGCCTCTGCAATATTTAGGCCTGAAGCCCTGCAACAAGTGTTGCAAGCATATGTCTTTTGCGAGCCTCCTCCAGATCTGCATGGGCTCTCATGAGTCGTTGACTTTTGAACTCTGCATATTTATTCACCCTACGGTGATTCGAGAGCAGGAGACAAATCTCACCCTTGCCAGTGTGAAAAGGAGATCAGTGAACAGCACCAGCCCTAGGATATCTTCTCAAAGCTGTTTTCCAGTGAAAAGTCACAAACGCCACGGGAAATACAAGCAGCCATCCTCTTCATCCAACAAGGAGAAGAAATGCAGGAGACCTAAGGAGCTGTTTGAGACTTATATGTCAATTTCTGCTCTTCAGCATTCTGCTTTCTGGAGCATTATGCGCTGGTTGCACCTTCTTTACCTAAGCATATTATGATGCAGTCAGTCAGTCCATGAATACTTGACACTGCTAATTTGTAGGTCATTCTAGGCAAAAGTGTTTATACTCCAAAACCTGTATTACATAGAGGGCTCAATGTCCTTGTTTGCGCCAGTGCGCACCTTTAAGCAGGTGTGTGAGGCACAAACGGGGACAGTGCTCCCTATCACTGTGAATGCGCTGTTCCTAGGGCCGCTCCGTGTTTCTCTGTGCGAGTGGCCAACCCTCCTGTACTTTAGAGAGAGGTTAGCGATTCCCCCTGCAGGCAGGTGCAGTGAGTGACTGCACCTGCCTGCTGGGAGTGGGGGTCCATGGTTCACCCTTTTTCTCTCTCTAAAGGGCTGTCCTGAGGGGGGCGTACTGATAGTGTTACACCTTTTTGAGGTGCACTTTCCATGCGCCTCCAAATGGCATGTTTGTCTCTGCGCCTGTGTCTGTAAGTGATTCCCTCATTTAGCGTGGGTGCAGGAAGCTGGCTCTGTATATACTATACCAAAGTAAGGTATAGTGTGCACAAAGTCCAGTGGATCCCTAAAGGTAGGCAGAGGTAAAAGTAGATAATACCTTACTCTCTATTTGTGGTAGTGTGGGTGAGCAGTAAGGCTTTATCAGAGGGTAGTGTTAAGCATTTATTGTACACACTCAGGCAAGAAATGATTTCACACGCATTTAAAGACTGAACTCTGACCAATTTGTTTTGTATAAAAATATTTTTTAGTGGAATTTTATTTCTAGAACCAAGCCAGGCCTGGTGCAGGTAAGTGAAATAATACTTTGCAGGAATAATACAGTTGAATGCAGTTGTATGTAATTGGTTTGGATACAGATAAGTCAATTATTCAGAAACAGTTTAAATTATTTTTCAGTTACTTTGCAGTTACTGTTTGATTACTTACTTTTCAAGTGACTTTTTCTACTCAGTGTGATTTGCCTAGATATCACACTGGGACATTTCCCAAATAAAAGGTAAGTAAAGCAGTTTTTGTAAGTACACAGTTTCTTAAGGAATGACACAAAGATCTGAGAGGCAACAAGAACAAATACTGATGTAATTAGGGCACAATTGCCAAGCATAGACAGATGAAGCGAGAGGATTGTCTTTGTAAATCAGATCCTTTATTTCATATTCATTGAAGATTTTGTCAAAACAGCCAACGCGTTTCCCCTATATTTGGGCTTCTTCAGGGCATCCAACAATTACAACTCCTTGGTCTGTTATTTCCGGTATGGTAAGCCTATTCCAAGACCCAGAAGATATATGGATAGATTTCCGTCTGCAATACACGAGTTCTTAAAGTATGGACGCTTATAGTCTTCAATGAAGAGCTGTGTCACAAGAGTATTTCGTGCACACACTAGCAATGCAGAGCTGCAATCAGCTTCGCAAAACCGAGTCCAGTTTGAGCGTTGCGTCAGTGACTGACGCTGCCCAATTGGATCCCACGTTGCCGCAACGCTGAAACCGGACTCGGTTTTACGAAGCTGATTGCAGCTCTGCATTGCTAGTGTGTGCACGAAATACTCTCGTCACACAGCTCTTCATTGAAGACTATAAGCGTCCATGCAACGTCGAAACGCACGTAGAGGTCGATGTCGAGGAGACGATCAGGCTTTAGGGACTCACCAGTGATGGTGACGCAGAGCAGGTCGACGTCGAGGCACTCCATCGACGTCACATCGATCATCAAGACGCCGATCACGCTCCAGAAGTCGCAGAGAGTCCTCTCATTCTATTCGGAGCTCACCCCAGACGATTGCGACGTCACGCAATTCTTCTGCTCATTCGCCTGAGCTTCCAAGATCACCTCCAAGACGCTCTCCAAGGAGACAGCGATCTCCTTCAATCCATCTTTCGCCCAGATGGCTACAACCTCTCCATCATTGGCAGAAAGAACCCTCGGGTCACGCCCAGCGGCCTACGGACTATTCCAGTCCACTGCACAGATCACTGTTACAACGTCTCGTGCAGGAAGTGGACAGGTCCCCCACCACTCGGACCAGAGAACACCGAGGCAGATCTCCTGAGCGCAGGTCGACACAGGGTTATCGCAAAAGACGGCGAACACCATCTTTGTCTTCATCTTCGACGCACTCATCCAAAAGGGACTACTCACCTACCCTTACGGATAGTCCTCCTAGGGTGTCACCCATCGATGATGTGAACACCTTTCATGATGTTCTCGTCCAGAGGAGCACAAAAGCTGGGCATAACCATGTCAGCTCCTCCGACCACCACGTCCATTATTTTCGAGACCCTCCATCAAAGGTCTGCGACTAGACCATTGCTTCCTTTGGCCCCTGGTATCATTGAGCCGGTAATGGACATCTTCCTCACTCCATCATCGGCTAAAGCAGCTCCGGCTCAAATCCTGAAAAAAAATAAACCTGCTGCATCAGATCCTCTTTTTCTCAAATCGGATCCGCCACCGGACTCTGTCATTATTGCAGCAGCAAAGACGCACGCAGTTGCTTCTTCCTCCTCAGCTCCTCCATGTAAAAAAGTGGCTCTGTATATACTGAACCAAAGTAAGGTTCAGTGTGCACAGAATCCACAGTCCCCAGAGGTTTGGCAGAGGCTAAAGTTAGATATAACCTTACTCTCTAAAGTGGTAGCTTGGTCGAGCAGTAAGGCAGTATCAGAGGACAGTGTAAAGCATTTGTTGTACACACTCAGTCAGCAAATGGTCTCACACACTCAGGAACTGAACTCTAGGCCAATGGTTTGTATATAAAAATATATGCTTGTTTTATTTTAGAACCAACAATAGGTATCAAAATATACTTTCTCAGAATGAGATACTTCAGAGAGATACTTTCAATAGGCAATAGACTTTTGAATGCAATGGTTACAGTTGTTGCAATAGGCAACACAATTTCAAACACAATTTAACATTGAGCTCAATGGGAATTTCCAGTTAAATGCAATGGATTACTTTTTGGATTACTTCTCTTACCACAGGACTGGATCCTAGATTCAGTCCTGGGATATCTCCTGTAAACAGTTGAGTAAAAACTTTTTGGTTACAGTTGTGATTTTTAAGGAATATTATTGTATTTTAAAAGTTGGCACTTAGAAACTTTTTCACATGGAATCACCAATGTAATCCTATGGGAGGAAATTCACGTAGCAGGTAAGTAGTGTTATCGTTACTTTTTCTTACTCCCTGTTGGATCCTAGATCCAGCACTGGTGCATCTCCTGTAAACAATTGAAAGAATGCGTTTACGTCACACAGGCTATTTTTAATGAATATTTGTAAGTTTGCAAAATCGACACTTAGAAACTTTTTCGGCAAAAACCAGGCAATGTTATCCTATGGAAGGAAATTCAAGTTACCGATAAGTACAGTTATGATTACTTTTCAGGGTCAGTGCTGGGCACCAAGATCCAGCACTGGGATCTCTCCTGATAACAAGTGAGTAAATTCGTTTTCCTAATTCGGTTGATTTTAGATGAATATTTTAAAGTTTCAAAACTCCACACTTTAGAAGAATTTTCAAGTGAAACCAGTCATTGTTACCCTATGTAAGAAAAGTGAGTTATCGGCTTTTGGGTAAGTACTCGACTGGCAGAGTTAAGGTTCTGGGCATAGACTCAGGGGTCCCCCAGGGTCAGGTAAGTACAGTTGTTACACCCTCAGCGGCACAGGGGCGGCCGGGTGCAGAGTGAGTAGGCCCAATGTTATCCTATGGACGGCAGGGGGCCTTTGGTTGGTGGCTGCTGGCTAGCAGGCCACTCGGCTGTGGGGAGCAAAGCTCCTGGTCACTTACTCAGGGCAAGTGGGGAAGTCGAACAGGGTAGTTGGTGCACCCTCAGCGGCACTGGGGCGGCCGGGTGCAGTGGGCTTTTGGGCCGTCGGGCGCCCAATGGTTTTCAATGGGAAAGCTGTGTGACGAACAAAGACTGCAAGCTCGGGGACGGTGATACTTCAGGTGCGACCACCACTTCGAGAGGTAAGTTGGGAAGCTGTGGGAAGGGTAGGCACCCAGGAGTTGGGCACAGGAGGCCGTGGGGCGTCGGGTGCAGGGGTGTCTTTAGGCGTCGGAAATCTTACCCTCGGCTGGTCGCGGTTGGAAGGGTCCCTGGTTCTGAGGCTGCAGGCGTCGTCAGGAGCGTCGAGGAGGGTCCTTGGGTGCTGGATTCTGGGTCACAGTCCCCGGGGGGACGTCCTCGTGGTATTTGCCCACTCAGGCACAGGCCGGGCTCGGCGGGTGCAGAGGGTGCAGGATTCGCGGTTCCCGGTTGGCACCAGGGGTTGTTGCTTGCTTTGAGCAGTACCACTGCTCTTGGGAGTCCCAGGTAGTTAGAGTCACAAGGCAGTCGGGTCCTCCGGGGTTTGTGAGGTTGCTGACCACTGGAGACGCCGGGGTTTAGCAGGAGTAGTTTCGAGGGTCGACAGGCCGGTAGGGCTGGGGCCATATCAGTTCATGTCTTCCTCTTGTGAGCAGCTGCAGGGCAGGTCTTCTTGTTTCTTGTTCTTCTTTCTTGTTTCGGAATCTGGAACTAAGGAAGGAAGGTTCAGGGTACCCCTAAATACTAGGTTTAGAGGCGTTACATGTAGGTAAAGGGCAGGGACCAATGGGTCCCTTCCCTGGGGTGGGTACACCCCCTATCCTGCCACTCTCCAGTTGGAGGGGGGCAGGAGCCTAGTCCTGATTGGGTAGGGCTCCCCATCTTCAAGATGGCGAGAGCCCGGAGATGTGCTTCACCTCGCCTCCCCCACCTGAGGGGTAGGGTTGGCAGAGGCTGGCACACCCCCTTTCCTCCCTTGGTGTTTCCCGCCAGTCTTCCCGCCAGAGTGGGGGCCAGAACCAGTGGGGACCAGTTGCTGAGTACAGCAAGTGGTCTGGGGAAGCTCAGAAAGGCGGAATGCCTTTGAAGCTTCCCCCTGCCCATCCTGGGGGAGGAGGCCTAGCACCTCGCCCAGGACGTGCATTGTTGCAGGCCCGGGAGAGCGGATGGCTCTCTACCCAGGGGTCCAGCAACATGTCTGCTGGGTGGCAGCCTAGGCAGCCCCTCAGACAGGACGTGGATTGTAGGTTAGGTTCAGGGGGCAACTCTAAGTTGCCCTAAGTTGCCCTCAGTGTGGGTTTAATGTGCTGAGAAGTTTGATACCAAACTTCTCAGTCTTCAGTGTAGCCATCATGGTGCGCTGTGGAGTTCGTAATGACGACCTCCCAGCACCATATACTCTTAATGGCAGCACTGCACTTACAGTGCCCAGGAATGGACCTGGGTACTGTAGGGGTACAGGGCTCATGCACCTGTGCCCACACCACTGGCATAGTGCACCCAGCTAGAGGGGCGACTGAGGTATGCCAGGGCAGTGGGTTTGTGGGCATGGCACACAGGGATGTGTGCCATGTCGACTCTCTGTTTAGTTCTGCACCAAGACACTCAGCCTGCAAAGGCAGTGTGTGTGTGTGTCAGGGTACAGGGCCTCTAAGGGTGGCACAATAAGTGCTGCAGCCCTTAGGGGCCTTCTCTGGTCACAGTGCCCTGGGTACCTAGGGTACCATTTACCAGGGGCCTACCTGTGGCCAGAGATGCCAATTGGGTTTAGGCTTTAGTACAGTTTTTAGGGAAGGAACACAGGCCCTGGGTACCTTATTGGCAGGGACCCAGGGCACACCAAGGAAAAGTGCATCAGTTATCAGGCAAAAAGTGGGGGGGTTACTGCAACAGAAACCCACTTCCTTACACTCCAGATAAAGAAAGTAGAGCACAGGATTCTTGGGGTAGGAAGGCTTGCGGCTCTGCAGCGTCTTTTCTTGAAGTGTCTAACGCTGCGGCTCTGCTGGGCCGTTATGACAGGTCCTTATGGGATTCACTGGAGCGTTTCAAAGACAAACTCCCAAAGGAGGATCAACAGGATTTCTCTGAGATTCTCCAGGAAGGTGCGCTGGTGGCCAACCAGGTAATCAGCACTGCAGCGGATGGGGCGTCTTTGGCGGCTCACTCTTATGCACATGGCATATGTGCACGAAGATCCTCCTGGTTGCGCCTGACAGCTTTGAAACCGGAGGCGCAGCAACGCATCTTGGATTTTCCCTTTTCTGGCAACTCACTGTTTGGATCACACACAGATGAGGAAATGGCCAGAATGAAGGCCGAGTTGGACACGTTAAAGGCTGTGGGTCTGGAGAAGAAAAAGGAGTTTAAACTACGCTACAGGCCCTACAATCGTAAAAATTACCAACAGAGGGTTCAAACCCCTCAATGGTCGCAAAACAAACAGAACAAGTCCCAGTTCCAAGGCCGTCGTTCCTCGAGAGGAAGAGGACACCAACAGCAGTCCTCTTCCGCAGCAAAAACTCAAGGGAAGCAATGATTTTCTGCTTCCTCTAGCACCGTTGCACACTCCAGTGGGAGGAAGTATCTCAAACTACATTCAAGAGTGGCGCAACATCACCAAAGACCAGTGGGTGCTGAATATACTAAACAATGGGTACGCACTACGTTTTTGCGCGTCCCCAAGAGACATTCCTCCGGTAAAATCCCGTCATCTACACCTAGATCTCCTGCGTCAGGAAGTGTCGACCCTTCTCAGGAAACTGGCCATAGAAGAGGTCCCTCCTGCACAGAGAGGAAAGGGAGTTTACTCAAGATACTTCCTTGTTCAGAAAAAGACCAGCCGAACAAGTTCAGACCAATTCTAGATCTACGTTCTCTTAACAAGTTCATCAAAAAAGAAAAGTTTCGAATGTTGGCGCTCCATCAAATATTTCCACATCTGAGAAAAGGCGATTGGATGTGTTCGGTGGATCTCCAAGATGCGTATTTTCACATTCCAATCACACCACGGCATCGCAAGTTCCTGCGGTTCATGGTGGGCGAGAAGCATTACCAGTTCAAGGTCTTACCCTTCGGCCTAAAATCGGCCCAGAGGGTATTCACGAAATGCATGGCAGTAGTAGCAGCAGCATTACATCGCCAAGGTCTGTTCGTGTATCCATACCTGGACGACTGGCTGTTGAAGGGATCATCTCCCCACATGGTGCAGGAGCACCTTCACATCTGCCTGGATCTCCTTCAACGCTTAGGCCTGCATGTCAACGTGGACAAATCAGTTTTTCAACCAACTCAATCGCTCCACTATCTGGGCGCCACCCTAAACTCCGACCTCGGAAAAGTGTTTCCTTCGGAGGAGAGATTGTCTTCAATGAGAAACAAAAGCAACATCATCCTCCAAGCACATCAACCATCAGTAAGACAAGTGGCTTCTCTGCTGGGGTCGATGGCCTCTTGCATTTTTCTCATACCCAACGCCAGGTTGAGAATGAGACCGTTGCAACAAGATCTGGAGGACAAATGGGACCAATCCTCGGGTCAGTGGAACGACCGAGTTCTCCTCTCTCCAATGGCGAAGACGTCCATTCTCTGGTGGCTGCAGCCAAAGAAGCTTCTGGTGGGAGTCCCATTCCATCAACCTCTGCCAAAACAATCTCTGATCACGGATGCGTCCCTTCAGAGATGGGGAGCGCATCTGGGTCAACTACAAACTCAGGGCAGATGGACCAGCAGGGAGCAGTCCTATCATATCAATATGCTAGAACTGCTGGCCGTTCCAACATGCTAGAACTGCTGGCGGTTCATTTAGCCCTCAAGGCTTTTCAGCCGTCGATTCAGACCGAGTCGATCCTAATACAAACGGACAATACAACCACCATGTATTACTTGAACAAACAAGGTGGAACACGCTCTCGCCCTCTGTCTCTGGAATCCCAGGCGATCTGGCACTGGCTGCTAGCCAGGAACCTATCGATCACGGCAATACATCTGCCAGGAGAACAGAACGTGCGAGCAGACGCCCTCAGTCGTCACTTCGAGGAACAAGAAGACTGGGTGCTCAACGACGAAGTGGTGGCGGACATTTTTCATCAATGGGGTCATCCATCCATCGACCTCTTTGCAGACGATCGAAACAGAAAATGCCACGCCTTCGCATCCAGGTTTTACCGACCAGGAACGAGGGGGAATGCTCTTTTGATAGACTGGTCAGGGACGTTTGCATATGCTTTTCCGCCCCTCCCTCTCATTCCGAAAGTGGTGACCAAACTTATCCGATCCAGGATGACGATGATCCTCATAGCACCAGACTGGCCTCGCCAATGGTGGTATCCGGACCTGTTGCAACTCTCGGTCCGCCCGCATCGGAGACTCCCGTGCAGGCCGGACCTTCTGACCAAAATGGGAGGGAAGATTCTACACCCCAGCCTTCCCTCGCTCAGCTTGGCGGCATGGCTCCTGAAGTCCTGCAGTACAGACATTTGAACCTCCCTCAGGACTGCATGGACATTTTGAGGGAGTCAAAGAGACCATCCACAAGGACCTCATACTCTTTTAAATGGAAGAGGTTTTACTTGTGGTGTATCCGTAATGGGTGGAGTCCAGTTAACGGGCAAGAAGAGGTAATCTTGCCGTATCTGCTATACTTGGCCAAATCTGGTTTGAAGTATACGTCCATAAAGTGCATTTGGCGGCCATCACGGCATATAGAAAATCACCTAACCAGCCTTCTTTCTTTCAACTTCAGGTGGTCAAGGACTTCCTACAGAGGTTGAAGATGGTTTTTCCTCCTGTCCGACCTCCTTCTCCGCCTTGGAAGTTGAATCTAGTGTTGTCCAAATTGATGGGTCCTCCCTTCGAACCCATTCATAAGGCCATGTTACAACACCTTACATGGAAAGTAGCTTTTCTGGTAGCTATTACATCAGCACGCAGAGTGAGTGAAATCCAAGCACTCTGTTCTAAGGAACCGTATACGGTTTTCCATTACAATAGGGTGGTTATGCGAACTCACCCTTCCTTCCTACCCAAAGTAGTGTCTGATTTCCATGTAAATCAGACAATTTCTCTCTCCTCTTTCTTTCCCAATCCGGCTACACCAGCAGAAAGGTCTCTTCATTCGTTAGACCTCAAGAGGGTTCTCAAATTCTATTTGGAAGGAACTAAATCCATTAGAAAAGCTGATCAATTATTTGTAAACTACGGCTCTGTTAGAACAGGCTTTCCAGCTTCTAAAAGATCCATTTCATGATGGATAGTGTCTTGTATTAAATTGGCTTACCAATTAGCGAACAAGCCTTTGTTAGCCTCCCCTAAAGCTCACTCTACTAGGGGCAAGGCTGCTACAATAGCTTTCTTACACAATGTACCGATGGCCGAGATTTGCAAGGCTGCAACTTGGAAATCGGTCCATACGTTTACCAGGCATTACTGTCTGGATTCTGACTCCAGAGCGGATACCCAAGTAGGCCAGGCCTCCTTGAGGAATCTGTTCCACTGCTAGCTTGATTGGAGTCTTTGAAATGGTTTTTTTCTTACAATGTATCTTTATTGTACTCTGGTCACTTGCCCGCAGGATGAGGGGGATGGGCTTGCTATTCTATTCATGTGCTTATGACTATTGATGAGGATCCCCTGGAAGAGAAGGATAAGTTACTTACCTGTAATCCTAGTTCTCTTCCAGGGGTATCCTCATCAAAGTCATAAGCAACACACCCGCCTCCCCGAGCAAGTGATCAAGATACATGTCATCTCTTTGTGCCATGGCCTTCGGGTCTCCTCAAAGAACAACTGACCTAACTGTCACCCCTGAGGCATGATGGGAAGCTAGGGGTCATGGCTGCCTTAAAGGCACGGTGCCAGTTTATTCTGTGTGTGTTTCTGTGGGTTAGCTTTTCAGCTTTCTACACTGATGTTTCTACAATGCAGCCTATGTGCTGGCAATGTTCTTTTATTCCTCTTTGCAGGACTATGTTTTCTGCTGTGCATTAAAGCAGTTTTCAAATGTGTTTATCTTTCTCCCTGCTTTATTGGAATTGTATTTATGTGCAAGGGAATTTCTTACAACATTGCTCAGCGTTTCTAGTATATGGAAGGCTGCATTGTGTTTTTATTGTTATATATATATATATGGATATATATAGAGCTACATATATGGTTTCCACATATATGTTTTATATGTTTCCAGGGTCCCGCGCATGGGCGGGAATATTCATGTGCTTATGACTTTGATGAGGATACCCCTGGAAGAGAACTAGGTTTACAGGTAAGTAACTTATCCACGCCTCCATTCTAGATTTTCTGGGCTGATTTTCATTACCCTTGATATGCCTCCTTTCATATTTGCTATGGTAGTGGTTCATGTAAGGAACATGCAGTAGTGAATAGCCATTTTAAGTATAAAATACTGCCCTTTGGTAATTTTCTGGTCTTAGCATGTGTGGCTGTAAATACACATGCTGTACATACTCATGACTTTTGTAAGTTGTGTTTCTTTGAAGAAACTTAGGCATGAGATGTGTTGTGAATCCTTCCTTAGCCCACAATACACCAAGCCAAAGACTACTCTTCAGATTGTTTTTTTCTTCCACTGGATTCAGATGTTCCAGCTCTGGTATCGTCTTCAACTTCTCCGAGATCTTCAGTGCCAGTTTTCAAGAACTTGGCTATAACAGCGGAAGAACTCTCTACTGCATCAATGACCGCATGGATTCAGCTTCAAACTAAGTGGAAATGAGGTCCTCTCAAGAATGACCTCTGTACAAGCGTGTTGTAAATGCAACAACATATCATATTTCCATGGTCCAGAGGTAAGCAGCCCATTGGCTACTACCTTACACTCCCCTTAATGCCCCCAAATTCAGTATTTAGGTGCCCACCCCTGACACCAGGAACTCAGGTTAGTCTACTGGGAACAGAAGGACCAAGAAAAGCCGAAGACGCGAGAACTGTGGACCAGCAAAGCAAATTGGCGCCAAACCCTGCCTGCCTGCTGCTGTCCTGACAGTTGCAAAGACGAGACTCGCCCTGCAGCTGTGCATCCTCCTAAAGTCTTGGAGGGCTGCCAGCACTTGGACAACCAGCCAGGATCGTCATTGAAGTGGAGGAGCCACTTGCCTGCAGTAACCGACTGCAAAGTCCGGTTCACCGATCTGCTGACCACCGGGTCCACCGAGGGAGCAGCAGCTCAGGAGAGGTTTTTCCAGGCTCCCAGAGGTCAGCCACGTGTCTCCAGAGTTTTGAGATGCTAGACCCACCAAGAGCCCTCCAGCAGCAATACCGGGTGTACCAGGGCTCTTGCAGCAGCCTAGGCTTGTTGAGTGTCCAGCCCGGACACCAACACCACCAAGACAGACCTACTGACATGGGACATTGACATCACCGAGGCCTTCGTGGAGTGTAGTCCTGTTTTGTCCCCATCTCCAGGTAGACTTAAAAAGTGAGAGCCTCCAACGCAAGCAACCCTCCGGACTAAACACCCCTACACCCGAGCCCCACAGCCCAAGTCCAAGCCTACTGACGGTGCACCCTAGCTCCAGAGACCCACAAGAGCCGAGCCCCTCTTTGGGTTCTGTCAGACTTTTCCCCAAGTCCCCACTTGCAGCCTTTTTCTTGTTACAGGTTTCTCTGTTGACTTCAACTGTAGCGTTCGAGGCTACCCTTGCGACCAGCACCTCTGCACCCAGACACACCAGGGAAGGTAAACCGAAACTGCTGATGGTTCTAAGGACCTTGGCCCCTAAGCACCTTAAGTCCAAAAGATCAACCCTGTAATTCAATTTCAAGCATACCTATGCAGTGTCTGATACATTACAGCGTTCAAGGCTCATGCCTCAAATCTGACAGTTGTATTTATAATGGGTTTTTTTTAAAATCGCTAACTCAAAAAGCTCTTACCTAATCTCAAAGATCTTTGTGCACTATATAGAGAGCCAGCTTCCTACATCACTATGCTCCAGGCCATCAACAGGGGCGACCAAAGAGATACGATGAGGGAGAGGAGTCTCATAGGAGTCATGGGCGTCGTCATTATGATAGTAGTCATGACAAATATGATGATGGATCGTACTGTTAGCAAGAACAGATAGTTAATGTCCCTATCGATCTTATAGACAACCTTCATCAGATGATGCAGGATTTTCATAATTTGCTGTCCGCTTCGGAGCTGAACATGGGCTCAGCCCCAGTCGATTCCAACACTATAGCTTCCTGCAGTACTGCAACCTCCTCCTGTGCCCTTTTTCCAAAGCCAAGTCATAGTCTGTGGATGGATCCCAACTCTTGCGTTGAGGATACTAATTCTCTGGAGGAAGGGGAACTTCTATATCACACACATCGGAAATGACTGAATGTGGTCATGTGGTGCTAACCACTAGAGCACAGACTGCATATCATTCAGACTCTCCACCAGACGATAAAGCAAATTTCCTTTCATTATTGTAGAGAGTATTCAAATACGTTGAACTGCCTATGTCCCTACATGGACTGTTTTGTTTTATTTGCCATTTTAAGAAAATCCCCGAAAAGTGTATTGGTATTTCCCATTATTGACCACCTGGTAAGAGGTATTCAAAATAATGCAAACAACCACTTTGCTGCGAGTCTTAGTTTCCAGGCTCAACATATAGAGCTCAGGAAGATTCATAGCCCATTTGATTGGTCATCCTTGGGCAGACTGTGGTTAGGCACGAGGCCCAGTACTGCTAACAGAATCCAGTGGCCCCTTGCATGGCCCCTTCTCGATAGGCAAGCCCATAAAATTGGTAATTTAAGGAAAAGTATCCACTTTAGTGGCAACATCTGTCTGTACTGCCAACTCTCTGGCAATTGTTTGCCGTTATGACTAATGTGGGACGGCGGCCACGTGCATCAAACCTTTACTGATGGCAAAAAAGAAGAAGCCCTGATATTTCCCCGGAAATGCGAAAGAACTTCAGCTGCCATGAGTGACAGATCTATGGATGTAGCAAGTTTTGCAGCGTGAATCGTTTCTGGATTCACATGCTATGCATTATTCTGCCATCTAGTGGTTGGGCCCGGAATTGTATATTTATTTATTTTGTTTTTTCTAGTTGGTGGATAGCGACTTACAACCATTTGGTGTCCTCTTGTGACGTTGTTGTGCTTCCTCTGGAAGCTCCCACCTTTGGTCGCCATCTTCAGATTTTTTTTTCCCGCCGTTGGGTCTGGATCGATATGGAAGGAGCTCCAAACTTTGGAGAGGAGAAACAACGAAAAAAGGAAAAAATCTACAAAAAACTACAGGACAGCGATACAAGGTACCCGACTTCGAATCAAGGTGCCGGAGGGTGCCGAGAGGGTAAAGAACAACCTCATCGACTACCGGAGAACAATGCGTGTGCTGGGGGCTCCCTGTGTGTGGTGATGGACAAAACACCATTCAAGTTTTGCCACAATTTCCTTCACAAGTTCGCCCAGAAGGACCAACATCCAGTCTGCAACCTCTGCCTACCGGTAGATCACCGAAGTGAATATTGCAACGCATGTTCGGCGTTCACCCCGAAAACAAGAGGTCAAAATCCGAAAAGCGTGGCCCGCCGCTGAAGTCTGCCATCAAGGCGCCTTCTACCATGAATAAAAAGCCTGAAAGTCTGGACGCCGAAACACATGCTTCGGAGATCGAGAAAAAGAGGGAAAGGCTCGAAGTCAAAATGGCAAGTATTTTACAGCGAAAGAAGGATTTCAACGAAAGCTTGAAACAGTTCAAGATACCGCCAAAGACATAGACAGCAATCGAGAAAAGCGTTGAGGATTTTGAGCCTTCCCTGACCCCCGAACATCTAGAGGAACAGGAATAGGAGTTCTTTTTCGAAAAAGAAGAACAGACTTACGTAGGATCGGAAACCTCCGAGGTCCAAGAGCTGCTATGGCAAGACCTCGATACAGATTCCCCAAAAGAGGCTGTCGACACCTATCCTTCGAGACCTTTTCCACCAGACGATATTGGTATGTACAACCAAGTCATTAAAAGAAAGCAGATACCTATGGAGTACAACTCGAGGAAGACCAACCTCAGTCATGTTTTTTGCTGGAAACTGTAATGCCTACACAATCAAGGAACCAATTCCTTCCTATGCTACCAAGTGTGCTAGACCAGGGGAAGGAGGCATTTAAGGAGCCTGCCACATGTAAGGCAGTCACACCTAGAGGGGAGAAAAAATACAAACACTCTTCCAAGGATCCTAATTACATCAAGGGGTCAGTGACTGCTGACTCCATCATAACAGCCACGGCCAGGAAGAGGGCTATTGTACCAAGTACTTCTGGGCCACCACCAGATAAGGAAAGCAAAAGAATAGACCTCCTTGGCAGGAAGGTCAAGAGAAGTGCGGCGAACCAATGGCGCATCGCCAATTCTAATGCCTTCCTTACCCGACACGCATACCAGCATTGGGAGGAGATAGGTGACCTACTAAAGCACCTCCCAGAACAATACCCAAAAGAGAGCAAGCCATTTAGTAGAGGAGGGGAAAAATATAGCTAATACCTGTTTAAATCAGCCCTAGATGCTGCAGAAACATCAAGCAGGCAAATGATGATCGGTTGCACAGAAAGAAGTCATACATGGCTACGAATCTCAGGATTCAAGCCAGAGGTGTAGAACAACATACTGAATGCACCTTTCAGTGGGGAACAGCTCTTTGGAAGTGTGGTGGACAACACTAAACCACTTAAAAAAGGACAATGAGACCGCAAGATCTATGGGGGCTCAACAATTCAGAGGTGGCATGCGTAGAGGAACCCCCCCCCCAGAAGGCCAACGGGTAGGGGGAACCATCAATCAATCAAGGGTTTATAGCGCGCAGCTACTCACCCGGAAAGGGTCTCAAGGCGCTGAAGGTGGGGGGAGGGGGCTCGCAGCTCCCGGAAGTTCACGGAGCTCCGTTGAAAAGCCAGGTCTTGAGGTCCTTCAAGAACTTGGGGAGTGATGGCGTCTGTCGGAGGTGGCGAGGGAGGGAGTTCCTTGCCTTGGCAGCGAGGAGGGAGAAGGAGCGTCTTCCTGCTCTGGTCTTCTTGATGCGTGGTACTGTCGCAAGGGAGAGCTTGGGCCGAGCAGAGGGATCGTTGGGGAGCATGGAACGTGAGGCGGTGGTTCATGTAGGTGGGTCCGGTGTTGTGAAGGGCCTTTTGAGCTTGGGTGAGAAGCTTGATCCTGATTCTCGTCTCGACGGGGAGCCAGTGTAGTGTCCGTATGTGTTGGCTGATGTGGCAGTGGCGCGGTAGGTTGAGGACTAGTCTGGCGGTGGTGTTCTGGAGTTTGTGGGTGAGGTTCTTGTTGATCCCGGGGTAGAGGGCGTCGCCGTAATCCAGTCTGCTGATGATGAGGGCGTGGGTGACGGTTTTCCTGTGTTCAGGGGGAGTCCAGTTGTGGTCTTTCGGAGTAGGCAGAGGGTGTTTTAGCAGGAAGAGGTTACTGCGTTGAACTGGCGGTCCATTTTGAGTTCGGAGTCCATGATGATTCCGAGGTTGAGTGCGTGGTCTGTGTGGGAGGGGGGGGTTCCCGAGGACAGGGGGGCCACCAGATGTCGTTCCAGGCGTCTGGTTGGGGGCCCATGATGAGCACCTCGGTTTTGTCCGTGTTGTAGGCAGCTGTTCTTCATCCACCTGGCGACTGCTTCCATTCCGTTTTGAAAGTTGTGTTTGGTGGTGTTGGGTTCGTTGGATAGGGAGAGGATGAATTGGGTGTCGTCTGCGTACGATATGATGTTGAGTCCGTGTGATCTGACAATGGATGTGAGCAGGGCCATGTTGACATTGAACAGGGTCGGGCTGATGGAGGATCCTTGTGGGACTCTGTAGGTGGTAGGTGTGGGCTCTGAGAGGAAAGGAGTGAGTCTGACCCATTGCGTTCTGCCGGAGAGAAAGGAGCGGATCCAGTCGAGGGCCTTGTTCCGGATTCCCGCGTCGTGTAGTCTGCGGGCTAGGGTGTGATGAGAGACACTGTCTGAGGCTGCGGAGAGGTCCAGGAGGATGAGGGCCACAGTCTCCTCTCTGTCGAGGAGGGAGTGGATGTCGTCTGTTGCCGCGAGGAGGGCTGTTTCGGTGCTGTGGTTCTTCCTGAAGCCTGATTGGGAGAAGTTGAGGATGTTGTTTTCTTCTATGAAGCGGCGAGTTGACTGCTTTTTCCATGACTTTGGCCGGATATGGGAGTAGGGAGATAGGTCTGAAATTCGTGCGGTCCACCGAGGGTTTTTTCAGGAGAGGGTTGATCTCGACGTGTTTCCAGTCATTGGGGAAGGAGGCAGTCTCGAAGGAGCGGTTGATGATTCATTGAAACTCTAAGGGAAATGATGTCTCTGGTAGATGTGGTGGGGGCAGGGGTCCGTGGGGGCCCCGGAGTGGATGGTCTTCATAGTCTTCAGGGTTTCTTCGGTGCTGAGGGCGGTCCAGCTGTCTAGTGTCGGCTGCGTGGTGCTGGGAACGGTGGAAGGAGGTTCCTCGTGGGGGTTGTTGTTGTCGAAGTCATAGATGGTCTTGATTTTGTGGTGAAAGAAAGCGCTGAGTCTGTCGCAGAGGTCCTGGGAGGGTGGGATCTCTGTAGTCTCGCTGTTGGGTTGGGCGAACTCGATGATGCAGAAGAGTTCCTTGCTAATGTGTGCGTGGATGGAGATTCTGTCCTGGAGTGCTTTCTTCCTTGAGTGTCTCATAAGTTTGTGGTGGGCGGTGGTGGCTGTTTTGAAGTTGTCGAGGTCTGCATGGGTTTTGGAGTTCCTCCATAGCTTTTCGAGGTGGCTGCAGGTGTGTCTGGAGTCCCTGAGATTGGTGGAGAACCAGCTGGCTTTCTGGGCGTGAGGGTTGGCGGCTTTCTTGAGGGGGGCGATGGTGTTGGCGCAGTCTGTGATCCAGTTGTGTAGAGTTCGGGCAGCGGTGGTAGGGTCATCGTCAGTGGCGGTGGGAGCGGAGTTGCTGAGGGCGGCGGTGAAATGGTCGTTGGAGATCTTGTTCCAATTCCTGCGCTGGAGCTGGTGTGGGCTTCTGCGGGAGATGTTGGTTTTAAAGGTGAAGTGAACGTAGTGGTGGTCCGTCCATGGAAGTTCGGAGGTGTGGCTGAAGGTGATGGAGTTCCCTGCTGTGAAGATGGGATCGAGGATGTGTCCTGCTGAGTGCATTGGTTCTGGTACGATCTGTTTGAGTCCGATGATGTGGAGGTTGTCCTGGAGGGAGGTGGAGTTGGGGTCTAGGCGGTTGTCGAGGTGGAAGTTGAGGTCTCCCAGCAAGATGTAGTCGGTGGAAGTGATGGCATGCGGCATGATGTCTGTGATGGATTTGGAAAAAGGTGTGCGGGGGTTCTGTAGATGAGGGTGCCTCGGAGGGTGGTGAACGGGTTGGTCAGTATCTTTAAGTGGAGGTGTTCCATCAGGTCTGTGGGCCCGTCGGTGTAGGTGCTCAGACGGATGTTGGCCTTGTGGGCGATGGCGATGTCTCCCCGGGACGGTTGGGGCGGTCCTTCCGGGTAATTTTGTACCCTTCGGGGATGGTGATCGCGATGTCTGGTCCGGAGGTAGCGTTTGTCCAGGTTTCGGTGAGGAAGGCGACGTCCAGGGAAGTGCTGTCAAGGAGGTCCCAGATTTCTGCGTCTTGTCTGGAGGGAGTGGACGTTGAGGATGCATCGCAGGGTTTGGGGTGCAATGGAGTTGGTGCTGGAGGGTGAGGGATGGTCCTGGGTCTCGGCGAAGGAGAAGGAGTGACTGCAGGTGAAGGGTCCATGTGTGTTGAGAGGTGAGGAGAGCTTGCAGTTGTTGTTCTTGCCGATGTTACGTGTGTAGAGAGCCGAGGAGCTGTAGCGCTGGCGGGCCGGAGTGACAGGGTACCTGTTGCTGGTCGTGGACAGGTCGCAGACAGGCTTGCCTTTGGCACGCCAGTGGCACAGCGCACAATGCCTGCCGTTAAGTAGGGGTCGGAGGGAGGGCGGGACAGCTGGGAGGCGGGCGCGGGAGCACACTCGGGAGGGGCCGCGGGGTCAGAACGACGCGGGAAAAGCCTGGATGAAGAACTGAGAAAGTAACGGGAGGAAACGTGGAAATTAAGGCAAAAATAAAGGCTAAAACGAAAATAAGGCGGAAATAAAGGCCACAATGAAATTAAGGCAGAGATAGCGGCTAAAGAGAACAGCCAAGAGCAAAAGGGAATAACAAGCGAAAAATAGGGAGAATAAAAAGGAGCGAGGATAGCAGGGCCTCGAACCGACATCTGGGGCGGTCCTGATGTGTTGTAATCCGCTTTAGGTGTCCGTATATAGGTTTTCCTGAAACATGTCCTTATATAGGCACAATTCGCATTGCCCGTATATAGGCATAAGATCCCAGTCCTTATTTAGGCATTAGCCATGCACTCCAAATACAGGCATGGTCACTGACATCCGTCCACCCTAACGTCACAACGAGTTCTTAGAAACCAAACCCTAAGCCCAGTACAGGATTATTGATTTCTCCAAGAACTCATCTATTATGCATGAACCACTATTCCTTAAGGGTTCATTCCTGACGTCTTCCTCTGTTCGACTTCACGTCAATGCTAACATTCCAAGGCACCTACCAGGTATAAATATACCTTCCCTTGCCCAAGCAAGTTAGAGGAGACCTCGACTTCAGAGGAGCCCGTATCCCGGCCTGACGCACTGAGAAGAGACGCTGTCATCCCTGCTCGAGAGAATCCAGCTTCCAGTGTTCTGACTCCCTTCGCGGGGTGTTAGAGTTTGAGATCCGGCAGGAGATTCCCACCTCTCTCATTCTCAAGGTATGGAGCTGACTAGAACCTAGAGGGACTCTTGGCATACTAGACATACCATACTCTTAGTATACCATACTAGAGAATACTTCACCTACTTCTTACCTTGCCCTACACCTAGACTAGGTTAGGTACACTGGGGTAGAACTAGCGTAGAGAAGCATCGTATGAGTACTCGCATTTTTAGCTCATGTTATTTATGTATGTTAATATATGCTGAAAGATAATGCTAGGATAATGCTAGCGCAGTATTATTTCTTTCTACTGCTCACGCTGTACATTATATATCTTGCATACTGTCTTGTGATCATAACAGCTCATATCTCTTACACGAGAAACAAGACTGTTCAATAAAATCCTTTTTATTGAAACGCCCGTCTAGTCTTTCTGTGTAACTCTGAGGAAACTAAGCATGCACGATTAGCTGAGTGAAACTGTTATCTATTGTTTCCACGATTCTAAGAGTGTTCCGATTCTAAAGGGAAACAAAGTTGTCATGTTTATGCGGTTGCCAGAAACTACTCCCTTCTTGTTTACAAGGAGTTTCTAGTGGCCTCTGAGTTAGCTGGCACAAAGTAATTAAGTTTAATATACTCGATCGGGACATACTGACCTCAGTCCTATGTCAAACCTTTAGGGTATATTATTCCAATGCGCAGAGCCTATTAGGGAAATAGGAACTACACTACATGGCGCCCAACGGTTTGGTAAGGCACTAATTTAACGCTAGATACTGAGTAACTCAGTCGTGCTTTTCACTCAGAGACCCCTACTCACATACTCCATAAGACGTCTGGAGTGGGTAGGGTTAAATATCCGCCAAAGCTAAATAGGACAAAAAACCCTATATATTAGCTGTTTGGTTTGTTCAACGTTGAAGGATACAGTGTTCCAAAATATTGTGCACCTTATCTTTTGTTTCCTTGAAACTTGTACTACATGTTTCAAAAAACAAATGTCCGAACACTGGGACAATGGCCCAGAGAACGGTGTAAATACGGCTGACCCAGTCGTAACAGCTTTTAACTTTACCGGTTTAAATGAAGCCGATGAGGGTGTTCTAAACATCCCTCCAAACTTAAGGAGAGCCATCACTCTAAAACTTATAAAACACGGCCTGTCACCAAGAGGTGCTAGAGCAGTTTTCGTGATAGAGGCACACGAATCCTTTCAGACAGAGGTATTCTATTCATGGATAGCATTCCCAGAATCAAATCCAGTAAAAAAAAGTGTTTGACTTCTTTAAAGAAGATGAACCACCAGAGGAATATATTCCTTTCGAGGATATTGAAATTCCACTCACATACCAGGAGCATCATCTCTGGTTTAAAGGCGCCCTAAAACATCACAAAAACATTACCAGGCTCGGTCCACTAGGTAGACCAGGAGCAACATGGCCGATTCTAGCCGCCTACACACCTCATCCTGACATCGATGTAATGTCAGACGAGGAATTACTTACTCAACTAGAAGAGTTAATAAAAATTTACAGACAAATAGTCCAATATGTCATGCGGACTTTCACAGTCCAACCACCAATGACCATTCCAATTCAAACCCCTCATCAGGGGAATACACTAAATATTACTCCACAGACTTTATACGCAGTCATGGGTAAAATGCCCACAAAACGTGCGCAAATTCCATTCTGGACAGCTCAAAAAATTACTCAAATAGAAGCAGTATTTCCAAATACTAGCCCTTATGAGAAACACAGAATCCTAACAATCTGTTTACCAATGGGGATCACACCACAACTGGAAGATTGCACCACTTGGGGCGCAGTCTTTGCTGCCATCTATACTAAAACTCCTGGTGTTCCGTCAATTGCAGTAATACCATATGTCCTGAAACAAATTCAAAATGAATACGGGGCAGGACCTGCTCTGAATTTAGGTATGAAATTACTGAAAAACTTCGACCAGGTCTCAACAATAATATTATCTAATATTAAAGGGGAGGCAGCATCAGTGGCGATCCGCCAACGCTTAAGGGAATTTGATGTTACAGAACATCAACATGAACTACCCAGAATAATAGAACAATCTTATGCAGAATTAGGCAGAGATAGTTTGGGTGGAAAACCATTGAAGCCAAAACTATCTGAAAGTCCTGAGAAGGACTCTATTAAACAAACTCCTACATCTTCTAAAAAGAAGTGGGAAACTAATAAACAAAATTCAAACGAGACACGTTCTCAATCCCGATGTAGGTCTCCTCAAAAGGAGCCCTCTGAAAGGAGGTATAACCTCAGGAATAGGGATAATTTAAGAAAACCTGACAGGTATCAAGATACTGATACACGTTCCTCTCGTACCTTTCAGATATCATCACAGACATCGGAAAGAAGAGGACGGTCAGAACATAGAGAAGAACGCGTGAAATCGAAAGACGACAAACGCGTTCAGAAAAATAAATCAAAACCTCAATTCACAAAAAAGAAGGTAGCAGGTCTGAAGATCAGACATGCCGAGAATACTGAGAACACAGCTCAAGAATGGAGAATGGGCTCAGACAATTCTGGACAGTGCAGCAGAAGTCACAATAGCTCGCCAGAACCTGAAGGAACTTCTGGAGATAGTGGACTTGAAGGAGTACATCACAGTAGAGACTGTAGACACCAGGGTTAGTACTCCACAAAAGTTATATGAAATAACGCTCCGAATGGAGGGAGACATACCAAGAAAAGTGAAAATACTCTTTTGGCAGAAACTTTCAAGGGGTTATGATATACTTCTAGCAGAAAAAGACTGGCCACCACAATTTGTCAGGGAGTGCCCACATGGTGAGGACATCATTATGCCTGCCTTCTCCAACCATATTCCAATTAACCTAAAATATACATATGCCAGGAAATGGGCAGTTGCCCAGGCCCCAGCATTATACAAAAATCATGTAGGATGGGATTAGGACTCACCTCACCACAAAATACATCTAAAAAATGAACCTACTGCACAAAGGCAGTACCCAATAAAGCAAGAAGCTAAAAAACAGGTCAGGGAGATCTTAGATCAACTTGAATACCAAGGGGTGATTGAAACATGCACCTCCTCAATGAACAATCCTTTGTTTCCTGTATCCAAACCAGACAATACATATTGTCTAGTTTTGGATTACAGACACTTGAACACTTGTTCAAAAACTTTTGCAGTGCAAAATGCACATAGTACAGCATTAATGAATAACATTGTGCGTAAAAATATAAAACCACATTAGACATTTCAAATGGTTTATTTTGTCAAAACATAGCACCTGAAAGCAGGTACTTAACAGCTTTCTCAATAATGGGGACCCAGAATCAATTTTGTAGACTCCCACAAGGGTTCAAAAACAGCCCGGGGTTATTCTCAGCAAGAGTACCGGAGTTACTACAAATTTATGATAATGAGGCATTGTCAAATGTCGATGACGTCTATCTGACAGACGATGACCTAGATAGGCACTTGAACAGGGTGAGTACCATTATATTGGGCTTCGCCTCTGAGGGCTATAAATTCAACTTTAAAAAATCGAGAATTGCCCATCTCAATGTCCTTTTGCTAGGATATGAGCTTTCAAGTGAAGGCAAAAGCCTGGCAGCCAACTTTTTAGAAAAGTGCGCGCTGCTCCAACCTCTAAAAACGCTGAAAAACTTACAATCCATCTTGGGATTCCTAAATTTTGGAAGAACTTGCATTCTAAATTACGCAGAAAGGGTTAAACCTCTCTACGAATTAATCAAACCTGATTTTTCAACAAAACATTGGACACAGCAACACACAGAAATCCTGCGTTCACTCCAAGCTAACATGTTAGCAACAAATCACTTACAAACACGCGTAAATACACGCAATTTAGTGATCCGAATAATTTCGGGACAATGCGGATTCACCTACTTAACATTTAATGAGGGTGAAAAAGTACCAATAGCATACAAATCACATTTGTATACACAAGCAGAAATGCGCTTCACTTCAACAGAAAAAATACTGACAGCAGTTCAAACCGCTGTAGCAAAAGAAAGAGCTCTAGCCCAAGGGAAACGCATTATTGTCGTAACTCCAGTACCAGCCTTAGAGGCGGTCACAAAAGCGAGCATCCCAAATGCAAAAGCTTTACATCCTAGATGGATACAATGGGTTAATTCTCTTGCTGCAACAGATGTTGAATATGTTTTTGATCCTGATTTAAAAACACAAGCGTTCCTGCAATATGAACATGAATGTCCTCTGCCCACTGAAATTCTGCCTCTCAATCAGTATGAATTTATAATTTACACTGACTGATCCGCTCAACCCGCTACAGGGAGTAAGCAAGCTTACGGTGCAGCGTGCGCAATCGTTAAAGGTCGCATGCAAGCTGGTAACTTCAGACCAATGGTCACTAAAACTCAATCTCTAGGAGATTGTACAGCTCAGCGAGCTGAACTACAAGCATTCAAACTGGCACTTGAAAGTACAGATAGCGAATTCCCCACACTCATAGTGTGCGATTCTTTTTACTGTGTTCAGTCGTATAATGAATATATACAAAATTGGCTTGAAAACGGTTTCAAAGATGCAAAAGGTGGCACAATAAAGCATAAAACGCTTTGGGAACAAGTAGTTCAGTTGAGAAACAAACTACCAAAGGCTCACGTAATACACACGCTGAGTCATCAACGTGATGGCGGTCACGTTGCAGGGAATTAATTGGCTGATGAAGCCGCAAAGGGGGCTGTTCTGACGGCTTCCGTAGCTGCGATCACTCGTTCAAAAACGAGAATAGACAGTGAGATATTGTTGGCTGTCAATGTTTCAAGCAAAGACAGTGGTGCAGCGTTACCAAAGAAATTTCCACTCAAGTACTCTTATGTAATTGATGCAAACAACGTTCCTTTTGCTCGAATCCCTGGAGTGGGGGATAGGGTAATGCCAAACATGGAACGTAGATTAGGACTAATCCTAGCAGCACATGAGGGGATAGCCTCTGCCCATGCAGGTGTTTCTGCAACAGTATCTTTACTAAAACAAAGATATTGGTGGCCTGGCATTAGGAAACAGACCAAAAACTATGTTTTGGAATGCGAAATATGCCAACAGATGAAAGTCTCCACAGTGAAACGTCCTGCGCAGACACCCCTGTTGATTTCAGACAAACCATTAGCTTGTGTTTACCTGGACCACTGCGGTCCCTTGCAAAGGGACGGTAACTATAAATATATAATGGTCGCAGTGGATTCGTGCTCAAGGTTCCTATGGATATGGCCTCAGCGCTCGGCTGACGCTCGAACCGTTATAAAAGATTTGCAAGTCTTTATCGGCACATACGCAATTGGCACACTACATTCTGACCAGGGCCCTGCGTTTAGCTCTCGGGCTTACAAAGAAGCCATGGCCAGTTTGGGCGTAGCATTGCGGTACTCCTCTCCGTTTCACCCTGAGGGAAATTCTGTTGTGGAAAGGAAAAACCGGGACATAAAGCAGTCTATAACAGCTAGAGTATTAGGTTCGGGTGATGGGTGGGTCAAACATCTTTATGGGGTCCAACGCTCATTAAATAATTTGCCGAGAAGTTCTCTAGGGGGGGTCTCTCCATATGAGGTCCTATTTGGGACAAGAATGTGGGTTCCTGATCTCGAATGTAAAGGCACAGTGGTGGAAAATAAACCCTTTGATATCAAAGATCGTTTGGCTGTTTTACAGGATCTAAATGAACTAAGATCGAAACAAAGCAACGTGTTCCTGAAGCCAACCACCACTGGGGAAACACCAGCAGTCCCAGCAAGACCTGTCTGGATCCCAAAAGTTGGGGATCTAGTCAGAGAGAAGATTGCGGACAAGAAGGAATTTGGACCTTCTTACAGACAACCAGTACCTGTCCTAGCCGTACACGGAACAAGAACAGTACTTCTGCCACCCCTTGCTGGAAAAAAGGAGAAAAGATTTGTGTCAATCGACCTCATCAAACCACATTATGTGGCTAATACTAAATAGTAGGCCTCGTGGACTCCGACCTAGTAGCAGACACACTCCTCTCGCTACTATCCAAGAGGTTCAGACTGAAAGACTCGTAACAATCGAGAATTCAGCAGTAACCGATGAAGGACTAAGCAACAATGCTATGGAACTCGTCCCTCTTGAAACTCAAGTAACCGTTCGTCCAGATACACCTGTCTACACCAACGTAACAAGTGATCAACTGGTTCCAGCGATTTCAACGAATCCTGATGCAATTCCAACAATTGACAGAACTGCTTCTGGCTATTTCATTAACTTTGATACGTTTTCTGAGGATCAGAGTGAACCTGAAACGACGCCAGCATCAAAAACTTTCAAACAGCAAGTACTAGACCTTTTTCATTTCCTGAAAGAGACTTATCTGGTTTCACCATGGGTTGAACTATGGATTATTTCTGGAATATTTTTCTTTCTGCTTTGGCTATGACTATCAGCGTGCTTATAAATGGCAGATACATCCGTTTGGACACTGAAAGTAAAAATGTGAACTTACTTTTGAAACCACACAAATCTTCCCATCGTGAAGCTAGAGACTTGTCAGCAGTGAACATCACAGCCGTTCCTATACAGGATGGTATAGTGTGGGACAAAATCGATTTCGATATATTCGGCCCGACTGAACTTTTGAACATTCCACATTTATTTAAAATTTCACTAAGTGATTTTATCTGATAGAGACTACTAGCCGCAGATTCCTTAACGTAGAATTATCCCCAGGTGTGAGACTGGACCCGGAAAACTTTCTTTGCCCCAGCATCTCTGCGCGCCGGGGGGGCGGTACCACGCGACTCCGCCCTGACGTCCGCGGGCGTGACATCAGCGAGGTCACATAAGCCCCACCCCGGCGCGCTGACATCAGTTTCCTTCTTTTCCGCGTGCAACGCGGATCCGTAATAGTGTCCCTGGCCTGTTTTCAGGTCTTCTTTTACACTTTTGCGTTGTGGAACAGTGTGCGAATGCCTTCGGGCTTCAAGACGTGTTCTTCTTGTGCGCGCCAGATGTCGGCGACGGACCCTCACCCTATTTGCATGTGGTGTCTGGGCAAGCACCATGACTGTATGGACTGCGACGCTTGCCAGCATCTGAAGCCGAAGTCCCAGCGGGAGCGCCGGATGAAGCTCCTTTCGGCCCGCTTGTCCAGATCGGTGTCGTCACTGCGTCCGTCCCCCGCGGAAGGGCCCAGGAACCGCTGCTTCCGCCTCCGACATCGTCCTTCACCGACGCCCCAGGGGCGTCGCTCGCCCGCCGGAAAGTCTTATAGCTTGTCCCCGAGGCCTGGTCCCCGTTCTGCGGAGGGCGCGGGTTCTCCTCGGGACATGCGGCCTCGTTCGTCGCCACCCTACCCGCCGTTTCCTGGCGTTGGGGCGACGAGGGCCCAAATGGAGGCCTATGCTGCGGCTCTGCAGGCTTCCTTGGCCCCTCCTCCTCCTCTTCCTGAGACGTCCGCGGATCCCTTGCCACGTGCGGGGCCTTCCGCGGAGTCGCCGGCGGCTCCGGCTCCAGGTTTTGGGGGTGTGGTGTCGGGGTGCGGCCCTACAGGGTTCCCCTCTTCGGCCCACTGCGCCTCTGCCTCGCCGCAAACCCCCACGGGGGTCCCTGTGGTGTCGCAGGAGGTCGCCGGGACTCTCGGTTCGTCCCCGAGTCCCCCTCGGTCCTCTGGGCAGGCGGCGGTCTTGCCGGAGGCCGAGCCGACGCCGCTCAGGCGCCGACGGCTGTTGGCCCTGGCGGCGCCGCGGGTGCTGGCTAGGGGCCGGGGCGCTACCCCGGGTCCCTCTCGGCCCTCCGTGCATGCGGCTGCCTCGTCTGAGGTCGGGTCGGCGCCTTTTCAGCGCCGCTCTTTAGCCGACCCGGCTCCGACCCCGCCCCATTCTCCTGGGGTGCAAGTGATGATGGGGGTCGCCTCGGCGTCCCCAGAGTCCGCACCGGTGCCGGTCGACGTCGCACCGGCGCCTGTGGCGGACTCCACTGCGCCGTGCCGGCGTCGGGTAGTCGACTCGTCTCCAGAGGTCCCCTCCTCTCCGGATGTTCGTCAACTTTTTGTCTCCTCTTCCCTGGAGACGGGACGCAGCGTCGTTGCTTTTACCCCGGCGTCTTCCAGGGAGGGCTCTTCGCCGTCCCCGCAATCTCGGCCTTCCCCGGAGGCACCTCAGGTCCCCCACTCGTCCGTGGATCCTCCGCCATTCAGGGGCTGGCCGTTTTTTCCTCCAGCTTAGTTTACAGCCATCGCCCACGGAGGAATTGCTCTCTCCCCCACGGCGCCCTACGGAGGCGAGTGCAGCTTTTGTCCGGGCCATTTCCACGGCAGCTGGCATTTTGTGCATGGGCGACCCCGGCACCCCATTCCCTACGGACCATTTGTTAGAGGTTCTCCATCAGGGCTCTGGTGGACGGGAGCTGCTTCTTCCATTCGAAGCTTCGCTCCATACTTCTGTTTTGGGGGCCTGGGGGCGTCCTGCCACAGGTGATCCCGTGCCTCAGCCGCTCCTACATCCCCATCGCCCTGCTCTGCACGATCCAGTCTGCCTTTCTTTCCACCCTTCTACACAGGGCCCTCTTCTGCAGACTGCTTTTCCTTCCCTGCCCTTGGTGTTGTTTCTTCCGTCACGGGAGGCCCAGTGCTTGGATTCGTGGGGGCGTAACATCTTCGCTTCCTCTAGTGCTGCTTTGCGAGTGCTCAACACACTTTGTGTGTTGGCCAGGGCTACTTCCAGTCTGTGGGATTCCGTGGAGTCCCTTCTGTCTGGTGCCCCCTCCGAAGGTGTCCGCGCTGATCTGCGGCCCCATGTGTTGGATGGCCGGGAGTTGGCCGAGTTTATTCTTCGTTCGGCCTTAGATGTTTCTGGTGCTCTCGGCCGCGCCATGGCAAGTTCAGTAGCTCTCCGTCGCCATGCTTGGTTGAGGGATAGCGTTTTTCCAGAGAATATTAGGGAGCGTCTGGTTGACCTGCCTTTTGATGGGGTTCTTTTGTTTAACACCCATGCGGACTCCGCCATTCAGCGGCTTCTTGCGGGGCTCCGACCTCCTCCCCCTCCGTAAACTTGGCTTGTCGGTTCTCAGGTGCTTTATGGGAGGCGTTATCCCACCTTTTTTCGGGGGTCTAGTGCTTCGCTTGACCCGGTTGTGTGTTCCGTGTGGTTTGGCGTGCCTTCGGGGTCCTTAGGTTGGCCCCTCTGTACTGTTGGCTGCTGGTACAGCCTCCTTTTGGCTTCTGTGTCTTTTTTGGCTGATTGGCAAGCCGTCTGTGGTTTTACCCACAGGTCCTTTATGTTCTTGTCCTCTGCTGCGGAATTTTTTCCTAAGAGGTGTTCCCATGTTTTCCTTGGGACGCATCATGCCCTAAGTGGGGTACTTGTAGCTATTACATAGCTTTTTCCTACGCTGGGGAGGTGTGGATGCCCTTTTTCGGGTTCCTTGCCTTTCCTGGCATCACTGTATACCGCTGGTGCGATCTCTTTTGCCTTTGTCTTGGTGCAGCTTCCGCTGCTCCAACGTCTGTCATTCTCAGTGTTCGCTACATCGCTCGGCCAGCCTGGCATGCCGTCTATGGCATCGTGTTGTGGCGCTTCCGCCTTCCTGTCCGGCGTTTCGGCCTGGTCCTCTGTCTGGTGTTCCAGGGGGGCTAAGTTTCTTCTGGCTTTCCTGTGCTCTGGTTGCCGGCTGGTCCGTCCTCCGTGTCTCTCCTCTTTCTCTTCTGCCTGGTCCCACTTCTTTCGTGGGCCGGTGTGTGTCTCTGGCACGGCCCCCCTTTTGGGGATTGTTCTGGATTCCCCTGGCTGCTGTCCTCTGCTTGCGCCTGGCTTGTTCTGGGTGCACTGCTCCATGGTGTTGCCGGCTGCGCATGCCTGCTCGTTATGGTCCACCGCCGTGGCCCTTGGTGTGTTCCCTTGTGCCCCTGCCTCTTGTTCTGCTGGGGCTTTGCGCACCTGTGCCTTTCTTCTTCGCCTGCGCCTTTTGGCTGTGGAGCCGCTCTTGCCTTGTCCGCTGCCTTGAGGCTGATGCCTGTTCAGCTGCCCCCTATCGCTGTCTGTGTTTTCCTACGGCAGGCTCTGCCTCCGGTTCTACCTCTTCTCCCTGGAGTTTGGAGTGGTTCTTTTCTTCCTTGGTGCTCCTCTGGCGCTGTCTGCCCCCATGGGGTTTTCTGGCGGTTGTACCTTGGATGGGCTTGGGTTTTCCTGGCCTTCCCTTCGCCTCGTTCTTGCTTACTTCTGCTTGGTGAGGGCTGGGCCGCCCTTCTTGTTCCTGTGACGCATCCCCTGCGTGGACCCTGTGTTTCTTCCTACAGGGGAGGTTCTCTCGCAGGCCCTCCTCCCCTCTGGGTATGGCTAGGGTATCTAATCTACGTTAAGGAATCTTCGGCTAGTAGTCTCTATCAGATGTACGAGTTACTTACCTTCAGTTACGATGTATCTGGTAGAGACGATTCTAGCCGCAGATTCCTTCACGACCCGCCCTTCCTCCCCGTTCTGCGAGGACCTTCTGTTTGGTTTTCTGCACTCGCCTCCCTCTGGGTGGCTTGTCTTCTGTGGGGGTATGCTTTGCCTCCTCCCGGACAGGATGCTTCGTTCTGCTTGATTGTTCCTCCCCTTTCCTTTCTGATCCGAGGTCGGTTGGTTCATGTGTGCTTCTGCCTCCCTCCACTTTGTTTTTTTCTTTTTCTTTCTCCAAGTGTAGGGGCCTCCTTGACTCTTCTCCTTTTACTGGCTTGGGGTTTCTGATTCCCTTGCAGTTCTCTGCGTTGTTTTTTTTTTTGCTTGTACCTCGGCCCTTTCGCTCCTTTCAGGGGATACGGCCCTCCTTGATGGTGTCGTCTGGGGGTGAATTGCTGTTACTCCTCTGTTCGGGCTTGTTGCCCCATCACTGTTGTGGATTGTGATTGCGGATTCTCTCTCTTTCTCTCTTCTGCTATAGCGTTTTTCACATGTGTTCTGCCTCCAGGGGGGATGTCGCCTTAGCTTGCAAGGTTGCTCCTCGGGCGGTGCTCTGCTCTTTCCCCGCTATGGCTTTCGCTGCTATGACTTTTTGGTACCTTAGTGCTTGGCACTTTTCCAATTGGTGCTGTTCCTCACCTTTCGTTTCTCTCTTCTCTTTTTCACTGTTTTTTCGCACACTGTTCCCATACTCTCCACAGTTTTGTTTGTGATGGCTCAGAGTTGTGGCGCGGAAAAGTTCTCCGAAGAAAAAAGATGTCAGCGCGCCGGGGTGGGGCTTATGTGACCTCGCTGACGTCACGCCCGCGGACGACGTCAGGGCGGAGTCGCGTGGTACCGCCCCCCGGCGCGCAGAGATGCTGGGGCAAAGAAAGTTTTCCGGGTCCAGTCTCACGCCTGGGGATAATTCTACGTTAAGGAATCTGCGGCTAGAATTGTCTCTACCAGATACATCGTTACCGAAGGTAAGTAACTCGTACATTACCTCCAGTACCAATTCTGATGATTGGGACTTTGAGACTGTAAATGACATGTCTGATCTCGAAAGGTCTGCTGCATTCTCTAACAATGAATACTTAGAGGGTTCATCAGACTATGAACAGCTTTATTGTTACAACCACTATGGTCATCATTTCTTGCATAAATCTGCAACACCTAGAAATGTGTTTGTTTAACCAATGGGAACATTGTCCTACACCACCAAAAGGTAGTTCAAAAACGTTTGCTAAAAGTTTCCCTATTTTTTCAGGTTACAATACATCTGATCCAGAAACATTTTACTATAAAAATGTAAACAAAACAGGACAGAAAATTATGTTAACTAATACAAAACAGATTTACTCTGCAGCCTTTATTACCCAACTGTCTAGATATGGATTTGACTTGTGGAAAGACACAATAGACACGAAAACTATCTGGGGTTCTAAAGATTGGCAAGTACAGGGGATAGAAGCTTTGTTTAGAGCATGTATCATCCCTCAGCAAATAATGTTTTTGAATGACACTGTGCAACAAACGTCTTGCCTTGGTCTAGCTAAGATCAAAGACATGAAAACACCTTCTGTACCAACACTTGCAAGTAATAACACTACACAGGGAGCGGTTACAGTAGACACAATACTACAAACCAACAGAACAGATCCGGATTGGAAAAACTGGTTACTCTGGCCCATAGACACAAACATCTGTCAAGAAAGATTCCTGAATAGAAGACAGGGCTTTACTATCCATAGGCCAGACCCACGATATGTTCAACGACAACATCCGGGGGTAGTAACAACATACAGTGTAGGAAAATTGTGCCTCGACTGGCTACAAAAATCTACACTTGAGGATGTGAAACAACACTTATCTTTACTTAAAGAAGACGCAGATCTTAGGTAATTCTTGCTAGGACCAAGAAAACCGCGTCAAAAACGTTTCATATATGCCGGCATTTATGCTGCTTATAATGAAGTATGGAAGGTTTCACAGGCAGAAGCCGCAGAACGAATACGTGAACTTGATCGTATTAACTTAGAGAAAACTCTCTCTGTGGTCGACAATGGGTTAACAACTTTGTCATCCAGAATTTATTCATTGGACAACATTGTATCCTCTCCTATTGACATACTGGAACAAGATTTAGCCATGTTACAACAAGGCCAATCTCAGTTACGTTCTATTATGTTATTAGGATGGACGCTGCAATCTTTGCGTGCCGGCTATGTGCCTTGGCGTTTTATCAACACGTCGGCTCTGTTTGCAGAATACAATCTAACTGATAAACAGATCGAACTGGCACAAAGGGGAGCAAAGTATACAGTGCTGAGCATTGAAAAACTGGAAAAATTACCATTTACAGTAGCAGAAAAAACAGCTACAGAATGGCTTATCCATGGCAAAATCACTCTGCCTGTCACTACTTTTCAGTTTCAGTATTGCCTCAAACAAATGCAAGCAGGCAAATATGAAAGGTTGGGTAAAGAATACATTAAGACATCCTGGGATTTACCTTACAAATACAGATGTTAGAGTGGGGATCGTGAAGTGTTTCTAAGCGGTACACACTGTGAAAATGCACTAAGCGGTTCACTCATATGTCAGGACATTTCTTTACACGGGGCTTGTAATGGTTCTGTGGCAAACTTGTCCTGCCACCAGCAGGGTACACCGGCTACTGTGATTAATCCAACGTTTGGCCTACTTTCTAACGGGAGTTACCTCATGTTGAATGATCAGAGTTGCTGTGGCATGTTGCCAGGCATCCCATATCTGGTAACGGTCGGGTCCAGGGTTACTTGTTGTATGCAAGTATTGTTCCCCCAATAGACACAGTCAGGGAGTCGCTCTATGGCCTTCATTGAATGTTTCTTTTATACGTTTTGATACTTTAAGCAGAATGAAAGCCATGCTTTTGCAACAGACCGTGCCTTTGACCTCGGCCAAAGAAATCTATGATTTACAAATTGCAAGGACTTCAGCTGAGATACAGGCTTTAATTCGTACAAACTGCCCTATACATTTCGCAGAAATGATGGGACGTATCTTTAACATGTCTGATACGAGCGGAATTGTACATGTATTTAAGACCATCTGTTCAGGACTGTTAGCACCCTTCGAGGCAGTCCTCGGAATCATCCCAAACTTCACACATTCGGTGTTTGGTGGTGTGCCATTAATTCTAGCACTTGTTGCAGGAATCCTGTTCCTATTCCTACTATTACGCTATGGCAAGCCTATCCACCAACATCACTCCGAGCGATGTGGAGAAAGCTCTCCTAGAACGGAAGTGCCGTGAGCGCATAGTGCAGCTTTTGGGCATGCCTCGTCTACTGGAACTTAATACAACATGGTTCCTGTCATTCAGACCAATCTGGCAAGATTGCATCTTACCTGTTCTACGCTGCCTGCTTTGCGGTGAAGAATGCGTGCTAGACGCC
Organism: Calotriton arnoldi; assembly: GCA_963921515.1. NCBI lineage: Eukaryota > Metazoa > Chordata > Amphibia > Caudata > Salamandridae > Calotriton > Calotriton arnoldi. The sequence goes on along the minus strand of CAWUFW010000442.1, from coordinate 3,271,624 downwards.
TGTCTAACACTCCCATCAGTCATGCCAACGGATATCGATACTCTGCTGGACCCGATAACGGCACATGCTCTGTGTTGTCCCCAGAGGCTACCAATCCGGATGACGGCATTCATTGAGATCTCACAGACGCTTCCTGCTGCTGCTGAGGTACAAGATGGATCAACAGGCACACAGGTAACAACGGACGCGAACGTTGCTGCGACATCTTATGCTGAAGGCGATGCTTCTCATCTCTGTGCAATTAACCTTCTGAACGAGATGTTCCAAATGTCACCAACATCGGTAGACGATATTTTGTCTACAGAAATAGATGATTTCATGTTTACACCAGACCCATACACTCACTTTGATTCGGCTCACAGTGTACCAGGGACGCAATGAATTTGGCCTTCATATTTTCAAAACTTGGAACTCTTCCTAAAATTGAACTTTTTATTTTTATTTATTTTTTTGAAAATACATGTCAACTCAATCTGCTTACAGTAGAACTATTCATATAAAACGGACTTCTTTGAATATTTCCAGGGACAAAATGTCACCTTATTTGACTAAAATTTCATTTAGTACCATGATATGCAATGGTTTTGATTTTTGAAAAACTTGTCAACCATTTCATCATATGTATATATTTGTCTATTCATTCATGTTGCATTTATTCCTAATATATGCCTAGAATGAAAAAAATGCTTTAAAATGTACAGTACCTATTGCATTACATGTTTTAGCAACAATTCTTTTAAAAACTTCTTTTAATATGCTTTTAGAAATGTTTTTAGCAATATGTGGTACTCAAGTTTAATGTTTAGCATTTAGTATTATCGTTCATTCGAAAGTGGAGTGGGTGTTGTATTCCGCTTTAGGTGTCCGTATATAGGTTTTCCTGAAACATGTCCTTATATAGGCACAATTCGCATTGCCCGTATATAGGCATAAGATCCCAGTCCTTATTTAGGCATTAGCCATGCACTCCAAATACAGGCATGGTCACCGACATCCGTCCACCCTAACGTCACAACGAGTTCTTAGAAACCAAACCCTAAGCCCAGCACAGGATTATTGATTTCTCCAAGAACTCATCTATTATGCATGAACCACTATTCCCTAAGGGTTCATTCCTGACGTCTTCCTCTGTCCGACTTCACGTCAATGCTAACATTCCAAGGCACCTACCAGGTATAAATATACCTTCCCTTGCCCAAGCAAGTTAGAGGAGACCTCGACTTCAGAGGAGCCCGTATCCCGGCCTGACGCACTGAGAAGAGACGCTGTCATCCCTGCTCGCAGAGAATCAAGCTTCCAGTGTTCTGACTCCCTTCGCGGGGTGTTAGAGTTTGAGATCCGGCAGGAGATTCCCACCTCTCTCATTCTCAAGGTATGGAGCTGACTAGAACCTAGAGGGACTCTTGGCATACTAGACATACCATACTCTTAGTATACCATACTAGAGAATACTTCACCTACTTCTTACCTTGCCCTACACCTAGACTAGGTTAGGTACACTGGGGTAGAACTAGCGTAGAGAAGCATTGTATGAGTACTCGCATTTTTAGCTCATGTTATTTATGTATGTGAATATATGCTGAAAGATAATGCTAGCGCAGTATTATTTCTTTCTACTGCTCACGCTGTACATTATATATCTTGCATACTGTCTTGTGATCATAACAGCTCATATCTCTTACACGAGAAACAAGACTGTTCAATAAAATCCTTTTTATTGAAACGCCCATCTATTCTTTCTGTGTAACTCTGAGGAAACTAAGCATGCACGATTAGCTGAGTGAAACTGTTATCTATTGTTTCCACGATTCTGAGAGTGTTCTGATTCTAAAGGGAAACAAAGTTGTCATGTTTATGCGGTTGCCAGAAACTACTCCCTTCTTGTTTACAAGGAGTTTCTAGTGGCCTACGAGTTAGCTGGCACAAAGTAATTAAGTTTAATATACTCGATAGGGGCATACTGACCTCAGTCCTATGTCAAACCTATAGGGTATATTATTCCAATGCGCAGAGCCTATTAGGGAAATAGGAACTACACTACAGATGCGGGGCACTTACTGTGGAGCTGTGCGCCGAAAAAGCAGAGCACTGACCATCACCTCACAACCTTGCATAAAACATATCAACAAGCTTACCAAGGGGGAACCAAACACAACAGGGACTGCAACAAGGTTGGCAATACCAGCAAGGAAGACCGTCCTTTTGAGGACGCCTCCGTGGAAGAGGCCTACCACAAAGAAGGGGGGGGGGGGGCGCAACATCCAAATGACTGCACTCCAAACACAATACACCCCCCAAAAAGATCAGGGAGTGTGCCCGCAAAAGGACAAACACAAACGACCAGTTCCTCCAACATTCTACACCAGTAGGAGGCTGGCTAAAAAACTTACTCCACAAATGGAGAGAGATCACGTCAGACAAGTGGATCCTGAACATGATACAGTGCGGTTACTGCATAGAACTAATCAAATCTCTAAACAGAGGCCCAAGGAGGAAAGGACATTCCAAAGGGGAAACTACTCTGCTACTCCAAGAAGTACAAGAACTTTGGGCGAAGGAAGCTATAGAGCTACACAGAGAAATAAACAAGGGAAATTACTCCACATACTTCATAATTCTAAATTTATAAAGACTCAAAGGTTCAAGATGACAACACTGCAGGAGGTGATACCACAGCTACAAAAAGGGAGCTACATGGCTACAATAGACTTAAAAGGACGCCTATTTGCACATCCCCATGAACAACAAGCACAAAAAACTCTTAAGATTTGTGATCAACAACACACACTACCAATTCAAAGTGCTAGCATTCGGTTTAAAGTCCGCGCCAAGGGTATTCACAAAATGCCTGGCAGCAGTGGCCACTTGCCTAAGAAGGCAGGGAATCCATGTATACCCATACTTAGACGACTGGCTAGTAAGGGCAAACTTGTACAGAGCCTGCAAACAACATGTGTGTCAGGTAATAGAGACACTATACCAGCTTGGTTTCTCTATACACTGTGAAAAATCTTCCCCAGAGGCAGAACAGGAGAAGGTGTTCTTGGGGGCAAAGATAAGTGCAGTCTTTGGGAAGGTGTTCCCAACCATAAAACGAACAACAGCCCTACTGAAGGAAACACAGCTATACCGGAAGGGGCAAGCTCTGAGAGTGAGGACAGTGGGGAAGTTGCTGGGGATGATGGCCTTGTGCATTCACTTAATCCCCAACATTCGGCTACACATGAGACCATTCCAAGAATGGCTTCAAGCACAATGGTCACAAGCAAAAGGGAGTTGGGAAAATGTAGTGGTTGTCACACAAAGGATACAGGAGGAGATAGCATGGTGGAACAAGACAAACCTATCACGAGGGAGACCTTTTACACAACCAACTCCAACAGTGACCGTAACTACAGATGCCTCCCAGGTGGGATGGGGAGCTCACATGAACAACCTCAAAGTAAAGGGAGTGTGGACAGAGCAAGATGCAATGCAACACATCAACATCCTGGAATTAAAAACAGTATTCCTAGCCTTAAAATCCTTTCAGAAAGAGCTCTATGGGAAGACGATTCTGATACAAACAGACAACACAACCACCATGTTTTACATAAACAAGGGGGAACACATTCAGTAGCACTTTCAACTCTAGCGCAACAACTGTGGAGATGGGCAATACCATGGAGATAAACATGGGAGCAATACACCTACCAGGGAAGGACAGTGTAGGAGCGGACAGACTAAGCAGGCAAGCTTCTTGTCCCACGAGTGGGAATTGAATCAATCAGAACTCAAGAAGATCTTTCACAACTCCAGTATTATTAAATCGTTTATTTCGGGTACAGCCCATAAAACACATCAAGTTAATACACCAAAAAACGCTCTTAGGTACATTGGCAGGTTATGCAATATAAAAACATAAAAAGATCATAGTACAGTTAGCATACTAAAAAAGAACAGGCTAAAAGTCATTCTATCGACATTAAAAAGAGGGGAAGGGACGTCATCTGCGTAGATAGGTTTTGGGTCTGTCAGAGCAACCAATTATACAATTTGATGGTCACTATGGGAAAGGATAAAGTGCTGTGCTAGAATTCCACCTACTGCCCGTATTCATCAACCAAAGTGCTATTAACTGTTTTCCTTGGTTCTGATAGGTCCAAACAATCTCTAAGATAAAATACACAGCCTTTGGCATTCCCGCCAGTCAGGGAAAATTCATATATTTACAACGGGGGGATGTGCAAAGTGGCAGTCAAAGGGGGCTATGCAAAAGAAATATATGCATCATATCATAGTCATAGGTTTAATAGATAGAGAGATGAATCAATAAGTAGGAAGTAAGAAACAGGACCGGCAATGACACAAAGTATCCTGGCAGGGCTTGTGCTTATCGAATTCTCTATCATGCTTCGGGGTTGAGAAGGGCCTTCTTCCTTAGTACCCAAGCAATGTGCAAATACCAGGAAACTGCAAAGGCTAAAAGTTCTCTGGTGTCACTCTTAAAGAGTCTTGCCGCTTCCCAGTAATGTCTCACACCCATCAGATTGCATGCGGCCAACAACCATTTTTCCGGGCCTTCCTGTATTGAGGACAGAATAACATAAAATGAGTCTCCGTTTCCTCTACACTTGGACTGTTTGGACAGGAATCAGTCTGCAGTGGTACATTGGCCCATTTAGAAGTGTGTGATCTCAGGTGCAGAACCCCACATCTGTATTGCACATAGAAAACGTTTTGACTGGTATGGGTGCATCCTTTTCATGTATAGTACGAACCTTGGTGTGCTCTTGTGGTTCAATAACTTGCCTGTGAGGGTGTTAGACTGGTGCACTTCCCACGTTTGGACTAAAACTGCCTCCTAATAAGACTGTTTTACACTCTTTTTTTTTTTTTTTTTTTTGAATGATTTTTATTAATTTCAATAAAGTAACATCAATAACATCTGCATGACGATTCAATCTGGCTTTTAACATTATAAAATAGCAATTAAATCGAATGGCATAGGTAGGGGTATAAGGTGACACTAATATAAGTGACATTTAGTGTCCATTTTGCTGGCTGGCTTGCTGCTTCACTCCTCAGCACCCCTCAGCCGAACGCAATCAGATTGTGTCAGGAGTACCAAAAAGAGAATCGGCCATTGTTCCTCAAATCCAGTTCTACAGTCAATTGCATACAGTTGCAGAGTAAATTATAAACTTGAGCAAGAGGAACACAACAAAGAATAAAAGTAAAAGAATTAATGAATAAAAAAGCAAATAAGAATCGATCTCTACATTGAAATATCATCATGAGTGCGTTTGTGGGTCTGGTGCTATAATAAGTGACGTATGTATAATCATTGGGGTGTAATGGGCCGTGCATAGGTATATGTATCAAGGGTGAGAGGGGATGCAGACGTGAGGGGGGAAAAGCGAAGAGGGGGAAAAGCCATGGGTCGCAGCAGTAGCGAGCAAATTTAGGAAAGGGGGAGGGGTCCGCAGAGAGTTTAGTCTCGTTCATGGATAAATATCCCTGCCATTGTATAGGGGTTTGTCTGGGAGGGGTGGGGGGGGGAGGGAAATTAACGCCTGTGCCGCAGTCTCTTGTTGGTTTGTACGTTCCGAGATCAGTGCCCTACGAAGATCAAGTAGCCACGCATTGATCCTGGGACCTGTTTGTGCCTTCCAAGTCATGGCAATCTTGCGCTTGGCCAAGCCCAGAGCGAGATCCAGAAATTTGTTCAGGTTCTTACGGGACGAATTGCGTCTCGTGACTCCCAACAGGAAGTGAAGGGGTTCCGCCTCCACCCGCGCGCCTGCCGCTTCTGTGAGTACAGTGGCCACCTCAGACCAAAATATTTGAATGGTAGTGCAATTCCATACCATATGTGTAAATGTGGATCCCTGGTCTCGACATCTGGGGCATATGACCATGACGGTAGAATACATGCGTGCCAGCCTGTGGGGAGTGAGGTACATGTGATGAAGATAATTAAATTGAGTATATTTTACCCTAGCGTTGGCCGAAATAATTTTTGGTTGATTAAGACATTGCAACCACTGCTTGTCAGTCAGGGTAGTAGACAGCTCACTATCCCAATACGCACGCAATGTCGCTAATGCAGGAGGATCGTTCAATCTGATGGAAGTGTATATGGCTGTTATGGCTCGACGTCCGCGACCGTGCGTGAGCAGTGTGTGTAGTAGGTGTGAAGTGGTAGGCCCCGCCCGATCAGTGTCCCATGCTTGCAGGGATTGGCGTGTCAGCAAGGCATGTAATGGAAAGGAACCCTGTGGCACTCCATATGCATCCACTAATTCCTCAAATGTTTGCAATTGCGAGTCCGCATACATGTCCCCCCATGTGTCTAACCCGCTCTCCTTCCGCGCACCCAGTTCCGGGCGTCCATTACAGGAGTACGTGCCAGGGAGAAGTTCCAAAGGCAAGCTGGGAGCGTAAAGCGCTGGGCGACTCCTAGGCACCACATACCTAGACCAGTGTCGTCTGGCCGCTGTCATTAATAAGTTACCTCGCTGCTTCTGGGTCGGGGTAATCGTTCCCGACATCCATTCCAAAAGTGGTGGGGAGTCCCAGGACATGGCTCCCATGGTCATCTCAGTGAGGTTGCTTTTGGCGAGCCACCGCATCGGCCATTGCATTTGAGCTGCAGCGTAATATTGTTCGTAATTTGGAGCGCCCAGGCCGCCCTCCGACAATGGCAGGTATAATTGACGTAGTGCCACTCTGGCCCGCAAGTTTCCCCATATCAGAGATACTAGTAGTGACTCCAGGTCCCGGAAGATTCTCCGAGGTAGGCGGTATGGGAGTGTGCAGAAAAAGTACAAAAGGCGGGGGAGGACCAACATCTTGGATCTAGCCACCCGGCCCATTGGAGACAGAGGAAGACCCATCCAGAACGGGAGGGTCGATCAGGCACGCGTTATGGCCCGGCCGAGGTTCCCATCTACCGTATCTGATTCTAGGTGGTAAATCTGGACCCCCAAGTATTTAAAGGTGTCGAATGCCCACTTCAACGGAGTATCTGGCGCCATTTGTCTTTGTGCCGGTGTCATTGGTGACATTGGAAACACCACCGACTTAGTCCAATTGACCTGAAGTCCGGAGATACTTGCGTGTACATTTGAGGGCCATAAACGATTGCAGTATCTCAATTTTGCCGCGCAGATATATCTGAAAGAGACACGTTAGTGATAGATTCCTTACCTTAGAATATCCCCAGGCGTCAGGCTGGATCCGGAAAGTTTTGCGTAGCAGTACCCTTGCGCGTCGGTAGGCGGCGTCGTGCGGCTCCGCGTCCGTCGTCGGCGTCGTGATCGCCGGGATGACGTCGCGGGCAGTACTTAGGCGCCGCCCCTGCGCGCTGACGTCAGTTCTTCTTTTTCCGCGCCAGCAAGCGCAGATCCGGGAAGAGCAGTGCCCTGGTCAATTTTTGACCATACTTTTTGGTGATTTTTTCACTGGTTTTTTCCAACTTTAAGGTGTCGTAGGGATGCCCGGCTTCAAGCGATGCGGCGCCTGTGCGCGGATGATGTCCGTCACCGACCCGCATTGGGAGTGTCTCTTCTGCCTCGGCCGAGGCCACGACACCGAGTCTTGTCCCGAATGCCAGGCCCTCAACCCGAAAGCTTTGCGAGAGCGGTCTCGAAAGCTCCTCGAGGCCCGGCATTCGGCTCCGCGGAAGCCCCGGTCGCGTGAGAGGTCCAGGGGTCGCTCGCGGAGTGCACACCGGTCGCCGACTTCTTCGTCCGGTAAGTCTAAGCACAAGAAGTCCAAAAGCATCGTCGCTCTCGGACTTCGCCTCGCCGGTCTCGCGACTCGGCTGAGGCCCCTCCCGGCACCGTCCCCGCCCCCGCGGCCCCGGACTTGCCTGTGGAGTCGCCCCCGTCATACCCGCCCTTCCCGGGTTCGGGGCGGATCCGGCCAAGGTACAGGAGTTCCTGTCGGCCATGGCCCGCCTCTTCGGGCCTTCAGGCCCCTCCGGTGCGCCTTCGGGCCCCGCGGGCCCTGATGGGGTTGCTCCGGCGTCGCCGGCGGCTCCGGCGTCGCCCGAGCCTCCAGCCTCGATCCCGGCTCCGGCTTCGGCCCCGGCCTCGATCCCGGCTCCACAACCCCCATCGACGCCGGTCGACCTCACGACACCTCCGCCGGCGCCGATGTCTCCGGTGCCGTTCTCGACGCCGCCCTGGGCTCCGGGCGGCGTCGTCCCCCAGTTCCTTCCGGCTCCGGACATGGACCCGGAGCGACGTCGCTCGACGCCGGCTCCGGCGCCGATGGGACCTTGGGTCCCAAATGTCCCTCCTCCTCCTTATTTTGAACCAGAGGAGGACCAGGAGGACTGGGAGGGGTCTGATGACCCTCTGACACGCAACTGTCAGTATGATGAGGACTGGACAGAGAGTCTAGGGGAGGCCAGTGGTCTGGATACTTCTCCTGACACTGGCATGCTGTCTCCTCCCGTGGCTACGGAGGAGGGGGCCAATTTTGGTACGGTGTTGCGTAGGGCTGCTGGGGCCTTACGTCTCCAGCTCCCTACTTTGACGGTCAAGACTAACATCTTGACAGAGGTGCTTCAGCCGGCAGCCTCCTCTGCGGAGACTGTGCTGCCGTTTAACGACGCCCTCACTGACGTTCTTTTGGGCGCCTGGTCCAAGCCCAACACAGGGGCTCCTGTGGATCGGAACGTGTCACGACGCCATCGCCCCGCTCCGGGCGACCCCCTGTTTCTTTCTGTCCACCCCACTCCTGAGAGCTTGGTTGTCCAAGCCTCCGCTTCCCAAACCGCCTTCCCTACCGCTCCTCCGGATAGGGAATCCAAACGCCTGGATCAGTTTGGGAAGAAAGGTTTTTCTTCCTCCAGTGCTGGCTTGCGGTCCGTTAACACCGCTTGTCTTTTGGGCCGATATACCCACTCCCTGTGGGATTCGGTGGCGGATGTTTTGCCCCAGTGCCCTGAGGAGGTCCAGGCACTGCTTTCCCGCGCCATTGCGGAAGGAAGGGATGCGGCCAAATACACTATCCGTTGTGGCCTTGACACCGCCGACTCGCTGGGCAGGTCGATTGCAACGACGGTGGCGCTCCGGCGCCACGCCTGGCTGAGAACCACTGGTTTTTCAGGGGATGTCCAGAATACTCTCATGGACATGCCCTTTGATGGAGTCGGTCTTTTTGGGTCCAAAGCAGACCATGCGTTGGAGCGCTTTAAGGACTCACGGGCTACTGCAAAGTCCCTGGGCCTTTCTGCTACACGCCCTCCGCTACCTTCTGCTTTTCGCCCCTATCGTGGCCACGGTAGAGGCGCCCCTTCACGTCAGCAGCCCAGCCACCGGCCCGCGCAGCAGGCGTCTTCGCGTGGCCGAGGACGTGGATTCCGCCGTGGCGGATCGGGCAACCAGCGTGCGGGTCAGGCCACCACCTCCAACCCGTCCGCGGCCTCCAAGCCCTCCTAGTCCCTCCTTTCAGGTGCACGGCACGCCAGTAGGGGGCAGGGTCCGCCATCACCTTCCCCACTGGCGCACCATCACCTCGGACAGGTGGGTCTTGGACATTGTCCGAAGGGGCTACTCCCTCCCCTTCGAGACCACCCCCAGCCATGCCACCTCAATTCCACCGCATGTCAGGGGATCACTTGGTGCTTCTACGGAAGGAAGTCACGGCCCTCTTGACCAAGAGGGCCATCGAGCATGTTCCGACCCCAGAAGTAGGGCGTGGTTGCTACTCCCACTACTTTCTGGTGCCCAAAAGGACAGGGAGGACATGCGTCCTATCTTGGACCTCCGGAACGTCAATCGCTTCCTCCGGAAGGAGAAGTTCAAGATGCTCACCCTAGCTCAGGTCTTGACTGCCCTCGACCCTGGAGACTGGTTGGTAGCGTTGGACTTGCAGGACGCGTATTTCCACATCCCCGTCCTGCCGGCCCACCGGCGTTACCTTCGGTTCACGGTAGGCCCCGAGCATTTTCAGTTCACCGTGCTCCCCTTTGGCCTTACAAGTGCCCCTCGGGTGTTCACGAAAGTGATGGCGGTGGTCGCAGCTCATCTGCGCCGGGCAGGGGTTTCAGTCTTCCCCTACCTCGACGACTGGCTGCTGAAGGCGGGCTCGTCCCAGGCAGTCGTCTCCCACCTCCAGACTACGGCCGAACTCCTGCACTCGCTGGGGTTCTCCATCAATGTGCCGAAGTCGCATCTAATTCCTTCTCCACAGCTCCTTTTCATCGGAGCAGTTCTGGACACGACGCAGTTTCGGGCCTATCCTCCCGAACGGCGAGTCCGGGATATTCAGGCTATGATTCCGATCTTTCGGCCTTTATCCTGGGTTTCGGTACGGATGACCCTGAGGCTGCTGGGCCTCATGGCCTCCTGCATCCTGCTGGTCAATCATGCCAGATGGCATATGCGGGCTCTGCAGTGGGACCTGAAGTTCCAGTGGGCGCAGCACCAGGGCAACCTGTCCGATCTCGTCCAGATCTCGGAGGGGACTGCAAAACAGTTGCAGTGGTGGCTCTCGAACCGGCAATGGGTCATGGGCAGATCCCTCTCCTTCCCCAGCCAGAGCATACAGTTGTGACGGACGCGTCCCTTCTGGGATGGGGCGGTCACATGGGAGAGGCGGAGATCAGAGGCCTCTGGTCTCCGGCGGAGTCCCGGCTCCATATCAACATTCTGGAGCTCCGGGCGATCCGACTTGCACTCAAGGCATTCCTTCCCTCTGTCAAAGGGAAGGTAGTGCAGGTGTTCACAGACAACACCACCGCCATGTGGTACTGCAACAAACAAGGCGGGGTGGGGTCGTGGACCCTTTGTCAGGAGGCTCTGCGCCTCTGGACATGGCTGGAACATCAGGGCATGTTCCTGGTGGTTCAACACCTGGCAGGTTCCCTGAACGCCAGGGCGGACGAACTCAGCCGCAGGTGCATGATGGATCACGAATGGCGTCTTCACTCGGAAGTGGCGCAAGGACTCTTTCTACAGTGGGGAGAGCCTTGGTTAGATCTATTCGCCACCGAAGAGAACGCGCAATGTCATCAGTTCTGCGCGTTGGAATTTCCAAGGCGGCACTCGCTCGGCGACGCTTTCGTCACGAGTGGAGTTGCGGTCTATTGTACGCCTTTCCGCCTATACCACTTCTACCCAGAGTGTTGAAGAAGATTCGGCACGACCGGGCCCAAGTCATTCTTGTGGCTCCGGACTGGGCTCGAAGAGTTTGGTATCCCGAGCTACTCAATATGAGCATAGATCCCCCGATCCGTCTGCCTCTTCGGGAGGATCTTCTGTCGCAGCAGCAGGGGACGGTCCTCCACCCGAACCTGTCCAGTCTACACCTGCTTGCGTGGAGATTGAGCGGCGGCAGTTGATTCCTTTCGACTTGCCTCCCGAAGTTTGTGATGTGATTCTGGCAGCCAGGCGTCCCTCCACTAAGGTGGTATACGCCTGCAGGTGGAACAAATTTGTGGCATGGTGCACAGCAAAGGCTGTGAATCCCCTTTCTGCCCCTCTTTCTGAGGTCCTTCTGTTCCTTCTCTCTTTGGCCCAACAGGGTTCTGCCCTGGGTACCATCAAGGGTTATCTTTGTGCTATCTCGGCCTTCCTCAGGCTCCCTGATCAGCCCTCCCTTTTCAAGTCCCCTGTTGTTAACAGGTTCTTAAAAGGCATTACTCACCTCTTCCCTCCTGTTCCGTTTGTGATGCCTCAGTGGGACTTGAACTTGGTTCTTACCTTCTTAATGTGCGCTCCCTTTGAGCCTCTACATAACTGTCCTCTTCGTCTTCTGACTCTGAAGACAGCCTTTCTGGTGGCCATCACCTCCGCTCGGCGGGTGAGTGAGCTCCAGGCTCTATCTTGCAAACCTCCCTTTCTGTCTGTTCATCCAGACAAGGTTGTTCTTCGGACGCGTCCGTCCTTCTTGCCAAAGGTGGTTACTGCTTTCCACATTGGGCAGACCATCACTTTGCCCACCTTCTTTCCGCCTCCGCATCCTTCCAGAGAGGAAGAGAGGCTCCACCGTCTGGACCCAAAACGTGCGCTCTCTTTTTATATTGACCGCACAAAACACTTCCGGGTGGATGACCAGCTCTTTGTTGGCTACGTGGGCGCCAAAAAGGTCGGGCGGTGCACAAGAGGACCATCTCCCGCTGGGTTACCTTGTGCATCAAGGCCTGCTATTCTTTGGCTAAAAAGGAACCTCCTGTTGGGCTGCGTGCCCATTCCACCAGGGCAACGGCTGCTACCACGGCCTTGGGCTGCGGTGTTCCGCTGCCGGTTATCTGTCAGGCGGCTACGTGGGCCTCGCTGCACACGTTTACTAAGCATTACTGCCTTGACAGTCAGGTCCGGAGGGACGGCTTCTTTGGCCGTTCTGTCCTCCAGGACTTCCTTGTCTGATCTTTGTTCGCAGACCCACCACCGGGGTTGGTATTGCTGGGGTATCTATTCTAAGGTAAGGAATCTATCACTAACGTGTCTCTTTCAGATGCACAAGTTACTAACTTGTGTAACGATATATCTGTAAGAGACAGTAGTTAGTGATAGATTCCTACCGCCCACCCATCCTCCCCGTTCTGCGAACTGATTTCTAGGAGTTAAGGACATCCCTTTCAGGGCCCTAGTATTTTTCAGACACCTGTGTCAGCTTCTTGCATGGCTCTGCGTTCCTGGCGCGGAAAGTCGTGTACAGAACTGACGTCAGCGCGCAGGGGCGGCGCCTAAGTACTGCCCGCGACGTCACCCCGGCGATCACGACGCCGACGACGGACGCGGAGCCGCACGACGCCGCCTACCGACGCGCAAGGGTACTGCTACGCAAAACTTTCCGGATCCAGCCTGACGCCTGGGGATATTCTAAGGTAAGGAATCTATCACTAACTACTGTCTCTTACAGATATATCGTTACACAAGTTAGTAACTTGTGCATTAACGCGTCGTCCGCGTATAATGACACGATGTGCCATCGTTGATCTACCTGTAGGCCCCAGTCTCTAACCCGTTGCCGCAATTTGCACGCCAATGGCTCCATGGCCAAGGCGAAAAGGATCGCCGACAAGGGGCAGGCCTGGGGCGTTCCCCTCGCTATCGATAAAAGCGGTGAAAAGGTGCGACCTGTCTTCACCCTAGCCTGTGGCCTAAAGTATAAGAGCCTAATCCCTCGTAGGAAATTAGGGCAGATGCCAAACCCCGCCTATGTCGTCTCAAGGTATGCCCAACTTAAAGTATCAAATGCCTTTTCCATGTCTAGGGAGGCGACCCAAGGCTGCTCCTCCTCACTCCGTGCCCAATCCAGTAGTGCAAACAGCCGTCGTAGATTCAGTCCTGTGTTGCGGTCTGGAATGAAGCCATTTTGGTGATGATTAACCTATTCGCTAGTAATTTCCCCAGGACAAGACTGTTTTACTCTTAAGGCGTCTCCTTTTACTATTGAGTCAGGGGCTGACCATAGCTCACTCATGCCTATTCTATGTGTTATTTCTTGAATATGTTTCAGCCACGGTGTTCTCAAATTCCTATCGAGGGCCAAAAGATCTTTCACACACTATCTATATGTTACCAGTTCATGAGTAGACCATAGTCTGATCCAGTATAACAGAGGTTTTAATACAGCTGTTAGATGGATAGGGTTGAGGGCTAGGTCTAGGCGAACTGGAGTGGCAGGGGAGCTTGAGGGAAGTTTAAAAAGTGCTTTAATGAACCTATTTGCTAGTTTTGTTAAACTTTCTGCAGCGGCATATCCCCAGATTTCCGCTCCATATATTGCTGATGCTACGGCAGTGGCTTTGTATATGGTGATGACCGGGGAGACAGCTCCACCCGATGCTGCCTTATAACGCCTCACTATGGCAGAGGCTTTTTGATGGAGATTGGTTTTACTTTTTTCCATCTGCGGGCCCCATGATTGGGTGTCACTTAGCCTCACCCCAAGAGAGTCGACATGGTGGACTATCTCTAAAGGGAGCCCCTCTACGGTCACAATGACTCTGCACTTTTTTGTGGGGGTTGATCATCATGACTTTGGATTTGGACGAGTTTAGTTCTAGTCCTCTTTCCCCACAAAAAGTGACAAAGGCATTCAGTTCAGATTGGAGGCCCATTGGGGTTCGGGAGATTAGCAGGGTGTCATCTGCAAACATTAATATTGGGGTTGGTATTCCCGCCACTCTAGGGGCATCATGTTTGCATTCCTTCAATTTCTTCACCGCGCCATTAATGAATAGGCTGAACAGTGTTGGGGCGAGGACGCACCCCTGTCTGACCCCTTTCAGAATCTCTATCTTTTCTGTCATGTCCCCTGTGGTGTTCCATCTCACCCTCGCGTAAGTATTTTCATGAAGAAGCCTGAGTATTCTTAATAGGTCTGAGGGGATACCATACCCATCTAATACCTCCCACATTGTGTTTCTTGGGACCAGGTCAAGAAGCCCGAGTACTCTTAATAGATCTAAGGGGGTACCATACCCATCTAATACCTCCCACAGTGTGTTTCTTGGGACCAGGTCAAGAAGCCCGAGTATTCTTAATAGATCTAAGGGGGTACCATACCCATCTAATACCTCCCACAGTGTGTTTCTTGGGACCAGGTCTAGAAGACTGAGTATTCTTAATAGATCTAAGGGGGTACCATACCCATCTAATACCTCCCACAGTGTGTTTCTTGGGACCAGGTCAAGAAGCCAGAGTATTCTTAATAGGTCTGAGGGGATGCCATACCCATCTAATAACTCCCACAGTGTGTTTCTTGGGACCAGGTCAAGAAGCCCGAGTACTCTTAATAGATCTAAGGGGGTACCATACCCATCTAATACCTCCCACAGTGTGTTTCTTGGGACCAGGTCAAGAAGCCAGAGTATTCTTAATAGGTCTGAGGGGATGCCATACCCATCTAATAACTCCCACAGTGTGTTTCTTGGGACCAGGTCAAGAAGCCTGAGTATTCTTAATAGCTCTGAGGGGATACCATACCCATCTAATACCTCCCACAGTGTGTTTCTTGGGACCAGGTCCAATGCCGCTCTCAGGTCAATGAAAGTGACGTATAGATGGTCCCGCATCAAGGTGATCTATTTCCAGGTTATCACCTTGAAGCGGAGGACCTGGTCCAGTGTACTGATCTTTGATCTGAAGCCTGCTTGGGACTCTTCAAGGATGTTGTTTTGTTGTATCCACTCGTTTAGTTTATATAGAACCTGTCTACAAAAAAATTTTGGCGAGTTGTCGAGCAAACTTATAGACCTATATTTTGAGGGGATAGTTCTCTCACCTTTTTTGTAGATGGGTATGATGACGGCACCTTGCCATGACGGTGGGATTGTGTTGCCTTTTATTATGCTATTGGATAGAGCATTCAGATAGGGGGCCCAGATGTCTGGTTCAGAGAGAAAAAGGTCTCCCGGGATGCCATCCATTCCTGGGGCCTTGCCCTTTTCCGTTTGTTTTATTGCTTTAAGTGTTTCGTAGAGGGTAAATGTGAGGGTGGAGTGTGCAGCTGAGGTAGAAGGTGGAATAGTCTCGTTTGGTGTTTGGAGGCCACCAACCTCTTCTAGGGGGGTGCTCTCTACGATGTTGTTTCGCTGCGGGCAATCATATATGCCACTGAAATGGGTGACCCAGATGTCGGGCTTAATCACTGGATATAGAGAGTTAGAGTTGGAGGGGTTAACTGCTATTAGTTTCCAGAAGCTTTTTTGGTCACCCTTCTCTAGGACCTCAGCAATCTTTAGCCGTCGGTCCTCTTCCCGTTCTCTTTTGGCTTTGGCTAGGATGGTTTTATAGTCACGCCTGGTCTTTGTGGTTTCAGGCCTAGAACCCTTTTTGATTGCACTCAGCAGGTGGATCTTTCCTAAACGGCAGCCTTGTACCAGGATGGCGTTTTCCTTTTAAGAGCTCCTCTCCTCTGTTCCCTCATGAAATACGGTCTTAATTTATCCACGAGTTCTGCAGTGTAAAGGAACAAAATTAGTGTTATAAACATTAGTTAGGTCAATCTGGGAAAGTTTAGACGCAAACTACAGATTATAAATGAGTATCAGTTTGTTTTCATCTGCCAACAGTTCTGCCCACTTAACATTTCTCATATTGTTTGAGGTTGTGATTAACACAGTGGGTACAACCATTTCCAGTTTTATATCTTAAAACTGGTCATATAAAGACATGCGCTTAATGCCTGATGGTCGCTGTCCGGTCTGGGAATAACTTGCATATCATACAGATCTGGCCAGAAATCATTATCCACTAGCATATAATCAATTCTTGATTTGAGAAGACCTCTTTTAAAGGTGAAGCAGGGAGGACAATCAGATTTCGAGTTGTCATTTACAATTCTTAGGCCATGATCAGTGATAAGCTCAACAATTTGAATGCCGACCTTTGATGATTTTGTTATTTTCTTGTGTTCACAATGGGGCTATGTTTCCGGATGGCTACATCCCGCAGATAAGGGAATGCAGGTGTTAGTGTCTCCCGCTACAATTTTTAAGGATTTCTGGGCGAACTGTCCCAGGAGGCCATCTAGCTTGCCTACTATGGGGATAGCACATTTGAGGGTATTGACCTGATGTATATATTCACTAGGGTAATGTGTCTAGTACCTGACCGGGTGTTGATGTTAATTTGCAGGGCAAGTAAATCTTTGGACTCAGTTGGAAGCATTTTGACTACTGGGAACAAGTCTAGTCTTAGCCATATTAAGAGGCCACCTGATGGTCTCACAGCCAGTGATGGGACTGCGCTTTCGCTAAAGGCGACAAAGCCTGGGCGGGGTACGGCTTCAATGGCCCAAGTCTCTTGGAGCAAAATGATGTGGTGGGAGTCAATGAACATTCCCCACTCGGGGTCAGAGAGTTTTGACTTGTTACTCGCTACGTTCCAGGATAGTAGTTTAAGGTATTCACCCTCTGTCGACCCTATGGCTCTCAAAGTGGTCTTGGTGGATTCTCCCTGTGGAATTGTGTGCTCCCCTTTGTCATGACCTGTTTCTGGTCCCCTATGCCCAACAGTCCTATCAATATCCACAGATACATGAGGTGGAGCCCCTTCATCCACTGTGGAGCAGGGTGATTGAATTATGATGCTTGGATCAGGGCGATCAATAATGAGTCAATCGTCGTCTGAGGTGTTTGAAAGGCTATAGGGTTCTCTAGAGTTGGGCTTCTGTGAGCAGGAAGGCGGATTTTGTTGACATTTGACCGATAAATCCAGTGTGTGACAGGGAGGTTTCATTTTTAAGATTATTTGGAGATCTATGTCTGGTCTGAAGTGCAGTTCTAGTGCAATTAGGCCCTCTGCTAGGGCCACATCCTTGAAGGCCACGCCTATGTAGTCCCACTTGAGATTGCCTACTGAAAACCTTCTAACATTTGTTATAGCCTCCCTTATAATTGATCAGCATCCCCTTTTGTGACGAATCCAGTGGATCACTTTATTCACTAAGCCCTCATATGTTTCAGTGTGGGGCCTCTGGGACGTTGGTACATTAATCATAGAAAGATCGAAACGTTGGGTATTGGGAATTCCCTTGTAAATATCACCCATATAGGTTTCTTTATACGAAAGGTATGAGATTTGTGATTCGAGTCTACCTTAAGCAAGTTAGCAGATTTAACATGCGTCATTTCCCTCAAGGGGGCATGATCACGTTTGGGTGCATCATCAACATGCAAGATATTGTTACTGCTGTGCCTTTGAGAGTGGGTAGACAAATTTTTATAGTGCACAACGTGCGAATTATGTGTCCCTTTGGTGGGCCTCTTACTGGGCTCATTTTGTGCAGTTCTCATGGTGTCGCTGTTCCCTCGTGAGCTTGTCGGTCCCTGGGCCAAAAAGCAGTGCCAGTGAATGAGTCCAACTTTTCAATGAGCAGGTTTGCCATCCTTTCCATAGTCACCTTTAGGGATTTGACTTCCTTCCCGAGAGCGTTCAGATGGTCAACCAGACCCAAGATAGTCGGTGTGCATGCCGCTGTTGCGATATCCTCCCTTAAAGGGTGTAAAGGATCATTTCCTGCGTTCTCCAGGTTACCCAAAAGTGAGTATTTATTTGCGCAGTCCACATTAAAGACAAAGTGGTCTTTGCTGTTATTTGCGAGGTCTGCCGCGTGGAGGGTAGGTTCTTGCTGTTGCACATTGCATGGGGTTTGACTATTGGTGGTAGTAACTGAGTTCGGAGCTGAGAGGATCCCAAAATAAGAAGCTATGCTTTTAGAGTTTATGGGTCGGTTCTCCTTAGCACTTTTTTCCTTCCTCTTGCTATTTGTACCAGATGATCTTGGTTTGGGAGCTAGTAGGACCTCCACCTCCTCTATTAGTTCATCGATTTCACTTAAAGTACAATTTTCAGTGGCATGTCGCAGGATTTTCCTTGTGCTGCCTGGGCCCATGCTTTTGTCGGATGCCTTCCTTTTGCCCATTATAGTGGCCAGTTAATGGAAGGGGGCAGTGGGAAAGAGCAATCAACAATATTCCAAGGTGAACCCAGAAACCACGTTGTGCAGTACTTACAGTTAAGAGTTGCCATCGAGGTGAAACGAAGGGGGGTGGCCCTGCCCTGCCTCTTCCTGTCGCTGACGGGCGCAGATGGGCCCTCCCTTGGCCCGGGCACGCCCGCGCGCGTCCCGCGCTGCGGGTGCCCGGATCTGCTTTTAGCGCCTCCTTGCGTGGGAAAACGCGTTGGCGCCTCCTGGCGCTTTGGATTATGGGGGATGGAGTCCCCAACAAGGCAGGCAGCGGACCAGCGGTAACGGGCTCCCGCACTGCAGGTACCCGGATCTGCTTTTAGCGCCTCTTGGCACGGGAAAACGTGTTGGCGCATCCTGGCGCTTTGGATTATGGGTGATGGAGTCCCCAACAAGGCAGGCAGCGGGCCAGCGGTAACAACTCCAGTAGTCGACCTCTTCGCAACACCCCACAATGTAAAATCCAATGCTTCTCATCAAGGTCAGGATATTTGCTTACGCTTTTCACCCGATACCACTACTCCACAGGGTGATCAACAAATGCAAGATCAGCAACATGAAGATGATCCTCATTGCCCCACAATGGGCGAGACAGACCAGGTGCTCAGAAATAATGGAAATATCTCAGGGATCAATTCAAAAATTGCCAAAGAGACCAGACTTGTTAACAATGCAAAAGGGAAAGGGGCTCCACCCAGAACTGGAGACCTTAAGCCTCCCAGCATGGCTCCTGAGGACTTAGATTTTGGGCACCTAAAGCTACCAGAAAGCACAATGGCAATCCTAAGGGATGCAAGAAAGCCGACCACTAGGAAATGTTAAACGATAAAATGGAAAAGATACTCTCTATGGTGCCTCAAAGAGGGACTTCTCAAAAAGAACACAAAAGAACGGTCAGTGCTGAGGTACTAAACACATCTACTGCACAGTAAACTAACCTACCCATCGCTAAAGGTTCACCTAGCAGCAATTGTAGCATATACAAGGGGCCACACAGGGAAGAGCTTCTTCACTTCACAAGTGGTCAAAAGGTTCCTAGAAGGAGCCAAAAAAATCGCACCCCAAAGAAGGTGCCGGCGCCCATATGGAATCTAAATATGGTACTCGCTCAGCTAATGAAAGCACCCTTTGAACTACTACACAAGGCCACGCTTCAAATGCTCACACTAAAAACTGCCTTTTTAGATGCAATAACATCACTACATAGAGTAAGTGAATTGCAGGTACTACAGTTACAGGAACTCTACTTTCAAATACATAAGAGAATTGTCATGAGAACGGATCCTTACTTCATTCCAAAGGTGGTTTCACAATTCCACATAAATCAAATCATACAAATACCAATTTTCTTCCAAAATCCAAAGACGCAGGCAAAAAGAGCATTGCACACTCTAGATGCTGGAAGAGCAGTGATGTATTACATTGAAAGAACGAAAGAAAACAACTCTTTGTATCATTTGCAAACAGTTTCCTTGGGGAACCAGGAACCAAGAACACAATCGCAGGATGGATAGCACAAACCATACAATGGTGCCACAAACAGGCAGGAGAAACATTACAAAGTGCCCCACTGGCTCATTCAGCAAGAAAGAAAGGGGCAACTATCATCTTTCTAGCCAACACACCACTTCAAGACATTTGCATGGCGGCAACATGGTCTTCGGTGCACACATTCACAAAGCACTACTGCGTGGACATCCAAATGAATAAGGAAGCACAAGTAGGACAAAAGGTTTTGCAACATCTATTCACAAACCAAATCTCATCTTCAACCCATCCACCTCAGTACTAACAAACTGCTACAAACTCTATGCACAGCATGTGAATCCAGAAAAGATTCATGCTGCAAAACGTATAGTTTCTTACCTGTTGGTGTAGTTTTGCAGCTTGAATAATTTTTCCTGATTCACTAGCGAACCCACCCTCCTCCACCAAAGAAGATGAGAGGGAATGGAAAAAAAAAGAATCTGAAGATGGTGACCAAAGGTGGGAGCTTCTGAAGGAAGCACGACGACGTCACAAGAGGACACCAAATGGTAGTACGTCGACGCCCACCAACAACAAGAGAAAAAAAGAAAAAATACAACAATTCCGGACCCAACCACTAGATGGCCGAATAATGCACAGCATGTGAATCTAGAAAATTCTTCAAGCTGCAAAAGTACACCGACAGGTAAATTCTATGTTTTGGTTTCCACAAAATGCCAAAAGTCGCATGGGTGCCTACATTCTCCTTAATTGAGGCCTGAGGTGTATAACACCTTTTAGTGGTGAGAACCTTTTCGGAAAATATGTGGATGAATCCTTGCAATCAATTAAATCAGATACAGCTCGTTCTTTGATAGTGGTTTCAGGAACAATTTAATGGCACAAGAAGAATAGTACCCTCCTACATTAGTGGTTCTAACCTCACCGCTTTCCAGAACAATCCCTGTACAGTATTAGCTACCACAACCTAATAGGCTACCTCCGACTCATATTTGAGGCAGGACAGAGGAAGATTATCTTCACCCATAACAAACAGCAGGGCCAAGCTTGTTTTCAGAGAACTGCTGCTGTCCAAGTCTCCTTCAATTCCTCCATATGTCCCTCCGGGCCTTGGTGGTACGCAGAATTTCTTCCTGTTATGCATAGTGGGAAACCATCCTTCCAACAGGTGGGTTTGCTACTTAAAGAAAAAAAATCTGGAGAATGGCATCTGATACTAGATCCTCGAAAATCCTGCTAGTATTTGAAAAAACAATCCTTCCGAACTGTTAAATTGCAGGACATTTTGCAACTTCTGCAGGATGAGGAACATATGGTTTTGCTTGCCCTGCAGGACACCTATCTCTGTTTTCTAATACATCCCCAGCATCGCAAGTACCACTGATTCCAAGTAGCTGGGTGCCGCTACCAAGTCAAAGTTTTGACCTTTGGCCTCAAGTCAGTTGCAATGATTTTCACAAAGTGCATGGCCTAAGTGCATGGCCTTCACAGCTGACTGCCTGCGTCGCAGGGACAGAATCTTCCCACATTTCAGCGACTTGCTAGTTAAGTGAAGTATCTTTTGCACGCCAAATGCATCAGCATAGAGCTGTCGAACTGATTGTGCCTCTCAGTAAATGTGTCCAAATCCTATCTGCAACCCAAAACAGCTATCTAGTTTTTGGATGCCATCTTGGACACCAAGGCAGACCAGCGTTTCCCAGCGGGAGTTAAACATCTGCAGTCACTCGTGCAGCAAGTAAAGAGATTGAAATCAGCATCTGTCACCCATCTTCAAATCCTTACTCAGCATGATCTCTTCCTACATATTGCTGATCTTCCTTTCTAATTATGTCTGCTCCCAATAGAGGTGGAGTTCGATGTCCAATGGCGCCGAGTGTCAGAATCATTCTACAATCACATTTAGGTTTAAAAAATGATCAAGAAAGCCTTGTTATGGCGGCTAAAACTAATCAATCTTGAAGAATGAATACATTTCTAACCTTAAACAATGCACGCTGTCATGGCAACAGAAGCTTCTTTATGGGCTTGAGGAGCCCATCTTTGAGAGCTGCAAGAAGGAGGCCACTGGTTAACCCAGTAGATTGATATTCACATCAGTGTTCTAGAACTCGGGGCAGTCCCCAAGAGGTTGCAGTAGTTCCTCCAAGGTTGAAGACCTCACTAGTGCTAGTGAGGATGAGGAATTGTACCTACGTGTGTTACATAAACCATAAGGTCAGCACGTGTTCTCTAGTTCTGTCTGAAGAATCTCAACTCCTATCTGATTAGGAGATAATCACTAGCCACAGAAAATCTACCAGGAGGTGTCAACACATGGGTGGAGCCCTCTGTAGAACTTCTACCATCTGCCACAAATGAGTTACCTCAAGATGTGGTGAACATGATCTTGCAGCAGTAAGGCCATCGGGCACCAGACCTATTTTGATTTAATTGAACAGAAAATGGCTTTACTTTGACAGCAGTGGCATCTGGAATAGAGGGTAGATGCTCTTTAATGTCATTGTCCTGGTCTTTAACTTGTGCCTTTTCTTTGTTTTCTGTCATCCTGAGTTTTCTCAGGAAATCCAAGAGAGAACCCTGCTGATCCTCAAGACATCATTCTGGCACCACCAGAAGTGATTCACTGATCTGCATGTATCAGAAACGCCTCTTATACCTATAGGCGGGTGCCTGGATCTTCCTTCCAGAGACAACGGTCATGTTCTGTACCCCGACCTCCCTGAGCTTACATGCAGTGCTCCTCAACACATGAAGTTTGCTCTACTATGCATTCCTGGAAAGAGATCCTAGTCCAAGCCAGGGCTCTATCCGCTGCTAAAACTTGGCAAGAAGAAGCTCTTCTGTATCTGATGTAATGAGAAAGATCCACATCGTAACACCATTTAACCTCATCATATTTACTTTACCTGCCGCAATTGACCCGGTCAGTCCTGAAATTTGCTTCCATCAGAGTTCATTTGGCGCATACATTTAGGGCTAGACTGTCCACAAATTGTGCATCACTCTTATCAATTAAGATAATTAATGGATTTCTAAAAGGGCTGTTCACAGCATTTCTGCCAGGATGCTTTCTAGCTCCCCTGTGGGAGGCCAACTAATAAAGGGAGTCATTTGAACCAAACCAGACATTGCATTTGTCATGGAACACACAGTAGGCATTCTCATCTTCTAGGCAAGAAGTGTGTTTCAGGCTTTCATTAACAAATGTCATTCGTTGGTTTCTACAAAAACTGTGTACTGTTGTGCACCAATCTGAAATATTTTCCAAAGGTGGCTGCAGAATGTTACCTAAATGAACCAGTTTTGTACAAGGCCTTCTTCCAAAATCTATCAATGATTGTTAAAAGAGCACTCCACTTTGATGTGCGCAAAGGCTTAAAGGTCTACATTGACCGCAGCAAGTCCTACTGGTGGACGTATCAACTTTTTATTGTCTTCAGAGAACCACAGAAAGGCTGTCTACTCTGGAAATAAGAAATGGCAAGGTGGATTATTGGCAACAATTGCATTGTATCTCATGAAAGCTGGCCGTCCCTTATGATGCACAGCATCAGCCCATTCCATGAGGGCAGATATCGGCCACATTGGCACTGTACTCTGGAGTCCCTCTATCATACATATGCAAAGTAGCAACGTGGAAGAACTGTCGTGCATTTACAAGATGTTATTGGTTTGTTGCACGCACAAGAGAATCAGCAGTGGGCCATGCAGTCTTATGCTATTCAGATTCAAGCATGTGAATCTATGAAAAATTCCAACACTGGAACACTTTAGTTATAGTTAATAACTTGTTTCTTACATCTTACATATTTCTTTACATTATCAGTATGCCACTTATTCATTTGCCTTTTATCTGCTGTTATTTGTCTTGTTCACCACTTCTCTACTCATACACTTGTCAGCTGTATTTCTAAAGCATATGTAAAAGTTAGATGAAAGAGGTGGGAAAACTAACGAGGCAACTCTGAATTTGATCTCAACCTCTTGATCAAGCCAATAAAGTTGTTATAGGGTAGAAGCGAATTTATCAGTTTCCTCGCATAGATGTAGTATCAGTGTTTTCAACCTTTGAAGTCTCTGCAACATTTTTCTGGGAGACCCAGTTGCTGCATATCGCATTAACCCACCTTCCAAGCAGTGATGCTGGTTTAAGTGCCATCTCTATCATGATCCAGATATTTAAAGGCAAAGGATTAGTATTTACAACTTTTATTGGTCTGGTTTATCTGCACTGTCCTACTTAATTCTTCTAAAATGGTCCTTCAGGAAGAGTTACGGAAAATGTTATAATGTAGGAGGTCTGTAAGTGATTAATGGGAAGGGATGTTCTTAGAATTGGAGCTGTTTTGTACAGTCAGACAAAATTTTATACACCCCTTATTTCATCACTGTAACTCGTGAGTAGCGTGGTTGAATCATGGTATCGTTTTTGAAATTTTAAAGAAAAATTGGTAAAGGTATGCTGCATTTATTTCGAGAAGCATGTTTCCTAGCAAGTTGGAAGCATTATAAACACTGAGGATAAAGTGTACAAGTCCTTCTAAATTGTTTGCTGTGTTTTTTGAATGGTACTTGGTAAAGTTGTTCACTTTGTAAAGGTGTTAACTTGGGAAGGATAACGGCATTCTATTTTCACTGGGGAATGATAATGCCGTATAGAATGGCTGACTACCAAATACCACTAAGAGGCACGTTTCGTAACCACTATGTTGTCATTATTTTGAGTAAATTTGTTGCCATTTGCCGCCATAAGCCTAACACTTCTGTAAGGCCTTTAGAATTAGTTTCAGAAATTTAGCAAACACAATACTTACTTCTTAAGTCAAAATACCTTTTTTGGAACTGTTTATACAACTGCTGATGCAGATTGTGCGAGACGCTGAAGCGATGCATTTGATAACCCAAGGCCCTAAAGACTTGACTAATAGTCCTTTTGTTTTATAGACGTATTTAACTTTAGAAAGTTCACACATACTGGGAATTACCTGCTCCAATGTGAAATAGTTTTTATAATTCCTTAATCTGAACAGTCCAACCTACAAAGATATGTTGGACTGGCATGAACCAAAATCATTTTTGAGAGAACGTATTAATTACATTTCGAGTTACTTGTATTTTTACCAAACTTTACATTTTGTTTGATATATCTAACAGAATTGTTTAGAAATTTTAACATTAACTTGTCTGTTTTTTTCCTGTCTTTTCCTCTTTGTCCTTACATTTTATACTTTCATGTCTCATTCTCTGTTCTCCGTCCTGTTGGTTTCTTACACTCTACTCTTTTGCTTTCTCTTGCTTGTTCTCTCCATGCCCCCAATTGCCTGCCTCGCTATGTCCTCTTCCCTTGCCTCCCCCTTTTGATTTGTTGAATCCTAAAGGTACTCTGTAAGCGTCTTCCAGCCTCCCTACCAAGCAGGAAGGATGTCGCCGGAGCAGATATGTCGTCCCGTAACGCCAGAAAAAATGGAAAAGGCAGTGAAAGGCAGCTGTTGCACTCCGTCTGAAGATAAAGACCTACAGCACAGACCAGATCCTTCAATGTTGCAGCCTACCCCTGAACATCATCCAGAGTCTGTTGAATGTGGCCCGATGGGATGCAAGACTCCTTCGGAGCGCAATTCCTCTTCAAGTACTGACTCTGGATTCTCTGAAAACTCTCGGCCACGCGACTCTGGCTGTGAAAAAGAGACATCATATGAAAAAGCTGTAAAATTGGAAGGTAAATCCTCTTGATAATTATTTCTCTGTTTTTATGATTAGATGCCATCTTACTAACATACTTTTTGTATATATTAGCACTTGATTAAGAATATTCACAGCTTTGCGTCTATTTAAATTCCTCTGAATACAGTGGGTTGAAAATGGTGCAGGAAGGTATGGGATCTATAAAAATGAAAAGTATTTTGAAGCCCTAGCACTGTACACAGTCTAAACTGCTGAGTGTAGAGTGAGATTTGTTGGTGAGACAGTACTGAGTGTGTTGTTAGCATTATTATCCTTCAAGCCAGCCAATTTTGTAAAGTATCCTTTCCTATAGTGTTCACCCTTGTGTGTCTACTGGACCCATCAATAAGATGAGTATATTTTTAGAGTAACTGGATTGTTTCGTGCCCAATAAAAAAAGTGTTATTGATCTCTGCTTAGGGCATTAAACACTGTTTAAGTGTCCCGTTCTTATGAACCTAAGCCAAGGGCACGAAACGAGGGAAAATGCTGTTATTAGCAGTTAACATTCATCAGCATATAGGCAATACGAGTCTTTTCATGAAACCACAAGGACAAAATAAACTTCCCATGTCACACTTTACCTCTCCGCAGATTCTCTCACTGGCAGACTATCAAGCCAGCTGATCTAATCTGCTTCACATCCTTGCATAAAACATTCACTAAACTTCTAACATAATAATAGTTGTTAATGCTAGTATTCTAAGTCTTCTGATTGGCCTGGGCAGTTTTCAGATACCAAACATGGTGCTGATATTATTTCAATATTTCAGACTAGCTGTTCTCGGTCTTTCATTTTGGAGGAGCCTTTAATAATCATATCAAATATTTCTGTTGTGATTTAAATTCAGTGTAAGATTAACCGGTAGTCTGCATGGCCCCCTATAGAACTATTGGTGAGAAAAAGAACCCATAGCAGTTGTAAATGTACTCCAGCTCAGACCTGGTGTGAGAAAATGGAGTTCTATTGCAGTACCCCCTCCTCCCACGCACACACCCACACACATGTTTTGCCTGGCTTTTGATGCAACTCTGACTGTAGAGTACTGGGTCCCTGCTGTCCAGGTTCCCAGTACCAGTGTTCTTTGCCTAAAACTGTTCCACAATTGGCCCTTAAAGTCCCTAGCAAATGGTACCTAGGGCGCATTGGGACTGAAGAGGGTCTCTTAGGGACCCCTCACCTAGGCCATGCAGACTTCCACTGCAGCATGCCTGGCCTGGTGCAGACAAAACAACAAAGTCGACATGGCACACTGCCTGTGTGCCAAGCCAACTGGCACTGCCCAAGGCATAGGAATGGCACCCCTCTAGCAGGCCCTTCAGCCCTAAGGCAGGGTGCACTATACCACAGGTGTGGGCATATCTGCATGAGCAGAAATGCCCCTACAATATTTAAGTCCATTCTTAGATATTGTAAGTGCTAGGGAAGCCATAGAGAGTACATGGGCTGGAAACTCGACAACTCAAGTTTCCCAGCACCATGATGGCTTATCTGAGCCCAGGGGTGTTTGGTATCAAACCACTCAATAAGCCCACATTGATCCCAGTGTGGGATTTATTGAAACATGTACTCAGAGGGCACCTCAGAGGTGCCCCCTGAAAACCTACCAACCGTGGTGTGGCCACAGACTGGCTTTAGGCAGCCTGCTACCACCAGACATGTTTCTGGACCCCTGGCTCTAGAGCCTCTGCTCTCTTGGACCAAAAACAAAGCACATCCTGGGTGGAGGTGGCACCCCTCCTCCCCCAGGATGGGCACAGCACTCGAGAGAGAAGCTTCAAAGGCCTGCCGCCTTTGTAATGCATCCCCCAGCCTCTGCTGCTAGCAGCATATGGCAGCCCCTGGTTTGCACCCCCACTTTGGGCAGGAAAACCGTCTGTAAAACCTATGAAGAATAGGTGTGCCCACTTCTGCCTACTCCACCCCTAAGGTGAAGGAGGCGAGGTGAAGTACACCTTTCAGTCCCTGCCATTTTGAAGATGGGGTGACCCCTCCAACCAGGGCGAGGACTATGCCCCCTCCCACAAGAGTGGCATAATTGAGGGTGTAGTCACCCCAGGTAAGGTGCCTGACACTCCCTTATTACATCCCTAAATTTAGTATTTAGGTGGTTCCCCCAGACCCTGAAAGCAGATCCCTGCTGACCTAAGAAGAAGGACAAAAGACGTCGTGCAACGAAGCCTGAAGACAACTGCTGACTTGGCCCCAGCCCTACTGACAGGTCTCCAGCTTCAAAGACCCTGCAAAGAAGACCACGCCTGTCCTGCAGCCAGCAGCTTCCAGAACCAGAGGAAGACTGCCTGCCCTTCAACAAAGACCAGAGACTCCTGAGGACAGAGGATCTGTCTCCAAGAGATCTCCACAAAGGACTCTGGTGCCCTTCGGATCAGCGAGTCCTGCCCACTCTGCATCCGACGCCTCTGGCCCGTGTCCAGGAGGCCCACCAATCCAGAGCAGTTATCCAGCGATCCTGACCTCAAATCCAGCGTTGGCTGACCCCTCCTGGACCTGCACCCTGAATCCAGAGGCCTCCCCTGGCTGCGACCGGTTCCAGTAAAAATAATCTGATGTCTAAGGACACCCCTGCACCCAAAGCCTTGGTTAGCTGAACCGATGGCACCCCTATGGCCCTCTACATCTCAACTTACCTCTGCTGTCGCTGGTCTCCCTCCTGCAGCCTCCGGTGCGATGCCTGCAGCCTGTTTGTCCGAAGTAAGTTCTCCATTAAAAAGTATTGGGAGCCCAACGTTGTAATTGCACCCGGCCGCCCCTGTACCGCTTGTGGTGTATGTATGGTGCTGCTTTGTGGGGCCCCCCCTGTGCTTGCTCTAACCCCCAAAGCTTGGCCCCTGCAACCGATTTACCTACCTGCAAGCAGTGTGGCTTCAAGCACCCCCAGTCTCCATTAAAACACATTGGGCTGAACTCTTTTGACCTCTGCACTCTGCCGCCCTTCTGCCGCTGGTGGTGCAGTGTTAGTACTCGCCTGACCCTTCCACCTTGCCGACCTTTGGTCCCGAAGACTGGAATTGTAAGTTCTGTACCTACCTTTATAACTGCATTATTGTTTTCCTCCATAGGATAACATTGAACTGTTAAAAAAAAAAACGTACTTGCCTTTTTGCAAATATTTTGGTCTGAAAATAAAATTCACACAAAGCTTATTTTTCTAAAATTGGTGTGGATCACCTTTTTGAGTTGTGTGTCCCTTATTAGTCAATGTTGTGCAATAAATATCTTACACTCCTCTGTGTTAGGCCTAAGGCTGCCCGCCCACACTACCACTAATAGAGCATTTTGGGTACACTTTGAGCCATGTACACTTTTGGGGAATCTCTGGACTCTGTGCACATTATAAACACTTAGTGGTGTACCATATACAGCGCCATCTTCCTACACCTGGTCCAGTACCACACACAGCCATCCACTGGTACTCCATCACCCTCCCATTGAAAATAATGGCCATAGGGACTAAATAAGCTCTTAATAAGAACTAATGTTCAAATAAATGACCTCCTTAGATTTTTTAAGTTTCATCGTATGTTCCTACGCTTAGTCTAATCCCTACCAAATTTGCATATATGCTTCCAGCAATTATTATTTGGCTGTGTTTAGTTGGTATAATATAATTTAGTTAAATACACTAAGCCATTCTGCTTTCCCCACATACCTTATAAAGCTGTTGGGTCTACAGATAGATATCGGCTCTTTGGCATGTCCCCTCTGCAACTAATACCGGTGCGTGAGCCCCCTTCACCTACAATGATTCTCAATGGAGAGTGGAGGGTGTACTCCTGTGCAGCTCTTACATTGCTTCCTCTGAGCACTACAGACATCCATTTTGAAGAAGTGTATGAAGGCAATCAGATGTCACTATTACTGCTTCCTTCTAAGTTAGATCTTACACAGCATGATGGTTGTAATCACTACATATAGCTCTGCAGCTTTCAGAGAGCGGAAAGTTATTTGATAGAGAATTCTAGTCACAGATCACTTTAGAATATTCCCTAGGCGTCAGACTGGACCTGAAAACTTTTGCTGAGCAGTTCCCCTGCATGCCGGTAGGTGGCGTCATTCTGCACTGCATGGCGACGTCTGCGTCGTCCGTGCTGCGAGTGATGTGCACGGTGCCCATATCGGCACCTCCTCAGTGCGCTTACGTCAGTACTTTTCTTTCTGCACTAGTCAGCGCCAATCCGGAGAAGGGCTACCCCCAGTCACTTTTTAACTGACCTTTTTTTCGACCTTTTGTCGCAGATGCATTGGACAATTGCTCGCCGCAATGGCACCATCTGGTGCAGTCCTCTACACCAGAGTCAATCCTGATGCATTCCCTGCCACTCCGCTGGATAGGGAATCTAAAAGGCTGGACGTTCTCTTCTGCCAGCCTGGCACTGTGGTCAGTGAACCCTTCATGTTTCTTGGTCTGTACGATCTGGGACTCGGTTACGCAGGTGCTGCACATGGTTTCAGAGGAGGCCTGAGTAATACTCTCTCAAGCAGTTGCTGACTGGAGGGAGTCAGCTAAGTTCACCATAAGATGTGGGCTGGACACGACAGACTCGCTGGGCAGAGCGATTTCATCATCAGTGGCCCTTGCCTGGTTGAGAACCACTGGCTTTTTGGGGATGTCCAATCTTCGCTCATGGACATTCCTTTTGATGGCTTTAGTTTCTTCGGAGAGAAGGCGGACTCCGCGCTGGAGCACTTTAAGGACAGCAGGGCTGCAGCCAGGTCCTTGGGCCTCTCCATTGCCTCTTGCCAACCCCAGTCTGGCTTCCTTCCCTTTCAGGGCCTCGGATGGGGTTTTCAGCCTCATCGCTGCACACCTAGCCACCACAGCCAGCAAGTCGCACGATCTTTTCATGACGGACGCAGACCAACTGTAGTCAGGCCAGTACACCCAAACCAATCCCCAGCAGCTGCATACTCCAAATCCCTTCCGTTTGATCTCCGACCATCATGGGCATCCAGTGGGGGGCCATCACCTGCACCACTGGAGGTCAATCACATCCAAACATTGGGTTTTGTAGCTAGTCTACAGGGGCTCCACCATCCCCCCCCATCCATTCCACCTACATATGACAAGTCGAAGGAGGACCACCTCTCCTTGCTCTGTCAAGAACTGTTGGATCTCTTGGCCAACTGACCTATAGAGAAGGTGCCGGCATCAGAAGTAGGTCATGGTTGCTATTCCCACTACTTTCTGCTGCCCAAGAAGGACGGAGGCCTTTGTCCTATTCGTGACTTACGCCTTCTCAATCTTCCTGAAAAAAGAGAAATTTAATATGCTCGCACAAGTCCTGTCTGCCCCGGACCCAGGAGACTGGATGGTATCTGGACTTGCAAGACGCATATTTTTTCATCCCCGTTCTGTCTGCCCACAGGCGTTACTTGCGGTTCATGGTTGACTAAAAGCACTTTGTCATGCTCCCCTTTGGCCTTACCAGCACCCCTCGGGTATTTACGAAAGTGATGGCTGTGGTTGCAACTCCCCTCCGGAGGTTAGGGGTTCCAGTCTTCGCTTACCACGACGATTGACTATTGAAGGCGGGTTCGCCATAGGTAGTCGTCTCACACTCCCTGTAGGAAGCTGGCTCTTTATGTGATATACCAATAATTGGTTATATCGTGTAAGGAATCCAGAGATTCCCCCAGAAGTGTACAGGGCTTCAATGTAAACCCAAAGTGCTCTATTTGTGGTTGTGTGGGCAAGCAGCCTTAGGCCTAATACAGAGGAGGGTAAGAACTTTGTTATTCACACAGGGATTAATAAATGAAACGTGCCTTAAAAAGGAGAGCCAAGCCAATTTTAGAAAAATAAGCTTCTTTCTAGATTTATTTTAAGACCAAGATTCATTAAAAGGTGAGTATGTTTTTCAATAAAAAATATTTTCACTTTAAAAAGTGCAATTTTTCAATGTTAACCTATGGGAGGAGAACCAGAATGCAGTTTTGCAGGTCTGTTTATGACTTAGTCTTGGTTTGCAGGATAAATAATCAACACCAGGCAAGGTTCAGGTAAGTAACAACTCTGCACCTCCAGCGGCACAGAGGCGGCTGGGTGCAGAGTTCATATTCGGAACCGGGCGGCAATGTTATCCAATGGAGAAAGCGGGTAATCGAAGAGATGCTGCTTACAGTGGAGAAGTGTGGCTCAATGGTTAGAGCGGCAGACCCTGATGCAGAGATCTGGCCCGGGACCAGGGTTCAATTCCCGCCTCGGCGGGTCTTGGGCTCAATTTCCTCGGACCTGATAATTCTCGCCTCGGTGCCTATTCTAATCATGGGTCCCACTCTGCAACTCTGGGCAATAGCTTGCTTAATCTCCACAACGGCCCCAACAGCGCTGGGATGCCTGGCTTCACCCTGGGGGTGCCCAGGAGTGGACATTTCACAGGGAAAAGCCAGGAAGGGTTCCACAGCGGTATGCGTACAGCGCCTGGACACCCCTTTGGGGGTATGGGTGCGCTTTACAAGTACAAATTTCATAAGTAAAACGGTTTAGTAACCCAGTCTCCAGGGGTTAGGGGAAGCACGGGGGCCACAAGGCAGCACCTTCAGCGGCACAGTGGTTTCCTGGTGCAGAGTGCCAACACAGCGTTGGGTGCCCAATGCAAATCAATGGAGATCGGTTTTGGATAATGGCTGCAGGCTCTGACAAGGAGGCTGGACGACGAAATACCACAGCTGCCCAGGTAAGTACTGATACTTGGGGACATAGGGATACCATTGGTCGAGAGCCCCAAGGCCCAGTCCTTGCAGAGGTATCCTTAGACATTGGAAAAAGGCTTACCGGAGCAGGTCACGGTTAGGGGGAGTCGCCGTGCAGAGGCTGCAGGCATCGATGTGTGGTCCGACAGGGGTCAACCCACTGTGGACTCTTGCTTAGAATTGCTGGGAAACATTCGCAGGACCGGTGGACCACTTAGACTCGTGCCGTGGGCGTCCGGTCCAGCGGTGAGTCCAGTGGGTGGTTTTGCTGTTCCTCAGGGCAGAGCTCTTGCTCTTTAAAGAGGGTTTCTTCTGAACAGGTCCACTGTCCACTGGAGTTCCTGATCTTCATTGAAGGCAGACAGTCCTCCCAGGGTTTTGGAGGTCGTTGGGCCAGCAGGTCGAGCCGGCTTTTGTAGCAGGATCGAAAGGCAGCACACAGTCTGGCAGGGCTGGTACCGAGTGAGTCACTAGTCCTTTTTTCTTGCTGTTGCGGCTCTTCGGTGTCAAGGCTTCATAGGTCGCCATGAATCTAACTTCAGGGTCTGGGGTGCAACCTAAATACTAGATTTAGAGGCGTTACAGGGGAGTGACCGATGGGGACCAATGGGTTCCTTACCTTGGGTGTCTACACCCTCTATTATGCCACCCTCCTGTGGGAGGGGGGCATAGTCCTAGCCGTGATTGGATAAGTTTCACCATATTGAAGATGGCGGGCACTGAAAAATGTGCTTCACTTCGCCTCCAGCACCTGAGGGGTGGAGTTGGCAAAGGGGGCACAGCTCCTATTCAATTAGTTTTCCCTCCAGTTCTTCAGCCAAACGTGGGGGCTTGAACCAAGGGCTGCCATCTGCTGCTAGCAGCAGAGGCTGGGATCGCATTATAAAGGCGGCAAGGCCTTTGAAGCTTCCCTCTCGAGCACTGTGCCTGCCTGGTAGAGGTGTGACACCTCTACCCAGGATGGACTTAGTTTCTGGCCTCAGAGAGCAAGGGCTCTCTACCCAGGGTCCAGAAACCCCATGTTCCAGAGTGGACACACATACACTGTGGGATCTAAACCTGGTTCTCACTTATCTCATGTGTGCTCCCTTTGAGCTGCTTCATAATTGTCCCCTCCAGCTGCTTATCATCAAAACAGCCTTTCTAGTGGTGATAATATCTGCCAGGAGGATGAGTGAGTTGCAGGCTTTATCATCCAAGCCTCCCTATCTTATGGTATTCCCGGACAAGGTGGTGCTTCACACCTGGGCTTCTTTCCTGCCTAAGGTTGTGTCCCCATTCCATTTGGGACAATCTGTCATCCTGCCCACCTTTTATGCTCCTCCACATCCCTCTAAAGAGGAGGAGCAACTCCACCGCCTGGACCCGAAAAGAGTATTGCCGTTCCACCTTGATCGCACAAAAGAGTTCTGGGTGGACGACCAACTCTTCATGGGCTATGTAGGAGCTATAAAAGGTTGGCAGTTAGAAATGAACCATTTCGCGCTGGGTCATTCTCTGTATTAAGATCTGCTATGCCCTGGCTAAAAAGCAGCCTCCTGAGGGCTTACTGGCCCATTCCACTAGGGGAAAAGCTGCAACCACACTGTTGCCTCGTTGTGTTCCAGTCCTGCATATCTGCCAGGCAGCAATATGGGCGTCCCTGCTCATGCTTGCTAAGCTTTACTGCCAGGACAGTCCGGTCTGCATGGATGGGCATTTTGCCCATTCGGTCCTACAGGATTTGTTAGTTTAGTCAATTTGTCCACAGCCTGGATGCTATTGCTTGGGTATCTATTCAAAGGTAAGGAATCTGCAGCTAGAAGTCTATCAGATGAACAAGTTACTTACCTTCGGTAACGCATTATCTGGTAGAGACAATATCTAGCTGCAGATTCATAAAAGACCCACTCATGCCTCCCCGCTCTCCGGACATATATATAGTGCTAGGTTGCTTCCTTTTCAGGGCCCTATTTTGGACACACACTAGTCAGTTGACTTCACAGCTCTGCACTTCTGGCGTGGAAAGTCGTGAAAAGTACCTGACGTCCACGTGCCTGGGTGGCACCTATACAGGTGACCGCGATGTCACATCCAGCGCCAACTATGCCACGTGGAACCGAGCCACCCAGAGCCACCTGACGGCACACAGGTGTAGTGCTAACGCAAAAGTTTCCAAATCCAGTCTGACGCCTGGGAAATTCAAAGGTAAGGAATCTGTAGCTAGATATTGTCTCTACCAAATAATGCGTTACCGAAGGTAAATAACTTGTTTAACTGATAGCACAGACCACAGCTGTTTTCGGGCAGATCTGCCAGTTTCATATTTGATACAGTGGTCCATTAGACAATAAATTGTCCTCAAATTCGACCAAAGCTATTCCCAAACAGACTTGCAGTACAAAGCCAGTTGATGATGCATGTGGCCTCCATAGAGTGTCTCCATGAAAACGACCATCGACTCAGTTTCTTATTGAATTCAGACACAAGATCTTCTACGAGATGGTCGTCATTCTTACTGGTGGCCTTTTATTTTAGCACAATTGCATATTGAAATGTGCATGGGCTTTCATTTACAAGCAAACTGTGCAGTCTTAGTATGGCAACTTGTATGCTGTTGTCTCCGTACCATCGCGCCCAGTTACTCTGGGCTCTCGGCCAATGATTTCTGCTAAATTCCTATAACTCTCCAATTGTATCTGTGGTCTCTCCTTCTCCCCTGTGGAGGAGTGGGGCTTATGCGGTCCGCAAGATCCCACCATTATTCCCGCCATTTGGCAGCCATGGTCGGTTTCTTACTAGTGTTAGTAGGTGAGGTTGAGCTCCAAAATTCAAAGTTCCTTTGGGCCCTTAATGATGAATCCCATGCTGAACCCTTATCCACCATCAGTTCCTCTCTTCCTGGGATGAGCTGAAAAGGGTCCCCAGAGAGGAGCTCAGCCAACAGTTCTGGGAGTGTGCACCACTCTCACGCCGTGCTAGCTGTACCCCAGTCTTTCAGATTTTTAAAAAATAGTTCTCCTGTGCAAAAAATAAGCTCCTGCCTCTGTGTGTACCAGGGCGACTCATCAGTGTGGTGGAAACTGGCCTGGAAGTATTTACTCAATAGATTATAACCCCCCAACTAAAGGAAATTGTTGAAAGGAAATGCTCTTTTAGAAAGTTTGAAAAGTTTGGCCAGAAAATATATCAAACCAAACACAAAGGATTTCTCGTCGCAGGAGGTCGTGTAAAACCTTCAGTGTGTGGAAAATAACCTTTTTTGAGTCAGAGGTGGGCAAAGAAATGTAAACGCTTAGGGTGGTTTTCATTCATTGGGCATCCATCCTTTACAGTAGAAACACCACTGTAGCATGCATGCACCACAAGACTGATTTAGTCCAAGGTATTCAAATGATTACACTTAATCTGCCATTGTTCTTGTCTCAG
Source organism: Calotriton arnoldi (assembly GCA_963921515.1). Taxonomy (NCBI): domain Eukaryota; kingdom Metazoa; phylum Chordata; class Amphibia; order Caudata; family Salamandridae; genus Calotriton; species Calotriton arnoldi. Next base: position 3,235,866 of record CAWUFW010000442.1, on the reverse strand, counting down.
TGCGCTGCAGGTTGCTTTGCTGATGGACTGGTCTTGTGTGTTAGGGGTGGCACCATAGAGCCTTTCTTTTCTGTTTCAGAGTAGATTCATTTGCAGATAACTCAAGCTTGTGCACGACACTTATTTTGGTATCATGCGGGGAATCAAGCCTGAAGATGGTCAAAGCTGTGGGCAGTGATTTCTAAAGCAGTTGCTGTTGTGCTTGCCCTCAGCTGAGCGTTACCAAGCTAGCATGCAGTGCTTGGTGTCTGCTTGAGAGGGCTCCTGCTCATTTCGGAGGCGTGCTCAGGTCTTGTTCCACAGTTCAATTAACACATCAGTTTCCTTGAGATGGCCTGCAGGTGTTGCTACACTCTTAAAATACTGGTAAAGCATCTGGTAGTGTCAGGTTTCCTTGTTTTAGCAGACTGGGACCTGATGGTATTGGGTCTTGGCCTGATATTTTTCAGTACAATTCTAAAGCTTGGAAAAGTCCACAGATACAGAGAGGAGCAGAAATGAAACGTTTCCTAGCTAACGTAAAGGAAAGTTTCTATTCTATTAAGGACACGGAGGTGAGGATTAGGCGGTAACTCTCTTTACTTTAACGTATTTTGTCTCCAGCAGCCATATTTTTCCAAGATAAAATGTCAACAAAACTACAACTCCCATGAACACTAGGGAGAAGTTCCAGAACAGTCCATCCAATCACAATGCAGAGTATGGTACAATAGACCCTGTAGCCTCTCTGTTCCTCTTTCTTCCTGCGTAGGCGGCATCTTGTCACTCAAATCATTCTTGCTTGGTCTCCGAACCTAAATGTATCAAAATATAAAATGTCTATCATCCGGTATTTGCACATTTGAAGCATAGCTATACAAAAGAACAACAACAAGAAATTCAAACTTCATCAAATAATACATGAGACAACCTCTAGACAACAACATATTTGTGGTCATAAACCAATGTACAATGGCCATCCATTAAGAGAGGGAAAACGGTAATGCAGAGTACCTGTAGCAGTCTGGGTGGGCTAATCCTCGCCTTCGTGTCCTTAAAAGAATTGAAACTTTCCTTTACGTTAGCTAGGAAATTTTTCATTCTATGGCAGGACCCGGAGGCGAGGATTAGGCTGGTTTAAAGCTTATTCACCACTACACTTGCCAGGGAAGGAACCGGTTTAAAATAAAAGGTCTTAAAGGTGGAATCCGAGGACCAGTCAGCAGCTTTAAGGATGTCTCCAAGACGGGCTCTCAACCCAAACGCCTTAGATGCCATTGCACCTCGCTGAATGGGCTCCAAACAGTGAGGTGTCAATACCTGCCTCCTGCATGACCCATCTGACCCACCTGGCAATCGTAGGGGATGAAACCGCTCTATGGGGTTTTGTGAGAGCAGTCAACAACTGTCTTTCATCATGGGGACGAATTTTGTCTGTAACCACTTCATACCACACACAACTTAGGAACCTGTAGAAAGGCCGGATAGGAAACCAACTTAGAATTACTTTTCATTCGGCGAGTAATGTGAAAAGTTATCCCGTCCGGGGTGAAGACTTTAACTGTAATATCCAGGGCTCTCACATCTGAAACTCGCCGGCACGAGATCAAACATAGTAACATGGCTACCTTCGCCGATAGTTGCTTCCTCGACATTTACTTATTCGAGGGCCAGGACTTAAATAGAGAAAGGACCTTGTTAACGTCCCAAAAGGCCAAATACCTAGGCTCAGGAGGAACGGAAAGTCTTATACCTTTCAAAAGTTTACAGACCAGCGGATGTTCTCCCACTGGATGACCGTCCACTAGAAGGTGACCTGCGGAAATTGCCGATCTAAAGGTATTCCCCGTCCGATAAGCCAAACCCTGGGAAACCAGACTCGCTAAGAAATTCAAGACTTGGTTAAGTTCTGCCCCCATGGGATCCACTTGTTGCTGAATACACCAACTCGCCCACCGATTCCAGGCAGATCGATATCGTTTATTCGTACCATCTGCCAATGCTCTGGCAAGTAGGGAGGCAGCTTCTCGTGAAAGGCCCGGGATTTCCCATCATTGCCTGTAACCCTCCAGGCCATTAGACGGAGGGACCCCGCTAGGACCAGCGGTGAGGATTGTCCTGGGGATCCCGGATGAGATCGGGAGTCGGGGGGGGTAGTAGAATTGGAAAATCCCAAGAAAGTTCCATCATCATTGGAAACCAAGCTTGTGATCTCCATATTGGGGTAACCACTACCAGGTCCGCCTGCTGCCTCCGTACCTGAGCCGTCAATCGCATTATCATCACGAACGGTGGAAAGGCATAGGTCTGTTCCTTGCTCCAATCTTGGAGAAAGGCGTCCGTGGCCACTGCGTGAGGATCCGGCCTCCAACTGCAGTACCGGTCGAGTTGTGCATCCAGACGCGACGCAAAGAGGTCCATAGAAAAAGGACCCAACGGGCTTGGATTTGCCGAAACCAGCGCAGGTCCAGTTTCCAGAGGCTGGTGTCCCTCCAGTGGCGAGAGTGCCAGTCTGCCACCTGATTGGAATGCCCTGGGAGATGCTCTGCTGACAAGGAAATCTGGTTGGTCAGACAATACTCCCACAGCGTTCGAGCTAAATCTGACAGAGTTTTGGACCGTGTCCCTCCCAAGTGATTGATGTAGCGAACCGCTGCTACATTGTCCATCTTTAGCAGGACGGAACACTTCACCTTCTCTTTCGTCCAACACCGGAGGGTGAAGGAACCCGCCATGAGTTCTAAGCAATTGATGTGCAGCGATTGCTCTGAACGACCATTTTCCGCCGGTGGAGAACTCCCCACAACGAGCGCCCCATCCTGAACCGCTGGCATCTGATTCGATGATCGGGTCGTGAGCCGAAGATTGCCCGGCCGTTCCAGGCTTCCGTATGGGTCAACCACCAGTACATCTCTTCTTTCGTTTCGGTTGAGAGTGGAACTAACTGGGAATACGAAAGGCCCTTTCGGAGATGTTCTATTTTGAGTCGTTGCATCACCCGGTAGTGGAGAGGACCCGGGAAGATGGCTTGGGTAGAGGACGAAAGGAGACCCACGATCCTTGCCAAGTGTCGTAGAGAGATCTGAGTCTTGCAGATAGTCCTCCTGAGTTCGTGCCTGATCTTTGTCAGCTTCCGCTTTGGAAGGCTCGGGGTCGCTTCGGTCAAGTTCACCAGGAACCCTAGAAATTCCATCGATTGGGATGGGACCAAAGCCGACTTCTCCGAATTGATCACAAAACCGAGAGATCCCAGAAGATCTATTGCCATTTGTAAATGAAGGGAGAGGTGGTGGGAACATTGATCCATGATCAAAATGTCGTTGATATATACGATTAGTCTCACTCCGTGAGCCCGCAAACGCTCTACGACCGGCCTCATGAGCTTGGTGAAACACCAAGGGGCTGAAGATAGCCCGAAAGGAAGTGATGTAAACTCAAAGGCCTGGGATTCCCAGAGGAACTGTAGGAAGCGCCTGTGAGTGGGAAATATAGGGACCACTAAGTAGGCGTCCTTCAAATCCAGTCGAACCATCCAATCTGAACTCTGGAGAAGGTCTCTCAACAGATGGATGCCCTCCATCTTGAAATGACGATATAGGAGCCAGGAATTGAATTCCCTGAGATTTATCACCGGGCGCTGACCGCCGTCCCTTTTCTCGTTGTTCTTAAGATTGCCCCTTTCCTGAGAAGACTATTTATCTCTTGGGCCACTAGCTTTCGTTGTTCCAATGAAAAGGTCATAGGTCTTGGACGATGGGTTTGGCATGGTCTGCCATAAAACTCTATGTGGAAACCCTCAATTGTCTGAAGGACCCAAGCGTCGAAGGAGAGTTTTTCCCAGTTAGCTCGAAAAAGGGCTAGACGACCCCCAATCTGAATGTCCCCCGGGCTTTGACACTTCACCTTGAGCATTGTTAAAGTTGCCGCCTCTGGCTCCTCCTCTACCCCCGCGACGTCGCGGGTTGGGTTTGGTCTGGTAGAAGTTTCAGAATTTGTTAGGGTCTTGCCACTGGCCGCGACGGGAATCACCACCTCTGGAGGCTTGCTGGAAGTTTCGGCCGGTCGAGCGCCCCCCTACTTCGACCTGCTGCGGCAAAAACGCAGGGGGTAAATATCCTCTTGATAGAGGATTGCGTTTTATCTAAAGAAGCAAAGGTGTTGACAAATTTGCTCAACTCGCGGATGAAGGGATCGCCAAAAAGGTTGCCTTGGGCTATGGCCCCCACCTTGGACGTGGCGAGTTCCCCTAACTTAGGGTCAATTTTAATCAATAGAGACCTGCGCCGTTCCGTAGATAATCCGCAGTTGGCATTCCCTAAGAAAATGATGGCTCTCTGAGCCCAGCCTGATAGGGCGTCCGGAGAAACCAGGGACCCGGAGGCTTTTGCATCCTCCGCCATATCCATTATTTTAGCCAGAGGTCCGGCCACGTTCAGGAGTTTGTCTTGGCACGAGCGCCAAGACCTGTCGGTGCCTTTCTTAGGATCCCGTGCAAACTTGGCGAGGAAGGTGGCCATCTTAGGATCTATTTCCGGGTGTGGCGGCCGCCTTCCCCTCCAAGGATGGTCTGGGGCACTCCGCCTTAAGGCACCCTCTTACTTCTTTATCGAGGGGTTTCCTCAATCGGTCCGCCATGTAGGCAGCCACCTTTGGGGCTGGGCACCAATCTGCTGAGCGCGGGTGCAACAGATCGTCGGAGTCCAATAGGTCCGATGCCTGGTTGTGCACCTGGTCAGAGGGGGTCACTGCGTCAGGCAGGGTACTAGTCGAGGGGCGCCATGGTCTAGAGCCATCTCCGTCCCCTTCTGAGTTGTTGGGAGAATAGACTCCCTCCCCCGGATCAGCTGGGGGGGGGGGGTAGAAGGGAGTAACCCTGAAGGCCCAGGGACCTGAGTGTCCAGTTGGGGTTGGGCATTGAGGAACGCCTTTATAAGGCGCGCAAACGCATCTAGATCAACCCCCGCGTCCTCTGAGCGCTTGGGCTTTTCCATGTTTTGAGGAGGGGTGAGGGACGGGGTAGCCAACTGGCCTGGAGGTAAGGGGTCTTGCGGACCCATTGTAGCTTCCCTTCCCTGAAGGGGTTTATTGCACTGCGCTTGGAGCGCCAACATTTTCCTCTCCAGGGGGGCTACCACTTGTGACATAGCCCTCAAGATAGAGGCATCCATTACCTCGCAAAAGTGGTCATCTTCCTCTTCTTCCATGTAATCCATTCCTCAAACTCCATGGCAAAGCCCAGGCTGTATAAGAGTGAAATATTATAGGGTAAGGGGTTGGGCAAAGTCCTCAATTAGTGTCTGCTGATAAGGAAAGCAGTTGGGACCGCACCCCTGTGGTATATGAGGTTATTTACACACGCCTGGGAGGTCCCAAACTCACTAGTCTTACCCCGCGGGGTGTAACTCCTTCAGGCGGTAGCTCGCGAGAGAACAATGAAACACCTTCCGCCAAGAGCAAAGCTCTAATATACCTTCGCTCCGTGTAACACGCGAGCGGTAATAAGAAAAACAACCTCCCCGTGTATGCCGCAGCCGGAACACTTCACTGAAACCTGACAGTAAAATTGACGTGTTCCGGCTGCCGGGGGGTGAAAGACGCGTTTTGGTTTTGTGTGCAAATGTTTTATGGATCCAAAATAAGCTGTATTTATAGACTCAGTCATTTGGCGGTGAGGTTTTAGAACTCCCTCATATGGCTGACATCCTCCATGTCCTGCGTCGTGAGCTTGTATGTGGTCTTAGGTGGTTACAAGCCTACAGATGGCTCTAAGCCTCTAGATGAGAGAATCGGGCTATAAATGGCACAGAGCTTCAGGGAGCTAGGTTTTCAGCCCAACAGACTTAGAGGGCTAAGGGAACAGAGAATCGTGTGTCGGGATTTGGCGCATGCCCTGTGGTATTAAGGTTTGAATTGGGGCCAGTGGTAGAAAATCTTAGTCGTGGGGTTACTGGCAGAGAGATGCTGCAGAACATGTACAGGAAGATTAACTGTCCATTATATGGTGCAGGTCCCTCAGGAAGGAGCTTCACAGACCGGCACATGGTGCAGGCCTACAGGCTAAAGCGTTCCCCATCTGGAACATGGCACCCTCGAGGTGGCTGAAGGTCTATGGTGACGAGGTCTAAAGGTCAGATGGATGACTGATGTAGCAGGGCTGCAGACAAGACAACGAATAAGAAGCTATATGGTGTAGAACCCCGGGAGGAGAAGTCTACATGCTGGAGGATGTTGCTGGGCTTTGTCCTGGAGAGTTATCTACATGGTTCATGGCATCATACAAGAAGATGAATGGGCTGGGCGTGGCTTGAGGTCTCTGATTGGATGTTCATCACCCAGTAGTCAACAGTGTTCACAGCATAACAGATCGCTCTGCACACTTTGTATAGGTTCTTGAAGGGCATATAGGTGAAGCCTTCAGAAGAGGTTCCAGGGGTTACTAAAGAGTGGAAGGTTCACCACAGGCAATTTTTCAGAAAGTACATTTGGAAAAATGTTTTTTTGTTTTGTTTGTGTGATGCACTTCAGCTGCAATTTCTGTAACCCGTCCTCGGGCTACCATGGATGTGGTGTGCAGTTGCAGTCATTCTGTGCATGGGACTGGCATTGCAAATACGTGCAGGGATTCTTTTGCTGCCCATGTCATCGGTTTGGCCTGGCAAGGGGTGCAGATCTTCTGATTGCAGTGTTGTGAATCCAGCCAGATAGTATAGGCCCTTAGCAACTCTGGGTGTAGAGATGAGACATGGTGTTGCACAACAAATTTGTTTGGACAACGGGTTGAGTTTTGACAGGCTACAAGATAGAGGCCACACTCTGGAGTGTAACAGCTCTTTTAGTGGCGCTTGCACTCTTGATGTCTAGCGGAAAAGTATTATGACAGTGGTTAAAAAAAAAAAACATTTAAGTGTATTGCTTAAGATTGTGTTCTATTTTTGCAAGTTAAATGCACTAATCGTGTCTCAGCTGCGCCTCATCTGAAACCCTGGCATTAGAAAGAACAGCAAAAGAAGCAGCAATTAATTCAGGGATGCGAAAAAGATCCTAAGATAGAAAACCCCAGTGCTTTATTTCAGGCTTATGTTCCTTCGTGGAGCTTGAAACGGGTACCAGGACATTGTGGGTCCCTGAGATCTGCCGTAGTTCTGTTGTTGCTGTGAATGTCATGGACTCTCCAGGGGATGTCTGCTCATTAAGTAAAGTGGACTGCGGCGGGCTGCTTAGAGCACTTAGCTGCTTAGATGCGGCTCCCTTGTTCAGAGTGTCTTCATGAAAGAACAAAAAAAATCAATCCTAGGCGACAGACTGGAAGTGAAGCCATGTAGCACACTTTTTATTCATCTAAAAAAAGACCAAAAGGACCAAAAATAAAGCCAAATCGCCGGCTTGTGTCACAGGGCCCCTGGCCAGGAACAAAAACACAATTTGAGGATATTGATTATCACTTTCCAGGATCCATGGAAATGATTTATTGCACTTATCAGAATCCCAGCAACATTGGCTTCTTGTGATGTCTCAAAGTGAGCATGTGTACTTTTTTCTATAACGCATTTTCAAGTCTCTGTGTGTCTTTTAAAGAACCATAATATTTCACAAAGATGAAAAATGGATAAAGTGTGACCGTGATTTTCACAGAAGGGCAACATGTGACAATAAGAACACAACACAAATCCGGAACATTATGTTCGAGGCATATGAGCTGCAGATCACACACTATGCATAGATCACCATCTGGTGTTGGGCCCGGATGTTTGCACTTTGTTGTTGTATTGGAATAAGTCTTTGGAAGTCACGAGATAGGTGACTCCTCCTCTGGACAATAGTGCGCATGGGCATCGACTCCATCTTCAGATTGTTTTTTTCCGCCATCGGACTCGGATGTGTTTGTCGCGCTCCAGTTCGGTGTCGTTACCGTTCTAACTTTCGACACGCAATCCTTCACCCATTCTTCGGTATTGTTTTCGATCGCGTTTCCCTTTCGACGCGCATCTCTACAAACTTCAATTCTTCAATTCCGGTCGTCGACGCAGGCCTTCGGGCCTAGCTGCGCCATCAGGCCTTTTGGCTCATGGAAAGGACTCCTTTCAAAAAGTGTCCTCAATGTGGTCCTCAATGCCCAAGTTTCCCCACGCTGATCTTCACGAGGTGTGTAACCTCTACCTTTCGCCCGAGCACGAGGCCAAAGACTGTCCAGCTTGTGCCTCTTTCCGCTCCAAGAAAACAATACGGGATCGTCGGGCTCGAAGAAGCATGGCGCGATCATCAACATCGATACCGGACGATATCTTCCAAGAAGGCATCAATGTACCAGAGCAGGAGCAGATCGAAGAAGGCAACATTAGCGCCTCCGAAGCCGACGATTCCGACGTCGAAGACATCACTCCAGGGAAACGGGTCGTAAGTACTGACGTCGACCCCTCCCCCTCACCCATTCCTAAAAAGGCTTCGGTAACACCTTCACCTTCGGGCCTAGGTGCACACCGGGACAAAACTTCCCACGCCCCGCCTTCGGGCTCGGCAAAGAAGTCAACACATAAGCCTTCAGGCCGCTCGGGATCGAGCCAGCCTACCGTCGGTACCGAAACCCCATCCCCGGCACGGAGAACACAAGACAAACCCAGAGAGAAACCACTGTCTTCGCCCGCACCGAAACCTGGTTCCACATCGGCGCATTCGGCACCGAAATCCACTGGCACTGAACCTTCGGATCCGAAAAAACATCTGAACCAAACAAACAACCGGTTCCAAAGACCACTGGCACTGAACCTTCGGAGCCGAAAAAATCATCGGAACCGAACAGACAACCGGTTCCGAAGACCCCAACGGAACCCAGGAAAACTCCTGATTCGAAACCTAAGGAGCATAAAACAACTCCAAAACTGGTGCCACACAAACAGTCAGACCCAAAAAAATCTGCACCGAAACAACACACTCCAGAGGAAGAGCTTTTTCGACCTGATCCAACCCAAAAAACTCTCGAAATAGACCCAAAGACAGGTCAACTTATACTTAGTCCTTCCAGGAAAAGGAAAATGGACAAACCTGCACCAGCTCCACTCCCTTTAAAGAAGAGACATTGCCACTTCTCCTTTAAGAATTCCTTCTCCACCTCCTCCTCCACACCACATCTCTCCTATTCCATCTCCAGTACCCTCACAATCTCCTCCACCTCAGGATGATGAGGACCCCTCTGGGGACGAAGGGGATGATGAACCTTTAGGGGAACCTAGTCATCCTAATATCCCAAATGACCCATGGGACAATTATGGCACACCAGACGTTCCTGATACACCACAAGATGATATCTACCCATCTAGACCATCCCCTCCAGAGGACACTATAGGATTCACTCAGCTCATACACAGAGCTGCAGAATACCACGGTGTAAATTTGCACACAGACCCTATACAAGAAGATTTCCTTATGGACACTTTTGCACCGTCTCAAAGGTCCACTTCCATTCTCCCAATGTTAAAAGGGGTAATCAAACACGCTCCTGAAGTCTTTAAGGATCCTGTAAGGGCTAGAGTCTTTAACCCCAGAGTAGAAAAGAAATACAAGTCTGCCCCAGCTGACCCTGTTTACATTAAAGGGCAGCTTCCCTTGGTAGTCTCCAATGCCAGGAAAAGGGCTAACTCTCAAACCTCAGGCGATGCTCCACCTCCTGATAAGGCGTCAAAACTGTTGGACGCATCTGGTAAAAGAACAGCGTCCCAAGCAGCCAACATATGGAGAATTGCCAACACACAGGCTTTGCTGGCTAGGTACGATAGGGCACACTATGACGAACGAGAGACCCTACTACAACACCTTCCAGATCAATATAAAACAAGGGCCAATGATCTCATCCAGGAAGGCAAAATTATAACCAATACCTCCATTCGATGTGCTCTGGATGCTGCAGACACAGCCTCCCGAGCTATTAATACCAGTGTCCTTTTGCGCAGACATGCGTGGCTGCATATTTCAGGGTTCAAACCCGAGGTTCAAACTACCATACTAAACCAACCGTTTGACCAGGAACATTTATTTGGGCCTAGTGTAGATTCATCTTTGGAGAAGATGAAAAAAGATACTGATACTGCCAAATCAATGGGAGCTTTGCAATCGCAAACTCCCAGAAGTTCCTTTCGTCGCTCCTCTAATAGGGGCGCCTCTAGAGGTTTTACCACTGATAACTCCTCCACCTCCTATAAAAGTCCCACCCAGACCTCATCTACCAGAGGTTATTACAGAGGAGGCTACAGGGGCAATAACAACAAGGGTAGAGGCAAAACCATCAATACTCGCACTGCCTCCACCTCCAAACAGTGACTTCCCTCCACTCCCCCCGGACCATTACACTCCGGTCGGGGGAAGATTGCTACAGTTCCTACCTGTCTGGAACACCATTACCACGGACAGGTGGGTGAGACAAATTATCCAATCCTGTTATTGCCTAGAGCTCACTTCAACTCCCCCAAACATACCGCCCAAACAGCGTCCAATGTCAACAGAGCATTTAACGCTTCTCAAACAAGAGGTGCTTTCCTCCTACAAAAACATGCAATAGAACCAGTTCCCCTGCATCAGCAAAACACAGGGGTTTACTCCCCGTCTTTTCTCATTCCAAAGAAGGACGGAACCCTGAGGCCCATCCTGGACCTCAGACCATTAAACCTCTACATACAATCAGACCATTTTCATATGGTCACTCTTCAACAAGTCCTTCCTCTACTCAAACAAGGCGATTTCCTTGCCACCTTAGATCTCAAGGACGCCTACTTCCACATTCCCATTCACCCTGCTCACAGGAAATATCTTCGATTTTGTAGTGGACGGTCAACATTATCAGTTCAAGGTTCTCCCATTCGGAGTCACCACAGCACCCAGAGTCTTCACAAAATGTCTGGCAGTGGTAGCAGCCCACTTAAGAAGACAACAAATTCACGTCTTCCCATACTTGGACGACTGGCTCATAAAAGCCAAGTGTTACAGCAAACAAATGATGGATGGAATGCTGACAATGCAAACATTCTCCCCCAGTCAAAAGATCTGGGTTAAATCCATCGTTCTTTTGCCCACTACTCCACCCCAGTTTGGACCCAGCCATATGCAAATCAGTCTTGACCCTGTGCCCCATGGGAACAGTCCAGACCGAACTGCCAGACCAGGTCCTCCCTGGACCGGAAACAAGCATCCTGGGACCGGTTTCAGGGTATGTCGCACTTCTTCAGCCAGGCTAGCTTGAATCCAGTGGCACAGTGAGCAAGGGACCCACGTCTGGGCATACCCATCCCACTTAGGGCAAAAAGTGTTTTTGCATTTGTCACCCCGAGTGGGACGGGTATGCCCAGACGTGGGTCCCGTGCTCTCCATGCCACTGGAATCAAGCTATCCTGGCTGAAGAGGGGTGAAACCCCCGAAACCGGTCCTAGGATGCTTGTTTCCAGTACAGGGAGGACCTGGCTTGGCAGTTCGGGCTGGACTGTTCCCATGAGGCACAGGGTCAAGACTGATTTGCATATTTCTCGGTTCAAACTGGAATGGCATGGTGAGCAAAAAAACGATGGATTTAGGCCCAGATCTCTGTACTGGGGTGAATGTATGACATTGTTCTGCATTCTGTCCATCAACTGTTGTTTTTGTCATAAAAGCCAAGTCACATACCCAGTGTGTAAATCACACACACACCACAATCCAACTACTTCACAACTTAGGGTTTACAATAAACCTCACAAAGTCTCACCTCCAACCGTCCCACATCCAACAATATCTAGGTGCCACAATAGACACCTAAAAAGGCCTTGCATATCCCAATCCAGCCAGGATAGCAAGCATGCAAGCCCTTATAACAAAATTCCAGCCGCAACACTCACTTCCAGCTCGAGTGTCTATGCAACTAATAGGGATGATGGCCTCTTGCATATTCATAGTACCGCACGCAAGACTCCAGATGCGCCCCTTACAGGAATGCTTGGCACGTCAGTGGAACCAAGCTCTAGGTCAGCTAACAGATCTGGTGTTGGTGGACGGCCGCACACATCGCTCTCTGCAGTGGTGCAACACCCAAAACCTTTCCAAAGGGCGACCGTTCCTAGAGCCAGTTCCACAGATTGTGCTAACAGCAGACGCATCGCTCACCGGATGGGGAGCTCATCTACTACATCACACCATACAGGGCACATGGACACCTCAGCAAAAGCTACTCCACATCAATCTTTCTGGTATTAAAATCATTCCAGAAACAGATATCAGGCAAAGCTGGTTTAGTCCGCACGGACAATATCACAGCAATGTATTATTTACAAAAACAGGGGGGACGCACTCTCTGCAGCTCTCTCAACTAGCACAGAGCATATGGAGGTGGGCTATTCTTCAAAACATATTCCTTTTAGCCCAACATCTTCCAGGAATTCAGAATCAGATCGCAGATCTGTTAAGTCGTCAAACACAACAGATTCACGAGTGGGAACTTCACCCACAAGTTCTTCAACCGTTTTTCCAAATGTGGGGGCATCCAGAGATAGATCTCTTCGCCACACATTACAACACAAAATGCCCAAGCTTCGCCGCCAGATATCCACACCCATTGTCCAAAGGCAATGCGATATGGATGAATTGGTCAGGCAGATTTGCGTATGCTTTTCCGCCTCTCCCACTCATTCCAATAGTGGTGCGCAAGCTGCAACAACAGTCACTAACACTGATTCTAGTTGCTCCAACATGGGCCAGACAACCATGGTACACAACATTGCTGGAACAATCCGTAGTCCCGCACCAAAAACTACACCTCTCCCCACAACTCTTAACACAGAACCATGGAGAGATCAGACATCCAGATCCAGCACAGCTCAATCTAGCGATCTGGCTCCTGAAGTCCTAGAATTTGGTTACCTCAATCTTCCACCTGATTGTATGAACGTTATCAGAGAAGCTAGGCGCCCCACCACTAGAGCCTGCTATGCAGCCAAGTGGAAAAGATTTGTTATATACTGTACCAATAACACGATCAATCCTCTAGATGCGTCCCATTCAACACATCATATGTTACCTGCTGCATCTTCAAAGATGTAATCTAGCATACACATCAATTAGATTACATCTCGCTGCCATAGCAGCTTACCTACAAAATAGACAACATTTGTCATTGTTCAAGGTACCTGCCATTAAAGCATTTATGGAAGGCCTCAAAAGAATAATTCCTCCCAGGGTACCACCCTCTCCAGTGTGGAATCTAAACATCGTCCTCACTAGATTAATGGGTCCTCCATTCGAACCTCTACATAAATGTGAGCTGCAATTTCTTACATGGAAAGTTGCTTTCCTTGTGGCCATCACATCTCTCAGAAGAGTCAGTGAGTTACAGGCACTAACTATTCAAGAACCATTTTTACAACTCCATCATAACAAAGTGGTTCTCAGGACAAATTCCTTCCTAAAGTTATTTCTCCCTTCCATCTCAACCAATCTGTTGAGTTGCCAGTGTTCTTCTCGCAACCACAAACAGTAGCAGAAAGAGCTCTTCATACACTAGACGTAAAAGAGCACTCCTTTACTATATTGACAGAACAAAACCTTTTCGCAAAACAAAACAACTTTTTGTATCCTTCTCACCACCACATAAAGGCAATCCTATATCAAAGTCTGGGATTGCAAGGTGGATTGTCAAATATATAAAAATTTGCTATCACAATCCAAACGTACACTATCTATTCCCCCTAAAGCCCACTCTACCCGCAAAAAAGGGGCTTCCATGGCATTTTTAGGGAACATTCCGTTAGATATCTGCAAAGCAGCTACATGGTCTACACCGCACACATTCACAAAACACTATTGTGTAGATGTGCAGGCAAAACAACAAGCTAGTGTGGGCCAGACTGTACTCAAAACACTATTTCAGACTACTGCAACAGATACTGGTGGTCGCCGCTGAAGGAAAGTACTGCTATGCAATCTATGCATAGTGTGTGATCTGCAGCTCATATGCCTCGAATGGAAAATGCTACTTACCAGTATGCATCTGTTCTTGGCATGTAGAGCTACAGACTCACACACGCCCACCCACCTCCCCGGCTACCTTTATCTGTTCCAGTATTATCTTAATTAGATACAACATACATGGACATCTCTTTCTGTTTCTCACAAAACTCCATTTCCCTTCTTGGCGAAAAAACAATCTGAAGATGGAGTCGATGCCCATGCGCACTATTGTCCAGAGGAGGAGTCACCTATCTTGTGACTTCCAAAGACTTATTCCAATACAACAACAAAGTGCAAACATCCGGGCCCAACACCAGATGGCGATCTATGCATAGTGTGTGAATCTGCAGCTCTACATGCCAAGAACAGATGCATACTGGTAAGTAGCATTTTCCTTCATACCCCGTGAGCCAGAAATTATGATCTCGTACTTCTCAACCCCCCTTTGTCTGTTGGGGTAGCTCTTGGAGCTGTACCAACCAGTCGTCCCCCATTTCCAGTTCCATATAAAGAGTGTGATGCTTTAGTCCGTATCTCCTAAGAAAAAAGGTGGGAAAGGAAAATGGACTGTCAAGACATGGACTTAATCCTAACTGATGTCTGTCTGATTTGCATTGAATTATTTCACTCTTGCCTTTAAAATGTGTTCTTCTAAATTCGTTTTTTTTTAGTTTGGTTGGAATCCGAAGGTTTCAGAAGACTGAAATTAGTTTTTGTACCATACATCATAAATTAAGAGTGGGTTGACTAATGCCATGGTTTTATCTGCAAACAAGGACATGTCAACATTCCTAAAAGCAGATGCATTTTTGCAGCTTTTCCCTAATGTCATTTTGAAACCTCAAAGAAGTGTTAGCAATGTGTGGGGTCGTTGAAGTGGTGCTTCCATTTATTTTGAAGATCTTGTTTACCTGTGTTGCATCACTTTAGTTTCCTTCTATGTAGACGCCTTTTTTTAATGGTATTTATTGGTGTTTTTTCCTACCTTTAATTAGATAATCGAGTCTGCTCTGGCTGTTAGATCAACATGGAGAGTTTGTGTTTTAAGACGTATGTAATTTGTCTATTTAGCTATACACAAAATAAATGAAAATGGAGAACTTGTCTGTCGTAACCTTACCTGTAACAGGTATGAAGAGGAGCAAATTCTAAAAGACGCATCCGTTGTGCTTTCATTTTTTCAATATTGCTAGAATTTGTGAATAGAGGAACACTGCCTAAAGAATTTGTGCGAGTGTTCCATTGCAGAAAAATCGAGTGATTGTTCACAAAATAAGCAACTTTTTAAACATCTATTTGAACCCTAGTGGGAGAGTGAAGTAAAACTCTCAATTCCATCTGTGACGTTAAAGATTTACCGAGTAAGATGTTCTGTGAAAGGTATGGAGTAAAATAAACACCATTTGATCTATTGGTGACTTAATTGATTAATACGGAACTCATAAATTTAGCAATCTACCAGTTGTTCTTTCCATCACCTTACAAGGCGAGGATACTTATTCCTTTACAATGAAGGTTGACAGACTAAATCTGGAAGCCAAAAGAAATTAAAGTTGCATATAAATTATTGTAATGAAAAATGTCATGCAGTCCTGACCAGATTAGTTGACCAAGAAAGCCTCGGAAAAAGGACATAAAATATCCTAGAACTACAAATAAAATACACATGCACTTTGGTCAACTGTTTAAAAAGTAATTGATCAAGTTTAAGATTTGTAGGGAGGGCGCTAGAGAGCCCGGAGCAAGATGGCCGCACTTTAGTGCTGCTCTGCTGGTCGAGTCCACCATCCGCCAAATATCCTGCCTTTTCGGCGCCATCCAGGGCTGCACCAAGCGTGTCCCGACTCCCGTACTGCAGAGGAACACTTTGGGGCCGTTGTTTCTGCTGTTATGTGCCTCTAAACGCCTTTTCCAGCGGGACCTCGCTCGGTGCAAGATGGCGGCCTCGGAGGGAAATCGCCATTGAACTCTACTGGAGGGAAACCCTCTCTACCTGAGCTCACGGCGGCTGTCCGGGGTTGTGGACCTGCCCCGGCCGCCAATCTGTCATCGGCGCGCTGCGGTGGGACTGGGCTCTACGCTTGCTCGTCCCCGCATCTGGAAGGTCAGCCGCCATTACATGATCCGACGCATTGAGGTGAGACGACTGCACCGCGGCCCCTGCCCGTTCCGGCAGCGGCGGGGTCGGGGAGTGCTCTGAGAGCGGCGGAACTGCTTATAACGCGCCCGCATTTAGCCGCATTAGTGCACTTACTGCTGCCATCCTGGTTTGGTCTGCGATTCTCCCGCCTCCGTGTGCACCGCCTCAGCGGCCCGGCGCAACTTCTGGGTCAATTATATGACTTCTTTGGAGCCTCTCGTTGCCGGTGTTGTCCCCCTCCGACATCGCGACCTCTGCTTTGGCGGCCTTGGGCTCCTGTCTCTGTCGGCGCCGCCTGCTGTGCCTGCGGTGTGTCCCTGAACAGCGTCGCGTAGCACTGCACATCCTCCTCGCTGCCTGACAACGCGCCATTGCGCCCTCTGGTAGGCCGCAGTGCGGAGTGGACACACTGCTGGTGAGGACGGGGGGTGCTCTGTATGCGGAGGAGCTGCCTGTGTTCTACCCGCAGCTAACCGACGTACTGTATACGCTGGGGCACTTTGCATGGACTGCGGCCCTCCCGCCTTAGTGATTGCCACCTCTGTGGCCTGGCGCTGCTGCTGTGGAGTGCGCCGCTGGCTTGGAAGCTTCTATCGCCGGCGCTGCTCCCCTCTGACATCGCGCCTTCAGATCTGGCGGCCCCGTGGTTACTTCGTTGTCTGCCCCATCTGCTGTGCCTACATCGTGACTGCATAATATGGCGCTGCTCTGAATAACATTCATCATTGCCTGTGAACCGCGCCATTACGCCCTCGGGTAAGCTGCCGTGCAGGGCTAACGCGCTGTGCATCGCACTGCTCTATGTGGACTTCCTGTGGCTGCCGTGATGTGATATATCCCCCCCAGTGGAAAGCTAAGTGTTGAAGTGCAAGGCTTGTGTTTGCTCTAGATATACTGCTCTCTTCAACCTGCCTGGCTGAACTGAGGGGCACTTCCGAGCGTAATTGCTACACATCTGTCACTGGGCCTCCTCCACGGGATCCAGCATACTTAACAGTTTGTGGCTGGGACAACAGTGTGCGCTGGTGTGAGTCATAGCGTTGAGGAAGGGACAAACACATCACCATAGTCTATCTCTCGGGTGTACTCCGGGTGGTAGGATACGTTTAAACGCTGCAACCTCTGTGTGTCCCTGGTGTAGTAGCTCCTCGCCCCTGCACATATCATTAATTCTGCTGCGCACATCTGCTCAAGACCACGTCCAAACATGGGTAGAACGGACAAGCAGCAAAGCAAATTGCAATTCGAAGCCAAAAAGCCCACAAAATCCCAAACCCCAAACGCTTCGGATACTGAGCCTGATCTTGAAGCGGGAACGAGTACAAAGCTGGAGCGTCTGATGTTAAACATGCAGCAAAGTGTGCAAACTATCGACGCAAAGATCGATCATCTCAACTTGCGCATGGACAATATGGCGGCAAAGATAGACACGCATGGCACACAGATTGCAGAAGCTGAGCAGCGCATCTCAACCACGGAGGACCGTATGGAGGTTGTCCGCACATCCTGTGCCAGCATGGAGAAGCTATTGGAGGTGATACGGGCGAAGAACGAAGACATTGAGGCCCGTTCCCACAGGAACAATCTCCGAATTACCGCCATTTCAGAGTCCACCAATACTGGGCCCATGGAATCCTACGTCGAAATGTTGCTTACAACCCTACTAGGAGCGGAACACTTCTCTAAAGTCCTTATAGTGGAAAGGGCACACCGCTCCCTGGCGGCTCGCCCTGTACCAGGGGCGCCACCCCGTCCCATCATAGCCACACTTTTGAATTATCGGGATCGGGACACGGCGCTCCGTTTGGCTAGAGAAAAAGGCAGTCTGAACTATCAAGGAATGAAAGTGGAACTATTCCCCGATTTCACTGTAACTGTGCAACAGGCGTGCCGAGAATTTCAAGCGGTAAAAAAGAAGTTGCAATCCCTACACATCCAATATGCAATGCTATACCCAGCTCGCCTGAGAATTCAACATGCTGGGAAAGCGCGCATCTTCTTAACGCCCAAAGATGCACTGCAATACATCCGGCGGATCGAGCGGCAGGAGTCCATGCGGGATAAGGGTGCGGACTCCGACGGCTGATCACGTGAGACTCACTCTGTTTGTTGAACTCAGTTAGCGTGTCGCTCATTGATTCCAGTTCTATCTCACTTATTTTTTCTTGCTGTCTTCAGTACATTATGCAGTTCTTAGTCTATACCATGTCTTAATTGCACCTCCTAATATGTTGTGATTGTTGTATGCAAACTGCATGTTGCTCAAGCTATTAATACTTTATGATGCTTTTTATGTAATGTTGGGATATACGTGGTACTATGCACTGGGGCTCGCTCACTGTTATTGTGCCTATGGCTGGTTAGCCTTATTCTTAATGTCTCGACCCACCCTGTTTTAACGGGGGGCTAACGGCTACTAGCGACCCTCAGTATGGGAATTCCCCACAAAGTTCTTCCTTATGTTCTGGTGCCTCTGAGCGTCTTTGTTATTTTGATTTCTGTTTTTCCTTCTTTTTTATTTTCTGATTCAGGCATGCAAATGCTCAGTTGTCTTGTTATGGGGGTGGGAATTCACAGCATGTTTCCATTGCTGAAGTGGGTGGGGGGGGATGTTGGGGGGGATATATTTCATTGAAGCTGCATTGGTCACATCATATTGGCAGAGTTTGGCGTACACAACACTCCTTTATAGGCAGCAGCACAATCTTTATCATCAACATTATTGGATATGACGGAACCCAATTTTCGACGATTTCGTGGATAAGTTGGAACGTTAGAGGGCTTAACAACCCTAAAAAAGTGCGGCAGGTGCTCTCGTACCTGGATCGCCACCATATCCAGATAGCTCTCTTACAAGAGACTCAGCTTACCAAGCGGGCGGTTACGGCCATAGCCACCAGGTGGGCGGGAGTGCGGTTGGCTGCATCTTACTCTTCCTATGCGCGGGGAGTTACGATTCTCATTAAGAGAGGGGTCCCCTTTGTACCAATACACGTAGAAGAGGATGAGGGGGGTAGATATATAATAGTGCAGGGAACGCTATATGGTACGAAGATGGTTATTGTGAATTTATATGGGCCAAACGTTGACGACCCTGCATTTTGATACACTATGGGGTAAGCTCTACAAACTGCCTCCCTCAACTCTTATCTGTGGGGGTGATTTTAATGTTGTTTTAGACTCTGCAATGGATAGATTGTCTACAGCCGACCCCTCTCCTAAGAAAGCTGCCGCATCCATACACGATGGACTGTTGAATCTGGGGCTTACGGATATTTGGAGGCTGCGACACCCAAGCTCCCGAGAGGGTACATGTCACTCATATGCGCGTCAAGCGTGGTCCCGCATAGACTACTGGCTAGTCACGCAGGACGTCAATACATGGACAGTACAGATTAGGCATCTACCTCGGACGCTATCAGATCACTCCCCGGTATTTCTCAGCATGATATTGCCATCTTACATCCCCTCCCAATTTCAATGGCGACTACAGTCGTCCTCCCTACTAGACCAGGTCTTTTGCGAAAGACTTCGTGAAGCTATTTCGGACTATTTTTCACATAACACTGGGTCTGTTCAGACTGTGGAGACGCTTTGGGAGGCTTTTAAAGTGACCATTCGGGGGGCCTGTATAGGTCTTCAGGCGGGGGTTCTGAAATCGTTACGCGGCACTATGGCTGCACTAGAACGAGAGTTGTGTGTCCTAGAGCGCAGGTATGGTGACACGGCGGATCCCGCTACACTGGCACTCATTAAAACTAAAGTCACAGAATATAATAATGTGGCCGATCAGGAAATACGACACATGTCACGGCGGAGCAAAGCTCGGTACTATGGTGAAGGTGGCCGGCCGGGTAGAGCACTGGCCAGCCGCATAATGGAATCCCAAGACAAGGCCTGTCTAGTTAAAGCAATCATTGCAGATGATACCACGCATTATGACACACCAAATATACTCAAAACCTTAGCAATTTACTACGCTGCGATGTATGCTCATCGACAAGCTGCAGATGCGGCAGAACTAACACAATATCTTGACGATATAGCGCTGGTATGGCTCTCACGCGGACAACAAGTTTACTTGATGCACCCTATTACTCTAGATGAAATACGGGAGGCCATCACCGCGCTGCCGATGGGTTGCCAGCAGAGTTTTATAAGGAATATATAGATATACTGGCCCCGTGCCTCCTCCAGTTATATGAAGAAGCATACGAGACTCAGTGTCTGCCACCGACCTTGCGTGAGGCGCTTGTGGTCACGCTGTTAAAACCTGAGAAACCTCCGGACAGGTGTGATTCTTACCGACTCCTGTCATTAATAAATACAGATGTTAAAATTCTAGCGAAGGTCTTAGCTACTAGGTTGAAGCTACTCCTTCCAGTTATGGTACTTCCCGATCAATCTGGGTTTATCCCAACTCGCTCTACGTCTCATAATTTACGGACACTCTTCGCTGTAATGCATGTACTTGAGCCCACCCTGCCGGCAGTTGCAAGGCTCCTCGACGCTGCAAAAGCCTTTGATTCTATCTCCTGGACATATATGTTTGCGATTCTGCACCGTATGGGTGTGCCCTTTATTTTTACCAACTGGATTAAATTGCTTTACACAAATCCCATAGCGCGTGTAAGAGTTAATGGTCAGCTGTCGGAGGTATTTTGTATACAGCGCGGCACACGACAAGGGTGTCCGCCATCGCCCTTGCTCTTTACACTCATACTTGAACCACTAGCTTGTATTCTAAGGCAGCGCTATGCTCCGGCTGCTTTACGATTTTTCCAGCGCCCTCTGGCAGTCTCTATGTATGCCGACGACATAGTGTTGTATGTTCGTGACCCCACTACACACCTGGCGCAACTCATTAGGAAATATATCCGGTTTGAATGGTTCTCAAGACTGGGAATCAATTGGTCTAAGTCGGTCATATTGCCTCTCACGGACAGCACACAACAAATCGACCTGGATTATCCCTTAGCGTGGTGCACTGACACTGTGAAATACTTGGGAATATGGCTTCATAGAGATCCGCAGGTTATCATACAATCCAATTATGGCACAGCTATCACGCGCCTCGAGGGGCAAGTAAGTCGCTGGATTAAGTTGCCCTTGTCCTTCGCAGATCGCATAGCGCTAATGAAGATGGTAATTCTTCTGCGCTTTCTGTATTTATTTTTGAATATCCCTGTACGTTTAACACGACATTTTTTCAATACGCTCCACTCCCTCTTAATTACGTTGGCCTGGGGAGGTAAGAAACCTCGACTTAAATGGGAAACACTTACGCTTCCTTACGATCAAGGGGGGTTCACAGCGCCAGATTTTCATCTTTACTACCTCTGCGCGCAGGCGCATTACGCCTACTACTGGCAGCAGGACCCAGCTTACATTCCCCATGTAGCGGTAGAGGCAGGCGCTGTACACCCGATACCGCTTAAAGCCATGATAGTCAATAAACACACAGTATTTGAGACAGGGGAGTTCGACACTGTGCAAACTACGGCGAAAGCCTGGCAAGAGCTAGGAAAACGGGCACAGAAACTACCGCTATATGCGCCCAACATGCCGCTACTACACCATACAGCACTCTGTTACGGGAGAAACCGGAACACTAAAGACCCTTAAAGACATGGCTATGACGACAATGGAGGATGTGTTTCCTGGAGGTCAATTTATATCATCAGCGACTATGGTCGCTGGAGGCGCTGCCACTGCCATGTAGCTGTTTGTCTACACTAGGCTGTGTTCCGCTATGCGTGCGCTCTACCCGCAATTTCATACAGAACCGCCAGCACTTGAGGCGCTGCAACTTATATATACTGCCACGTCACGAGCCAGGCTGGTCACGAGACTGTATCATGCATCACAGAGGGATGAGGCCGCAGTAGGCAAGGCTGCACTAACTAAGTGGAATGCCATTCTACCAAACCGACTCTCAGAAGACGAGTGGTTTGGATGTTGCCGCCTGACTGGACAGTTGACAGCGAATGGTAACCTAAGATTGGTGCACTTTAAATATTTACATCAATTATATTACACTCCGGCTCAGCTATATAAATATGGCTTGCGAGACGCTGCCAATTGTAAGCGCTGTGGGGCCTCTGATGCCGATTTTTATCATTTAGCTTGGGTATGCCCAAAGGTGCATTCATATTGGAGGTCCGTCACACATATTCTACACTTGATGGTAGAGGTGCCCATAGCCTGTACTCCCCAACTATGCCTACTGGGCGCGGTCACTAATATTAAGGCACTCATAGGAAGTTTGTGGCTATAGCATTGTTGATGGCTAAACGCAGAGTCTCTATGGGTTGGGGGGGCAAACTTGCGCCTACAACTAAACTATGGTTGCAGGACCTGACTTACTGTCGGGATCAGTTCACATGTTATGCGGAGGAATTGCCTACATCATCGAAACCTCGTGATATTTGGGGTCCACTTACTGCTTATTTGATGACTGTAACTACTGTCTGATGTTCCATATTCCCACGATAATGCTTTGCCCTGTACTGTCATGCAATGCAGTTTAAATTACTGTCACGTTTACGTATGCCTGTAAAGCCGAGTTATGTACTATTAAGTCATGCCAAATGATTTGTACATCCTGTATATGCCTCACCGATGCTATGATTTGCATAAAATGTACTTTGTTGTTCACTTTTGAAAATGCACAGATAAAATTTAAAAAAAAAAAAACCTTGAAGACTGCTGTAAATCACAAAAAAAAAGTTTAAGATTTGTCATTAGCATTCAGATTCGATGGTATTGAAGCAGATTTCCTGCACTTAGTGATTGATGAGTAAACTGCACTCTGGACAGTCACTGAATAAAGTTTGATAATTATCAACTTAAATATTGGAAAACAAATGAGCAGTAATTAAAACATTTCCTCTGTTCTTTCTTTACTAGTGAAATGTTGGTAAGTGCTTTGTGTGGGAGCTGGATGTTAACCATGGTTCAGGATAGCCTTCTTCAGGGTTCCCAGAATGATTAATTGACTGCAATACTGCATCAATAATCCTCACAATTGTTACGCTGAACTTAAAAAAATTAAGTGCACTGAAATGGGTATAATACACAACTGTCCATGCTAGCGGCTGTGGGTGTAAACATTCCTTTGTTTGTTTAAACCTTTACAAGATAGTTGCAAATATAGAGCTCAAAGACTCTGCTTGGGGCAAATTTATATACATTTGTTTCCAAGTGAGTCACAAACACATAAGTAACCCTGTATCTGCTGAAGGTTTTTATAGAACTGTCTATTTACTTGCTGAGAACTCTTAGTATATTTCAGTTCAGATATCATGGCAACTACATGAGGTTGATCATCCCCAGAATTTGGTGAGAAACACTGACTGTAAACAAACAATCTCTCTTCTACCATGGTGACCAATTGAAATGATTGTGTAAAACTAGTTGGCTCTGCAATGCCCACTGCACTGACTGCATTTTGTATATGTTGACCATAGCCTTATGCCTCATCATCTGTTAATCCCACCTGACCAGGTAAACCAGGAGAAAGAAACTCTGTGGCTTCGCTGCTGACCAAAGTGGGGAGTTCAGTCAGTTCCCCAAGACTTCATTTCGGAATGGTCCACCTCTCATCCAGTAACTATTATAAAGGTGGAACGGAGGTTGATTTGCTGAAACCTGTCTGTGATTTCAATAATGTGGGCCTTTCTCATAATACGCCTGGGACGTGCTCCCAGTAACTCTCAAAACGAGTTGCGCCTGTGGCTGTATGTATGTAAACAATGCAGATCCTAATCAGTAAACAATCCTGCACCACTGTGAATGATGATCAGGCTAAATGACATTGAACCACTAAATGGGGTACCAGCATCACTCCTGAAAGTCATTCCTATATAAACTATATATATTTGACATCCTCATGTGCACTACACTAGGATTTATTATTTCCTTCATTGTATGCAGCAGAAACTTGTGTATGTTGTACTATGTAAATGCTATCGTAATTGTCACAAGTAAAGACAAAGGCAAACACAATAAACGGAGAGATTTTTGGGGCATTCCTTCTCAGTGCCAGAAACTACTATGAAGAGACCACTGCCCATGTCTGGGCTTTTCTCTAAGGCAAAACCTTTGTGTGCTACTGTGGCATCGAGTTCCACATTTCAGCGGCCTCTTCTATAAAGTCCATCATCATTGTCAAGGCGGGGATCATGTGAAAGACTATGTAACTTTGAGAGGATAGTTGTCCTTGATGTCTGCTAGGCCCAGAGGCAAAGGGCTTCAAAAATTGTAGAGGCTTTGCACATTTTGGTTGGCTCCTAGCTGGTCAATATCTACCAAGCAGAGTCTGTCAGAACTTTTGGAGCCCTGTGGCAGTCAGTGGATACTCTGTAGTAGCCTATGTAGATCCTGTTATTTTCTGCTGGTGTCCCAGGACCAGAGTACTGTTTTATTCCAGTTGGATGACCAAGTTACTCCCTGTGGGTACTTCTAGGAAGCAAGGGCGAGCAGTCCGGTTTTACCTTAAGACATTGTAGGGATTTAAAATGTGCATTGTAAAATCCATTTCAGTAAGAAATGTAATATTTCTAGACCCTTCTAACTTTATCTTCTCTAAACTAAGTTTCATCGCTCCACCTTCTCTTCTCCTTTTTATTTTTCCTCATTATCTACATCCGTGTTTTTAACGGGTCATTTTAGCAAATAGAGGCCAAGCTCCCTCAAGAATTTTCTCTGCATATGAAATAAACCTGTGTAATTTCTCGCTAGGTTCCAGGAATCAGTTTGTTATATCTCTTTTAATAGTCTCAAATATTAATTTTGTTTCACTGGCATCTGAAGAGGTCTGTAAGACTTTGCAAGTTTACACACTGCACTATTAGTCCACTGAAAACCTGAAGTATTGGGATTTTTTTGAACGGTGTTAACCTTCCTTGCACATAAGTTGTTGTTCACCAGCAGTCTCCTTGACCCATGAAGCCTTCTGCCTTTGTTTTGGTTTAGTGGTGTGTTAGTGTCACCAGTACTGCACTACTGTGGAGTCCTTGGAGTCAGACTCCACTGGTGACTGGTGGGCTCTTCTTTGAAGGAGAAGACTGGTGTTCCCTCACATGGACAGTTATGAGTCTGACCAAGAGATGACAGATGAGGGACAGAGGACAATAGGAAGTGTTGCAGCAAGTAGCAACGGAAATGGAGCTGGGCACCGTGGTGGTGCGTGAGAGAATGATGCTGATCTGGAAGAGGTGAAAGTAATGGTGGGGCGCGCGCATACCTCTTCTGTGCTCCTTCTGCTGTCCTGTGTTCCTGCTCTCCCAGGACTTCCTATCTCTGGGCATCTCTCCTGGCATTCCATTGAGTTTTATGGTGCAACCTTCAGTTCTCTTCACAAACAATGCAGGTCTTCCAACCCACTAAAATACGATCTTTAAGTAGACCCTTGATTATTGTGTGGTAACTACAAAGGAATTTAGCTTGCCTTGAGATATAATCCTATTAGGAGAACCGCTGGAAATCGACAGAAAATAAGTATGGTTGGGTGAGGTATGTGGAGTCTAGGTTTATTTGAATGTTATGAAAGCCGAATATATCTTGCAACTGGAGTACCCACAGTCCCAGAGGAGAGAATGTTCTGATTAATTCTTGTGAATGGAATGCAGAGAGAGCCATGGTGAAGGCAGGGAGAGATGGATGGATTCAGGTAGGCAATGATTTCTGCTGATTGGAACTGTTTCTCCTAGGCTGAGCAGAGATTGGTTCAGCTGTGTAGTCCTGACTCTGCTAGTGGGGACCTCCCAAATTCTACACTTCACAGTACGATGGGTGCCAATCCTCTGTGAGAATTGAACTGAAAGAGAGCGAGACCCTGGCATCACAGTATTTCCAGCAGACTGCAGTTTTGCTGGACCATATATGAAATGTTTATTTAGACTGAATTGACTGCATGCGAACGTGGGCCACTGCATGATCCGAGAATGAAAGGTGTGGTCCCCAGACTTGGACTATGACATTGTCTGACTTATTCTAAAGTAATTACTAATTGTCCTACATTTTCTGTCAATACTGACAGATCAGAGTGAAAGCAAGATTATTCCGAACAGCTAGCCATACATTGCAGCTCATGCAACTGACAGGCTGATTTAAAAACCCCTAATGCAACACTCGTGCCCCGTCGCCCAGATGATGACCCTTCTGCAGCGTCTGAAAGAGTCAACACACATCAACAACATTGCAGCACACGTGGGGATTGTTGTCTAAAGAGTTCTAAAGTTCATGAGCTAGAAATGCATTTTGCAAGCTTTGACCCTGTGGGACAAGAATTGGGACAATCACACATTTCTGGATGTATTTTACCTGCCAGCAGTGGCTGCTGGCTTTTAAAAAAAACATTTTTTTAAGTTTTATATAGCGCGAACTAGACCCGAAGATATCGGGTATCAGAGCGCTTTACATGAGCACCAGTTTCGTTACAGATGGACACATCCATTTTTGTTAAGCACGGGGAGATGAAGTGATTTGCCCAGAATCACAGGAAGTTGAGCATCGTTGCCGAGATTTGAACCCGGTTTCCCAGCTTCGAGGTCAACCGCTCTAGCCATAAGGCTACATCCTCTCCCCGCTTTATATTGACATCAGATCAGACATAGAACCTCTATCACTGGTGCCTGTAAAACACCTGTTGCAGTTCAGTCCTCTTGTTTCTGTGCCTTTCGACGTAAATCCAAAGGTCCTTTCTCTACAGAGGTTTTTACCTCAGGAATGTTCATTTTAAATCTCACTTCAGAGTTAGTGTTATGTCACCCCCTAAAAGATGGAGCTTCAAGCCCTGTTCCACTGGAGACAAACAAATGTCTATATCTGAAAGAGACACGTTAGTGATAGATTCCTTACCTTAGAATATCCCCAGGCGTCAGACTGGATCCGGAAAGTTTTTCGGCAGCAGTACCCCTGCGCATCGGTAGGTGGCGTTGTGCAGGCTCCGCGTTCGTCGCTGGCGTCGTAAGCGCCGAGATGACGTCACGGAGACTACTTAGGCGCCACCCATGCGCGCTGACGTCAGTTCTTTCTTTTTCCGCGCCAGCAAGCGCAGATCCGGTTAGAGCACGTACCTTAGTCACTTTTTGACTAGTTGTTTTTTGGGACTTTTGTCTCCAATTTCTATATTTTGACTCCTGGTGCCACGTAGGGATGCCTGGGTTTAAATCCTGCGGGGCCTGCCGCCGTACGATGTCGGTGGCCGACCCCCATGGCGTCTGTCTCTACTGTCTAGAGCGCGACCATGACTCCCGGTCATGTTCCGACTGTCTGGCCATGGCTCCGAAGGCTTTGCGGGAGCGGTACCGAAAGGTGCTGGAGGCCCGACAGTTGTCTACGCGCCATTCCAGGTCCAGGGGTCGCTCGAGGGACCGACCGCGGAGTCGCCATCATCGCTCCTCGGGGTCCAAGTCTTCACCCTCGGATTTGGGTAAGCGACGTCATAAAAAGAAGTCGAAGAAGCGCGTACGCTCTCCGACCTCCCCCCGTCGGTCTTCGGACGTGGACGAGGGGGCCCGGGGTCTTTCCCCCGCGGCTCCGTTGGAGCCTGTCAGTCCCGCGGCCTACCCGCCATACCCGGGTCCGTCGGCGACTCCGGCCCAGGTGCAAGAGTTTCTTGCTGCTATGGACCGCCTTTTTGGGCCTAGGGCTCCCGCCGGTGCGCCTTCGGGCCCCGCGGTCCCTTTTGGGGGCCCTTGGTTGCCGACGGCTCCGGCCTCGGCACCCCGAGGTCCTCCGCCGGCGGCTCCGGCGCCGCAAGGTCCTCCGCCAGCGGCTCCGGCGCCGCAGGGTCCTCTGCCGGCGGCTCTGTCCCCGGCGCCCCCTGCGGCTCCCTTCCCGGCGCCGCCCTGGGTGCCGTTTGGCCCACCTCCGCCCTTGCCCGAGTTTCCAGCTTGGGACCCCGATTGGGCCTTGGTGCCGGAGCGGCGTCGACCGGCGCCGTTCCCGGCGCCGGTGGAGCATTTGTTTTCCCCTGTGCCTCCCTAGCCATTGCAGCCTGTGCCTCGGGCTGTTGTGGAAGAGGAGGACTGGGAGGGGTCGGAGGACCCTCTTGCACGGCAGTGTGAGTCCGAACAGGAGTGGGCAGAAGACTCAGAGGATGCCAGTGGCCTTGACCTCTCCTCTGAGCCTGGGTTTGTGTCTCCTCCCACTCTCATGGAGGAAGGCGCAACCTACACTGTGGTGCTCCGTAGAGCAGCGGAGGCTCTTGGCCTTGAATTGCCTACTGTTGCCCTCCAAACTAACCTCCTTACTGAGGTGCTTCAGCCTACGGCAAGTTCTGTGGAACCTCTGCTTCCGTTCAATGAGGCCTTGATGGATGTTTTGATGGGTACCTGGTCTAGGCCAGCCACAGGGGTCCCTGTAAATAAAAATGTGGCCAGACGTCACCGCCCGGCACCGGGTGACCCTGCCTTTCTGGCAACTCATCCGACACCGGAGAGCCTGGTCATTCAGGCTTCCACTTCCCAAACAGCATTCCCTACTGCTCCGCCGGATAAGGAATCCAAAAAGCTGGAGCAGCTTGGCAAAAGGTTGTTTTCCTCTGCCAGTCTGGGGCTGCGGGCGGTCAACACCGCATGCCTCTTGGGCCGCTATTCTCATGCTGTGTGGGACACGGTGGCGCAAACTCTGCCCCAGTGCCCCGAAGAGGTTCGGGCTGTGCTTTCCCAAGCTGTTGCAGAGGGGAAGGATGCCGCGAAGTTCGCCATTCGGTGTGGGTTGGACACCCCGGACTCTTTGGGAAGAGCCATCTCCACGACAGTGGCCTTGCGGCGACATGCCTGGCTGCGGTCCACGGGGTTTTCGGGGGATGTCCAGAGTTCCCTCATGGGCATGCCTTTTGATGGTACTCGCCCTTTTAGCGATAAGGCAGACAGTGCGCTGGAGCGTTTTAAGGACTTTCGGGCTACAGCCAAGTCCTTGGGTCTCTCGACCACCCGCGCGGCCACGTCTACTTTTCGTTCCTTTCGTGGCCGCGGCAGGGGCGCCTCTACACGTCCGTTCAGCCAAAGGCCTGCGCAGAACCAGCCTCAGCGCGGGCGTGGTGGCCGCCGTGGCGGCACAGGGGGCCAGTGTGCGGGTCCGCTCCCGCAGCATCCGCCTCAAAGCCTTCCTAGTCCGCGCTTTGGGGTGCACCCCACGCCGGTGGGCGGCAGGATTCAACATCACCTCCCCCACTGGCGCTCTGTCACTTCGGACAGCTGGGTGCTACAAATCGTCCGAAGGGGCTATTCCCTCCCCTTCGAGTCTGCCCCCCCCGTCCATGCCACCTCAGTTCCACCGCATGTCGGGGGATCACTTAGCGCTTCTCCGACAGGAAGTCACGGCCCTCTTGGCCAAGGGGGCCATCGAGCGCGTTCCTGGGCCAGAAGTAGGACATGGATGTTATTCCCACTACTTTCTGGTCCCCAAAAAGGACAAGGGGGGCTTGCGCACCCATCTTGGACCTCCGGAACGTCAATCGCTTCCTCCAGAAGGAGAAGTTCAAGATGTTGACTCTGGCTCAGGTCTTGGCTGCTCTCGACCCTGGAGACTGGATGGTAGCGTTGGACTTGCAGGACGCATATTTTCACATTCCCGTCCTGCCGGCCCACCGGCGTTACCTGCGGTTCACGGTAGGCCAGGAGCATTTTCAGTTAACCGTGCTCCCCTTCGGCCTTACAAGCGCCCCTCGGGTGTTCACGAAAGTGATGGCGGTGGTCGCAGCTCATCTGCGCAGGTCAGGGGTGTCAGTCTTCCCCTACCTCGACGACTGGTTGTTGAAGGCGTGCTCGCCCCAGGCAGTCGTCACCCACCTTCAGACTACGGCCGACCTCCTGCAGTTGCTGGGGTTCTCCATCAACGTGCCAAAGTCGCACCTGAGTCCTTCTCAGAAGCTCCCCTTCATCGGAGCGGTTCTGGATTCTACGCAGTTTCGGGTTTATCCTCCCGAGCAGCGAGTCCGGGATATTCAGGCTATGATTCCCATCTTTCAGCCTCTATCCCGGGTTTCAGTCAGGATGACCCTCCGGCTCCTGGGCCTGATGGCCTCCTGCATTCTGCTAGTGCAACATGCCAGGTGGCATATGCGGGCTCTGCAGTGGGACCTGAAGTTCCAGTGGGCACAGCATCAGGGCAACCTGTCTGATCTTGTCCAGATCTCGGAGGGCACTGCACAACAATTGCAGTGGTGGCTCACGAATCGCGATTGGGTCAATGGCAGATCCCTCTCCCTTCCCCAACCGGAGCACACAGTGGTGACGGATGCGTCCCTCCTGGGATGGGGCGGCCACTTGGGAGAGGCGGAGATCAGAGGCCTCTGGTCTCCGGCGGAGTCCCGGCTCCATATCAATCTTTTGTAGCTTCGGGCGATCCGACTTGCACTGAAGGCATTCCTTCCCTCTGTCCGGGGAAGTGTAGTGCAGGTGTTCACGGACACCACCGCCATGTGGTATTGCAACAAACAGGGCGGGGTGGGGTCGTGGACCCTATGTCAGGAGGCTCTGCGCCTCTGGACATGGCTGGAACATCAAGGCATTACCTTGGTGGTTCAACACCTGGCCGGTTCTCTGAATGCCAGGGCCGACGAACTCAGCCGCCGGTGCTTGATGGATCACGAATGGCGTCTGAACTTGGACGTGGCGCAGGGTCTCTTTCTGCAGTGGGGAGAGCCTTGGTTAGATCTATTCGCCACCGAAGAGAACGCGCAATGTCATCAGTTCTGCGCGTTGGAATTTCCAAGGCGGCACTCGCTCGGCGACTCTTTTCGTCGCGAGTGGAGCTGCGGTCTGTTGTACGCCTTTCCGCCTATACCACTTCTGCCCAGAGTGCTGAAGAAGATCCGGCGCGACCGGGCCCAAGTCATCCTTGTGGCTCCGGATTGGGCACGAAGATTCTGGTATCCCGAGCTACTCAACATGGCGATCGATCCCCCGATCAGACTGCCTCTTCGGGAGGATCTTCTGTCGCAGCAGCAGGGGGCGGTCCTCCACCCGAACCTGTCCAACCTCCACCTCCATGCGTGGAGATTGAGCGGCGACAGTTGACAGCTTTCGATCTTCCTCCCGATGTCTGTGATGTCATTTTTGGCAGCCAGGCGTCCCTCCACTAAGACGGTATACGCCTGCAGGTGGAACAAGTTTGTGGCATGGTGCACAGCGAAGTCTGTGGATCCCCTTTCTGCCCCTCTTTCTGAGGTCCTTCTGTTCCTACTATCCTTGGCCCAGCAGGGCTCTGCTCTGGGCACTGTCAAAGGTTATCTTTCGGCCATCTCCGCCTTTCTCCGGCTTTCAGATCAGCCTTCTCTCTTTAAGTCCCCGGTTGTTAACCGTTTCCTGAAAGGCATTACACACACGTTTCCTCCCGTGCCTTTCATAATGCCTCAATGGGACTTAAATCTTGTCTTGACCTATCTCATGTGCGCTCCCTTCGAGCCCCTTCATAACTGTCCTTTACGTCTTCTTACTCTAAAGACTGCTTTCCTGGTAGCTATCACCTCTGCCAGAAGAGTGAGTGAGCTCCAGGCTCTTTCTTCTAAACCTCCTTTCCTTTCTGTTCATCCGGACAAGGTGGTTTTAAGGACCCGTCCTTCTTTCTTGCCAAAGGTTGTCACGCCCTTCCACATCGGGCAGACCATCACTTTGCCCACTTTCTTTCCGCCTCCGCATCCTTCAAAAGAGGAAAAGAGGCTCCATCGTCTGGACCCAAAACGTGCGCTCTCGTTCTATCTAAAGCGCACACAACAGTTCCGGGTGGATGACCAGCTCTTTGTTGGCTACGTGGGCGCCAAAAAAGGTCGGGCCGTGCACAAACGCACCATCTCTCGGTGGGGCATTTTGTGCATCAAAGCGTGTTACTCCTTGGCTAAAAAGGAGCCTCCTGTGGGGCTGCGTGCCCATTCTACCAGGGCAACAGCAGCCACTACTGCCTTGGGATGCGGCGTTCCCTTGCAGGATATTTGTCAGGCAGCCACGTGGGCCTCGCTGCACACATTTACCAAGCATTACTGCCTTGACAGTCAAGTCCGGAGAGACGGCTTCTTTGGCCGTTCTGTTCTCCGTGACTTTCTGGTGTAATTCTAAGGTAAGGAATCTATCACTAACGTGTCTCTTTCAGATGCACAAGTTACTACTTGTGTAACGATATATCTGTAAGAGACATTAGTTAGTGATAGATTCCTTACCGCCCCACCCATCGTCCCCGTTCTGCGAACTGATTCTAGGGTTAAGGTCATCCCTTTCAGGGACCTAGTTTCATGGCACCAGTGGTCAGTTTCTTGCATGGCTCTGCGTTCCTGGCGCGGAAAGTCGTGTACAGAACTGACGTCAGCGCGCATGGGTGGCGCCTAAGTAGTCTCCGTGACGTCATCTCGGCGCTTACGACGCCAGCGACGAATGCGGAGCCGCACGACGCCACCTACCAACGCGCAGGGGTACTGCTGACGAAAAACTTTCCGGATCCAGTCTGACGCCTGGGGATATTCTAAGGTAAGGAATCTATCACTAACTAATGTCTCTTACAGATATATCGTTACACAAGTAGTAACTTGTGCAACAGATCCTAATGAGGACTGTCAATAGTGTTTGGATTTCAACCACTTGACAAAATCCTGCCCTAATGGTCACAGTGTATTTCATAAAGTGATCAAGAAGAATGAGGCCATTTTCTTTATGACCTGTCCTAGAGAACTATCGGTCTCGATGGAATTCTCGGTCAAAATCTCTCATGTTGCTAGTCTCTTTCTCCTTCGAGATCATTAAAAGAGAAAACTACACAAGAAAAAGAAGAAAAGAGCTCCTTTTCCATGAAGATCAAAATCAAGAGGAAAATCACCTTCACCTTAAATCTTCCTCACAGCCTGAATTGGTGGTGATCCATTCAGCGATGAGGCCTTCACCGGCTCTGCAGGCATCCATAACGGCTCCTTGATCCGACTGCTCTGGTGCTGCAGCGGCACCCTTCCCTTTCGTAAAAACATACCCAGAATTTCTAGCGGTGGGTACAGATCCCTCTGCATTCCTCCACGCAGTGTGGAATATTTTTGTGCAAGCCATGGGCTGCCTCTGGTGCGCCTGTGGGCCCCATGGGGGCATCTGGGGCTCCATTCGGATTCCCGCCTTCAGGTCCTCCCCTGGCACCACGTGTCTCTGGTTTATCCCTCTGATTTTGTGGGAACAATGCATATGCTGTCATCAGCACCACTCTTGATGCCGACTACATTGATGGATTTTCAGACCTCCTATCCTCCTCGTCCATCCAACATCCCACACCACCCTCTTGGGTGACTTCAACCTCCCAGATAACACAAGCTCAAAACAAGAAATGACACACTCTTTAACATCAGAAATACACTCACTGTGGTGCAGTAGCATGTAACACAACCAAAATACATCCTTGAGCTTGTCTTCTCAGCATCACCAACAGTCCAAGGCAAACCACCCATATCCCTGAACTACTGGACCGGATCACTTTGTCATCCCTATCTTCTTGCGCATCGTACTACGAACGAACCAGGGTCAACACAAGAGATGACCAAACCTTCAGGTCCTTCAAAGACTTCTCTTTAGGTCAACCTACTGACTCAACTCGTCTCTCTCCCTATTAACTCCATGATCAGCGGCAGCACCTTTCTAAATGAGTTTAACAATTATTTGCAAAGCTAAGTGAACATCCGCGCTCCAATTACAATATGCAGGTGCAAGCCAAAGCCTACAGCACCCTGGTATTCTAAAGACCTTGTTGACAAACAGTCCATCCGCAGGCCGGTAAGAAATTGGAAGAAAAACAGAACTCCCAAGGACCTCTTGACACGCAGTCCCTCCGCTAAACACGCAGACAACTCATGTCATCAGCCAAACCAAAGGACTATCATCACCATCAGTGAAGCCAACAACAGAAGCAGAATGTTGTTCAAGTTAATCAAGCACTGCTGCCGAACCTATATATTTCTCACTCAACAGGAAAGTGTAATTTCATCCACTTCCTCTTCAGTAAAAATAAAATAAAAAAATACAGACGCTCCAACAGCATGTCGATGATACCAAGCCTTCTTCATCTCTTATACCCACCCCTTTCTTTAGAATCCTGCAATGGTCCTCCTTATAAGCCTTATCGCTCCCAGATCTGGCTAACATACTAGACTTTTTCAAAGCCACCTCTTATTAAGATGCCTTACCATCTTACTTCATCAGATCACGCTCTGGGGATGCTCTCTTACCCCTATTTACTCTTGTCAATGCCTTCCTCATTCAGGGCGTATTCCCAGAAGATTTCAAGACTAGCCGTACCCTCCCACTCCTTTAAAAAAAAAAAAAAAAAAAATCTACACTAGACCCTGATGATTTCAGCAGCTACCAACCCTTCACTCGCCTACCAGTCATCTGCAAAATTGTTTAAAAAGCAGGCTGTTTTCAGAGGTCTGCACTATGTGTGATATTTTGACAAATAAAATGTGTTTAAAAAAAAAAGAAAAAGCAGGCTGTTACAAGATCACATCCTTGCTAACCATCTTCTGCACGAATACCAGTCTGGGTTCAGATTGCACTACAGGATGGAGACAGCTGCCTTGCATATCGTAGTGCAAAAAGAACAATTGATGGACAGAATGCAGAACAATGTCATACATTCACCCCAGTACAGAGATCTGGGCCTAAATCCATCGTTTTTTTGCTCACCATGCCATTCCAGTTTGGACCCAGCCATATGTCTCATCAGCCAGGATAGCTTGACTCCAGTGGCATGGAGAGCACGGGACCCACGTCTGGGCATACCCGTCCCATATCGTAGAGGATGCTACACATGAAGATGACCCCTGCCTCCTGATATTGCTGGACCTCTAAGGAGCCTTCGGGCTGCTACGGACCCTTGAGTCTCAAATAAGATTCACGAGCAGTGTCCCTCACTGGTTCTCCTCCCAC
Organism: Calotriton arnoldi; assembly: GCA_963921515.1. Lineage (NCBI taxonomy): Eukaryota > Metazoa > Chordata > Amphibia > Caudata > Salamandridae > Calotriton > Calotriton arnoldi. The sequence goes on along the minus strand of CAWUFW010000442.1, from coordinate 3,200,886 downwards.
CTTTCAAACCAACACTGGTTTGTTTACATGGGCACCTTCAGATCACAAAAGATCCCTATCATGTGTGGAGTCCCCCAGGTTCCATACTGTTTACTGTCATCTTTAGCCTTGACATAGAGCAGCCTGGTGCTGTACTCCCAGATAAATGCATCAGTATTTCTCAGTATGTTGATGATATACAATTCGATTTGGAAGTCTCCACTGCTTCAGACATCTAACGCCTCAAACACTGCTTGCACATCATCCAGGCTTGGATGTCCAGCGCCTACCTGAAGCTCAAGACGGAATTCCTGTTATTTGCCAAGAACAACAAGCCTGGCTCAATGGCCTGAACCTAGATGACTTTGAACCCCAACTCTGACTGAATTCCAAGTCTCTTCAATACTTCACTTCACACTGGACACCAACTACACTCTGAGGACACATCCCCCCTCCCTGCCCCCCCCGAAGAAGAAAATAAAAAGAGAGCCTGGCACCACAACTCCATTCTAAAGAAAGTGAAACTATTCCTTCCAGAAAGTGACTTCAGAACTGCCGCTCAAGCCCTTGTTCTCTCCATTCGGGATGGTGGAAATTACGTGTGTTATGGTCTTCCAGACTGCACACTGGCACCCTGTAAGGGCATATTACGTGCTGCAGTATGTCTCATCCAGAGCCTTGAAGAAATACGATCATCACAGCTATCCTGATGGAACTCCATTGGCTCCCTTGCTGTCCCAAACCATCTTAAAAACCAGTTGCATGATTTACGAAGCCATCACAACCAGCATCCCGCTTATCTTGCAGACAAGCTTACCATCTCTGGTGGTTCTTGGCACACCCACAGCCAGGACACCATCAGACTGCATACAAAAAGGTGTGCAAACAAAAAAAAGCAACATGCCTTTTCCATCTATACCCCTAGGATCTGGAACAACATCTTCATATCCATCAGGACTGCCCCAACTCTGCTCTAATTTATGAAAGAGTTGAATACTTGCCTCTTTAAAGAACACTACACCATAATGCAGTAACCTTCAACAACCCAACACCCTCTCCTAATATTCGTTGACTTTCGGCTCGTCTTTGATCTTCTACATTACTTGGCTGCCTTTTGGGTTAGGTTTGCACTATAAAAATACAAAATACATAAGGTGCCTGTTCCAATGTTGCCATCAGCGCTGATACAGACGCCGCAGACCCAGACTGTGCCAATTGCTCCAGTTAAGACTCCTCACTCTAGAGGGAAAGCCCAGAGCATTCTTGTGGAGGAGTAATTACAACCATGTGCAGAGGTTTACTCTGACCCAATAGCTCAAGATATGTATGATGACCGTGACAAAATCTTTTGCCATCAGTCTTGGGGCATTGCTGCACTTCTTTACAGTGAGCTAGCCGTCTGGACACTTCTCCAGAGGAAGCTATCTATCCTCCACAGGGTCCTACTCCAACTGATACTTCATCCTACCAGAACATCATTAAAAAAGCAGCTGATATTTTGGAAGTGACCCTGCCTTCAGTTGAGTCAGTGTCTAACATCCTCACATATGTTTTACAATCATCCACTTCTTCCCCAGAGCCTCTGCTTCCTTTTATTCAGGCTTTTATTACTCCAAAAAAGGATCAAAACCTACTTCAACAACTGTGAATGAATGAATATTTATTAACTGTTCGATTAATTAAAATTGTTACAGTAAAAAAGTGGAAAAGTTGTTTAAAAATGATTCACCCCTACCACCCCTCCCCTTCAATGTCTTTGTCCTTGTGTTCAGCCTTAGACCCTTAAATCGCTTGTACAAATTCTCAGAATTGCTTATAATTGCGGAATAAATACTATGACATAACAGTCTGGTTAATGAGTTAAACTTTGGATAAAAAGGATGGTCCCCCTTAGACCCAGTGGGGACCCACCCTACCGCCTCCAGCGTGTTGTAAATTGCGGCATGCTAATAAAGATGAATACTCACACACACAAGCAACTGATTACTCAGAGAAAACATCCGGTTCCCTATTATATCAGGATGTCAGGTGTTACCTCTGCTTAGTTCTTATTCTTAATGGGATATCCAAAGATATTGGAGTAGGCGCCTCACTCACTTATCGTGACATGCTTCATCATCGGCGCCTATCCATACCCTTTTAAGATGGTACTACCAGGGCGGACTCGACCATAGGTGGAAATGGGAGTTCTTAGATAAAGCAAGCTGGATAAACAGGGACGCAAAAAAGTGATGTATAAAAAATAGCTGAAGGTATACCTTAAGGTTTTACTTTATTAGGAGGGTACCAGGGCTATGGATAAAAACGTGATTTCAGTGGGTTCTATTGAATACAATTATTCAATTATACTCTTCGTTTTGGTGCCAACATGTTTTGGCCCTCAGTATGAGCCCGATCAGGTCTGGGGCCTTCGTCAGGGCTGTATCGTCAGTGACCCTGCTCTCTCGTGTGCACGCAAACCATGCACACTTGTGAGGCCTAATGCTCTCACCTGTCTTGGTTCTTTGCTCCAGAGGATTTTCCTCTAGTGAGTCTCCTTAAGGGTCATGCGGTTTGTGCGGGGTGGTGCCGTCTTGTAGTCACACATTCATCAAAGATCCAGGCACCTCGGGATTACCTAGGTCCTGCCGCTGTGACCGCCGCTGATGAATAGTCAGCCTGTCGCAGGAGTGGCATCACTTTGTAACGCCTCGTTAATAGCGAGTCTGCACCACTCCGCACCCGACGCCCACGGCCCGAGTTTGAGTGACCCAACACCACGAGTAGGTCTCCCCGGCCATCCTGACCCGAGATCCAGTGGCCCCTGACCTGCCTCAAGCCTCCAGCCGACGCCTGCAGTTTCAAACCGAAGGTCCCCCCCAACTGCGACCAGGAGCTGGCGTCGGGGGCCACCCTGCACCCGACGCCCCACGGCCTTGGGTGGCCCAACCGACGGTGTCTAACCAACCCCCAGCATCCCAACTTACCTCTCCAAGTGGTGGCCGCACCCAGAAGACTTTCGTCCCCGAGCCTGCAGTGTGTTTGCAAACCGGAGACTCCCCATTGAAAGCTACAGGGCGCCCGACGCCAAAACTGCACTCTGCACCCGGCCGCCCCAGTGCCGCTGAGGGTGCACCTTTTGTGCTGGCTTGAACCCCCATTTGCCCTGAGCTTAAGTTCAGGAGCTTTGCTCCCACAACCCAGTGGCCTGCTCGTAAGCAGCCACCAATCGGAGGCCCCCTATCCCCTGTGGATAACATTGGGCCTCAGAACTCTGCACCCGGCCGCCCTAGTGCTGCTGAGGGTGTAACAAGAGTGCATCCTTGACCCTGGGGGACCCAGAGTCTACCCCCAGAATACCAACTCCCACAACCGAATACTTATCTTTGAACCGATAACCCTATTTTCCTCCATAGAATAACATTGACTGTTTTTCTGTGAAAAGTTTCTAAGTGTGGAGTTGGAAAATCTAAGAAACCCTTTAAAATTGTAACTAAATAACAAAAACGCTTTTACTTACCTGTTTATAGGAAATGTCCCAGTGCAGTATACAGGTATACTGCACTGTGTATGAAAAGTAATCTGTAAAGTAATCTACTTGACATTCTACTAAAAAACCAATACAAAGTATATGTACATTATTTCAAAGCATTGCATTACTAGTAGCTCTACTGTAAATGAAAGTATATATACAATTGCCATTCAAACTGTTTACAAACTGTAATATTACTGCAAAGTACTTACACTTACCTGTGCCAGGCTTGCTTGGTTCTAGGAAATAAAATAAGTAAAAGAATATTTTTATACAAAACCAATTGGTCTGAAGTTGTCTTTGAGTGTGTGATATCATTTGCTGATTGAGTGTGTACAACAAATGCTTTGATAAATGCTCTGATAAAGCCTTACTGCTCGACCACACTACCACAATTAGAGAGTAAGGTGCTATCTACTTTTACCTCTGCCTACCTTTGGGGTTCCACTGGACTCTGTGCACACTATACCTCACTGTGGTATAGTATATACAGAGCCAGCTTCCTACAGCCTTCTCTATCCAAGAATCGGACTTCGAGCTGAAAATTGAGTTGGAGTCCGAAGACGTTCCACCAGGACAGGGTGCAGTGAGTAACAAAGCCCCTTTGCCCCTCAAATCTCTTCGATTAAACAAAAGTCTTCGGCACCACCACTGCCTTCTGGCCATGGTCGGCACCGAGACGCTGCTTCCAACACCCCGCCGTTGGGCTCGGCACCAAAACAGACAGTCAAGCCTTCCGGCTTCGGACCGAGTCGAGAAAAGACATCTTCGGAACCGAAAACTTTGTCTCCAAAAGACATAATAGACAAGTCCGGTTCGGCACCGAAACCTTCGGCACCTAAATTAAAAGATACCCTTAAAAAGCCTCCGGAACCTATCCTGGACATTATGAAGGAGAAACTGGACTCTAAGCAAAAGAACATTTATATTAATCCAGACACTGGACATATATTGGCTAAAGGTGTGACACCTTCCAAAAGAAAGATTATCTCAGCGGACACTAGATACACAATTCCTCTAAAGAAGAAGGACATGGCTACAAGTCCTATCTACCCTAATCCCCTACACCATCTTCACCACTACCATTGCCAGGCTCAAACCCTTTGCACATAACACCACACACACACAGCCTGATATAGGGGATGATGATAATGCCAATAGTCCACTACCAACAGACCCATGGGATGACTATAATATCGATCCACCAATGGATAATTACCCTGGTTTATATCCTGCAAAACCATCACGTCCCGATGACAACGTAGCATATCAGGAGTTGATTTCCAGGGCAGCATCTTACCGTGGGGTTGCATTATACAAAGAGTCTTTAGAAAATACTTTTGGTTCAAGACACAAGGTTCTACACATAGAACAAGTCAAAGTTTGCCTACGTTAAAAGGCATGATGAGGCATGCCGATGATATTTTTAAAGACCATGTACGTGCCCGTATATCAACACCTAGGGTTGACAAAAAATACAAACCTCCGCCGTCTGATCCCATTTTTATTAAAGGGCAATTACCTTTAGATTCTTTAGTAGTATCTAATGCTCACAAAAGAGCAAATTCACATACTTCAGCAGATGCACCTCCTCCAGACAAGGAGTCTAAATTAATAGATGCATCAGATAAGAGTAGCTGCTCAATCCGCTAACCAGTGGCGCATTGCCAACACACAAGGCTTATTAGCCAGATATGATCGGGCCCACTGGGACAAAATGGAAGACCTCCTCCAACACTTCCCAGATGAGCATAAGAAAAGAGCACAAGAATTAGTGCAAGAAGGTAAATTAATATCGAATTCCTCCATTAGATGTGCTCTATATGCTGCGGAGACTGCAGCAAGAGGAATTAACACCAGGGGAATTAATTCTCCTTAGACGACATGCATGGCTTAGGATTTCGGGGGTTTCACCGGAGGTTCAGCAATCTATCCTCAACACTCCTTTTGACAAAGAACACCTTTTTGGACCTCAAGTAGATGAGGCACTCGAAAAAATGAAAAAAGACACAGAGGTAGCAAAATCCATGGGAGCACTTCAGTCCCCATCTAACAGAGGCTCCTTTCGCCGTTCATTCTATAGAGGAGGATCCAAAGGTAATTCCTAAGACCCTAATGCCTCCTCATATAAATCCAACACACAACCCTCTCCATCTAGAGGTTTCTATAGAGGTGGGTACAGAGGAAACAATTTCAAGGGTAGAGGTAAAGGTATACCAACACGTACCTCCCCATCTCCCAATAAGCCTCTACTTGCCTACGATTCCCCCCGATCATCTTACACCTGTCGGGGGAAGATTACAACAATTCTTTCCCATTTGGCAATCAATAACATCAGACAAATGGGTATTAGACATTATCCAACATGGTTATTGCCTGGAGCTTACCAGCAATCCTGCCAATATTCCACCTTGCATTCGCAAACTTTCCTTACAGCACCAACAGCTCCTCAAACAAGAAGCACAAGCTCTTTTAACAAAAGGAGCCATAGAACCAGTTCCATTACAACACCAATGGTCAGGGGTTTACTCACTGTACTTCCTAATCCCCAAAAAGGACGGGTCCCTAAGACCAGTATTGGACCGTAGGATGTTAAACCTGTCCATACTGTCAGAACATTCCCATATGGGTACGCTTCAGCAAGTGCTCCCACTTCTACAGCAAGGCGACTTTATGTCCACACTAGACTTAAGACGCATACTTCCACAGTCCTGTTCACCCAGCACATCGCAAAAATCTCAGATTTGTGATAGCAGGAAATCACTATCAGTTCAAAGTGCTCCCATTCGAAGTTACTACTGCACCCAGAGTGTTCACAAAATGTCTTGCAGTAGTAGCAGCTCATCTCAGAAGACAACAAATTCATGTCTTCCCATATCTAGATGATTGGCTCATCAAAGCCAGCACACAGCAAAAGCGCTTGCAACACACTCAAACAACATTACACGTTCTCCATCAATTGGGATTTACAGTTAATACGCAAAAGTCCCATCTTCAACATTGACAAATGCAGTCCTATCTGGGAGCGGCTCTAAACACTCACACAGCTCTAGCCGCTCCCAATTCAGCCAGGGTTCGAAATCTTCAAACTCTGTTACTACAATTTCAAACCAACCAATGCTTAACAGTCAGGACTTTCATGCAACTTCTAGGAATGCCTCATGCAAGATTACACATGCGTCCCCTACAGAAATGCTTAGCACGTCAGTGGAATCAATCACAGGGTCAATTAACAGATCTAGTGTTGGTAGACAGCCGCACCATCGCTCTCTGCAATGGTGGAACGCACACCAAAAAGAGAGCGGGCCTTCATCGACCTTGTTTCACAGATCATACTAAAGGCGGACGCATCTCTCACAGGTTGGGGTGCCCATCTACAGAATCTAACAATTCAGGGTGTATGGGACAACAAGCACAAACGTCTCCACATCAACTACCTAGAGCTTCTAGCTGTGTATCTAGCAATAACAGCTTTTCAACCTCACCTCATAGGGGAAGTTGTCCCAGTCCGCACGGACAATATGACAGCCATGTTCTTAGTACAAAAACAGGGGGGAGGGGACAAATTCTTTACAACTGTCACACCTTTCTCAGACCATTTGGCGTTGGGCAATTCATCACAGAGTTCAGGTTCTGGCAGAGCACCTCCCAGGAGTGAACAATCAAATTGCTGACCTCCTCAGCAGGATGCGGCAACAAATACACGAATGGGAAATTCATCTCCAGGTTCTCCTTCCATACTTCCAAAAATGGGGATTCCCACAAATAGATCTGTTCGCCACAGCAGACAACTCAAAATGCCCAAACTTCGCCTCCAGGTTTCCACACCTTCTATCCAAAGGCAATGCCCTATGGATGAACTGGTCAGGGATATTTACTTACGCTTTTCCGCCTCTCCCTCTACTTCCGTTTCTGGTTCGGAAACTCAGCCAAACATTACTCACACTGATTTTAGCGGCTCCCACATGGGCTCGTCAACCATGGTTCACCACACTGTTAGAACTATCAGTGAATCCACATCAAAAGCTGCACATCAATTCCAGCCTTCTCACTCAGAACCTTGGAGAAATCAGACACCCAAACCCCAAAGAGCTCAACCTAGCAATCTGGCTCCTGAAGTCATAGTTTGGATACTTAAATTTACCACCAGAATGTATGACAGTTCTTAAAGAAGCAAGAAAACCTACCACCAGGGCATGTTATGCGGCGAAATGGAAATTTGTTGTATATTGTAACAACAATATTATTAATCCGCTAGATGCATCTATATAAAATATTATTTGTTACCTTTTGCATCTACAGTGAGCTGGCTCAGCCTATACATCCTTGTTCAAGGTTCAAGTAATTAAAGCCTTTATGGGAGGCCTTAAAAGAGTAATACCACCCAGGGTACCACCTGCACCAGTTTGGAACCTTAACATCATTCTTACAAGGCTTATGGGTCCACCTTTTGAGCCATTACACAATTGTATATTACAATTTCTTTCATTGAAAGTTCCCTTTCTAATTGCTATCACTTCATTAAGGAGAGTTGGTGAGCTACAGGCATTAACCTTAGAAGAACCCTTATTTCAACTTCATAAAGATAGAGTAGTTCTTCGCACAAACCCAAAAATTCCTTCCAAAAGTGTTTTCTGCTTTTCATATTAACCAATCAGTTGAGTTACCTGTGTTCTTTCCTCAACCTGATTCAGTAGCACAAAGGGCTCTCCACACACTTGATGTCAAAAGAGTGCTATTATACTATATTGAGAGTACAAAAGATTTTCGTAAAACAAAGCAACTTTTGTGGCATTTGCTCCACCTCACAAAGGCAATCCTATCTCTAAATCTGGTATTGGATTGTTAAATGTATTCAAACTTGCTATGCTAAAGCTAAAATAACTTTATACCTCCTAGAGCACATCCATTCGAAAAATAGGAGCATCTATGGCCTTTTTAGGTAACATTCCCATAGCTGATATATGTAAAGCAGCAACATGGTCTACGCCACACACTTTTACTGAACATTATTGTGTGGATGATTTAACACGTCAACAAGCTAATGTAGAACAAGCAGTACTAAAGACACTTTTTCAAACAACTGCAACACCTACCGGGTAGCCACCGCTTTGGGAGAATACTGCTATATAGTCTATGCAAAGCATGTGTATCTACAGCACACATGCCTCGAACGGATTATTTTACTTACCTTGTAAGCATCTGTTCTTGGCATGTAGAGCTGTAGATTGACTTGCGCCCTCCCACCTCCCCGGACGCCGGTAGTTGTAGCAGTTTTCATTATTTACAGTACATATGCATGGATATCTCTATACTTCACTTACTTGTTCCATTCTCGCCCTCTTGCGGGAAAACAATCTAACAATGGAGTCTATGCCCATGCGCAATATCACCGAAAGGAAGAGTCGCCTTACCTTGTGACTGGAAAAGACTTCTTCGAAGAAAAACAACTTGCAAACATCCGTACCCAACACTAGATGGCAGGAGTATGCAAAGCATGTGAATCTACAGCTCTACATGCTAAGAACAGATGCTTACAGGGTGAGTAACATAATCCTTCTTTTGCTATTACATCCACTATGTGTGTCAGTGAATTGCAACCCATGAGCACCAAACCTCCATACTTAAGCTACTTCCCAGATAAGTGAGAACTTCGGACTAAAACGTTTTCTCCCAAGTGGTTTTATCTTTTCATTTGGGCAAACTGTCTTTCTGTATACTTTTTATCCTACTCATCCTTATAAAGCAGAGAAAAGATTATATAGGCTCTGTCCAAAACAAGCAGTCTATTTTAAATTGAAAGGGCAAACAATTTCAGAATTGATGACCAGCTTTTTGTAGGAGATACAGGCTGCAGAAAAGGTGAAGCAGTTTAAAGATGAACAATAGCATCATGGTTAATTCTTTGCATTAAGATATGTTATGCACTAGCCAAGAAAGACCCTCCTTAAGGCCTTTGAGAGCATTCCACTAGGGTAAAGGATTCTACCTTACCTCCTAGCAGGGTGTCCCTGTTATGGATATATGTTGAGCAGCGACTTGTTCCTCCCTTCGTATCTTTGCCACACATTATTGTCTGGATTCTGAAGTATGTCACTACTGACTCTTCACACATTCTGTGCTTCAAGATTTGGTATTGCTTTGGATTCTCTTCACAGGTGAGGAATCTGCAGGTATAAGTATCTATCCATCAGAAGAAAAAGGTGCCGTCAGTAAGGATCTTTCTGTTGGATACTTTACCTTCAGATTCAGGTCTGAAGAATGAACCTGTGTGTGCAACATTAGTTGTAATATTAATAAGATCCCATGTTAGATTTCTCTGCACCTTGTAAAACATGTCCTGTATCAGCCTCAGATGGTATGGAAGGAAAATAGATATGAACTGCCGTTGGTGCACAAGTTCGGGTGCTTTATAGTAGGGGTGGGCAGAACCCGCAGAGTTTCACTCCGTGGAGTTTCGCAGAGTTACCCAAAAACTCAGCAAGATTCCATGAGCGGCGGAGTTGTGGTCCGTCACGCTGCTTGTGCTGATTTGTACTGTAAAATCGTGCGAACGACACCACGCAGCGCTCCATAGTGCACTGCTGCTTTCTGCCACTCAAGTAAATTTTCTACTCTTGCTATAGCTTTCTCAACGCGAGCGGCGGCAACCTACCGCCCGTGTTGAGAATTCTCGCCGGAAAGCGGTTTAGCACTTCATTTTCTCGCTCTCCAACTTACCATTGGCGAGCCGTGCTCGAGAAAAAGTTCCGGCACGCAGCGGTTGGTAGAGTTTTTCCTGAAACTTGCGAGTGGGCAAAACTCCGCCGGAGTAGCGGAGTTTACTGCCCACCTCTACTTTATAGGCACCAATGACGTCACAGTTATGCTAAGTTTAGTGTTGCTATGGATCCACCGTCCCTTTTCAGTGTCGAGGAGCTATGCTAAAATTGGCCAGATCCAGTCTAAGCCTGTGGATATTCATAGGTGAGAAATCTGCAGGTAGAAAGAGTATCCCCAAAAAAGATAGTTACTGAAATCTGATAGATACTTCTAGCTGCAGATTCCTTACCTTTGAATTTCTCAGGCATCAGGCTGGATCCGGAAACTTTTGCTGAGCAATACCCCTTGCGGGCGGCGTTGGGTGGCTACATTCGGCTCCGCGGTCCCTATATAGGTGCCACCCAGGCGTGCGGACGTCAGTTCTTTTCTTTTTGCACCAGTTATGCACCGATCTGGGAAGAGCTACCCCTTTGCCGCTTTTTGGCAGGTTTTTTCTCGGCTTTTGTCGAATTAAAAAAAAATTCCATTTGAGGAAGACCGGTTTCAAGCCGTGCGGTGCCTGTAACCTCATGATGTTGGTCTCGAGCGCGACCACGACTCGAAGTCGTGCTCGGACTACTGGGCCGTGGCTCCGATGGCCTTGAGGGAGAGAGCGATGAAGCTCCTCTTGGCCCGCCAGTCGACACAGTCCAACGAGACTCAGTGGAGGTCCCGGTCCCGGTCCCGATCCCGATCGAAGAAGAGGAGGTCGCTCCCTGAGCCCGAAGTCCTCTTCTTCAATCTCGAAGTCCTTGGTACACTTGGGGAAGAGGTTCTCGGCGATGTCCAAGCCAATCTGATGGACATGCCCTTTGATGGAACTCGTCTTTTTGGGGAAAAGGCAGACTCGGCCCTGGTCAGGTTCAAGGATTCTCAAGCTACGACCAGATACTTGGGCCTCTCCTCCACTCCTCGTGGCCAGTCTGCCTTTCGCCCCTTTCGTGGCAGTGGGAGGGGCTTCCAGCCACTTCAGCCCTATCCCAGCCACCGTCCTGCACAGGCTGCCCAAGCCGTGCGAGGATGTGCACGCGGTGCATTCCGATCCAGGAGTGGAGGCCAGAAGTCATCGCCCACACTGCCCCCAGTAGCCGCAGCCTCCAAGCACTCCTAGGCTTATTCTGCAGGACTACACTACTCCAGTTGGTGGGAGAATTTGTCATCCTCTTCCCACAGGAGATCCATAACATCGGGCAAGTGGGTCTTGCAGATCGTCCAGGAGGGCTATTCTCTGCCTTTCCTCTCTTTTCCTCCTCTCATTCTGCCAAATCAGTAACGGCTGACGAAGGATCATTTAAGATTACTCCAAGAGGAAGTTACAACTCTCTTGGCCAAGGAAGCTATAGAAAAGGTCCCTGTTTCAGAAGTAGACAGTGGCTGTTATTCCCGCTACTTTTTGATTCCGAAGAAGAACAAGACCGTCAATCTCTGCTTCAAGAAGGAGAAGTTCAAGATGCTCACTCTGGCTCAGGTCTTGTCTGCTCTCGACCTAGAGGACTGGATGGTAGCATTGGACCTGCAGGACTGGTATTTTCACATTCCCATTCTGCCGGGCCACAGGCGTTACCTGCGGTTCAATGTAGGCCGCGAGCACTTTCAGTTTATCATGCTCCCCTTCGGCCTTACCAGTGCCCCTCGGGTGTTCACTAAGATGATGGCGCAGGTTAGGGGTGTCAGTCTTCCCTCTACCTCAACGACTGGCTGTTAAAGACATCCTCGCCCCAGGCAGTCGTCTCCCACCTTCAGACTACGGCGGACCTCCTGCATTCGCTGGGGTTCTCTATAAATGTGCCGAAGTCACACTTGAATCCTTCTCAGATGCTCCCTTTCATCTGAGCTGTTCTAGACACAGTGCAGTTTCGGGCCCATCCTCACCAGCAGCGAGTCCTTCAGGTTATGATTTCGATGTTTCAGCCTCTATCCTGGATTTCAGTGAGACTGACTCTGAGGCTGTTGGGCCTCATGGCCTCCTGCATCCTGTTGGTAAAGCCTGCCAGGTGGTGTATGCGGGCTCTGCAGTGAGACCTGAAGTTTCAATGGGCATAGCATTGAGGGAATCTCACCGACTTGGTCCAGATCTCAGAAACTACTGTGAGAGATCTGCAGTGATGGTTGACGAACCGCGATTGGGTCAATGGCAGACCCCTCTGCCTTCCACAACCAGATTTCACAATCGTGACTGATGCTTCACTTCTGGGATGGGGTGACCATCTGGGAGAGGTGGAGATCAGGGGTCACTGGTCTCCGGCGGAGACGGGGCTCCACATAAATTTGTTGGAGCTCCGGGCAATTCATTTGGCATTGAAGGCATTTCTTCCCTCTCTCAAGGGAAAGCTGGTGCAAGTGTTTACTTACAACTCCACCGCCATGTGGTACTGCAACAGTCAGGGCGGGGTGGGGTCGTAGAACCTTTGTCGAGAGCCCTGCATCTCTGGACATGGCTGGAACAGCAGGGCATAACCCTGGTGGTTCAACACCTGGCAGGTTCTCTGAACGCCAGGGCGGACAAACTCAGCCTTTGATGTCTAGCGGATCACGAATGGCATCTTCAGTCGGAGGTGGCGCATGGTCTCTTTCAGCAGTGGGGAGAACCTTGGTTAGATTTGTTCACCTCCAAAGAGAACGTGCAGTGTCAGCAGTACTGCGCGCTGGAGTTTCCAAGGTGGCTATCGCTCGGCGACGCCTTTCGTCGCGAGTGCAGCTCAGGGCTGCCGTACGGCTTTCCGCCCATACCACTCCTGCCCAGGATTCTGAAGAAGACCAGGAGGGATCGGGCCCAAGTCATCCTTGTGGCTCCGGACTGGTAGAGGAGAGTCTGGTATCTAGAGCTTCTGAGAATGAGCACCGATCCTCCGATCAGGCTGGCTCATCAGGGGGATCTTCTGTCGCAGCAGCAGCTCCACCTGAACCTGTCAACTCTGCGCCTCCATGCGTGGAGGTTGAGCGGCGACAGTTGATAGCTTTTGACCTTCCTCCCGAAGTATGTAATGTTATTTTGGCAGCCAGGCGGCCTTCCGCTGAGGGGTTCTGACAGATAGTACAGGACTGAAGACTGCAAGTTGCGGCTCAGGTTGTCCGCATGAAAGTTCAGGTGACCCTGAATGTATACTGCCCTCAGGGCCCTGGGGTGTGACTCTGCCCAGGAACAAATCAGGGAAGCCAGATGATTCAGAGATGAAGCCCAGACCCCTTTCTGCCTCCGGCACTGTGACGATAGCGCCCTTTGACAGCAAATTGTCCACTCCAGATATCATAGCATTTCTCTCACGGGGTTTCTTGGCAACGAGGTATCCTGAAATTAATTCGGAGGAGGGAGACCTCTGAACGCAATCCGGTACACCTGACTGACAGAAACCACTGATCGGAGTCAAGCTGGACCATCGATCCTGAAAAAATCTGGAGTTGGGCTCCCAACCCTGCACAGTCACTTCTGACCAGCCCCCTGGGTCTGCTGATTCTAGAGTTGGGTCTTGTTGGTGAACACAGCCCCCTGACCCTGGGCCCGTCCACAAAGGGGCTGAGAAAAGGGGAGAGACACCTTAAAGTTCTGTTTATCGAAGAAGGACTTCTTCTGCACAGACTGGAAAGGCTTCAGCAATTTCTTGCTCTCTGCCGAACCCTGCGCCTTCGTGTTTAACTGGTCCCCAAAAAGTATGGGACCCTTAAAGGGAGGTTTATGAATTAAGATCTTTTGCACAGTCTAGGAAAGTACCCCTTTTTGGCATGGTTACACCCCACTTTTTTCCTGACTCTGCAATTTTGACTGAAAGTTTTTACTGGGTTGCTGCTAACCAAGTGCCTGTGTCCTTTCCCAAAACTCTACCTTTGTTTCCACAATTGGTACACCTCTGGCTCACATATAAGTTCATTGTAAAAGGTATCCGTGTTACCAAAGGCCTTGTGACCAGAGTGTGTCTTTAAGGGCTGCAGCATGTATTATGCCACCCTAAGAGACCCCTCACCAAACACAGGCATACTGCCACAGCAGCCTGCTTGTTTTGGTGAAGATAAAAGTGAAGAGTCGACCTGGCAAACATCCCTGTGTGCCAAGCCTACCAGCACTGCAAGAGGCATAGGTAAGTCACCCCAACAGCAGGCCTTACAACCTTAAGGCAGGGTGCACTATACCTCATGTGAGGGCATAACTGCATGAGCAGATATGGCCTCATAGTGAAGCCATACTGAGTACATGGGCTGGGAGTTTTTTCACTACGAGTTCCACAGCTTCATGATGGCTTCACCGAATTCCAAGATCTTTGGTACCAAACATATGAGCTTAATACACCCACACTGATGCCAGTGTTGGATTTATTAAGGAATGCACCCAGAGGGCACCTCTGAGGTGCCCCCTGAAATCCTACCAACTCGCTAGTGTGTGCCTGACTAGTCCCCACCAGCCTGCTACCTCTAGACATGCTTTTTACCTGCTGAGGTGGGAGCCTTTTGCTCTTGTGTGTCGGGAACAAAGCCTTCTCTGGGTGGAGGTGCTTCACACCTACCCCCAAGCAGGAACATGTAGAAAGGTGGTGAGCCTCAAAGGCTTCCCTTCCTTCGTTATGCTGGCCAGGGCCTCTCCAGCTAGTGGAGATGTCCCCCTCTGACCAAGCCCCATTTTCGGCAGCAAGATCGGCGGGAAAATTAGTAAGCAAGAGAGGTGTGTCCCCTCTTAGCCAGGCCACACCTAAGCCCTGAGCTGAAGTGACCCCCTCCCTTCAGAATCCTCCATATTGTTTTGGGGGACTCTAACCAATAGGGTTAGGGATATACCCCAGAGTGAGTGGACATATAAAGGGTGTAGGCACCCTAAAGGTAAGTAGCCCATTGGCTACTACCTTCTGACCCCTGATAGCCTTTAAAATTTGTATTTAGTTGCACCCCTTAACCTTAATCCTCACATTACCGATGACCTATGAAGAAGAGGACAGAAAAGAGCCAATCCCTGCACAACTAGAAGCTCCAGCTAGAAGCTCCAGCCACTGACTTGGTCCCAGCTTGTCTGCGAACTTCGAACTTTGCAGCTCCCACGACTCATCCCACAGACCAGCAACCTCCAAAACCCTGGGAGGACTGACTGACTGCCTGCCTTCCATAAAGACTCCTGATCTCCCATAGACAGCGGGCAAAAGAAAACCAACTTTAAAGACCAAAGCTATGCCTGTGGAACCGCGAAACAGCCTGCCTCTGCACCCGACACCCACGGCCCGAGTTCCAGTGGCCCATCGATCCAGCAAAGGTTCCCCAGCGTTTCTGAGCAAGAGTCCACAGTGGGCTCACCCCTGCCGGACTCCACGTCGATGCCTGCAACCTCTGTTCGACGACCCGCCCAATCGCGACCTGCACCGGTAAGCTGTTTCCCAACTCCAAAGGACACCCCTGCACCAGGAGCCCTTAGGTCTTGGGGAGATCAACTGACAGTGTCCGACGCGCTAGCACACCCCAACTTACCTGTGAAGCTGTAGGTCTCTTTCGATTGGCCTTCTGGCCTGATCCTACAGCCTTTTCCTGCCTTCGAGATTCCCCATTGGTTTGCATTGGGCGCCTCAACTTTGTGTTGGCACTCTGCACCCGGCCACCCCTGTGCAGCGGGAGGTGTAATTTTGGTGCTGCCTTATGCCCCCCGTGCTTACCTTAACCCCCGGAGACTGGGTTCCCAAACCGTGCTGCTTACCTGTAAGTAGTACCACTTCGATTGTCCCCTTTCTCCATTGGATAACGTTGGCACCAGATACTTAGTTTGACCTCTGCACCCGGCCGCCCCTGTGCTGCTGGTGGTGTAGTTTTGTCAATTACCTGAACCTAGTCTGTTACTGATTTATTCTTATTTATTTTTATCCAGAACCTCAATATCGTAAATAGTTTACTTACCTGCATATTGCTGATTGTTTCCTCCCATAGGATAACTGCCCACTTTTTACATCGAGAGCATTGATATTTCAAAACGTATTTACTTGCAACAAAGAATCTTTGGTTCTATAAAATAAATATACTAAAAGTATTATTTTTGCAAACCATTGGTCTCACGGATTTAGTCATTGATTGTGTGTATGAATCTGAAAGAGACACGTTAGTGACAGATTCCTTACCTTAGAATATCCCCAGGCGTCAGGCTGGATCCGGAAAGTTTTTGCGTAGCAGTACCCTTGCGCGTCGGTAGGCGGCGTCGTGCGGCTCCGCGTCCGTCGTCGGCATCGTGATCGCCGGGATGACGTCGCGGGCAGTACTTAGACGCCGCCCCTGCGCGCTGACGTCAGTTCTTCTTTTTCCGCGCCAGCAAGCGCATATCCGGGAAGAGCAGTGCCCTAGTCATTTTTTGACTAACTTTTTGGGTGAGTTTTTTCAATGTTTTCTTCAATCGACTCCAAGGTGTCGTAGGGATGCCCGGCTTTAAACGTTGCGACGCCTGTGCTCGGATGATGTCCATCACAGACCCGCATCTGGAGTGTCTCTTCTGCCTTGGGCGAGACCACGACACGAAGTCGTGTTCCGACTGCCGGTCCCTGAACCCGAAAGCTTTGCGAGAGCGGTCTCGAAAGCTCCTCGAGGCCCGGCAGTCGGCTCCACGCCACACCAAGCCCCGGTCGCGTGAGAGGTCGGTCGCGGAGTCCTCGCCGGTCGTCGGGATCCTAGTCTTCGTCGTCCGGTAAGTCCAAACACAAGAAGTCCAAAAAGCATCATCGCTCTAGGACTTCGCCTCGCCGGTCTCGCGACTCGGCTGAGGCCCCTCCCGGCACCGTCCCCGCCCCGCGGCCCCGGACATGCCTGTGGAGTCGCCCCCGCAATACCCGTCCTTTCCGGGTTCGGGGGCGGATCCGGCCCAAATACAGGAATTCCTGTCGGCTATGGCCCGCCTCTTCGGGCCTCAAGGTCCCTCTGGTGCGCCTTCGGGCCCTGATGGGGTTGCCCCGGCGTCGCCGACGACTCCGGTCCCGGCGTCGCTCGTGCCTCCAGCCTCGGTCCCGGCTCCGGCTTCGGCCCCGGCCTCGATCCCGGCTCCGGTGGTGCCGCAACCCCCATCGACGCCGGTCGACCTGACCACGCCTCCTCCGGCGCCGATGTCTCCGGTGCCGTTCCTGACGCCGCCCGGGGCTCCGGGCGTCGTCGTCCCCATGTACTCTCCGGCTCCGGACATGGAGCCGGACCGACGTCGCTCGACGCCGGTTCCGGCACCGATGAGACCTTGGGTCCCAAATGTCCCTCCTCCTCCTTATTTTGAACCGGAGGAGGACTGGGAGGGGTCTGAGGACCCTCTGGCACAACAGTGTCAGTATGATGAGGACTGGGCAGAGGAACTAGGGGATGCCAGTGGTCTAGATACTTCCCCTGACACTTGCATGCTGTCTCCTCCCGTGGCTACGGAGGAGGGAGCCAATTTTGCAACGGTGTTGCGTAGGGCGGCTGGAGCCTTACATCTCCGACTCCCTACGGTGACGGTCAAGACTAATCTCTTGACAGAAGTGCTTCAGCCGGCAGCCTCCTCCTTGGAGACTGTGCTGCCGTTCAACGATGCACTGACTGACGTTCTTTTGGGCGCCTGGTCCAAGCCCAACACTGGGGCTCCAGTGGATAGGAACATGTCCCGACGCCATCGCCCAGCTCCGGGCGACCCCTTGTTTCTCTCTGTCCACCCCACTCCTGAGAGCTTGGTTGTCCAAGCCTCCGCTTCCCAAACCGCCTTCCCTACCGCCCTCCGGATAGGGAATCCAAACGCCTGGATCAATTTGGGAAGAAGGGTTTTTCTTCCTCCAGTGCTGGCTTGCGGTCCATCAACACCGCTTGTCTTTTGGGCCGATATACCCACTCCTTGTGGGATTCGGTGGCGACTGTTTTGGCCCAGTGTTCTGAGGAGGTCCAGACACTGCTTTCCCGCGCCATTGCGGAAGGAAGGGATGCGGCCAAATACACAATACGATGTGGCCTTGATACCGCCGACTCGCTGGGCAGGTCTATTGCAACGACGGTGGCGCTGCGTCGCCACGCCTGGCTGAGAACCACTGGTTTTTCGGGTGATGTCCAGAATACACTCATGGACATGCCCTTTGATGGAGTCGGTCTTTTTGGTTCCAAAGCAGACCATGCGTTGGAGCGCTTTAAGGACTCACGGGCTACTGCCAAGTACCTGGGCCTTTCTGCTACACGCCCTCCGCTAACTTCTGCTTTTCGCCCCTATCGTGGCCACGGAAGGGCGCCCAGTCACGTCAGCAGCCCAGCCACCGGCCCGCGCAGCAGGCGTCTTCGCGTGGCCGAGGACGTGGATACCGCCGTGGCGGTTCGGGCAACCAGCGTGCAGGTCAGGCCACCACCTCCAACCCGTCCGCAGCCTCCAAGCCCTCCTAGTCCCTCCTTTCAGGTGCACAGCACGCCAGTAGGGGCAGGGTCCGCCATCACCTTCACCACTGGCGTCCCATCACCTCGGACAGGTGGGTCTTGGACATTGTCCGAAGGGGCTACTCCCTCCCCTTCGAGACCACCCCCCCAGCCATGCCACCTCAATTCCACCGCATGTCAGGGGATCACTTGGCACTTCTGCAGAAGGAAGTCACGGCCCTCTTGGCCAAGAGGGCCATCGAGCATGTTCCGACCCCAGAAGTAGGACGTGGTTGCTACTCCCACTACTTCCTGGTGCCCGACAAGGAGGACATGCGTCCTATCTTGGACCTCCGGAACGTCAATCGCTTCCTCCGGAAGGAGAAGTTCAAGATGCTCACCCTAGCTCAGGTCTTGACTGCCCTCGACCCTGGAGACTGGTTGGTAGCGTTGGACTTGCAGGACGCCTATTTCCACATCCCCGTCCTGCCGACCCACCGGCGTTACCTTCGGTTCACGGTAGGCCTCGAGCATTTTCAGTTCACCGTGCTCCCCTTTGGCCTTACCAGTGCCCCTCGGGTGTTCACGAAAGTGATGGCGGTGGTCGCAGCTCATCTGCGCCGGGCAGGGGTTTCAGTCTTCCCCTACCTCGACGACTGACTGCTGAAGGCGGGCTCGTCCCAGGCAGTCGTCACCCACCTCCAGACTACGGCTGAACTCCTGCACTCGCTGGGGTTCTCCATCAATGTGCCGAAGTCGCATCTGATTCCTTCTCCACAGCTCCTTTTCATCGGAGCAGTTCTGGACACGACGCAGTTTCGGGCCTATCCTCCCGCACGGCGAGTCCGGGATATTCAGGCTATGATTCTGATCTTTCAGCCTTTATCCTGGGTTTCGGTACGGATGACCCTGAGGCTGCTGGGCCTCATGGCCTCCTGCATCCTGCTGGTCAATCATGCCAGATGGCATATGCGGGCTCTGCAGTGGGACCTGAAGTTCCAGTGGGCGCAGCACCAGGGCAACCTGTCCGATCACGTCCAGATCTCGGAGGGGACTGCAAAACAGTTGCAGTGGTGGCTCTCGAACCGGCAATGGGTCATGGGCAGATCCCTCTCCCTTCCCCAGCCAGAGCACACAGTTGTGACGGACGCGTCCCTTCTGGGATGGGGCGGTCACATGGGAGAGGCGGAGATCAGAGGCCTCTGGTCTCCGGCGGAGTCCCGGCTCCATATCAACCTTCTGGAGCTCTGGGAGATCCGACTTGCACTCAAGGCATTCCTTCCCTCTGTCAAAGGGAAGGTAGTGCAGGTGTTCACAGACAACACCACCGCCATGTGGTACTGCAACAAACAAGGCGGGGTGGGGTCGTGGACCCTTTGTCAGGAGGCTCTGCGCCTCTGGACATGGCTGGAACATCAGGGCATGTTCCTGATGGTTCAACACCTGGCAGGTTCCCTGAACGCCAGGGCGGACGAACTCAGCCGCAGGTGCATGATGGATCACGAATGGCGTCTTCACTCGGAAGTGGCGCAAGGACGCTTTCTACAGTGGGGAGAGCCTTGGTTAGATCTATTCGCCACCGAAGAGAACGTGCAATGTCATCAGTTCTGCGCGTTGGAATTTCCAAGGCTGCACTCGCTCGGCGACGCTTTTCGTCGCGAGTGGAGTTGCGGTCTGTTGTACGCCTTTCCGCCTATACCACTTCTACCCAGAGTGTTGAAGAATATTCGGCACGACCGGGCCCAAGTCATCCTTGTGGCTCCGGACTGGGCTCGAAGAGTTTGGTATCCCGAGCTACTCAGTATGAGCGTAGATCCCCCGATCCGTCTGCCTCTTCGGGAGGATCTTCTGTCGCAGCAGCAGGGGACGGTCCTCCACCCGAACCTGTCCAGTCTACACCTGCTTGCGTGGAGATTGAGCGGCGGCAGTTGATTCCTTTCGACTTGCCTCCCGAAGTTTGTGATGTGATTCTGGCAGCCAGGCGTCCCTCCACTAAGGTGGTATACGCCTGCAGGTGGAACAAATTTGTGGCATGGTGCACAGCAAAGGCTGTGAATCCCCTTTCTGCCCCTCTTTCTGAGGTCCTTCTGTTCCTTCTTTCTCTGGCCCAACAGGGTTCTGCCCTGGGTACCATCAAGGGTTATCTTTGTGCTATCTCGGCCTTCCTCAGGCTCCCTGATCAGCCCTCCCTTTTCAAGTCCCCTGTTGTTAACAGGTTCTTAAAAGGCATTACACACCTCTTCCCTCCTGTTCCGTTTGTGATGCCTCAGTGGGACTTGAACTTGGTTCTTACCTTTTTAATGTGCGCTCCCTTTGAGCCTCTCCATAACTGTCCTCTTCGTCTTCTGACTCTGAAGACGGCCTTTCTGGTGGCCATCACCTCCGCTCGGCGGGTGCGTGAGCTCCAGGCTCTGTCTTGCAAACCTCCCTTTCTGTCTGTTCATCCAGACAAGGTTGTTCTTAGGACGCGTCCGTCCTTCTTGCCAAAGGTGGTTACTGCCTTCCACATTGGGCAGACCATCACTTTGCCTACCTTCTTTCCGCCTCCGCATCCTTCCAGAGAGGAAGAGAGGCTCCACCGTCTGGACCCAAAACGTGCGCTCTCCTTCTATATCGACCGCACAAAACACTTCCGGGTGGATGACCAGCTCTTTGTTGGCTACGTGGGCGCGAAGAAAGGTCGGGCGGTGCACAAGAGAACCATCTCCCGCTGGGTTACCTTGTGCATCAAGACCTGCTATTCTTTGGCTAAGAGGGAGCCTCCTGTTGGGCTGCGTGCCCATTCCACCAGGGCAACGGCTGCTACCACGGCCTTGGGCCGCGGTGTTCCGCTGCCGGTTATCTGTCAGGCAGCTACGTGGGCCTCGCTGCACACGTTTACAAAACATTACTGCCTTGACAGTCAGGTCCGGAGGGACGGCTTCTTTGGCCGTTCTGTCCTCCAGGACTTCCTTGTCTGATCTTTGTTCGCAGACCCACCACCGGGGTTGGTATTGCTGGGGTATCTATTCTAAGGTAAGGAATCTGTCACTAACGTGTCTCTTTCAGATGCACAAGTTACTAACTTGTGTAACGATATATCTGTAAGAGACGGTAGTTAGGACAGATTCCTTACCGCCCCACCCATCCTCCCCGTTCTGCGAACTGATTTCTAGGGTTAAGGACATCCCTTTCAGGGCCCTAGTATTTTTCAGACACCTGTGTCAGCTTCTTGCATGGCTCTGCGTTCCTGGCGCGGAAAGTCGTGTACAGAACTGACATCGGCGCGCAGGGGCGGCGTCTAAGTACTGCCCGCGACGTCATCCCGGCGATCCCGACGACGGACGCGGAGCCGCACGACGCCGCCTACCGACGCGCAAGGGTACTGCTACGCAAAAACTTTCCGGATCCAGCCTGACGCCTGGGGATATCCTAAGGTAAGGAATCTGTCACTAACTACTGTCTCTTACAGATATATCGTTACACAAGTTAGTAACTTGTGCTTTATTGCCTTTGTGTGTACAACAAATGATTAGCACTGCCCTCTGATAAGCCTAACTGTTCGCCCACACAATACCACAAAAGAGAGCATTCGTATTATCTACTTGAGCCTCTGTGAAGCCTCTGGGGATCCACTGGGCTCTGTGCACACTATACCTTACCAGCTAGCTTCCTAAACTCACTGTCCAGATGCCATGGCTTTGTCCACAGAGACCGTCTACCAGCCACTGCAGCCTCAGCCGTAGAGGAGAAAGCCCATAGGATATAGAATGTAGCATCGGAAAAAAATTGAGCCAACACCTTCATCTGTGCCAAAATAGGAGTGGGATCCCCTTGATCCTGGAGACAATCGAATAATTTCTTGAAATCCTTAATAAAGACTTGTGAGTCATACGTGGAATAAGTACTTTCTTGATCCCAAAATTAGAGGTGGTGTACGCCCTCTTCAACGCAGCCTCCACCTTCCTCTCAACAGGGTCAGAGAGGGAAGCCACCTCCAAAGACAAGAGGAAGAAACCATGCATGACAAAATGATATTGACCTTGGGCACTTGAGGAAATTGTTCATCAAACTGCACCAGTTGATATCTCTTGCCCAGAAAGCGCGGAATCCCCTGCTTATCGATGTCATGCCATTCCTTAGCCAGGATATCCTTGATGATATCATGTACGGGCAAATCTTCTATCACTGAGGGGCCGTACTGGGAATAGAAGCCATCATCCACCAAAGCTTTAGGATCAAACCCCCCGTACTTCCCTGATATGCGCCAACATGTCCAACAAAACTTTACCCTGAACATATTTTTCTTTTGGGGAATTGTCCACTCCCTCATCCCCCTTATGGCGCTTTGCGAGAGGGTCACTCAAAGCAGACTGAACTGCAGAATTAATCAAGTCCTGTAAGTCTGCCTTGGAAATCTGCAAAAGGTCATCCGCCTGCAGCTCCTGGACATGTTTCCGCTTCGAAGCAGACTTGCCAGACACAGGCACCAACTCTTCATTCCCCATGATCGCGAAGAGTCAAGCAGGAATGTCGTGTAGTTCCTATATTACCTATACAGAATCTGCGCGTTTGGATAACATAAACTGTGGGATTGGTGGCGGACGGATTCCGTGCACCCCCACCGGATACGTTAGCCTGTCTGTATTAGCTAGCTCACAGTGCCACTAGAATCTCCTCTTATCGGGGAGAGAATAGTTCTTGGCAACCTCAGAACATGACAACCCTGATCCCTCAGGATCGTGGAAACAATATACTACCTTTCGCTCAGTCACTCATGCTCACTTAGTTTGTCTCAGAGAGATACACAGAATAAACTGGCTGGGCGTTTCAATAAGTATTTATTGAACAGTTGTTATTCTAGTGTAGAATAGATGAGCTGCAACAACCATTAGACAGTAGCAGAGATATATGATTAGCAATACTATGAAAGTAAAAGGATGATAAAGTTCTACCATCTTGCAGAAATCATGAATATATACATGTGATAAAAAGTGCGTACTCCCACGATGTCTCCCTAACTAGATGTACCTAAATGTACCTAGCATCTGTGTAGGCGTTATGCCAAGAATCCCTCTAGGATCTAGTCCACCCCATTACCTGAGAGTTTAGAGAATGTAGGACCCCGTCCTGGTCTCGAGTTGGGCACCCCGCGAGGGATGTTAGACCACTGCTAGCTGGAGAGTCTGCGTGCAGGAACCTCAGCGTCTCTGGTCAGTGTGTCAGCCGGGAACTCACGGTCTCCTCTATCTTCCTAAGCAAGACATGATGTATATATACCCAGAGGTCTCCCCAGGGGTCCTACCTTGCTGTGTTACTGTGTCGGCCTAAAGGATGACGTTGGGCCTGAACTTTATACAGAGATATTATACAGGAGATGGTAATCCTACTATCTGAAAGAAACACATAGTGATAGATTCCTTACTTTAGAATATCCCCAGGCGTCAGACTGGATCTGGAAAGTTTTCATCAGCAGTACCCCTGCGCGTCGGTAGGTGGCGTTGTGCGGCTCCGCGTCCGTCGTTGGCGTCGTGGTCGCTGAGATGACGTCGCGGGCGCTACTTAGACGCCGCCCACGCGCGCTGACGTCAGTTCTTTCTTTTTCCGCGCCAGCAAGCGCAGATCCGGGAAGAGCAGGAACCCCCAGTCAATTTTTGACTGACTTTTTGAGGCTTTTTGTCTCTGTTTTTCATCGAGTCTGCGACTCCTGGTGCAGATAGGATGCCCGGTTTTAAGTCCTGCGAGGACTGTCACCGTATGATGTCGGTGATGGACCCGCACCGTGTGTGTCTTTTCTGCCTGGGGCGCGACCACGACCCCAAGTCGTGCCCCGACTGCCGGGACATGGCGCCGAAGACTTTGCGGGAGCGGTCCCGAAAGTTGCTGGAAGCCCGGCAGTCGGCTCCGCGCCGTTCGAGGTCCCGGTCCCGTGGGAGGTCGAGGGACCGTGCGCGGAGTCATCACCATCGGTCTTCGGGATATAAGTCTTTGCACTCTGGGTCGGTAAGGCGAAGCACAAGAAGTCGAAGAAACGCCATCGTTCTCTGACTTCTCCTCGCCGGTCGCGCGACGCAGCTGAGGGTGCGGGTGGTGCCTCCCCCGCGGAGCCTATGCAGTCGCCGCCGGACTACCCGCCCTTCCCGGGTCCGTGGCGATTCCGGCCCAAATACAGGAATTCCTGTCGCCCATGGCTCGCCTCTTTGGGCCGTCGGGTCCCGCTGGTGCGCCTTCTGGCCCCACGGTCCCGACTGGGGGTCCTCCTCGTCTTTCCACGCCGGCGGCTCCGGCGTCGCTGTCGGCTCCGACCTCGGCGCCGCAGGACCCCCCTGGATCCAGGCCTGGATCCCGGTCGACGCCGGTTGACCTTATAACACCTCCACCGACGTCGACCCCTCCGGCACCACTTCTGACGCCGCCCGCTCCTCGGGACGACGTCGACCCCGGTTTCAGCCCCGAAGTGGATGCGGCGTCGAGCCAACGTCGATCGATGCCGTTCTCGACGTTGCTCGGGGATTTCTATCCCCATGTCCCTGCTCCTTATTTTAGGCCTGTTGAACAGCCTGAGGAGCTAGGGGAGGACAGGGAGGGGTCTGAGGACCCTCTCGCAGCTGCTTGCGAGTCTGAACAGGACTGGGCTGAGGAGTTGGGGGGCGCCAGTGGTCTGGATACCTCACCAGACCGTGGCATGCTGTCTCCTCCTACTAGCACCCTCCTACCGTGGCTACGGAGGAGGGTGCTAGTTATGCTGTGGTGTTGCGTAGGGCGGCCGAGGCCCTACACCTCGTGCTCCCTACTGTGGCCGTCCGGACTAACCTCCTGACAGAGGTGCTTCAGCCAGCAGCTACTTCTGCGTAGCCGCTGCTTCCCTTCAATGAAGCCCTTTCTGACGTTCATTTGGGCACTTGGTCCAGGCCCACCACAGGGGCTCCTGTGGATAGGAACGTGGCCCGACGCCATCGCCCGGCTCCGGGTGACCCCATTTTCCTCTCCCAACATCCCACCCCCGAGAGCTTGGTTGTCCAAGCCTCTGCTTCCCCGACCGCCTTCCCTTCCGCACCACCGGATAGGGAATCCAAGAAACTGGATCAGTTCGGGAAGAATATTTTTTCTTCCACCAGTTCTGCGCTGCGGTCCGTGAACACCGCATGCCTCTTGGGCCGTTATTCCCACTCTCTGTGGGATACGGTGGCGCAAGTGCTGCCCCAGTGTCCGGAGGAGGCCCGGACAGCTCTCTCCCAGGCTGTTGCCGAGGGGAGAGACGCAGCTAAGTTCATGATCCGTTGTGGCCTAGACACCGCCGACTCACTGGGCAGATCGATTGCAACGACGGTGGCGGTTCGACGCCACGCCTGGTTGAGGACAACTGGATTTTCGGGGGCTGTCCAAAACACACTTATGGACATGCCCTTTGATGGCCGTCGCCTCTTCGGCGACAAAGCGGACATCGCGTTGGAGCGGTTTAAGGACTCACGGGCTACGGCCAAGTCCTTGGGACTCTCTGCAGTCCGCCCTCCTCCGCCTTCTGCTTTTCGCTCCTTTCGTGGCATCGGAAGGGGCGCCCCGCAGCGTTCGCAACTGAGCCACAGGCCTGCCCAGCCATCCTAGCGCGGCCGCGGGTTCCGCTGTGGCGGACAAAGGGGCCAGCGGGCGGGTCAGTCCACCTCCACCCCGGCCACCACTGCCTCCAAACCTTCCTAGTCCGAACTTTCAGGCCCATCAAACGCCAGTGGGTGGCAGGCTTCGCCATCACTTCCCCCACTGGCGCACCATCACTTCGGACAGGTGGGTTTTAGAGATAGTCCGGAGGGGCTACTCCCTCCCCTTCGAGACTACCCCTCCAGCCGTGCCACCTCAGTACCACCGCATGTCGGGGGATCACTTGGTGCTTCTTCAGCAGGAAGTTGCGGCCCTCTTGGCCAAGGGGGCCATCGAGCGCGTTCCGACGCCAGAAGTAGGTCGTGGTTGCTATTCCCACTACTTTCTGGTACCCAAGAAGGACAAGGGCCTGCGTCCTATCTTAGACCTCCGGAACGTCAATCGCTTCCTCCGCAAAGAGAAGTTCAAGATGCTCACTCTGGCTCAGGTCTTGTCTGCTCTCGATCCACAAGACTGGATGGTAGCGCTAGACTTGCAGGATGCCTATTTCCACATCCCAGTCCTGCAAGCCCACCGGCGTTACCTGCGGTTCACGGTAGGCCACGAGCACTTTCAGTTCACCGTGCTCCCTTTTGGCCTTACCAGCGCCCCTCGGTTGTTCACGAAAGTGATGGCGGTGGTCGCAGCTCATCTGCGCAGATCAGGGGTTTCAGTCTTCCCCTATCTCGACGACTGGTTGTTGAAGGTGGGCTCGCCCCAGGCAGTCGTCTCCCACCTCCTGATTACGGCCGACCTCCTGCACTTGCTGGGGTTCTCCATCAACGTGCCGAAGTCGCACCTGATTCCCTCTCAGCTCCTCTTTATCGGAGCGGTTCTGGACATGACGCAGTTTCGAGTCTATCCTCCCGAACAGCAAGTCCGGGATATTCGGGCTCTGATTCCGATCTTTCAGCCCTTGTCCCGGGTTTCAGTCAGAGTGACTCTGAGGCTGCTGGGCCTCATGGCCTCCTGCATCCTGCTGATCGATCATGCCAGATGGCATATGCGGGCTCTGCAGTGGGACCTGAAGTTCCAGTGGGCTCAGCATCAGGGGAACCTGTCCGATCACGTCCAGATCTCGGAGGGCACTGCACGACCGATGCAGTGGTGGCTCACGAACCGGCATTGGGTCGACGGCAGATCCCTCTCCCTTCCCCAACCGGAGTTTACAGTGGTGACGGATGCGTCCCTCCTGGGATGAGGCGGCCACATGGGAGAGGCGGAGATCAGAGGCCTCTGGTCTCCGGCGGAGTCCCAGCTCCATATCAACCTTCTGGAGCTTCGGGCGATCCTACTTGCACTCAAAGCATTCCTTCCCTCTGTCAAGGGGAGAGTAGTGCAGGTGTTCAGACAACACCACCGCCATGTGGTACTGCAACAAGCAAGGCGGGGTGCGGTCATGGACCCTCTGTCGGGAGGCTCTGCGTCTCTGGACATAGCTGAACATCAGGGCATGTCCCTGGTGGTTCAACACCTGGCAGGTTCTCTGAACGCCAGGGCGGACGAACTCAGCCGCCGGTGCATGCTGGATCACGAATGGCGTCTTCACTCTGAGGTGGTGCAAGGTCTCTTTCAGCAGTGGGGAGAGCCTTGGTTAGATCTATTCGCCACCGAAGAGAACGCGCAATGTCATCAGTTCTGCGCGTTGGAATTTCCAAGGCGGCACTCGCTCGGCGACGCTTTTCGTTGCGGTCTGTTGTACGCCTTTCCGCCTATACCACTTCTGCCCAGAGTGCTGAAGAAGATCAGGCGCGACCGGGCACAAGTCATCCTTGTGGCCCCGGACTGGGCTCGAAGAGTATGGTATCCCGAGCTACTCAGTATGAGCGTCGATCCCCCGATCCGTCTGCCTCTTCAGGAGGATCTTCTGTCGCAGCAGCAGGGGACGGTCCTCCACCCGAACCTGTCCAGCCTCCACCTCTTTGCGTGGAGATTGAGCGGCGGCAGTTGATTCCTTTTGACTTGCCTCCTGAGGTTTGTAATGTCATTCTGGCAGCCAGGCGTCCCTCCACTAAGTTGGTATACGCCTGCAGGTGGAACAAATTTGTGGCATGGTCCCCTTTCTGCCCCTCTTTCAGAAGTCCTTTTGTTCCTTCTTTCTTTGGACCAGCAGGGCTCTGCTCTGGGCACTATCAAGGGCTATCTTTCTGCTATTTCGGCCTTTCTCAGGCTCCCTGATCAGCCCTCTCTTTTCAAGTCCCCTGTTGTAAATAGATTTCTCAAAGGCATTACGCACCTTTTTCCTCCTATTCCTTTCGTGATTCCACAGTGGGACTTGAATCTGGTTCTTACATACTTGATGTGCGCTCCCTTTGAGCCCCTTCACAACTGTCCTCTTCGTCTCTTGACCTTGAAGACTGCTTTCCTGGTGGCCATCACCTCCGCTAGGCGAGTGAGTGAGCTCCAGGCTCTTTCTTGTAAGCCTCCTTTCCTATCAGTCCATCCGGACAAGGTTGTGCTCGGGCCCCATCCTTCCTTTTTGCCAAAAGTTGTTACAGCCTTTCACATTGGGCAGACTATTACCTGGCCCACCTTCTTTCCACCTCCGCATCCTTCCAGAGAGGAAGAGAGGCTCCACCGTCTGGACCGAAAATGTGCGCTCTCATTTTATCTCAACCGCACGCAACAGTTCCGGATGGATGACCAACTCTTTGTTGGCTACGTTGGCACCAAGAAAGGTCGGGCGGTACACAAGAGGACTATCTTCCGCTGGGTCGTCTTGTGTATCAAAGCCTGTTACTCTTTGGCTAAAAAAGAACCTTCGGTGGGACTGCGTGCTCATGCCACCAGAGCTACTGCAGCCACTACTGCATTGGGACGTGGTGTCCCCCTGCAAGACATCTGTCAGGCAGCCACGTGGGCCTCGCTGCACACGTTTACTAAGCATTATTGCCTGGACAGCCAAGTCCGGAGAGACGGCTTCTTTGGCCGTTCTGTTCTCCGTGACTTTCTGGTGTGATCTTGGTTCGCAGACCCACCACCGGGGTTGGTATTGCTGGGGTATCTATTCTAAGGTAAGGAATCTATAACTATGTGTTTCTTTCAGATGAACAAGTTACTTACCTTCGGTAACGATATATCTGTAAGAAACATTAGTAGTGATAGATTCCTTACCGCCCCACCCATCCTCCCCGTTCTGCAAACTGATTTCTAGGGTTAAGGTCATCCCTTTCAGGGCCCTAGTTTCAATGCACCAGTGGTCAGTATCTTGCATGGCTCTGCGTTCCTGGCGCGGAAAGTCGTGTACAGAACTGACGTCAGCGCGCGTGGGCGGCGTCTAAGTAGCGCCCGCGACGTCATCTCGGCGACCACGACGCCAACGATGGACGAGGAGCCGCACGACGCCACCTACCGACGCGCAGGGGTACTGCTGACGAAAACTTTCCGGATCCAGTCTGACGCCTGAGGATATTCTAAGGTAAGGAATCTATCACTACTAATGTTTCTTACAGATATATCGTTACCGAAGGTAAGTAACTTGTTCGTTAGTCCTGCTGTGCTTCCAAGAAGCCTCATGCATAATGTATGAGAATCAAACCAGGGAAAAACCCGCGTTCGTTCTGAATGCAGTGTCATATCTAGGTAAAAGGTCAGTGCCTAAGAACCGTTATGTATGTAATGTAGGGACGGATGTAAGTGAAAGGTTGCAGTGTTACCTGCGCCTATATAGGGTACCTATATGGAATATAACAGGAAGTGACCATGTACAACTTCTTATTTATCACCGTCTCCCAGCAATCAAGTCTCACACGAGACTTCGGCACCTGACGAACAGCCTTGCTGGCTCCCCCACAGCCACATACAATGAAGAGACAGCCACAGCAGCCAGGTGCAGGCAGGCAGCACCTAAATGGCCTACCCGCGACCACCCAGAAGAGCTCCCCAGCCAATCGCATGCTTGCGTAGCGTTGCGCGAGCAGAGCATGGACGCACACCATTGGAAACACGGTAGGGTCACCGCGGGTTGGCCTCAAACAGCCAAAATATCAAAAACATGTAAATTAATAGTGAAGCACAGTAGAAAGGAAACCTACGTACTTACAAAAAACTGCACAGCACGTTGTTACGATAGCCCTTTAAGGAACAGGAGAAAAAACAGGAATGGCGAAGGGTGGGAGGGGTTTATATGCTAGAGATTTTTAAAAAAGACTCGCATTGTAAAGGCTTATTGGTGCAACTCTGTGTAGGACTTGGTCCTCCCCAGAGGTGACTGAGTAGAGCCACATATAAGCGCCACAGCTTCATACAGACATCAGTTTTTCTTTCTGCACTTTTGAATGCAAATCTGCAACTCTGCTCCCACTTTCGTCTGTCTTTCAATGGCTCCCAAAACGCAATGTACTGGGGAAGAATGACCCCACATAAAACTGTAGGTTTCAAACCATTGCGTGACTGCAGAAAACAGTTGTTAATCATGGACCAGCACACGGTGTGTTTTTGGTGCTTTGGCTGGGGGCACGACTGCAAGATGTGCAATGAGTGCACCCTCATGCACCTAGGGGCAATCTGGGTCTGCAAAACTGTAAATCGCTGATCATAGGAAGAACTATCCGACCACTTATGTCCCGTTCGAGGACCCTGACCCTTTGCATCTCCAGGGGCCGCTCCCGCAAGAAGCCTTCTTTGCGATTAAAGTTCTCTGGTAAGTCAAAGTCCATGCGGAAACATTAGAAGATGAAGCGGGACTCGACTCCATCCCGCCACTCACTATCAAAATAGAAATTGCCAGGGTGTAACGATACCAATCGATTTCTGATTGAGGTGCCGTTTCCGCAGTAGATCCCGATGCACCCCAAACTTCCTGGGCTATCAGTACTCTTCTGGTTCCCTTTAATGTGCCTTTGGGACCCCAAGGATCCACAGGGCCCTCAGTTAAATTACTGCTGGTGGATACATCCTCTGCACCATCTGAAACCCTTGAACCTATAACGGGTTCAGCACCAACTCCAGTGCAGGCTTTTACCATGGCACGAGACCCATGTGGGTCCCTCCATCGAGGCTGGTGGAGAATCCAGTACCGACTCCAATGTCTGACCCAGAAATGGGTGTCGGCCGAGGTGTCGCTCTGAATCCACTTCCAGCACACCTGGTCCCCACACAAACTGTCTCATCCTACGCTTCCCCCTACTTCAGAGGTGCCATCAGAGGCTCCATTGTCTTTTGACTCTAACCAGAGCTTGCCTCCAAATGTGGTGGGGATGATTTTACCCCCTGCCCCCCATTATGATGACAAGGTTAAACTCGCCTTTTGGCCCCCACCAGAGGAGAGTGCCTCCTTTGCTGTGGTAATTTGATGAGCGGGTGAGGGGCTGAACCTAGTACTGCCTTGTGTTGAAGTAAAGACCGATTTCCTTACAGAAGTTTTGCTACTTTGTCCTGCTTCTTTGGAGCCTTTGCTTCTGCTCAATGAAGCCCTCACTCACCTTCATGGGCACTTGGTCTAAGGCCTGTTAATAAGCAGGTGTCCAGATAATGTAAACCGGTTCCTGGCAACTGATTTCCTTACACAGAATCCTACTCCTGCGAGTGTGGGGGCCCAGGCTTCCACCAACAAGTTGAACTCCAGCTCATTCTCTACGACACTTCCCCGGAGAGATAGTCTAAGAGGACTGAGGTGTTTGGAAAGCAAATGTTTTATTTGACTATCTCAGCATCATTGCGGTTTGTTTATTGGGCTGGTATACGCACACACTTTGAGACATGCCGCTGGTCCCAGAAGAACTTAGGGCCTCTTTGACTGAGTACATTCAAGACCGCCACGATGCAGCCTAATTTGTGATTTGTACTGGACTTGATAGTACTGATTGTCTGGAGCAAGTGTTTAGCACCAGAGTGGTCCTTCATTGCCATGCGCGGATGCCTGTCACAGGTTTCTAAGGAGAAGTACAGACATCTCTTATGGATATACCTTTCTGTGGATCATGCCTATTCATCGAGAAAGCAGATTCTGCCTTAAAACACTTTAAGGAGCGTAGTATCACGGCATGCTCTCTGGGACTTTTGCCCCCTCCAAACTAGTTTCCTAATCAGTTCAGGAAATTCAGAGGCTACACCTGGGTGTTGGCATACAGATAACACAATCCCCCAGCAGCCCTCACTGCAGACTCCTCCGCCCTTTCATGGCTGTGGATCTGGCAGGCAGCACGCAACTCATCATGGGCATCAGTCCTCCCAGTCCCCCTCTCCTATGGCAGTAGTCTCCATTCCGCTTTAGCTTGCCATTAGTGGTGCACAACCACCGTGTGGAAGGCAGGATCAGACACTTTCTTCCAGGATGGCAATCCGACAGACGGATTTGGAAATAGGGGTTGGTTGTTACACTTGGCATTTCCTCTTGCTGAGGAAGGATTGAGGTCTTCGGCCTATCTTAGATCTTCATCCTCTGAATGCACTCTTACAGAAGAACAAATTCAAAATGCTCGTGCTGGGCCAGGTTCTGTCTGCCCTGGATCTGGGTGACTGGATGGTAGCCTTGAACCTGCAGGACGCATATTTTCATATACCCATCCTGCAGTCTCACAGATGTTTCCTGAAGTTCAAGGTAGGCCAAGAGTTTCCCTTACTCCCTCCACAGCACTAGCAATTCTCCACGATACATGAGATCTCTGGCTTGACCAATCGCATGAAAAGATGGATGGATTCTGCCTTAGCGACAGTATAGTTATGCCTTCTTAGCAGTCGCCTGCGCCTCCTACACCCAATGACTGGCTACACACGATATCTGTAATGGCAGCACATGAGCAACTGATTTACAGACTTAATGATCAAGTCCAGCTTTTCAATCATAGCTGGGGCTTTTTATCGCTTTATCTCTTAAGGTGCAGATACTACAAAGCATGTCGCTCTTCCTTGCCCCACCCCTCTCACCTTACTACTCACTCCCCTCTATTGTAGTGTACTAGACTAGAGCTTGAAGTAATGAATGAACCTGTTTATGAACCTGTTCTATCCTTTTCATTCTCTTTCATGATATTTGTTTGCTATAAGCATCAAACCGTTATTATACCTTACTTTGCTTTCGGAAATTGTATGTGAAGTTAGGTTGAATGCATATGGTGTTTGTTATAATATATCATGAAACATATTTAAACACAAAAGCCATGGCGGTGGTCGCTGCCCATCTTTGGAGGCTGGGGATACCAGTTTTCCCCTATCTCCACGACTGGCTGTTGAAGGCGGGCTTGCCCCAGACAGTCGATGACCACCTGCAGACAACAGTGAGCCTCCTGACATCATTGAGGTTCTCGATCAACGAGCCGAAGTCACATCTGACTCCTTCGCAGAGGTTTCCTTTTATAGCAGCTGTTTTGGACGCAGTGCAGTTCAGGGCCTTCCCTCAGTTTCAGCGACAGCCTGGTCCAGGACATTTGGCCTATGGACCCGATGTTTTCAACCTTGGTCCTGGATCTCAGTGAGAGCAGCTCTAAGGCTTCTTGGCTGATTAGCCTCCTCCCACCCTGCTTGTCGACTATGCCAGGTGGTATATGTGTACTCTACAGTGGAATCTCAAGTCCCAGTGGGCCCAGCACTAAGGTAACCTGTTAGATGGCTTTCAGGTTTCAGAGGTGACTGCACCTGATTTTCAGTGGCGGCTGCTCGACTGCAAATAGACCAGTGGCAGACTCCTCTCCCTTCCTACACAGCGCTGATGGTGGTGACTGATTCGTTACTGCTGGGCTGTGGAGGTCACCTGGGGTAGGTAGAGATCAGAGGACTGTGGTGTCCGGCAGAAACCTGGCTCCATATCAGTCAGCTGCAGGCCATTTATCTTACGCTGAAGGCCTGCCCGGCATCCATCAGGGAAAAATGGTACAGGTTTTTAGAGGCCTTTACCACTGCCATGTGGTATTGCAACAAGCATGTCTGGTTGGGGTCCCGGGTCCTGTGCAGTGTCTCGGTATCTCTGGAGTTGGCTGGAGTTTCAGGGCATCTTCCAGATCGTGAACCAACTGGTATGATCCTTGAATGCTAGGGTAGACAATATTAGCTGATGTATTATGTTGTGGTATCTGCATCACGAGGTGGCATAGGGCACCTTGGCTAGATGTTTTTGCCACCATCGAACGCACAGACTCAAAACGTTTGCAGGTTGGAGTTTCTGTGAAACCCCGTGCTAGGAGATTCGTTCCGGCTGGAGTGGAGCACAGGACTCCTGCGTGCCTTCCCATCTCTGCTTGTCCTGCCCTAAGTCCTGAAGAAGTTCAGGAACAACCAGGTCCAAGTCATCCTAGTGGCATTGGAGTGGGTTAGAAGAGTGTGCTTCTCGAACCTCTGGGAATGAGCGTCCGCCCCCTCGATCAGGTTACCTCTTTCGGAGGATCTTCTGTCGCAGCAGTAGGGTAGTATTCTGCTTCCAAACCTTATGAACATTCTGATTCCGAATCTTCACAATCTGCACCTCCATGCGTCGAGATTGAGTAAAGGCAGTTGACTGCATTCAGTATACCACCTAATGTTGTGCATGTCAACCTCGCTACCAGCTGTCTTTCTATATTTACGCTGGCACTGTAGCAAATTTGTCGCCTGATGTGGAGTCTGCAAGACAAATCCTTTACAAGATAAACTGTTGGATGCTTTATTGTTTGTTATATCTTTGGTCCAGCAAGCCCTCGCATTGGGCACTATTAAAGGTTATTTTCCGAGCCTTTCAGCCATTTTGCTTTGGCCGCACCACCCATCCTTGCTTAAATCACCTGTGTGATGCAGTTCATTAAAAGTTTGGCACACATTCGCTCCCAAACTGTTTATGATGCCACAGTGGGACCTTACCTTGGTCTTGACGTTTCTCATTTGTACACCTTTCAAGCCAATGCACAACTGCTCATTCTGAACTTATAGGCACGACCGTCGTTCACCACAGTTTTTTTTTTCAAACTGGTGCTGAGGACTCAGACTGCCTTCTTGCCGAAAGTTGTGACTCCTTTCCACGTTGGGCAATCTATCACTCTTCCAGCGTTCTTTGCCAAGCATCACTGCTCAAAAGAGGGCAGGCTACATCTTTTGGACCCAAAATAGGTTTAAGCTTTTATATTGATTATACCAAGGACCATTGGGTGGGCAATAAGCTGTGCATGGTGTTCTCTTGGGTGAAGAGATGAAAGGCTGTGCGGAAAAGGACTCTTTTAAGGTGGATAGTCCTCTGCATTAAGATCTGCTATGTGTTAGCCAAAAAGCATCTTCCAGGTCTGAGAGCCCATTCCACCAGGGCTAAGACTACCACTACAACGTTGGCACATAGCATGCCTGTCCCTGACATCTGTCAGGCTGCGACGTTGGTGTCAGATCATACTCTCACGAAGCACTATAGCCTTGGCTGCCAGATTGGACAGGCAGGGCAATTTTCCTGTTCAGTCCTATAAGATGCTCTGGTCTGAACCCAATCCACAGGCCCTCCACCTTCGGCAGGTACTGCCTTGGTATCTATTCTAAAGGTGAGGAATCTTCAGTTAGAAGTATCCATGAGAATAACAAGTTATTAACTTCAGTAATGCTCTTTCTGGTGGATGCTCTATCTAACGGAAGATTCCGCACTGACCTCGCATTTTCCTGTTATGTGAAGTAGTTTCTTTTTGTCGTCTAAAAAAGTCCCAGATTAGAGTTCTGCACAGTGGTACCAGCAATTGCTTTGTGCTTCGCATCTGAAGAAACTGATGTTGGCACGCAGGGGATGCGCTTAAATGTGACTCGGCTCTGTTACTTTGGGTGGAATGAAATGTATGCAAACTGTCACTTCACCACCTAGCAGCACACTGGAGCACTGTTATGAAAAGTTTCTGGATCAAGTCTGGTGCCTCTGGTATATTCTAAAGATGAAGAATCTGTAGCTATAAAGAGTATCCACTGGAAAGAATATTACCAAAGGTAAGTAACATGTTCCTCTTTAACTAGCATCACCTAGCTAAGGGGATCAATGGAGCTCCATCTGCTGGGCTCCAGTCCCCTCCTCCAGTTCTGCCGCAGTACAAGTTTGAAACAAGTGCAGTTTTCTCTGGGTAACAAAACGCCCAATCCATTCTCAACAAAACCCTCAAAACAAACAACAAAAATTGTCCCTAATACTAAAGAAAATATGCATGTTTTCAAAACTTTGGTATATAAACCTTCTAAGGCAAAAACCTTCAGGCATCTTTAAATTGGGTAAAATAGCAAATTGGGTTAATGCACCCGATAGAGAGCTTTGTCTATCTAACCTGATGGTTTAGTCACTTCAAGTTGTGTCACCAGCCTAAATGCATCTAGTTACCTATAGAATGCTTTTTTTGCTGCATTTAGTGCAGGGTACCAACCAGCCTGAAATGGCAACCCTTATGCTCATGCGAGTGAAGCTTTCATGAGGTACTACGGGGCTGATGTGTGTGGGTGGGGTGGCTTTTTCTTATTTATTTTTTTAATTTATTTTTTAGCTTGTATTGCTTGTGACCTGTTATATCTTTTATGTGTTTGTTGGTGAAGCTTGCACACAATTTTAGTATACAAAAGCAAAATAAAAACTATTAGCGTTATCAGAGTTTGTTCAGGTTTTGCAACACTGACACCAGGTTTGTCTATGTACAAATGTTTCTCCCTCGCTCTGACATTCACAAAGTCGAGATTCATATTTCTCAAATTAATGGAGATGAAATAAGTTATTGTTTAGCTTCCTTCAGATTGTTCGATTTTCTGTACTCTCATAATGCATTTCCTGTTTTACAGCTGCTGTTCCTGGATATCAACAGTCAACCAAAATGTTGAACTTACATGCAACGCAGTTTTATATCAATGCCATCGATTCTACCAACAAGGAGGTTAAGCTAGAAGACAAAGGTAAGTGTCAAACCTCCCACTGGCTAATACATGCAACCTAGAGCTTTCTGTTTGTTGGTGAGCAATCAGATGTTGATACACTTGTGAGACAACTACTCTGGGTGGCAAAAAAGCAGACTAACATTTGACAGCACTGAGAGAGAACTCTTTCATGTGGTGTTGTGGTTTCACTCTGACTGTCCTCTTTGGTTTTTAAGCCTCTGTGTATAGTTGTTTCAGTATGTTTTTTCAGTTTCACAATTTCGTTAGCAGTTTCCTCATCTCTCGCTTATTTGTACTTGCGCTGCAGGTGATACTCCATTGGATTTGGCAGAAGATAGCTCCCTTGCTTTAGTCTGGAAGAACAATGAGCGTTTGAAGGAGTTTGTGTTGGTCGAATCAAAGGAGCTAGAGTGTGTGGAAGACCC
This sequence comes from Calotriton arnoldi, assembly GCA_963921515.1. Taxonomy (NCBI): domain Eukaryota; kingdom Metazoa; phylum Chordata; class Amphibia; order Caudata; family Salamandridae; genus Calotriton; species Calotriton arnoldi. The sequence continues at coordinate 3,163,470 of CAWUFW010000442.1, read as the reverse complement.
TGGATCTGCCAGTGATGCTGCCCGGGCTGGTCACTTCACCTTAGAGCAGTGCCTCAATTTGTTTACAAAGCCGGAGGTCCTGGCTCCTGAAGAAGCCTGGTAAGAATGGGAATAGAATGGACTAAGGAATATAGTTGAAAGAAGGAACGGTGATCCCAGCTTTTCTTACTGACCTCAACATTCACAACTTTGGACAAACTATTGCATACCTAGATTTTCACCCTATGAACATTCCTTATCAGATCTGCCTTTTACTGCTTTGTTGATCACCACATAGTCCATTAGTTCTTTTCTGACTGGAAAGGCTCCCTTTCAAGATACCTGGCCCCATTCTATACTTCTATCGTGTGATGGAATTGTAGATTATAATACTTTCTCAACTGAAGAAAATAAATGAATCGAGTAAAGTTTCTTTTCAGAGCATGATTCCACATTATGGTAATTTGATGGTAAATATGGGTGTTTTTCCCAATTCTTCATCGTACGATGATGTTAGAGCTCTGTAAAGGAATTCACACGTTTGGCAGGAGAACAAACGTCAGTTGATAGGGTGGAACCTCCCTTTCAGTACCACAAGCAACAGTGTAAACAAAACTATGAAGTCCATCTATATTACCACAGTCCAGTATAATTTGTATTTCATACTTGATAACTTACTGGAAAATGTTTCCAGATGCTGTAGAATTTAGCTACACACTATAAAGTCGCAGGCGTGTTAGGTTCAATATTGGTAGCTCTGCAGGTAATAGCACCAGGAGCGGGGATTGCTGAGATGTATTTGAATCGCATGAGTGGAGCACATGCAGTGCCCATCCTTTTATAACACACATTATATCTGTGAACCACAGCAGATTTATAGCATTTTAGAGCTGCTGTATAATCCACTGTAGGGATTTGGCAAGCACATTAGGAAGTTTATGTCCTGCTTAAGTAAAGATCTCGTGGCCCTGCGCTTTTTGGTCTCCTCAGGTTTCCTTACTTGCTTGTCCTGCCCTCCTACAAGGGTGTCCTCAGCTCCCCAATAGTAGTTCTCCATTAGCCAAATTGCTGCAGTTACACTGTTTTTGATCTTAAATCCTGTGGTGCCTGGCACCTCTCCCCCTGTTTTTGAGTTGGACAATCTTATACTGCATAGTGAGTTTTGTTTGTAAGCTCATACGTATGCCTTGAGTTGAAACGATGTAGTGGGATAGTCGAGGAGGACAGTGGGGATACTGGAGTTTGGAGGACAGTGGAAAGCATTTCACTGGGATAGAGTGCAAGAGATTTCTAAGTGAGGTAGGTTAACTGCAGTCATAATGTTTTGCAGTGGATCCAGAACATGAGTTAGTTGAAATCTCTGCTTCTTTGTTATGGAATTCTGTTTGATATTCTTATAAGGTAGAAAATCTCCACACACGCCTGGGTCCCAGAACACAATGTTTTAGAAATGTTATGTTTCCCAAGCCAAGAAAAGAAAATGTGCCCAGTAAAAGCAACATTTACTATTTTTTTTTTATTAGCCAAATAAAACTGTCTATTTACAGTACATTTGTTTGAGAAAAGCACTTGAAAACAATTCAAGCTATATAAAATAAAAAGAACTGGAAATGGTGCCTTTATGTAATGCAGTCTGTCTCGGCAAAAACGATCCTGCTCCTTCAAGAATAATGGCCATCATTCAAAACTGGTAAATCATCGCTTCTGTTGGTGTTTGTATGTAGTTAGAATTCGAATTTGCCCAGTTTTACCTTTCAAAATAGTTTTTGTGACTTTGTATGAATGTAAAGTAAGTTTGGTAGGATGGTCTTTGTGTTATTTTATGTGTATGATTGTGCCAAAAGGCTTTCAGTTTCTGTTTTTCAGTCCAGGGGCGGGGAGGAGGGAGGGGAGTTAGTTGTCCATTGCTCAGCCACACTGTGCTGCTTTTAATAAATGCATTACAACCTAATGCTGGTTGGAAACACCATTGAGTGATGACATAACTCCGTATGGCCTAGAAACGTGAGAGAAGCCCCTCCCTTGTAATTAAAACTTTAGGAGTCCTGTTGTATGAAGGTCTTTTCTTTAAAGCCTAGATCGCTGATGTCTACTCCTCATGCTACCACATTCTTAGCCCCTTAAGGCAGATCCTGCCATTTCTACCTCATTTGCACGCCTAGGTTGTTTCCACTACTATCCTCTCTAGGATTGATTATTGTAACCTTCTGTACCTGGGCCTGCCATAATCTATTTTTCGTGAACCTTCTCAGGATCCAGAACTTTGCTGTCCAATTGGTGAGCAGTTTAATCAGATTTGATCATGTAATAGAGGCAAGAGTTTGCATTGGCTTCCTGTAAAGCATTATTTTTAAAATGCTCTCTCATGCTCAGAGTTTTTTATGAACAATCTTCTCACCTTGCCGAGCAATTGAGTTGTTCTATCCAGAGAGGAGTCTGTGCTCAACCTCACAGCTACTATTCTTGGTCTCACATAAGTGGTTGTGCTCTTAGTCTTCTTAGACTCCAACTCTGGAACAGCACACTTTTGTATATCAAGATCATTCAAAAAGGCTGTAAAAACCTCACTTGGTAATCTTTGATTCGTTTTATATTTGGTTTTACTATTCCTTAGTGCCAAGATGGTCAATGAACAAGCTCTCCATAATTAATAAACAAAATCGGTCAGTCAACCTTCGTTGATTTCTTTTGAGGCAGTGTTGTGCACAAAAGAGGGTCTTATGTTTAAGCCATTCTTATTTGTGTAGCTTGTATGCTGGTGCGGTATTTGATGGGGATTTAGTTGTGTCTAGTGCACGCTGTCTGAGTATGACTCTTTGTAGATGAGACTGGAAATGATGGTATGTGGTTTTATTGTTGGGTGTAGAATGTTTAATGTCCAATGAAAGCCCACATGTGGGTTGGTTGTCAAAAGTGAATAGCTTGTGTAGTAAGTGCTGCCAATCTGTTACTGAATGTGTGGTTGTGTTGGTTTTGAGCCTAGATGTTGAGGCTAATCAGAGGAAACTAATCACCAAAACTATTGAGGGCTCAAATGTCACTTACCGATTTGAGCATGCTATGTCATCCTGGGCAGGCAGAGTCTGAAACGCTAGAGTATGGGGCCTAGTCGCATCTCCATTACAAACATACAGGTACATGACCTATTACTATGCAGATATTACAAGCCCTGTCCAAGATGGCATGTTCTTCTGAGTTCTATTACGTTTGTCCCTCCTAGGCACGCAACAATAAGGAAATAATGAATCCAGGTCTTCAATAGTGTATTCCTTTCAGACATGTAAACATTCAGATAAATATCCCAGGCATCTGACAGTCCGTCCATCACCAGCATTTAACTGAATAGCGAAAGAGTGAATCCAGGTCCTGGGATTGTAACTGTACAGATGTATATCAAATATAGGACCACTACGTCCGGGGCATCACACTAAACTGATAGAGATTATGTGCATCCTTGCCTAGTAATAGGTCACCAAAATGATTTCTTCCAATTGGATTCAAAATGTAGCAAAATAGAGAATGAACTGTGTGTCCCTTTGCTCTATACTTGCAAATGGAATGCGGTATTTATTTCCAGTATTTTTACTTGAACAGCTGTACATTTTTGCTTTAATGTTTCAAATTCATGCCATTTTTCCCATTTTACTTTTCCGCTCTAGGTACTGCCCTAAATGTAAGCAGCACAGAGAAGCCTCAAAGCAGCTCATGCTGTGGCGGCTTCCAAACGTCTTAATTATCCAGCTGAAGCGTTTCTCCTTCCGCAGCTTTATCTGGAGGGACAAAATTAATGACATGGTGGACTTCCCAGTAAGGTGAGACCCAGTGTAAACATTTCTGCTTGAGGTGCGGTCTTCATTAATTGTTGCCAACGAGCGCATACTTAACAGTGCCCTGTGCAAGGCCTAGCATTCGCTTATTCTAGCTTAGAAATCATGTGCATAATGTGCTTGATTGAAGCGTTCTCTGCAATATGTATTAAAACATATGAAATCAAATGTGGTTGATTCTTGAGCAGCTGCTGACAGCATGGTTTTCGTAATTAGCTTCTGCAAGCCATGGTTTTGCAAGTCTGGATTCTGGGTGCCGTCTCATTATAGCCATGTAATAAGCTTACAGTATATATTGGGCACTGAGGCTTTGTGGGCAGGAGGTAGAATTTCTTGAGTATTGGTGCTTTCGAGTCATAGAAAAAGTGACTAGCTCTGGTCCCCTTCATCCACATCATTTGCAATGCATTTTCCCCATTGTAAGTCTTCCCTACCACTTTTGGTGTCTTCTTCACTCTTCCTCAATAGCATCCTCAGGCAACTTGTTCGTGTCCTTGGGTCAACATTGTGTAATGTGCCAATCGCCTTTCTTTTCGGTGCTGAATTGTGCACACAGTCTTTCATCGTCTTGCTTGTCTTCTGCGTTTTACCTACAAAACTCATATTACTTACCTTTTGATAGTCCTTTCATGTGCAACGCCTTATAGTTTCCCAGAGTTCAAAAGGTGTATTACTCTTATGTGACCTCTCTGAAAATGGTGCTCTGGACTTTCAAAACTATATTCGGGATCAGAGACCCGGTGCCCTCTTGATTGCAGCTTTGTCTTCAGTTTTCTGGTCTTTGGTCTCAAGTTCTGCTCCCGGTGAATCTTCTCAACAGAGCACTCTGAAATAACTGCAGAACTAATTGTGCTTTTACAGCACACTGACTACACATCAGATTAAATGTTTCTGTCAATCAGTTCTGGAGTTATTTCAGAGTGCTTGTTTTTGCATTTGGATTTGAGAAAACGTGATCACCAGTCATTTGACTCTTGACAGATACCAAAACTACAGACGTCTAAAGGAAATATAATATAGGAACAGCAACTCAATATTCCAACATGAGAAAGCAGGAGAGTTCACTCCACATTGATCTGCCTCACCAATGCTACAACAATCAACTTTAATGGCCCATATTTGTTCTGTTTCATAGCATAATTGCCTAAAGCGGGTTTTAGAGAAAAAATATTTTTTGTTGCGGTTTATTTTCTAGCTAGGTCAGTGAATTGGCTGTTTGTTTTGGCTAAAAAAATCTAAAACTGGTTTACTGATCTTGCCATTGTGAATCAAGACGCTTCTCTCTCTCTAGCCCACTGTGAATTTGTCTAAAAAGACTCGTTCCTTCTTATGGGTGTGTGTGCTTTTGCTTGGTTTTCTTGTGTAGGGCTGTTATGTTTATTTGTGTAGGACTTTACTCAATAACCTCCAGCCACGTTTAGAGTGAGGTATAGTACATAGAAGACCATGTTGCATATAAGTAATGATTGAGGTTGCACTGTGACTCTTGCCTCAACATCCTGCCTAAGCTCTACACCGCATTTGATATGGTAGATCATCTCATGCTCATGAACTTTCTACAATAAGCTTGAGAATGAACAGGAAAATACTCATTGGTACACCTCCTACTTAGAGCATAGAACTCAACAAATAAAAGTAAATAAAACCTTGTCTGAACACCTAACTGGAAAACAAGCTGTTCCCAGGGCTCTGTTGTTTCTCCTTCACTGTAATCTCTACATTAGATCCTTAAACTCTGTCATCATTCACATCAACATCTCTTGTCACCTATGTTGACAACAGGCAGTTCTATCTAAAAATATCTTCTCTTTAAGGCAATCAATCCATTGACTACGATTGTAGGATACATCCAGTGCTAGTTGACCATCCACCATACCAACTGAACCATCTTAAAACAATCTTTCTCTTTAATTCCCCTCCATCCCCACTCAGCCACCTCCATTCTGGTTCAACCTTGGCCTCAATTATTGAATATCCTAGATCGCAATAAAATCCCAAGGAAATATCCTGGACATCAAACTCAATGTGCAAGCCCACATTAAGGCATAGGCAGGGTATGAATAGAGTTGAGGTTGCTTCTGCTCCCATTTGGTAGGGACCTGGCCTGTTGGTTCTGGCTGAACTGTGCCAGTTGAAGCAGAGCCAAGGCTGATTAACATATGGCTGATCTCTCTGTAGAGTGGTATATTGGGCCAAATAAAGATGGACTGGAATGCGGTCCGAGTAATTACCAGTGGCAAAGATTAATTCAGGCATTCCACTCATCACCTTTTTGTTTCCCTCAGTACAACATGATCTTCTGTGGGATGTTCAATCATTCCTTCGAAATTTGGACTTCTAAGGATGGGTTAAACCATAGGTTCGAGGCATATGAGCTGTAGACCATATACTGTGCATAGATCGCCATCTGGTGTTGGGCTCGGATGTTTGCAGTTTGTTTTTGTTCGAAGAAGTCTTTGTAGTCACGAGATAGGTGACTCCTCCTTACTATGATAGTGTGCATGGACTCCATTCCCAGATTGTTTTTTTCTGCCATCGGGTTTGGATGTGATTTCTTGCGCTCCGGGTCGGTATTGTCTTTGAACCCCCTTCGACGCGCAATCCTTCACAGCTCGACGGTATTGTCTCGATGGCGTTCCCCTTTCGACGCGCATCCTCCAATTTCAAAATCCTCGACTAGGAACTTCGACACGAACCGTTGGGCCTAGCCGCGCCGACCAATACGGCCGTCGATGGAACGGACTCCGTTTAAAAAAATGCCCCAGGTGTGGTGCTAAATTCCCACACACAGACTTACACGAAGTGTGTAACCTCTGCCTCTCCCCCAAGCACGAGGAAAAACACTGCGAGGCCTGTACTTCGTTCCGGTTGAAGAAAACCATCTTTGATCGTCGGGCTCGACGACACCAAATGTCTCGCAGCAGCAGCTCGATTCCAGACATCTTCGAAGCAGGTTCCACAGCCCATTCAGAACTTCAACCTGCAGAAGAGGATATCTCCGTCTCCGAAGCCAACGACTCCGACGAGCAGACTGTCACCCCGGCTCAACGGACAGCGAGTACTACTACCCAGCCCGCTACCAAACCTAAGGCTCCGGTAACACCTTCGCCCTCGGGCTCAGGTCGACACCGTGTTCAAATTTCAGACGCCCTGCCCTCGGGCCCGGCTATGAAACCGAAACCAAAGCCTTCCGACTCGGGCTCGAGTCGGCCCCATTCCGGCACCGAACATACACCTTCTGCACTGAAGCCTAAAGCCAAGCCGGTGCCCCACATTTCATTGCCGGCACCGAAGACACCTTCGACGCCGAAGACCCCCGACTCTGAAGCCACCAAAAGACAAAGCTTCGGAACCAAAACAGGACAAACTGAAAGCTTCGGAGCCGAAGCAAGACAAACCAAAAGCTTCGGAGCTGAAGAAAATGTCGGATCCGAAAACTCCCTCACAAAAGATTTCAGAGCAGAAAACGCCTACAAAACCGTCACAGCTTAAGCCCGTTAAGGAACACTCTACGGCCAAGCTGCCGGCGCCGAAACAGGACACGCCACCCACAGAACTTTCTCTTCTACAATCTTTGGATCCAAAGCAGAAAACACTGCATATTGACCCCGAAACTGGCAAACTTCTCACCAAACCTCCTAAAAAACGGAAATTAGACCTTCCAGAGGATCCTCCCATATCTCTAAAACGCAAGGACATGGGTACTAACCCTTCTCCCCCTTATATACCTCCCTCTCCTCCTGATCCTAACTTATTCATCTCACCAGCAAACCCGCCATCACCTACACACTCACCTGTGCCACAAGAGGGTGGTGGGGATGGGGATACACTAGGGGATGATAACGACCAGAACATACCACAGGACCCAGACCCATGGGATGACTATGATCAAGATCCGGATCTCCACAATGACCCTGATCTTTATCCCTCCAGGCCACCACCTGATGATAACATTGGGTTTGCACAACTTATCAATGGGGCTGCTCACTACCATGGGGTGGAACTACACACTGATCCCCTAGAAGAGGACTTCTTAGTGGAAACATTCGCACCCTCACAAAAATCCACCCACACCCTGCCTATGCTAAAAGGCATGTTAAAACATGCACCAGAAGTATTCAAAGACCCTGTTAGAGCCCGAATACTTACACCAAGGGTGGATAAAAAATATAAAGCAGCTCCTACAGACCCAGTGTACATCAAAGGCCAGATACCCTTAGACTCTCTTGTTGTGTCTAATGCACGCAAAAGGGCTAATTCCCAGGCTACAGGCGACGCCCTCCTCCTGACAAGGAGTCAAAGCTTATAGACGCTTCAGGGAAAAGGATTGCGTCACAGGCTGCAAACCATTGGCGCACTGCTAAGTCCATGGGGGGCCTTGCAACTCCCTTCCAACAGGGGTTCCTTTCGCTGCTCCTTTTACAGGGGTGGCTCCAAAACAATATCATCAGAAAATCCCTCCTAGTCTTACAAAAGCCCCAATCACTCTACCTCACCCAAAGGATTTTTTCGGGGAGGATACAGAGGAAAATATAATTGGGGAAGAGCCAGAGGTAACAACACCCGCAGTTCCCCTAACACCAAGCAGTGACTTCCCTTCACTACCCCCGACCATTCCACTCCTGTCGGGGGACGTCTCTCACAGTTCCTACCTGTCTGGAACACCATCACAACAGACAAGTGGGTAAGACAAATTATCCAGTATGGTTATTGCCTGGAACTCACCTCCACTCCCCCAAACAGACCACTAAACCTCTATATTCAGTCAGATCACTTCCACATGGTCAACCTACAACAGGTGCTCCCATTGATTCAACAAGGCGACTTTCTTTCCACTCTAGATTTAAAGGACGCCTACTTCCACATTCTCATTCATCCAGCTCACAGAAAATATCTCAGGTTCCTGGTAGACGGTCAGCACTACCAGTTCAAAGTCCTCCCCTTCGGGGTGACCACAGCACCCAGGGTCTTCACCAAGTGCCTCGCAGTAGTTGCGGCTCACTTAAGAAGAGAGCACATTCACGTGTTCCCATATCTGGACGACTGGCTCATAAAAGCCCAGTCACACAGCAGCTGCGTTCACCACACCCGAAAAACAATTCAATTGCTTCACAACTTGGGATTCACCGTAAATCTCACCAATTCCCACCTTCAACCATCCAACACACAAACGTATCTAGGAGCTACAATAGACACTTCCAAAGCTCTAGCATACCCCAACCCAGTCAGAATACGCAACATACTGGCTCTAATATCACAATCTCAGCCTCAACACTCATTACCAGCTCGAGTGTTCATGCAATTAATCGGGATGATGGCTTCTTGCATTCTAATCGTTCCTTATGCAACACTCCACATGCGTCATCTACAGGAATGCTTAGCATGACAGTGGAACCAGGCTCAAGGTCAGCTAACAGATCTGGTGTTGGTGGACAGCCGCACATATCGCTCTCTGCACTGGTGGAACACACAAAATCTTTCCAAGGGGCGGCCGTTCCTCGACCCGGTTCCACAGGTAGTGCTAACAGACGCATCGCTCACCGGCTGGGGAGCTCATCTCCAAAACCTTACCATTTAAGGCGTATGGACTACGAAACAAAAACAATTCCACATAAACCACCTGGAATTACTGGCACTATTTCTGAAATCCTTTCAACTCCATCTAGCAGGCAAAGCTGTCTTAGTTTGTACGGACAAAATGACAGCAATGTACTACATACAAAAGCAGGGAGGAACACATTCTCTACAACTTTCCACAAAACATATATCTCCTGGCAGAACACCTCCCAGGAGTACACAATCAAATCGCGGATCTACTCAGTCGTCAACAACAACAGATCCACGAATGGGAACTTCATCCTCAAGTTCTTCTTCCATTCTTTCAAATGTGGGGCTACCCAGAAATAGATCTGTTCGCCACATACCAAAACGCAAAATGCCCAACCTTCGTGTCCAGGTATCCACACCCATTGTCCAAAGGCAATGCGATATGGATGAACTGGTCAAGGAAATTTGCTTACGCTTTTCCACCTCTCCCACTCATTCCGCTAGTGGTTCGGAAGCTCAAACAGTATTCCCTCACACTGATCCTGGTTGCTCCCACATGGGCTCGACAACCCTGGTTCACAACACTCTTGGAAATGTCAGTAGTTCCTCATCAAAAACTACACCTCTCTCCCAAACTTCTCACTCAGAACCATGGAGAGATAACGCATCCAGATCCCAATCAACTCAACCTTGCGGTCTGAAAGAGACACGTTAGTGACAGATTCCTTACCTTAGAATATCCCCAGGCGTCAGGCTGGATCCGGAAAGTTTTTGCGTAGCAGTACCCTTGCGCGTCGGTAGGCGGCGTCGTGCGGCTCCGCGTCCGTCGTCGGCGTCGTGATCGCCGGGATGACGTCGCGGGCAGTACTTAAGCGCCGTCCCTGCGCGCTGACGTCAGTTCTTCTTTTCCGCGCCAGCAAGCGCAGATCCGGGAAGAGCAGTGCCCTAGTCATTTTTTGACTAACTTTTTTGGTGAATTTTTCACTGTTTTTCTTCGAATCGACTTCAAGGTGTCGTAGGGATGCCCGGGTTTAAACGTTGCGGCGCCTGTGCTCGGATGATGTCCATCACAGACCCGCATCGGGAGTGTCTCTTCTGCCTCGGCCGAGGCCACGACACGGAGTCTTGTTCCGACTGCCGGGCCCTCAACCCGAAAGCTTTGCGAGAGCGGTCTCGAAAGCTCCTCGAGGCCCGGCATTCGGCTCCGCGCAAGCCCCGGTCGCGTGAGAGGTCCAGGGGTCGATCGCGGAGTCCACACCGGTCGTCGGCATCGAAGTCTTCTTCGTCCGGTAAGTCCAAACACAAAAAGTCCAAAAAGCATCGTCGCTCTAGGACTTCGCCTCGCCGGTCTCGCGACTCGGCTGAGGCCCCTCCCGGCACCGTCCCCGCGGCCCCGGACATGCCTGTGGAGTCGCCCCCGCAATACCCGTCCTTCCTGGGTTCGGGGGCGGATCCGGCCCAAGTACAGGAATTCCTGTCGGCCATGGCCCGCCTCTTCGGGCCTCCAGGTCCTCCGGTGCGCCTTCGGGCCCCGCGGGCCCTGATGGGGTTGCTCCGGCGTCGCGGACGGCTCCGGCCCCGGCGTCGCCCGTGCCTCCAGCCTCGATCTTGGCCCCGGCCCCGGCCTCGATCCCGGCTCCACAACCCCCATCGACGCCGGTCGACCTAACGACACCTCCGCCGGCGCCGATGTCTCCGGTGCCGTTCTCGACGCCGCCTGGGGCTCCGGGCGGCGTCGTCCCCCAGTTCCTTCCGGCTCCGGACATGGACCCGGAACGACGTCGCTCGACGCCGTCTCCGGCGCCGATGGGACCTTGGGTCCCAAATGTCCCTCCTCCTCCTTATTTTGAACCAGAGGAGGACCAGGAGGACTGGGAGGGGTCTGATGACCCTCTGACACAACAGTGTCAGTACGATGAGGACTGGACAGAGGATCTAGGGGATGCCAGTGGTCTAGATACTTCCCCTGACACTGGCATGCTGTCTCCTCCCGTGGCTACGGAGGAGGGAGCCAATTTTGCAACGGTGTTGCGTAGGAAGGCTGGGGCCTTACGTCTCCAACTCCCTACTGTGGCGGTCAAGACTAATATCTTGACAGAGGTGCTTCAGCCGGCAGCTTCCTCTTCGGAGACTGTGCTGCCGTTTAACGACGCCCTCACTGACGTTCTTTTGGGCACCTGGTCCAAGCCCAACACAGGGGCTCCTGTGGATAGGAACGTGTCCCGACGCCATCGCCCAGCTCCGGGCGACCCCCTGTTTCTCTCTGTCCACCCCACTCCTGAGAGCTTGGTTGTCCAAGCCTCCGCTTCCCAAACCGCCTTCCCTACCGCCCCTCCGGATAGGGAATCCAAACGCCTGGATCAATTTGGGAAGAAGGGTTTTTCTTCCAGTGCTGGCTTGCGGTCCATCAACACCGCTTGTCTTTTGGGCCGATATACCCACTCCTTGTGGGATTCGGTGGCGAATGTTTTGCCCCAGTGTTCTGAGGAGGTCCAGACACTGCTTTCCCGCGCCATTGCGGAAGGAAGGGATGCGGCCAAATACACGATACGATGTGGCCTTGATACCGCCGACTCGCTGGGCAGGTCTATTGCAACGACGGTGGCGCTGCGACGCCACGCCTGGCTGAGAACCACTGGTTTTCAGGGGATGTCCAGAATACTCTCATGGACATGCCCTTTGATGGAGTCGGTCTTTTTGGGTCCAAAGCAGACCATGCGTTGGAGCGCTTTAAGGACTCACGGGCTACTGCCAAGTCCCTGGGCCTTTCTGCTACACGCCCTCCGCTGACTTCTGCTTTTCGCCCCTATCGTGGCCACGGTAGGGCGCCCCTTCACGTCAGCAGCCCAGCCACCGGCCCGCGCAGCAGGCGTCTTCGCGTGGCCGAGGACGTGGATTCCGCCGTGGCGGATCGGGCAACCAGCGTGCGGGTCAGGCCACCACCTCCAACCCGTCCGCGGCCTCCAAGCCCTCCTAGTCCCTCCTTTCAGGTGCACAGCACGCCAGTAGGGGGCAGGGTCCGCCATCACCTTCCCCACTGGCGTACCATCACCTCGGACAGGTGGGTCTTGGACATTGTCCGAAGGGGCTACTCCCTCCCCTTCGAGACCACCCCCAGCCATGCCACCTCAATTCCACCGCATGTCAGGGGATCACTTGGTACTTCTGCAGAAGGAAGTCACGGCCCTCTTGGCCAAGAGGGCCATCGAGCATGTTCCGACCCCAGAAGTAGGGCGTGGTTGCTACTCCCACTACTTCCTGGTGCCCAAAAAGGACAAGGAGGACATGCGTCCTATCTTGGACCTCCGGAACTTCAATCGCTTCCTCCGGAAGGAGAAGTTCAAGATGCTCACCCTAGCTCAGGTCTTAACTGCCCTCGACCCTGGAGACTGGTTGGTAGCGTTGGACTTGCAGGACGCATATTTCCACATCCCCGTCCTGCCGGCCCACCGGCGGTACCTTCGGTTCACAGTAGGCCCCGAGCATTTTCAGTTCACCGTGCTCCCCTTTGGCCTTACCAGTGCCCCTCGGGTGTTCACGAAAGTGATGGCGGTGGTCGCAGCTCATCTGCGCCGGGCAGGGGTTTCAGTCTTCCCCTACCTCGACGACTGGCTGCTGAAGGCGGGCTCGTCCCAGGCAGTCGTCTCCCACCTCCAGACTACGGCCGAACTCCTGCACTCGCTGGGGTTCTCCATCAATGTGCCGAAGTCGCATCTGATTCCTTCTCCACAGCTCCTTTTCATCGGAGCAGTTCTGGACACGACGCAGTTTCGGGCCTATCCTTCCGAACGGCGAGTCCGGGATATTCAGGCTATGATTCCGATCTTTCAGCCTTTATCCTGGGTTTCGGTACGGATGACCCTGAGGCTGCTGGGCCTCATGGCCTCCTGCATCCTGCTGGTCAATCATGCCAGATGGCATATGCGGGCTCTGCAGTGGGACCTGAAGTTCCAGTGGGCGCAGCACCAGGGCAACCTGTCCGATCACGTCCAGATCTCGGAGGGAACTGCAAAACAGTTGCAGTGGTGGCTCTCGAACCGGCAATGGGTCATGGGCAGATCCCTCTCCCTTCCCCAGCCAGAGCATACAGTTGTGACGGACGCGTCCCTTCTGGGATGGGGCGGTCACATGGGAGAGGCGGAGATCAGAGGCCTCTGGTCTCCGGCGGAGTCCCGGCTCCATATCAAACTTCTGGAGCTCCGGGCGATCCGACTTGCACTCAAGGCATTCCTTCCCTCTGTCAAAGGGAAGGTAGTGCAGGTGTTCACAGACAACACCACCGCCATGTGGTACTGCAACAAACAGGGCGGGGTGGGGTCTTGGACCCTTTGTCAGGAGGCTCTGCGCCTCTGGACATGGTTGGAACATCAGGGCATGTTCCTGATGGTTCAACACCTGGCAGGTTCCCTGAACGCCAGGGCGGACGAACTCAGCCGCAGGTGCATGATGGATCACGAATGGCGTCTTCACTCGGAAGTGGCGCAAGGACTCTTTCTACAGTGGGGAGAGCCTTGGTTAGATCTATTCGCCACCGAAGAGAACGCGCAATGTCATCAGTTCTGCGCGTTGGAATTTCCAAGGCGGCACTCGCTCGGCGACGCTTTTCGTCGCGAGTGGAGTTGCGGTCTGTTGTACGCCTTTCCGCCTATACCACTTCTACCCAGAGTGTTGAAGAAGATTCGGCACGACCGGGCCCAAGTCATTCTTGTGGCTCCGGACTGGGCTCGAAGAGTTTGGTATCCCGAGCTACTCAATATGAGCGTAGATCCCCGATCCGTCTGCCTCTTCGGGAGGATCTTCTGTCGCAGCAGCAGGGGACGGTCCTCCACCCGAACCTGTCCAGTCTACACCTGCTTGCGTGGAGATTGAGCGGCGGCAGTTGATTCCTTTCGACTTGCCTCCCGAAGTTTGTGATGTGATTCTGGCAGCCAGGCGTCCCTCCACTAAGGTGGTATACGCCTGCAGGTGGAACAAATTTGTGGCATGGTGCACAGCAAAGGCTGTGAATCCCCTTTCTGCCCCTCTTTCTGAGGTCCTTCTGTTCCTTCTCTCTCTGGCCCAACAGGGTTCTGCCCTGGGTACCATCAAGGGTTATCTTTGTGCTATCTCGGCCTTCCTCAGGCTCCCTGATCAGCCCTCCCTTTTCAAGTCCCCTGTTGTTAACAGGTTCTTAAAAGGCATTACTCACCTCTTCCCTCCTGTTCCGTTTGTGATGCCTCAGTGGGACTTGAACTTGGTTCTTACCTTTTTAATGTGCGCTCCCTTTGAGCCTCTACATTACTGTCCTCTTCGTCTTCTGACTCTGAAGACAGCCTTTCTGGTGGCCATCACCTCCGCTCGGCGGGTGAGTGAGCTCCAGGCTCTATCTTGCAAACCTCCCTTTCTGTCTGTTCATCCAGACAAGGTTGTTCTTTGGACGCGTCCGTCCTTCTTGCCAAAGGTGGTTACTGCTTTCCATATTGGGCAGACCATCACTTTGCCCACCTTCTTTCCGCATCCTTCCAGAGAGGAAGAGAGGCTCCACCGTCTGGACCCAAAACGTGCGCTCTCCTTCTATATCGACCGCACAAAACACTTCCGGGTGGATGACCTGCTCTTTGTTGGCTACGTGGGCGCCAAAAGGTCGGGCGGTGCACAAGAGGACCATCTCCCGCTGGGTTACCTTGTGCATCAAGACCTGCTATTCTTTGGCTAAAAGGAGCCTCCTGTTGGGCTGCGTGCCCATTCCACCAGGGCAACGGCTGCTACCACGGCCTTGGGCCGCGGTGTTCCGCTGCCGGTTATCTGTCAGGCAGCTACGTGGGCCTCGCTGCACACGTTTACAAAGCATTACTGCCTTGACAGTCAGGTCCGGAGGGACGGCTTCTTTGGCCGTTCTGTCCTCCAGGACTTCCTTGTCTGATCTTTGTTCGCAGACCCACCACCTGGGTTGGTATTGCTGGGGTATCTATTCTAAGGTAAGGAATCTGTCACTAACGTGTCTCTTTCAGATGCACAAGTTACTAACTTGTGTAACGATATATCTGTAAGAGACAGTAGTTAGTGACAGATTCCTACCGCCTACCCATCCTCCCCGTTCTGCGAACTGATTTCTAGGGTTAAGGACATCCCTTTCAGGGCCCTAGTATTTTTCAGACACATATGTCTGCTTCTTGCATGGCTCTGCGTTCCTGGCGCGGAAAGTCGTGTACAGAACTGACGTCCGCGCGCAGGGGCGGCGCCTAAGTACTGCCCGCGACGTCATCCCGGCGATCACGACGCCGACGACGGACGCGGAGCCGCACGACGCCGCCTACCGACGCGCAAGGGTACTGCTACGCAAAAACTTTCCGGATCCAGCCTGACGCCTGGGGATATTCTAAGGTAAGGAATCTGTCACTAACTACTGTCTCTTACAGATATATCGTTACACAAGTTAGTAACTTGTGCTTCTGGCACCTGAAGTCTTAGAGTTTGGCTACCTTAATCTCCCGCCAGACTGCATGAACGTCATTAAAGAGGCTAGACGTCCTACTACTAGAGCATGCTACGCAGCAAAGTGGAAACGATTTGTAAGTTACTGTACAAACAATAAAATCAATCCACTAGAAGCTTCCACTCAAAACATTATTTGCTATCTATTACACCTACAACGATGTAACCTAGCATACACATCTATAAGACTACATCTAGCTGCAATAGCAGCTTATCTACAAAACAGACAACACTTGTCTTTGTTTCGAGTCTCCGCTATTGAAGCTTTTGTAGAAGGACTTAAAAGAATAATTCCCCCTAGAGTTCCGCCCTCTCCAGTGTGGAATCTTAATATCGTCCTTACAAGGCTCATGGGCCCACCATTTGAACCTTTGCACAAATATGAACTACAATTCCTCACTTGGAAAGTAGCCTTCCTTATAGCCATCACATCTCTTAGAGTGAGTGAGCTACAGGCACTAACCATACAAGAACCATTTTTTGCAAATTCATCATAACAAAGTGGTTCTCGGAACTAATCCAAAATTTTTACCTAAAGTTGTGTCTGCCTTTCATCTTAACCAGTCTGTTGAACTACCAGTTTTTTTCCCTCAACCAGACTCAGTGGCAGAAAGGGCTCTTCATACGCTAGACGTTAAAAGAGCACTACTGTATTACATTGAACGAACTAAGTCCTTTAGAAAGACTAAACAACTTTTTGTTGCTTTTTCCCCACCTCATAAAGGCAATCCCATTTCAAAAGCAGGCATTGCACGGTGGATTGTTAAGTGCATCCAAATATGCTACCTCAAACCCAAACGTACATTAACAGTTCCCCCTTGGGGGATCATTCTACACGCAAACTAGGGGCTTCTATGGCATTCTTAGGGAACATTCCCTTAGACGACATCTGCAAAGCAGCAACTTGGTCTACACCGCACACATTTACAAAACACTATTGTGTAGATGTGCAAGCAAAACAACAAGCTAATGTGGGCCAGGCTGTCTTAAAAACACTCTTTCAAACCACTGCAACAGAGACAGGTTAGCCACCGCCACAAACAAAACTGCTGTATAGTCTATGCACAGTATATGAATCTACAGCTCATATGCCTCGAACGGAAAATGCTACTTACCAGTATGCATCTGTTCTTGGCATGTAGAGCTGTAGATTCATATACGCCCTCCCGCCTCCCCGGGTACCTTTATCTGTTGCAGTGTTATCTTACTTGGATACATCACACATGGACATCTCTTTCTATTTCTTACTAACTCCATCATCACCCTTTATGGCGAAAACAATCTGGGGATGTTTAGGACTGCCAATTGAAACAGTCCTTTGCAGAAGCCACATTTCGGCATAAAATTTGGAATTGCGTCGTGGACTTTGGTGCAATTTCTTTTGAATTGACATAGACGTTTGACGTTTTAGCTGCCCTGAAAAAGTCCAATTTGAAATGGACGAAACGCGTTGGCTGATGTTTTTTATGAATTGAACACAATAAAATAAAGGAAGAAACAACAACCTATTGACTGTATAGACACTGTTATTCACAAGGAAGTGTCGTATCACACTGTTTTTTGACATTGTCTGAGTTAATTTGTTTGTCTGCATGTGGTGCAGTTCCAACTGTGTATTGTTGTATTGTCAGTATTTAAATAAATACTCCGATTTGTAGAGCGCGGCTCATCACCCATGAGGGTATCCAGGTGCTGTCCATAGGCACTGGGAAATTAAGTGATTTGCCCAGAATTACAGGATGTTGAGCCGATGCAGAGACTTGAACCTGGATCCCCAGCTCCAAAGTCAACAGCTCTGACCGTTGCACCACATCCTCTCCCGAAAAACCGGTCTACAGAAAATCACATACCCTTGATGCCATTTCGTGCACCAATTGTACTGAAAAGAACCTTACATTTTTAGTATGAAGGAATAGTAAGAAGTGAATTTGAAGTGCTTGTTCAAGTCCTTAGTGGTGAATATGGGACCTGAGCAGTTAACTGGTTAATGTTATGCAACAGTTATTACACATAAGAGTCCAACGTACAGGCTCCAAAAATCACATCTTTCACATCTCCTATCCCTTGCTTGATTATCCTCCTTGTCTCGACATTCCATTTAAAATAAGACAGACACTGCCTTAATTTTGTCTTGTTGATCAGAATATTTTAGGTGAAGTGGACTTTCTGATTAATGCACCATTGTCTACCTTACTGACTGGTCATTACTGTTTCTTTGTTTATATCTTGGGTCTGTGAACTTTCCAAAGTTTGAACCAAATGTTTTGTGTGCCAACAGGAACCTGGACCTTAGTAAATTTTGCATTGGCCAAAAGGAGGACCACCAGCTTCCTATTTATGATTTGTATGCTGTTATTAATCACTATGGAGGTATGATTGGTGGGCATTACACAGCGTACGCCAGGCTTCCAAACGATAAGAACAGTCAGCGCAGTGATGTGGGTAAGCAGCAGCAGTAACATTAGTAAGAAACCAAGATGGATGACGTGTGTTGTCTGATGCATGGATTTTGTCAATGCATGGATATTATTGTTATACGCTACTGTTGAGTTACCTTAGGCCAGTGGCTTCTTAATATAGTGGATTCTCCAGCAAAAACAGGTAAAAAACACAAAACACTCTTGTGGCATTCTGCCTCAGTGTACCTTTTGGTAGCTTTGGGATTTCCCCCTATGTCAATAGCAAAAGCAAGTTCTAATTTGGAATGGGCGCTGCAGCCCTCCAAAGGGTACCTGTAAGGTGGCTCGATTTCTTCGTGTACAAACAGTAGACATCTGTGTGTTACTTGCAGATCACGGGTTTGATTCATGTGTTAGAGGACAGTGACTTTGCTGCAGTTGAGTGGTGCTGTAGAGTCCGCACCAAACAGCAATTCTTAGTGTGTCCAACGGAAGCGATTGATAGCACTGTTATAATTTATTATACGATGAGCCATTATTTTAGTCTTGCCTGATTTTTTTAGTGTCCGCTTTTCACCGTCTGTGTTCGTGATTGCGGTCAGCCTCACATGTCATTTTATGGTTAAATTAAGTTTAACAGGTCCGGTAACTTTTTGAGGGGTTTGGCTAGTAAGAAGCTTCAACCATGCCGGTAATGCAGAGTTTAATCACAAGGTGGGGAATGGTTTACCTATGCTGTATCAAACAGTTTACCCATGAGATAAGAATGGGTTTTACGCAGGATATGAGGGCGCTCAATTGTTTCAGCAGGACCTTGCTACTGGGTGGAGTAGGGACATGAAAGTGTTTCACAAAAACGTTTGAAAGGGTCCAACTAGGCTGATGTGAAAAGGTGTAATAAAATGGCTTTCATATATCCATGAAAAGCGGGCTGCAATAATAATAGTAATCTTCTGTTTCCAGGTTGGAGGCTTTTTGATGACAGCACAGTTACCACTGTTGAAGAGAGCCAGGTGGTGACGAGGTACGCATATGTCTTGTTCTATCGGCGACGTAATTCTCCTGTGGAGAGACCCCGCCGGGACCACGTTTCCGAACACCGATCAGAGAGTGCAACATCTGCGGAAGGAGCGACCAGTCAGGTGAGAAACTCATACGTTTTGTCACCACCTTTAACACATCTGTAGTTTGTAGTAAAGAGAAGTAGTGGGAAAAGTGCCTACAAGACCATAGGTGCTAGTTTAGAAAGATATGTTGGTTAATAAGAGAAAGAAGTGTCAGTTCAATTCCATAATCGCTTAATGTAATCTGCTCTTTGCAAATTGTAAGATGAATCCCAGTGTCTTTGTAACCCCTGTTTCAGTTTGTGCCCCTTAAAAACCCCCTTCAGATATTTCTACTCCCTGTGTTAGTGTAGGGTAAGGTTCACCAAAAGGTGCTGCCGACAGCACATAATGCAAGGGGATTATTTTCTGTTCTAAATATGCTGTGCGATGTTTGATGTTGAATGACCGGGCAGC
The DNA here is from genome assembly GCA_963921515.1 of Calotriton arnoldi. NCBI lineage: Eukaryota > Metazoa > Chordata > Amphibia > Caudata > Salamandridae > Calotriton > Calotriton arnoldi. The sequence continues at coordinate 3,143,724 of CAWUFW010000442.1, read as the reverse complement.
TTCAGCCTTGCAGCTCCTGTAATCCCTTGGAAATGTCTGAAAGTGTATGAAATTAACATTTAACAAGTGTGAACACAATGCGATGGTGGTTCCCTGGTGACTAAAAGGATGTCTGCTTGAAGATCATATGATTGGTGTGCAGCATTTATGCTTTTGTTTCTCGCTGCGAATCATTGCCATTTTTACGACTCTTTCTGAAGGTACGATTCATTTCCTTCGAATACCAGTTTTTCAGTATCCAGCAGAACATCTAGTTTCACTGATGTGTGATTTTGCTCAAGAGTACATTTGCACCAGCACCACGGTACTGATGATACATATTTCATTACTCCACATGTTGTGGTATGGGTGGGTGGTGTTCCAGAACAATTTGCTGTAAGTGACTATAGCGACACCATCATAAAGTGCTAGTTTTTTTGTGTGGACTGTAGTCTGAAATCTTCAATTTGATATTATTCCTTTTCTTCCAATGTAATAGGCAACCCATCATCTTCTGTTTGTAAAGTGAGCAACACACATTCTCCAGTAACATAATTTATATCCCTAAAGCACCAAGCAAGCATCATGCCTTAGGTAGGTACGTGCAGCTGCATCTGCCCCCATACTCTGGAACGCTGCCTGCTTAAACGTCACCACACACAATGTTTGTAACATGTCGCAACCAGCATGATGCATAGAGGACAGTCTACAGCCAGCAAACTCTAGGGCATACACTCTGCCACTCCTGTCATTGCAAATCAGAGTGCTTTGCAGTCTCATCAGGAATATGAAGCACTTTACAGGTGTGACTAAACAGGGCAACTGTATGGAGCTGGACTATAAACTAATCCATAATGCTATGTCTTGGAAGATTTGCTGGAGAGAGTCATTAGTTTCCTCTGTACACCGCTACTTAAGTACATGCATCTGCATTGAAGAATATATATGTGTATAGGTGTTATCCGAGTATATGAAGAGGTCAGTAGCCCAGGGGAAGACTGGACATAATATAACAGCTGAGCTTATGGCATCTCTGAAAGGGCGTGTTTAGGTTTTGCATAATCTAAGGAGTCTTTCTTTATAACATAGACTGTCTGGTACTTAATTCCTTTGTCTTGCTTCCTCGAAAGCAAACCCACTCTACTACTCTCAGTTATGTAGTTGGGGCTGGCCAATGCAGCTGTCTTTCATAGTAAACCATTTTATTGCAATATACAATAGAAACCATTGCTCCAAGCGTGAAATTATTGTGGAAAAAAGGCTGCCCACAGCACCAACGACATAATGCAAATAATGGCACAGTGTTGCTATCCGTTATATAGCATGGTACTGTATTCTATTGTTCTCATCAGCACTCACAAGAGACAGCTAAATCTTGCTCTAGCCAAACGCTAGAAAGTTGAGACGCAAGAAAGTTTGGTGAGCATCATACTTATTGAGGTGGCAAAAAGATTGACCGCGTTGATTAAATGACTTTAGGGTCAGGTAGAAAATGTGAATTTGTTTAATAGTTTCAACCGGTGGAACTACTAAATTATTTGGGTAATGGAATGATTTCATTAAAAGGACTTGAAGACTGGGCTCTAGCATTCTGAAAGCATTTTAAGCAGTCTCAGGGGGGTAAAAAATCATAACAGTAATTACCCAGCAATAAAACATTCGAAGCGTGAGAGACTGGCACAACAAAAGAGGATAAAAAGAGCAGCATTGTGTGCCTGCATTCACTTAGGGTGCATGGGGCCGAACTCAATGATACTTAGATTTAGGTGCTCTGAATTTATTCAATCCCACATAGATGGAATGCATAATCGAAGAATCTAGATTGGTTAATTCAGAGGAAAGAGGTTTTACTGTGCTAATAATGTTGTCTCTTTTGGAAGAATGTGCGCAAAGCGTTCCATAATAAACCAACTTCATCTCTGTTTAATCGTTGAAAGTTCTGTGTACATTGAACACATGGAAACAGGATTCCCGGAGCTGCAGCAGGTGTCCAAAGTGAGATTTCCCCATGTTAACTTCAATAGTGAGTTTCGGATGAACTACAGGAAAGAAACAAACTCCTGGACAGATTGAGAACAAATTTGGCATGTGCACAGATATCAATTTCTTCTGTGTGCTTTCTCAAATTAGGTGTACAAATGTTGAAGTTGTTTTTTCTTACTTCTAAAAAGAAAATTAATTTATATCTTGAAGGAGTTGGACACTGGCCAAAGACTTGCTCTCTTGGCGTTGAGGCTGTGTGGGTACTGAATGTTGGAAGAAGACCTAAGGGGCATGGCTATGTCCATGCTCAGTTGGTATTAGTTGCAGGGGATGACCTTCCCCAACGTAATGTCATAAGAGGAATGACTATGGGGTCGATGGTTGCGTGCAGGCCATAGCTGACAATGCATTGTGCTCTGCAGCCTCTGGACATGTGCAACGGCTGTCGCCCAACGCTTACTGCCGCCTGGCTGGGTATTGGCCTTAGGATGTTGCTAAATGCCACACCATGTGACCAGTGAGGACAGACAGCGTTTTATACCGAATGTTATTACAGAACAAATAAATCCATAAGAATTCTATGTAAGAATGTTATGGTTAGAGATGAAGATGAGTAACTTCTCAATAATTAAAACGGAGAAAATCCCCAGAAAAACTTCACTACAAGGGACATTATGGTTATGATCCAAAAGCATGAAACCCCTGCAATTCTCCAGGTATGGTGGAGCACTTGACCATAATTTGCTCCTTCTGAACTGCGCTTTACCTCGTGTGCGGCCTCGCACTACACATTACCTGTACCACTGCTGACATCACACGTGATGACACCAATAACATTATCAGCAGTTATTACGTAGACTTTAAACCTCGTAACCCCAAAATGGATATTTTTGCAGCAATAATGTAGAACAAATGATTGCTGTTATACTAAGCATACACACACACATAAACTGGTCATGAAATAACAATGAGCAGATGTTGCCAAATAGATTATGTATGTAATAACCATTGGCAGGTGCTGTTTAGCTAGCGACATTTCGCTACTGTTCCAGTGGCCAATCCTAGCTGTCTGCAGTGCCTTTAGGGCGCTGAATAACCTTTCTAGATTTCCCTGCAGTTAGTAGCAGATGGAACGTGCTGCAGTCTGTTCGGGAAGTGCATCAATGCCACGTATGATATAGAAAGTGCTACCCCCATATCCTAATATTGTTCCAGGATATTTTTTGTCTTTAAAAGCAGAAACAAACTCCTCTGGAAGTTCACTGACAACGTGCCAAAGTCACACCTGACTCCCTCTCAGACACTCCTTTTCTTTGGATTTGTTCTGTACACCCGAACGGCGAGTTGAGGATATTCCAGCTATGATACCAATGTTTCAGCCTCTATTCTGGATTTCGGTGAGACTAACTCTGAAGCTGCTGGGCCTCATGGACTCTTGCATCCTGCTTGTGACACATGCCTGCTGGCATATGCGGGCTCTGCAGCGGTACCTGAAGTTCCAGTGGGCGATGCATCCGGGAGAATCTCTCAGACATTGTCCAGAGGACATGGTTGGAGGGAACTACAAAAGATCTGCAATGGTAGTTCACGAACCGCAATTGGGTCAGCGGCAGACCCCTCTCCCTTCCCCAACCAGATGTAACAGTGGTGACAGATGCGTCAATCTTGAAGAGGTGGAGATCAGAGACCTCTGGTCTAGGGCAGAATCCCGCCTCCACATCATCGTTCTGAAGCGCCAGCAATCCGGCTGACATTAAAAGCCTTTCTACCCTCCATCAAAGAAAGGCTAGTGCAGGTGTTCACGGACAGTACCATCACCATGTGGTACTGCAGCAAACAGGGCTGGGTGGGCTTGTGGACCCTTTGTCAAGAGACCCTGCGTCTCTGGACATGGCTGTAACATCTGGGCATATCCCTGGTGGTTCAACAACTGTCTGGCTCTCTAAATGCCAGGGCGAACAAACTCAGCCGAAGATGCCTAGCGAATCACAAATGGCGTCTCCATCCGAAGGCGGTGCAAGATCTTTTACAGCAGTGGGGAGAGCCTTTGTTAGATCGGTTCGTCACTGCTGAGAACACGCAATGTCAGCAGTTTTGCGCACAGGAGTGTCCAAGGCAGCTCTCGCTTAGAGACGCTTTTCGTCTCGAGTGGAGCTCAGGCCTCCTGTACCCCTTTCCACCCATAACACTCCTGCCCAGAGTTCTCAAGCAGATCAGGAACAACTGGGCCCAAGTCATCCTTGTGGCTCCGAACTGGGCTCGGAGAGTTTGGTATCCCGAGCAGTTGAGCATGGCATCAGTCCTCCAATCAGGCTGCCTCTTCGGGAGGATCTGCTGTCACAGCAGCAGGGGAAGGTTCTCCACCCGAACCCGTCAGTGCTTGCCTTCATGCATGGAGATTGAGTAGCGACAGTTGATAGCTTTCGACCTTCCGCCCAAAGTCTGTAATGTTATCTTTGCAGCCAGGCATCCCTCCATTAAGACAGTATACCCTGCCATTGGGGCAGTTTGTGGCTTGGTGTGCAGAGAAATAGGCTAACCCTATTTCTGATCCCCTCTATCAGGTCCTTCTCTTTATCCTTTCCCTCACCCAACAGAGCTCAGCTCTGAGAAAAATAAAGGGCTATTTTTCTTCCATCTCAGCCTTACTGCAGTTGCCAGATCAGCCATCCCTCTTCAAATCCCCTGTTGTAAATAGGTTCTTGAAAGGTTTGCAACACGTTTCCTCCTTCACCCTTCATCATTCCTCAGTGGGACCGTAATCTAGTCCTAACATTTCTGATGTACTTTCCCTTTGAGCCATTGCACATCTGTCCTCTCGGGCTCCGTACCATCAAGATGGCTTTGCTGGTGGCCATAACATCTGCCCGGAGGGTCAGTGAACTTCAGGCTTTGTCATCCATGCCTGAACATCTACCCAGATAAGCTGGTTCTTTGCACTAGAGCTTACTTTTTGCCAAACGTTTTCACTCCTTCTCATGTAGGCCAGTCCATCACTTTGCAACAGTTCCTTGTGGAGGACCAACTCTCTGTGGAGTATGTCGAAGAAGGGAAAGGTTGTGCAGAAGCGGACTATCTCCCGATGGATTGTGCTCTGCATTAAGATCTGCTACGCATTGGCCAAGACACCACCCCCTTGAGGTTTTGCGTGCTCATTCCACCAGAGTCAAGGCTGTGACCAATGCGTCCGCACGAGAAGTTCCGGTCCTGGATAGCTGCCAGGCAGCAAGGTCGACTTCTTTACACACATTAACAAAGCATTACTGCTTTGACAGTCCGGTCCGTCCGGACGGGCCCTTTGCTTGTTCGGTCCTGCAGGACCTTCTAGTGTGAATCAGTTTCGCAGGCCCACCTTCCGGGAGGCATTGCTTTGGTACTTATTTTAAGGTAAGGAATCTACGACTAGAAGTCCCCATCAGATGATCAAGTTACCTTCGGTAATGCCTTATCTGGTAGAAATTCTATCTTGCCGCAGATTCCTTACCGACCCACGCATCCACCATGCTACGTTAACGGAATTCTAGGGACAGGGCTGTTCCCCCTTCAGGGGCCTAGTTTTTCACACCAGTAGTAAGTGTTCTTCGTGGCGCCGCACACCTGGCATGGAAAGTCGTGAAAAGAATCTGACATCAGCATAATAAGGTGGTGCCTGTATAGACTCCGTGCACGTCTCTTCCGGCGCGGATGATGCCGACTACGCCACGCAGAGCCAAATGAAGCGACCTACCGGCGCACAGGGGTACGGCTCACCCTAAAAAATCTGCATCCAATCTGACGCCTGGAGATAATTCTGTGGTAAGGAATCTGTGGCTAGATAGTCTCTACCAGATAAGGCTTTACCGAAGGTAAGTAACTTGTTCTTCTTGTATGTTTTTTCTTTTTCACTCTTCTTGCCTCCTGTCTGATGGTGTCCTGACTGCGTGTGTATTGAGGGCCACCAGAAAGGGAAACGGCCACTACAATGCGGCCGTTTCCACGCATAACTTAACCACGCATGCCTTACAACGCATGCGTGGTTACAACGAAAGCCTTTGCCACGCATACCTTTACTACGAGATACGTAGTAAAGGCATGTGTGTTAAAGGCAAAAAAAAAAAGGGCTTGGGCCTCTCCCCCCCCCCCCCCCAAAAAAAAGCGTATAAAAAAAAAAAGGGGGGCTTGGTGGGAGTTTCCCCCCCAATAAAAAACGCACCTTTTGAAGGTTCTATGTGGGGGGAATCGGCGTCGTTAGAAGAAACGGAAAGACACTTCCGTTTCCTCTTAATGACGTACGACGTCAACACGGAAGAAGATTGAGAAGAGACGACGTTGAGAGGTAAAGGGAATATTAGATTTAAGAAGGAAAAAAAGCAGGGGTCCGATTTAAGCCTTAAGGGCAGGGGAGGGGTATTTGTAAGAAGGGTTTAGGGGTGGGGGGAATAACCTTTACCAAGAGTATGCCCTTACCATGCATGAATTTACAACGAAAATCGTTGTAAAATTATGCGTGGTAAAGGAATATTCGTGGTAAAGGTTATGCGTGGGAAAGGCATTCCGTTGTAACGCATGCGTGGAAAAGGCATGCGTTGCAACGGAATGCGTTGTAACGTCATACAACCCACCAGAAATGATGAGCTTGTCAACCTGGTGGGCAAGGGTTCTGGTCATGGTAGCTTTATAAATAATGCAGATCGTTTTGTAGATGATGCAGTCCGGCAAGGGGACCAGTGGAGTCCCATCATGATGGGGGTGATGTGGTTAGGTATCTTCATGCCATTGATGAGACATCCTGCAGCATGCAGGATGGCCTTGAGGGGTGGCCATTTGGGAGTCTGGGAAGCCTGCAAGCAGTGTGTTTGTTCTATCTTGAGCAGCAGTTCTGAGTTCCTCTGGTGGGGAATTGTTTCACTTCAAGCGAGAGTGGCACCAAGCTGTCTTTATATTTGTTTGGCAATATGTTCCTTGAGGGTGAGATTGGCACCCTGGGTGAATCCAAGTGAGGTTCGAAACCGTTCACATTAATCAGGTTTGGATCAGGTTTGGATAATTTGCTTTATTGTTCTTGATAAATAATGTGAATTCTGTCATGGTAGGATATCCAGGCCATCATGTTCATTCCGCATTTCATACTGTGTCTTTCTGTAGCGGAAGAGACTGTTGAATAGAGTTGTGCCTCATCGGCATATCGGTGAATTATGATGCTTTTATCTGTGAGTAGAGACCTATAGGGCTAAACATATAGTGATTAAATATGATGGGGACAATATAGAACTTGGGGAGATCCGCAGGTGATGGGAATCTTCTGGGACCTAAAGGTTCCATTTTGTACAAACTGATGTCAGTTGACGGGCAGGAAGAGAAACAGTGATGGACTTTGCTAGTGAATCCCATTTTGTACTTCTCGTTGAAGTACAAAACCAAAATCCGTTTCAGAGTATTGTGCAAGGTACATCTCTTCTTTTGTCTGTGGACTTGTTAGTTTGCAGGTCATTAGTGAAACAGTCAAGGGATCTTTCACTCCCAAGTCACAATCTCACTACCCTTTTTCTGTTGTCCTCTATTGGAACATGATGCGAGTTGATGGTTCTTTGGAAATGTATATCAGTTAATTTGGCATCATTCTGTTGTTTTGTACTTCTCTGCAGTATACTCTTTCCAGTCTGTTAGGGTTATCTTTTCATTTGATACTTAGTTCATTCAGAACTCTCAACAAAGCCTGCGGTCGCAAATATTCCTACAGCATTTTGAATATTTTGAATGTTTTATGCTTTTTCCAGCTCTGCATTTTTTCTCTCTCTGAAGGGTGTATCTTCTCATGCTGTCTGGATAGTGTGGCCATTAAGCTGTCTGTTCGGTTTGTTGCTTTCGTATTTTTTTGCCTGTAGGGTGTCTCAATACGGTCAGCATTATTCATAGGCTGCATGATGCCACAAACTTTGACCAACTATTTCTGTAGCGAGTTGATGCAGGTTTGATATTTCTTCTGAAGCTGCTTTAATGGAAGGGTAATGTAGTCAGGAGTACATAAGGCAGAACCTGGCAGACCATTGCTGGTAGAGGCAGTTGTTTGCCGTTGGTGGCTTAGCTACCAATTGCGTTAGGCTGATGAGGGATGGAATTCCTTCATGTAAAAGCTGTTGACTACTTCACCAAACTTTGCTTTTCAATCATGAATTAAGATCTGTAGTGAGAAAGCTAGACTTAGTGGTAAATTGTAGGGTACGTATCAAATGGTCTCTTCTATACTTCGTCCTACTCTTCATCGACGCATTCCATGCCATCCGTCCCTCTTACCTTTTTGCATTTATCTTTCGTTGGTACTGTTTTGTGCACTAGCATTATAGGTTTGGCTGAATACACTGATACATTTGCAGTTCAGGGAAATGACCAGGAGTTAGAAAAAATCTTAATATCTTAGAGATCGCAGTCTTCCACAGCTGGACTTAGTCAGTAGGATTCCATTTTTGAAGATTACTTGCAAATAGCGTAGATCCGTGCGGTGAGTCTTCTTTGTTATATGTACCTCTCCATTTATAGTTTAGTCATTAACACTCATTTGGAAAAGCATTAGAGACCATAACATACAGGTCAGCACCAATGTTTCTCTAACTTTGGAATCACTGTTGTAAGCGACCTGTCTGCCCTTCCTGTCTTGGAAAGAGATGCCAAGTCATTCTGCTTTTCACGTCTAAAAAAACAAAGTGACATTGCTTCCAAATGGATATGTGGTGAGTACCATTTTTAAAACCAGCATATTGGGATTTCAATTGGTGCGGCAGAAGGCTGCAATGGAATCACCTAGTGGGGCCCAACAATACATTTTAAGTGAAAACATTGTTTGTAACAGTAAAAATGGGGCTAATAGAGGGAACCATATTATGCTTGGTTTACTAAAGTAAAATGCTGTTGCAACCGTTTTTTGCAACCACGTTGTAGATAATAGCCATGCTGGAGAGTAATGACTGAGGGCAAGTACATTTCATTGTGCTTTTTCTCTGGTTCTACACACTGGTGCACAGTGTCTTGACCTCCTAAGGTTACTAGTTATGACCTTAAGATTAGATGCTATGTGTGTGATGAAGCTGCCTTTGTGGATACTTACCTATAGAAGTGAGGGTGCCGAGTGGAAATGGATTGCCTGTATATTTCATTCCCTGGTTATTCTTATCTACCTTTATGGGATATCTGATCTGAGTGTCTAGTATTTCCTTCAGTGTGTGGAAAACTTTCTTTAAAACGGCTCAATTGATTGATTCTTCAGTGTATCTAGTGCATAGCAGTGGTGTCAGGCAAGTAATACCCACTCTTAATTTTGTTGGACACAGGAAAAGGGGAAAATTGCACATTATTTTTGTTGATGTAAATAAAGTCTGATTCTACCATTACCAGTTTGGCCATCGGACCCCATCTTGAATCCCCCTTTTACCTCCGGGGTGTCAGTGCATTTTCAGCATGCCTATAGTGCCTCTATGAATAAGCACAAGTTAAAACACGAAAAAGACACTCATGTAAAAGTCACAGCACTGTTTCATAATTTACCTCCTCCATTTGTAAGCACATAAATAACTATGTTCCTTTCAATATCAGATAAAATATGGCAAAGCGTCTGCACCACTGTTTCTGATCAGCTTTTGCCAATGTCGGCAGCATGCCTCCAACATATCTCTGAACATGCATGCCAGAAACAAACAGACTTGGTGAGGTCGGGAGAGGCAGCTGGGTCTCTGACCTTCATCTTTTACCAGCATAGAGCTGGTCCTTTGATGCCCAGAAAGAGTCACCTGCACCCAATTTGGCCATTGCTCTAGTCACCTGGTTCAGAGGTTACAAAATATCTTTATCTAGATATTTGACAGGTCTGTGAAGACACTCCCAGTAATCAGAAAATTACTTTGTACAAAAAATATTGCATTTAGTGCTTTCCTAGATGTATTTGTTTTCCCAGAGATCTCCTTTATCTGATGGGCCTAGTGTGTTTTGTGTTCTGCTGCCTTGAATATTCGAATGTAGGCCATCATCATGTATCAAGAGGCCGAAGCCTCGTTGTTCAAGGAGCCAGTCTGTTAGGATTTCTGGTGGGACTGGAGGCATTCTCACCATCGGGGCTCTGTTTGGAAGGTTGTGTTGGTCTCATAGTTGAGAAACCTCCTTTTCTAATGGTGGTGTGGCCTGTATCCTTTATCTACGGTGGTACGTTGACTGTGTTTGCTTATCCCAGTGTTCATCTTTCTGCATTTCCACTTCTACCAAGAAGTGGGTAAAGAATATTTTGCAACCGCATTCTACATGCAGGCAAATTAGGTGGTCTTCTGAGGACCACCATTGTGGGGCGACTACAGCATCACCAAAATGGTAAACCTTGCGTGACGTTCAGTGAAGGTGCAATATTTTGAGGAAATGGAAACTTTGTTGGACAGTTTAGACAGGCTGATGATATTGAAATGCACAGCCCTTTACCAGGTTGTGAAAAGATGAGATTTGCATTTGCATCTCTTGTTAAAAAGGAAATGGGTGCTCCCTTTTCCCACGTGAGAATGTGCTTTAACAGTCCACCTCACTGGATTACAAAAGAGCCTTCCCTGCTAAATATTTGTAATGTTTCATAATGTTCCTGAATGGGTGCCCCAGATCTGCTAATGTTCCTTCAGTGCCCCGCCAGTCTCCATCCCCAAGCCCCAGTCATTTGATTTTAATAGCCCAGAGGCATTGAAGAGTAACTTGCCATCCCAGGTCTACAATCCTGCTGTGTTTTTATGCAGATTTTTGCAATTGAAAGTCAAGCAGCCTTTCACAAACCATTGGCCGTCCTCCACAGGCTGTTGAAGCACAAAGTTCAGTGCATGCCCTGTTCAACTAGCGGGCAGCCTGGAATCTTTAATAAGTCAAACACGTTCATCTGTGCTTGACTGCAGCAAGTTGTGGCCTGTTTGTGTCTCTTCGGACCCTAATCATGTTATTCATTTTCGTCACATCACTCCTCCACACCCCACGTCTTGCACTTCTGTTTCTACGTCAAAAGTTACTGTTTAACTTGGATTGTACCTTCAAGTATGCAGCATGATCACTGCCTTCACAGTTGACTTGACGAGATGGAGCTGTGATTCATCTGCATAGTTTGAGAGGGTCAGTGTCTTATGTTCAACATTGTCAAGAGTAACCTGCATTTGAAAGTTTTCTTTTGCATTCTTTAGCAAGTTGTTATATGTCAAGCCAAAACCTCAGTGGCTTAAGTGCAAACGTGGTATATTTAAAATGTGGGCAGGTGGTCACAAAGAACACACCTCTCCATGAGTTTGTCAAAAGGTAGTCTACGTTTTTGGCATGATCAATTTCTTGATGTTTTACCATTTATTCACATGAATTGTCTGGCTACAGCAAACCAGATCTGCTTGATAGTTGCGATTGCTTGGGAGAATGAACTGTAAGCCGTACTTAACCTGTTCAAACAAATCACCCTTTCTGTCATGTTGAACCTCTCAGTTCTGTTATTAAAAGTGAAGCTGTTTCTTACATTGTGCTACATTCAAAAAAGCCGAGACCGGCTCGAAAGACAATATATGTGAGAAAATGGGGTTTTGTTGCAGAACCCCCCACCCCCCACACACACACTTTTTGCCTGGTATCTGGTGCAATTTTAACTGTAGAGTACTGGGTCCCTGCTGCCCAGGTTCCCAGTACCAGTGTTCTTTCCCTAAAACTGTACCACGATTGGCATTTCAGAACCCCCTGTAAGTCCCTATTAAATTGTACCCTGGTACCTAGGGCATTGGAGCTGAATGGGGTATGCTAGGGGGCCCTCACCAAGGCCATGCAAACTGCCACTGCGTCTTGCGCTCCCTGTGTGCCATGCCAATCTGAAAGAAACACGTTGGCGATAGATTCCTTACCTTAGAATTACCCCCAGGTGTCAGACTGGATCCGGAAAGTTTTCGTCAGCAGTACCCCTGCGCGTCAGAAGGTGGCATCGTGCGGCTCCGCGTCCGTCGTTGGCGTCGTGGTCGCCGAGATGACATCGCGGCAGCTACTTTGACGCCGCCCTCGCGCGCTGACATCTGAAAGAGACACGTTAGTGATAGATTCCTTACCTTAGAATATCCCCAGGCGTCAGGCTGGATCCGGAAAAGTTTTGCGTAGCAGTACCCTTCTGCGCGTCGGTAGGCGGCGTCGTGCGGCTCCGCGTCCGTCGTCGGCGTCGTGATCGCCGGGATGACGTCGCGGGCAGTACTTAGACGCCGCCCCTGCGCGCTGACGTCAGTTCTTCTTTTTCCGCGCCAGTAAGCGCAGATCCGGGAAGAGCAGTGCCCTGGTCAATTTTTGACCATACTTTTTGGTGATTTTTCACTGTCTTTTTCCACCTTCAGGTGTCGTAGGGATGCCCGGCTTCAAGCGATGCGGCGCCTGTGCGCGGATGATGTCCGTCACCGACCCGCATTGGGAGTGTCTCTTCTGCCTCGGCCGAGGCCACGACACCGAGTCTTGTCCCGAATGCCAGGCCCTCAACCCGAAGGCTTTGCGAGAGCGGTCTCGAAAGCTCCTCGAGGCCCGGCATTCGGCTCCGCGGAAGCCCCGGTCGCGTGAGAGGTCCAGGGGTCGCTCGCGGAGTGCACACCGGTCGTCGGCGTCGAAGTCTTCTTCGTCCGGTAAGTCTCGACACAAGAAGTCCAAGAAGCATCGTCGCTCTCGGACTTCGCCTCGCCGATCTCGCGACTCGGCTGAGGCCCCTCCCGGCACCGTCCCCGCCCCGCGGCCCCGGACTTGCCTGTGGAGTCGCCCCGTCATACCCGCCCTTCCCGGGTTCGGGGCGGATCCGGCCAAGGTACAGGAGTTCCTGTCGGCCATGGCCCGCCTCTTCGGGCCTTCAGGCCCCTCCGGTGCGCCTTCGGGCCCCGCGGGCCCTGATGGGGTTGATCCGGCGTCGCCGGCGGCTCCGGCCCCGGCGTCGCCCGAGCCTCCAGCCTCGATCCCGGCCCCGGCTCCGGCCCCGGCCTCGATCCCGGCTCCACAACTCCCATCGACGCCGGTCGACCTCACGACACCTCCGCCGGCGCCGATGTCTCCGGTGCCGTTCTCGACGCCGCCCTGGGCTCCGGGCGGCGTCGTCCCCCAGTTCCTTCCGGCTCCGGACATGGACCCGGAGCGACGTCGCTCGACGCCGGCTCCGGCGCCGATGGGACCTTGGGTCCCACATGTCCCTCCTCCTCCTTATTTTGAACCAGAGGAGGACCAGGAGGACTGGGAGGGGTCTGATGACCCTCTGACACGCAACTGTCAGTATGATGAGGACTGGACAGAGAGTCTAGGGGAGGCCAGTGGTCTGGATACTTCTCCTGACACTGGCATGCTGTCTCCTCCCGTGGCTACGGAGGAGGGGGCCAATTTTGGTACGGTGTTGCGTAGGGCTGCTGGGGCCTTACGTCTCCAGCTCCCTACTTTGACGGTCAAGACTAACATCTTGACAGAGGTGCTTCAGCCGGCAGCCTCCTCTGCGGAGACTGTGCTGCCGTTTAACGACGCCCTCACGGACGTTCTTTTGGGCGCCTGGTCCAAGCCCAACACAGGGGCTCCTGTGGATCGGAACGTGTCACGACGCCATCGCCCCGCTCCGGGCGACCCCCTGTTTCTTTCTGTCCACCCCACTCCTGAGAGCTTGGTTGTCCAAGCCTCCGCTTCCCAAACCGCCTTCCCTACCGCTCCTCCGGATAGGGAATCCAAACGCCTGGATCAGTTTGGGAAGAAAGGTTTTTCTTCCTCCAGTGCTGGCTTGCGGTCCGTTAACACCGCTTGTCTTTTGGGCCGATATACCCACTCCCTGTGGGATTCGGTGGCGGATGTTTTGCCCCAGTGCCCTGAGGAGGTCCAGGCACTGCTTTCCCGCGCCATTGCGGAAGGAAGGGATGCGGCCAAATACACTATCCGTTGTGGCCTTGACACCGCCGACTCGCTGGGCAGGTCGATTGCAACGACGGTGGCGCTCCGGCGCCACGCCTGGCTGAGAACCACTGGTTTTTCAGGGGATGTCCAGAATACTCTCATGGACATGCCCTTTGATGGAGTCGGTCTTTTGGGTCCAAAGCAGACCATGCGTTGGAGCGCTTTAAGGACTCACGGGCTACTGCAAAGTCCCTGGGCCTTTCTGCTACACGCCCTCCGCTGCCTTCTGCTTTTCGCCCCTATCGTGGCCACGGTAGGGGCGCCCCTTCACGTCAGCAGCCCAGCCACCGGCCCGCGCAGCAGGCGTCTTCGCGTGGCCGAGGGCGTGGATTCCGCCGTGGCGGATCGGGCAACCAGCGTGCGGGTCAGGCCACCACCTCCAACCCGTCCGCGGCCTCCAAGCCCTCCTAGTCCCTCCTTTCAGGTGCACGGCACGCCAGTAGGGGCAGGGTCCGCCATCACCTTCCCCACTGGCGCACCATCACCTCGGACAGGTGGGTCTTGGACATTGTCCGAAGGGGCTACTCCCTCCCCTTCGAGACCACCCCCCAGCCATGCCACCTCAATTCCACCGCATGTCAGGGGATCACTTGGTGCTTCTACAGAAGGAAGTCACGGCCCTCTTGACCAAGAGGGCCATCGAGCATGTTCCGACCCCAGAAGTAGGGCGTGGTTGCTACTCCCACTACTTTCTGGTGCCCAAAAGGACAAGGAGGACATGCGTCCTATCTTGGACCTCCGGAACGTCAATCGCTTCCTCCGGAAGGAGAAGTTCAAGATGCTCACCCTAGCTCAGGTCTTGACTGCCCTCGACCCTGGAGACTGGTTGGTAGCGTTGGACTTGCAGGACGCGTATTTCCACATCCCCGTCCTGCCGGCCCACCGGCGTTACCTTCGGTTCACGGTAGGCCCCGAGCATTTTCAGTTCACCGTGCTCCCCTTTGGCCTTACCAGTGCCCCTCGGGTGTTCACGAAAGTGATGGCGGTGGTCGCAGCTCATCTGCGCCGGGCAGGGGTTTCAGTCTTCCCCTACCTCGACGACTGGCTGCTGAAGGCGGGCTCGTCCCAGGCAGTCGTCTCCCACCTCCAGACTACGGCCGAACTCCTGCACTCGCTGGGGTTCTCCATCAATGTGCCGAAGTCGCATCTAATTCCTTCTCCACAGCTCCTTTTCATCGGAGCAGTTCTGGACACAACGCAGTTTCGGGCCTATCCTCCCGAACGGCGAGTCCGGGATATTCAGGCTATGATTCCGATCTTTCGGCCTTTATCCTGGGTTTCGGTACGGATGACCCTGAGGCTGCTGGGCCTCATGGCCTCCTGCATCCTGCTGGTCAATCATGCCAGATGGCATATGCGGGCTCTGCAGTGGGACCTGAAGTTCCAGTGGGCGCAGCACCAGGGCAACCTGTCCGATCACGTCCAGATCTCGGAGGGGACTGCAAAACAGTTGCAGTGGTGGCTCTCGAACCGGCAATGGGTCATGGGCAGATCCCTCTCCCTTCCCCAGCCAGAGCATACAGTTGTGACGGACGCGTCCCTTCTGGGATGGGGCGGTCACACGGGAGAGGCGGAGATCAGAGGCCTCTGGTCTCCGGCGGAGTCCCGGCTCCATATCAACCTTCTGGAGCTCCGGGCGATCCGGCTTGCACTCAAGGCATTCCTTCCCTCTGTCAAAGGGAAGGTAGTGCAGGTGTTCACAGACAACACCACCGCCATGTGGTACTGCAACAAACAGGGCGGGGTGGGGTCTTGGACCCTTTGTCAGGAGGCTCTGCGCCTCTGGACATGGCTGGAACATCAGGGCATGTTCCTGATGGTTCAACACCTGGCAGGTTCTCTGAACGCCAGGGCGGACGAACTCAGCCGCAGGTGCATGATGGATCACGAATGGCGTCTTCACTCGGAAGTGGCGCAAGGACTCTTTCTACAGTGGGGAGAGCCTTGGTTAGATCTATTCGCCACCGAAGAGAACGCGCAATGTCATCAGTTCTGCGCGTTGGAATTTCCAAGGCGGCACTCGCTCGGCGACGCTTTTCGTCGCGAGTGGAGTTGCGGTCTGTTGTACGCCTTTCCGCCTATACCACTTCTACCCAGAGTGTTGAAGAAGATTCGGCACGACCGGGCCCAAGTCATTCTTGTGGCTCCGGACTGGGCTCGAAGAGTTTGGTATCCCGAGCTACTCAATATGAGCATAGATCCCCCGATCCGTCTGCCTCTTCGGGAGGATCTTCTGTCGCAGCACCAGGGGACGGTCCTCCACCCGAACCTGTCCAGTCTACACCTGCTTGCGTGGAGATTGAGCGGCGGCAGTTGATTCCTTTCGACTTGCCTCCCGAAGTTTGTGATGTGATTCTGGCAGCCAGGCGTCCCTCCACTAAGGTGGTATACGCCTGCAGGTGGAACAAATTTGTGGCATGGTGCACAGCAAAGGCTGTGGATCCCCTTTCTGCCCCTCTTTCTGAGGTCCTTCTGTTCCTTCTCTCTCTGGCCCAACAGGGTTCTGCCCTGGGTACCATCAAGGGTTATCTTTGTGCTATCTCGGCCTTCCTCAGGCTCCCTGATCAGCCCTCCCTTTTCAAGTCCCCTGTTGTTAACAGGTTCTTAAAAGGCATTACTCACCTCTTCCCTCCTGTTCCGTTTGTAATGCCTCAGTGGGACTTGAACTTGGTTCTTACCTTTTTAATGTGCGCTCCCTTTGAGCCTCTGCATAACTGTCCTCTTCGTCTTCTGACTCTAAAGGCAGCCTTTCTGGTGGCCATCACCTCCGCTCGGCGGGTGAGTGAGCTCCAGGCTCTTTCTTGCAAACCTCCCTTTCTGTCTGTTCATCCAGACAAGGTTGTTCTTCGGACGCGTCCGTCCTTCTTGCCAAAGGTGGTTACTGCTTTCCACATTGGGCAGACCATCACTTTGCCCACCTTCTTTCCGCCTCCGCATCCTTCCAGAGAGGAAGAGAGGCTCCACCGTCTGGACCCAAAACGTGCGCTCTCCTTCTATATCGACCGCACGAAACACTTCCGGGTGGTTGACCAGCTCTTTGTTGGCTACGTGGGCGCCAAAAAGGTCGGGCGGTGCACAAGAGGACCATCTCCCGCTGGGTTACCCTGTGCATCAAGACCTGCTATTCTTTGGCTAAGAAGGAGCCTCCTGTTGGGCTGCGTGCCCATTCCACCAGGGCAACGGCTGCTACCACGGCCTTGGGCCGCGGTGTTCCGCTGCCGGTTATCTGTCAGACAGCTACGTGGGCCTCGCTGCACACGTTTACTAAGCATTACTGCCTTGACAGTCAGGTCCGGAGGGACGGCTTCTTTGGCCGTTCTGTCCTCCAGGACTTCCTTGTCTGATCTTTGTTCGCAGACCCACCACCGGGGTTGGTATTGCTGGGGTATCTATTCTAAGGTAAGGAATCTATCACTAACGTGTCTCTTTCAGATGCACAAGTTACTAACTTGTGTAACGATATATCTGTAAGAGACAGTAGTTAGTGATAGATTCCTACCGCCCACCCATCCTCCCCGTTCTGCGAACTGATTTCTAGGGTTAAGGACATCCCTTTCAGGGCCCTAGTATTTTTCAGACACCTGTGTCAGCTTCTTGCATGGCTCTGCGTTCCTGGCGCGGAAAGTCGTGTACAGAACTGACGTCAGCGCGCAGGGGCGGCGTCTAAGTACTGCCCGCGACGTCATCCCGGCGATCACGACGCCGACGACGGACGCGGAGCCGCACGACGCCGCCTACCGACGCGCAAGGGTACTGCTACGCAAAACTTTCCGGATCCAGCCTGACGCCTGGGGATATTCTAAGGTAAGGAATCTATCACTAACTACTGTCTCTTACAGATATATCGTTACACAAGTTAGTAACTTGTGCGTCAGTTCTTTCTTTTTCCGCTCCAGCAAGCGCAGATCCGGAGAGAGCGGTACCCCCAGTCACTTTTTGACTGAGTTTTTTCGAGGCTTTTTGTCTCTATTTTTCGAGTCGATCGACTCCTGGTGCAGTAGGGATGCCCGGCTTCAAGACCTGCGGGGACTGTCATCGAATGATGTCGGTGACGGACCCGCACCGCGTGTGTCTTTACTGCCTGGAGCGCGACCACGACCCCAAGTCGTGCTCCGACTGCCGGGCCATGGTGCCGAAGACTTTGCGGGAGCAGTCCCGAAAGTTGCTTGAAGTCCGGCAGTCGGCTCCGCGCCGTTCAAGGTCCCGGTCCCGTGGGAGTTCGAGGGACCGGTCGCGGAGCCGCCACCACCGTTCATCGGGATCGAAGTCTTCGCACTCGGGGTCAGATAAGACGAAGCACTCAAAGAAGTCGAAGAAGCGCCGTCGCTCTCCGACTTCCCGTCGCGCGACGCGGCTTAGGGTGTGGGTGGTGCCTCCCCCGCGGCTCCGGCGGAGCCTACGCAGTCGCTGCCGGCCTACCCGCCCTTCCCGAGTCCATCAGCGACTCCGGCCCAGCTGCAGGAATTTGTCAGCCATGGCTCACCTCTTTGGGCCGTCTGGCCCCGCGGGCCCGACTGGGGGTCCTAGCTTTTTACTGCCGGCAGCTCCGGCTCCAGCATCGCTGTCGGCTCCGGCGCCGCAGGACCCCCATGGATACAGGCCTGGATCCCGGTCGACGCCGGTTGACCTTGTGACGCCGCCGTCGACCCCACCGGCACCACCTCTGACGTCGCCCGGCCACCCGGACAACGTCGCCCCCGGTTTCAGCCCCGATGTGGATACGGCGCCGGACCAGCGTCGCTCGATGCCGATTCCGACGTTGATGGGGGATTTCTATCCCTATGTCCGTCCTCCTTATTTTCGGCCTGTTTATCAGCCTTCGGAGGAAGGGGAGAACTGGGAGGAGTCTGAGGACTCTCTCGCAGCACAATGCAAGTTTGACCCGGACTGGGCAGAGGAGTTGGGGGATGCCAGTGGTCTTGATACCTCTCCTGACCTTGGCATGCTGTCTCCTCCTACCGTGGCTACGGAGGAGGGTGCAAGTTACGCAGTGGTGTTGCGTAGGGCGGCCAAGGCCCTCCACCTTGAGCTCCCTACAGCGGCCGTCAGGACTAACCTCCTGACAGAAGTGCTTCAGCCGACAGCTACCTCTTCGGAGCCACTGCTACCTTTTAACGATGCACTTTCGCACGTTCTTTTGGGCACCTGGTCCAGGCCCACCACAGGGGCTCCTGTGGATAGGAACGTGGCCCGACGCCATCGCCCGGCCCCGGGCGACCCCCTTTTCCTCTCCCAACACCCCACCCCTGAGAGCTTGGTTGTCCAAGCCTCTGCGTCCCCGAGCGCATTCCCTACCGCACCACCGGATAGGGAATCCAAGAAACTAGAGCATTTCGGTAAGAAGACTTTTTCTTCCGCCAGTTCAGGGCTGCGGTCTGTGAACACCGCATGCCTCTTGGGCCGTTATTCCCACTCTGTGTGGGATACGGTGGCGCGCGTGCTGCCTCAATGTCCGGAGGAGGCCTGGACAGTGCTCTCTCAAGCTATTGCTGAAGGGAGGATGCAGCCAAGTTCACTATTCGTTGTGGCCTTGACACCGCCGACTCGCTGGGCAGGGCGATTTCCACGACAGTGGCGCTCCGGCACCACGCCTGGCTGAGAACAACTGGTTTTTCTGGGGATGTCCAGAACACTCCGATGGACATGCCCTTTGATGGCATTCGCCTTTTCGGCAACAAAGCAGATAGTGCGTTGGAGCGCTTTAAGGACGCATGGGCTGCGGCCAAGTCCTTGGGCCTTTCCGCCACGCGCCCTCCTCCGCCTTCTGCTTTTCGCTCCTTTCGTGGCCACGGAAGGGGCGCCCCAACACGTTCGTTTAAGAGCCACAGGCCTGCGCAGCAACAGTCTCAGCGCTGCCACGGACGTGGGACCCGCCGAGCCGGGTCAGAGGGCCAGCGGGCGGGTCAGTCCACCTCCACCCCAGCCACCTCTGCCTCCAAACCTTCCTAGTCCGGTTTTTCAGGCCCATCAAACGCCAGTGGGCGGCAGGATTCGCCATCACCTCCCCCACTGGCGCACCATCACTTCGGACAGGTGGGTTTTACAAATAGTCCGAAGGGGCTACTCCCTCCCCTTTGAGACTACCCCTCCAGCCATGCCACCCCGGTACCACTGCATGTCGGGGGATCACTTGACACTTCTTCAACAGGAAGTCGCGGCCCTCTTGGCCAAGAGGGCCATCGAGCGCGTTCCTGCGCCAGAAGTAGGACCTGGTTGTTACTCCCACTACTTTCTGGTGCCCAAGAAGGACAAGGGCCTGCGTCCTATCTTGGACCTCCGGGACGTCAATCGCTTCCTCCGGAAGGAGAAGTTCAAGATGTTAACTCTGGCTCAGGTCTTGTCTGCCCTCGACCCTGGAGACTGGTTGGTAGCGTTGGACCTGCAGGACGCATATTTCCACATTCCCGTCCTGCCGGCCCACCGGCGTTACCTGCGGTTTACGGTAGGCCACGAGCACTTTCAGTTTACCGTGCTCCCCTTTGGCCTTACCAGCGCCCCTCGGGTGTTCACGAAATGATGGCGGTGGTCGCAGCTCACCTGCGCAGATCAGGTGTTCCTGTCTGGCTGTTGAAGGCGGGCTCGCCCCGGACAGTCGTCTCCCACCTCCAGACTACGGCCGACCTCCTGCATTTGCTGGGGTTCTCCATCAATCTGCCGAAGTCGCACCTGATTCCCTCTCAGAAGCTCCTCTTCATCGGAGCGGTTCTGGATACGACGCACTTTCGGGTCTATCCTCCCGAACGGCGAGTCCAGGATATTCAGGCTCTGATTCCGATCTTTCAGCCTCTATCCTGGGTTTCGGTCAGGATGACCCTGAGGCTGCTGGGCCTCATGGCCTCCTGCATCCTGCTGGTCGATCATGCCAGATGGCATATGCGGGCTCTGCAGTGGGACCTGAAGTTCCAGTGGGCGCAGCATCAGGGGAACCTGTCCGATTACGTCCAGATCTCGGAGGGCACTGCACAACAATTGCAGTGGTGGCTCACGAACTGGCATTGGGTCAATGGCAGATCCCTCTCCCTTCCCCAACCGAAGCACAGTGGTGACGGATGCGTCCCTCCGGGGATGGGGCGGCCACATGGGAGAGGCGGAGATCAGAGGCCTCTGGTCTCCGGCGGAGTCCAGGCTCCATATCAACCTTCTGGAGCTCCGGGCGATCCGACTTGCACTGAAGGCATTCCTTCCCTCTGTCAAGGGGAGAGTGGTGCAGGTGTTCACAGACAACACCACCGCCATGTGGTACTGCAACAAACAGGGCAGGTGGGGTCGTGGACCCTATGTCAGGAGGCCCTGCGCCTCTGGACATGGCTGGAACATCAGGGCATTTCCCTGGTGGTTCAACACCTGGCAGGTTCACTGAACGCCAGGGCGGACGAACTCAGCCGCAGGTGCATGATTGATCACGAATGGCGTCTTCACTCGGAGGTGGCGCAAGGTCTCTTTCAACAGTGGGGAGAGCCTTGGTTAGATCTATTCGCCACCGAAGAGAACGTGCAATGTCAGCAGTTCTGCGCGTTGGAATTTCCAAGGCGGCACTCGCTAGGCGACGCTTTTCGTCGCGAGTGGAGTTGCGGTCTGTTGTACGCCTTTCCGCCTATACCACTTCTGCCCAGAGTGCTGAAGATCAGGCGCGACCGGGCCCAAGTCATTCTTGTGGCTCCGGACTGGGCTCGAAGAGTTTGGTATCCCGAGCTACTCAGTATGACCATAGATCCCCCGATCCGACTGCCTCTTCGGGATGATCTTCTGTCGCAGCAGCAGGGGACGGTCCTCCACCCGAACCTGTCCAGTCTCCACCTCTTTGCGTGGAGATTGAGCGGCGGCAGTTGATTCCTTTCGACTTGCCTCCTGAAGTCTGTGATGTCATTCTGGCAGTCAGGCGTCCCTCCACTAAGTTGGTATACGCCTGCAGGTGGAACAAGTTTGTGGCATGGTGCACAGCAAAGGCTGTGGATCCCCTTTCTGCCCCTCTTTCTGAAGTACTACTGTTCCTCCTTTCTTTGTCCCAGGAGGGCTCTGCTCTGGGCACTATCGAGGGCTACCTTTCTGCTATTTCGGCCTTTCTCAGGCTCCCTGATCAGCCCTCTCTTTTCAAGTCCCCTGTTGTAAATAGATTTCTCAAAGGCATTACACACCTTTTTCCTCCTATTCCTTTCGTGATGCCTCAGTGGGACTTGAATCTGGTTCTGACATACTTGATGTGCGCTCCCTTTGAGCCCCTTCACAACTGTCCTCTTCATCTTTTAACATTAAAGACTGCCTTCCTGGTGGCTATCACTTCCGCTAGGCGGGTGAGTGAGCTCCAGGTTCTTTCTTGTAAGCCTCCTTCCCTTTCAGTCCATCCGGACAAGGTTGTGATCAGGCCCTGTTTTGCCAAAAGTGGTTACGGCGGGTGGGGTCGTGGACCCTATGTCAGGAGGCCCTGCGCCTCTGGACATGGCTGGAACATCAGGGCATTTCTCGGGTGGTTCAACACCTGGCAGGTTCACTGAACGCCAGGGCGGACGAACTCAGCCGCAGGTGCATGATGGATCACGAATGGCGTCTTCACTCGGAGGTGGCACAAGGTCTCTTTCAACAGTGGGGAGAGCCTTGGTTAGATCTATGGCGAACACCCATTACAACGAAGAGATAACTCCGCTGTGCCATTACAACGCGGGTACAAGATCGCAAAAGCGTTTACATCGTAAGGCACAGCAACGCATAGACGTTTACATCGTAAGGCCTATCATCGTAAGCCACAACAACGCAACTTTACGATGTAAACGTTAATGTGATGTGTTTAAAACGATGTAAACGTTAATGCGATTCATACATCCGCAGGGTCTTAGAATCCTCTGCCCAACTGTTGCGGAGAACCTAACTAACTAACCGTCACAGCTGTCTGTGACAGTAAATTATTCCCACTGGCGAATTAAATTAATATTTTGCACACCTATCACGAACACCGCCTTCTCATCATACTGCTAGGCGCTCTGCCCCAAGACAAACAAAGCACACACACTTCTGTAGTCACTGACGCAGAGCACCAAAATGCGTCTCACACAGCAGCACAACACATATAACAGGGCTGCATTTTCCCGTTCCGAAAATGCGTTTCGGCGACCCACAAAGCGGTATGAATTCCTTTGTAAACTCTCCATTGTTGTAAGCTGCAATGTTGGTCTGCGGTCCCTGCAGCTGCTTCCAGCTGGGGACAGAATGTATTTTTATGAGGCCACATTCAGGTGTAACTTGAATCTGGAGAAAAGAAGCAACCTTTGTACATCTTCTTGGAGGTCCCTCTTTGCACAGTGCTTGTAAAATGGAGCAATGCAAAGGGGGAGAGGAGTTGGCCTAAGGCTAGGGCGGTGTGCCTCGAATCTGGGGAACTGGGTTCTAGTCTCGACTATGATGCTGAACATCGTGTGATTCTGGGCAAATCACATAATCTCCCAGTGCCTAACAAAAAATGAATGTGTCCTCATGTAATGCAACCGGTGCTATGTGAAGCGCTCTGATACCCGATTCGGGTCAAGTTCTTTAAAGCTAGACCTATTGGCATTGCCAATGCTTGTTATAATTAGGTTTTGTGTACTCAGATAGTGAATGTAGAAATAATAATAATCTTTTCAATCTTATCCTATATTTCCAATAGCTATATTATATTTCTAATTTCAAATCTATATTGCTTATTAAGTGAAGTTTGCAGCAACCACGCTTCAAAAGCCGTCTGTATATTATCTGTAATATTGTTGTGTAAGCGATATATGGTGCGATTACAAATAATGCCGAATTCCAAGTGGATATTCAGGGAAGCTAGAATTTCATATACTGGCTGTAATCTCGGCGTGGAATCCCTGCAATTATGACTGGGACCACAGAATGTGGAATAAATAAGCAAGAATGCGGAATAAAGGGGTGGATCTAATTTTACCCGTTGGTATTACACACTGCATTCACAGTTCTGTGTAGTTTTCTCGCACAAACATGTAAATTAACACCTGCTCTCAGCAGGAATTAAATATATATGAGGGCTCATGTCCAGGGTGGAGGCGAATGAGGGTCGTGGGGAAGGAATTTGAGGGAAGGGAAAGATACTACTTGGCATGCTCTCCCTATGCCCATTGGTTCAGGTTTGGGCGAGGGACGGCAAACGAGTTTAGACTACACAGTCCTTTCCCAATGTGATATATTGCTACCTGGAATTTCCGGTTTATAAAATCAGGGCCTCAAAAAAACACTGGCCCACATATAACCGTGCATATCGGAATTCCTAATGGGAATTTGGCTCCGAGCAACTCGGAATCGGAGGCTGAGCTGTGGACAGGCATGGCTGCAGGAAAATATGCCTCAATATGCGGACGAACAGAAATATTATTTAAATCTGCCAAGACGTTTTTATTGTTACCAAGACACTGGTGGCTTCATATTCCCTTTTCTCCTCCCTTTCGTCTGTGGCTGATCTTGTTTGGCAACTGTTGCGGAGAACCTCAATATGCGGCGCAGGGTCTTAGAAACCACCTCTCCTCTGCCCATACATCCGCAGGCCCCTTTTCTCTGCGAAATGTTGGGTCTTAAAAGCACCTCTCCTCTGCCCATACATCCGCAGGCCCCTTTTCTCTGCGAAATGTTGGGTTGCGGAGAACCTCAATATGCGGCGCAGGGTCTTAGAAGCCACCTCTCCTCTGCCCATACATCCGCAGGCCCCGTTTCTATGCGACATGTGACGAACAGAAATGGTGGCTTCATATTCCCTTTTCTCCTCCCTTTCGTCTGTGGCTGATCTTGTTTGGCAACTGTTGCGGAGAACCTCAATATGCGGCGCAGGGTCTTAGAAACCACCTCTCCTCTGCCCATACATCCGCAGGCCCCTTTTCTCTGCGAAATGTTGGGTCTTAAAAAGCACCTCTCCTCTGCCCATACATCCGCAGGCCCCTTTTCTCTGCAAAATGTTGGGTTGCGGAGAACCTCAATATGCGGCGCAGGGTCTTAGAAGCCACCTCTCCTCTGCCCATACATCCGCAGGCCCCGTTTCTATGCGACATGTGACGAACAGAAATATTATTTAAATCTGCTAAGACGTTTGCACTATATTTTTAAAACAAACACTGGGAAGTAATATGTTTGGATGTATTTCATTTTAAACTAGTAATTCAGAAGTCTTATGTTGAGAAATGTTGCTTTCAAAGTTTGGAGGCAATACCCACTTTCTATTCCCCATCTATCTCCCCATCCCTACCATTCAGTCTCCTGGGTACATCTCTCCAATGAACGATGCCTGTTGTATCAGTAGTCCGAGGATCGATAAGAACTTACCAGTTGCCTTTATCGCTCTTGCTGGTTCCAAGACGTCATCCCCAGAGGGTCCATCGGCGAGGATCACCAATACTCCAGGTACATTTGCTCTCCTTCCATAACTGGGAGTGAACATGAAATTCTTCGCAAAGTCTATTGCTACACCTGAGAGCGAGAAGGAGACATGATGTCACCTCTTGAACATGAAAGAAGGCAACGACACACTCAGGCGATGTCCTATGACGTGGTTCTAGCGGCGAACACCCATTACAACAATGTAAGTTGCTGACAATACCTGCTTCATGTTCATAACTGGGTTCAGATGTCATGCCCATTCAATGTTTGGCCTCTTTGCAGAGCACTCAGACTAATTGTCACATATGCGCGGCAATAACAAATTATCGGGGTGGGGGAGGGGGGCGGGGTGGGACGGATGGCCACACAAAAACCCCTGGTTTCCCTACAGCCTCGTCCCAGGGAGTTATAGAGGCAAAAGAGAGAAAAATAAGCGTTGTAATGGTAACGCGATGTATATGTATACGGGGTAATGCTTTGTTCCATAGGGGGAAACACATTGGAGTTGAAACGGCATGCGGTGAAAAAACACGCGATGTAATAGTAATTGCGATGTAGAAACTGCGTGTTAAAAGCACGCATTGTAACCGTTTGCGATGTCGGATCATACATCCAGATCTATTCGCCACCGAAGAGAACGTGCAATGTCAGCAGTTCTGCGCGTTGGAATTTCCAAGGCGGCACTCGCTAGGCAACGCTTTTCGTCGCAAGTGGAGTTGCGGTCTGTTGTACGCCTTTCCGCCGATACCACTTCTGCCCAGAGTGCTGAAGAAGATCAGGCGCGACCGGGCCCAAGTCATTCTTGTGGCTCCGGACTGGGCTCGAAGAGTTTGGTATCCCGAGCTACTCAGTATGACCATAGATCCCCCGATCCGACTGCCTCTTCGGGATGATCTTCTGTCGCAGCAGCAGGGGACGGTCCTCCACCCGAACCTGTCCAGGCTCCACCTCTTTGCGTGGAGATTGAGCAGCGGCAGTTGATTCCTTTCGACTTGCCTCCTGAAGTCTGTGATGTCATTCTGGCAGTCAGGCGTCCCTCTACTAAGTTGGTATACGCCTGCAGGTGGAACAAGTTTGTGGCATGGTGCACAGCAAAGGCTGTGGATCCCCTTTCTGCCCCTCTTTCAGAAGTCCTTTTGTTCCTTCTTTCTTTGGCCCGGCAGGGCTCTGCTCTGGGCACTATCAAGGGCTACCTTTCGGCTATTTCAGCCTTTCTTAGGCTTCCTGATCAGCCCTCTCTTTTCAAGTCCCCTGTTGTAAATAGATTCCTCAAAGGCATTACTCATCTTTTCCCTCCTATTCCTTTCGTAATGCCACAGTGGGACTTGAACCTGGTTCTCACATATTTAATGTGCGCTCCCTTTTGAGCCTCTTCACAACTGTCCTCTTCGTCTGTTAACTTTGAAGACTGCTTTCCTGGTTGCCATCACCTCTGCTAGGAGAGTGAGTGAGCTCCAGGCTCTTTCTTGCAAACCTCCTTTTCTGTCTGTCCATCCGGACAATGTTGTGCTCAGAACACGTCCATCCTTTCTGTCAAAGGTTGTCACTGCCTTTCACATCGGGCAGACCATCACTTTGCCCACCTTCTTTCCGCCTCCGCATCCTTCTAGAGAGGAAGAGAGGCTCCACCTTCTGGACCCAAAACGTGCGCTCTCATTTTACCTCGATCGCACACGACAGTTCCGGGTGGATGACCAGCTCTTTGTTGGCTACGTAGGCGCCAAGAAAGGTCGGGCCGTACACAAGCGGACTATCTCCCGCTGGGTCATCTTGTGTATTAAAGCCTGTTATTCTCTGGCGAAAAAGGAGCCTCCGGTGGGGCTGCGCACCCATTCCACCAGGGCGACGGCTGCCACTACGGCATTGGGACGTGGTGTCCCCTTACAAGACATCTGTCAGGCAGCTACGTGGGCCTCGTTGCACACTTTTACTAAGCACTACTGCCTGGACAGCCAAGTCCGGAGAGACGGCTTCTTTGGCCGTTCTGTTCTCCGGGACTTCATGGTGTGATCTTGGTTCGCAGACCTACCACCGGGGTTGGTATTGCTGGGGTATCTATTCTAAGGTAAGGAATCTATCACTAACGTGTTTCTATCAGATGAACAAGTTACTTACCTTCGGTAATGATATATCTGTAAGAAACATTAGTTAGTGATAGATTCCTTACCGCCCCACCCATCCTCCCCGTTCTGCGAACTGATTTCTAGGGTTAAGGTCATCCCTTTCAGGGCCCTAGTTTCAATGCACCAGTGGTCAGTATCTTGCATGGCTCTGCGTTCCTGGCGCGGAAAGTCGTGTACAGAACTGAGGTCAGCGCGCAAGGGCGGCGTCTAAGTAGCTGCCGCGACGTCATCTCGGCGACCACGACGCCAAAGACTGACGCGGAGCCGCACAACGCCACCTTCCGACGCGCAGGGGTACTGCTGACGAAAACTTTCCGGATCCAGTCTGACGCCTTGGGGTAATTCTAAGGTAAGGAATCTATCACTAACTATTGTTTCTTACAGATATATCGTTACCGAAGGTAAGTAACTTGTTCACCAGCACTGCCTAAGGTTTAAGTAAGTCACCCCTCTAGCCGGCCTTACAGCCCTAAGGCAAGTTGCACTATATCTCAGGTGTGGGCATATCTGCATGAGCAGATATGCCCCTACAATATCTTAGTCCATTCTTAAATATTGTAAGTGCCAAGGAATCCATAGAGCGTATATGGGCTGGAAACTTGACAGCTCAAGTTCCCCAGCACCATGGTGTCTTTTCTGAACCCTAGGAGTGTTTGGTACCAAACAACTCCTCTCAATAAGCCCACACTGATGCCAGTGTGGAATTTATTGTAATCTGTACTCAGAGGGCACCTCAGAGGTGCCCCCTGAAAACCTACAAATCCTGGTGTGATCTTTGACCGGCTGTAGGCAGCCAGCCACCACCTGACAGGTTTCTGGGCCCCTTGGTGGAGAGCCCCCTGCTCTCTGGGACCCGAAACAATGCACATCCTGGGCAGCGATGTCACACCTCTTCCCACAGGATGGGCCAGTCCTCTAAGGGGGAAGCTTCAAAGTCCTGCCGCCTTTGTAATGCGACCCCCAGCCTCTTCTGCTAGCAGCAGATGGCAGCCTCCAGTTTACACCGCACTTTGGGCGGGAAAACCTAGAAGAATAGGAGGTGTGCCCACCTCTGCCAACTCCACCCCCTAAGGTTGGGGGGGGGGGGGCGAGGTGAAGCACATCTTTCAGTCCCTGTCATCTTAAAGATGGGGAGACCCCTCAAATCAGGGCTAGGACTATGCCCCCCTCCCACTGGAGGGTGACATAATTATGGGTGTAGTCACCCCAGGTAAGGTGCCCATTTGCCCTACCTGCTACTCTCCTAAAATGCCCCTAAATTTAGTATTTTGGTGGCTCTCCCGGACCTGGAAACGAGTTCCTGCCAACTAAAGAAGAAAAAGGACGAAGACGCCGCAGTTCAGAAGAAGACTGAAGACACCTTCTGCCTTGGCGCCAGCCCTACCGGCCTGTCTGCAGCCCTCGAAAATCCTGCAAAGAAGCGACGCCTGTCCCGCAGTCGGCGACCTCCACAAACCCTGTTAGGACTGCTTACCTCTGAAGAAGACCAAAACACCAGAGGACAGGAGCTCTGTTCACAAAGAAAACAACACCAAGGACTCTGGTGCCCTCGGGATCCATGATCCTTGATCCACTGTGCACCCGACGCTTCCGTCCTGTGTCAAGGTGGCCCACAGATCCAGAAAAGGTTCTCCAGCGATCTTGAGTCCTAGGGTTCAGAAAAGACACTCCTAGGGTTCAGAAAAGACACCATGGTGCTGGGGAACTCCAGCGTTGGCTGACCCCTCCTGGACTCCACAACGACGCCTGCAGACTGGATCCAGAGCCTCCCCCCGACCGGTTCCAGTAAGAAGAATCTGACGTCAAAGGACACCCTGCACCTAAAGCCCTGGGTCTTGGTGAGCTGAACCGACAGTGCCCCTACGACCCTCAACACTTCAACGTACCTCTGCCGTTGCTTGTTTCCTCTGTGCAGCCTCCGGTTCGACGCATGCAGCCCGTTTGTCAAACCGAGATTCTCTATTGAAAAGCATTGGGTGCCCGACGCTGTATTTGCACCCTGTGCCGCCGCAGGTGGTGTATGTTTGGAGCTGCCTTGTCGCTCCCCTTTGCTTGCTCTTACCCCCAAAGCTTGGCCCCTGGAACCGATTTACCTACCTGAAAGCAGTGTGGCTCCAGGTGCCCCCAGTCTCCATTGAAACGCATTGGGCCTGTCTCTGAATTTGACCTCTGCACCCAGACACCCCTGTACCGCTGGTGGTGCAGACTTTGTGCTTATCTGAACTTTGCCCTCTGCTTATCTTAAGCTCAGAAGACTGGAACTGTAAGTTGGGTACTTACCTGTGAAACCGCATTGTTGTTTTCCTCCATAGTGTGACATTGAACTGTTTAAAAATTGCACTGTCAACTTTTGAAAGTGAAAAGTATTTTTTCTGAAAAACGTACTTACCTTTTTGCGAAGATCTTGGTCTTAAAATAAAACTCAAACAAAGCTTATTTTTCTAAAATTGGTGTGGATCTCCTTTTTGAGTCGTGTGTCAGTTATTGGTCTATGTGTGTGCAATAAATGTCGTAAACTCCTCTGTGTTAGGCCTAAGGCTGCTCTCCCATACTACCACTAATAGAGCACTTTCGGTTTAGATTGAGCTCGTGCCCTCCTGGGGGAATCTCTAGACTCTGTGCAAGGCATAACCACTTAGTGGTATACCACATACAGAGCCAGCTTCCTAAATCAGTAAATCAATGTTAAAAAGGAATGTCCTTGTTCTTGTAAACGTCCTTGTGTTCTAGAGGTTTTGCATTTCGTAGCAGTGCTCACAATCCTTATCACAGTAAAAGGTGCAAGAATAAAGAATTGCTTTTGTTGTGTTGCCCTCAAGTGCTCATCCCTGTTATGAAAAAGAACATTTGTTGGTATAGAAGCCTCCTGGATTCAGTTCAAACTACATAATAAATCTTTTAATGCTTCAACTACTGTTCTAAGCAGGAAATGTAAATATTACTTCGATGGGCAATCGAAAGACAAAAACTGGGCTATCACATGGGTTTGTTAGGAATTGATGTGGCTACGGTCTGTAGGCCAGTCGGCATTACAGGGGGCGGGGGGTGTATACATACGTATACACATGCGTGTGCATGTGTGATGGAGCTTGTGTGTGGCAGGGGATGGTGGCATGCTGCTTGAGATGTTTACAGGCACTAATACTGTTGAGACGTATAAGCCAGTGCCATAAATCTATGCATTTTATGAAAATATGTTGTGCACCATTCTTCCCGAGCTCTGACAAAGGTTTCCACACATCGCAGGCTTCTCTGATCTGGCAGGAACTGGAAGCAGACGAGGATGATGCAGTACGGCAGCCCTTGGCCTATCGGCGGATTCCATGGAATTCCAGGGTGTCTTCCTCCCTGGTTACAGACAGCATCTTAGAACAGAACATTTCTGAGTACTCGGATGAAGGTCGCATCAGATATTTCATTCTTGGCACTATGGCAGCAATTGTAGCTCTGTTTTTTAATGTTTTGTACCCTCTGATGTACCAACCCAGAGGAAGGTAGATGTAAAATTGTATGAGTGAGAGTCCTTTGAGCAAACTTAATGAGCATGGTTGCACAAAGGAAGAAGTACTGTTATTCCCCTTGGCTCATATGTATTTCCTATTCACTCTAGCGGGGTGAATTTCTGGGCAGGGGTAGTAAGATCCACTCTGTCACACATTGCACTACACAGTGCTGCTACCTCGAAGACCCTCTTGCCCCATATCAGTGAGCTGTTCAGTCATGAGGCTGGGGTACCATTTCCCAGAAAAGCTCCTCAGCCGGGCCCCGCTGCTTTCCGGTCACCAGCCTTTCATCTGTCTGCTCAAGGGAAATTGGACTGTTTTCCACAGATTTAATGCATAATGTATCCTTTTCAGTTTTTCAACTCTAGGATCTTCTGGAGCAATTGTAGTCACCAGCTTTCTATTTCCTTCTTCCTGCTATTGTGATATCTGTTCTGACCCATAATCCTGCTGTTCCATGTGTCCTCCAGTGACCTAAAACTATTGAAATGAAAAACAACTTTCTTGTGACCAAAACCTCTTTCCGCTGACTTGGTGAGCGTGATCTTTTTCATAGTTAGACACCTCCTTCATTCCTAAGGAATGCTCTTTGCTGCTTCCATATCAGCAAGGAGACTTGGCTGCTGACTTGGTGAAGCTCTTGGGTTCTACATAGATCACTCTGCATACACCTAATGTACAGACAGCTCTTTGTAAGCTAGGCAGGCACTTTACCTTGAAACAGGCATCCAAGTCATCCTTATCCTGTTGGGTGGTTTACTGTATTCTTGACTCAGGGAGAGGTTTCCTAGTCTTGGAGCATTCAGGCGCATAATTCATGGTCACCTCAGTGCATTCTATGCCATGTCACTCTTGGCATTCAGTGCAGGGCTACTATCTGAGGTATCACACCTCATTATGTGATACCCTAAACCATACGCCGAGGGTTGGTGAGCATTGCTCAAGGCCTTTCAGTCTAGACTGTAGTCTGCCTCTCCAGGAAGTGTTTGAGGTTCTTGGTTCTCTGTTCCACAAGTACCAAGATAGGGAGACTTGGCTGTTTCAATAAGTACATTGTAGTTCCTTTGTTTCCATTGAACCCACCCCGTTAATCTCTCTGGACCTTTGCCTTGTGATAAGGATGGAGAATAGTATTTGGTGCTTGGAAGCTGGTGGGTGAGCATGTCTGTAGGTGGGGTGGTGCGAGACGTAGGCTGGGCAGGCTTTGCAAAGTGATCCCTTCCCTATCCTCAGGGACAGACATTCCACATCTGCCTTTGTTCAGAACCTTGATCTGTATTTTGGATCCTGGTACAAGAATGGGCAGATAAAAATAGGTCTGTAATCTGAAAAAAAAAAAATTGTCTTCTGGGTTTGCCACACGTTTGGAATTCTTTGCCCTGTTGTTCCTTTACTGTAGTTGGCAAAAAAATGAAAAATAATACAAGTTTGAGTAACTTACAGTAGATCCAAAAAACCCATGTGTGCTCTTGACCGTGCACTGACTTGTAGCTCATAGTTGCTGCTATATAATCGACGGTTAATTTCTGAGAGACCTCATTAATCACAAACGGTTCTTAAGCAGTGAAACCTGGACAGTGACGTTTATACCCTCCAGTGAGTTTATTGTAGGATAGTGCATTCCTGGGTTTCTTGTGTAGATCACTTATTCTTTGCGCATGAGATGACCGGAAAATTCAATTCTGCTTTTTAGTGAGGTCACACAAACACCATAGCCTCATTGTGTGCAGTTAATCAGCACACAACAAAACTTACCTTAATTAGACTGGCCATGCCACCCGTGTTTATTTAAGAACGTGCCAAAGGCGTTGGCGCTCAGAGCA
Source organism: Calotriton arnoldi (assembly GCA_963921515.1). Taxonomy (NCBI): domain Eukaryota; kingdom Metazoa; phylum Chordata; class Amphibia; order Caudata; family Salamandridae; genus Calotriton; species Calotriton arnoldi. The sequence continues at coordinate 3,111,051 of CAWUFW010000442.1, read as the reverse complement.
GCAATCCCAATTCACAGTGCCCCGATTGACTTGTTTCCTCACCAGATTGAGAAGGAGGGTCACTCTTAAGAAAGGTGAGACACAAAAATGCATTTAACGTGTTGGACAAGTGTCTGAATAAACCTTCTGCTGTAGGAAGGACTAGGTATTAGCTGCACCATCTTTGTTGGGTTTCATCTTCGGATTATTTTGCATGTGTCGTATTTATTTATAGGTATAGGAAACAATGGTCCTAGAATTCTTTAAAGCTACAATTCAGTTATGAAAAACATTCATTAGTCAAAGGGCATCCGGTACATATAGAATTAGCATTGTATCATTAATGTACCACCATTTTCTTTACAATGCAAACAAGTATATCCTCAAAAGACACAAAGGCACAAAATATCGCTCCGATAGTGACTGTTTTTTATTTAGTTACTTTTATAACCGATCACCATATTCAATGCTCCAAATAGAGAAAGAGGTTGCTTCAAGGGGAGTGTGAAAAAGGAAAGTGCTCGTGAGGTAGGACCGATATAAAGGAGGGGAATCCAAAAGGTAAATTCAATAACCAATCATTTACACATTCTGGTATCCTTAGTAAAACTGGTCGTGGTTCATAGTGGCACCAGTTTTAGATAGGCCTGTCCCTTATGGATTCACAAATATTCATTTCATGATTTTCTGATGACGCACAGAGAACATTCATCTGTGAAAAGGCAGGGCTGGGATGATATCTGGTACAGGCCCACTGGGGGAGAGTGCCGACGTTTCAACCCTGGTGCAATGAGGGTAATTTATATCCTCTGCAGGCGGGTCTTCCTCAGGACGGGGGGAGGGGAGGCAACCTAGGGTGAGGTACAGTCAGGATACAGCCCCTCATATGGCGGTCCGCAATGGATTTGCGGCGTGGTAAAGGTTAATTCAGGAAAGTAAAGGCTGCAGTGTTGAAGAAATCAATCACGGGTGAAAAATCGCCCACAGCATCTCATAGAGTAGTTTTCGCGCAGCCCAGAGGATTCCAGCTGGCCTCCTCGAGGGGCTGTATCCTGACTGTACCTCACCCTAGGTTGCTTCCCCTCCCCCCCCCGTCCTGAGGAAGACCCGCCTGCAGAGGATATAAATTACCCTCATTGCACCAGGGTCGAAACGTCGACACTCTCCCCCAGTGGGCCTGTTCCTGATATCCCAGCCCTGCCTTTTCACAGATGAATGTTCTCTGTGCGTCATCAGAAAATCATGAAATGAATATTTGTGAATCCATAAGGGACAGGCCTATCTGTAAAACTGGTGCCACTATGAACCACGACCAGTTTTACTAAGGATACCAGAATGTGTAAATGATTGGTTATTGAATTTACCTTTTGGATTCCCCTCCTTTATCTGTCCTACCTCACGAGCACTTTCCTTTTTCACACTCCCCTTGGAGCAACCTCTTTCTCTATTTGGAGCATTGAATATGGTGATCGGTTCTAAAAGTAACCAACTAAAAAACAGTCACTATCGGAGCGATATTTTGTGCCTTTGTGTCTTTTGAGGATATACTTGTTTGCATTGTAAAGAAAATGGTGGTACATTAATGATACAATGCTAATTCTATATGTACCAGATGCCCTTTGACTAATGAATGTTTTTCGTAACTGAATTGTAGCTTTAAAGAAGTCTAGGACCATTGTTTCCTATACCAATCGTTACCCAGGTCCGTGGACTATTGTAGGTTACCCCATTATATCATAATGGGTATTTATTTATAGATCTGTGAGAGACAAAATACATGTATTATACATGTATGAAATCCTGTAATTTTCCTCATTACCTGAACCTTCTGAAGTCATAATGCATTTCTAATTAGAAAATTACTTCACTTATTACAAGCCACCCGTGAACTTCCACGCCGCCGAATCTTTGCCACTGTTGAGATAGGGGATAAGTCACACTTAGTTTCATCACGAGTACTAGCATACCCTTGCACACCGCCCCCAGTATGGAGTCAGGTCAGGGTTACCTCTGCGTTTGGATCAGATCAGTGTCTGGGAGCGGGCCAGCCTCCATGTCAAGCCAAAGGCGGAGCATATATCAGCGATGTGCCGCTGACCTCTGAGGAGGTGGCCAGTGATGCTAGCGACAGACTTGTCTGCAAGCAGTAAAGACCCAGCAGCAGATTATGGCCAGATTTACTTGATTGGACCATTTGGATCCTCCTCACTGTATGGGATAACACTCCAACGTGTAGAAGGATGCTGCCCGATACCTCACAGTTCAACTTCCATGACCTTCTAAAAGCACTTCGCCTTCATCCTCGTATTGCAATATGCTCCTAGAACCTATTTTTTTTTTTTTAGTACCCTTATTATGGAAGTGTGTACATACAGGTATATAGAAAGGTATGGTACAAGAATATACGATCTGACTCAGACATGTTTGCCTTTAAAACTACAATTTCATGCGTATGTTTATGTATAATTGCAAATCTGAAGGCAAATGCTTATTCCAAGTCATTCTTTATTGCACAAACTGCTTCAGTTTAGTAATAGATGGTTGCACCCTCTTCATAGCCTCCTTCTGTTGGCTTTTTATTTGTATTTATTTCTTGTACGCCCGCAATGTGCTGGAGTCTAAATTGATAACGATGAGCTGTCTCATATAGCTCCTGTCACTTTAATTCTGTTGTATGGCACTAGTTTCCATAGCCTAATGTGACTTTGATTATTCATCTGCTGCTTTCCTAATTTCTACTTATAAAGTAAATTAAGTTCCAGTAGATAAAAGAAACACCGCAAGTTCTTAGTACATGTAATTTCGGATGTGTAGAAAGTAAATCGAAATGTAAACAGCATCTCTGTTAATAATAATTATGACTTTGATAAAATGTAATGCAATTATTTATGTAGCACTTAACAGCCAAGGCTTTCTGAGTGTGCCGCTGGGTGAGGAGAGCTGGGCTTGAGCCAAGACACAGCTGTGAAGCCGATGCGTCGCAGTTGAGTCCTTGACCCTCATCTTCCCGTTTTTCATGAGACCGCTTTTGATTTTCCCCAGTAGGTTTAGCCTAGGTGAAATGTCTGTACACATCTCCGTGGCCAGAGAATATTATGCATTCTCTCATGTGAGACTGAGTACAGAAATAAACTTTCCAATTGCAGGATCTCGCCATACTCTTTGTAAAAGGGCAAAATATTTAGGGCAGTGGTACAAGACCTTGGACCCTTAACAGGACAAGCTCGTAGGTCACTCTTCATACGAGGCTTCAGTTGGCACACAAAGAACTGGAATCAGTATCTGGGAGTGGACCATCCACTGTCCTAGAATCCTCCTAGGCTGCATATCTCTACACGTGGTGCCTGAATTGGTATGAACCAGCACTAAGTGGCAGCTTGTGTAGTATCTGGCACTGCCATCATGGCAGTGGTCTGCCAGGCCGGCACATGTGGATTCAGAGAGTACCATTTCAAGGCGGCCGAGGTTTCTTTGTCTGGTTGTGGAGTTACATCAAGACCTATCTCATCTGGAATCTGCTTCAGTGGGCCATGCCACACGACAAGGGGTGCCTGGGCAGTATTCTTCAGGCTCCCATCAGTAGGAGCCGTGGGTGTACGCGGGTTCTGAGGCTTCTCATCTTAATCTTCTTTAGCTGTGCACAGGTTGCACTCAGTTTAACGAAATCCTGGCTTTGCAGTGTCTCTAAAGGGCCTCTCTCAGTCCTGTGGGATGTCTTTTAATGTAGTTTGCTATACTTACTCCCGATTTGGTATTTGGTGCTGCATCACATTATCCAGCAAATGAAACTCAGGAAATTCTGTGAAAGAGCCAGGGGATTCATCTTAGAGACCAGTGAGTAGATGTTTGGTGATGATACTTTCAGCAGCACAGCTGAGGACACTGTTAAGAAGGACAGCATTGTTACAAGGGGGTAATGACCACTTTTCATCGATAATGAGAGTGGAGAAGCTCAAAAGGCAGCCACAACAAGGACAGTGGTTGTTCGAGATCGCATTGAACATGAACAAAAGGATTTGCTAAGCCTTTGGGAAACATGGTAGCCAAAGCAGCAGTATACAAGGAACCTTGCTACGTAGAATTAACAAATGCCAAGCTTCAGCGAGGTAATCTTTTACCATGTTAACATTAAGGTTGTCCCTAGCCACGGAAACAGAATGTTCCAGGATCCTTTGAGTATTACTGGAAAATGGGGAAACTCCACCGTCAAGTACCCTTCTGCAAACGTCCTCCATCGCCACGTGTTCGCAGATGTGCTGGAGGAGTCTTCTGTAGATTAAAGCAGCTGCCATCATTTCCTTCCTTGGAGACCAGTCCAAAAGAGTGGCCTGTTCTGTCTCTGTGCCCGAAGGGACGAGGCAGTAAACATCTTACGCTGTCCTTAGAGTAATCCTGCTCTTCTTGCCTTCATCGTGTGCCATAGGGGCATGCATGGGTTCAGTTTCCACCATTGCCAGCCAGATAATGCTGAAAGAATATTCTGTTGTTATCTGTCTGACCCCCGACAGGAGGTTTTATTTCAAGGAAATACTAGAGATGAGGTTGTTTCTAGTCTTAGTATGGAAGTATATACAGAACGACTGATGTTCCCCCCTCAAATAACTGGAAGACTGATGTTTGCCCCAGTGCTCTGCTATTAGATGCAAGGCCTGTGCAATGTATCTATGTATGACTGGCTTCTTTACAGTTAGAAGGGAAGTCTCCATGTCCAGTCGGTCATTTCTTTTGGTGATTTAAAATATTTTACAGATAATTGCAAACACGGTATGTGCCTTAGGCCGAAAAGGCTACAACATTCTGCCAGTCTGTCACCTGATAGTTACTCAGATGAGGAAAGCCATCTTATGTGATATAAAAGCCGAGTAATCCAAATGCTGTTGCCACATGTCATGCTGCTTTTGAACTTCTTTTGTCCATCCTACTTGCAGTTCTTGCAAGTGACGGAAGTGTCGCCTACCATGCCATGAGTTTATATGGAGGATGCAGCAACGTTTTTAACATTATTTGACATGATCGACAGTCTCCACATGATATGTCCTGAGCAGGGTCTGTCCACTTTACCTCTGAAGGAGTGTCATTTTTCTCGAGTTTTCCAGTGCCTGGAGACTCAGACAAAGAAGTGCAGGGTACGGCCGCTTGCCAAGAAGGACAGGGTATGCTCAGAAAGATGCGCCCAGATTAGTAGTTCTGCGGTTTCTTGTAAATTGTTTCAGAGGGATAAGCTTCAGCTTTGCTGTAGCTACACGTTTCAGTCAAGCATAAGCCTTTAGACTTAATGCATGCCTACTGCAGGTTCCTAGAAAGGAAAACATCAGCCCCCTGAGCTAGGGTGAAGATTCAGAACAGGCCTAATCATTGTTTTGTGAATACTCTCGAGGAAGGTGGTGAAGTTTTAAAGGTGAACATAAGTTGAGTAAATCTGTATTCAGTTATCAGCACATTGATTGAAACCCATTTGAGCCCGCTTTGGGGCAGATCTAACAGAAGCTCGACACATAGCTGCATTAATTTGCAACATCATTTTCAAGTAAGAGTAAAAACGAAATCTAAACTTGATAGGTTACAAGAACTGTGAGACTGGACCTGGAAAGTCAGAGTGTGGTAGGAATTAAATGGATGCTGCTCACAAATTGCAAAACAGTAGGATGAACTCGACAATTTGTAGATTAGTGAAACCAGGTAAAAGTAGTCTGTTTTTTATGGTTATGAGTAAAAGGTGTCTCATGCATGAGAGCAGCTTCAGGATTGGCCTGAGCTGCAATGATTTGCGCTCTAGGACAGACTGGGAGCCTGTGCCTTCTCTCTCCAACCCCAGCAGTGCAACTGGGGTTGGAGAGCGCTTCACTGCGCATGTGGGTTTGGCCAGCCACATGGCAGATGCCACATGTGGGGCGAAGGCAGCGCACCTACCACTCCCCTCAGTGCCTCATCACACTGGCCCCGCCACCAAGACTCGGCACAAAAAAAATAAAACGGGTTTTAAACCAGTTTTATTATCGTTCTTTTTTTCACGTTTTTTAGATGCTGGAGGGGGGTGGGGGGGACTGCCGCTGAAAGTGTTGCATATATTTGGAAGTGGTTGGAATGGGTGGCATTGCACAGTAAGCTTACATTTGGAGTTACTAGTCCCAGTGAAGCCAAACAACCAGGAACAGCAACACACAAAAGGCCTGATCGTTTTGTATTTTTTAAGCCACTTAGCTGAGGCATTTACAGAAGGTCACAGCTTTGATGGTGTCAACAAATCATAAATACTAATGAGAAAGTGATCCTTTGTCAGTAAGGGATGCGGGATAGTGTCAGTTCCACAACTAGAATTTCTCAATTTCTTCTAACAGCAGAGGTAGGTTGTTTTTTGGCAGGTCGCGGTAAGATCGGTGCAACTTTTGTGTTTGTCATATTTGGAGAAGTGAGTCAGCCCATTGTCTCTGCAAATAAAGGGGTTAAACTAGCTGCATATATTGTGCCTCAGCACCGGCGATAGGATCAGACCGACTGGAGCAGGGTTTAGTACGTTCCAGTCTATCTGTATTCTAGATCACAGGGAGTTGATAGTGGTGGGTGAAGAATTGAGGCCTAAGTAGGCGATTATGGTTAGCCTAGAGACGGTCTCAGTTTCCACTTTCAGTCTATCTTTTTTTTCTAGCTTTACCTTTTATTCAGCAGGTGATTCTGGCTGAGGTTGTTCGTTAGTCTGCCATCGGACACTGGAAATTGATGTGTGGACTATCTTCAAAGCCCACCCGAACACATTGTCGTTTCTAGGAAACCACTGCCGTGTGACTATACTCTGAGGTCTTCACATGCACATTTCTGATTGAGGAGAGGTCAATTTGGGCACAACAGTCTCCAAATGATCACTATTCAAAAGGACGTTTAGAGCCTTGCGGTCTTTCAGGAGCGCATCCATCCCTACTTTATGCATCTTTAAAATGCTGGTACCAAGAGGCCACTCCTGGGTATGTTGTGCTCCACGATTACAGTATAAATGTACGACAGTAGTGTGGTGGATTAAAAGGATCTGTGTGCAGACTCTACAACCGTCCTGCATGTGAATGTCACTTGCTCGATTGGTGGTTCTCTTTCATCCCAGATGGCTCTCCACAATCATAAACCTGCTCTTATCTTTGCCCTCTCTTGATGACCTAGGACCACCTTTGGTCTGGGTTGCCTTTTCAGTTCTTCGACCAGCTGTACCCTCGGAAGCTGATGATGTGGTTCTGAAAGAGCAAAATATGTAACTCATCTTGTCATTTTTTGTGTGAACATTTTGTGATCATATCAGACCTTCACACTCTGCTTCATAGAAACCATGAGAGAGGAGTGCCTCAAACTTGTGCCTGAAAGCCATGTGATCATAGTGATGAAGTATAGCCAATGTGATCTTTCTCTCTGTGAGGGTCATTTAGGTAGAGTGAAGCATGATTGGGCAAACTAGCTTGGTCAGCAGACCGACTGCCCAGTGATGGGGTACCAAAAGCTCTATTGACTTCAGCCAATCTGGAACGTCGTTCTCAAGGACCTGTTCCAACCATGGAGAAGCAATGTGGTGCAGTCTGTGTACCTTACAATGGAACATTAGATCACCCCTTCCTGTATAAAACACTGTTACAGCAGAGCCACTAATTGCAGCCTAGAGGAGGTGCGCCTGTGGGCACATCCAGGAGGCTTTGGTTCTGCAGCTTTGGGTAGCAAAAGTCCCACCATCTGTTGACGCATGATTAATTGCTCCATTGACTCTTTGTACTTGTGAATTGGGTATGCACTAAGCCTGCCGTTTGCATTAATGCCCTCGCTTGTCGACATTTATTTGTATTACAACACAAAAACTGTATTTGCACTGTGGTTTTATAACAAAGCTAGGCAAAGCAGACATTTATTTTTCAAATTGTCTACTGTATTAATTTAAAGAATGTGTATATTTATATAGAGATATATATGCTTATAAATATGTACTTATATGCATACAATTGTAATGTTTAATCTATTATATTCAAAGAAATGTATTTAAAACTTGTCAGGACTACAAATCCAATAATATTTTTAAGCATTTTTAAAGATATTTATTTTATGATATTTAATACAGAGCCTTTGTGTTATGAGTAAAACGTGTTGAAAGCACAAGCTTGCCTTACGTTGATAATTCCAGTGGCAGGGGCAAAATTAAATTTAGTTATGGCAGCTGGAAAGCAACATTTGTCTTAGAGGGAGACTTAAAGTGAATGCCCTCCGATGTTGGTTTGCTGTTGGCACATGATAATGCCCTTGTTTGTGTGGCACTGCATAGTCCCGCTTAGAGGGCTTCACTTATGTCTTTTCATTGGAGAATCCTCTGTTAACGAAACTGCCACTTGTCTTTGGTTTGTCAATTAAACAAGTGTTCAAAACACAACTGTCTCTTGTCTTTCCTGTCAGATTGTTGTTGAGAAATTGAGGATCAGTTTTATCATGTCACTTGTTTCAGTGAAAAATTAAAAAGTATCTGTAATTCTAAACCAGCTAAGTTTCTCCTGCTAATCCTCTTCATCATCGGCACATCAACCATTCGTCTTGAAAACGCTATAATTTAATAGTATTTAGAGCGATGTCTTTCATCTCCTACGTATGATGTGGAGCCAGAAATGCAATTGCAGATATGTTCCCTAATACATCGTAGGGGCCGGGAATCCTGTATTCACAAACACAGCAAACTCCTTCTTGAGCTTAGCAGACCAGCTGAAGTCCTGTGGTTCTTCTCAAAACTCTCTTATACAAGTAAAAGCAAGGTCTGCAGGTTACTTTCAATTACTTATCATAATTTATAGTAGAATTCACCTTCCATGCACAGGTATAGGAGGCACAATTGGAGGATTCTTTAAGAAAAAAGATTGGAACGAACCTCTTCTGACAAATGGTTTCGAAATATAGTACAGCTTGCATAGTATATAGAACTGTTAGGAACACCTCCAAACGTAAGAGCAACGACAAAGTCTTGCGACAGAGACGAGAAAATTTCACTTCTAAAAGAGGTCAAAGAACTGGTAAACAAACAAGCAATACCAAAAGGACATGAAAACCAAAAGGAGCACCCAGGTTACTTCCTGATGCTAAAGCATGACCCTCATTTCCATCCTGTTCCTGCGTACCTTGAACAAATTCATAAAGACACAAAAGTTCAAGATGGTAGTGCTGCAAGAGGTCATTCTGTGCCTGTGAGAGGGAGACTGTATGGCAAACAGAGACCTCAAAGACTCCTATGTGAATATGCGGATGGACACCTAACACCAAAAGTTCCAGAGGTTCGTCATGGACAATCAACATTACCAGTTCAGGGTTATACCCTTTGGGATCAAGTCTGCTCCAAGGGTGTTCACAAAGTGCCTCTCTGTAGTTGCGGCACACTTGAAAAGATGGGGGGTACATGTCCACCCCTATTTAGATGACTGGCTACTAAAGGTGAGCTCGTTTACACAGTGCCAGTCAAGTATAAATACGGTCATACAAACACTCCACAAATAGGGGTTCTCCCTAAACATGGAGACATCAATGCCACAAACAGAAAAGACGTTCTTGGGGGCAAGACTAAACTCGAAGGAAGCAAAGCTTTCCCAGCCTGTTAAAGAACCTTGCACTGACAGAGCAAGCTCAACTTCACCCAAAGGGACGGTTTCTGACAGTGAGGACAGTCTGGAACATAATAGGAATGATGGCATCCTGCATCGCTCTATTACCACACGCAAGGTTGCACATGAGACCACTACAGGAGTGGTTGCACTGTCAGTGGTTACAGGCAGCCAGGAGTTGGAAGGATCTAGCAGTTGTCACTAAGAAAGTACGGTGGTGGAACACAAAAAAACATCACAATGTGCAGGCCTTTCTAACATCCAACTCCCTCAGTGATCATCACGAAAGATGCATTCCTCACAGGGTGGGGGGGGGGGGGATCACATAGGGAATTTAAGTAACAGTGGCCAACGGAGCTTGGAAGAAGCAGTAAAGACACAAACATACCTCGGTTCAAGACAGTTTCTTTGCATTGCCTTCTAACAATATGTTAAGGGAAGTACAGTCCAGATTCAAATCTACAACACAACCACAATTTTTTACCTAAAAAAAACAGGGGAACAAGGTCATATACACTGTCCCAGTTAGTGCTGAACGTATGGAGATGGTTCTTCAATAAGAGGACAGCGCTAGCCCTTCTACTGGGGTATCAAACCACAGAAGCAGACACATTAAGCTGACAAACTCCTCACACGAGTGGGATCTAGAGCAGTAAATACTATAAAACACCCCCCCCCCCTCCCCTCAGTGCAAATATACTCCCGATGTTAAACAAGTGCAGACAGGTACCCAAGAGGCTGATGCTCATCGCCGCTCAGTGTGCCAGACAGACATGGTTTTTAGAGCTGGTGGAGATGGCACAGGACAGGGTGATGATGCTTCCGCCTCACCAACACTTGTTAACAATTAAAAGAGCTTAGATATACCACCTAGAGCCTGCACCCCTCAGCTTGGCAGCATGGTTCCTGAGGATTTTGTTTGCCAACCTGGGTCTAATACAGAGGACCACGGAAATCCTCAAAGAAGCCAGAAGAGGGAGCTCATGAAAGGTCAATATGGCAAAGTGGAACACATTCATACATTGATGTAACAGACAAAGGACAACTACCTTACCCACCTTCTATTCGAGGATTTATCAAACACCTATCTTAAGTCCACCTGTCAGCCTTAGTAGCATGCACTAGAGGGTTCCTGGGAAGACGTTTCTTTAAAGCCCCAGTGAATAAGAGGTTCCTGGAAGGGGGGGCGATCATCCCACCAAGGGCAGTGCATGCACTGCTTTGCAATCTGAACCTAGTGTTCACACAACACATGAAGACCCCATTCGAGCCAATGCACAAATGAGATTTCAGATGCCTGGCACGCAAGACAGCCTTCTTAATCGCCGTCATGTCGTGGAGAAGAATTAGTGAATTGCAAGAACTCACAATGCAAGAACCCTACTTATAAATACACCAGGAAAGAGTAATAATGAGGACTACCTCAGTTTTTACCAGCGGTCATCTCACACTTCTATGTTTATAGCGCATTACGGCTGCCAGCCTTTTTCCAGGCTCAAAAAAATACAGGCGCCCTAAACACACTGGATTTAAGAAGGGCAGTCCTGTATTATTTACAAGAAACAGGAGGAGAACAAACCAGTTCTTCATCTCATCCTCTGCAACCAACAAGGGCCTACCTGCAAGGGGATGATTGCAAGGTGGATGGCTCAAACAGTCCAGACATGCTACAAAACAACTGACGTATCTCTAACACAGAGACCAAGAGTGCACCCTACAAGGAAGAAAAGGGCTGCATTAGCATTCGTAGTTAAAGTCTCCAAAAAAAACACTTGTATGGCAGCCACATTGTCTTCTGTACACCTCCACAAAACAGTGCTTTAATACACAACCAAAAAAGATGCACATGTGTAACACAAAGTACTAAAGCACCTGTTCCCGTCCTCAAACACATTTCAACCCAACCTCCCAGAGGGGGAAATACTGCTACTTTATCTGTGCAGCATGTGAAGCCCGAAAAGATTCACACTGCAAAACTAAATGGTTATTTTCCTGTAGGAGTAGTTTTCCTGCTTAAAGAATTTTCTGAATTTAAATGCGACCCTCCCATCTGAAGAGGTTGATGAACTTAAGGTCAAAGAGGAGTGAGAAAAATACAGGGATGCCACAGCAAGGATAAAAGGTCTCTAAGGAAAGAAAAAGAATCTGAAGATCCGATCACGTAAAGGTACTTCTAAGGTGAGTGTTTAATGTCACAGGAGGAAGGGCAAGGCACCAAATGGTTGACCCCGCCCAGAAGAAGACAAAAAAGGAACTGCCAAGATCATTCCAGACCAAACCACTAGATAGCGGAATATTGCACATAATTTGAGTCCAGAAAATTCTTCAAGCTGCAAAACTGCTCCTAGAGGTAAGTAACCATTTTGCATTGGCTACTATCGCGCAGGTTTCTTGATCCATGAGAGATCAGTCTGTGACCTCTCTGATGACACGTACAATATGTCGACCCTTGCTCAAGTGATTCAAGCTTTGGATATGCAGGACTGATTAATGTGCCTAGACTCCAGAAGGCTTATTGTCATATCTCTGGTTACTAGCAATTCTTACAGCGCACTGTGGCTGGAGTGCACTACCAGTCGGCCACTCTATCCTGGGCTTGACATTCGTACTAATGGCTTTACCAAGTTAATTTCGGTGGTAACAGCACATCTGTGGGGAAGTAAAGTTCTATTCAGCAGCTGTCCCTGTTTTCACATGTTATTGTCCTTTGTTGTAGAGCTATATTAGAGAAATACAGAAAAGGTCAGATGACTCCAAACTACACTGTGCCCCATGACACTTTACTCTGAATAACAAACTTACAGCATTTGCTTATAGTGAACATCAAGGTAGGGAGTCTGACTTTACCTCTGCACCCTGTTAACTTACAAGTGTTTGTGGATGGCAGCTCAGCCCTAGTCTTAAAAATACATTGCCCACAGAAACAGGTAAGTGATAAAAGTTACCATTTGGCTGGCAAGCACCAGGTCAGATTGTTCTTAAAGAATCGTTTTGCGACATGCCTTATCTGCTATATTCTGCATTTGTTGCAAATATTTTTACACTTGAAGAGTCCTTCGTCGATCCAAACAAAGTGAAGAAAAGTCTACCAAACATAATTTAAATCCAGCAGGAGTACAATGGCCTCAAGGAAACTGGATACAGTTTCTGTCCTTCAACATTTTCTAGGTAATGCTTGGAGAGCCAGGGAACTGGGATGCTACCCAAAGTTTGAGGCTGATAACAGCCCCACTTCCTTAGGCACTAACTGAAAGGTTTTTTTTTTTTCCAGTTGAACAGATTTGACCAATCCTGGGAATGCTAGTACTTGTCAGTCGCTCATCAAGAGTTTTCTTCTTTTGTTGTAGTCATCATGTATGCAAAACGGGATGGCCTGCTGCCGGCTCCTAGAACTGAAGAGCAGCATTTGCATTTTTGTAAGTGTGAAGTTGTCTGGAAGACTCTTCTTGTCTTTTTGCCAGTATCAGGCGTTTACATTTTGACTGAATAGATCATTGCCTTTGTATTTTTCAGCCCTACAAAGGTTCTGATGTAGATTGGTTCTTGTATTGAGTTGATTTTAAATTGCTCTGCTTCTAAAGACGTGACTTTAAGATGATGACTGGAGAGTGATTGCTAGTGGCATTTAAGTGTGGATGTGGGACCTTGCAGTGGAAAACATGTGTTTTCAAGGTGGCTGTGTTCTTGATTTCTACATTGTAAGTTTCTGCATTGAAATTGCTTTCTTGACCGTCTTTCATTTGGTTACAGGCCTCCAATTGGAGTTCATCTGGTTGTAGATGGGGTTTCATAATTGCAGGACTAAAGTCTGTCATACAGTCTCAAGCACTGTTGGTATGCTGGCACTGATGACAGTGTTTGTGGCTTCAGCAGATCTGCTTAGAATTTTTTTGTCACGCTTTTTTACCTCTGAAATGTCACTGTAGTTCTTCCGATGAAATAGACACTGCTGTGGAATCCATGGTGATGGTATGAAGTGGTTGTGAGTTCTATACAAAAGAAGGAAGGTGTGCTTTACAGTACTTCTGTTACGTTTTCAGGTAAAACATTCAAAAATGTCCACCCAATCTCGGCTCTTCCTTGGCAGTTCTTGATATCCAAGGGCTGCTAGTGATTGTGCTCTTGCTTTTTGGACTAGTTTGCTGCGCTGTTTATTGTGCTCTTTCGGTTATTGTATCTGCAAGAAACACATAGTGATAGATTCCTTACCTTAGAATATCCCCAGGCGTCAGACTGGATCCGGAAAGTTTTCGTCAGCGGTACCCCTGCGCGTCGGTAGGTGGCGTTGTGCGGCTCCGCGTCCGTCGTTGGCGTCGTGGTCGCCGAGATGACGTCGCGGGCGCTACTTAGACGCCGCCCACGCGCGCTGACGTCGGTTCTTTCTTTTTCCGCGCCAGCAAGCGCAGATCCGGGAAGAGCAGGAACCCCCAGTCAATTTTTGACTGACTTTTTGAGACTTTTGTCTCCATTTTTTCATCGAGTCTTCGACTCCTAAGGTGCAGTTAGGATGCCCGGTTTCAAGTCCTGCGGGGATTGTCACCGCATGATGTCGGTGACGGACTCGCACTGTGTGTGTCTTTTCTGCCTGGGGCGCGACCACGACCCCAAGTCGTGCTCCGACTGCCGGGCCATGGCGCCGAAAACTTTGCGGGAGCAGTCCCGAAAGTTGCTGGAAGCCCTGCAGTCGGCTCTGCGCCGTTCCAGGTCCCGGTCCAGAGGGAGGTCGAGGGACCGTGCGCGGAGTCATCACCATTCGTCGGGATCCAAGTCTTCGCACTCGGGGTCAGGTAAGGCGAAGCACAAGAAGTCGAAGAAACGCCAGCGTTCTCCGACTTCCCCTTGCCGGTCGCGCGACGCGGCTGAGGGTATGGGTGGTGCCACCCCCGCTGCTCCGGCGGAGCCTATGCAGTCGACGCCCGACTACCCGCCCTTTCCGGGGTCGTCGGCGACTCCGGCCCAGATGCAGGAATTCCTGTCGGCCATGGCTCGCCTCTTTGGGCCGTCGGGTCCCGCCGGTGCGCCTTCGGGCCCCGCAGTCCCGCATGGGTGTCCTCGCGTTTCCTCGCCGGCGGCTCCGGCGTCTGCTCCGGCGCCGCAGGACACCCTTGGATCCAGGCCTGGATCCCGGTCGACGCCGGTTGACCTCGTTACGCCTCCACCGACGTCGACCCCGCCGGCACCGAACCTGACGCCGCCCGCTCCTCGGGACGACGTCGACCTCAGTTTCAGCCCCAAGGTGGACACGGCGCCGAGCTGGCGTCGATCGATGCCGTTCTCGACCCTGATTGGGGATTTCTATCCCCATGTCCCGGCTCCTTATTTTCAGCCTGTTGAACAGCCTGAGCAGCCAGGGGAGGACTGGGAGGGGTCTGAGGACCCTCTCGCTGCAGCCTGCGAGTCTGAACAGGACTGGGCTGAGGAATTGGGGGACGCCAGTGGTCTGGATACCTCACCAGACCTTGGCATGCTGTCTCCTCCTACCGTGGCTACGGAGGAGGGAGCCAGTTATGCAGTGGTGTTGCGTAGGGCTGCCGAGGCCCTACACCTCCAGCTCCCTACTGTGGCCGTCAGGACTAACCTCCTGACGGAGGTGCTTTAGCCAGCAGCTACTTCTGCGGAGCCGCTGCTTCCTTTCAATGAAGCCCTCTCTGACGTTCTTTTGGGCACAGGGGCTCCTGTGGATAGGAACGTGGCCCGACTCCATCGCCCGGCTCCGGGTGACCCCATTTTCCTCTCCCAACACCCCACTCCCGAGAGCTTGGTTGTCCAAGCCTCTGCTTCCCCAACCGCCTTCCCTTCCGCACCACCGGATAGGGAATCCAAGAAGCTGGATCAGTTTGGGAAGAAGATTTTCTCTTCCACCAGCTCTGCGCTGCGGTCCGTGAACACCGCATGCCTCTTGGGCCGTTATTCCCACTCTCTGTGGAATACGGTGGCGAACGTGCTGCCCCAGTGTCCGGAGGAGGCCCGGCCTGCTCTCGCCCAGGCTGTTGCAGAGGGGAGAGACGCAGCAAAGTTCATGATCCGTTGTGGTCTAGACACCGCCGACTCACTGGGCAGATCCATTGCAACGACGGTGGCGGTTCGCCGTCACGCCTGGTTGAGAACCACTGGATTTTCGGGGGATGTCCAAAACACCCTTATGGACATGCCCTTTGATGGCCGTCGCCTCTTCGGCGACAAAGCGGACAGCGCGTTGGAGAGGTTTAAGGACTCACGGGCTACGGCCAAGTCCTTGGGACTATCAGCAGTCCGCCCTCCTCCGCCTTCCGCTTTTCGCTCCTTTCGTGACACAGGAAGGGGCTCCCCGCAGCATTCGCAACAGAGCCACAGGCCGGCGCAGCAGTCGTCCCAGCGCGGACGCGGGTTCCGCCGTGGCGGACAAAGGGGCCAGCGGGCGGGTCAGTCCACCACCACCACCTTGGCCACCACTGCCTCCAAACCTTCCTAGTCCGAACTTTCAGGCCCATCAAACGCCAGTGGGTGGCAGGCTCCGCCATCACCTCCCCCACTGGCGCACCATCACTTCGGACAGGTGGGTTTTAGAGATCGTCCGAAGGGGCTACTCCCTCCCCTTCGAGACTACACCCCCGGCCATGCCACCTCAATACCACCGCATGTCGGGGGATCACATGGTGCTTCTTCAGCAGGAAGTTGCGGCCCTCTTGGCCAAGGGGGCCATCGAGCGCGTTCCGACGCACGAAGTAGGTCGTAGTTGTTATTCCCACTACTTTGTGGTGCCCAAGAAGGACAAAGGCCTGCGTCCTATCTTAGACCTCCGGAACGTCAATCGCTTCCTCTGCAAAGAGAAGTTCAAGATGCTCACTCTAGCTCAGGTCTTGTCTGCTCTCAACCCACAAGACTGGATGGTGGCGCTGGACTTGCAGGACGCCTATTTCCACATCCCCGTCCTGCCAGCCCACAGGCGTTACCTACGGTTCACGGTAGGCCACGAGCACTTTCAGTTTACCGTGCTCCCCTTTGGCCTTACCAGTGCCCCTCGGGTGTTCACCAAGGTGATGGCGGTGGTCGCAGCTCATCTGCGCAGATCAGGGGTCTCAGTCTTCCCCTATCTCGATGACTGGTTGTTGAAGGCGGGCTCGCCCCAGGCAGTCGTCTCCCACCTCCAGACTATGGCCGACCTCCTGCACTTGCTGGGGTTCTCCATCAATGTGCCGAAGTCGCACCTGATTCCCTCCCAGAAGCTCCTCTTTATCGGAGCGGTTCTGGACACGGCGCAGTTTCGGGTCTATCCTCCCGAACAGCGAGTCCGGGATATTCGGGCTCTGATTCCCAACTTTCAGCCCTTGTCCCGGATTTCAGTCAGAGTGACTCTGAGGCTGCTGGGCCTCATGGCCTCCTGCATCCTGCTGGTCAATCATGCCAGGTGGCATATGCGGGCTCTGCAGTGGGACCTGAAGTTCCAGTGGGCGCAGCATCAGGGAAATCTGTCCGATCACGTCCAGATCTCGGAGGGCACTGCACCACAATTGCAGTGGTAGCTCACGAACCGGCATTGGGTCGACGGCAGATCCCTCTCCCTTCCCCAACCGGAGTTCACAGTGGTGACGGATGCGTCCCTCCTGGGTTTGGGCGGCCACATGGGAGAGGCGGAGATCAGAGGCCTCTCGTCTCCGGCGGAGTCCCAGCTCCATATCAACCTTTTGGAGCTGCGGGCGATCAGGCTTGCACTAAAGGCATTCCTTCCCTCTGTCAAGGGGAGAGTAGTGCAGGTGTTCACAGATAACACCACCGCCATGTGGTACTGCAACAAACAAGGCGGGGTGGGGTCGTGGACCCTTTGTCAGGAGGCTCTGCGTCTCTGGACATGGCTGGAACATCAGGGCATGTCCCTGGTGGTTCAACACCTGGCAGGTTCTCTGAACGCCAGGGCGGACGAACTCAGCCGCAGGTGCATGCTCGATCACGAATGGCGTCTTCACTCGGAGGTGGCGCAAGGTCTCTTTCAGCAGTGGGGAGAGCCTTGGTTAGATCTATTCGCCACCGAAGAGAACGCGCAATGTCATCAGTTCTGCGCGTTGGAATTTCCAAGGCGGCACTCGCTCGGCGACGCTTTTCGTCACGAGTGGAGTTGTGGTCTGTTGTACGCCTTTCCGCCTATACCACTTCTGCCCAGAGTGCTGAAGAAGATCAGGCGCGACCGGGCCCAAGTCATTCTTGTGGCTCCGGACTGGGCTCGAAGAGTATGGTATCCCGAGCAAGTCAGTATGAGCATCGATCCCCCGATCCGACTGCCTCTTCGGGAGGATCTTCTGTCGCAGCAGCAGGGGACGGTCCTCCACCCGAACCTGTCCAGCCTCCACCTCTTTGCGTGGAGATTGAGCGGCGGCAGTTGATTCCTTTCGACTTGCCTCCTGAAGTTTGTGACGTTCTTCTGGCAGCCAGGCGTCCCTCTACTAAAGTGGTATACGCCTGCAAGTGGAACAAATTTGTGGCATGGTGCACAGCAAAGGCTGTGGATCCCCTTTCTGCCCCTCTTTCTGAAGTACTACTGTTGCTTCTTTCTTTGTCCCAGGAGGGCTCTGCTCTGGGCACTATCAAGGGCTACCTTTCTGCTATTTCGGCCTTTCTCAGGCTCCCTGATCAGCCCTCTCTTTTCAAGTCCCCTGTTGTAAATAGATTTCTCAAAGGCATTACAGACCTTTTTCCTCCTATTCCTTTCGTGATGCCTCAGTGGGACTTGAATCTGGTTCTGACATACTTGATGTGCGCTCCCTTTGAGCCCCTTCACAACTGTCCTCTTCGTCTTTTAACATTAAAGACTGCCTTCCTGGTGGCTATCACTTCCGCTAGGCGGGTGAGTGAGCTCCAGGTTCTTTCTTGTAAACCTCCTTTCCTTCCAGTCCATCCGGACAAGGTTGTGATCAGGCCCCGTTTTGCCAAAAGTGGTTACGGCCTTTCACATTGGGCAGACTATTACCTTGCCCACCTTCTTTCCGCCTCTGCATCCTTCCAGAGAGGAAGAGAGGCTCCACCGTCTGGACCCAAAATGTGCGCTCTCTTTTTATCTCAACCGCACACAGCAGTTCCGGGCGGATGACCAGCTTTTTGTTGGTTATATCTGAAAGAGACACGTTAGTGACAGATTCCTTACCTTAGAATATCCCCAGGCGTCAGGCTGGATCCGGAAAGTTTTTGCGTAGCAGTACCCTTGCACGTCGGTAGGCGGCGTCGTGCGGCTCCGCGTCCGTCGTCGGCGTCGTGATCGCCGGGATGACGTCGCGGGCAGTACTTAGGCGCCGCCCCTGCGCGCTGACGTCAGTTCTTCCCGGATCTGCGCTTGCTGGCGCGGAAAAAGAAGAGCAGTGCCCTAGTAATTTTTTGACTAACTTTTTTGGTGAATTTTTTCACTGTTTTTCTTCGAATCGACTTCAAGGTGTCGTAGGGATGCCCGGGTTTAAACGTTGCGGCGCCTGTGCTCGGATGATGTCCATCACAGACCCGCATCGGGAGTGTCTCTTCTGCCTCGGCCGAGGCCACGACACGGAGTCTTGTTCCGACTGCCGGGCCCTCAACCCGAAAGCTTTGCGAGAGCGGTCTCGAAAGCTCCTCGAGGCCCGGCATTCGGCTCCGCCAAGCCCCGGTCGCGTGAGAGGTCCAGGGGTCGATCGCGGAGTCCTCACCGGTCGTCGGCATCGAAGTCTTCTTCGTCCGGTAAGTCCAAACACAAAAAGTCCAAAAAGCATCGTCGCTCTAGGACTTCGCCTCGCCGGTCTTGCGACTCGGCTGAGGCCCCTCCCGGCACCGTCCCCGCCCCCGCGGCCCCGGACATGCCTGTGGAGTCGCCCCCGCAATACCCGTCCTTCCCGGGTTCGGGGGCGGATCCGGCCCAAATACAGGAATTCCTGTCGGCCATGGCCCGCCTCTTCAGGCCTCAAGGTCCCTCCGGTGCGCCTTCGGGCCCCGCGGGCCCTGATGGGGTTGCTCCGGCGTCGCCGACGGCTCCGGCCCCGGCGTCGCCCGTGCCTCCAGCCTCGATCCCGGCTCCGGCCCCACAACCCCCATCGACGCCGGTCGACCTAACGACACCTCCGCCGGCGCCGATGTCTCCGGTGCCGTTCTCAACGCTGCCTGGGGCTCCGGGCGGCGTCGTCCCCCAGTTCCTTCCGGCTCCGGACATGGACCCGGACCGACGTCGCTCGACGGCGGTTCCGGCGCCGATGGGACCTTGGGTCCCAAATGTCCCTCCTCCTTATTTTGAACCAGAGGAGGACCAGGAGGACTGGGAGGGGTCTGATGACCCTCTGACACAACAGTGTCAGTACGATGAGGACTGGACAGAGGGTCTAGGGGATGCCAGTGGTCTAGATACTTCCCCTGACACTGGCATGCTGTCTCCTCCCGTGGCTACGGAGGAGGGAGCCAATTTTGCAACGGTGTTGCGTAGGGCGGCTGGGGCCTTACGTCTCCAACTCCCTACTGTGGCGGTCAAGACTAATATCTTGACAGAGGTGCTTCAGCCGGCAGCCTCCTCTACGGAGACTGTGCTGCCGTTTAACGACGCCCTCACTGACGTTCTTTTGGGCGCCTGGTCCAAGCCCAACACAGGGGCTCCTGTGGATAGGAACGTGTCCCGACGCCATCGCCCAGCTCCGGGCGACCCCCTGTTTCTCTCTGTCCACCCCACTCCTGAGAGCTTGGTTGTCCAAGCCTCCGCTTCCCAAACCGCCTTCCCTACCGCCCCTCCGGATAGGGAATCCAAACGCCTGGATCAATTTGGGAAGAAGGGTTTTTCTTCCTCCAGTGCTGGCTTGCGGTCCATCAACACCGCTTGTCTTTTGGGCCGATATACCCACTCCTTGTGGGATTCGGTGGCGACTGTTTTGCCCCAGTGTTCTGAGGAGGTCCAGACACTGCTTACCCGCGCCATTGCGGAAGGAAGGGATGCGGCCAAATACACGATACGATGTGGCCTTGATACCGCCGACTCGCTGGGCAGGTCTATTGCAACGACGGTGGCGCTGCGACGCCACGCCTGGCTGAGAACCACTGGTTTTTCAGGGGATGTCCAGAATACTCTCATGGACATGCCCTTTGATGGAGTCGGTCTTTTTGGGTCCAAAGCAGACCATGCGTTGGAGCGCTTTAAGGACTCACGGGCTACTGCCAAGTCCCTGGGCCTTTCTGCTACACGCCCTCCGCTGACTTCTGCTGTTCGCCCCTATCGTGGCCACGGTAGGGGCGCCCCGTCACATCAGCAGCCCAGCCACCGGCCCGCGCAGCAGGCGTCTTCGCATGGCCGAGGACGTGGATTCCGCCGTGGCGGATCGGGCAACCAGCGTGCGGGTCTGGCCACCACCTCCAACCCGTCCGCGGCCTCCAAGCCCTCCTAGTCCCTCCTTTCAGGTGCACAGCACGCCAGTAGGGGGCAGGGTCCGCCATCACCTTCCCCACTGGCGTCCCATCACCTCGGACAGGTGGGTCTTGGACATTGTCCGAAGGGGCTACTCCCTCCCCTTCGAGACCACCCCCCCAGCCATGCCACCTCAATTCCACCGCATGTCAGGGGATCACTTGGTACTTCTGCAGAAGGAAGTCACGGCCCTCTTGGCCAAGAGGGCCATCGAGCATGTTCCGACCCCAGAAGTAGGGCGTGGTTGCTACTCCCACTACTTCCTGGTGCCCAAAAAGGACAAGGAGGACATGCGTCCTATCTTGGACCTCCGGAACGTCAATCGCTTCCTCCGGAAGGAGAAGTTCAAGATGCTCACCCTAGCTCAGGTCTTGACTGCCCTCGACCCTGGAGACTGGTTGGTAGCGTTGGACTTGCAGGACGCATATTTCCACATCCCCGTCCTGCCGGCCCACCGGCGTTACCTTTGGTTCACGGTAGGCCCCGAGCATTTTCAGTTCACCGTGCTCCCCTTTGGCCTTACCAGTGCCCCTCGGGTGTTCACGAAAGTGATGGCGGTGGTCGCAGCTCATCTGCGCCGGGCAGGGGTTTCAGTCTTCCCCTACCTCGACGACTGGCTGCTGAAGGTGGGCTCGTCCCAGGCAGTCGTCTCCCACCTCCAGACTACGGCCGAACTCCTGCACTCGCTGGGGTTCTCCATCAATGTGCCGAAGTCGCATCTGATTCCTTCTCCACAGCTCCTTTTCATCGGAGCAGTTCTGGACACGACGCAGTTTCGGGCCTATCCTCCCGAACGGCGAGTCCGGGATATTCAGGCTATGATTCCGATCTTTCAGCCTTTATCCTGGGTTTCGGTACGGATGACCCTGAGGCTGCTGGGCCTCATGGCCTCCTGCATCCTGCTGGTCAATCATGCCAGATGGCATATGCGGGCTCTGCAGTGGGACCTGAAGTTCCAGTGGGCGCAGCACCAGGGCAACCTGTCCGATCACGTCCAGATCTCGGAGGGGACTGCAAAACAGTTGCAGTGGTGGCTCTCGAACCGGCAATGGGTCATGGGCAGATCCCTCTCCCTTCCCCAGCCAGAGCATACAGTTGTGACGGACGCGTCCCTTCTGGGATGGGGCGGTCACATGGGAGAGGCGGAGATCAGAGGCCTCTGGTCTCCGGCGGAGTCCCGGCTCCATATCAAACTTCTGGAGCTCCGGGCGATCCGACTTGCACTCAAGGCATTCCTTCCCTCTGTCAAAGGGAAGGTAGTGCAGGTGTTCACAGACAACACCACCGCCATGTGGTACTGCAACAAACAGGGCGGGGTGGGGTCTTGGACCCTTTGTCAGGAGGCTCTGCGCCTCTGGACATGGCTGGAACATCAGGGCATGTTCCTGATGGTTCAACACCTGGCAGGTTCCCTGAACGCCAGGGCGGACGAACTCAGCCGCAGGTGCATGATGGATCACGAATGGCGTCTTCACTCGGAAGTGGCGCAAGGACTCTTTCTACAGTGGGGAGAGCCTTGGTTAGATCTATTCGCCACCGAAGAGAACGCGCAATGTCATCAGTTCTGCGCGTTGGAATTTCCAAGGCGGCACTCGGTCGGCGACGCTTTTCGTCGCGAGTGGAGTTGCGGTCTGTTGTACGCCTTTCCGCCTATACCACTTCTACCCAGAGTGTTGAAGAAGATTCGGCACGACCGGGCCCAAGTCATTCTTGTGGCTCCGGACTGGGCTCGAAGAGTTTGGTATCCCGAGCTACTCAATATGAGCGTAGATCCCCCGATCCGTCTGCCTCTTCGGGAGGATCTTCTGTCGCAGCAGCAGGGGACGGTCCTCCACCCGAACCTGTCCAGTCTACACCTGCTTGCGTGGAGATTGAGCGGCGGCAGTTGATTCCTTTCGACTTGCCTCCCGAAGTTTGTGATGTGATTCTGGCAGCCAGGCGTCCCTCCACTAAGGTGGTATACGCCTGCAGGTGGAACAAATTTGTGGCATGGTGCACAGCAAAGGCTGTGAATCCCCTTTCTGCCCCTCTTTCTGAGGTCCTTCTGTTCCTTCTCTCTCTGGCCCAACAGGGTTCTGCCCTGGGTACCATCAAGGGTTATCTTTGTGCTATCTCGGCCTTCCTCAGGCTCCCTGATCAGCCCTCCCTTTTCAAGTCCCCTGTTGTTAACAGGTTCTTAAAAGGCATTACTCACCTCTTCCCTCCTGTTCCGTTTGTGATGCCTCAGTGGGACTTGAACTTGGTTCTTACCTTTTTAATGTGCGCTCCCTTTGAGCCTCTACATAACTGTCCTCTTCGTCTTCTGACTCTGAAGACAGCCTTTCTGGTGGCCATCACCTCCGCTCGGCGGGTGAGTGAGCTCCAGGCTCTATCTTGCAAAGCTCCCTTTCTGTCTGTTCATCCAGACAAGGTTGTTCTTCGGACGCGTCCGTCCTTCTTGCCAAAGGTGGTTACTGCTTTCCACATTGGGCAGACCATCACTTTGCCCACCTTCTTTCCGCCTCCGCATCCTTCCAGAGAGGAAGAGAGGCTCCACCGTCTGGACCCAAAACGTGCGCTCTCCTTCTATATTGACCGCACAAAACACTTCCGGGTGGATGACCAGCTCTTTGTTGGCTACGTGGGCGCCAAAAAGGTCGGGCGGTGCACAAGAGGACCATCTCCCGCTGGGTTACCTTGTGCATCAAGACCTGCTATTCTTTGGCTAAGAAGGAGCCTCCTGTTGGGCTGCGTGCCCATTCCACCAGGGCAACGGCTGCTACCACGGCCTTGGGCCGCGGTGTTCCGCTGCCGGTTATCTGTCAGGCAGCTACGTGGGCCTCGCTGCACACGTTTACAAAGCATTACTGCCTTGACAGTCAGGTCCGGAGGGACGGCTTCTTTGGCCGTTCTGTCCTCCAGGACTTCCTTGTCTGATCTTTGTTCGCAGACCCACCACCGGGGTTGGTATTGCTGGGGTATCTATTCAAAGGTAAGGAATCTGTCACTAACGTGTCTCTTTCAGATGCACAAGTTACTAACTTGTGTAACGATATATCTGTAAGAGACAGTAGTTAGTGACGGATTCCTTACCGCCCACCCATCCTCCCCGTTCTGCGAACTGATTTCTAGGGTTAAGGACATCCCTTTCAGGGCCCTAGTATTTTTCAAACACCTATGTCAGCTTCTTGCATGGCTCTGCGTTCCTGGCGCGGAAAGTCGTGTACAGAACTGACGTCAGCGCGCAGGGGCGGCGCCTAAGTACTGCCCGCGACGTCATCCCGGCGATCACGACGCCGACGACGGACGCGGAGCCGCACGACGCCGCCTACCGACGCGCAAGGGTACTGCTACGCAAAAACTTTCCGGATCCAGCCTGACGCCTGGGGATATTCTAAGGTAAGGAATCTGTCACTAACTACTGTCTCTTACAGATATATCGTTACTCAAGTTAGTAACTTGTGCTTTGGCACCAAGAAAGGTCGGGCGGTCCATAAGAGAACCATCTCCCGCTGGGTTGTCTTATGTATCAAAGCTTGTTACTCTTTGGCTAATAAGGAACCTCCGGTGGGGCTGCGTGCTCATTCCACCAGAGCTACTGCAGCCACAACTGCATTGGGACGTGGTGTCCCCCTGCATGACATCTGTCAGGCAGCCACGTGGGCCTCGCTGCACACGTTTACCAAGCATTATTGCCTTGACAGCCAAGTCCGGAGAGACGGCTTCTTTGGCCGTTCTGTTCTCCGTGACTTTCTGGTGTGATCTTGGTTCGCAGACCCACCACCGGGGTTGGTATTGCTGGGGTATCTATTCTAAGGTAAGGAATCTATCACTGTGTTTCTTTCAGATGGACAAGTTACTTACCTTCGGTAACGATATATCTGTAAGAAACATTAGTAGTGATAGATTCCTTACCGCCCCACCCATCCTCCCCGTTCTGCTAACTGATTTCTAGGGTTAAGGTCATCCCTTTCAGGGCCCTAGTTTCAATGCACCAGTGGTCAGTATCTTGCATGGCTCTGCGTTCCTGGCATGGAAAGTTGAGTACAGAACTGACGTCAGCGCGCGTAGGCGGCGTCTAAGTAGCGCCCGCGACGTCATCTCGGCGACCACGACGCCAACGACGGACGCGGAGCCGCACGACGCCACCTACCGACGTGCAGGGGTACTGCTGACGAAAACTTTCCGGATCCAGTCTGACGCCTGGGGATATTCTAAGGTAAGGAATCTATCACTACTAATGTTTCTTACAGATATATCGTTACCGAAGGTAAGTAACTTGTCCTTTACCACCATAAGTTTGATTCAAAGCACTGTTGATGTTGTTTTCCAAGCAAAGCCACATTCGAGTAAATCTTGACATTTTAATGGTCACAACTGAGCACAGGTAACTTTCTAACATTAGGTGTAACTTTTTAAGATGTGGCTGCCTAGAAGATTATCAATGAAAGGGATATGGAGTTAAAGGTAAGCAGGCTTTCATCCTTTTTGTGTAGAGCCTACATATGATCACAACAGGAAGTGGGAAACAAAAGTAGAAACCAATTTAAAATTTCAGTAGATCATTTTTTGTCATGTCTTACAAACATGTATTAATTTTAGCCCTTTGCAGATACTGGGATTATTTTTGGACACAGTCGACCGGCTCTGTTTAGATAGTTGCTCCGAAAATGGTAAGCCATATAAAGCGGGTGAGTCAGGGTAAATCCGGGCTAATATCCCAGTAGTTCTTTGGTTTCTGTGCTTCCGGAGAATATGACCCACAGTGGCTGACTGTAAATGAACCCTGCTGTGACTTCCAGGGATGGAGCATACTGTCACATCACCCAGTCAGTGGAAGCCAGTCCGTGCCATTGCAGTTCTGCTGGCAGCTGTCATTTCATTGACTACTGCCATTTTGATTCTCTTCATCCCTTGAAAAGGGCAGCAGACTTTAAAAGGAACCTTAGAATTTCAGTTCAGAGACCTCTGGGGACTGTCAAATTAAAATAGAAAATAAATTTAAAAAGAAAATAGCGTGACCAGCTATTTTAATGTTGTTAGTGCCTACCTGGGTGACCGCTAGTGCACAGTAGTGCTATCAGCCTGTTCACTGATGGGGGAGGCATCAAATTATCTGTTTGTGCGTATAAAATAGAAAGATCAGTTTTATGTACGATAGGGTGGGGGAGGAGGGATTGGTGCTAATCTGAACAGAAACACTGACTCCATCTGGATTTTCTGAACCGGACGTTCTCTTTAGCGGCTGCCTCCCTTAAACGATTTATCGCAGATCTACTTTAGACTTCAATGTAGGGTTCTTTGTTGGCATCAGGTTCTTTCCTATTTCAGTTTCCTAGCTCCTAGCTTAGAATGTATCAATCATTCTGAATACAAGAACTGGGCTGTTTGTCCGCTAGTTGACCAGAGTCCTATACGTAGGCAAGGCATCTACTGTGGTCCTTTTGCAGCTGGGAAATCTTCCATTTCTGTTAACCCACATACCCAGTATTCAGTGTATTCCTTTTGTTGTTCCTCATAAACTGTTGTATGGCCACCAGAAAGTTGTGGAGGTTGATCCAGGAGGATGTGCTTAATTATTCAGATGGATAGAGATCTGGGTCTCAACCGCATATGAAAGTGTTTACATCCAAATGACCTACTCATTTTGGTAAGTAGGAGTACAAACATGTGAAAAGCAGTGTGGTTAAGGAAGACCTTTGCGGAACTTTTAAATAGACAGTGTTCGGTTTAAAATGACTGCCTTGTATGGACACCAAAAAGCTTTTCACGAAAGGATGAATACCAGTAGTGAACAATACCACCAACACCAATCTGAGGCCACTATACTGCATGTAGTGGGAACACCAAGTAGAATCATTGGTTCTTAACTCCTCTGTTGCCAAAACCAAGGCAGTCTCTCCTGAACCCAGTTGCCAGGATCTAGAGCACCTCTTCCATCCACAAAAGGTCAGCTGCCTTGCATTAATATTCGCTGACAGATTGCCCTGACTTGAGGGATGGTAGTCTATTTGGTGGTAATCAGCCATATCACTTGAGTAAAGAGAGGTTCGCTTTAACAGTAGGGGGGATAAGGACCCCAGCCTTTTAGAATCCAGGTAACTGTACCAGTTTCCAGCGAGTAGCACTAAAGCCATGATATCGGACATCTAATTTCACAGAAGAGAGTTGACTAAAATGTTCCTTCTCAGTCTGGCATCATTTTGTATCTTCCTGCAGTATTGACCATTTCCTTTCAGATATCAACACCCATTTGGGAGAAGGATAGACCATGCCCTGAGAGGTGTTCGTACGTTGACGATGAACTGTAACTTCTGGAAGTGAAGTACGTTTGTTGTGTGGCAATGTATCGGGGTCTGTAAAGCATCTATCAGGATGTCCGCTCCGGTCTGAGGATCTGTATGAACCCTGTTGGGATGAAGAAGGATCTGCTGCATGGTTCTTTAGAGTGTACACCCCCGTTAGAATTCACTTTGCAAGCTGTAGCTTTCTGCCCGTGCCACAGCACATTCCAAGATCATGTGTGTGCACTAGAGCTTTGTTTACATCACAGGTTAATGTCCAGCTCTGTTGTCTAGAGCAAGATGTGTGCACACTTTTTGAGCATAACTCTTGTCGGGTTATGGAAGACTGACAGTGGTGGAAACAATGCAGTTTGTGGTGCAGCCAGCCTTGTTGCCTGTGCATGCCGGGAAGAGTCTCCTTCTGGCTTCTCTCACTGTTTTCGAAGTGGTCTGGCAGTCCCCTGCAACCGGGTCCTTCACCTGCCCATGAGGGACATGGATGTAATACGCGTTTACTGTTTAGCTTGTGTAGAGGATATGTGCATGACACAGATGGCCTTGGCAACAACGGAATCCATTTTTCATTTATTACATTTAAGTATTACCTAAGGTGGGTGGTTGATGGAAGAACCTTGACAGCAGATGTGAATTGCAAGACTCCCTCCAGGTCATTCCAGGCTTCTTTCGTAGCAGCTTAGACTGATTGTTATGAAGAGGAGACACGGACATCCTTGGAATCTAGGGAGTTTTCCCCTCTCCTTTCCTAGTCAATTCTTACCTAAAATGTCTCTCCCCCCTCCCCAGGTTGACGGATAGTTAAGTAGAACAGCCTCCCTTTCTTTTGTGGCCTTATTTTGAGGTTCCTCCGCCTAGAGACTCAAAGCTGCAGCCCACCTTCCTGCTCACAGCAAGAAAAAAAAAATACATGCAGTGAATATGTATTTTAGTCCATAGGGCATCAGCTGGATTAGGGCCTTGAATTAACCATTTCATTCATGCAGCATCCTAACCCATCATGACTAATACTGTCCCGAAAATGTTCAGGACTTTGTTTAACTTTGGTTATCATTATTTAATTCAAAGTTGACGTTACCCGTTTCTTATTATCCGCCATAATGTGTCACTCTCCTTCCCACCGAGTCACACTTTACCGTCATTGGGTACAATGCTAACTCGTTCTGATATTTGCTATAGGAGCCATTGTTATAGGACATTGTTGTCCAATGTAAACCTAAGTTAGGTGGATACACCCCAGTTTTTCTTGATTGCCGCACACATAAATTTACATTCAATCTAATTGGAACTCATTTATGTCGACTTTGGTTATCCTGAAAAATTGGTGTGGATTCGGCCCTTCTGGACCTGCTCAGCGTACCAAAGTGCACGGAATAACAATTTCCGTTATTGGCCTCATTAGTAAAGATTTTTTGAGCTGCATAAAGCAAGATGAATGTGAACTGATAGACTCTCTCACCCCTGTCTCTCTACTGGCCATAGTTATCATTGAACAAAAGTCACTTCTACCACATAATTGTGATAAATGATGCCTCAACACTATATTCAGCTCTTTATTGGACCTCTGCACGCCAGGGCTCCCGCAGCACAGGACGCACGCAGACGTGCCCGGTCTCCAGGCATTGTCCTAATTTTTGCGGTATAGACATTCACAATAATAGCACCGTCTTCTGGTTGTGTGCTACCTCTTTACCTAGCTCTTCTCTTTCAGCAGCGAGCGCATCACTACCCACTCTGTGTAGTGCTCACCTTGGTGCTTTCACTCATAACGGTCCCTCAGCAGCCTTTTGTAGCAAGACCCACAACACATTTTCAACACTCCACAGTCAGTTCTGCTTCAACTTTCCAGCTTCCCCCAATTTGCAAGGTATTCTTTAAACACCTGCCTATGAACTACAACCATTTTTGCTTCAGTATCCTTAAAGACACACTCTGCAGCCTCCAGGTTTCAGCATCACTAACATCCCACGCTGAAACTTTGTGAACGGATGTGGCAGGGGGCGAGGCTGGGCTTGAGAGTTCCACATGAGATCTGTACATTAGACCTTGGCAGCACCACTAGAGTCTTCCCCTTGCTCAGATTTGCACGATGCACATCCAGCATAGGCCTTTCAATTTTTCCCCAAGGCCAGCTTCTCTGCTAACACTCCCACTGTCCCCTTTCCTTTCCCAAATTCTTTTCTTCGAGTGCACCTCCTTTCCAATCTGATTTGAGTGACTTTAAGGTGTAAGGTAAGCAGCACTAGCCTGCTACACAGCCTAACTGTGCCGTGTGATAATACCTTTGTAAGCCAATTCACTTTTTCACTTGCAAGCTGACAACACAGGCTTGTCAAACATGGTTAGCAGAATGAGCTGCCTTGTCTTTGTAGGCTTCTTGGGGAGAAGAAAGGGGAGTGCACACAAAGTTAGTTGTGTGCTGCATAGGCCTTTTTTGATTAGTCTAGAGAGTTTTCATTTGTTATAATGGAAGTAGTATTGAAGAAGAGATCACCGCCATCTGATAGTGATGGCTGGTTACTTTATTGACACATTAACCCTCTATAAGACAACAGCGCCTAGGTCTGCCCATGCACAGTTACGTCCATGTGTGACAATGAATCTGGTTATTCCACACAAGACAAGACGAGTGTTATGAGGAATAGGACGACACCCTCTTATCCATGAAGGCAACATATCTAGCACCACTGACCACACATCGTAGTGTCTCTTTGACACTGTCCGAATCCTTGAAGTAGGTGGGAAAGCTGTCCTCCCTGTGGGCACAATACATTTACCAAGCTTTAGCTTTGTACAGTTTTCACCCTTCTCAGGAAGTTGATGGGGAATGAATGGCGCTGCTACTGGTAAAGCTAAAAGAGACAATCCGTTGATGAAGCTGTTGAGGAAGCGGGATCCATTGGCAGAGTCCTTTTGCACAACACAAGTTGATTGTGCAACTTACCCTTGGGAAGATTACCCCTAGTAGATTCAAGCATAATAAAGTCCCTGATGATACTTATTGAAGACGATAACTCATATTCGAGTGGTGATGATGTTCGGAAGGACTTCTCAACTGCATCTGGCAAAGATACTGGAAAGTATTGCATATAGAACCCCTCTGTAAGGAAGGGAAATAAGGGGATGTAGATTCAGTAAGTCCAGTCAGAAGGGAACAACACTTACTAGGAAGAATGGTGGGAGGAGGAGATTGATCAAATGTTTGATTAGGAGGAAAACATCTAGAATGGCAAGTTTTTATGTGATCCTGGCATTTCTGAGAAAATTGATAGAGAAATCAGAAACCACCATCATTTCATTGAAGAGAAAGTGATTGTTACCCCGGGAAGATCCTAAATTGTTGATGTTTTTGGCCATGTGAACTGGGGCACTCAAGAAGTGGATGGATCAGTAGGTCCTGGAGGATCTGCAAGTATACATTTTTGTTCCTGGGTGTCCCCAATAAAATGATCAGGAAGGCTTGGTGTTGAAAGAGCGCATGCCGGGTGCAAAGACAGAATGTCCTGAGAACTTCCAGGGAACTTGAAGAGGAGCAGGATAATGGCATGCCTAGCAGCTTGAAAGTTCTTTTTGTCCTATGTGAGGGAACAAGACGTTTAGAGACGCCATGAGAAGGTGCATCGAGGATGCACGCTGTAATGTAGATCACTGTAAGCTTTCTCAGCATGAGGACATACGATGGGGAGGGTCTTGGACATAGGATATAACTAACCACAGATAAGAGGCCATTAAAGAACTGCTCTTCAGAACCCTTGTAAGCATTTTCAGCTCATAATTTCTCATAAGATTAGCCAAGTGTAAGACAGTGGAGCCCTTCTGCATTCCTTTATATAGCCAGAGTCTTTCCTCCACAACAAATGTACTGCTCAAAACAAAGGCAAGGCGATAGATTCAGATGTGAACCTGAATTCAGTCCACAGATTGATGGGCAGGCAACTCATAATGGAGGGAATCTGCTCAACGAAGGTCTGTTGAAACGACACATACTTGGTGCTCTTGTCACCTTTTTTAATGGTCAGGAGTGTTTGCCCTCTTCGTGCCTTCAGCCTGTCAGGCATGCCATGGTGCATCACGCAGACGCGAGTTCCTCTCCTTGAGCAATTGTTTTTTCCATCCAGTCTTATTTCGTCTCTAGCTGATAGCTCCACAATGAAGTTAAATGAATGGGCTTTTTCCAATTTAATGGTGAAATTGAGCACAACCAATGCTTCAACAAAGGATGCAATCATGCATTGTTGGATTTTTGTTTTAAAATAAAATATGTAGGAAAAAACAACTGATTTATTCAAATGAAAAGGAACATAATAAAACATGCCTTCTTCAAATGTAATTGTAACGTCTGATATCCATAACATAAAAAGTGTGCTATTTAGTTATAAATATCTTAGCAGACTTTAGCATATTCAGTATTGGATCATGGCAGGAGGTCCAAAGCACCAGGTAAAAAGATGAAGTTTAATATATATATATATATATATATGTGTTTTATTCGATCAAAAATATGATCATTTACATCATAAGAAAGAATTCATAAGCATAAAAACAGTTAAAATTTTACATTGCATTACATCATAAAAAATTATATTAAAAAAAAACAATCTGTCACAGCATCTAGCAGGATTAACATGCTGCATTGAATCACCTTTTACAGGGTAAGTTGAAGTGAACTTAATTCCATGTTCCTGAGCAACTATATTAATAAAGTTCATAGTTCTATTCCCTGAGATCAAGTTGATGTACATTTTCATATCAAATTCTCAGAAACATTTTTAATCATTTTTGACCTCTTCCACCAGGCAAAGAGCAGAAATCTCGAGATTGCAAATACTAGCCACCTTGTGGTATCTGACCTCAAAGTACGAAGTTTAATATTGTTTTTAGAAATACTAATTCTTGTGTTCAAGTTTAAACCCTACTGTTTGCCAGCTGAAGGAGGACATTTGCTGTTGCTGCAGCCACTTGTATTTAATCAGCACCAAGACAAACTGTGAATATTGATTCTATAGGCCCAGCTATACCCTCACTCTTCTTTGGCCCAGCTGTTTAAGACAGTCAAAAAACAGTTTGGGGGTTGAGGGGATGTTAGGTGTTCACATGTGCCTTATGAAATCAAATTTGTGATCTAATAAAGTAAGAAATATTTTCGTCAGATCAACAGTACATCATCTTGTACATCACCTGTCCTAGGGCACTGAATCTTTACCTAAAAAGGACTGCCTGTGTCGACTTCAAGTTCCGTGGTTTGTGTGCATAATTTAATTGAAGTGTACGGTCATTCTAAATGCTACCTGCCGTGCATCGCCTTCTTTCTGTTAGGAGTTTGTCACAGTCCTCGTCCGTCGAGACTTTAGGACACCTTCATCTAAGGGATAGTTATCTACGTCATTCTTCCATAGGGAGCCAGTTGATTAAAGTTTGTACTTGAGCCTTCTGCGCATGTGTCCAGAGAGTTTCAATGTGTATTATCACCCAACAGTTATGTCCTGCTGTGGCCAGGCAGTCCTCGAAATCCTGTTCAGTTAAAGCATGGACCTTTAGCACCCACAGTAGACTGCTGTGGTGGACATTCAAGATGGTGTAATCAGGATGAGAAATGAAGGATCTTGTCGCTTCGAAGC
Source organism: Calotriton arnoldi (assembly GCA_963921515.1). NCBI lineage: Eukaryota > Metazoa > Chordata > Amphibia > Caudata > Salamandridae > Calotriton > Calotriton arnoldi. The sequence goes on along the minus strand of CAWUFW010000442.1, from coordinate 3,078,200 downwards.
TGAGTGTAGCGGCCGGTCTCCAAGTCAAGAAGATTCCTCCTCACGGTTTCTGTGCTATGTCAATGGACCCAAGTCACAGCATGAATTTCATGAGAGTAAAATGCCAGTTAGGGGAGCTTGTGACTCCTCTACAGTGGTGTGGGCTTATTTTGTGTTAATATTCTATCAAGAGGGCCTGGTGCCAATAGCTCTCTGGTTCCAGAATCAGTGTGTTCCATTGGTCAATGTGTCCTTTATCCTTTTATATTGGATCTTAAAGAAATGCTGATGAATTCTGTGAAGCAGCAATGTTATTTCGAGGAAAAACTGTTGAGCTGGTTTTCTTAATTTTACATTATCACTGTGGATGACATTCACCAGGATGACCGAGCCCAACCAAGTGAAAAAAGCTCTGTGCCAGTATTTTTTTTTTTTTGCAAGGGTTTTTTTTTTGGGGTCTTTGACTTCGATTCCAGCTCCCCATTGTCCCCTCAATTTTCTTTTTTGGCCTCCCTTTTAGGGTAGGTTCCTCCTCCCAAAATGCCTGTTTTCTTAACAGCTCCTTCCAACTTCTGTTCCTTCTTTTTGATGTGGCCTGCCCCTTCTTCCTTTGTTGTTTTTCCACCCTCCTTCCATTCTTTTGGACCCAGCACCACCTGCCCCCTTTTTAGGTCTCGCCTACGCAGCGCGCATGCGCTGCATAGGCAAAAAGACCTTTTGGAATCGCTTCGGCTTTTCAGCCAAAAACGTGCACGCGTTCCATTGCCTTCAATGGCAACGCGTGCACGTTTGGCGATTCACTTGCGGGAGCGAGCAGCGCCATATGGTAGCAATTATCGCTCCAGGCGCCGCTCGCTCCCGCAAGGGAAACGCTTTCACTTTTGCAGACAGTTTTTTTTTTTTTTACTTGAGGCGCGCACGCCTAGTGTCCTACAATTATGTCTATTTTTTGCCTCATAACTAGCGGAAAGGTGACACCGTTTTCAGTAGCTTGCATTAGCACCCTTGCACCTTTGCTACATCTCTGGCTACTCAAGCATTATCCGTTTTTTTTTGTTGCATATTTATATAGCGCGAACTCGACCCGAAGGTATTGGGGCGCTTTACACGAGCACCGTATTTACATTACACATTCAGGCAGATTAAGTGATTTGCCCAGAATCACAGGATGTGGACGCGACCCCAAGGCTCGAACCCTGGTTTCCAGCACCAAGGTTGGCAGTGTAGCCGACGGACCACATCCCCTCCCCTTCCCACAAGAGGACCCAGTTTCAAGTCTCTAGATATCCTGAAATCAATACGCACCTCTAAGCATCTTGTAACATCACCAAATAACTTGCTACAAATAGTAGAGCCAATATGTAAGCCGCTTCCAGAGATAAATGGCACAAGCTTCATATCCCTATCTCCGAAGATGGATGGAGATATAGCTGCAGACATACCGACATGTTGTCTCCAAACGCCAGGCTGCACATCAGTCATTTCTGATTCCTTCACAGAATATGCCACACTCCCTAAAGCCCAACGAAACATGGACTCAGGGATAATTCATGCTGTATGAGGTGTGGTGATCCGACGGCAGATTTTCTACACTTAGCCTGGACATGTCCCCTGAAATATCACTTTTAGCAAGAAGTGGGAGCGCCTATTTTCAAACTGATTGCAAACCTGCTTAGCACTTCTCGGATGGGTTGAACATGTGCCTAAAATAAACAGAAGGTTCACTGCATTATCTTTAGTGTTAGCAAAGAGGTTGGTGGTTATAAACACTGGGATTGTAGACTGGTGCCCAAACACAGAACATGACTGCAAGATCTCATTTCTTGCAGAGAGCAGCTAGAAACGTATGCGGGATTGCAGCCGGTGTCCTCTTGCCCCAAAGACATCTGGGTCTCTCTATTCCACAGTTTACTGGATACTGACCCGGGTCCAAGGGCAGAGGAAGGAGATACCCTCTGATAAAGCTTGGAGAACAAGTGAAAGATTAGTCACTATGTTACATCACTATATGTGAGGTGAACCATGCATGCCTGAAAACTTGTTAACTGAAGCTGTATGCTAGTAATACATTACTACCAGACCTATAATGAGGCTTTATGGAAATGTTAATTCGTTGGTTTTTTAAGTACTTTTCTATCCTTTGTACTGCCGTCAACCATGCAATATAGTCCCGTGTTTCACTTAACTGTGTTCAATATCCATTTCCCTGTTTGAAAAAAACACATTTTGCAGGCTAGAATTGTATCCAGCCACGGTCTTGGATAGAGACCTCTGGTTTGCAAGACGATCTGTAAATGGTGCCCCTAATGTAGAGCCCTATTTCATCTCTTCGTGTCTTAACATCCCTTTGAGAACTTAGCCGCGCAAGTGAAACACTGTGAAATGAGGTTTATCCTATGTATACGTATATTTTACTAAAACCCACAGTCAATAGGATTTTCAGGAAATAGTTGGGAACCATAACAAATGATAAAACGGCCCATTTCTCCTATTTCCTTCACACTTCTGCCTCTCACCAGCGCCTGTGTTTACATTCTGACTGCAGCCAGCACAAATATATCAGCCAGCCGGAGCAAAGTCAACAAGAGCATGGAGGTGGGAAGGAACTGAAAGGAGCTAAAAAAAAAAGCCTTTATATGTCTTTCAACATCAGCTACTGGATCAAAGGCCCCTTTCTACAATGCAGGTTGTAGAGTACGGGAAGGGGAGAGCTGTGGGAGAGAAGGTATAAGCACTGGTGCCCCAAATAGGCCACAAGCTGATTGGGTTGGGTTGGTACGAGTTGGGATGGGGACAGCACAGTTTGATGCCAGGGACAACTTCAAAATATACTTGGCAGGAGTCAGCAATTAAGGGGTGAGACTGTAATCAACAAATAGGTAGACAGAGACCCAGATGGCTAAAAAGGGTTTCAAGGAGACAGAAAAAACACAGGGATTAGAGACAAAAGGAGTTGTCCATACAAATGGCAGGAAAATATGATGGCGATAAAAGAATACCTAACCCAAGGGGGTGAGCAGATTGATAGCAAGAATGATGAGAGCCAAAAGAAGGGAAAGCAAGATACACTGAGGTGAAGCTTTGAGTGGCCAGTTGGGCAACTAGATATTGCCAAATGAGTGGGCTAGTGTTGTGGCTCACTGTGAACTTCTTTTAGAGCTTACACCAGCTACCTACATTTCTCTGTGACCAAAGCTCTGGTTTCAGGGTGAGTGCGTTAAATGAATGTAGGTGACAAATCTATTGAGGGCGAGGAAGGCAGAGAGGTGGGATCCCCCTGACATCTAAAGGAGGCACCAGAATGGATTGAAGAGCCAAGATGAGTTCAAGGAGGGCAGGAGAATAAGAGTGTGTTGATTTGTATGATGCACGTGTATACTGGGATGCCTGTATGGGTACACAAGTTTCTTGGTGTATGAGTGTTTCTGTGTGTGTGTGCATGCTCTCGGTGCCTCTATAACTGTGCCTGCTTCGCTGTGTACACGAGTGCCCATTTTCCTTGGTGCCTGGCTATTTGGGTCTCACTGTAGAACTCTGACCCTGTGTATGCCTGCCTGTATGTGCACTCATGTCCATGTGCGAGCCTGTGCCTTCGTATGCATGCATGTCGGTGTCTCTGTGTGAACCTGCCTGCCTCAGAGCATGTCTGTCTCATTATTCGTAAGTCCTTAGAAGTGCTGTGAGCATTGCTATGCTCTGTGAAAAAGTAATGGGAAGAATCTTTTAATTAATATCAGTTACTTATTCCTAGAAACACTAATTGTTTTCGCTCGCTGCGCCACCACAAACAGCCTTTTTCCTGCTCAAGTAGGAACAAGTGAGGCCTGAACTGTTATGCACGCAGTGTTCGCCTTGTGGGACTTTTCAGTGAAGTGCAGATCGAGTACCATGATACAGTGAACACAAGCAACGTGCCCACGTCTGTGCATAACCTTACGCTTAGGGGGTGCATTACTGAGAAAACAAAACAAGCATTGGCATAGCCAATAGGTCTCGCCTTTGGGACCTTATAAGTGTTTAGCCATGCAACAGTTGATGTTGTTGCACCAAGGATATTGTGCTGCATAACTAAATACTTATAAGGTCCCAAAGGCGAGACCTATTGGCTATGCCAATGCTTGTTTATATTTTCTAGGGTTGCCACTTTTCCTCCTCTTTCATCCCATTGTTGCGGTTCACTGTGCCCCTGTGCCCTCCACTGCCACCTCTCATGCCATCTCCAGTACTTGTTTACCTACACACTCATCTCTGCTGCTCCTCTTGTTCAGTGTTACTGTAAACCCATGCCTTCTTCCATCCTTTCCTGTTTTTATACATAGTTTGTCATTCTTGCTACCCAAAACGTTGTAATTTCAGACGTTTTTTGTATTTGTGCTGTGGCAGTGAAAATAAACGTGGCTCACTAACGCATGGTATTTAGGGCAACTGTACTAACAAAGGTGCGGGCACATAATTATTACTGCAGTGCAAAGCTCAAATTCCAGTTTATTACCCCAGTAGCAATAAAAATGCCATGAAAACATTGTTTACTTGCTTACAGATTGCATCTTACAATTACATTAAATGGGGACACAACTTTCCTATTACACACAAAGCCTCTTCAATGTGGTTTAACCTTGCTACAGAAATGTAGCCCTTGCATTTTAGTTTCAGTTGAATACGTTTCTTAAATACACAAGAAAACACCACGGAGTTGAGCGGGACATCACGACCCACTCAAGGCTTCGCCCCCCTCGTGAGTTTATCCCCTTTCCGCACTCAATAATAGTAGTAATTAGCATATTATACCCTTTACATCTGACTATATAGTAGATATTCATATGTGCAAAGTGTAATATGTAATCCGTTACCATTGTTGAGTGTGGGGATGGTCCATGACTCACAAGCCTTGAGTGGGTCACGAAACCCCACGCCTCCCTCAGCAACGGTAATAAATAGCATATTATATCTAGAGCATATCCATATACGGTTTATGACATGACATTTTTTCATATGTATTTGTTTTAGCAAAACCAAGATTCAAAGGACTACATTTGTGAAATACATTGTACCTGTATTGCAGAGGGGTCCTGGCTGCTACAAGAGTTGTTTCCTTATATGATTCAATTGTCTTGTGCAGTCTTTGAGGCAGTAATCAATGTTTTTCTAATGTCAATTTTGCTGTACTGTAGTAATAGAGTTGCATTTGACTTTTGCCCTGTGGTAATGAATGTGGGTTGTTATAGTTGGGCCAGCTGTTCCATAGGAAAAACATTGTGTTGCTAATAACTTTGGCCCCTTTTGCGGAATCTCAACTAAACTTTCCAAAAAGATGCTACTTTTTGATTAGTCTCTGCTCGGGATGTTTCGGGGTGATCCGTCAAACGGGGGCAGAAAAAAAGGGGGAGGGTCCAAAAATGCACAATCCCCATGCATTTTCCATAGACTTCTTTAGGAAGGGCTACAGCAAAAACTGCTGAACAGAATTGCGCCAAATGTGGCTGGAAGCTAGATCTTTGTCCACAGATTGTGCTATTTAGTCTAAATCCGTTTATATCTCGACGGTTGGGTACGCAAGAGGCTCGAGAGACTCTTGCTGGAGCAGCAATTTAAAACTAGAGTGTTCTGATTGGCCCATGGAGATTTATTTCCTTTGGGCCATCTCGCTCCCGCTGGAGCCAGATTCGAGTGAGCTCTCTGATTGGCTTCCAGCAACATCAGAAAATTTTTGCTGGCAGCCATTACAGAACTGAGGGACTTAGTTCCCTGTCCTGATGCAAAAAATAAAAAGTAATATAAAGGGCCTTCAGAGGCCCGGGAAACCCCATCCCCTGGGGCTGATTTCAATAATAAAGGGGAGGGGGCCATGCGGCCTTCCTCCCCATGCCATGACAGGCTCTGGGGAGCCCCACCCTGGGGCTGAAATTAGTGTATAAAGGAGGGAGGGCCCTCCCTGAGCCATCAGGGGCCCTGGGAGCCCACCCCCAGAGCTGAAGTTTCTAAAAACTGGGAGAGGGTCTGCGTGGCCCCCCTCCCCAAGCCTCAAACGGCCTGGGGAGCCCACCCCGGGCCAAAATTACTGAAAATGGGGCAGGGCTGCGCGTTCCCCCTCCCTGAGCCGTTAATGACCCCAGGTACTCCATCCCCCGAGTTGCCAGCTCACATGCAATGTCCTGGGGAGCCCACCCCCGGGACATAGCGGTTTCCCTGCCTGCACCGGCAGGGAAACCTATGTTTGCTCCTGGTTGGCGGGAGCATTTTGGCTCTGGGAATGGGGCCACCAGGGTTAATAAGGTTCTGGAGGGGGGTGGGGGAGCAGGTGGCTTCCCACCCCTTTTAAAAAAAAAAATAATAATAATAATTAAAGTCCCTGGGGATGGAGTCCCCAGGGCCTAATAAGTCTTGAAGGGGGGCCACATGGCTTTTCCTCTGCTTTCACAAATAAAAAAGACCCTAGGGGATGGGTGTCCAGGACCTAATATGACTGGGAGAGGGTAGCCACTTCGCCCGCCTCCCCTTTAAAAAAAAAAAACGGGAAAAAAGGAACTGAGGGATGGGGTTCCCAGGACCTAAAAAGGCACGTGAACCCGTCCCCCGTGTGCGGTGAGGTGTTGGCTTTGAATATGGTAGTAAAATATTACTTAACTTTACAAAAAATCCTACAAATTCACTGAAAAAAACAAGGGTTAAAGTAATGTTATAGTTAGGTGAATATGTCCGTGACAACATTAACGTTTTGAACTGAGAGTACCACAGAAGTTCACCAGTTCACCATGCACTTCGTACAACCTCGCATATTGCATCACTCATGACATGTTTTATGACATCACTCATGACATCTTCCAAGTGTCTTTTGTACACACTGCTCTGTAAATGGGGGTAACATTAGAGCTATGAAAGTATGTGGAAGCATCATTAATGCAATCACACATACAACCCCCATAGGTAAAGCAAGCTTGTGTTATCTGCAACATTAACCCTATACATCGGTTTGCCGAGTTAATGTTGACTATGAACCACAGATGAAAGGGAACCTATGCTGCACACAGTTTTCAATCTGTATACAGCTGTTCAGGGAATACCAAGTTCCTCCAGATACTGAAGCCTTGTTACATAACTAATGCCCTACTAAGGACAGTCTTTACCTGTATCAAATCCTGACTGTCACTGAACCTACATTGAGATCAGAAGTGGATATAAGTAGAAAAATGGGTACTTTTAACACTGTTATCTCTATGGAGAGAGTTTACTCTGTACTCCACTGTTTGCAGACAGTTAAACTCTCATGAGAAATGCACCACATAGTATTAAAACGTATCTACTAAGAGCAGTGTACAATCTATGCAAAACTTGTCCAAAGAGCGACTATTCACTTAAAAGAACCAAAGCCCAAAGATGATCATCCTACCTGCAGCCTTTATACTGTGGTGAAACCTTTACAGGTATGCCATCTTCTGAAGCAAAACAAGCACATGTGCATAGGTTAGTACCTGGTGTACACGGTCTTCTTTAGTAAGTAGAAATTGTCATGCTGAGATGATTCTGTCTAATACCTCAAGGCTGCTTACAATACTTAGTATGTGGTACGTAGAATCTTTGCCCTGCTGGGAGGTTTTTCTGCAGTACAAAGAAACTTGTGTTGAACAGAAGTCGTCACCTGCACACAGAGTTACTCTTCAATACAAAGATTTATAACGTGTTCAATATCGCTACACACCTATTGGGCATGAGGAGCACATGCGTTTTGCAAACACTTACACCGATTAGCTGGACACAGGCTGTACAAAATTTGGTAGAAAAGTAATATGGTAGTTACCCGCCACTATGTAAACTGTAAAACAAACTAGCACACTCATTGGATGAGGTCATCAATGATGTCATAAATGATGTCGTAGAACATGTCATGAGTGATGTAATATGTGAGGTCATAAGCAGTGCATGGCGGGGGCACAAATTATAGTTGGCTCTATAACTGGTGATTTTATGTGTTCTTAGTTAAAAATGTTAAGGTTGTCACTGGCGTATTCACCTAACTATAATGTCTTGTCATTGTGATTTTACCATACTGCTCAAATTTAACCCCTTGAATCCTGGATTTGAGTAAATATCTTTTATTAAAACAAGAACATGTGGAAAAATACCATTGCATAAAGCATGCATGCTGATATGCATGGTGTAATATATTCTATTTATTACCATTGTTGAGGGAGGGGAGGGGTGATGAATCTCAGCCCATGTGAGTCTTCGTCTCTCGTGAATCGCGGCTCCGCCCCAGACTCAAAAATGGGAATAAATAGCATGTTACGCTCCATCTGCAAATATATACTATATTTGTATCTTAGAATCTTTCCCCCTTCTATGTTTTTACTCTGAAATTTTTCATGGAAATGTTGTTTTTCCTCTGATATTATCATAATTTTGTAGAACCGGTGTTTCACCATTTCGAGTTTTCTTCAAAATGGAGATTCACCAGCCCAGGCTCATCAGGCGTGTGTCCTTCATTTCGTTGTTAAAATTAGTTTGTTACAGTTTGATATACCTATGATGGGTTTGAAGATATTTTTGTATACTCATTTGTTCTCGTCAGTCCATGGGTGTCCTATTATTTTAATTTTGCTCCATTAGGTAGTTCCCCCGTAGTGCAAAACTTTTTTTTTTTTTTGTGAAATGCCTATTACCTCTGGTGTGTTCTCCTTGGGATCGCTCAAAGGTTTCTACTGGGTCAGGTAATACTTCTGAAACTTCAAGATTTCTTTCCCGAGTCCTTGTGATGTCTGCATGACCTAGATCTCTTTCTCTTAATATTTCTTTCGAACTCTGTTTTTCCCTGCTGAACTCGTCCAGAACATGGCCAGATTGAGAGCAAGTGTACCCCTTGACCTGTAGAGGCTGCACAACAACCATGTCATAAATGCTGACCAGGCAAATGCATTGCTTTTCACTTTTGCATTGGAGAGTCTGTTTCGTTGCTCTTGATTACAAGTTGGAAGGACTTCACCAAAAGAATCAGATCGTGTTTCACCATTTCTAAGAAGCCTCCTGCTTTCCTTGTACACATGTTCATTAGAGGTCTCTCCTCCAGTCCCAGGCACATCTTTCCATGCATCCTTTTCAGTACTAAGGAGGCCTTTCTGGCTTTCTAACTACCTATATTCATTTGCGATCAGCCAGCCCTTCATGCAGTGTGTAGGCTCTTATACATGTTCAGGATTGATGCAAAACTTGGCCATGTTATGATTCAGAACTTGTTCATATGAGGCTTACGTAGGGCTTAGCTGCCACCAGGAAGCCACTTGTCATCTGTTGGTCCTGACGAAGGCTCTAGTGAATAGATCAGAAAGCCAAAATGGCTTCAAAGTTGACAACTATATGTATGAAGTACTGATGTTGAAATGTACTGGCCACGTAGTAATCAATTTTACGACTGAAATGTGTGGGGTGAAATGAAACGATGGTAATTGAGTAATGTTTCCAATGGCAGGTCTAAATCTTTCTGGGTGTGAATGTTGGACTCTTAATTATATTGAGAGTTGGGTGCAGATATAACAAGTGGAAATGTTTTTAACTTTGATCACGTTATTGATATAAATATTGGTATCCTGAACCTTAAAAGTAAATTGTTCTTCTGAATGGTTGCTCCCACAGATTTCTTACATGAGCCTGTCCAGGCCCAGGCTCCACCCGGATTTTTCCTTTTTTATTTGCTGCGATAGCAGAGTACTAGGTAATGCTAGTTGACATAATGAAAGGCCCCTCAAACTCGGATAATGACGTCAGCATAGACCATAAAGGATGTGCTGGCACTAGTGACGCCGGATTCGTTCTTTCCATGCCTTTACATTTAGTTCATATTTTTGAGAGACTGGTTTGTAACAATGCTCGTCACTTAATGTAGAGTGTAATGGCATACAAGCATGTATTTTGCAAAATTAAGATATGTATATAATTGTAACAAGTGTATAGAGGCAGTAAATCAACTTGTCCCTTTTCCTTTACCACAGTTTTCTGATAGAGGCCATTCTGAAGGTGCCTAAGTAGTAACTAGAGTGGGCGCTAACATCTTATGCAAATTGTCCTGATCCAGGGGCACACCCAGTGTCAACATCAAAGCATTGAGAATTGTTCCCTTGGGAAGGTTTACCGAAGCATAACATGCATGCCTTTAGAGGACAGATTCAATGGAAATTCTTGGTCGAATAAATATTTTCGAAAAGTAGCAGATCATATTTTACTTCCTGGATGCCATGTTTAAAAATTGCCAGGAAGTTTTACATCTGCTGTATTCGGTAGACTGAGGACCAAAAGTACTTAAGAAGAAAGATACCATTCTATATTTTCTTTGACTGTGGAGGGGAAAAGGTTATTGAATGTTCTAAAAGCCACATTTTTACCATTAGTCCTGCACCCACACTTGTGTGCCATCTTTCCAGTTACCCCCTAGAATGCACATTATATTTAATTCTAGAATCTGAAAGAGACACGTTAGTGACAGATTCCTTACCTTAGAATATCCCCAGGCGTCAGGCTGGATCCGGAAAGTTTTTGCGTAGCAGTACCCTTGCGCGTCGGTAGGCGGCGTCAGGCGGCTCCGCGTCCGTCGTCGGCGGCGTGATTGCCGGGATGACGGCGCGGGCAGTACTTAGACGCCGCCCCTGCGCGCTGACGTCAGTTCTTCTTTTTCCGCGCCAGTAAGCGCAGATCCGGGAAGAGCAGTGCCCTAGTCAATTTTTGACTAAATTTTTGGTGAATTTTTCACTGTTTCTTTTCGAGTCTTCTCGACTCCTAGGTGTCGATAGGGATGCCCGGCTTCAAGCCATGCGACGTCTGTGGTCTAATGATGTCGATCACAGACCCGCATTTAGAGTGTCTCTACTGTCTCGGCCGAGACCACGACACGAAGTCGTGCCCTGACTGCCGGAAACTTCACCCGAAGGCTTTGCGAGAGCGGTCTCGAAAGCTACTCGAGGTCCGGCAGTCGGCTCCGCGCCGCACCAAGCCCCGGTCCTGTGAGAGGTCGAGGGGCCGGTTGCGGAGCCCCCGCCGGTCGTCGGAGTCCAAGTCTTCGCGCTCCTCGGGTAAGTCGAAGCACAAAAAGTCTAAGAAGCGTCATCGCTCTAAGACTTCGCCTCGCCGGTCTCGCGACTCGGCTGAGGCCCCTATCTGAAAGAGACATGTTAGTGACAGATTCCTTACCTTAGAATATCCCCAGGCGTCAGGCTGGATCCGGAAAGTTTTTTGCGTAGCAGTACCCTTGCGCGTCGGTAGGCGGCGTCGTGCGGCTCCGCGTCCGTCGTCGGCGTCGTGATCGCCGGGATGACGTCGCGGGCAGTACTTAGGCGCCGCCCCTGCGCGCTGACGTCAGTTCTTCTTTTTCCGCGCCAGCAAGCGCAGATCCGGGAAGAGCAGTGCCCTGGTCATTTTTTGACCATACTTTTTGGTGAAATTTTTTTCACTGTTTTTCTCTCTCAAGGTGTCGTAGGGATGCCCGGTTTCAAGCGATGCGGCGCCTGTGCTCGGATGATGTCCGTCACCGACCCGCATTGGGAGTGTCTCTTCTGCCTCGGCCGAGGCCACGACACAGAGTCTTGTACCGACTGCCAGGCCCTCAACCCGAAAGCTTTGCGAGAGCGGTCTCGAAAGCTCTGGAGGCCCGGCATTCGGCTCCGCGGAAGCCCCGGTCGCGTGAGAGGTCCAGGGGTCGATCGCGGAGTCCACACCGGTCGTCGGCGTCAAAGTCTTCTTCGTCCGGTAAGTCGAAACACAAGAAGTCCAAAAAGCATCATCGCTCTAGGACTTCGCCTCGCCGGTCTCGCGACTCGGCTGAGGCCCCTCCCGGCACCGTCCCCGCCGCCCCGGACATGCCTGTGGAGTCGCCCCCGCCATACCCGCCCTTCCCGGGTTCGGGGGCAGATCCGGCCAAAGTACAGGAATTCCTGTCGGCCATGGCCCGCCTCTTCGGGCCTTCAGGCCCCTCCGGTGCGCCTTCGGGCCCCGCGGGCCCTGATGGGGTTGCTCCGGCGTCGCCGACGGCTCCGGCCCCGGCGTCGCCCGTGCCTCCAGCCTCGATCCCGGCTCCGGCTTCGGCCCCGGCCTCGATCCCGGCTCCACAACCCCCATCGACGCCGGTCGACCTAACCACACCTCCACCGGCGCCGATGTCTCCGGTGCCGTTCTCGACGCCGCCCTGGGCTCCGGGCGGCGTCGTCCCCAGTTCCTTCCGGCTCCGGACATGGCTCCGGACCGACGTCGCTCGACGCCGGCTCCGGCGCCGATGGGACCTGGGTCCCAACTGTCCCTCCTCCTCCTTATTTTGAACCAGAGGAGGACCAGTTGGACTGGGAGGGGTCTGATGACCCTCTGACACGACACTGTCAGTACGATGAGGACTGGACAGAGAGGCTAGGGAGGCCAGTGGTCTGGATACTTCCCCTGACATTGGCATGCTGTCTCCTCCCGTGGCTACGGAGGAGGGAGCCAATTTTGGTACGGTGTTGCGTAGGGCAGCTGGGGCCTTACGTCTCCAACTCCCTACTTTGACGGTCAAGCCTAACATCTTGACAGAGGTGCTTCAGCCGGCAGCCTCCTCTGCGGAGACTGTGCTGCCGTTTAACGACGCCCTCACTGACGTTCTCTTGGGCGCCTGGTCCAAGCCCAACACAGGGGCTCCTGTGGATCGGAACGTGTCACGACGCCATCGCCCAGCTCCGGGCGACCCCCTGTTTCTCTCTGTCCACCCCACTCCTGAGAGCTTGGTTGTCCAAGCCTCCGCTTCCCAAACCGCCTTCCCTACCGCCCCTCCAGATAGGGAATCCAAACGCCTGGATCAGTTTGGGAAGAAAGGTTTTTCTTCCTCCAGTGCTGGCTTGCGGTCCGTTAACACCGCTTGTCTTTTGGGCCGATATACCCACTCCCTGTGGGATTCGGTGGCGGATGTTTTGCCCCAGTGTCCTGAGGAGGTCCAGACACTGCTTTCCCGCGCCATTGCGGAAGGAAGGGATGCGGCTAAATTCACTATACGTTGTGGCCTTGACACCGCCGACTCGCTGGGCAGGTCTATTGCAACGACGGTGGCGCTCCGACGCCACGCCTGGCTGAGAACCACTGGTTTTTCGGGGATGTCCAGAATACTCTCATGGACATGCCCTTTGATGGAGTCGGTCTTTTTGGGTCCAAAGCAGACCATGCGTTGGAGCGCTTGAAGGACTCACGGGCTACTGCCAAGTCCCTGGGCCTTTCTGCTACACGCCCTCCGCTGACTTCTGCTTTTCGCCCCTATCGTGGCCACGGTAGGGCGCCCTTCACGTCAGCAGCCCAGCCACCGGCCCGCGCAGCAGGCGTCTTCGCGTGGCCGAGGACGTGGATTCCGCCGTGGCGGATCGGGGAACCAGCGTGCGGGTCAGGCCACCACCTCCAACCCGTCCGCGGCCTCCAAGCCCTCCTAGTCCCTCCTTTCAGGTGCACAGCACGCCAGTAGGGGGCAGGGTCCGCCATCACCTTCCCCACTGGCGCACCATCACCTCGGACAGGTGGGTCTTGGACATTGTCCGAAGGGGCTACTCCCTCCCCTTCGAGACCACCCCCAGCCATGCCACCTCAATTCCACCGCATGTCAGGGGATCACTTGGTGCTTCTACAGAAGGAAGTCACGGCCCTCTTGACCAAGAGGGCCATCGAGCATGTTCCGACCCCAGAAGTAGGGCGTGGTTGCTACTCCCACTACTTTCTGGTGCCCAAAAAGGACAAGGAGGACATGCGTCCTATCTTGGACCTCCGGAACGTCAATCGCTTCCTCCGGAAGGAGAAGTTCAAGATGCTCACCCTAGCTCAGGTCTTGACTGCCCTCGACCCTGGAGACTGGTTGGTAGCGTTGGACTTGCAGGACGCATATTTCCACATCCCCGTCCTGCCGGCCCACCGGCGTTACCTTCGGTTCACGGTAGGCCCCGAGCATTTTCAGTTCACCGTGCTCCCCTTTGGCCTTACCAGTGCCCCTCGGGTGTTCACGAAAGTGATGGCGGTGGTCGCAGCTCATCTGCGCCGGGCAGGGGTTTCAGTATTCCCCTACCTCGACGACTGGCTGCTGAAGGCGGGCTCGTCCCAGGCAGTCGTCTCCCACCTCCAGACTACGGCCGAACTCCTGCACTCGCTGGGGTTCTCCATCAATGTGCCAAAGTCGCATCTGATTCCTTCTCCACAGCTCCTTTTCATCGGAGCAGTTCTGGACACGACGCAGTTTCGGGCCTATCCTCCCGAACGGCGAGTCCGGGATATTCAGGCTATGATTCCGATCTTTCAGCCTTTATCCTGGGTTTCGGTACGGATGACCCTGAGGCTGCTGGGCCTCATGGCCTCCTGCATCCTGCTGGTCAATCATGCCAGATGGCATATGCGGGCTCTGCAGTGGGACCTGAAGTTCCAGTGGGCGCAGCACCAGGGCAACCTGTCCGATCACGTCCAGATCTCGGAGGGAACTGCAAAACAGTTGCAGTGGTGGCTCTCGAACCGGCAATGGGTCATGGGCAGATCCCTCTCCTTCCCCAGCCAGAGCATACAGTTGTGACGGACGCGTCCCTTCTGGGATGGGGCGGTCACATGGGAGAGGCGGAGATCAGAGGCCTCTGGTCTCCGGCGGAGTCCCGGCTCCATATCAACCTTCTGGAGCTCCGGGCGATCCGACTTGCACTCAAGGCATTCCTTCCCTCTGTCAAAGGGAAGGTAGTGCAGGTGTTCACAGACAACACCACCGCCATGTGGTACTGCAACAAACAGGGCGGGGTGGGGTCTTGGACCCTTTGTCAGGAGGCTCTGCGCCTCTGGACATGGCTGGAACATCAGGGCATGTTCCTGATGGTTCAACACCTGGCAGGTTCCCTGAACGCCAGGGCGGACGAACTCAGCCGCAGGTGCATGATGGATCACGAATGGCGTCTTCACTCGGAAGTGGCGCAAGAACTCTTTCTACAGTGGGGAGAGCCTTGGTTAGATCTATTCGCCACCGAAGAGAACGCGCAATGTCATCAGTTCTGCGCGTTGGAATTTCCAAGGCGGCACTCGCTCGGCGACGCTTTCGTCGCGAGTGGAGTTGCGGTCTGTTGTACGTCTTTCCGCCTATACCACTTCTACCCAGAGTGTTGAAGAAGATTCGGCACGACCGGGCCCAAGTCATTCTTGTGGCTCCGGACTGGGCTCGAAGAGTTTGGTATCCCGAGCTACTCAATATGAGCGTAGATCCCCGATCCGTCTGCCTCTTCGGGAGGATCTTCTGTCGCAGCAGCAGGGGACGGTCCTCCACCCGAACCTGTCCAGTCTACACCTGCTTGCGTGGAGATTGAGCGGCGGCAGTTGATTCCTTTCGACTTGCCTCCCGAAGTTTGTGATGTGATTCTGGCAGCCAGGCGTCCCTCCACTAAGGTGGTATACGCCTGCAGGTGGAACAAATGTGTGGCATGGTGCACAGCAAAGGCTGTGAATCCCCTTTCTGCCCCTCTTTCTGAGGTCCTTCTGTTCCTTCTCTCTCTGGCCCAACAGGGTTCTGCCCTGGGTACCATCAAGGGTTATCTTTGTGCTATCTCGGCCTTCCTCAGGCTCCCTGATCAGCCCTCCCTTTTCAAGTCCCCTGTTGTTAACAGGTTCTTAAAAGGCATTACACACCTCTTCCCTCCTGTTCCGTTTGTGATGCCTCAGTGGGACTTGAACTTGGTTCTTACCTTTTTAATGTGCGCTCCCTTTGAGCCTCTACATAACTGTCCTCTTCGTCTTCTGACTCTGAAGACAGCCTTTCTGGTGGCCATCACCTCCGCTCAGCGGGTGAGTGAGCTCCAGTCTCTATCTTGCAAACCTCCCTTTCTGTCTGTTCATCCAGACAAGGTTGTTCTTCGGACGCGTCCGTCCTTCTTGCCAAAGGTGGTTACTGCCTTCCACATTGGGCAGACCATCACTTTGCCCACCTTCTTTCCGCCTCCGCATCCTTCCAGAGAGGAAGAGAGGCTCCACCGTCTAGACCCAAAACGTGCGCTCTCCTTCTATATTGACCGCACAAAACACTTCCGGGTGGATGACCAGCTCTTTGTTGGCTACGTGGGCGCCAAAAAGGTCGGGCGGTGCACAAGAGGACCATCTCCCGCTGGGTTACCTTGTGCATCAAGACCTGCTATTCTTTGGCTAAGAAGGAGCCTCCTGTTGGGCTGCATGCCCATTCCACCAGGGCAACGGCTGCTACCACGGCCTTGGGCCGCGGTGTTCCGCTGCCGGTTATATGTCAGGCAGCTACGTGGGCCTCGCTGCACACGTTTACAAAGCATTACTGCCTTGACAGTCAGATCCGGAGGGACGGCTTCTTTGGCCGTTCTGTCCTCCAGGACTTCCTTGTCTGATCTTTGTTCGCAGACCCACCACCGGGGTTGGTATTGCTGGGGTATCTATTCTAAGGTAAGGAATCTGTCACTAACGTGTCTCTTTCAGATGCACAAGTTACTAACTTGTGTAACGATATATCTGTAAGAGACAGTAGTTAGTGACAGATTCCTACCGCCCACCCATCCTCCCCGTTCTGCGAACTGATTTCTAGGGTTAAGGACATCCCTTTCAGGGCCCTAGTATTTTTTCAGACACCTATGTCAGCTTCTTGCATGGCTCTGCGTTCCTGGCGCGGAAAGTCGTGTACAGAACTGACGTCAGCGCGCAGGGGCGGCGCCTAAGTACTGCCCGCGACGTCATCCCGGCGATCACGACGCCGACGACGGACGCGGAGCCGCACGACGCCGCCTACCGACGCGCAAGGGTACTGCTACGCAAAAACTTTCCGGATCCAGCCTGACGCCTGGGGATATTCTAAGGTAAGGAATCTGTCACTAACTACTGTCTCTTACAGATATATCGTTACACAAGTTAGTAACTTGTGCGTCAGCACCGTCCCCGCGGCCCCGGACGTGCCTGTGGAGCCGTCCCCGCATTACCCGTCCTTTCCGGGTTCGGGGGCGACTCCGGCCGAAATACAGGAATTCCTGTCGGCCATGGCACGCCTCTTCGGGCCTCAAGGTCCCTCCGGTGCGCCTTCGGGCCCCGCGGGCCCTGATGGGGTTGCTCCGGCGTCGCCGACTACTCCGGTCCCGGCGTCGCCTGTCCCGCCAGCCTTGATCCCGGCCTCGGCTCCGGCCCCAGCCTCCGGCTCCGGTGGTACCGCAACCCACATCGACGCCGGTTGACCTAACCACGCCGACGCCGATGTCCCCGGTGCCGTTCCTGACGCCGTCCGGGGCTCCGGGCGGCGTCGTTCCCCGGTTATCTCCGGCTCCGGACATGAAGCCGGACCGACGTCGCTCGACGCCGGCGCCGATGAGACCTTGGGTCCCAAATGTCCCTCCTCCTCCATATTTTGAACCAGAGGAGGACCAGGAGAGCTGGGAGGGGTCGGAAGACCCTCTCACACAACAGTGTGAGTATGATCAGGACTGGGCTGAGGAACTTGGGGATGCCAGTGGTCTAGACACTTCCCCTGACACTGGCATGCTGTCTCCTCCCGTGGCTACGGAGGAGGGAGCTAATTTCGCAACGGTGTTGCGTGAGAGCAGCTGGAGCCTTGCACCTCCAATTGCCTACTGTGGCTGTCAGGACTAATCTCCTGACGGAAGTGCTTCAGCCGGCAGCTTCCTCCACGGAGACTGTGCTGCCGTTTAATGATGAACTGACTGACGTTCTTTTGGGCGCCTGGTCCAAGCCCACCACAGGGGCTCCTGTGGATAGGAACCTGGCCCGACGCCATCGCCCTGCTCCGGGCGACCCCTTGTTTCTCTCCCAACATCCCACCCCGAGAGCTTGGTTGTCCAAGCCTCTGCCTCCCAAACCGCCTTCCCTACCGCCCCTCCGGATAGAGAATCCAAACGCCTGGACCAATTTGGGAAGAAGGCTTTTTCTTCCTCCAGTGCTGGCTTGCGGTCCGTCAACACCGCTTGCCTTTTGGGCCGATATACCCACTCCCTGTGGGGATTCGGTGGCGACTGTTTTGCCACAGTGTTCTGAGGAGGTCCAGACACTGCTTACCCGCGCCATTGCGGAAGGTAGAGATGCGGCTAAATACACCATACTTTGTGGCCTTGATACCGCCGACTCGCTGGGCAGATCGATTGCAACGACGGTGGCGCTGCGTCGCCACGCCTGGCTGAGAACAACTGGTTTCTCGGGTGATGTCCAGAATACACTCATGGACATGCCCTTTGATGGAGTCGGTCTTTTTGGTTCCAAAGCAGACCATGCGCTGGAGCGTTTTAAGGACTCACGGGCTGCTGCCAAGTCCCTGGGCCTTTCTGTTGTGCGCCCTCCGCTCACCTCTGCTTTTCGCCCCTTTCGTGGCCACGGAAGGGGCGCCCAGTCACGTCAGCTGCCCAGCCACCGGCCCGCGCAGCAAGCGTCTTCGCGTGGCCGAGGACGTGGATACCGCCGTGGCGGTTCGGGCAACCAGCGTGCGGGTCAAGCCACCTCCTCCAACCCGTCCGCGGCCTCCAAGCCCTCCTAGTCCCTCCTTTCCGGTGCACAGCACGCCAGTAGGGGGCAGGGTCCGCCATCACCTTCACCACTGGCGTGCCATCACCTCGGACAGGTGGGTCTTGGACATTGTCCGAAGGGCTACTCCCTCCCCTTCGAGACCACCCCTCCAGCCATGCCACCTCAATTCCACCGCATGTCAGGGGATCACTTGATGCTTCTGCAGAAGGAAGTCACGGCCCTCTTGGCCAAGAGGGCCATCGAGCATGTTCCGACCCCAGAAGTAGGACGTGGTTGCTACTCCCACTACTTTCTGGTGCCCAAAAAGGACAAGGAGGACATGCATCCTATCTTGGACCTCCGGAACGTAAATAGCTTCCTCCGGAAGGAGAAGTTCAAGATGCTCACCCTAGCTCAGGTCTTGACTGCCCTCGACCCTGGATACTGGTTGGTAGCGTTGGACTTGCAGGACGCTTATTTCCACATCCCCGTCCTGCCGGCCCACCGGCGTTACCTACGGTTCACTGTAGGCCTCAAGCATTTTCAGTTCACCGTGCTCCCCTTTGGCCTTACAAGTGCCCCTCGGGTGTTCACGAAAGTGATGGCGGTGGTCGCAGCTCATCTGCGCCGGGCAGGGGTTCCAGTCTTCCCCTACCTCGACGACTGGCTGCTGAAGGCGGGCTCGTCCCAGGCAGTCGTCTCCCACCTCCAGACTACGGCCGAACTCCTGCACTCGCTGGGGTTCTCCATCAATGTGCCAAAGTCGCATCTGATTCCTTCTCCACAGCTCCTTTTCATCAGAGCAGTTCTGGACACGACGCAGTTTCGGGCCTATCCTCCCAAACGGCGAGTCCGGGATATTCAGGCTATGATTCCCATCTTTCAGCCTTTATCCTGGGTTTCGGTACGGATGACCCTGAGGCTGCTGGGCCTCATGGCCTCCTGCATCCTGCTGGTCGATCATGCCAGATGGCATATGCGGGCTCTGCAGTGGGACCTGAAGTTCCAGTGGGCGCAGCACCAGGGCAACCTGTCCGATCACGTTCAGATCTCGGAGGGGACTGCAAGACAGTTGCAGTGGTGGCTCTCGAACCGGCAATGGGTCATGGGCAGATCACTCTCCCTTCCCCAGCCAGAGCACACAGTTGTGACGGACGCGTCCCTTCTGGGATGGGGCGGTCACATGGGAGAGGCGGAGATCAGAGGCCTCTGGTCTCCGGCGGAGTCCCGGCTCCATATCAACCTTCTGGAGCTCCGGGCGATCCGACTTGCACTCAAGGCATTCCTTCCCTCTGTCAAAGGGAAGGTAGTGCAGGTGTTCACAGACAACACCACCGCCATGTGGTACTGCAACAAGCAAGGCGGGGTGGGGTCGTGGACCCTATGTCAGGAGGCTCTGCGCCTCTGGACATGGCTGGAACATCAGGGCATTTTCCTGATGGTTCAACACCTGGCAGGTTCCCTGAACGCCAGGGCGGACGAACTCACCCGCAGATGCATGATGGATCACGAATGGCGTCTTCACTCGGAAGTGGCGCAAGGACTCTTTCTGCAGTGGGGAGAGCCTTGGTTAGATCTATTCGCCACCGAAGAGAACGCGCAATGTCATCAGTTCTGTGCGTTGGAATTTCCAAGGCGGCACTCGCTCGGCGACGCTTTTCGTCGCGAGTGGAGTTGCGGTCTGTTGTACGCCTTTCCGCCTATACCACTTCTACCCAGAGTGTTGAAGAAGATTCGGCACGACCGGGCCCAAGTCATCCTTGTGGCTCCGGACTGGGCTCGAAGAGTTTGGTATCCCGAGCTACTCAGTATGAGCGTAGATCCCCGATCCGTCTGCCTCTTCGGGAGGATCTTCTGTCGCAGCAGCAGGGGACGGTCCTCCACCCGAACCTGTCCAGCCTCCACCTGCTTGCGTGGAGATTGAGCGGCGGCAGTTGATTCCTTTCGACTTGCCTCCCGAAGTTTGTGATGTGATTCTGGCAGCCAGGCATCCCTCCACTAAGGTGGTATACGCCTGCAGGTGGAACAAGTTTGTGGCATGGTGCACAGCAAAGGCTGTGAATCCCCTCTCTGCCCCCCTTTCTGAGGTTCTTCTGTTCCTTCTTTCCCTGGCCCAACAGGGTTCTACCCTGGGTACCATCAAGGGCTATCTTTGTGCTATTTCGGCCTTCCTCAGGCTTCCTGATCAGCCCTCCCTTTTCAAGTCCCCTGTTGTTAACAGGTTTCTAAAAGGCATTACACACCTCTTCCCTCCTGTTCCGTTTGTGATGCCTCAGTGGGACTTGAACTTGGTTCTTACCTTTTTAATGTGCGCTCCCTTTGAGCCTCTCCATAACTGTCCTCTTCGTCTTCTGACTCTGAAGACTGCCTTTCTGGTGGCCATCACCTCCGCTAGGCGGGTGAGTGAGCTCCAGGCTCTATCATGCAAACCTCCCTTTCTGTCTGTCCATCCAGACAAGGTTGTTCTTAGGACGCGTCCGTCCTTCTTGCCAAAGGTGGTTACTGCCTTCCACATTGGGCAGACCATCACTTTGCCCACCTTCTATCCGCCTCCGCATCCTTCCAGAGAGGAAGAGAGGCTCCACCGTCTGGATCCAAAACATGCGCTTTCTTTTTATATCAATCGCACGCAACACTTCCGGGTGGATGACCAGCTCTTTGTTGGCTACGTGGGCGCCAAAAAAGGTCGGGCTGTGCACAAGAGAACCATCTCCCGCTGGGTAACCTTGTGTATCAAAGCCTGCTATTCTTTGGCTAAGAAGGAGCCTCCTGTTGGGCTGCGTGCCCATTCCACCAGGGCAACGGCTGCTACCACGGCTTTAGGCCGCGGTGTTCCGCTGCAGGATATCTGTCAGGCAGCTATGTGGGCCTCGCTGCACACATTTACAAAGCATTACTGCCTTGACGGTCCGGAGGGACGGCTTCTTTGGCCGTTCTGTCCTCCGGGACTTCCTTGTCTGATCTTTGTTCGCAGACCCACCACCGGGGTTGGTATTGCTGGGGTATCTATTCTAAGGTAAGGAATCTGTCACTAACGTGTCTCTTTCAGATGCACAAGTTACTAACTTGTGTAACGATATATCTGTAAGAGACGGTAGTTAGGACAGATTCCTTACCGCCCCACCCATCCTCCCCGTTCTGCGAACTGATTTCTAGGGTTAAGGACATCCCTTTCAGGGCCCTAGTATTTTTCAGACACCTATGTCAGCTTCTTGCATGGCTCTGCGTTCCTGGCGCGGAAAGTCGTGTACAGAACTGACATCAGCGCGCAGGGGCGGCGTCTAAGTACTGCCCGCGACGTCATCCCGGCGATCACGACGCCGACGACGGACGCGGAGCCGCACAACGCCGCCTACCGACGCGCAAGGGTACTGCTACGCAAAAACTTTCCGGATCCAGCCTGACGCCTGGGGATATTCTAAGGTAAGGAATCTGTCACTAACTACTGTCTCTTACAGATATATCGTTACACAACTTGTGCGTTAGTGTTAGCCTAAATCATCTCAAGTTGCGAGTTTTTACCCAGGTGTATTAAAATGGTGAGGATTTGTATATTGGCTTTCACTTCGGTTGTTCCTTTATTGATGGCAGATGGTGACTGTGTAGTAGAGGTTATTAACTTTTCACTAGGGGGAGGAGGCAGTGTCTTTAACTCGCTTTTGCCAGCACCTGGAATATATTGCCTACCTACCCCCTTCATCTTGATGCATTTACGCTACAGTTACATTCTGTGCCAAGGGCCCCCATTTCATACCTCCCACAGACTGCCATCTGCATTGGCCCCCATCCATGTTCCAAAGCAGGTACAAATTGACTTTTATTGTCTAGAAAACTCTGCACGCGGTATTCCTGGTCAGTGGTGGACACAGCTCTCTGTGTTCTTTGACAGTGAAGTTCTATTCCACGAACACTATTATTTTCCCACAGAATCAATATTTACAATATTAAATTGGTTGCTATTAAATTAGTTTCTGGGTGGGATAATGATTAACTCCATTATTTAAATGTAGTTGAAGCTCCAGCTAAAAGTACATTCAATTACTCGCTTTTTAGGTCTCGGCCTGCACCAGCGCTTGCGCTGGTCTGGCCGAGAGTTTTAGTAAGCGGGTTTTGGAAGTGCAAACCCACTGGCTTTCGGCTGGCGACCAGCGTGCGTTCACGATGGCGTGCACGCGCGCAGCTGTCATCTGGGTTTCCTCTCTCTTCCTCATTTCCTCGTCATGGCTCATTAACTCTCTGGACTCTGATGTTTCAATCGCAGCAGCAGCTCACATTACCAACTGACGGCCCTGGACTACAGTCACATGAAAAACAACAGCGATTAGCATTGAAATGCAAGCTTTTTTTGTCTAGTTAGAAATATTGCTTCAGTGGGTTGATTTCACCTTATATCGCTATTTGTTTTATATTGGGAGTCACAGCCTAATTACCAGTATTTTTGTCTCACTCTGTTTTTTTTTTAAATATTTATTCGCGCAAAGCACAAAGCTATATTTAAGGTTACTTTTTCCGCGTCACTTCTTCACTCTATTTAAACTCCCCACCCCCACTCTTATTGTCTCTCTCCTTCTCTCTCTCTCCCTCTCTAATTCTCTCTACTTAATTAACTCTCCCCTCTCTATCTTTTTAGCCTTTCATTCTCTCTCACCCCTTTATCTGTTTCTCTTTCAAACTCCTTCATTCACTCTCTCCCCTTCTTTCTCTCTCTCTCTCTATCCCGCTCCACTCTTTATTCTATGTACACCCTTTCTCTCTCTTTCTCTCTCACCACCCTCTCTAATTGGGCATTATATCTTCACTCTATCTCTCACTCGGCAACACCACAGCATCACTCAGCATCACCACAGCATCACTCAGCATCAATCAGTGCCAGCACAGCATCACTCAGCACCAACACAACATCTCTCAACGCCATCACAGCATCACTCAACGCCATCACAGCATCACTCAGTGCAACCACAGCATCACTCAGTGCAACCACAGCATTACTCAGCACAACCACAGCATCACTTAGCGCCACAACAGCATCACTCAGCGCCACCACAGCATTACTCAGCAGCACCAGAACATCACTCTGCGCCACCACAGCATCACTCAGCACCACCATAGCTTCACTCAGCGACACCACATCATCACCCAGGGCCAACACTGCATCACTCAGCACCACCACAGGATGACTCAGCACCACCACAGCATCGCTCAGCACCACCACAGCATCGCTCAGCGCCACCACAGCATCGCTCAGCACCACCACAGCATCGCTCAGTGTCACCACAGCATCGCTCAGCACCACCACAGCATCACTCAGCGTCACCACAGCATCACTCAGGGCCACCACAACATCACTCGGGGCCACCACAGCATCACTCGGGGCCACCACAGCATCACTCGGGGCCACCACAGCATCACTCGGGGCCACCACAGCATCACTCGGGGCCGCCACAGCATCGCTCGGGCCACCACAGCATCGCTCGGGCCACCACAGCATCGCTCGGGGCCGCCACAGCATCGCTCGGGCCGCCACAGCATCGCTCGGTGCCGCCACAGCATCGCTCGGTGCCGCCACAGCATCGCTCGGTGCCGCCACAGCATCGCTCGGTGCCGCCACAGCATCGCTCGGTGCCGCCACAGCATCGCTCGGTGCCGCCACAGCATCGCTCGGCGCCGCCACAGCATCGCTCGGCGCCGCCACAGCATCGCTCGGCGCCGCCACAGCATCGCTCGGCGCCGCCACAGCATCGCTCGGCGCCGCCACAGCATCGCTCGGCGCCGCCACAGCATCGCTCGGCGCCGCCACAGCATCGCTCGGCGCCGCCACAGCATCGCTCGGCGCCGCCACAGCATCGCTCGGGCGCCGCCACAGCATCGCTCGGCGCCGCCACAGCATCGCTCGGCGCCGCCACAGCATCGCTCGGGCGCCGCCACAGCACAGCATCGCTCGGGCGCCGCCACAGCATCGCTCGGCGCCGCCACAGCATCGCTCGGCGCCGCCACAGCATCGCTCGGCGCCGCCACAGCATCGCTCGGCGCCGCCACAGCATCGCTCGGCGCCGCCACAGCATCGCTCGGCGCCGCCACAGCATCGCTCGGGCTCGCCACAGCATCGCTCGGGGCCGCCACAGCATCGCTCGGGGCCGCCACAGCATCGCTCGGGGCCGCCACAGCATCGCTCGGGGCCGCCACAGCATCGCTCGGGGCCACCACAGCATCGCTCGGGGCCACCACAGCATCGCTCGGGGCCACCACAGCATCGCTCGGGGCCACCACAGCATCGCTCGGGGCCACCACAGCATCGCTCGGGGCCACCACAGCATCACTCGGGGCCACCACAGCATCACTCGGGGCCACCACAGCATCACTCGGGGCCACCACAGCATCACTCGGGGCCACCACAGCATCACTCGGGGCCACCACAGCATCACTCGGGGCCACCACAGCATCACTCGGGGCCACCACAGCATCACTCAGCACCACAGCAGTATCACTCAGCAAGACCTGAGTATCATTCAGCATCACCTCAGCATCGTCTCCGCAACAGTCACCACCACCACCACCACCACCACCACCTCAGCATCACTCAGCACCACCTCAGCCTGCTCTCGGAATCTGGCATCTGTTGATTCTCCCCTAGCGTCTGGCCGCTGCTAGTGTTATAATACAGGTACTAGTTCCCAACCTTCACCCTCCGATTGTTTATGCCCCCTCAAAAAAAAAGCTTTAACAAACAACCATTGCCATAGGCTGAAACAAGTTGCCAGCATTGCAAGAACAAAAGAAAACTGAGGAAATGTTTTATTGTAAATACTTTTTAATATGGTCGTTCAGTTTTACATAATGCCTTCTTGGTCATATATAAAGTAACAAAAATGCTTCTGACACTTTTTATTCTAACTTTTCAGCATGCTGCACAGCAGCCACACTTCTCTACAGCACAGCTTGAAGACATTGGCAAAGTCAATAGATCTGGCTAAACACTTATAAGGCCCCAAAGGCGAGACCTATTGGCTATGCCAATGCTTGTTTTATTAAGAACCCTGCTTCATACCCCCATGAACTAGTTATGTTGTTTGCCTCCTTGAAGTGAATTGGCTTCACCTGAGGGGTGCGTAGATCACACTTCTGCACACATCTTGAATCATACTGTCCCTTTTAATGGCAAACTACACGCTTTATATTAGATTCTCTGTGGTGGTTGCGGGACACGACCACATGCAATCTGGAGACCTTTCTTCGTACTCGGACTAATGCTTTCAATGGTAAGTGTTCGAATCTGTCTTTTGGATAAAGGGACAACAAGCTTTGCATCCAGTCACTGTGTGTGACAATGACATTGTTTCTATCAAGACAAGTAAGGGAGTGATCGCTTTAACGATCTCTGTGGGTCAAGTCAGTAGATAAAGTTTTTACCAGATAAGTTACGGCTTCCTATTAAAGTAATAGTTAGTCCATGGTTCATGGAGGACTTCCTTGTATGCGGAGGGGGTCGCTGATTGCCTCTCCTAGAGTTTTCCCCTGAACACGTACAGCTGAGCTGCTTTGATTGTTTTTCCAGACATATGGAAAGCCCCCTCAAAGACCGGGTATTCGCCTTATATTGAGATTCTGCAAACCTGCCTTCTATTTGCCTCTCCCTTAGTATGTATTTTCTGCGTTTTTCCTTTATTCTGTTAGATTGTTATGAAGCTTCGTTAGAAAGAAGATAGAACTGTAAAAATGCAGGTGCATATTCAGCAGTAAGTATGTTTCTTGAAAACTGTGTGGATATTTGACTAACATCTGGCATCTTCTGGTTGCAGGGTGTCGGACAGCTGCCATTCGTATCAGGCTTAAACCCCCAGGCACCCCCTGAGCTGGAAGAGGTTGTCCCAGAGCCCTTCTCCCATACTGCAGACCCAGATCCCCCTTACAGCAACATGGAAGAAGTCGACTGAAAAGGCAGTGGACATGATGTGATTATGATCTGGCTTTAATCCGGAGTGACTAAGTTTGGGACTGTTGTACATAGAAGTTTGGACTGTTTGATTTTTGTTTTCTTCCCTTCCCAAGACTTCGGCTGTTTCCAACGCACACAGACCTGTCCTATTTCAGAGTTGGGACGACACTGCTTTGTAAAAATGTATTGATCTATACTCTGTCATTAAGAGCACCCAAGCACCTTGTTCGCTGTCCACTTCGGCGTGGATAGTTTGCTTTTTCTCTGCCTCACCTTCCTCGTTTTATCCCATGGATACACTCAAGAGAGCACTCGATGCCTTCGTCCCATCCACCCATCACCATTGTATTGGAAGCTTCACAGTATCCATGTAATCAGTAGCATTGCTGTTTCTCAGTTTTTTATTCGTGTTCTCTTCTGCCATTGGTGCTTCTGCGTGATCTGTATTAGGAGAGAGCACAACTGAGTAAATTGTATGACTGACTTTGTGAGAGGTCACCAAATCCATGCTACAGCGCTACTACTTGGACCTTTTGGTGCTCCTTGACTTTTGTTCCTACTGGTTGCACTCTCCAGGTTGAGTGCTACTGCAAGGGACAATGCCGAGTGTCTGAGGCAGATTTCAAACAATCTGCCCTGCATTCATTTTCACCAGTCGAAATCACGCCGAACAAGAGGGGGAAATCATGGCATTGAGCGAAGGGCAATTGCACTATGTTGAAAGCACTACAGAACTTCAGCAGACCAACTGGCGTGTAATGAAATATGGCGAGATGGTTGTTTCTTGAAGGACCTGTTGCTAATTGCTGAGGTGTAACCTCAAAAGTTTCTTGTTTCCTATTTGTGGTAAGTGTGGGTCAAGCTAGGAGTGTATCCTACCTTCTGCAAGATGAGATTTATTTTATCCTTTTTGGAGCCTGGCACTATGGGAAAGATGTGCTGCTTTGTGATGTTCTTGTGTTTCCTTCTGAAAGACGCTGTCAATGAGGTGTGAACCAACCATGGAGTCATTGCGTGCTGCAGCCCAGTAAGCTGTCCAACCATGCTGCACCGGTCATGCATACTGCACGGATGATGCATCACCACGTGGATGTTCTGTTCCAGGCTTTTTGTGCCTTGTGGAAGAGACCGTGCTGGGTTTCATGGACGTGAACGAGTAAAGAGGCAACAGCAGATCCGCACACAGTCAGCCAAGCATTAAAAACCTCATCCTCGTTTGGCCAGTGGCAATGATGGTGTTTTCTTTGTACCAGCAGCAAGAGATTAGCAAATGCCCCAGAAATTCCAGATAAGAAATGATAGCAAATAGTATATGGTGTCATGGAAGGAGATGATGCGGCACTGGGGAGGAGTATGACGCAGAGGAAATGTGCATGCATTTTGTCTTACAGATAATGTGCATCTCTGGTTGTGACGCGCCAGTTAAATTTAAAGTAATAAAATGGTTGTCAGATTCTGAAAATGGCCAAGGATCCGTTCTTAAATCATATCTAAATTAAGAAAAATGTTTTTTCAAATTGCACTCCATGTAACACGCTTCTAGTAGATTGTCAGTTCACCGCTTGAGTAAGATTTTTTTTTTTAACCCGTTCAAAAAGGCTGCCATTTTGAAGACAGTTTACAGGTGGGGGCTCTTAAGCGCTGCAATGTTGATGCATGCATGACTTTGAATCTGTTTTGTCACACTTGCCCGCACACAACTTACCTACAACCCTGCAGAAGTCATGAGTACTTCAGAATGACAATAATTCTGAAGCAGAAACGAGTAGTTATCTCAGTGATGGTGATTGTCATTGATTTGGCATCTCCTTGCTGATGATCACACCCACGATTTGCAGTGGTAGGCTTCCTGAGGGGAGAGGAGCTTGTGCCAGGGCAGTTGTCACTATCAAGGCTGCAAAGTTCCATTTGATGTACTTGGTCAATATGACTACCATATTGATTTGTAGTAAGATGAATTACCCAAGAGAATTGGTATTACTCCCACTTTTGTTGAAGTGCTTATATAAAAATAAGCGCTTGAAAAGGTGACACATGGACGTCAACACCATATGCACAGCAACAGCCAAGCAGACACAAACTGTAGTGCAACTTTCAGCCTTAAGTACCGGTGTTACTTTTTCTGCTTTTCGTAGGTTTGTATCTGCGATATGAGTACTTGTGTCTGCAGCTTCGCTGTTAGCGTGCAAGTCTTTCCACAGTCACCCTAATATGTGAAGTTATTATTGTTGAACTTTAGTGTAAGTTGAATTCCACTGACAAGGATGATCAAGAAGGAATATATTTCTGTCCACCATTTTGTCTAGAGATGCACTGTTGCTGTAAGCCACAACCCCGAAATCTGACACAACCAATCCTCAAATGATCTCTTTCAATAAAGTTACCAAGTTCTGGACCTCAACAGGAAAAAAACCAAAATCCCACTATTCACGGCCTTCATTAAATACAATAGGGAGTAATTGCCAGGGTTTCCGCACAGCGTGCCCTGACAGAATAGACGTTTTTAAAAAAAAAAAACATTTTTTTTTTTATCTCGACGGTTTCTTGCAATCAGTTCTGCTACGTCTCTGCAATTCTTTTCTGGGTTTCACAGTTCAGGAAATGAGACTGTTGCTGTGTTTACTCAATTGATGCCTCGTCTATAGCTACTCTCCGGTAGCTGTGATCTGACCGAAACCAGCGCTTCTCTCATATGCAACGGAGTGCAGTTGCCCCAAAACATGATATGGGCAATCTTCCTATGGTGCTTGGCTCTTGTTGGATGGTGGAAGTGTTACACAAATCTCTCCTATGCAACGGAGTGCAGTTGCCCCAAAACATGATATGGGCAATCTTCCTATGGTGCTTGGCTCTTGTTGGATGGTGGAAGTGTTACACAAATTGTAGCAATTCCTGTTGTGCCCAGTTCCTGCAGCTTTGAAGCTGCTTGCAGTCTTTAAAAAGAACATCGCATGAAGACACCCCTCCCCCACTTAATGCAGTGCTCAGTTATACATATATCCTTGGCGCAAAAACTGCTACGTTGTGTAGTCAAAATGATGACCTGTCCTTGGCCTTTCGGAATTCTGTGGCATGTTTGTGTCTGTGTTCCAGGCCTGTATGTTGTGAAGTCCATTCAGCTGCCTTTAGGGAAAACATTCACCGGTGTTCCTTTGCAACCCATTCATTTTAAATTATTTTTACTGTTCTCACCAAGGACTGCTGTCCTGCACTTTGACCGCCAACTGGACCTGTTTTCAGAAACAGAATGGTGAGACTTGTTTTATTGCAGCTTATCTGCTGCCTATCTCCAGGCCAACCATTCAGCATCGCTCTGTCAACTGCAGAAGGGCATCTTAAATAGATCCAATTTTTCATTATAAAATTTTATGATATTGAATTTATGATTCGCAGTAATAATCCAGTGTGTTTTTCCGAATGCTATTAGAGATTGGGTTGTGTTGACTAGGACATGTTTTTGGCAAGTCACACCGAGCCTTGCCATATGAACCCGCCTTACAAAATCAGGCCAGTAGCATTGTCTGCAGGTTGCTGTGTTCTGGTGATCCAGTATGCCTCTGTTACCCGCAGTGTAAATTTATTGTGATCACGTAAACTATACTTGCGTGCTGTAATAGGAAAAGTTGATGACTCAACCACAGGATTTGGCCCGGCTTGGATCACATATATACGTGTGCCACTCTGTGTCTATTCACTCTGCATACAACTTTGATGTGCACATGTTTTTAGGTCTCTCCTGAGCCAGCGCATGCGCTGCTCGGAGAGACATTTTGTAAGCGGGTTTTCACAGTGCTACCACAGGCTTTTTGGTGGCCTCAAGCATGCGTGCACGCTTGCGTGCATGCGTGCAGCCACCATCTGTCTTTCCTCCTGGCCGCCTTGCTCGCGATCACTTTCGCGCGCACCATTTGCTTGTTCTTTACTTTTGCTACAATCGCGGCACCAGCGCTTTACCTTTAAGTAAAGCGCCGGTGCCTCAATTGTAGCAAAAGTAAAGAAATAGATGTTTTTTTCTATTTCTTTACTTTTGCTATAATCGCGGCACACGCGCTTTACTTTTAACATTAAAAGTAAAGCGCGGGTGCCGCGATTATAGCAAAAGTAAAGAAATAGAAACAAGCATTGGCATAGCCAATAGGTCTCGCCTTTGGGACCTTATAAGTGTTTAGCCATGCAACAGTTGCATAACTAAATACTTGTAAGGTCCCAAAAGCGAGACCTATTGGCTATGCCAATGCTTGTTGTGATGTGGTAGCAGATTGTGGAGGAGTCCTTATTGGGATGAGAAAGGACCATGCACTCCTGACCTTTTTCCATAATGAATATTTCAACTGGAGACCTCATGTTGCCCTTTAAAAATCCCAAAGATCATTGCTTTAAAAATGTAGCACCGTTGTAGCCACTTTATTACAGTTAAGACCATGGGCTTTTTCAGTTTGCCATTTGTTTGATGTTTTGAGTCATAGAAAGTCATAACCAGACTACAGATGCGTGCCGCTGAAGGCAGCATTCCACTTGTGTGTTTGGTTGGGAGTTCAGAGGGTATATATGTGAATTTAGAAGCTACAGAATCTTATGCAAGCTGCATGCCTTAGCATAAAATGTGGCTTTCATCACCGAGTCCTCGGTATGCAAGACCCTGATCTCTGACACAGGGTAGACCGTGCAGAAAAATGCGCACATGGAGCAAACCCAAGCTGATGCCTGGCATGTATGAAGTAGCTGAAATGGCCGATCTGTATAGTAAAATAAATTTCAACGCCCGCCTCCCTCATCGGAGAATGCTTATTGGCGAGTGCTTATTGGCAGCACTTAGTCCCACTTTTGATTTTCAGCTGCCTATTTCCATGCAGTATCAACTGTAGAAAATATAGCTGTGAACAGTGGGCAACAAAGTATAGCGGTGTGTGGGAATGTTCAGACACTGATCTTTTGTATATTCAATAACCACAAAAAGGGATGTTGGCCCGGCGCCCTAGTTGTGCTTTAACAACTCGGTTCTAACTGAGCCGGCAAGTCACATGAAAAAAAATGTAATTCTGTTACATTGTGTGTAAAATTTGTTGCAACTGGGTCGTTGATTGCTGCTGTTAAAATGTTTTTAATAACAAATAAATTTTAATTGTGATGTATGCACATGTTGTCTGCCTTGTCAGCACGCTTCCTCGTATGCTATTTGCTGCACGTTTGTGATTTTGCTTTGAGTCATCGTGCTAGTATATGTAGGTTGTGATGTATGTGTAGGTTGTGGTGGTCTCCAATATACACCATTCTTTGTATTTTGCCATCTCTAGAGGAAAGGGTTTAAACCTTTTACCCTTTAAAATTATCCTAAATTGCAGCTAATGTAATTATAAATTACTTTTTAACTTTTTCCCTAATCTACCGATTATCGACTGTTAAGGTAGTTTTTAACACCAGGCACTTAATGAGTCGGATGTGGTTTTCAGGATCTAGCAAAAGAATAGGCAGGAGCATGATGGAAGGTACTGTACTTCCAAGTCAGGATTCAAGGGGCATTACATAGCCTGGAAAGAGGGTGTGGCCATCTCACATTATGCAAATCCCACCCACTTTTGAGTTTGATGAAAGATGCCCCAATACAGTACTAAGGTGCTGTGCGTCTACAAGTGAACATTGATGGTGCTGCTCTCTTTTGCTTGATTAGCATTTGCAGTTCCAGCGCAATCGTCGTACCGCCTAACATAAAAACGCTGGTTGATTGCGAACCTGTGCTAAAGCTATAGTGCCCTTAGCTCCACACTTGCATTGAGACTTTCCTAATATTTTGCTACTAAAACTGCACTTGCACCCTGTGCTGCAGCTCAAATCCGATTTGGTTAGCACAGCAAAAGTGTGATTCGAAAATTTACTACAAATCCCTTCTATACAGTGGCTGTGTGTGAACAAATTGGTTGCCTAGTAAAACTGCATCTGAAAGAGACACGTTAGTGACAGATTCCTTACCTTAGAATATCCCCAGGCGTCAGGCTGGATCCGGAAAGTTTTTGCGTAGCAGTACCCCTGCGCGTCGGTAGGCGGCGTCGTGCGGCTCCGCGTCCGTCGTCGGCGTCGTGATCGCCGGGATGACGTCGCGGGCAGCACCTAGGCGCCGCCCCTTCGCGCCGACATCAGTTCTTCTTTTTCCGCGCCAGCAAGCGCAGATCCGGGAAGAGCAGTGCCCTGGTCATTTTTTGACCATACTTTTTGGTGAATTTTTCACTGTTTTTCTCAATCGACTTCAAGGTGTCGTAGGGATGCCCGGGTTTAAACGTTGCGGCGCCTGTGCTCGGATGATGTCCGTCACAGAACCGCATTGGGAGTGTCTCTTCTGCCTCGGCCGAGGCCACGACACGGAGTCTTGTACCGACTGCCAGGCCCTCAACCCGAAAGCTTTGCGAGAGCGGTCTCGAAAGCTCCTCGAGGCCCGGCATTCGGCTCCGCGGAAGCCCCGGTCGCGTGAGAGGTCCAGGGGTCGATCGCGGAGTCCACACCGGTCATCGGCATCGAAGTCTTCTTCGTCCGGTAAGTCGAAACACAAAAAGTCCAAAAGCATCATCGCTCTAGGACTTCGCCTCGCCGGTCTCGCGACTCGGCTGAGGCCCCTCCCGGCACCGTCCCCGCCCCGCGGCCCCGGACATGCCTGTGGAGTCGCCCCGCAATACCCGCCCTTCCCGGGTTCGGGGGCGGATCCGGCCAAAGTGCAGGAATTCCTGTCGGCCATGGCCCGCCTCTTCGGGCCTCCAGGTCCCTCCGGTGCGCCTTCGGGCCCCGCGGGCCCTGATGGGGTTGCTCCGGCGTCGCCCGTGCCTCCAGCCCCGATCCCGGCTCCGCAACCCCCATCGACGCCGGTCGACCTAACGACACCTCCGCCGGCGCCGATGTCTCCGGTGCCGTTCTCGACGCCGCCTGGGGCTCCGGGCGGCGTCGTTCCCAGTTCCTTCCGGCTCCGGACATGGACCCGGACCGGCAGTCGCTCGACGCCGGTTCCGGCGCCCGATGAGACCTTGGGTCCCAAATGTCCCTCCTCCCCTTATTTTGAACCTGAGGAGGACCAGGAGGACTGGGAGGGGTCTGATGACCCTCTGACACAACAGTGTCAGTACGATGAGGACTGGACAGAGGGTCTAGGGGATGCCAGTGGTCTAGATACTTCCCCTGACACTGGCATGCTGTCTCCTCCCGTGGCTACGGAGGAGGGAGCCAATTTTGCAACGGTGTTGCGTAGGGTGGCTGGAGCCTTACATCTCCAACTCCCTGCTGTGGCGGTCAAGGTTAATCTCTTGACAGAGGTGCTTCAGCCGGCAGCCTCCTCTACGGAGACTGTGCTGCCGTTTAACGACGCCCTCACTGACGTTCTTTGGGCGCCTGGTCCAAGCCCAACACAGGGGCTCCTGTGGATAGGAACGTGTCCCGACGCCATCGCCCAGCTCCGGGCGACCCCTGTTTCTCTCTGTCCACCCCACCCCTGAGAGCTTGGTTGTCCAAGCCTCCGCTTCCCAAACCGCCTTCCCTACCGCCCCTCCGGATAGGGAATCCAAACGCCTGGATCAATTTGGGAAGAAGGGTTTTCTTCCTCCAGTGCTGGCTTGCGGTCCATCAACACCGCTTGCCTTTTGGGCCGATATACCCACTCCTTGTGGGATTCGGTGGCGAATGTTTTGCCCCAGAGTTCTAAGGAGGTCCAGACACTGCTTTCCCGCGCCATTGCGGAAGGAAGGGATGCGGCCAAATACACAATCCGATGTGGCCTTGATACCGCCGACTCGCTGGGCAGGTCTATTGCAACGACGGTGGCGCCACGCCTGGCTGAGAACCACTGGTTTTTCAGGGGATGTCCAGAATACTCTCATGGACATGCCCTTTGATGGAGTCGGTCTTTTTGGGTCCAAAGCAGACCATGCGTTGGAGCGCTTTAAGGACTCACGGGCTACTGCAAAGTCCCTGGGCCTTTCTGCTACACGCCCTCCGCTGACTTCTGCTTTTCGCCCCTATCGTGGCCACGGTAGGGGCGCCCCTTCACGTCAGCAGCCCAGACCACCGGCCCGCGCAACAGGCGTCTTCGCGTGGCCGAGGACGTGGATTCCGCCGTGGCGGATCGGGCAACCAGCGTGCGGGTCAGGCCACCACCTCCAACCCGTCCGCGGCCTCCAAACCCTCCTAGTCCCTCCTTTCAGGTGCACAGCACGCCAGTAGAGGGCAGGGTCCGCCATCACCTTCCCCACTGGCGTACCATCACCTCGGACAGGTGGGTCTTGGACATTGTCCGAAGGGGCTACTCCCTCCCCTTCGAGTCCACCCCCAGCCATGCCACCTCAATTCCACCGCATGTCAGGGGATCACTTGGTACTTCTGCAGAAGGAAGTCACGGCCCTCTTGGCCAAGAGGGCCATCGAGCATGTTCCGACCCCAGAAGTAGGGCGTGGTTGCTACTCCCACTACTTCCTGGTGCCCAAAAGGACAAGGAGGACATGCGTCCTATCTTGGACCTCCGGAACGTCAATCGCTTCCTCCGGAAGGAGAAGTTCAAGATGCTCACCCTAGCTCAGGTCTTGACTGCCCTCGACCCTGGAGACTGGTTGGTAGCGTTGGACTTGCAGGACGCATATTTCCACATCCCCGTCCTGCCGGCCCACCGGCGTTACCTTCGGTTCACGGTAGGCCTCGAGCATTTTCAGTTCACCGTGCTCCCCTTTGGCCTTACCAGTGCCCCTCGGGTGTTCACGAAAGTGATGGCGGTGGTCGCAGCTCATCTGCGCCGGGCAGGGGTTTCAGTCTTCCCCTACCTCGACGACTGGCTGCTGAAGGCGGGCTCGTCCCAGGCAGTCGTCTCCCACCTCCAGACTACGGCCGAACTCCTGCACTCGCTGGGGTTCTCCATCAATGTGCCGAAGTCGCATCTGATTCCTTCTCCACAGCTCCTTTTCATCGGAGCAGTTCTGGACACGACGCAGTTTCGGGCCTATCCTCCCGAACGGCGAGTCCGGGATATTCAGGCTATGATTCCGATCTTTCAGCCTTTATCCTGGGTTTCGGTACGGATGACCCTGAGGCTGCTGGGCCTCATGGCCTCCTGCATCCTGCTGGTCAATCATGCCAGATGGCATATGCGGGCTCTGCAGTGGGACCTGAAGTTCCAGTGGGCGCAGCACCAGGGCAACCTGTCCGATCACGTCCAGATCTCGGAGGGGACTGCAAAACAGTTGCAGTGGTGGCTCTCGAACCGGCAATGGGTCATGGGCAGATCCCTCTCCCTTCCCCAGCCAGAGCACACAGTTGTGACGGACGCGTCCCTTCTGGGATGGGGCGGTCACATGGGAGAGGCGGAGATCAGAGGCCTCTGGTCTCCGGCGGAGTCCCGGCTCCATATCAACATTCTGGAGCTCCGGGCGATCCGACTTGCACTCAAGGCATTCCTTCCCTCTGTCAAAGGGAAGGTAGTGCAGGTGTTCACAGACAACACCACCGCCATGTGGTACTGCAACAAACAAGGCGGGGTGGGGTCGTGGACCCTTTGTCAGGAGGCTCTGCGCCTCTGGACATGGCTGGAACATCAGGGCATGTTCCTGATGGTTCAACACCTGGCAGGTTCGCTGAACGCCAGGGCGGACGAACTCAGCCGCAGGTGCATGATGGATCACGAATGGCGTCTTCACTCGGAAGTGGCGCAAGGACTCTTTCTACAGTGGGGAGAGCCTTGGTTAGATCTATTCGCCACCGAAGAGAACGCGCAATGTCATCAGTTCTGCGCGTTGGAATTTCCAAGGCGGCACTCGCTCGGCGACGCTTTTCGTCACGAGTGGAGTTGCGGTCTATTGTACGCCTTTCCGCCTATACCACTTCTACCCAGAGTGTTGAAGAAGATTCGGCACGACCGGGCCCAAGTCATTCTTGTGGCTCCGGACTGGGCTCGAAGAGTTTGGTATCCCGAGCTACTCAATATGAGCGTAGATCCCCCGATCCGTCTGCCTCTTCGGGAGGATCTTCTGTCGCAGCAGCAGGGGACAGTCCTCCACCCGAACCTGTCCAGTCTACACCTGATTGAGCGGCGGCAGTTGATTCCTTTCGACTTGCCTCCCGAAGTTTGTGATGTGATTCTGGCAGCCAGGCGTCCCTCCACTAAGGTGGTATACGCCTGCAGGTGGAACAAATTTGTGGCATGGTGCACAGCAAAGGCTGTGAATCCCCTTTCTGCCCCTCTTTCTGAGGTCCTTCTGTTCCTTCTCTCTCTGGCCCAACAGGGTTCTGCCCTGGGTACCATCAAGGGTTATCTTTGTGCTATCTCGGCCTTCCTCAGGCTCCCTGATCAGCCCTCCCTTTTCAAGTCCCCTGTTGTTAACAGGTTCTTAAAAGGCATTACTCACCTCTTCCCTCCTGTTCCGTTTGTGATGCCTCAGTGGGACTTGAACTTGGTTCTTACCTTTTTAATGTGCGCTCCCTTTGAGCCTCTACATAACTGTCCTCTTCGTCTTCTGACTCTGAAGACAGCCTTTCTGGTGGCCATCACCTCCGCTCGGCGGGTGAGTGAGCTCCAGGCTCTATCTTGCAAACCTCCCTTTCTGTCTGTTCATCCAGACGAGGTTGTTCTTCGGACGCATCCGTCCTTCTTGCCAAAGGTGGTTACTGCTTTCCATATTGGGCAGACCATCACTTTGCCCACCTTCTTTCCGCCTCCGCATCCTTCCAGAGAGGAAGAGAGGCTCCACCGTCTGGACCCAAAACGTGCGCTCTCCTTCTATATTGACCGCACAAAACACTTCCGGGTGGATGACCAGCTCTTTGTTGGCTACGTGGGCGCCAAAAAAGGTCGGGCGGTGCACAAGAGGACCATCTCCCGCTGGGTTACCTTGTGCATCAAGACCTGCTATTCTTTGGCTAAAAGGAGCCTCCTGTTGGGCTGCGTGCCCATTCCACCAGGGCAACGGCTGCTACCACGGCCTTGGGCCGCGGTGTTCCGCTGCCGGTTATCTGTCAGGCAGCTACATGGGCCTCGCTGCACACGTTTACGAAGCATTACTGCCTTGACAGTCCGGTCCGGAGGGACGGCTTCTTTGGCCGTTCTGTCCTCCAGGACTTCCTTGTCTGATCTTTGTTCGCAGACCCACCACCGGGGTTGGTATTGCTGGGGTATCTATTCTAAGGTAAGGAATCTGTCACTAACGTGTCTCTTTCAGATGCACAAGTTACTAACTTGTGTAACGATATATCTGTAAGAGACAGTAGTTAGTGACAGATTCCTTGCCGCCCCACCCATCCTCCCCGTTCTGCGAACTGATTTCTAGGGTTAAGGACATCCCTTTCAGGGCCCTAGTATTTTTCAGACACCTGTGTCAGCTTCTTGCATGGCTCTGCATTCCTGGCGCGGAAAGTCGTGTACAGAACTGACGTCGGCGCGCAGGGGCGGCGCCTAGGTGCTGCCCGCGACGTCATCCCGGCGATCACGACGCCGACGACGGACGCGGAGCCGCACGACGCCGCCTACCGACGCGCAGGGGTACTGCTACGCAAAAACTTTCCGGATCCAGCCTGACGCCTGGGGATATTCTAAGGTAAGGAATCTGTCACTAACTACTGTCTCTTACAGATATATCGTTACACAAGTTAGTAACTTGTGCGTTTGAGGGTGTGTAAAGGTCTGAAAGTTTACCAAAAGAGAGGAATGCCCGACTCAGCTATAGGAAAGTGTACTGTAATTGGGCTTCTGTATCCATTGTATAGACAACTGATGGTAGGATTTGGTGCCCTTCACTAGTACAACCATGTTCTGCATTCTGCTTCTACCCCACTTTATAAAATAGTGCAAAATAGCTGCCAAAAAATTATTAGTTCTCCATGCTGTATTGCATTGGTGCTGTATCTGTGTGTTACAACAAAAGACACCTAAATCAGCAGAAATATAATTCTTCTAGGTCTTTCATCCAAAAAAGTATATAAATATATTCACTAAAAACAAAAAACAATGGTTGAAGTGGTGTTATAGTTTGGTCATGTCATGCACAGTGTTATAAATAATGTAATTTCGGATGTCACCAGTGATTGAATTATCAAATCTGTCATTGAACATGTCATGAGTAGTGTAAGGGTAAAAGCAGTGCATTGCAAGGGGGCAAGTTATAGTTTCTTTATGGTGCAAGTTATAGTAACTTCATTTAACTATGACTAGTGAATTTCAGTTTAGTTTTATTTTATTTTTTAGTTTAAAATGTTTTCGTAAGTGACATTTTCACCTAACTATAACATAACTTTAACCTTTGGGTTGTTTTTAAAGAATTTGTAGGGTTTTTGTAACTAAGTAATAGATTATTACCTTACCTTACTATACCAACCCCACGCCTGCAGTAGGCCCTCTACCTAACGCCCCCCATGGGCAGACAACTCCACACACGGCCTTGGGCCGGGTGTAGAGTCTATCCTGTGTCCCACTCCTGTGCCCAACATCCCCATGGGGCAGCTAATCCCCATGGCTGAGCAATCCCCTGCCCTCTTTTTTCTTTGATGCTATGGAGCTGCGGTTTCCCCGCCAATTTACATGGGGGCCGTGTCTGGCAAAAAAAAATATATATATATATTTCTTTTTTTTATCCTACCGGGTGACCGTTAGGATTCCCCACAAAGCCCAAGGAGGTCAGGGTAGCCCTTCTATGCCCCAGTATGTTTTTTATATTATTTCCTAGAACAAGTGGACCAAGACCTAAAATGGAAGCCGTAGCTTTTTCTTCAAATTAAGGCCAACTAATCTGATTGCATAGTTTGAGCTCCCAGACCCTTTGCATAGGCACAGCGGCATGAAATATACATAACTTTTGAACCTTAATTTCTCAAAAACTAGTGAGCAGATTTGCACCAAATCACAAAAAATCACACTTTCAGGGTTAGGTCTAGCTTACTGCCAAATTTGGTGTGAGTCCGTTCAGCTTTTTTCTGAATCACTGTTGAATTCCCCTATGGAAACTTTCATGTGGAAAACACTTTTTCCCCCCCCTCCTTTTTCTCGGTCCCAGCTTCACTTATCATCCGAACGGTTCCAGGAAGGAGGTAAGGTGGATGAACCTTTTCTTTTTTGGAAAGTTTTGTTAAGATTCGTCAAACTGTGCCAAAGTTATTAGCAACCCAAAAAGTCAATTTCCTATGGAAACATGGTCCTAACTATAACTGCCCATTGGCAACTGCCACTGGGGAATGGATATATGGCTTTCATAATGGCACCTAGTATAATCCTCATCCTTTCTACCTCTTTCCTAACTTCATTCTCTGTATTCAGTATTTCAATATCCTTGAACAGAATGGGGTCTATGAGAATTTTCTTGGCAGTCATGGCATAGTGCATAAGGGACCTGGGGCTCCAGACAGAAATCCTCTTGGACCCTACACTCTCCCTGCTGAGAATGCAGAGTCATGTCCAAAGCATTCTATGAAAATGTGCCATTTTCCCAGGTGCACAAACGCAACAAGGGAATGATGTCTGGGGATTGATGCAACACAATTATTTCAACCAGGGAAACAAATATATTATTCCCCTGTGTGGGAGCCAAGTCCCCCAGTATTACTCTCGATTTGTTTTTTTTATGTACACACTCACTGAGCCTTCCTCGATTCTTTCACATCTTTTAATCTTTTTTGATATAAAAATATATATTTTATGACACCAAAAACATTGTACATACACAACTCAATAATCCAACAAAATAACTACTAAACCTTTCTGTACCCATCCATTTTGACCCGGTTGCAAAAAAACGAATATATATGCAATTCGAGGCAAGGTAATCCTATTACACACAAAATTTCAGAGGGAAACTTCTCCTCTACTCGATCCATTTATTGTGTGTATTCTCACATTCCTATAGACATTTTTAATTCATTGGATTCCTCCTCTTCTTCTGGTCGAAGCATTTCGGCCCACTGATTCGGGCCTCATCAGGACATGGGTAACACAAACACCATCCAAACAATACGAATGAGCTTGAACACGGATGGGGCAATTGCGAAAATGACTCGTCCACTCAGCCGGACCTTTATCCATCCCCTGCAATGGGTCACCAAGTTGAGCTCTTCGGAAAAAGTACCCGAAGAGAGCTTCACATCCGTACTGGTAGAGTTTCAGCCAGCGTGTATTAGAAACGCTCTCTTTAGTTCTTAAAAATCTTCAGAGAAGCAGTAAACATTCCTGTGCTCCTACGCGGGCAGTCTCGTCCTCGCAGTTTTCCCGGGCGCAGCATCAGGGGAATCTCTCCGACATGGTTCAGATCTCTGAAAAAGACCTGCAGTGATTGGGTCAGAAGCAGACCCCTCTCCCGTCCCAAACCAGATAACTCATTAGTGATAGATGTGTCACTCGTGGGATGAGGTGGCCATCTGGTGTCGTGTAGTTCCTACTAATCCGTAGGATCTGTGCATTATTTGGACAACCTAAACTAAGGGATTGGTGCCTAGACTACTTCCCGACACCCCTGCAGGATATGTTGGGCTACAGTCCAGCTCGCTCACAGTGCCACTGTACTCCCCCCTAACCTACCAAGGAGCAAACAGTTTCTGGCAACCACTGAACATGACAACCCTGATTCCTCAGGAATAGTGGAAGCCGTACAGAACCTTTCGCTCAGTCACTTGTTCTCAGAGAAATATACAGAGAATACACAGTGGGATTTTTTCAATAATATTTATTGAACCAACGTTATTCTTGCATAAAATACGTGGGTGCCAATGATTAGGAGACAGAAGCAGATAAAGGAGATTACAAGTATCAAAAGAGTGAACAGTAGATACATTTCTACCATGGTGCTGAAACAATGAATATATGCAGGCATATATGCAATATGGTAATCTAACGTACTCCTACAATGCGGACTCTACTCGAAGTGTACCTAGAGTGTGTAGGTGTAGAGCCAAGAATCGCTCCTAGGGACGATCCAACCCCATTACCTGATGGGAGAGAGTAAATGACCCCATCTTGGTCTCGAAGTTGGACACCCCTTATGGAATGTCAGACCGGTGCGTGGTGATTTCTCAGCAGGCATGGACCTTCGGTGTCATCAGAACTGCCTCCTCTACCAATCTATCGGGATGCCTATTATTTATAATAAAAAGCAGCCTTCGCTATCTGCACGCTAGATTAGTGATGTTATGGATTTGCAGATGGCGCTGCCGCCTCGTGGATGAAGATAGGACGCTTTTGTAGCTAATGCGTAAAGAGGCCTAGTACATGATGTTCAAGGCATCGTGATAATGTTGTGCAAAGCTGGATGTAAAAACAAAGTAGTTTCAGAAAAACGAATCCAACATTGTTGTGCATGCAAATGTGCGCAAAAGGTCACTGCTGAAATTTTATTTTCTAGGACGATGGAAGGAATAAGCTGCATCGCTACTTGGGCCTAACTCGGGAATACAACACTGGGAGAGGTGGAGGTCAGGGGACACTGGTGTCAGGCGGAGTCGTGGCTCCACATCAACTTGTTGGAGCTTTGGCCGATCTGGCTAGCAATGAAGGCATTTCATCCCTCTGTCACAGGTAAGTTGGTGCAGATGTTCACGGACAACACAACTGCCATGTGGTGCTGCAACAAGCGAGGCGGTGTGAGGTTCTGGACCCTTTGTCAAGAGGCTCCTCTCCTCTCGATATGGCTGGAACAGCAGGGCGTGACCCTGGTGGTTCAACACCTGGCAGGTTCTCTGAATGCCAGGGAGGACAAACTCAGCTGTCTGCCTAGCGGATCACGAGTGGTGTCTCTAGTCAGAGGTGGCGCAAGGTCTCTTTCAGCAGTGAGGAGAGCCTTGGTTAGTTCTATTCGCCTCCTAACAGAACACGCAATGTCAGCAGTTTTGCGCGCTCGAGTTTCCAAGGTGGCTATCGCTCGGTGACGCTTTTTGTTGCGAGTGGAGCTCTGGCCTCCTGTGCACCTTTCCGCGCATACCACTTCTGCCAAAAGTTCACAAGAACATCAAGAACGACCAGGCCCAAGTCATACTTGTGACTCCAGGCTGGGTTTCGAAGAGTCTGGTACCCAGTGCTTCTTCAAATGAGCATCGATCCTCCCATCAGGCTGCCCCTTCGGGAGGATCTTCTGTCGCAGCAGCTGGAAAGGGTCCTCCACCCGAACCTGTCAACTCTCCGCCTCCCTGCATGGAGTTGAGCGGCGACAGTTGATAGCTTTTGACCTTCCTCCCGAAGTATGTAATGTTATCTTGGCGGCCCTCCACTAAGACTGTATACACCTGCTGCTGGCGAAAGTTTGTAAAATATTGTACAGAAAGGTCTATTGACCCTTTTTCTACTTCTCTAAATAATATTCTTTTTATCCTTACCCTTGCCCAGCAGGGTTCTGCTTTGGGTGCTCTCAAGGCTTATCTTTATGCTCTGTCTGTTTTCTTGCGGCTGCCAGACCAACCCTCCTTGTTCAAATCCCTTGTACATGTTTCAACTTACGCCCTTCATCAAGCCACAATGGGATCTCAATCTGGTTCGCACATATCTCATGTGTGCTCCCTTTGAGCATTTACACAATTGTCCCCGCCGGCTGCTTACCTTCAAGACAGACTTTCTAGTGGCAATAACATCTACCTGGAGGGTGAGTGAATTGCAGGCGTTGTTGTCCTCCCTACCTTATGGCATTCTTGTATAAGGTGGTGCTTCGCACCCTTGCCTCATTCCTTCCAAAAGTGGTGACCCCATTTTATCTGGGTCAGTCAGTTACACTGCCCACCTTTTTTGCTCCTCCTCGTCCCTCTAAGGAAGAGGAGCGTCTCCATCGTCTGGACCCAAAATGATTGTTGTCGTTCTACCTTGACTGCACAAAAGAATTCCGGGTGGACGCCCAAGTCTTTGTGGGTTACATGGGAGCTAAAAAAAGGTTGGGCAGTGCAGAAGCGAACCATTGTGCGCTGGTTCGTTAATCTGCATTAAGATCTGCTACACCCTGGCTAAGAAGCAGTCTCCTGAAGGCTTACGAGCCCATTCCACAATCCATGGAATAAGCCAAATTCTTGCCCAGCCATGTCTCGAGCAGCCTCAAGGAAACTGAAAGACAGCTCAGTTTCATTCCATCTTTATTTTATGCTCGGCACCTGCCTATCTTAAGGATAGTATCTACCCATCAGAAAGCCAAGTGGCTGGACACAAAGGGTAAGAAAGATTTTGTCTTGTGCAGTATGGCTGTCACCTCTATCAGTGCTAGCTGTCTCAGGTATTGCTTCGAGTTATGGGAATTGCCATGGTAGGTGCTGAGATAGTTGTTTTCTTCATGTTCTAAGAAGGCTATGACCCATCTCTCTGATCCAATGAAAGCATCTTGAGGAAAGAGGTAGTCGCTTTATAGGTGAAAAGGGCTTTTCTGAAAGTTCTTTTTTTTGACAGAGGGTTTCTACTCCAGATAGCACATCCAGCACCCCGATTATGGACACAACAAACCCCAGACTGCCCATCCAGAAACGCGTCGGGCATTAACGGCGGTCGAGCTGCTCATGGAGTCGGGGTGCTGGATGTGCGCATACCATTAAAGGCTTGATGCTTGTGGCTGCTGTTCGAGTGCTCCTTGTACGTTGGGTACTCTAGGAGCTTTTTATTAAACACAGCTACCCTGCTGCGGAGGAGCACCACCCAGAGATTGAAGGGGGCCATGTGGTTTGGTATTTACCGAGCCATAAGAGTGGAACTGCAACTAAGGATTTAGCGCGCACTAGCACTCCGAGGCCCATTGAGGGCTTGCTACTTTTGCCGGCAGTAATCAATAGCGCTAACCATCCGTGGAATTATTATGGACACTACAAATCCCAGACTGCCCATCCAGGGCGTACTATTTAGTATTCTAATGACTGGGTGGTGTTGCGCGCTTTTTCGAACTGCCGAAGCCTCTGAGGAGGAGTTGAGATACTCCAGAAACGCGTCGGGCATTAACGGCGGTCGAGCTGCTCATGGAATCGGGGTGCTGGATGTGTGCATACCATTAAAGGCTTGATGCTTGTGGCTGCTGTTCGAGTGCTCCTTGTACGTTGGGTACTCTAGGAGCTTTTTATATTTATTTTTA
This sequence comes from Calotriton arnoldi, assembly GCA_963921515.1. Lineage (NCBI taxonomy): Eukaryota > Metazoa > Chordata > Amphibia > Caudata > Salamandridae > Calotriton > Calotriton arnoldi. The sequence continues at coordinate 3,033,809 of CAWUFW010000442.1, read as the reverse complement.
TATATTTATATATATATATATATATATATATATATATATATGAACACTAACACCCCACTTCAACAGGAACTCCCATGAAGAAGGCACGGACTTCAGGTTCTCGGTATTCAACTTCTTTTATTTTATCGGGTCACCCACGACCCCGAGCCACTAGAGACGCGTTTCGGCTTCAAGGTAGCCTTTCTCAATCAGTTTGGCGCCATTCTGCTTTCAACATATATAGTCACACCCCTTGATATATATATACACACACACACACACACACACACATATCACCTACTGGCGGTTGCCAGTAGGTAGTTATCGTTAGGACCAAAGTTTCCATATGAAAAGCATTTTTGTTTTGCCAATAACTTTAGCGCCGCTTGACGAAGCTTCACAAAAGTTTCAAAAAACTTCCCCTTTTTTGGTTCTGCTGCTGTTAAGTTTCGGGGTGATCTGTCAAGCGGGGGCCGAGAAAAAAGGGGGTCCCAAAACACGTTTTCCTCATGTTATGTCTATGGGGATTTTACATTTTTGAACAAGTCTACAGCCCGAACTGCTGAAAGGAATTGCGCCAAATTTGGCAGAAAGCTAGATGTTGGTCCAGTTTGCTTGTTGTGATTTGGTGTAAATCTGTTCAGTAGTTTCAGAGATATTTAAGTTTATAAAATATAGATATCTGGAGATCCTACTAAAAGTTCATTGGCTGCCAACACTTCAACCAGTAAGTGTTGGCAGCCATCTTGGGACTCAGTTGAACCGAGTCACTAAAAAAAGGTTAAAAAAAGGAAAAGGGGGCAGGGTAGAAACACCCTGACCCCCTAGGCCTTTTGGGGGGGGAATCCCACTGAGACCCTGCAGGGCCAAAAACAGCATTTTTTATTTTTCGGCAGGATCCCCAGATCCAACCGAAAATGTAAAATAAATAAATATCAGCCCTCTTGTGGGCCAGGTCCCCGGGGTGATATGCAATATAGGAGGAGGGCACACGCCCCCCCCCCCCCACCTGGGGCTTACTAATGCCCCGGGGACCACCACCTCCCCAGTGCTTCTTTCTAAAAGAAATGTGGGCCCTGCTGCCACATGGACCACCACCTTCCCAGGGCTTATCATTTTATAAATGGGGGGCACCCACTTGGCCCTCCCCCAGCTCCATAGACCGCCACCTCCCCAGGGCTTTACTTGAAAAGAATGCGGGGAGCAGCCACCTCCCCGGGGCTTTAATTGGAAATAATGTGTGGGGGCTGTGCGGACCACTCCACCCCTCCCCCCCCCCGCAGCCACTCTCCTGAAGCCAACATGGCCCTGGGGACCTCCACCCCCCCCCCGTGCCGGCTCTTGATATCTCCCATATTGCCCACCCCGCCAAGTCATAGCAAACTGCTCCACTTTGAGGAAGCGAGAGCACTTTGCTTTTGCGTGCTCAAACCTCAAAACGGAGCACAATTGCTATCACACCTATGTGTAAAAGCAATGCTGGCTCCTGTAGGAGGCGGGGAGCCGGCAGGGACTGCGGGGGCCTTGACGTTTCCTCCATGGTCCCCAATACTAAAAAATGGGTGCCCTGGGTGGGGCCGGGGCATCCACAATACACCACAGAGGCCGGGCCCCAGGAGCCGAAATCGATCCGGGAAGAGGGCCTCGTGCCCCCCCCACTATTAATAAGAAAATGAATTAAAAAGCCGGGCCCCAGGGATGGGGTCCCCAGGACTAAAATCATCCAGGAGAGGAGCCGCTTGGCCCCCCCTCCCTTTAAATTATAAAAAAATGAAATAAAAAGAAAAGGCCTGGGGATGGGGTCCCCGGGGTCAAAATATGCTTGGGTTCGGGAGCCATGCGGCCCCACTCCCCTTTTCAAAATAGGTCTGGCCCAAGGGAATGGGGTCCCAGAGGCAAAAATTGGCCCAGGGAAGGGGGGCAACGTGGCCCCCTCCCTAAATAAAGAAAACCTGGCAGTCTTCTCCTTTCTCCACCACTCTGCAAACGCACCTCCTGGCACACTGCCGGTTGGGGGATTAAGTCCCCTTGGGTCCAGAGGGTCCTTGGGGGGCCAACAAGTCCTCCTGTTACCTCCAGTAATTCCCACACAGTGGTATTGCTGAGAGGTTATCGGAGGCTACGCCCCCTTTTTCCACCACTCTGCAAAAGCACCTCCTGGCACACTGCTGGTTGGGGGATGAAGTTCTCTTGGTTCCAGAGGGTCCTTGGGGGGGGGGGGGCGGGGGGCCAACTTCCCCCCCTGTTACCTCTAGTAAGTCCCACAGTGCACAATTGCTGTAAGGACTTCGGAGGCCGTGCCCCCTTTCTCCACCACTCTGTAAATGCGCCTTCTGATGCATTACTGCTTGGGGGATGAAGTCCCCTTGGCTGCCATGGGACCTTTGGGGACCAACGAGCATTCCTGTTACCTCCAGTAAGTCCCTTACAGCGGTATTCCTGGGAGCTTTGCGGAGCACCATCCCCTTTCCCCACCACTCAGCAAATGCGAATACTAGTTAAACATAGAAATTCACTTAAAAAAACAGAGGCTACAGGGACGTTATAGTTAGGAAATAGAATTTAAAAAACCTTAGAAATTCACTGAAAAAAAACAAAGGTTACAGGAAAGTTATAGTTAGGCTCAGGTTTCACTCATACAAAACCAGTGAGATACAGCAGTTATAGTTACCTGTGCTAACTATAACTTAAGTCCCCGCAATGCACTGCTTATAACCTCACATATTACATCACTCATGACATGCTCAGTGACATCACTGATGACATCTCAAGTGAAATCATTGACATAATCCACAAAATCACCAACACACTCACTCACACCCCCATAGAACCTTTAATACACCCACTCCCACACAACCACTCACAAACCCATTCACAGACCCATATCAGTTTCTACACACCCACTCACTGATTCATAGATCTACACACACATCCACTCACCCACCCATACAGCCACTCATACACCCACTCACTAATCCAGCCATTGACATATCCACCCCTACAGCCACTCACACACCGAGTCAGTCACCCATAGAGCTACTCACACCTACTCATTCATCCATCCATACAGTCAATCACAAAGCCATTTACTCACCCATACAGTTACACACCAACTTACTTACTCATACATATACTAACATGTACTCACTCACCTATACAGTCACTGACACAAGCACACTCACCCATGCAGCCACTCTCACATTCACTCACACACAGAGTCACTCATACACCCCATCACTCACCTATACTGCCTTTCACATACCCAGTTATTCACCCATATACCACTGACATATCCACTCACTCACCCACACAGCCGTACACATGCTCATGCACACACACACACTCGCCCATGCAGCCACTGACTCACCCACTCACTCATCCATACAGGCAGTCACACACACACACACCCTCTCACACAGATACTCAGACAACTAATCAATCACCTATACAGCCACTCACATACCGCCCCTTAGACACCAACTGACAGACTGATACAAACATTCACACAACCAGTCACTCACCCATACATTCACTGAGACACCTAATCACTCACTTATACAGTCAGTCACGCACCCACTGAATCATCCATACAGGCACTCATACACCCACTGATTCACCAATACACCTTGGTGTGTGTGTGTGTGTGTATATATATATATATCTGAAAGAGACACGTTAGTGACAGATTCCTTACCTTAGAATATCCCCAGGCGTCAGGCTGGATCCGGAAAGTTTTTGCGTAGCAGAACCCTTGCGCGTCGGTAGGCAGCGTCGTGCGGCTTCGCGTCCGTCGTCGGCGTCGTGATCGCTGGGATGACATCGCGGGCAGTACTTAGACGCCGCCCCTGCGCGCTGACGTCAGTTCTTCTTTTTCCGCGCCAGTAAGCGCAGATCCGGAAGAGCAGTGCCCTAGTCAATTTTAACTAACCTTTTTTGTGAATTTTTTCACTGTTTCTTCATCGAGTCTTCACGACTCCTAGGTGTCATAGGGATGCCCGGCTTCAAGCCATGCGGAGCCTGTGGTCGCATGATGTCGATCACGGACCCGCATCTCGAGTGTCTCTTCTGTCTCGGCCGAGACCACGACACGAAGTCGTGCCCTGACTGCCGGAAACTTCATCCGAAGGCTTTGCGAGAGCGGTCTCGAAAGCTACTCGAGGTCCGGCAGTCGGCTCCGCGCCGCACCAGGCCCCGGTCCCGGGAGAGGTCGAGGGGCCGGTCGCGGAGTCCCCGCCGGTCGTCGGAGTCCAAGTCTTCGCGCTCCTCGGGTAAGTCGAAGCACAAAAAGTCTAAGAAGCGTCATCGCTCTAAGACTTCGCCTCGCCGGTCTCGCGACTCGGCTGAGGCCCCAGTCGGCACCGTCCCCGCGTCCCCGGACATGCCTGTGGAGCCGCCCCCGCATTACCCGTCCTTTCCGGGTTCGGGGGCGACTCCGGCCGAAATACAGGAATTCCTGTCGGCCATGGCCCGCCTCTTCGGGCCTTCAGGCCCCTCCGGTGCGCCTTCGGGCCCCGCGGGCCCTGATGGGGTTGCCCCGGCGCCGCCGTCGACTCCGGTCCCGGCGCCGCCTGTCCCACCAGCCTTCATCCCGGCCTCAGCTCCGGCCCCGGCCTCGATCCCGGCTCCGGTGGTACCGCAACCCCCATCGACGCCGGTTGACCTAACCACGCCTCTGCTGACGCCGATGTACCCGGTGCCGTTCCTGACGCCGCCGGGGCTCCGGACGGCGTCGTTCCCCGGTTCTCTCCGGCTCCGGACATGGAGCCGGACCGACGTCGCTCGACGCCGGCTCCGGCGCCGATGAAACCTTGGGTCCCAAATGTCCCTCCTCCTCCATATTTTGAACAAGAGGAGGACCAGGAGCGCTGGGAGGGGTCTGAGGACCCTCTCACACAACAGTGTGAGTATGATCCGGACTGGGCTGAGGAACTTGGGGATGCCAGTGGTCTAGACACCTCCCCTGACACTGGCATGCTGTCTCCTCCCATGGCTACGGAGGAGGGAGCTAATTTTGCAACGGTGTTGCGTAGAGCAGCTGGAGCCTTACATCTCCAGTTGCCTACTGTGGCCGTCAGGACTAACCTCCTGACAGAAGTGCTTCAGCCGGCGGCTTCCTCCTCGGAGACTGTGCTGCCGTTTAATGATGCACTCACTGACGTTCTTTTGGGTGCCTGGGCCAAACCCACCACAGGGGCTCCTGTGGATAGGAACGTAGCCCGACTCCATCGCCCTGCTCCGGGCGACCCCTTGTTTCTCTCCCAACATCCCACCCCGAGAGCTTGGTTGTCCAAGCCTCTGCCTCCCAAACCGCCTTCCCTACCGCCCCTCCGGATAGGGAATCCAAACGCCTGGACCAATTTGGGAAGAAGGCTTTTTCTTCCTCAAGTGCTGGCTTGCGGTCTGTCAACACCGCTTGCCTTTTTGGCCGATATACCCACTCCCTGTGGGATTCGGTGGCGGCTGTTTTGCCGCAGTGTTCTGAGGAGGTCCAGACACTGCTTACCCGCGCCATTGCGGAAGGGCGAGATGCGGCTAAATACACCATCCGTTGTGGCCTTGATACCGCCGACTCGCTGGGCAGATCGCTTGCGACGACGGTGGCGCTACGTCGCCACGCCTGGCTGAGAACAACTGGTTTCTCGGGTGATGTCCAGAATACACTCATGGACATGCCCTTTGATGGAGTCGGTCTTTTTGGTTCAAAGGCAGACCATGCGCTGGAGTGGTTTAAGGACTCACGGGCTACTGCCAAGTCCCTGGGCCTTTCTGTTGTCCGCCCTCCGCTCACCTCTGCTTTTCGCCCCTTTCGTGGCCACGGAAGGGGCGCCCAGTCACGTCAGCTGCCCAGCCACCGGCCCGCGCAGCAAGCGTCTTCGCGTGGCCGAGGACGTGGATAACGCCGTGGCGGTTCGGGCAACCAGCGTGCGGGTCAGGCCACCACCTCCAACCCGTCCGCGGCCTCCAAGCCCTCCTAGTCCCTCCTTTCCAGTGCACAGCACGCCAGTAGAGGGCAGGGTCCGCCATCACCTTCACCACTGGCGTCCCATCACCTCGGACAGGTGGGTCTTGGACATTGTCCGAAGGGGCTACTCCCTCCCCTTCGAGACCACCCCCCCAGCCATGCCACCGCATGTCAGGGGATCACTTGGTACTTCTGCAGAAGGAAGTCACGGCCCTCTTGGCCAAGAGGGCCATCGAGCATGTTCCGACCCCAGAAGTAGGACGTGGTTGCTACTCCCACTGCTTCCTGGTGCCCAAAAAGGACAAGGAGGACATGCGTCCTATCTTGGACCTCCGGAACGTCAATCGCTTCCTCCGGAAGGAGAAGTTCAAGATGCTCACCCTAGCTCAGGTCTTGACTGCCCTCGACCCTGGAGACTGGTTGGTAGCGTTGGACTTGCAGGATGCTTATTTTCACATCCCCGTCCTGCCGGCCCACCGGCGTTACCTTCGGTTCATGGTAGGCCTCGAGCATTTTCAGTTCACCCTGCTCCCCTTTGGCCTTACAAGTGCCCCTCGGGTGTTCACGAAAGTGATGGCGGTGGTCGAAGCTCATCTGCGCCGGGCAGGGGTTCCAGTCTTCCCCTACCTCGACGACTGGCTGCTGAAGGCGGGCTCGTCCCAGGCAGTCGTCTCCCACCTCCAGACTACGGCCGAACTCCTGCACTCGCTGGGGTTCTCCATCAATGTGCCGAAGTCGCATCTGATTCCTTCTCCACAGCTCATTTTCATCGGAGCAGTTCTGGACACGGCGCAGTTTCGGGCCTATCCTCCCGAACGGCGAGTCCGGGATATTCAGGCTATTATTCCGATCTTTCAGCCTTTATCCTGGGTTTTGGTACGGATGACCCTGAGGCTGCTGGGCCTCATGGCCTCCTGCATCCTGCTGGTCACTCATGCCAGATGGCATATGCGGGCTCTGCAGTGGAACCTGAAGTTCCAGTGGGCGCAGCACCAGGGCAACCTGTCCGATCACGTTCAGATCTCGGAGGGGACTGCAAAACAGTTGCAGTGGTGGCTCTCGAACCGGCAATGGGTCATGGGCAGATCCCTCTCCCTTCCCCAGCCAGAGCACACAGTTGTGACGGACGCGTCCCTTCTGGGATGGGGCGGTCACATGGGAGAGGCGGAGATCAGAGGCCTCTGGTCTCCGGCGGAGTCCCGGCTCCATATCAACCTTCTGGAGCTCCGGGCGATCCGACTTGCACTCAAGGCATTCCTTCCCTCTGTCAAAGGGAAGGTAGTGCAGGTGTTCACAGACAACACCACCGCCATGTGGTATTGCAACAAACAAGGCGGGGTGGGGTCGTGAACCCTTTGTCAGGAGGCTCTGCGCCTCTGGACATGGCTGGAACATCCGGGCATGTTCCTGATGGTTCAACACCTGGCAGGTTCCCTGAACGCCAGGGCGGACGAACTCAGCCGCAGGTGCATGATGGATCACGAATGGCGTCTTCACTCGGAAGTGGCGCAAGGACTCTTTCTACAGTGGGGAGAGCCTTGGTTAGATCTATTCGCCACCGAAGAGAACGCGCAATGTCATCAGTTCTGCGCGTTGGAATTTCCAAGGCGGCACTCGCTCGGCGACGCTTTTCGTCGCGAGTGGAGTTGCGGTCTGTTGTACGCCTTTCCGCCTATACCACTTCTACCCAGAGTGTTGAAGAAGATTCGGCACGACCGGGTCCAAGTCATTCTTGTGGCTCCGGACTGGGCTCGAAGAGTTTGGTATCCCGAGCTACTCAGTATGAGCGTAGATCCCCCGATCCGTCTGCCTCTTCGGGAGGATCTTCTGTCGCAGCAGCAGGGACGGTCCTCCACCCGAACCTGTCCAGCCTCCACCTGCTTGCGTGGAGATTGAGCGGCGGCAGTTGATTCCTTTCGACTTGCCTCCCGAAGTTTGTGATGTGATTCTGGCAGCCACGCGTCCCTCCACTAAGGTGGTATACGCCTGCAGGTGGAACAAGTTTGTGGCATGGTGCACAGCAAAGGCTGTGAATCCCCTTTCTGCCCCTCTTTCTGAGGTTCTTCTGTTCCTTCTTTCCCTGGCCCAACAGGGTTCTGCCCTGGGTACCATCAAGGGCTATCTTTGTGCCATCTCGGCCTTCCTCAGGCTTCCTGATCAGCCCTCCCTTTTCAAGTCCCCTGTTGTTAACAGGTTTCTAAAAGGCTTTACACACCTCTTCCCTCCTGTTCCGTTTGTGATGCCTCAGTGCGACTTGAACTTGGTTCTTACCTTTCTCATGTGCGCTCCCTTTGAGCCTCTACATAACTGTCCTCTTCGTCTTCTGACTCTGAAGACAGCCTTTCTGGTGGCCATCACCTCCGCTCGGCGGGTGAGTGAGCTCCAGGCTCTATCATGTAAACCTCCCTTTCTGTCTGTCCATCCAGACAAGGTTGTTCTTAGGACGCATCCGTCCTTCTTGCCAAAGGTGGTTACTGCCTTCCACATTGGGCAGACCATCACTTTGCCCACCTTCTTTCCGCCTCCTTCCAGAGAGGAAGAGAGGCTCCACCGTCTGGACCCAAAACGTGCGCTTTCCTTTTACATCGACCGCACACAACACTTCCGGGTGGATGACCAGCTCTTTGTTGGCTACGTGGGCGCCAAAAAAGGTCAGGCGGTGCACAAGAAAACCATCTCCCGCTGGGTAACCTTGTGTATCAAAGCCTGCTATTCTTTGGCTAAGAAGGAGCCTCCTGTTGGTCTGCGTGCCCATTCCACCAGGGCAACGGCTGCTACCACGGCTTTGGGCCGCGGTGTTCCGCTGCAGGATATCTGTCAGGCAGCTACGTGGGCCTCGCTGCAACAGTTTACAAAGCATTACTGCCTTGACAGTCAGGTCCGGAGGGACGGCTTCTTTGGCCGTTCTGTCCTCCGGGACTTCCTTGTCTGATCTTTGTTCGCAGACCCACCACCGGGGTTGGTATTGCTGGGGTATCTATTCTAAGGTAAGGAATCTGTCACTAACGTGTCTCTTTCAGATGCACAAGTTACTAACTTGTGTAATGATATATCTGTAAGAGACAGTAGTTAGTGACAGATTCCTACCGCCCACCATCCTCCCCGTTCTGCGAACTGATTTCTAGGGTTAAGGACATCCCTTTCAGGGCCCTAGTATTTTTCAGACACCTATGTCAGCTTCTTGCATGGCTCTGCGTTCCTGGCGCGGAAAGTCGTGTACAGAACTGACGTCAGCGCGCAGGGCGGCGCCTAAGTACTGCCCGCGACGTCATCCCGGCGATCACGACGCCGACGACTGACGCGGAGCCGCACGGCGCCGCCTACCGACGCGCAAGGGTACTGCTACGCAAAAACTTTCCGGATCCAGCCTGACGCCTGGGGATATTCTAAGGTAAGGAATCTGTCACTAACTACTGTCTCTTACAGATATATCGTTACACAAGTTAGTAACCTGTGCATATATATACACACACACACACACACCAAGGTATGTATGTGTATATATATATATATATACACATATATATATATCTATCTAAAAGAGACACGTTAGTGACAGATTCCTTACCTTAGAATATCCCCAGGCGTCAGGCTGGATCCGGAAAGTTTTTGCGTAGCAGTACCCTTGCGCGTCGGTAGGTGGCGTCGTGCGTCTCCGCGTCCGTCGTCGGCGTCGTGATCGCCGGGATGACGTCGCGGGCAGTACTTAGACGCCGCCCCTGCGCGCTGACGTCAGTTCTTCTTTTTCCGCGCCAGCAAGCGCAGATCCGGGAAGAGCAGTGCCCTAGTCAATTTTTGACTACATTTTTGGTGAATTTTTTCACTGTTTCTTTTCGAGTCTTCTCGACTCCTAGGTGTCGGTAGGGATGCCTGGCTTCAAGCCATGCGACGTCTGTGGTCGAATGATGTCGATCACAGACCCGCACTTAGAGTGTCTCTACTGTCTCGGCCGAGACCACGACACGAAGTCGTGCCCTGACTGCCGGAAACTTCACCCGAAGGCTTTGCGAGAGCGGTCTCGAAAGCTCCTCGAGGTCAGGCAGTCCGCGCCGCACCAAGCCCCGGTCCCGTGAGAGGTCGAGGGGCCGGTCGAGGAGCCCCCGCCGGTCGTCGGAGTCCAAGTCTTCGCGCTCCTCGGGTAAGTCGAAGCACAAAAAGTCTAAGAAGCATCATCGCTCTAAGACTTCGCCTCGCCGGTCTCGCGACTCGGCTGAGGCCCCTGTCGGCACCGTCCCCGCCGCCCCGGACGTGCCTGTGGAGCCGCCCCCGCATTACCCGTCCTTTCCGGGTTCGGGGGCGACTCCGGCCCAAATACAGGAATTCCTGTCGGCCATGGCCCGCCTCTTCTGGCCTCAAGGTCTCTCCGGTGCGTCTTCGGGCCCTGATGGGGTTGCTCCGGCATCGCCGACGACTCTGGTCCCGGCGTCGCCTGTCCCGCCAGCCTTGATCTCGGCTCCGGCCCCGATCCCGGCTCCGGAGGTGCCGCAACCCCCATCGACGCCGGCTGACCTAACCACGCCTCCGCCGGCGTCTATGTCCCCGGTGCCGTTCCCGGCGCCGCCCGGGGCTCCGGGCGGCGTCGTTCCCCGGTTCTCTCCGGTTTCGGACATGGAGCCGGACCGACGTCACTCGACGCCGGCTCCGGCGCCGATGAGACCTTGGGTCCCAGATGTCCCTCCTCCTCCATATTTTGAACCAGAGGAGGACCAGGAGAGCTGGGAGGGGTCGGAAGACCCTCTCACACGGCAGTGTGAGTATGATCAGGACTGGGCAGAGGAACTTGGGGATGCCAGTGGTCTAGACACTTCCCCTGACACTGGCATGCTGTCTCCTCCCGTGGCTACGGAGGAGGGAGCAAATTCCGCAACGGTGTTGCGTAGAGCAGCTGGAGCCTTGCACCTCCAATTGCCTACTGTGGCTGTCAGGACTAATCTCCTGACCGAAGTGCTTCAGCCGACAGCTTCCTCTTCGGAGACTGTGCTGCCGTTTAATGATGCACTATCTGACGTTCTTTTGGGCACCTGGTCCAAGCCCACCACACGGGCTCCTGTGGATAGGAACGTGGCCCGACGCCATCGCCCTGCTCCGGGCAACCCCTTGTTTCTCTCTCAACATCCCTCCCCCGAGAGCTTGGTTGTCCAAGCCTCTGGCTCCCAAACCGCCTTCCCTATCGCCCCTCCGGATAGGGAATCCAAACGCCTGGACCAATTTGGGAAGAAGGCTTTTTCTTCCTCCAGTGCTGGCTTGCGGTCCGTCAACACCGCTTGCCTTTTGGGCCGATATACCCACTCCCTGTGGGATTCGGTGGCGGCTGTTTTGCCCCAGTGTTCTGAGGAGGTCCAGACACTGCTTACCCGCACCATTGCGGAAGGTAGGGATGCGGCAAAGTACACCATACGATGTGGCCTTGATACCGCCGACTCGCTGGCAGATCGCTTGCAATGACGGTGGCGCTGCGTCGCCACGCCTGGCTGAGAACAACTGGTTTCTCGGGTGATGTCCAGAATACACTCATGGACATGCCCTTTGATGGAGTCGGTCTTTTTGGTTCCAAAGCAGACCATGCGCTGGAGCGTTTTAAGGACTCCCGGGCTACTGCCAAGTCCCTGGGCCTTTCTGTTGTGCGCCCTCTGCTTTTCGCCCCTTTCGTGGCCACGGAAGGGGCGCCCAGTCACGTCCGCAGCCCAGCCACCGGCCCGCGCAGCAAGCGTCTTCGCGTGGCCGGGGACGTGGCTACCGCCGTGGCGGTTTGGGCAACCAGCGTGCGGGTCAGGCCACCACCTCCGCCCTGTCCGCGGCCTCCAAGCCCTCCTAGTCCCTCCTTTCAGGTGCACAGCACGCCAGTAGGGGGCAGGGTCCGCCATCACCTTCACCACTGGCGTGCCATCACCTCGGACAGGTGGGTCTTGGACATTGTCCAAAGGGGCTACTCCCTCCCCTTCGAGACCACCCCCCCAGCCATGCCACCTCAATTCCACAGCATGTCAGGGGATCACTTGGTGCTTCTGCAGAAGGAAGTCACGGCCCTCTTGGCCAAGAGGGCCATCGATCATGTTCCGACCCCAGAAGTAGGACGTGGTTGCTACTCCCACTACTTTCTGGTGCCCAAAAAGGACAAGGAGGACATGCGTCCTATCTTGGACCTCCGGAACGTCAATCGCTTCCTCTGGAAGGAGAAGTTCAAGATGCTCACCCTAGCTCAGGTCTTGACTGCCCTCGACCATGGAGACTGGTTGGTAGCGTTGGACTTGCAGGACGCTTATTTTCACATCCCCGTCCTGCCGGCCCACCGGCGTTACCTTCGGTTCACGGTAGGCCTCGAGCATTTTCAGTTCACCCTGCTCCCCTTTGGCCTTACAAGTGCCCCTCGGGTGTTCACGAAAGTGATGGCGGTGGTCGCAGCTCATCTGCGCCGGGCAGGGGTTCCAGTCTTCCCCTACCTCGACGACTGGCTGCTGAAGGCGGGCTCGTCCCAGGCAGTCGTCTCCCACCTCCAGACTACGGCCGAACTCCTGCACTCGCTGGTGTTCTCCATCAATGTGCCGAAGTTGCATCTGATTTCTTCTCCACAGCTCCTTTTCATCGGAGCAGTTCTGGACACGATGCAGTTTCGGGCCTATCCTCCCGAACGGCGTGTCCGGGATATTCAGGCTATGATTCCGATCTTTCAGCCTTTATCCTGGGTTTCGGTACGGATGACCCTGAGGCTGCTGGGCCTCATGGCCTCCTGCATCCTGCTGGTCGATCATGCCAGATGGCATATGCGGGCTCTGCAGTGGGACCTGAAGTTCCAGTGGGCGCAGCACCAGGGCAACCTGTCCGATCACGTTCAGATCTCGGAGGGGCCTGCAAGACAGTTGCAGTGGTGGCTCTCGAACTGGCAATGGGTCATGGGCAGATCACTCTCCCTTCCCCAGCCAGAGCACACAGTTGTGACGGACGCGTCCCTTCTGGGATGGGGCGGTCACATGGGAGAGGCGGAGATCAGAGGCCTCTGGTCTCCGGCGGAGTCCCGGCTCCATATCAACCTTCTGGAGCTCCGGGCGATCCGACTTGCACTCAAGGCATTCCTTCCCTCTGTCAAAGGGAAGGTAGTGCAGGTGTTCACAGACACCACCGCCATGTGTACTGCAACAAGCAAGGCGGGGTGGGGTCGTGGACCCTATGTCAGGAGGCTCTGCGCCTCTGGACATGGCTGGAACATCAGGGCATTTTCCTGATGGTTCAACACCTGGCAGGTTCCCTGAACGCCAGGGCGGACGAACTCAGCCGCAGGTGCATGATGGATCACGAATGGCGTCTTCACTCGGAAGTGGCGCAAGGACTCTTTCTACAGTGGGGAGAGCCTTGGTTAGATCTATTCGCCACCAAAGAGAACGCGCAATGTCATCACTTCTGCGCGTTGGAATTTCCAAGGCAGCACTCGCTCGGCGACGCTTTTCGTCGCGAGTGGAGTTGCGGTCTGTTGTACGCTTTTCCGCCTATACCACTTCTACCCAGAGTGTTGAAGAAGATTCGGCGCGACCGGGCCCAAGTCATCCTTGTGGCTCCGGACTGGGCTCGAAGAGTTTGGTATCCCGAGCTACTCAGTATGAGCGTCGATCCCCCGATCCGTCTGCCTCTTCGGGAGGATCTTCTGTCGCAGCAGCAGGGGACGGTCCTCCACCCGAACCTGTCCAGCCTCCACCTGCTTGCGTGGAGTTTGAGCGGCGGCAGTTGATTCCTTTCGACTTGCCTCCCGAAGTTTGTGATGTGATTCTGGCAGCCAGGCGTCCCTCCACTAAGGTGGTATACGCCTGCAGGTGGAACAAGTTTGTGGCATGGTGCACAGCAAAGGCTGTGAATCCCTTTTCTGCCCCTCTTTCTGAGGTTCTTCTGTTCCTTCTTTCCCTGGCCCAACAGGGTTCTGCCCTGGGTACCATCAAGGGCTATCTTTGTGCCATCTCTGCCTTCCTCAGGCTTCCTGATCAGCCCTCCCTTTTCAAGTCCCCTGTTGTTAACAGGTTTCTAAAAGGCATTACACACCTCTTCCCTCCTGTTCCGTTTGTGATGGCTCAGTGGGACTTGAACTTGGTTCTTACCTTTCTTATGTGCGCTCCCTTTGAGCCTCTACATAACTGTCCTCTTCGTCTTCTGACTCTCAAGACAGCCTTTCTGGTGGCCATCACCTCCGCTCGGCGGGTGAGTGAGCTCCAGGCTCTATCATGCAAACCTCCCTTTCTGTCTGTGCATCCAGACAAGGTTGTTCTTAGGACGCGTCCGTCCTTCTTGCCAAAGGTGGTTACTGCCTTCCACATTGGGCAGACCATCACTTTGCCCACCTTCTTTCCGCATCCTTCCAGAGAGGAAGAGAGGCTCCACCGTCTGGACCCAAAACGTGCGCTTTCCTTTTATATCAACCGCACACAACACTTCCGGGTGGATGACCAGCTCTTTGTTGGCTACGTGGGCGCCAAAAAGGTCGGGCGGTGCACAAGAGAACCATCTCCCGCTGGGTAACCTTGTGTATCAAAGCCTGCTATTCTTTGGCTAAGAAGGAGCCTCATGTTGGGCTGCGTGCCCATTCCACCAGGGCAACGGCTGCTACCACGGCTTTAGGCCGCGGTGTTCCGCTGCAGGATATCTGTCAGGCAGCTACGTGGGCCTCGCTGCACACATTTACAAAGCATTACTGCCTTGACAGTCAGGTCCGGAGGGACGGCTTCTTTGGCCGTTCTGTCCTCCGGGACTTCCTTGTCTGATCTTTGTTCGCAGACCCACCACTGGGGTTGGTATTGCTGGGGTATCTATTCTAAGGTAAGGAATCTGTCACTGACGTGTCTCTTTCAGATGCACAAGTTACTAACTTGTGTAACGATATATCTGTAAGAGACAGTAGTTAGTGACAGATTCCTACCGCCCACCCATCCTCCCCGTTCTGCGAACTGATTTCTAGGGTTAAGGACATCCCTTTCAGGGCCCTAGTATTTTTCAGACACCTATGTCAGCTTCTTGCATGGCTCTGCGTTCCTGGCGCGGAAAGACGTGTACAGAACTGACGTCAGCGCGCAGGGGCGGCGTCTACTGCCCGCGACGTCATCCCGGCGATCACGATGCCGACGACGGACGTGGAGCCGCACGACGCCGCCTACCGACGCGCAAGGGTACTGCTACGCAAAAACTTTCCGGATCCAGCCTGACGCCTGGGGATATTCTAAGGTAAGGAATCTGTCACTAACTACTGTCTCTTACAGATATATCGTTACACAAGTTAGTAACTTGTGCATATACACACACACCTTTTAAAAACGTGCAGTAACTGGATGATGTAATCAGTGATGTAATTTGAGAGTCAGTGATATCACTGACCATATAATGAGTGATGTAATATGTGAGGTCATAAGCAGTGCATTCCGGGAGTGCGAGTTATAGTTAGCGCAGCTGACTATAACTGCTGAATTTCACTGCTTGTGTACGAGTGAAATCTGAGCCTAACTAGAATGTCCCTGAAACCTTTGGTTTTTTTCAGTGAAAAAACAAATATATTTATATATATATATTTCACATTTTTTTTTTTTAAAGCAACGTTATAGTTAGATGTGATGAGATCTGTTTTTCTTTTTGAAAACCTTAGAAATCCACTGAAAAAAACAAAGGTTAACGTAACGTTATTGTTTGGTGAATTTGTCAGTGACAACATTAACGTTTTGAACTAAAAACAATACACAGAAATTCACCAGTTATAGTCAACAGAGCTAACTATAACCTGCTACCCCGCCATGCACTGCTTATGACCTCACATATGGCATCATTCATGACATGCTCAATGCCATCATTTATTGCATCACTGATGACATCACTAATGATATCATCCAATCTGTCTGTTAGTTTGTTTTATAGTTTACATAGTGGCGGGTAACGACCATATTACTTTTCTACCTAATTTTGTACAGCCTGTGTCTAGCTAATCGGTGTAAGTGTTTACAAAATGCATGTGCTCCTAATGCAGCAAAACCAAAGGGGATGATGAACGGAGTGTTGAACATTGCAAGCACTCACCCCCAGTCAACTGATCTGGGTTTAATCCATCATCATTCTTTAGCTCACTCCGCCACCCCAGACATGGCCATATGCAAATCAGTCTGACCCTGTGCCTCATGGGAACAGTCCAGCCCGAACTGCCAAGCCATGTCTTCCCTGGACCGGAAACAAGCATCCTGGGACCGGTTTCTGGCTTACAGCCGTCATCAGCCAGGCTATCTTGAATCCAGTAGCAAAGTGAGCAAGGGACTCACGTCTGGGCATACCCTGCCAACTTAGGGCGAACATAGCAAAACCAAAGGGGATGATGGACGGAGTGTTGAACATTGCAAGCACTCACCCCCAGCTCCTAATGCACCATAGTTTGTAAAGGTATTGAACACATAAATCTTTGTATTGAAGAGTAACTCTGTGTGCGAGTGACAGTTGTTTTGTGTTCATTATGTTCCACAGAAAACGTTTCCAGCAGGGCTAAGATTCTACGTACTACATACTAAGAATTGTAAGAAGCCTTGAGTTATTAGACAGAATCATCTCAGCATGACAATTTCTACTTAACATAGAAGACTGTGTGCCACAGGTACTAACCTATGTACTTGTTTTGCATCAGAAGATGGGCTATCTGCAAAGTTTTCACCACAGTATGAAAGTTGCAGTCAGTATGATCTTAAGCACCTTGAGACCTTTGTTATTTAAAGTGAATAGTCGTTCTTTGGACACGTTTTTTTTTACGAGTGTACACCATGCTTAGTAGATACTTTTTAATACTCTGTGGTGTATTTCTCATGAGAGTTTCACTGTCTGCAAACATTGGGGTACAGAGTAAACTCTCTCCATAGACTAAATTCTGTTAACAGTACCCAATTTTCTACTCCTATCCACTTCGTTTCTCAATGTAGGCTTGGTGTCTCTAAGGGGTTTGATCCATGTAAAGAGTGTCCGTTGTAGGGCATTAGTTATGTAACAGGGCTTGTGTATCTGGAGGATGCAGGATATGTTACCCTTTCATTTTTGGTTCATAGACAACATGAACTCAGCTACCCAAGAAATGTATGGTATAGGGCCAATGTTGCAAATAGCACAAGCTTGCTTTACCTACGGGGGTTATATGTATTTTATGTTAGAGGATTTGTTGTGCGCCTGGTTACTCCAAGTAGTGTCCCCGCACTGGAGAAAAAAGCACCAGTCCACAGTCCAAGTCGGAGTTGTCTAAACAACCAGCCGGATCTACTTACTTTGCCTAAACAGCCAGGTCTTGAGATTTTTGCGGAAACTTACTTCTAAAGTATTGAGTCTCAAAACCAATGGCATTGATTTCCAGAGTTTGGCTGCCAAAAATCCAAAGAAACTGCCCCCCTGGCATATTCTGCACACTAGGGATTACAGTCTGGGCCGCCTCACTAGACCCAAGTTGCCTGGAGGGGGTATAGGCTTGAATCAGAGGATACAAATAACTTGGACCCCTCTGATTCAGTAACCTATGAGTAAAACACAGTGCCTTAAAAGAGACTGTGCTTAACGGGGAGCCAGTGAAGTTCCGCAAGACCCGGGGTAATGGCCAGCTGTTTTGACATTTTCAACAGTATCCGGGCTGCTGCATTCTGAACTCTCTGAAGCATTCCCAGCCTGCCCTTTGAGACTCCCAGATAGAGTACATTACAGTAATCCAGACAGGACACTAGAAGCGCTTGAATTACAGTCTTTCTTGCTGAGAACGGTAGGAGCCCTAAAATCTTCCTTAGCAACTTTAACACTCCAAAACAGGTGCCAGTCGTGGCCTTGATCTGGCTCGCAAAAGATAACATCAAAAAGAATGCCCAGATTTTTGACTTTTGGTTTAGGGATTGGAATGGGGCTCAGTTCATCCAACCACCACGCAGAGGACCACATTTAGGGCTGTTTCCCAATCACCAGGACCTCTGTCTTGTCTGCATTTAATATCAGGCAACTATATCCATCCATGCCACAAGAGCTACCAAACAGGATTTGAAGTTTGCTGCGGCACTGCCATCATCTTGTGCCAGAGTGATGATCAGTTGAGTGTCGTCAGCGTACAACAAGATCCTCACGCCATGGTGTTCGATCACGTCTGCCAGGGGACAGAGATACAGGTTAAACAAGGTAGGGCTCAGAGCGGATCCCTGTGGCACTCCCTGCTGGAGGGAGATGATCTCGGAGCTATAGGGCTTCTGAAACACCTAAAAAGAGCGCATGTGTAAGAAGTCAGTAAGCCAATTATGAGCTCTTCCTCGTCTGCCCTGTGACCACAGCCGTTCTAGCAACAAATCATGCAATACAGTGTCAAATGCTGCACTTAAGTCTAACAAGACAAGTGCAGCAGTTTTCCCTTCATCCGCCACTCTTTGTAGCGACTCAGAAACTAGGATTGCTGATTCCGTGCTGTGACCTGAAACCAGATTGTGTCTCATGAAGGAGGCTGTTCTCATAAATGAACTTCATAAGTTGGGAATTTACATGCTTTTTAGCAATTTTCGCTGTGAATGGAAGCAGAGAGATAGGCCGAAAGTTCTCTGGTTTTGAGGAGTCCAAAGAAGGCTTCTTCAAAAAGGAAACAACCATAGAATGCTTCCATTCCACAGGAAGTTGACCTGCTTCGAAAGATGAATTAAGCAGAGCACATGGTATAGGAGCAAGGGTGGTGAGCCCACAGACTAGAATAGCCAGGGGTGCGGGGTCTAGAGGGGAGCCAGATTTAATTTTGGAAGCTAGGAGGCACATTTTCCCCACTGAGATGTTCTTTAAAGTGGAAGGACTTTCTGATGAAGGGGGAGGAATTATTCTCACAGGAGAATGTCTATAAGTCTTAGCGCTTTTCTGGGAAAGAGGCATAAAGAGACGATATTTTATCAGAAAAAAATTAGCGATCTGATTACAGCTACTGACAGTAGGAGCTCTAACCGAGGACACATTGTTCCAAGTATGTGAGAGATTTGACTATTCTAATAATCTCGCCGGAGGAGTTATTGGCCTCATCTATTCTCTGAGGAGCAGTAAAGACGCTTCATATTATTCTGAGCTATTTTGCATTTACTTTCATAAGTCTAATGGTATACTCGTTCAAAGAGCAGTGTGTACAAAAGAAGCTTGGATGACGTAATCAGTGATTAACATTTTGAACTAAAAAAAAAAAAAAAACAAATGTACCAGTCATTAGCTCTGCAAACACCCTCATTGTTTGATATCTTCAGTGATGTCATTTGAGATGTCATCAGTGATGTCATAAATGATGGGATTGAGCATGTCATGAGTGATGCCATATGTGAGGTCATAAGCTGTGCATAGCAGGGCAGCAAGTTATAGTTGGCTCTGCTGACTATAATGGGTGAATTTCTGTTTTTTTTTTTTTTTTTTTTTTTAGTTCAAACTGTTAGTCACTGGCAAATTCACCTAACTAGAACGTTTCTTTAACTTTTGATTTTATCAGTGAATTTCTAGGGTTGTTTTAGCGTAAAGTAATATTTAATGCCCCAGGCTGATTTTGACCCCGGAAACCCCACCTGCCAGGGCCTTTCATGAGTTTCAGGGGAAGGGGGCATGCGGCCCCCTCCTAGGCCAATTTGGGCTCTAGGGACCCCATTACCCAGGGCCCGTTGTGATTTTTTAGGGGTAGTGGGCATACGCAAGCAGATTTAGGTCCCGGAAACCCCATCACCCAGAGCCTGGCGTTCTTTTCAGGGGAACGGAGGGCATCCACCACCCCTCCCCGGGTTCATTTTGGCCCAGGGACCCATCCCCCCCAGGGCCCAATGTTCTTTTCAGGAGGAGGGAGCATGTGGCCTCCCCTCCTCTGGCCGCATCATTACGGGCAGGGAAACAGTTAAAATGTCTGCTCCTAGCGAGCAGGAGCATTTTCAGAGCTCCCACCCGCTGGGAGCGGACTTGGTGTTTGCTCCTTCTTTGCAGGAAATTCAGAAATGCTCCCGCCAAGTGAGAGCAAACACAGGTCAGGTGTGGGCAGGGAAACCACTATGTCCCAGAGGTGGGCTCCCCGGGACATAGCTACTGAGCCAGCCCTGAGGGAATTGGGGGGGGGGGGCGGATGGGGGGGGGTTGAGTCCCGGGGCCATTGATGGCTCAGAGAGGGGGGCCGCACAGCCCCACTCCCCATTTTTCAAACATTTTTAGCCCCGAGTAGGGCTCCACAAGGCCTTTAATGTCTCTGGGAAAGGGGCTGCACAGCCCCCTCCCCAATTTTTATAATTTCAGATCAGGGGTAGGTTCTCCAAGTCCTTTTGAGCCTCAGGAAAGGGGCTTTGCATGCCCACCCGCTCAACAGATATAGTATTTCTGGTCTTGGGTTGGGCCCCCCCCCCCTCTTGAATACAGCCCCGGGGGTGAGCTCCATGAGGCTTATAATAATTGAATGTGGCCTGGCTGCCATTTTGTTTTTTGATCCCGCAAGAGTCTCACAGGATTGCTGCACTTTTTGACAATTTCTTTTTCTTTTTATTTCTTCATTTTATGCCCAAGAGGCCCCCCCATAGGGTCCAGGGGGGCTGGGTAACACTGCCCTGCCCCCTGATACTATTTTTATTTTTCCAGGACAGGAGACTAAGTCTCCAATCCTGTAATAGCTGCCAGAAACATATATTCTCTTATTGCTGGTAGCCAATCAGAGCACTCACTCCTGCAGGAGTTCGAGTCCCGCGGGAGGAAGATAGCCTAAGGGGGGAAAAAAGCTTCCTGGGCTAATCAGAATGCTCTATTTTTAAATTGCCACTCTAGTGAGGGTTTTTCAAGACTGTTGCAAGCCCAACTGTCCAGATATTCAATTATTTTTCATCCTTAATTTCTCAAAAACTACTGAACGGATTTATACCACATCACACAGAAAAGCAATCTTCGGAGCAAGATCAAACCTCCTGCCAAATTTGCTGTAATTCCATTCAGCAGTTTTTGCTGTAGCCCATCTTAAAGAAGTCTATGGAAAGTGCACGGGGATTTTGTTTTGGGACCCCCTCTTTTTTCCTCAGCCCCCTACTTTACACATCCCCCGAAACTTTCCAGGAAGCAACTGAGGTAGATAATCTTTTTTTTGGGGGGGAAGTTTTGTAAAGATTCGTCAAATGGGGCTAACGTTATTAGCAAACCAAAAAACACGCTTTCTATGTTAAAAGCTGACCTAACTGTAACTACCCAGTGGCATGTGTATGTATGTATCTGGTGGCTTAGTGGACTAATGCATTCACTGTAGGGGCCTGTGTTTGGCCTCATGGTCACAGGTTCAAATCCCGGCGGGTTCACTCAGCCTTTCATCCTTCGAAGGTCAATAAAATGAGTACAATTGAGTTGGGTAACAATAAACATCTGTTACTCAGCGCCAAGATACCCTTGGGTGCATGTGCGCTTTATAAATACACGTTATGTATGTGTGTGTGTATATATATATATATATATATATATATATATATATATATTACCTACTAGCGGTCCCCAGTAGGTAGTTATAGTTAGGACCTAGTTTCCATAGGAAAAGCGTTTGTTGATTTGCCAATATCTTTGGCGTTGTTTGATGAATCTTCTTGAGATTTTCAAAACTAATGGGGCGATCAGGTTAGCTGCTGTGTTGAAAGTTTCGATGTGATCCTTCAAGTGGGGGCCGAGAAAAAGGAGGGGGTCCCAAAATTAATTTTCTCCATGTTAATTTCCTTAGGAAACTGTTGACGCAGCTACAGCCCGAACAGCTGAACGGAATTGCACCAAATTTGGCAGAAAAGTTGCTCTTGGTCCAGAGTGCGCTAGTTTTGTTAAATGGTGTAAATATGTTCAGCAGCTCCTGAGAAATTTAAATATTTCTCAGGTATACAAATATGGCAGCGGTGGATCCGCGAACCCTCCTGATCTCGAGCCTGCGATCGGATTGGCTGCCAACACTTCAAACCAGGATGAGTTGGCAGCCATCTTTTGACACGATTGAACCGAGTCATAAGACAAAAGGGAGAAAAAACGTTAAAAAGCATGAAAAGGGGGCAGGGTAGAAACACCCAGACCCCCTAGACCTGCTCAGGGGGGTCCCACAGGGACCCCCAGGGCCAAAAAAAGCATTTTAAAAAAAAAATTTGACGGGATTCGCGTTGGATCCGCGAATCTGACCAAAAATGAAAAAACACAAAGCTTTAAGCCCCTGGGTGGGCCAGGTCCCGGGGGCAATCAAAAATAATGATGCGGGGGACCGCCACCTCCCCGGGGCTTTATTTAATTTAGAGCGTGGGGGCTAAAACCTCCCCGGGGGCTAGTTTTTTTTAATGTGGGGGGGGTGCCACGTGCCCACCCTCCCCCGTCAGCCCTCGGGACCACCACCTCCCCGGGACTATATTTAAATAGAGTCTGTGGGCGGACTCAAGTTCCCCCACGCAGCCCGGGGACCGCCACCTCCCCGGGGATCTGTAAAATATGGGAGACGTAAATGGCCCTGGGGACCGCCACCCCCCAGGTCCGGCTCCAGCAAAGTCCCGGAGAGCCCACCCCTGGGACATTGCAGTTTGCTATGGCTTGGCAGGAGCACTGCTACCGCCATGCTATAGCAAACTCTGCTTCGCTTCATGGAAGCGAGAGCATTGAAAATGCTCTCGCTTCCATGAAGCGAAGCAGAATTGCTTTTGGGCGTCGGGAGCTGCATGTTTTCAGCTCCCTCTGCATAAAAGCCATGCTGGCTCCTGCAGAAGGCGGGGAGCTGGCTGGGACCGCGGGGCCTTGAGGCTCTCCCCTCCCCCCCCCCCACGGTCCCCAACAAGTTTGCCCCCAGCAGCGAAGGGGGGTATCATCTCCCAACCAAGAGCGTGTCAGAAAGCGAGTTTACAGAGTGGTGGACAAAGGGGGTGTGGCCTGCTATCAGAAATCAGCAATCCTGCTGTGTGGGACTTACTGGAGGAAATAGGAGGGGTAGTTGGCCCCCAAGGACATCCTTGGGGGCCAACTTCCCCTCCTGTTACCTCCAGTAAGTCCCACACACTGGGATTGCTAAGAGGTCTTTGGAGGCCACACCCCCTTTGTCCACCACTTTGCAAACGCACCTCCTGGCGCACTACTGGTTGGGGTATGAAGTCCACTTTACTCCAGAG
Organism: Calotriton arnoldi; assembly: GCA_963921515.1. Lineage (NCBI taxonomy): Eukaryota > Metazoa > Chordata > Amphibia > Caudata > Salamandridae > Calotriton > Calotriton arnoldi. Next base: position 3,010,766 of record CAWUFW010000442.1, on the reverse strand, counting down.
GGGTCTTGGGGGCCAAGAAGCCCTCCTGGTACCTCCTGTAAGTCCTACGCAACGGAATTCCTGAGAGCTGGTCGGAGGCCCAGACCCCTTTCTCCACCGCTCTGCAAACGTGACTGCTAGTTAAAAAAAACTTAGAAATTCACTGAAAAAACCACAGGTTTCAGGGACATTATAGTTAGAAATTGGCATTTTAAAAACCTTATAAATTCACTGAAAAAAACACGTTTCAAGGACGCTATAGTTAGAAATTAGCATTTAAAAAACCTTAGAAATTCACTGAAAAAAACAAACGTTACAGGGACGTTATAGTTAGGCTGGCATTTCACACGTACAAAACCAGAGAAATTCAGCTGTTATAGTTAGCTGAGCTAACTATAACTCGCGCCCCTGCAATGCATTGCTTATGAACTCTCATATTACATCACTCATGATATGGTCAGTGACATCACTGATGACATCTCAAATGACACCACTGATGACATCAGTAATTACATCATCCACAGCATCTCGGACGCACCCACTGACACCCCTATAGAATCATTTATACACCCACTCCCACACAACCATTCACTAACCCATTCACAGAGACATACCAGTACTTACACACCCATACACTGATTCATTGATCTATACACACATCCACTCGCTTACCCATACTGCCACTCATAGACCCACCCACCCACTCACTCACTCATACAGGTGCTCACACACTGAGTGAGGCACCCATAGAACTTCTCACACACCTAGACACTCACCCATACAGTCAATCATACAGCCACTTACTCACCCAAACAGTTACCCACCCACTTACTCATACAAATAGTAACACATACTCAGCTATACAGTCACTGACAGAAGCATGCACTCATCTATATAGCCACTCACATTCACTCACTCATAGTCACTCATATACCCCATCAATCACGTATACTGCCTTTCACATACTCAGTTACTCACCCATACTGACACATGCACTGAATCACCGACACAGCCATACAGACACTCAGTCACCCATACAACTTCTCACACATGAAACAGTACCCCATACAGCCCCTGACTCACCCACTCACTGATCCATACAGGAAGTCACACACCTCCTCACCTACAAGCACAGATACCCTGACAACCATAGACATAGTCAGACAACCAATTAATCAGCCATATAGCCGTTCACATACCCACTAACACACTCATACACCCACTTAGACTTCAACTGAGACAGATGCACGCATTCACACAACCAGTCACTCACCCATACATTCACTGAGACACCTAATCACTGACTTATATAGTCAGTCACGCACCCACTGAGTCATCCATACAGTCACTCATACACCGACTGATTCACCGATACACCTTGGTTTATATATATTTAACACTCAAACGTTTAAACAATAGTCACTAGATGATGTCATTCGTGATGTCATTTGAGATGTCATGAGGGATGTCATCAGTGATGTCACTGACCATGTCATGAATGATGTAATATGTGAGGTCATAAGCAGTGCATTGCGGGGGTGCGAGTTATAGTTAGCTCAGCTAACTATAATCGCTGAATTGCTCTCATTTTGTATGAGTGAAATGTCAGCCTAACTATAACATCCCTCTAACCTTTGTTTTTTTTCCGTGACTATATATATATACTTTCAGAGAAAGTGAAGTGGTGTCTGTGCCCGATTCTTGGTGTGAACTACGGATCTATATATATATATATATATATATATATATAGATATATAGATAGATAGATAGATAGATAGATAGATAGATCTATAGAGATATATATCTCGATACCCAAGAATCGGGCACAGACACCACTTCACTTTCTCTGCTGATTTATTGCAGTATTTTTCGGCCAATCCTGGCCTTCATCACATACACGCCGCAATAGTGAAGCACACTTGTATGCTGAACACATGATGTGTAGACATAGAAAACAAACAATAAAAAAATAACAAACATAACTTGATATAATTATCGTGCAGTTCAGGCAATATACTCAAATTATTATAGAATTAGCAAATGCACAGGACACATAATTCATTACTCCACATCATTAAACTGGGTATATGAAATAAAATGACTGAATAAATCCATTTATGTGTTCTAAAATCAACAAATGCTTCCCTCATTTATTAGATGGAACATACCATTCATATGAAATGCTAAACCGAGCATAGCATTACAAGGCGAATAGTTATTTATGTGTATCCACGTTGGATGTGCAAACCATTGCATCACAGGATAAATCCCATTACTATTAATTGCTGCCACACATCACATTATCTACAAAAGGCCAATTGTCACATTCAGCTATAGTTACCCAAATAGGTACTTCACATAACCTGGTCAAAAGTCAAATACATGCATCCCGTATACACACATGGTGGTAGTTATACAAAATATTACAGCCACATAATCAGAAACCCAAAAGACCAAATAATGAACAAAAGTGTCAATATTTGCTGATATGTTAAAAAAATTATCAGTTGACCTAAGCAATTGCCTGAAAACCAAACACACACCTGATGTGAAAATATAAGCTACAAAAGACTTTAAGGGATGGAAAGCGCTCAGTTATTACCCTCATAAATATGTCTTTCCATATTAAAATCAAGCTACCTTGGTAACAATTTGTAAGAATGTATGAAGATTGTATTCCTGATTAAATCCATTAGGTGATTTGGAGTCTAAGTTCAAAATATATCTGGTCTCCAATTACCCTAGCAACTTCTCACGATTGCCTCCCGTGCCCCTTCTCCTCCCCCGAATCAATTTAAGAATTGAATCAATGACAAAGTATTTTGTGCAATTGGGATTGCTGTTATGACACTGAGCAAAATTTCGAGCCACTGGGTAAGACTGATCAATATTGGTAATGGCTCTTAGATGCTGCAAAATTCTTTTGCGGACTTGCAACTTGGTACCCCCCCTATTTTAATTTACAATCACATTCTAAAATGTACACAGCACATTCAGTTTTACAGTTCAATATGCCAGTAATCTTTTGTGGTCTCTCGCAGAATGGTGTGGTATATTTGCTATTGTTTTTACAAAATTTGCAAGCCCTACAAGAACTGCACTTGTGGAAACCATTTCTCGGTTGTAACCAATTTCTCCTCTCAACCAATTCTGTGCTGCCTTTAACCAAGGCATACCTAATAGAGGGAGCCTTTCTAAATGTATTAGACGGTGACTTGAGAAGAGTGGGTCCTAATAATGGATCTTCCTGGACCAGCGACCAGTGTTTTTCCAAGATGGCCCTTAATTTTCTCTCCTGTTTACTGAACAGAAAAATGTTTCTAGTAGTGGAGTCTTGGGTCTTAGGGCATCTATCCAAATAAAAATGCCTCCCTGCTCTTCTGATTGGCCTTTTTCACAGCAGTATCCACAGTAAAATGTTTATAACCTCTTTGCAAAAATCTAGCGATTGCCTCCTCCTGGCTTGTAGCTACATTGTCAGGGCGACTACACATTCTCCTCAGATGGAGCATTTCCCCATATGGGATACTAGCCTTAAGATGTGTGGGATGGAAACTACTTGCATGCAGCGTGGAGTTCCCCGCAGTTGCTTTTCTGTGTAGTCATTTCAATTTTATTGTGTTTAATAAACACTTGTAGATCTAGGAATTCCACTCGTACATATACTTATACATATATATGTAATTATACTTGGATCAGTGGCATAAAACAAAATGATAGTGCCCTCTCAGAATACGGAGAGGAGTCACTGAGTCTCACATATATTCATTGGACTTGGGCTGCACAGGGTTGGTGGCTCCTGAAGAGTTGGGCCACCACGGGCCACAGGGCGTGCGGTACGCCCCAGATTTGGGTGTCCGTGGTTATCTGCCTGCAGAGAAAGTTGACTATAATTTAGCTCCCACACCCGGTCCCTCCAGCTATTGTATGGTCTCATCACAACTTATGTTCTCACAAACACATTAACAGTTAACACTAAACAGCACAGAGTTGCTTTCAGTCTGGGCTCTTGTGTGTACTTGAATATGTGGAATACGAGCTCTCTCATCCCAGGCCTGTCCTTGATGCTTGTAGCTCACATTACCACAGGTGTATCTATAAAAAGAAAAGTTCCTCTCTGCTGCACAGACGAACTGAATAATGCATGTGTGGAGAGAGTGCACCTCATTACTGGTGTCTCCAGTGCTCATCAGTGCTCATCTGAAAGAGACACGTTAGTGATAGATTCCTTACCTTAGAATATCCCCAGGCGTCAGGCTGGATCCGGAAAGTTTTGCGTAGCAGTACCCTTGCGCGTCGGTAGGCGGCGTCGTGCGGCTCCGCGTCCGTCGTCGGCGTCGTGATCGCCGGGATGACGTCGCGGGCAGTACTTAGGCGCCGCCCCTGCGCGCTGACGTCAGTTCTTCTTTTTCCGCGCCAGCAAGCGCAGATCCGGGAAGAGCAGTGCCCTGGTCAATTTTTGACCATACTTTTTGGTGATTTTTTCACTGGTTTTTTTCAACTTTCAGGTGTCGTAGGGATGCCCGGCTTCAAGCGATGCGGCGCCTGTGCGCGGATGATGTCCGTCACCGACCCGCATTGGGAGTGTCTCTTCTGCCTCGGCCGAGGCCACGACACCGAGTCTTGTCCCGAATGCCAGGCCCTCAACCCGAAAGCTTTGCGAGAGCGGTCTCGAAAGCTCCTCGAGGCCCGGCATTCGGCTCCGCGGAAGCCCCGGTCGCGTGAGAGGTCCAGGGGTCGCTCGCGGAGTGCACACCGGTCGTCGACTTCTTCGTCCGGTAAGTCTAAGCACAAGAAGTCCAAGAAGCATCGTCGCTCTCGGACTTCGCCTCGCCGGTCTCGCGACTCGGCTGAGGCCCCTCCCGGCACCGTCCCCGCCCCCGCGGCCCCGGACTTGCCTGTGGAGTCGCCCCCGTCATACCCGCCCTTCCCGGGTTCGGGGGCGGATCCGGCCAAGGTACAGGAGTTCCTGTCGGCCATGGCCCGCCTCTTCGGGCCTTCAGGCCCCTCCGGTGCGCCTTCGGGCCCCGCGGGCCCTGATGGGGTTGCTCCGGCGTCGCCGGCGGCTCCGGCCCCGGCGTCGCCCAAGCCTCCAGCCTCGATCCCGGCTCCGGCTTCGGCCCCGGCCTCGATCCCGGCTCCACAACCCCCATCGACGCCGGTCGACCTCACGACACCTCCGCCGGCGCCGATGTCTCCGGTGCCGTTCTCGACGCCGCCCTGGGCTCCGGGCGGCGTCGTCCCCCAGTTCCTTCCGGCTCCGGACATGGACCCGGAGCGACGTCGCTCGACGCCGGCTCCGGCGCCGATGGGTCCTTGGGTCCCAAATGTCCCTCCTCCTCCTTATTTTGAACCAGAGGAGGACCAGGAGGACTGGGAGGGGTCTGATGACCCTCTCACACGCAACTGTCAGTATGATGAGGACTGGACAGAGAGTCTAGGGGAGGCCAGTGGTCTGGATACTTCTCCTGACACTGGCATGCTGTCTCCTCCCGTGGCTACGGAGGAGGGGGCCAATTTTGGTACGGTGTTGCGTAGGGCTGCTGGGGCCTTACGTCTCCAGCTCCCTACTTTGACGGTCAAGACTAACATCTTGACAGAGGTGCTTCAGCCGGCAGCCTCCTCTGCGGAGACTGTGCTGCCGTTTAACGACGCCCTCACTGACGTTCTTTTGGGCGCCTGGTCCAAGCCCAACACAGGGGCTCCTGTGGATCGGAACGTGTCACGACGCCATCGCCCCGCTCCGGGCGACCCCCTGTTTCTTTCTGTCCACCCCACTCCTGAGAGCTTGGTTGTCCAAGCCTCCGCTTCCCAAACCGCCTTCCCTACCGCTCCTCCGGATAGGGAATCCAAACGCCTGGATCAGTTTGGGAAGAAAGGTTTTTCTTCCTCCAGTGCTGGCTTGCGGTCCGTTAACACCGCTTGTCTTTTGGGCCGATATACCCACTCCCTGTGGGATTCGGTGGCGGATGTTTTGCCCCAGTGCCCTGAGGAGGTCCAGGCACTGCTTTCCCGCGCCATTGCGGAAGGAAGGGATGCGGCCAAATACACTATCCGTTGTGGCCTTGACACCGCCGACTCGCTGGGCAGGTCGATTGCAACGACGGTGGCGCTCCGGCGCCACGCCTGGCTGAGAACCACTGGTTTTCAGGGGATGTCCAGAATACTCTCATGGACATGCCCTTTGATGGAGTCGGTCTTTTTGGGTCCAAAGCAGACCATGCGTTGGAGCGCTTTAAGGACTCACGGGCTACTGCAAAGTCCCTGGGCCTTTCTGCTACACGCCCTCCGCTGCCTTCTGCTTTTCGCCCCTATCGTGGCCACGGTAGGGGCGCCCCTTCACGTCAGCAGCCCAGCCACCGGCCCGCGCAGCAGGCGTCTTCGCGTGGCCGAGGACGTGGATTCCGCCGTGGCGGATCGGGCAACCAGCGTGCGGGTCAGGCCACCACCTCCAACCCGTCCGCGGCCTCCAAGCCCTCCTAGTCCCTCCTTTCAGGTGCACGGCACGCCAGTAGGGGCAGGGTCCGCCATCACCTTCCCCACTGGCGCACCATCACCTCGGACAGGTGGGTCTTGGACATTGTCCGAAGGGGCTACTCCCTCCCCTTCGAGACCACCCCCCAGCCATGCCACCTCAATTCCACCGCATGTCAGGGGATCACTTGGTGCTTCTACAGAAGGAAGTCACGGCCCTCTTGACCAAGAGGGCCATCGAGCATGTTCCGACCCCAGAAGTAGGGCGTGGTTGCTACTCCCACTACTTTCTGGTGCCCAAAAGGACAAGGAGGACATGCGTCCTATCTTGGACCTCCGGAACGTCAATCGCTTCCTCCGGAAGGAGAAGTTCAAGATGCTCACCCTAGCTCAGGTCTTGACTGCCCTCGACCCTGGAGACTGGTTGGTAGCGTTGGACTTGCAGGACGCGTATTTCCACATCCCCGTCCTGCCGGCCCACCGGCGTTACCTTCGGTTCACGGTAGGCCCCGAGCATTTTCAGTTCACCGTGCTCCCCTTTGGCCTTACCAGTGCCCCTCGGGTGTTCACGAAAGTGATGGCGGTGGTCGCAGCTCATCTGCGCCGGGCAGGGGTTTCAGTCTTCCCCTACCTCGACGACTGGCTGCTGAAGGCGGGCTCGTCCCAGGCAGTCGTCTCCCACCTCCAGACTACGGCCGAACTCCTGCACTCGCTGGGGTTCTCCATCAATGTGCCGAAGTCGCATCTAATTCCTTCTCCACAGCTCCTTTTCATCGGAGCAGTTCTGGACACGACGCAGTTTCGGGCCTATCCTCCCGAACGGCGAGTCCGGGATATTCAGGCTATGATTCCGATCTTTCGGCCTTTATCCTGGGTTTCGGTACGGATGACCCTGAGGCTGCTGGGCCTCATGGCCTCCTGCATCCTGCTGGTCAATCATGCCAGATGGCATATGCGGGCTCTGCAGTGGGACCTGAAGTTCCAGTGGGCGCAGCACCAGGGCAACCTGTCCGATCACGTCCAGATCTCGGAGGGGACTGCAAAACAGTTGCAGTGGTGGCTCTCGAACCGGCAATGGGTCATGGGCAGATCCCTCTCCCTTCCCCAGCCAGCGCATACAGTTGTGACGGACGCGTCCCTTCTGGGATGGGGCGGTCACATGGGAGAGGCGGAGATCAGAGGCCTCTGGTCTCCGGCGGAGTCCCGGCTCCATATCAACCTTCTGGAGCTCCGGGCGATCCGGCTTGCACTCAAGGCATTCCTTCCCTCTGTCAAAGGGAAGGTAGTGCAGGTGTTCACAGACAACACCACCGCCATGTGGTACTGCAACAAACAGGGCGGGGTGGGGTCTTGGACCCTTTGTCAGGAGGCTCTGCGCCTCTGGACATGGCTGGAACATCAGGGCATGTTCCTGATGGTTCAACACCTGGCAGGTTCTCTGAACGCCAGGGCGGACGAACTCAGCCGCAGGTGCATGATGGATCACGAATGGCGTCTACACTCGGAAGTGGCGCAAGGACTCTTTCTACAGTGGGGAGAGCCTTGGTTAGATCTATTCGCCACCGAAGAGAACGCGCAATGTCATCAGTTCTGCGCGTTGGACTTTCCAAGGCGGCACTCGCTCGGCGACGCTTTTCGTCGCGAGTGGAGTTGCGGTCTGTTGTACGCCTTTCCGCCTATACCACTTCTACCCAGAGTGTTGAAGAAGATTCGGCACGACCGGGCCCAAGTCATTCTTGTGGCTCCGGACTGGGCTCGAAGAGTTTGGTATCCCGAGCTACTCAATATGAGCATAGATCCCCCGATCCGTCTGCCTCTTCGGGAGGATCTTCTGTCGCAGCAGCAGGGGACGGTCCTCCACCCGAACCTGTCCAGTCTACACCTGCTTGCGTGGAGATTGAGCGGCGGCAGTTGATTCCTTTCGACTTGCCTCCCGAAGTTTGTGATGTGATTCTGGCAGCCAGGCGTCCCTCCACTAAGGTGGTATACGCCTGCAGGTGGAACAAATTTGTGGCATGGTGCACAGCAAAGGCTGTGGATCCCCTTTCTGCCCCTCTTTCTGAGGTCCTTCTGTTCCTTCTCTCTCTGGCCCAACAGGGTTCTGCCCTGGGTACCATCAAGGGTTATCTTTGTGCTATCTCGGCCTTCCTCAGGCTCCCTGATCAGCCCTCCCTTTTCAAGTCCCCTGTTGTTAACAGGTTCTTAAAAGGCATTACTCACCTCTTCCCTCCTGTTCCGTTTGTAATGCCTCAGTGGGACTTGAACTTGGTTCTTACCTTTTAATGTGCGCTCCCTTTGAGCCTCTGCATAACTGTCCTCTTCGTCTTCTAACTCTGAAGACAGCCTTTCTGGTGGCCATCACCTCCGCTCGGCGGGTGAGTGAGCTCCAGGCTCTATCTTGCAAACCTCCCTTTCTGTCTGTTCATCCAGACAAGGTTGTTCTTCGGACGCGTCCGTCCTTCTTACCAAAGGTGGTTACTGCTTTCCACATTGGGCAGACCATCACTTTGCCCACCTTCTTTCCGCCTCCGCATCCTTCCAGAGAGGAAGAGAGGCTCCACCGTCTGGACCCAAAACGTGCGCTCTCTTTCTATATTGACCGCACTAAACACTTCCGGGTGGATGACCAGCTCTTTGTTGGCTACGTGGGCGCCAAAAAAGGTCGGGCGGTGCACAAAAGGACCATCTCCCGCTGGGTTACCTTGTGCATCAAGACCTGCTATTCTTTGGCTAAGAAGGAGCCTCCTGTTGGGCTGCGTGCCCATTCCACCAGGGCAACGGCTGCTACCACGGCCTTGGGCCGCGGTGTTCCGCTGCCGGTTATCTGTCAGGCAGCTACGTGGGCCTCGCTGCACACGTTTACAAAGCATTACTGCCTTGACAGTCAGGTCCGGAGGGACGGCTTCTTTGGCCGTTCTGTCCTCCAGGACTTCCTTGTCTGATCTTTGTTCGCAGACCCACCACCGGGGTTGGTATTGCTGGGGTATCTATTCTAAGGTAAGGAATCTATCACTAACGTGTCTCTTTCAGATGCACAAGTTACTAACTTGTGTAACGATATATCTGTAAGAGACAGTAGTTAGTGATAGATTCCTTACTGCCCCACCCATCCTCCCCGTTCTGCGAACTGATTTCTAGGGTTAAGGACATCCCTTTCAGGGCCCTAGTATTTTTCAGACACCTGTGTCAGCTTCTTGCATGGCTCTGCGTTCCTGGCGCGGAAAGTCGTGTACAGAACTGACGTCAGCGCGCAGGGGCGGCGCCTAAGTACTGCCCGCGACGTCATCCCGGCGATCACGACGCCGACGACGGACGCGGAGCCGCACGACGCCGCCTACCGACGCGCAAGGGTACTGCTACGCAAAACTTTCCGGATCCAGCCTGACGCCTGGGGATATTCTAAGGTAAGGAATCTATCACTAACTACTGTCTCTTACAGATATATCGTTACACAAGTTAGTAACTTGTGCATCAGGGTGTAGCTTCAGTTGGTGCAGCAGGTACAGTGACACCATGGCCTGGGGCCGGGGGGGCCCACTAAATCCTAATTACTGCTAATCCTCACACTTCACCAAACATATTAACTCTTCCAGCTATCAAATCTAACACAAACTCATAACATACACTTTTTTTCAAATCAAATCACCACCCCCTTTACCATTCAACTTCCGCTCACCAACAATACTTCACAAACAAATCCTCCTCAGAAAACCCCAACATCATCATCTCCTCTCACTACTCCACAAAAACAATACATAACACCCCCCCTAGAATAACAAAATAACACACACACACACATACTATTGTATAATACTTTCCATCGCAAACTAGAAACATACACCCACTGCCACCCTCCTGACTACACAAATAGTATACATTCTAAACCATCTTTACCGCCAACCTTTCTCTCTTCCCCCCACCTAACACAAATACATCAACACAACATTTCTCATTCAAACGCCTCTCATCCATTGCAGAGCATTACAACATGACCTGCATGCTGCACCACCACCCCTAACTCATACACCTTGCACCGCAAACCGACGCAAACAAAAAAACAACATGCCACTCTTCACAACTTCGCATCTCCATGTCTGTTACACAGCAAGGCTACTCTACAAAAACAACACAGCTCACCAACTCACTCTCAAACACCAGCTTCACCACCTACACATGCAGACCCATCAAAATGCCTTCTGAGCCTGCTGGATGAGGAATACGATATAGAAAAGCAACACGATTGCTATCCTCATTAGCTAATACCAGCACTACAGACACACCTGCTACAAACCCACACAATACTGATCACTCTTCCACAAAACAAAGTCACACTATCACCAAAACACAATCTCTAAACTGCCTACTAACAAATTCTCCATCAGTCTCTCAAAACAAGCATCACACCTACGAGCTACTCACTGACACACGGCCTGACTTAATTTTCATTACTGAATCATGGTTGGGCGATGACATGGCTATAAGAGTTGCAGGAAGCCGTTCCTATAGCTATCAAACTATCACACAAAATCGTATAAGCAAAAGAGAAGATGGACTAGCTGTTATATTTAAGCAAACAATACATCTCACTAAAGCTGACATTTCCATACCAGATTGTGAGGCTCTTTTCACCAGATGTAACCCTACACCAACTTCCCAATGTAACTTCCTCCTCCTATACAGACCTCCACCTAGCAATGCAACATTCCAGACACGTTCTCAAACCTGATAACACTACACCCGATGCATTCTGGGTGACCTCAACATTTGGTTTGACAAACCCAAGGTGCCCCCTCCAAAAGACCATCATCACTGGCCTTGACGCACTGACCCTACATCAGACATCCACAAACCCACACACATCTCTAGACATATCCTAATGTCATTTTTGCAAATACAGAACTAGTTACCTTTGAAACAATTACTCAATTCACATGGTCATACCACCATTTGCTAGCTTTCCAACATATAACACCACAAAGCAACACATCTAAAACCACCATACATGCGTCCACCTATCGACCGTAGAACAAACTCAATTTTGAATACTTAGAAACACAACTAACATCCAACACAGATCTAGACGCAATAAATTCCATTCAAAAACTATATGAGTGGCTACAGGAAGCTTTTGATATCCTAATACCACTCAGCAACAAAAAAGGACAAAATAAACAGGCACCTTGGAGAAATACAGAACTTGGAGATAAAACAGCACATTAGAAAGCTGCAAGGCATCTGGTTCAAAACAAAGAGCAATCCAGACAAGCTTCAGCTACAGAAACTTAATAGATTATACAAGTCAGCTAACAAAAAAGCTAAAAAAAAAAAAAAAATGCTATTCAGACAGAATTCAAAATGTTAAATGTGCAAATAAAGAATTTTACAAAAATTCTCGCAGATTTTTGTAAATCTAAATACATAGAAAGAACTCATCCCATTACTCAAGAATTCATGGACAAACTGGCATATCATTACACAACCAAAGCAGACATGTTGGACTCCTATTTAGAGCAAAGGAAAACCACCTGCACCAACCCATTTGCACAATACCCTCCAAGAGTAGGCTAACCCAGCCTCTCCATTCCTTCAAATAAATATCACATAGTGGGTTTATGGATCTGATCAAAGCAAGCAGGCCTGCCGGCAGCCCTTCTGACCCTTGTCCACTACAGATATTCAGGAACATTCTTCTAACAACTTTTCTTCCACACCAGTAAGAAGAATCATCAATAATTCCTTAACTACGAGAATCTGTCAAGAAAACCTAAAAAAGGCATACATATGTCCATTATTAAGGAAAACTAACCTACAGGGCCCTACATTGGTTACTGGTTGCCAGAAGATCCACTTTCAATCTGCTTTATATCACCCACAAAGAAATACAAAGAACAGGACCGCTTTTCATAAGGAATAAAATCACCAAATACATTCAACAAAGGAACTTCCGGTCCAGATTGGGACCTCGCCTCAAAATTGCACCATACAAGAAAAAAAAAAACCATAGCTGGCACATCTTTCTCTGTTCAAAGAGCCAAACTATGGAGTTCATTCCCCCCAAACATAAGATCCACAGAACTATCTTATCTTCAGACTGCTACTCAAGAGTTGGCTCTTTCCTACATAACCACCATACGCAAACACAAATGTACAGCATATCCCTGTGTATATAGCCATTTCATTTGATTATATGTACATATCTAGATGTGTATTTCTTGATATAAATATGTATAATATATACTTATGCATCTATATATTTATTACTTTACTCCTACTGTAAAACAAAAACAAACAAAAAAAGTTGACTCTCTCCAATGCACCACCCTATGTTTCACCCTATACCTCTCTCAATATATCCTCTACCTCCACTCTGAAACCTCAATCTACTACTGTTTTCTCCATAATAACCCTTTCTAGACTCTTTCCTCCTCTATCCCTCCTTGGATCACCCCAAACCTCCTTTTAATACTATGGTCTCCCAAACAACCCTTCTAAATTCTTCCCTCACCTATCCCACCTTTGACTCATCCCAAAACTCATTTTACTTCTGTGATCTCCTTAATCCATTTACAGAGGTTCTTCCCTCCTCCATCTCTCCTTATGCACATCCCAAACCTCATCTTACTACTATGCTCTCCCAATAAACACTTTCTAGACACTTCCCTCTTCTATCTCCCCATTATCCTTTTCAATCCAACTAACAGACTCGTATGTCCACCGCTCAAATTTCACTATACTGATCCACCACTAATCCTTTTTGCGTTCCGAAGAAGCGTGCTACTTGCCAAAAAGTGCTTAAACGCCTCGTCGGGGGTAGTAAGCGCTATATAAATACAATTAAAATTTAAACAGCGCCCGGGGGACCTATATCCTTCCTTGCACTAGGGCTCCCTCGACCCATTCACCTACAGACAAGGGGTCTTTAGCAGCCACCTGCCCTCACTCACCCACTGGGGGGCAACATTAAGGAGCAGCACTCTTTCATAGGTAGCTTGTTATTCTGGGCAAGAACACTAGGTGCCCCATGGAGTGGCACTGCCGCCATTACACAACGTTGAGCCTTGCAAGTGTACAAGCCATTTTACCCCACAGGTGTGGGCAGTGGAAACTTTGCTCTGCACCACACTGGTTTCTCCTGGGCGGGGGAGGGGTATGGTACTTGTGCATGAGTGAAGAGTTTCTATGAACACTCGAAGTCCCTTCTCTGCCCCGCCGGACAGCCACTGAGTGACAACTTCCTTATAGATACATTATTTGCTGCTGCAGAAATGTAAAGGTTCCTCTTACGAGCTGACCGTAAAACATATGGCATTTGCACTGATATTTTTATGAAACTGTGCAGAAAAATGCATTGGTTGGACCTCTCTTTTTAAAATAATTTACATGGTGCAAATCTTCTTAGGTGATCCTTAAAGTGGCTGGTGTCTTGGCACTCGGTCAGTCCAGCATGGTGCTGGTGTTAAGACATTTCTTCCAGACCAGCATTTTCCTTCTCAAAACATACTATCCCTGCCTATGTACTGGTAAAAATAAAAAAAAAACTCTCCCTTACGTATTTTTTCTTTGATGTTGGTACAGCCTCTCTGCCCAGTTTGTATTTCTGCCCCAGTCTGAGATGTCGACGCCTCTTAACCCTGACCAGTTCTGATTGGTCTGACTAGCGGATTCTGTGTGCACACCCGGGTATGTACTGGCTTAACGCATACCTCCCTAGAGAGCAAAAGAGCACTGAACATGGCCCTGAGTCTGGAAATATTCAGGATTTTTTGCAGAATGTTTGTGGGCGCTGCAGAAACCCCAGCATGTGATAATCAAGGGCCAAGCAGCACCTCCTCTGAGTTGGAGGCTCGCTTGTGTACTTTGAAGAAAGCTGTAGTTTGGTTGGCCAAGGCTTCCTTTGTGTGCAGATCAGTACTTACCTCTTCTGCTCAGGAACACATACTTCTTTCAGGCATGGAGAAGACTGCACACCAATGTGCAGCAGCATTTACTAAGGATCGAGCCTTTGCTTATGACTTTATCCATCTAGAGACAAGGGTAAGACCCTTGAGAATATTTGCTGCAATGAATGACCAGGAGACCTACTACCTGCTCTTCCAGAAGGTCCTGCACAAGTCCCATCGGACAGATCTGCATGGAGGTCTCTTCAAATGTCCGAGCTGCCCAGGAACCATAGGACACGACTGGCCATAGGCAGAGTAGTTCCTCCCCTGGGTCGTGGAGATCAGAAACACTTCCTGCGTCCATCTGCGGTGAGCCTGCATTGTCACATGCATCAGATGCCACTAGACCCATCTTGACATCCTCAAAGGGAAACCTAGGTCGGTCCTTATCGCTCCTGCCATTGGGTTTGGGTTTTGTAGACTGTGGCTGGTGGTACTGATTCTGGAACTGCTTAAACTCTCTGGCCCTGATGGTTCCAAGGATGTTGCAATTTAAACTCCCTTTTCGACTCTAACGCTAAAGTCCTTCCAGTTGACTGGTGAATCCATTGGGTAACCAGTGCTCCGTGTGTACCCATACCACCTGATAAAATAGACTGCACCCAGCCCTTTTTTTTGTTTGTCTCCTAAATTTTTGTACTCATCTGGGGGATCCATAGTAGGTACTGAACCCCTGCTACATCAGCTCCCGTTTGAACAACAATTGACAAAGCCAATAGGTTCAACACTGGCCGCAAGCCCTTTGGCTTTTTCAGTGAGTTTTTTTGGGCATGGTTTTTGCATATCTTTATTGTTGATGATGTTGGCGGGCCATCATCATTCTCCATCTTTAAAAAAAAAAGCAACATTGGCTAAAAGCAAAAATATCCACACAATGTATGTAAAATGTCAACTCATGAGAGACCAGAGCTAGAGAACAGGAAAACCTCTTTCATCGCACTCTAAACCCTTGTTTGCCTCTTGGAAGGAGCTTTGATTTACAATGCATTTTGAGTATATATTTGCTCCTTTCCCTGGACAGAGCGAAGTATACATTTATGGCCGGTTGTTTTACCAGGTTATTTAATACCACAGCGCTCCGACATATCCATGTAAGGTCCTAATTAATCCTACAGAGAACCCGAGCGGGGGGATTTCCCAAAGAGTGTAGGCAGCCAACCATCTATGACTAGACCCCTGAACCTGTGCAGAAGCCACAAATAGCTGGTTGGGAGAAGGGTAAATGTGTAGTAAGAGCCGCTTATGTGGGAATTTGAGCCCTATACATATGCATGTCATCAAAAGCAAAATGTTAAAAAGTTATTGTAGGAACACATTTACAATTTACAATATACAATAGGGGGTGCCCTCGACTCCCAGCCTCCAGCGCGTAAAGAAAAGACCAGGTTTAGATGCTCATGAGGAGAGGAGTGAGGCTTCAGTTGTTGTGTTTCATTTCAGGAGGAATAACTCCAGTAGGGCTTTCAACTTGTCAGTGTGCTGCAGAGGACACTCTTCCACCCCTCCTGCCCCCCCCCCCCCCCCCACCGGAGAGATGAGTGCCTTCTGCATGTTGGCGATTGGCTCACTCCTCCTTTGCTGCCCCTGTCTCAAGAGGCTCCATCCACAGGTTAAAAGGTTGAGCCCAGTCACGTGTGAAGGGCGTGGCAGGGTACAGTATGGTAGCATAGGTCACCGTGACCTGCCAGGGGGCGGCTACCAAGTCCTCTGGCAATATTTCCCACTATGGTAGTTCTATAAAGTATCTGTCCAGTCGCAAGTCCAATGTGCGTAGGCACGTATATGAAATGCTCGGTGTTGGATATCACATAAATACTGTGCAGCATTAATATTGTGTGGTGGGGGTTGGCTCGTTGGGATCAAGGTGCTGCAAAGGACTGGGTTCAGAGGTCAAGATTGCTCAGTAATTCCTTGTTCAACAGGATTCTGTACTCCCCAGACTAAAAACTTTTAGGGGGTATTCTGAGGTGACGTCACGTGCTCTTTGAGGGTTTGAGAGACTTAGGATTTTTTAAATTGGAGTACCTCCACAGCAGTACAGCACGGTCTGCGCCCTTCTCTTCGCCCCCCCCTCAAATAGGTGAGTAACTCTCTGAACAAGGAAACGTCCCACTGGAGATGAAGCTTCACTTAGAAGCAGCTTCTGGGGTGTGGGTCTGAGTCAAGGCACGATTCCATACACTGGAATGGGTGAACCCACTAACAGAGCATAGTGCACTGGGCTGACCCCATAGAACCTTGTCTGCCTGGTGCAGGATTAAGAACACAAGATGCCAGCTACACCAGCCTCTGGAAAACCCTTTCCTTTATTAAACCCTGAAATGCTTCAGATCCGATACTGGAAGACTTGCAGCACAGACCCTGTGACAGCAGCTAGTGTTGCCTCATTTTTCAGAAGAAAAAAAAAGAAAAATACCGGCCATTTGCTCATGTTTTGCTACTCTGGAAGGGCCAAGAGCTCTGTGCCTCATTTTCTTTTGCAGAAAATCTGTGGTTTCAAGAGGAGATAGTTTGCACTTCTTGATGGTCTACCCCCCTCCTGATCGTTCTAGCTTTTGCGCCAAGTAACAGGGGGTGTTGAAATGGAGGACTTTGTGAGTCATGCAGGCGATCTTTAGTTGTATTCTTGCTTCAAATGGCAGCCAATTTAGGGATTTAAGGGATGGGGAAATGTGAGCATTCCTATTTGTACCCGTAATCAATCTGGCTGCGGCATTCAGGGAAGCCCTTAGTGGGGCCAAGGTATATTTGGGGAGGCCACAGAGCTTAGCACTGCCATACTCTAGCCTCGGCAAAACAAGCGCTTGAACCACCTGCTGGAAGTCATCTTGTGGGAGGAATGGTTTGAGATTCCTAAGTATCCTCATCTGGTGGTTAGCACCCTTGCAAGCCTTACTAATATGATTCTTCATGTCCAGGGTGATTCCGAGAGATTTGGCTGAGTCAATAATGTGAGGAGAGCAGTTGAAGGCTGTGAGGAGTTTCATCCAGCGGTGTATCTTGGGGGTGTGATTAGGCGGAGATATGAGAAGTAATTCCGCTTTGGAGTTGTTGAGCAGGTGGTGGTTCTCCGTTAGCCAGTTTTGAGTATTCGTCATGGTAGAATTGAGTGCAGTGAAATTTTCAGGTAAAGTTGCGTGTCATCCGCATACATGTGAAAAAGAGTGTTTGTGGAATTTAGTGCATTTGCTAATGGTTCCATGAATATGTTAAAGAGTATGGGAGATAAGGCAGATCCTTGTGGGACCCCCATGGAAACTGTAGATCTGTTGTGCAGGTAGGACGAGAACCATTGCAATACCAGACCGGACAGGCCCATCCTGTGCTCAAGAATGGATAAGAGGATGTCGTAATTAACAGCGTCAAATGCTGAAGAAAGGTCTAGGAGGATTAGGAGGCAGGATTCGTTTTGGTCTAGCATTTGTAAAATGTCATCCATAATGTTGAGTGAGCGCCGAATCCGTGCTGTGGCCACCCCGAAAACCAGATTGATGTTGATCCAGGAGTTGGAAATTCTCTAAGTGAGTGCAGAGTTGCGATTGCACGCATTTTTCCAAGAGCTTAGCCAGAGTGGGGATGTTGGAGATAGGGCGGAAGTTGTTGAGATCAGTTCTATCTGCATTAGGTTTTTTTAGAATGGGTGTTACCTGAGCAGCTTTTAGGCATTCAGGTATCGTGCCTTGTCATAATGAAGCATTGCTAATCTTTGTCCACAGGGGGATGAAGGCATCCTTAATTTCTTTGAATACCTTTGATGGCCGTGGATCGCTGAAGTGATTAGAAGGGTTGATACTACGAAGGGTTTTGTAGATGTCCCTTTTGCTGAGGGAAGTAAAAGTACCCCATGAGGCATTGTTCTTGGTGCTAAGATTGAGTGGTTCTAACCTCTCAGAGTGAGCCAGAGGAGACGCAATCTCGTCGGCTGACAGAAGAGCCTTCTTAGTTTCAAGGTCAATACTGATGAGATTTGTTTTCTCCTTAAAGAAAGCAGCCAGTTTGTCGCATGAAGGCGAGGCGTCTCCTGGGACAATCGGTGAAAGCACCCAACCACCCTGTCCCAGGAGATTTTTCACTGTTTTCTCGAAGTCTCTCGACTCCGAAGGTGTCGGTAGGGATGCCCGGCTTCAAGCCATGCGACGCCTGTGGTCGAATGATGTCAATCACAGACCCGCATCAGGATTGTCTCTACTGCCTCGGCCGCGACCACGACACCAAGTCGTGCTCCGACTGCCGGGCCTTGCATCCGAAGTCGGCTCTGCGCCACGCCAAGCCCCGGTCACGTGAGAGGTCGAGGGGCCGGTCGCGGAGTCCTCATCGGTCGTCGGGGTCCAAGTCTTCGCACTCCTCCGGTAAGTCGAAGCATAAGAAGTCGAAGAAGCGTCATCGCTCGACGACTTCCCCTCGCCGGTCTCGCAACTCGGCTGAGGGTCCTGTCGGCACCGTCCCCGTGGCTCCGGGAGTGCCTGTGGAGCCGCCCCCGCATTACCCGTCCTTCCCGGGTTCGGGGGCGACTCCGGCCGAGATACAGGAGTTACTGTCGGCCATCGCCCGCCTCTTCGAGCCTCAAGGTCCCCCCGGTGCGCCTTCGGGCCCCGCGGGCCCTGATGGGGTTTCTCCGGCGCCGCCGGCGACTCCGGTCCCGGCGCCGCCTGTCACACCAGCCTCGGTCCCGGCCCCGACCCCGGCTCCGGGGCTGCCACAACCCCGATCGACGCCGGTTGACCTGACGACACCTCCACCGGCGCCGATCTCTCCAGTGCCGTTCCCGACGCCGCCCGGGGCTCTGGGCGGCATCGTTCCCCGGTTCTCTCCGGATCCGGACGCGGTGCAGGACCGGCGTCGCTCGGCGTCGCTCGACGACGGCTCCGACGCCGATGGGACCTTGGGTCCCACATGTCCCTCCTCCTTATTTTGAACCAGAATTGGAGGACGCAGAGGACTGGGAGGGGTCTGATGACCCTCTCACACAGCAATGTGAGTTTGATCAGGACTGGGCTGAGGAGCTTGGGGATGCCAGTGGTCTGGACACCTCCCTGACTCTGGCATGCTGTCTCCTCCTTCCGTGGCAACGGAGGAGGAGCAAACTTTGCAACGGTGTTGCGTAGAGCAGATGGGGCCTTACACCTCCAGTTGCCTACAGTGGCTGTCAGGACTAACATCCTGACGGAAGTGCTTCAGCCGGCGGCTACCTCCTCGGAGCCACTGCTGCCGTTTAACGAGGCGCTTTCAGACGTTCTTTTGGGCACCTGGTCCAAGCCCACCACAGGGGCTCCTGTGGATAGGAACGTGGCCCGACGCCATCGCCCTGCTCCGGGCGACCCCCTGTTCCTCTCCCAACACCCCACCCCTGAGAGCTTGGTGGTCCAAGCCTCTGCTTCCCAAAGCGCCTTCCCTACCGCTCCCCGGATAGGGAATCCAAACGCCTGGATCAATTTGGGAAGAAGGTCTTTTCTTCCTCCAGTGCTGGCTTGCGGTCCGTCAACACCACTTGCCTCTTGGGCCGATATTCCCACTCCTTGTGGGACTCGGTGGCGCAAGTTCTGCCCCAGTGTTCTGAGGAGGTCCAGACACTGCTTTCCTGCACCATTGCGGAGGGAAGAGATGTGGCAAAGTACACCATCAAATGTGGCCTTGATTCCGCCGACTCGCTAGGCAGATCGCTTGCAACGACAGTGGCGCTGCGCCGTCACGCCTAGCTGAGAACCACTGGTTTCTCGGGTGATGTCCAAAACACTCTTATGGACATGCCCTTTGATGGGATCGGTCTTTTTGGGAACAAGGCAGACCATGCGCTGGAGCGCTTTAAGGACTCGCGGGCTACGGCCAAGTCCCTGGGCCTTTCTGCTGTACGCCCTCCGCAACCGTCTGCTTTACGCCCCTTTCGTGGCCACGGAAGGGGCGCCCAGTCACGTCCGCTGCCCAGCCACCGGCCCGCGCAGCAAACGTCTTCGCGTGGCCGAGGACGTGGCTCCCGCCGTGGCGGGTCAGGCAACCAGCGTGCGGGTCAGGCCACCAATCCCGCCCCGTCTGCGGCCTCCAAGCCCTCCTAGTCTTTCTTTTCAGGTGCACAGCACGCCAGTAGGGGGCAGGGTCCGCCATCACCTTCACCACTGGCGTGCCATCACCTCGGACAAGTGGGTCTTGGACATTGTCCGAAGGGGCTACTCCCTCCCCTTCGAGACCATCCCCCAGCCATGCCACCTCAATTCCACCGCATGTCAGGGGATCACTTGGTGCTTCTTCAGAAGGAAGTTGCGGCCCTCTTGGCCAAGGGGGCCATCAAGCGCGTTCCGACCCCAGAAGTAGGACGTGGTTGCTACTCCCACTACTTTCTGGTGCCCAAAAGGACAAGGAGGACATGCGTCCTATCTTGGACCTCCGGAACGTCAATCGCTTCCTCCGGAAGGAGAAGTTCAAGATGCTCACCCTAGCTCAGGTCTTGACTGCCCTCGACCCTGGAGACTGGATGGTAGCGTTGGACTTTCAGGACGCATATTTCCACATCCCCGTCCTGCCGGCCCACCGGCGTTAACTGCGGTTCACGGTAGGCCTCGAGCATTTTCAGTTCACCGTGCTCCCTTTCAGCCTTACCAGCGCCCCTCGGGTGTTCACGAAAGTGATGGCGGTGGTCGCAGCTCATCTGCGCCGGGCAGGGGTTCCAGTCTTCCCCTACCTCGACGACTGGCTGCTGAAGGCGGGCTCGTCCCAGGCAGTCGTCTCCCACCTCCAGACTACGGCCGAACTCCTGCACTCGCTGGGGTTCTCCATCAACGTGCCGAAGTCGCACCTGATTCCTTCTCCACAGCTCCTTTTCATCGGAGCAGTACTGGACACGACGCAGTTTCGGGTCTATCCTCCCGAACGGCGAGTCCGGGATATTCAGGCTATGATTCCGATCTTTCGGCCTCTATCCTGGGTTTCGGTACGGATGACCCTGAGGCTGCTGGGCCTCATGGCCTCCTGCATCCTGCTGGTCGATCATGCCAGATGGCATATGCGGGCTCTGCAGTGGGACCTGAAGTTCCAGTGGGCGCAGCACCAGGGCAACCTGTCCGATCACGTCCAGATCTCGGAGGGGACTGCAAAACAGTTGCAGTGGTGGCTCTCGAACCGGCAATGGGTCATGGGCAGATCCCTCTCCCTTCCCCAGCCAGAGCACACAGTTGTGACGGACGTGTCCCTTCTGGGATGGGGCGGTCATTTGGGAAAGGCGGAGATCAGAGGCCTCTGGTCTCCGGCGGAGTACCGGCTCCATATCAACCTTCTGGAGCTCCGGGCGATCCGACTTGCACTCAAGGCATTCCTTCCCTCTGTCAAAGGGACGGTAGTGCACGTGTTCACAGACAACACCACCGCCATGTGGTATTGCAACAAACAGGGCGGGGTGGGGTCGTGGACCCTTTGTCAGGAGGCTCTGCGCCTCTGGACATGGCTGGAACATCAGGGCATGTTCCTGATGGTTCAACACCTGGCAGGTTCCCTGAACGCCAGGGCAGACGAACTCAGCCGCAGGTGCATGATGGATCACGAATGGCGTCTTCACTCGGAGGTGGCGCAAGGTCTCTTTCAGCAGTGGGGAGAGCCTTGGTTAGATCTGTTCGCCACCGAAGAGAACGCGCAATGTCAGCAGTTCTGCGCGTTGGAATTTCCAAGGCGCCACTCGCTTGGCGACGCTTTTCGTCGCGAGTGGAGTTGCTGTCTGTTGTACGCCTTTCCGCCTATACCACTTCTACCCAGAGTGTTGAAGAAGATTCGGCGCGACCGGGCCCAAGTCATTCTTGTGGCTCCGGACTGGGCTCGAAGAGTTTGGTATCCCGAGCTACTCAGTATGAGCGTCGATCCCCCGATCCGTCTGCCTCTTCAGGAGGATCTTCTGTCGCAGCAGCAGGGGACGGTCCTCCACCCGAACCTGTCCAGTCTCCACCTCCTTGCGTGGAGATTGAGCGGCGGCAGTTGATTCCTTTCGACTTGCCTCCCGAAGTTTGTGATGTGATTCTGGCAGCCAGGCGTCCCTCCACTAAGGTGGTATATGCCTGCAGGTGGAACAAGTTTGTGGCATGGTGCACAGCAAAGGCTGTGAATCCCCTTTCTGCCCCTCTTTCTGAGGTTCTTCTGTTCCTTCTTTCTCTGGCCCAACAGGGTTCTGCCCTGGGTACCATCAAGGGCTATCTTTGTGCGATATCGGCCTTCCTCAGGCTTCCTGATCAGCCCTCCCTTTTCAAGTCCCCTGTGGTTAACAGGTTTCTTAAAGGCATTACACACCTCTTTCCTCCTGTTCCGTTTGTAATGCCTCAGTGGGACTTGAACTTGGTTCTTACCTTCTTAATGTGCGCTCCCTTTGAGCCTCTACATAACTGTCCTCTTCGTCTTCTTACTCTGAAGACAGCCTTTCTGGTGGCCATCACCTCTGCTCGGCGGGTGAGTGAGCTCCAGGCTCTTTCATGCAAACCTCCCTTTCTGTCTGTTCATCCAGACAAGGTGTACAGAACTGACGTCAGCGCGCAGGGGCGGCGTCTAAGTACTGCTCGCGACGCCATCCCGGCGGTCCCGACGCCGACGACGGACGCGGAGCCGCACGACGCCGCCTACCGACGCGCAAGGGTACTGCTACGCAAAAACTTTCCGGATCCAGCCTGACGCCTGGGGATATTCTAAGGTAAGGACTCTGTCACTAACTACTGTCTCTTACAGATATATCGTTACACAAGTTAGTAACTTGTGCAATAATACCAGAATTTGTAAAGCGCCTAGCTACCTCGGGCAAGGTGTCCCGGCGCTGGGGGCTGTCGGGAAGATTAAGCGAGCTATTGCCCAAAGTCACAAGGTGATGGGCTAACCTGGCGCCGGGGATCGAACCGTGAGCCCCCGTGTTCCTGAGTGGCTGCTGCACCACACCTCTTCCCACTAATAAAAAGTCCGTCCTCAGCACTGCAAAATTAGGTTGTGTATTCTTCACTGAATCCTGTCTGATGTGTATCACAAATAGGTGTGTGTGTTGTAATGTGTGTACTAATATAAGTATTCTTTTGTATCCAAGAATCTTATTGTTTCTGTTTGAGCAATCTTTCTTTCAGTGTTTTAACCGCCAGGTTTCATCTCTCTTGTATCTTTCTGCTTAAACTATTTTTCACCGACCATTACTTCTGATTAATGCACAACAATATGTACGAGCTGCAGCGTTTGATGAGGATGTTGAAGACCTAGAAAGGCTTAAATTGCACTTTACCGAAGTGACGGATTCAATTTATTTTCCCGAAATAAGTTTGCCGTCGAGCCCACTGAAAACAATGTTTCTGTCTTATGTGTTTTAACTGCCAATTGTGAATGTGGAGCCCGTGTGGACCAGTATATCTGATAGAGACTTCAAGCCGCAGATTCCTTACCATTGAATATTCCCTATGAGTCAGACTCTGCGTGGTGACGTCCACGCTGGAAGTGACGTGTGCGGTGCCTATATAGGCGCCACCTCAGCGCGCGGACGTCAGTTCTTTTTTTCCCACACCAGTCAGTGCAGATCCGGAGAGCACCTATTGAGACACAAGAATCTACTTTGGCCGAGGTTATCGATATGGACAAAAGAAGTGAAAGGTCTACCAGGTCCTTTAAAGTTATAAATATGGACAAATATGCCCAGAGTGCAATTACTCCCAATAAAAACAAAGACAAACAGAAGTTTAACAAGTTAAAGCAACACATTTCCCCAAAGGAAAAATGCTCGAGGTGTTTTGTGGAATGTTTATCCCAGAAAGGCAGTGTAGTCTGCTTTGCACAAAGAATGCTTCAAGTATGGCTAAACCGTACGTTTTTCAAGCGTGTGCAAGTCATCTAGAAATGTACATTTAATGTTTGAATTGAATAAGGACGGTCAGGAAGACAGCGCCTCTGAAGACAATATGAGCAAGAACAAAGAATCTGTGTCGCTCAAAAGGACAAACTCTCAACTATACACATGAATCCATGTAAGCATCTGAACTGCAGAACTCACATAGATGGACGTTCCTCCCTTATAACTATGAGTGTACTCCGGATCACCATTCATTCATATGTCTGATGTCATTTTCAAGAAGAAATGGAGAGGAGGCATTTAGAGGAAATTACCTTAACACATAGGTTATGGCGAACACTATATCCACTTACTAGGCTATATTTTTGCTCCAATAGTCTTACATTTACGTACCATCCATGAAAAAATACAGCTAATCATGTGCAACACATTTTGGGGTGGAGACATCAGGGCCATTTAGGCATGATTGTGGATACTACTTCAGATTTGGTAATTTACTGCATGCACTTATAAAAATGAAGTGAAAGAATTATTTCTAAATAAAGCGATGTTTCTTATGAAAGAACTGGGAAAAGTTAAAGGATTTTCACATAAACTTGAGTTGAAATCAAATTATGTTTGCATTAAACCCAAACTTGTGGATGTACCTTTCAGTGCAAGGAAAGAACGAAGTGTCTTGCAGCTTCACAAAAAGGTTGTTGTTGAGCCTGTTGAATCATCGGACTGGGTATCCCCTATAGTTCTGGTATGAAAAAAAATCTAGGTCCCTGAGATTGTGTGCTGATCTTAGATCTTTAAACAGACCAACTAAAATTGATTATATTCCCAAAAGTCAGGAGCTGTTGACTTTGTTAGAAGGTGTAATGGTTGTAAGGGCTTCTCTCCATCTTGGTAGCCAGTACGGCTGCAGTAACAAATTGAGCCCACATCAGTTGAGCGGGGAAATATCTTACAAGGAACACAAGGCAGCTGTGGAACTCAATAGCACCTTGCAAAAGAGGTTAGAGAGTGCATGGCAAGAGAGTTGGCATCTTTCTCATTCTATCATGTTGTCCTTCACTAATCAGGAGTATGCAACTTTCCAATCAAAGATAGCGGAGGGTCCTACTTCATAGTTAAGTGAGGAAGAGACAGTAAATTAGCCATCACAACCATTTCCTCTTTGGCTGGCAACACTGTTGTAAAGCAAAATGATGGGGGCCCTGCAGAATGTCTTGAGTGCCCTCTGAGCCTGCCACATCTCACAGATATTCATTGGTTTTGAGGTTAAAGGGGGCCCCCTGAAGGTTTGGGGGGGTCCCCTAGAGTGTTGCCCCCCCCGTGCACCATAGAGGTTGCAGGTGCCTGCGTTACGCCCCTGGCTGGCAACTGTGTCTTGTTCATTCCCTTTGTTGCCATACCAGTTTGCAGTCCGCTTTCCATCCATCTGCACCTTTGTTGTTTTGGTCTCTCCCCTTGGTTCCCTTCATAACCCCTTCGCGGCTAGGCCTTTCCCCCCCCCCTGTGCTAAGCCTTTTTTTTGCTATTTGGGGGTAGTGCGCGCTTAGGCCCCTGTAACTTTTTACCACATAAGGTATCCACGCCAAATTTGCGTCCTTTTTTCTAACATCTTGGGGATTGTAAAGGTACCCAGGGTTTGTGTATTCCCTGGAGGGGACCCAGAGATTAGCCAAAATACAGCACAATTTTGTTTTTTTGGGAAAAATGCGAAAAAGGGCTACAGATGAAAGCGTGTTGTTTTTCCCTGCAAATGGCATCAAAAAGGGGTTGTGGTGCTGAAATCACCATCTTCCCAGCTTTCAGGGACAAGCAGACTTTTGTCAGAAAACCAACTTTTTTACACAGTTTTGGCATTTTTCTGGGACATAGCCTATTTTTGCTATTTTTGTGCTTTCAACCTCCTTCCAGTTAATGGTAGAAATGGGTATGAAACCAATAATGGATCCTGAAAAGCCATACATTTCTGAAAAGTAGACACAATTCTGAATTCAGCAAGGGGTCATTTGTGTAGATCCTTAAGGTTTTCCTTATAGAAACTAACAGTTAAATGAAGGAAAAATTGAAAATTAGTTGAAAAAAACAGCCATTTGTGTCAACGTTTTCACCTGTAACTTCTTCTAATTATGACAGCTATTTGAAAGCAATATACCGTTATATCCGCTGGACCTTTCTGGTTGTGGGGATATATAGGACTTGTAGGTTCACCAAGAACCCGACGAACCCAGAGCCAATAACTGAGCAGCATCTTGCAATGGTTTTTTATTATGTACCGGGTATATAGCAATTATTTTGGTAAAATGTATACATGGAAAAATTGTTATGAAAGACACCTATGTATTTCTGAAATGGGAACAAAATGTAGATTTTAGAAACAATAGATATTTGCACATTTCCGAAATTGGGAGTACCCATACTAGCATGAGAATTATAGGTCATTTTTCAAAATGACTTATTTTTACACATTGTCTTTCATTTGGAAGGCAGAAATGCATCGAAAGTCAATAGGTAATAACAGTTGCTCTACAATTCTGTGTTACCCTAAGTCTCCCGATAAAAATGGTACCTCACTTGTGTGGGTAGGCCTTGTGCCCACAACAGGAAATGGCTCAAAATGCAACGTGGACGTACCACATTTTCACAATGAAAAATTACCCTTTTTTTTGCAAAGTGCCTAGCTGTAGTTTTTGAACCCTAGCTCTGCGGGCACTTAGGGAAACCTAGCAAACCTATACATTTTTGAAAACTAGACACCCAGGGGAATTCAGGACGGGGTGACTTGACTGGCTCTCACCAGGTTCTGTTACCCAGAATCCCTTGCAAACCTAAAAAATTTGTAAAAAAAACACATTTTCCTCACTTTTCTGTGGTGTAAAGTTCTGGAATCTGCGCGGATCCACAAAATTCTACACACCCTGCATTCCCCAAGGTCTTCCGAAAACAATGGTACCTCACTTGTGTGGGTAGGCCTAGTGCCCGCGACAGGAAGCAGCGCAAAACGCAACGTGGGTGCACCACATTTTCACAGTGAAAAATGACCCTTTTTTTGCAAAGTGCCTAGCTGTAGTTTTTGAACCCTAGCTCTGCCGGCACCTAGGGAAACCTAGCAAACCTATACATTTTTGGAAACTAGACACCCAGGGGAATCCAAGATGGGGTGACTTGACTGCCTCCCACCAGGTTCCGTTACCCAGACTTCCTCGCAAACCTAAAAATTGTCCAAAAAACACATTTTCCCCACATTTCTGTGGTGGAAAGTTCTGTAATCTGCGTGGGTCCACAAATTTCCACCCACCCCGCGTTCCCCAAAATCTTACGAGAAAAATGGTACCTCACTTGTGTGGGTCGGCCTAGTGCCTGCGACAGGAAACGGCGCAAAACGCAACGTGGTCACACCTCAATTTCGCAGGGGAAAATGACCCTTTTTTGGCAAAGTGCCTAGCTGTAGTTTTTGAACCCTAGCTCTGCGGGCACCTAGGGAAACCTAGCAAACCTATACAATTTTGAAAACTAGACATCCAGGGGAATCCAGGATGGGGTGACTTGAATACCTCCCACCAGGTTCTGTTACCCAGAATCCCTTGCAAACCTAAAAAATTGCGGAAAAAAACACATTTTCCCCACATTTCTGTGGTGGAAAGTTCTGGAATCTGCGTGGATCCACAAATTTCCACCCACCCCGTGTTCCCTAAAGTCTTATGAGAAAAATGGTACCTCACTTGTGTGGGTCGGCCTAGTGCCTGCGACAGGAAACGACGCAAAACGCAACGTGGTCACACTTCAATTTTGCAGTGAAAAATGACCCTTTTTGGCAAAGTGCCTAGGTGTAGTTTTTGAACCCTAGCTCTGCCGGCACCTAAGGAAACCTAGCAAACCTATACATTTTTGAAAACTAGACACCCAGGGGAATCCAGGATGGGGTGACTTGACTGCCTCCCACCAGGTTCTGTTACCCAGAATCCCTTGCAAACCTAAAAATTGTCAAACAAACCACATTTTCCCCACATTTCTGTGGTGGAAAGTTCTGGAATCTGCGTGGATCCACAATTTTCCACTCAACCCGCGTTCCCCAAAGTCTTACGAGAAAAATGGTAGCTCACTTGTGTGGGTCGGCCTAGTGCCTGCGACAGGAAACGGCGCAAAACGCAACGTGGTCACACCTCAATTTCGCTGTGAAAAATGACCCTTTGTTGGCAAAGTGCCTAGCTGTAGTTTTTGAACCCTAGCTCTGCGGGCACCTAGGGAAACCTAGCAAACCTATACATTTTTGAAAACTAGACATCCAGGGGAATCCAGGATGGGGTGACTTGAATACCTCCCACCAGGTTCTGTTACCCAGAATCCCTTGCAAACCTAAAAAATTGTCCAAAAAAAAAACCACATTTTCCCCACATTTCTGTGGTGGAAAGTTCTGGAATCTGCGTGGATCCACAAATTTCCACCCACCCCGCGTTCCCCAAAGTCTTACGAGAAAAATGGTACCTCACTTGTGTGGGTCAGCCTAGTGCCCGCGACAGGAAACGGCGCAAAACACAACATGGTCACACCTCAATTTCGCAGTGAAAAATGACCCTTTTTTTGGCAAAGTGCCTAGCTGTAGTTTGTGAACCCTAGGTCTGCCGGCACCTAGGGAAACCTACCAAACACACACATTTCTGAAAAGTAGACACCCGGGGGCTTCCAGGGAGGTATGGCTTGCGTGGATCCCCCAACGTTTCCTTACCCAGAATCCCTGCAAACCTCAATTTTAGCTGAAAAAAATCACTTTTTTCACACATTTTTGTGTGGCATCACTGGCCTCACACAAATTTCCTACCACCCAGCGTTCCCCAGGTCTCCCGATAAAAATGGTGCCTCACCTGTGTGGGAGGCCCAAGTACCCACGACAGGCAAGGGCCCAAAACGTAGTGAGCGACATCAAAATTGCCTATCTCAAAACCACCTGGTTTTGCAAGGGGTCACCTGGGTTTTGGCCCGTGCTCGGCGGCCATCTAGGGAAACCTACCAAACCCACACATTTCTGAAAAGTAGACACCCGGAGGCTTCAGGGAGGTATGGCTTGCGTGGATCCCCCAACGTTTCCTACCCAGAATCCCTGCAAACCTCAATTTTAGCTGAAAAAATCACTTTTTCACACATTTTTGGTGGGAAAGTGTGGCATCACTGGCCTCACACAAATTTCCTACCACCCAGCGTTCCCCCAGGTCTCCCGATAAAAATGGTGCCTCACTTGTGTGGGAGGCCCAAGTACCCGCGACATGCAAGGACACAAAACGTTTTGAGGCAACATCAACATTGTCTATCAAAAAATGTTTTGGGCCCTTGCCTATTGCGGTTACTTGGGCCTCCCACACGAGTGAGGCATCATTTTTATCGGGAGATCCGGGGGATCGCTGGGTGGTAGGAAATTTGTGTCAGCCCGGTGATGCCACACTTTCCCACACAAAAATTTCTGAAAAAGTGATTTTTTCAGCTAAAATTGAGGTTTGCAGGGGATTCTGGTAGGAAACGTTGGGGGATCCACGCAAGCCATACCTCCCTGGAAGCCCCGAGTGTCTACTTTTCAGAAATGTGTGGTTTGGTGGGTTTCCTAGATGGCCGCCAAGCACGGGCCAAAACCCAGGTGACTCCTTGCAAAACCAGGTGGTTTTGAGATAGGCAATTTTGATGTTGCCGCACTACGCTTTGGGCCCTTGCCTGTCGCGGTACTTGGGCCTCCCACACAAGTGAAGCACCATTTTTATCGGGAGACCTGGGGAACGCTGGGTGGTAGGAAATTTGTGTGAGCCCGGTGATGCCACACTTTCCCACACAAAAATGTCTGAAAAAGTGATTTTTTTCAGTTAAAATTGAGGTTTGCAGGGATTCTGGTAGGAAACGTTGGGGGATCCACGCAAGCCATACCTCCCTGGAAGCCCCCGGGTGTCTACTTTTCAGAAATGTGTGGGTTTGGTAGGTTTCCCTAGGTGGCCGCCGAGCCCGGGCCAAAACGTCATGGGACCCCCTTGCAAAACCAGGTCGTTTTGTGATAGGCCATTTTGAGGTTGCCTCAATACGTTGTGGGCCCTTGCCTGTCGCGGGTACTTGGGCCTCCCACCCGAGTGAGGCACCATTTTTATCGGGAGACCTGGGGGAACGCTGGGTGGTAGGAAATTTGTGTCAGCCCGGTGATGCCACAACTTTACCACACAAAAATGTGTGAAAAAGGGATTTTTTCAGCAAAATGTCAGGTTTGCAGGGGATTCTGGGTAAGAAAACATTGGGGGATCCACGCAAGCCATACCTCCCTGGAATCCCCGGGTGTCTACTTTTCAGAAATGTGTGGGTTTGGTAGGTTTCCCTAGGTAGCCGCCGAGCCCCGGGCCAAAACCCAGGTGACCCCCTTGCAAAACCAGGTCGTTTTGAGATAATGTGTTGTTTATTTCTGCAGCGTGAAATTTTTGGCACAATATTGCAAGGAATATGTGACAGACATTTTGAGGTTTGCAGGACATTGTGGGTAACATAACTTGTTGGGATCCACAAGAGAGATATCACCATGTACTCCCATGGGTGTTTCGTTTACGACAAGATCTGCAGTTGGTAGGTTATTCTTAGACGGAATGTACACCTTGGCAGACAGACTAAAAAGACAAAGATTACTGCACAGCCATCTATTCCTCAAGCACACACACATACTGGTTGGATTTGGCATGAGGGCAAGTGATGGTTCAGTATATACAATTTTATTAACAAGAGATTTCACAAAAATGAAATGCACTGTCAATAATTGAAAGGACAAAAACTGAACCAGTGACTCGCAGCTCGTGAGCTGTAAAGCCACGTCAAGGCCCCAACCGCTTTACAGGCCATTCACACACCTTTCATACGTGATACACACAAGACCATTCACACCACCAGGCACGAAATAAACACATTACAACATTCACAAAAAGGGACAAGGTACACCCTGCTTGAGAAAGACAAAAAAATATTACTGCACAGCCATCTAATCCTCAAGCACACACATACTGGTTGGATTTGGCACGAGGGTGAGTGATGGTTCAGTATATACAATTGTATTAACAAGTGATTTCACAAAAATGAAATGCACTGTTAATAATTGAAAGGACGAAAAACTGAACCATTGACTCACAGCTCGTGAGCTGTAAAGCCACGACAAGGCACCAACCTCTTTACAGGCCATTCATACACCTTTCATACGTGTGACACATACAAAACCATTCACACCACCAGCCGCGGGCCCATCACATTACAACACTCACACCAGCAGACAGCGCCATTCAAGGGCCCATCACTTTCACACGCCCACATTCCTAACACAGCAACCACACAAGCTGATGGATTGCGTGGAGTGTCGCTCGGCTAGCAGTGTGTGTAGTGCCACACACACCGCCAGCCGAGCGCCACTCCACGCACACCGCCAGCCAAGCGCCACTCCACGCACACCGCCAGCCAAGCGCCACTCCACATACACCGCCAGCCAAGCGCCACTCCACGCACACCGCCAGCCAAGTGCCAGTCCACGCACACCGCCAGCCAAGCGCCACTACACGCACACCGCCAGCCAAGCGCCAGTCCACGCACACCGCCAGCCAAGCGCCACTCCACGCACACTGCCAGCCAAGCGCCAGTCCACGCACACTGCCAGCCAAGCACCACTACACGCACACCACCAGCCAAGCGCCACTCCACGCACACCGCCAGCCAAGCGCCACTCCACGCACACCGCCAGCCAAGCGCCACTCCATGCAAACCGCCAGCCAAGCGCCACTCCATGCACACCGCCAGCCAAGCGCCACTCCACGCACACCGCCAGCCAAGCGCCACTCCACGCATACTGCCAGCCAAGAGCCACTCCACGCACACCGCCAGCCAAGCGCCACTCCACGCACACCGCCAGCCAAGCGCCACTCCACGCACACCGCCAGCCAAGCGCCACTCCACGCACACCGCCAGCCAAGCACCAGCCTACACACACCACCATCACATTTAGGATTTTTTTATACAAAAAAGAAAACACAAACAAATTGCAAATAGATACAAATCTACTAACACAAAATCAGAAACTAAATACATTGCACTAATGCCAACCTTGAAACAGAACAACAATTCTTAAACATTACAGACCAGGCAGTTCACTTTACCACTCATGGTTGCTCCCAATAATTCTTTTGCTTGTGGTAAGCTCTATAACAAGCAGGCACACACAGCCCAGGGTTAGAAGGACACTCAGGGCAGTACATACGAGTCTCCTTCCGCGCACCTCTTCGCCAACAGACTCTACATCTCCTAGTGGGAAAGTCTTTTGAGGGTGTAGGAGGAATGTGATCAGGAAAGTGGCGATCTTTCAATCGAGCCACATCCTCCACCACTCCAACTCTAGGAACACTTGCCTGTTCCACAACAACAAGGCTGCCTATGACAGACTGCTGAAACTGAACAAAAGTCAACTTTGACGCAGAAGAACACTCCTTGAACACAACAAAAGCATTGAAAGTTGCTACATTGAAGAGATGGATGGCCAACTTCTTATACCAAATGTAAGCCTTACGAATAGCAGTGTAAGGTTCCAACCTCTGATCTACTCTATCAACACCACCCATGTGCTTATTGTAGTCTAAAATGCACACAGGTTTGCGCACTTCAGCAATCTGACCCCAAACAGCCACAGGTGAAGTACTCTCATCATGGATGGGAGTCAGCATGTACACATCCCTCCTGTCCACAAATTTCACAGCTAGTAGTTCATCACTACGCAAGGAACTGCACTGTCCCCTCTGAAGTTTTTGCAAACAAGCTCTTTTGGATAACCTTTACGGTTTGAGCGGATTGTGCCACAAGCAAAAGTGTCCACTTTGAACAATTCCTTAAACAATTGCACAGCAGTGTAGAAGTTATCAAGGTACAAATGGTGGCCTCTGTTAAACAGTCCTCTAGCAAGATCCCACACAATTTTCTCTGAAACTCCAAAAGTGGACGGACAACCAGGGGGTCAATAGTGGAATCCCTACCAGTGTACACACGCAAATTAAAAACATATCCTGTCCTACTCTCAGACAACATATACAGCTTAATTCCATAGCGTGCCCTCTTGCTAGGAATGTACTGCCTAAAAACCAAATGGCCCTTGAACAGGACCAAAGACTCATCAATAGATATTTCTTTCCCTGGAGTATAGATCTCTGAAAATCGATCTACAAAGTGATCAAGAACAGGCCAAATCTTAAAAAGACGGTCACATTCAGGGTGATCTCGTGGCAACGCCTAACCATTATCAACAAAATGCAGCATCCGAAGCAAAAGTAAATACCGATCACGAGTCATAACTGCAGGAAATATGACCGTTGCCATCAAGGGACTGGTAGACCTATATGAACCCATGGACGGCTTCCTTATCAAACCCATCAAAAAAGTAAAACCCAAAAACTTCTTCATCTCTTCCAGATTTGTGGGACTCCACCGGGTAGCTCTAGAATGGGGCCTAAGTCTGGCACTGTTGTCCCTCAAAAACTGTTCCGCATACAAATTAGTCTGCTCAACAATCTCACCCAAAAATACATCATCCATAAACAGAGAAGTGTGGCTCAATGGTTAGAGCGGCAGACCCTGATGCAGAGATCTGGCCCGGGACCAGGGTTCAATTCCCACCTCGGCGGGTCTTGGGCTCAATTTCCTCGGACCTGATAATTCTCGCCTCGGTGCCTATTCTAATCATGGGTCCCACTCTGCAACTCTGGGCAATAGCTTGCTTAATCTCCACAACGGCCCCACCAGCGCTGGGATGCCTGCCTTCACCTTGGGGGTGCCCAGGAGTGGACATTTCACAGGGAAAAGCCAGGAAGGGTTCCACAGCGGTATGCGTACAGCGCCAGGACACCCCTTTGGGG
The DNA here is from genome assembly GCA_963921515.1 of Calotriton arnoldi. Taxonomy (NCBI): domain Eukaryota; kingdom Metazoa; phylum Chordata; class Amphibia; order Caudata; family Salamandridae; genus Calotriton; species Calotriton arnoldi. Next base: position 2,976,701 of record CAWUFW010000442.1, on the reverse strand, counting down.
GTATAAGTGCGCTTTACAAGTACGAATTTCATTTTCATTTCATTTCAAACAACTGAAAATACTGTATAGGCAAATAATGTTCACAATCCACTCTACACCCTGCATAACCACTAAAGGCAGGCAACACCGGCTGCACCATGTTTGGATCAACCCAGAGTCCAGCACTTCCAGTAGGAAGCCTAGCAGCCCCAGGCTGCAATCCAGATGCCTCTTGCACCATCGGCACAGTAGTATCCTCCTCTAAAACAGGCACTTCATCTGCACTGAGAGTACCTTCATCATCCGATGATTCCATGTGGAGAGAAAACTCACTGCCTGAATCTTCCCCTCCCTCCTCTCCCTCAGACGCACTGTCAGTCTCATAATCCTGCTCAGAGGAAGATTCAAGAAGCAAACCAACCACCTGCTGAGCAGTCATTCTACGGCTAGCCATAATGCTTCCTAATAAAGGTTACTTGTCAAACAAGTCAACAACAAACCCTTTGTAAAAAAAAGAAATAAACAAAATGTAGCTTTATCACAAAGACCTATATACTCCAACACTATACCACTCACGTGACAGAAGCAGCTAGACTCACCACCACCTACTCTGCACAGACACAGTAAGGATCAACAATATCCCACTAAAAAAGAAGAAAAAAAAATTACACATAAGACAATGCAAAACATCGCAAAGAATTTCATGCTCTGAACACTAACAAATATGCTGCCATTATGACACCACTTACAAAAAATTCAATCATGCATGACAATAATACTCATTTGGAGTACACACAACAAAAATATTTTTCTTACCAAATAAATGCAATTACGCAAAACTGCAGAACAACCACTGCCGAAACCGCAAACAGGAATCAAAAGCTTTACACTAGAATAAAAAGGAGAAAAAAACATTACAATCACATATGCAAATAATGCACCAGTCCACACACAATCCACCAGCCAAGCTAAGGGGTAGGTGGGCCAAAGAGTATAAATAAAATATTCACCCCCGTAAAAGGGGAGAAACCCTTGCCCTTTTGGCCACTCCCCAACACAAAAATTAAAAACCCTGGTGTCTAGTGGCTTCTGCCCTCCTTGGGGGCAGATGGGCCTAAAAACATACTGCTATTCTGCCACCCAAAGAGGGCAGAAATGGCCACAATCATCCTCCCATAAAGGGAGCGACCCTTGCCCAAGGGGCCGCTCCCCAACATAAAAACCCTGGTGGCCTAGTGGACCTACAAAAAACAAATCAGCCGATCTGCCCCTCAGGATGGCAGAAACGGCCAAATTAATGCTCCCCAAAGGGGAGCAACCCTTGCCCAAAGGGCCACTCCCCAAAAACAAATCCCTGGTGGTCTAGTGGGCCAAATATAAAAAAATGGCGACATCTGCCCCTCCCCACGGGGGCAGACAGCCACTAACAATGCCCCCAAGGGGAGCGACCCTTGCCCCAGGGGCCACTCCCCACAAAAAATCCCTGGTGGCCGAGTGGCCATACAAAAAAATCAGCCGATCTGCCCACCCAGGGGGGCAGAAGTGGCCAAATTAATGCTCCCCATAGGGGAGCGACCGTTGCCCAAGGGGCCACTCCCCTCAAACAAATCCCTGGTGGTCTAGTGGGCCCAATTTTTAAAAAAACATGGCGATCTGCCCTCTTGGGGGCAGACACAGCCACAAATATTGCCCTCAAAGGAGAGTGACCCTTGCCCAAGGGGTCACTCTCCACAAATAAATGCCTGGTGGACTAGTGGGAAGATACCTTTATCTTCCGCACACGATCTCTCCCTACTCAACTCTACTCTCAACTCAATTCACAACTGGATGTTAGCTCACCAACTCATTCTGAATCCCGCCAAAACTGAATTCCTCCTCCTCTCTACCTCTCTCTCACCTCCTCCTATTCAATCTTGGATGGATCAGCTGAACCTACTCAACAACAAACCCATCATTGTCGACAGCGCTAAATCCCTAGGTGTCATTCTTGACAAAAGACTCAACCTAATCTCCCACATCAACTCTATTGCTAAGAACGCACGTTACCAGTTGCGCCTTCTATGGGGGATCTGCCGGTTTTTCCCGGAGAAAGACTTAAAAACCTTGGTACAATCTCTGGTTCTCTCAAGACTGGATTATTGCAATTCTCTTCTGACGGGCCTACCCAAATCCCACCTCTCCCCTCTCAAATCCATCCTCCATTCAGCAGCTCGCTTCATTTCAGGGTCTAAACGAGCTGACCACGTCACTCCTATCCTGTCCTCTCTTCGATGGCTTCCGATCGAGGCAAGATCTATTTACAAAACTGCCTGCATCACACACAAAGCCTTACACACGTCCTCCCCTCGTTACCTGGCGAATAAATTGAAATTGTCCGGTGGCTCTCGCCCTTCTCGCAATGCGGAAAAACTTCTGTTTGGGCCCCCCCCCGGTCTTCAAAAGGGAAAGATCGATGGCACAATCCTTCTCAGGCAATGCGGTGAGAATCTGGAACTCGCTTACCCCATTGCTCTGTGCCACCTCCTCTACCAGGATCTTCAAAGCTGACCTCAAATCTCTTCTCTTCCATAGACACTTTCAGAACTAATACTTTCGCTCTCAGCCCCTCTAGGAAGTTCGCTCTTCATTGTAAATTTGTACTTTTTCCTGTACATTCCTCACCGTTGCGTGCTGTGCTGCATTTGTGTACCCTTCATTTTAAGTCTCCTGTTTAATTCACGCCCTCTCTACTCCCTCAAGGAAGTTCTTCCACTATAGGAAACTCTGTACTCCATGCCTATAGAAGTGCCTTCCCAGTGTGTTCTGAGTGACTGCCACTTATTGCAGTATTATACCTCTATTTGTATTTTGTATCTCATGTATCTTGTAACGCATACCTCTTTTTGTATCTTGTTTGTTTTATTTGCACAATTGTCACTTTTTCCTCATGTAATGTAACGCTTGCTTTTGTATTATGCTCACTTGTAACCTTCTCCTCATGTAATGTTACTGTTCCTATTGTGAAGCGCTCTGACACCTTCGGGTAAAGCCTGCGCTATATTAAAAAAACTGCCCCCCCCCCAGGGGGGCAGACCACTAAAAACATATGGCCCCCAAAAGGGGAGCGACCCTTGCCCAAGGGGCCGCTCCCCAAAACAGTATTTCCACTTTAAAAAAAAAAAAATTCCTCATGTCTAGTGGGCATTCCTGCTGCACGATCGCATGATCGTGCAGCAGGAATGCACAAAAGAGGCATCGGGGAAAGGAAAACCCTTTCCTTGTTACTGTTCCTGTTGTGAAGCGCTCTGACACCTTTGGGTAAAGCCTGCGCTATAATAAAAACTGCCCCCCCCCCAGGGGGCAGACCATTAAAAACATATGGCCCTCAAAAGGGGAGCGACCCTTGCCCAAGGGGCCGCTCCCCAAAACAGTATTTTCACTTTAAAAAAAAAAAAAAATCCCTGGTGTCTAGTGGGAATTCCTGCTGCACGATCGCATGATCGTGCAGCAGGAATGCACAAAGAGGCATCGGGGAAAGGAAAACCCTTTCCTTTCCTCGATGCCTCTTTTGTTTGAAACCCCCCTCCCCGGAGCTAAAACTCACCTTATTCCCTGACGCGCTGGAAGCAAATGGCTTCCAGCGCGTCGGGGAACAAAGGGAAATCCCCAATGACGCCAGCGCGCCTCGCGCGCTGACGTCATTGAAGGGGCGGGGAGGCAGGGGAAGCCCTTCCCTGCCTCCCCCAAAAAAACCAATGATCGGATTCCCACGGGGGGAGCGCCAGCGCTTCCCCCGTGGGTGGTCTTATGACGAGCTGGACTCGTCATGAGCACACGACCACTGTGTGCCATGACGAGTCCAGCTCGTCATAAGCATCGAAGGGGTTAAGCTCTTGACTCTTGTACTTGACTCATAATGACCCCCTGCCTTGACTACTTTTCCATCCATTGAAGGTCTTCCCATATTCATCTCCATCTATTCTTAGTCCATTTGTAGAGTTTCCACTCATGTTGTGGGTGACGCCTCCCCTCTAACATACAGTGGTAAGTACTACTATATGAGACATGCGCATATGTTATTATTGTTTAACATAAGCATAAGACTGTTAATAACATACTGTGTCTCTCCATAGGTGGTGACCTACCTGCAGAGGAAATTGTGGTGTTCTAAATTATGCAAGGCCGCTTCATTGTTTTCCCTTCCCTAGCCCTTCTTCTCTGTTTCCCCAGAGTCTTCTAGATGGTTCTTGTTCTTATTAAGTACTTGTACTTAGACTCTAGGGGACTATTAAAGTCGAAGGGGTAATCCTGTGTCCCTCGGAACCTGGATATTGTTGATCTAGTCTACAAAAAGTTCAGTTGAGTGAAAACTATTCTTTTTATACCATGACAAATGAAAGGACATTTCTTTTTTTTTGTAGTCTAAATATAGAACTGGACACATCACAGTGATACTTCAAGTCATATATATATTTCATTTAGTGAGTATGGGTGTCATACACAACATGAACAAAAACAAACAGTTTCTCGGTGACTGATGTGACATATTGCGATATATGATGTGACAATGGTAGTCTGACAAACATCACATAAATGCGTAAATAACAAAACAATGAAGAGTCTCTGTCCAATTATAAAGTTCAAAAGTAACCCACCATATCAACTATTCAAGGTTACAGTGACTAAGGACATGAGTAGATAGTACGTCGACGTTTCGACCCTGGTCTGTATTACTGAAAGGGCATCATGTGGGGTCTTCTTCAGGACAAAATGTACCACGCTGAGACAGCCAAGTCATGTTAAATCAGAAATAGGGGACTCCTCCAATCCTGTATGGAGTCCACAGAAAGAAATATATCAGGTCATCATAGATGCATATGTCATCGTGATAACTAGTGTCTAACCACAAAACCAAGTCAGCATACACGTCTGTGGGGAACCGTTCACTTTAAATCTCAGTCAGGAGCAAAGACAAATTATTCAGTCTTTGAAAGTTGCGAAGACCAAGAATCCTTTGGATTAATCCATTCAGAATATTGCACTGAATGCATCCCATCGGCATAGACTGGAGATGGTTCTTGTGAAGTACTTTTACTTAGACTCTAGGGGAGGCAAGGGGTCAGGATCTGCATCTATCTTACAAAGTCCTGGCAGAAGGATTAAGAATTTTACATCTTTAGATCTTAAATTGGCACACCAGCAGGCTGAGTTAAACACTTTTATCAACTTAATGTAGCATTTCGCTTTATCAGGATGCCTTTCAGACTTCCATCTCTGGCATCATTGTTTCAAAAACTGATGTGTAAATTCTTTCTGGGAATTGGACAGCGTAAGCGCTTTCCAAAATAATATACTGATTTTTGCACATACTACGGAGATGCATAAATACAGATTGTCTCAACCTTTGAAAAAAAAATGCAAGAAAGGGGGAAGGTCACTCTAGACTCAAAATGCACTTTTTTGAGTAGTGAGGTTGAACAATGGTGGCATATAATCACTCGAGAAGGAATTTGCCCCAAACAAATTTTTTACAGGCCGTTTAGAATATGTGTGCTCTTACTGACAAAGATAAGTGTTGGTCCTATTTGCGACTGTGTGAATTTAATTCATGCTATGTTGACAAATTTGTCAATATAGCAGTGCCTTTGAGGAATTTCCTTAAAAACGGAAAAAAAACTTTTTAATTGCTCAAAAAATCTATAATTGAAGCTCTGCCACTATCCCCTTTTTATTATGCTGTGTTGTGTCTATTGAGTCCAGAGGTGTGGGTGAAGAGACTGTCTGAACGCAGAGTGCAGGTGAGTGATAAAACTGTAGCATTTGCCTCCAGACCTTTCATTTTTGCAGAAGGACGGTATTCCACCATTGAGAGGGAGGGCCTAGCATGCTCTTGGGCTATTGAACCTTTTAAAACGTCTCTGTGGGATAAAACATGTATTTAGAACTGAACACAAGCCCTCTACTCTGCATTCCCACTGGTCATGACACGGCTAAAGATTCATCATGCCTTGTAAGCATTCAAGTTGTATGAATATATCATGCAACTTGATTGCCGATAGCTTATTGTAAGACATTTGGTTATTGGTTGAGATGGATGGATGGCCCACTCAGGCAAAAACAAACACAATCCTTGTCAGGGTGAACCACAAAAGTCACTAAATTAAGCTCTGCTTAACCCTCTTGTAGCACAAAGGCAGTCAAACTTAACATAGAGGCACTGTGTAAAACATTCATGCAGCACACAAACATTAATAAGGTGACAACACAACACAAGAAAAATCCCAAACCAATATAGAAAAATAGATTTATTATTTATAAATAAAATGATACCAGAACAACAAAAATTCAATCAGTAGAACCGGCTAAATGCAAGTTTAGAGTATGTGGTGAACCTAAAAGCAAAAAGAGCCACTCGCGTTCACCTGGATGTGCTAAATAGGAGGAAAGTCACAAGTTCAGGCAGACCACGATGGAGCGTGGGCCAAATATAGGTACCAGGTAAGTCCAGCTGAAAAAGTTACCTTCTAAGTATGACGCAGAGTTCCTTTGGTGGTGGAGAAGGCCGCGAGGAGCAGGCTTAGCATTGTGGATGGTCTTTGGTGTAGTGCGAAGAGCAAGTCGGTGTCACAGACAGTCGTTGCTGTAGCATGAAGAGATGGTCGTGTGTCATCGATGGTCGTTGCTGTAGCTTCGCGTTGGCGGCTTCCTTCTCAAACAGCAAGGCATTTCTTCAAGCTGAAGGGCAGTCCTTCTTCTGTTACTTCCACTGGTCCAGGAGTGTTCTAATGAGTGGAACTGGAGGTCCAATATTTATACCTGGCGCCATCCTTTATGTGGGGGGGACTCCCTGTCCTACCCGCACATCTGGTTCTTGAAAGTTCTCCCCCTCCCCCAGTCAAGGCCGCAAACTGTCTGAGGGTGACAAAAGGCAGGGCTTGCCCGGTGTCAGGTTCCTTTGAGTATGCAAGCGGCAAAGTCCTTTAAAGTGTAAGTGGGGTGGGTACAGCCCCTCCACAGTCATCCTGTCAGGATGACCCATCCTGTCCAAACCCAAGCCCTCTTTGTGTCACTGTTTGGAAGTAATACACAAACCCCAACGGCAGAGCCATTCACAGTCATATGACCCAGAACACTGGAAGAAGCCACAAATAGTTGGGACAAGAAAATACAAACTTTCTAAAAGTGCCATTTTTAGATTTCAAATTTATAATCCAGCTTCACCATTAAAGATTAGTTTAAATTACAATTCATTTGAGTGCAAACAGCACATCTCTATCTGCTCCCAATCCAAAGTTGGTTCTGTCGGGTTTTCAATTATTTCTTGTAAGAACGCCTAGTGTGGATATATTATTTTGTAGTTATTTTGTAGTTACTAACATAAGTATCTCAGTAGTCCAGACAGGATAGAAAACATAACAAATAATCCAGAGCGTGACACAAATTTCTGTCTACTCACTTGTTTTTATATAAATTGAATCATGTATATATATTACACATTTGTAACGCGGCTGTCAACACGAAGTGAGGTATATACACGGTAAGTGAACAAGTGACATTAGTGCTCAGTGCTGGTGCTCAGTGCGTAATATGTACAGTGGGTTTCAAATATGCACACGGGAAAGAATAGGCCAGAATTTTGGAACAACAATAACTCTGCTGTGTAATGAATATTCTTAATCACACAGAGCCTTGGTCAATCTGGACCGTGTGAGGTCATCGACGTTCAACCCAAACTCAGCTCCATTAGGTAGTCAAGGCGGGTCTTCATCAGGACAGGAACGGGATTAGGGGTGACAGCCCAAAGAAACCAGAGTGGCTCCTGGTTATTCAAAATTCTTATAGGATCCAAGTTAAATCAAGCGATGTGAGTCGTGAGAAGATCGAGCGATGAGTCTCGGCATTAGTGGCAGCAACGGAGTGTTCACTGCTGCTCAACGGAGACAGGCATGTGTCCTGTTCTTCCGCATCCGTTTAGTTAAACGTTAACCAAACGGATGCGGAAGAACAGGACACATGCCTGTCTCCGTTGAGCAGCAGTGAACACTCGCTGTTGCCACTAATACCGAGACTCATCGCTCGGATCTTTCTCACGACTCACATCGCTTGATTTAACTTGGATCCTATAAGAATTTTGAATAACCAGGAGCCACTCTGGTTTTTTTGGGGCTGTCACCCCTAATCCCCGTTCTTTGTCCTGATGAAGACCCGCCTTGACTACCTAATGGAGCTGAGTTTGGGTTGAAACGTCGACGACCTCACACGGTCCAGATTGACCAAGGCTCTGTGTGATTAAGAATATTCATTACACAGCAGAGTTATTGTTGTTCCCTAAAATTCTGGCCTATTCTTTCCCATGTACATATTTGAAACCCACTGTACATATTACGCACTGAGCACCAGCACTGAGCACTAATGTCACTTGTTCACTTACCGTGTATATACCTCACTTCGTGTTGACAGCCGCATTACAAATGTGTAATATATATACATGATTCAATTTATATAAAAACAAGTGAGTAGAGAGAAATTTGTGTCACGCTCTGGATTATTTGTTATGTTTTCTATCCTGTCTGGACTACTGAGGTACTTATGTTAGTAACTACAAAATGACTACAAAATAATATATCCACACTAGGCGTTCTTACAAGAAATAATTGAAAACCCGACAGAACCATTGTGTTTGTTTTCTTATCCATACCCAGGTTCTGAGGGACACAGGGTCGCCCCATTAATGTTTAACCCCAATCCAAAGTTAGCACTTATTAAATGTAACAAGGTAACCCTGTGTTGGTCAATGGGAGAGATAGACATTACAACAGTGAAAATGACTTGAGGAGTTTTTCACTGCCTGTGCATGTAAAGCCTAGGTACACATGTCCTACCTTTTAAATACAGTGCACCTTGCCTTATGAGCCTTTAGAGCCACCTTATTGTGTGACTTATAAGTATTAACAAGTGAGGTTTTGGTCTTGCAAAAAGTTTATTTTGGCTGGTAGAAAGGTCAGTTTAAAACTGCACAAATATACAGGCCTTGGACATGTTTTAACAGTCTACTTTAGTGGGTGCTGCAGGCCCACTGGTAGCATTTAATCACAGGCCCTGGGGTCATGTAGTACCATCTGTAGCATCCTCCCCAGCCTTGGTACATGCAAAGGGTCATGCCACACAGAGAGCTTGGTATTACACGTTTCTATTCCTCAGCGTGTAACCGTTAACTGAACATTCTACATCGACTTCTATCACCCACACACTTACATCACTGTTCTACGGAGTCCATCAGGAACAAAAAAGGTCCGCCCTCTCTAACTCACAAGACACTACATCTCCCCCTTTTTTAAATGAAAAGTAACAAATAATACATATATACATCACAACTCTTCAATGAGTCGTTATAGTGCTCGAATCAATCGCCAAGATCTGATCATGTGAGGCTGCGGAGATACCAGAGAAGTGTCTATGACTGGCACTGGTGACAGAGACATTGGTACAGTTGTTGGGCTTTTTGGATTCTCAGGTGGAGAAGTCTCACTTCTGACATCTGGAGTTGGCGAATGTCGAGGCAAGTGCTTGCAATGTGAAGAATCTTGCGTAATGGACTTTCTAGGACAGTGAGCAGTCACCATGTGTCCTTAACTAGTCACACCTCTCAGTGGGTCAGGACCAAAAGGAGCATCAGGCTTACATGTATGTTTCTGCCTCACAATAACTTGGTCTCCTCTTGTGAACACAGTGCTCCGAGCATAGCAGCGTCTGTCTGCATAGATCTTCATTTTGCGTTTGTGAGACGAATCAGTGGTGCGAAGTTTATCAATGTCAGTAGATCTCTCAGTGGTCCATTGTGGAAGTTTGGTGCCCATAGCTCTCCGAAACATTAAGGTGGCAGGGCTTTCACCTATGGTAGAATGAGAAGTTGACCTGTAGGCACGAAGGGGAGACTGAAGAACTGATTTGAGTTCAAGCTTTTACAATGTAGCTCACTGAAGGGTATTCTTGAGAGTGCTCATAAATCTCTTGACAACACCATTCACCTGTGGCCAGAGAGGTGTGCTTTTCTGATTCTTGACTTTTAGATGAGTGAGAAAGTCTTTCATTGTCGACTATTGAAAGGCGGGCAATTGTCAAATTTCAATATCGAAGGAACACCCCATGTTGCAAATATATTTTCTAATCTCTCAATGACTCTGTCATGAGTAGTTGACGACATATCTTCTACAAAGGGAAAACGTGAATATTCATTAACAATTACTAATAGATGATGGCCGTTGTCAAGGGATCCAAAGGACTCAATTGCAATCTTCTCCCATGCATGCTTTGGAAGATCAGACATGTTTAACGAATGTGGGGTTATTTTGGATGACAAGCAGCTGCACAAATGACATTCACTTAACTCTTTCATCAAGACGAAGGACCCACACTCGGTCCCATAGAGCTCGCTTAGTAGCAACAACCCCACAATGTCCCTCATGGGCCAGTTCAATAACTTGTTGTCTCAGACTCTCTGGTAGGACAATTCTCGACCCTCGTAAGATGATGCCTTCTGGGGTAACTGAAACTTCTTCCTGCACATTTCTGAATTTCTGGTATTTAAGGTCATCATGAAGAGGTTGAGTATGTTTTCGTCATGATTGATGTGTAATAATGTCCTTCAGTATTAGCAAATATTTGTCAGTGCTTGTGGCAGCATTGATTTGCTCCACCGATATGGCAGTAAGGGTAATGGATTTCACGATGAAGTTAACATAAGCCTCAGTCGCTTTAGAAGTGGTGCAATGACACGGTATTGGTGCACATGAGAAGTAGTTAGCAGGGTTTTGATCTTTTCCTCAACGATGCACAATCTATAAACATACTCCTGCAATCGCAACGCCCACCTCTCAATGCAAGATGTCATCTTGGCATTAGGTTTGCTGAAAATGGTGAGCAATGCTTGGTGGTCTGTGACAACTGTGAAATGCTTTCCATATAAGAACAAATGTAAATGTTCACAAGCCCACACCACAGCGAGGCTTTCTTTTTCAGGTTGTGAATAGGCATGTTCCGTTGATGACAAACTTCGGCTAGCATAAACCACAATGTGTCTTGAGATGTCCAGTGTCCGGGACAAGGATGGCACCCAACCCCACTGGATTTGCATCAACAACAATCTCCGTTCACTTTTGGATCAATGTATACCATTTTAGTGGCGTTCTCAATTGCATGATTGATTTTTTTTACATTTAAGTGACCATCGAAATGGAACATTTTGTTTCATTAAGTCTCTCAAAGGGGCACTTACAGTGACAAATTCATGAATATTCCTTGAACAGTAACTGGCCATACCAATGAAGAATCACAGCATAGTTACATCTTGTGGGGCAGAAGTGGGTGACAAAGCTTGTACTTTATTTGGATCCGGAGTCATTCCCCCATCAGAAAAGATATGAGCAAAGAACTTGCGTTTGATTTTATCAAACTCACGCTTTGCCGCATTTAAAGTGAGACCTGCACCGGCAAGTATACGACACACTTGTGTAAGAACTTTATCATGTTCCTTTCGTGTGGCCCCAAAAATTAGTATGTCATCACTGTAATTGAAAGCATTTGTGATTGGCTGTATTAGGCGACGAATGACATCCTAAAAGAGTTCGGCAGCTGATGACACCCCGAAACTTAGCCTTTTATATCTAAATAAAGCAACATGAGTCGAAAAGGTAGTAATGTACCTGCAATTTCCTTTCACTTCAAATTGGTGATCCACTTTGTTCAAATCAAGGCGGGAAAAGACTTTGGCTCCATTCAGCTGTGTAATCAAGTCAGTAATGTGCGGAGCTGGATGTTGTTCTCTTTCAATCGCCTGGTTCGCTTGGCGCATATCAACACATATGTGCACGGCTCCTTCACTATCCTTCTTTGGCACTACCACTATGGGTAATACCCATGGCGTTGGACCAGTGGATCACTCAATGATGTGCTTTAATAGGGTCTCAATTTCTTTCTTAACAGCCTCTTGTAAATGTATGCAATTCGACTATGGTGTTTAGCAACAGAACAAATGTCGTCATTTATGAGAAGTTGCACTTTCATGGTCTTAAGTCCTCCTAGTCCATAAAACAAGGATGGAAACTGATTCACTATCTCACGATAGGAATTGACATTGTAGTTTACAGAAATCAGCCCCATGTCAGCAGCAGTACTAAAACTGAGTAAACATACCCTTGATGAAGTGCCTTGCAGGATATGAATTGGTGCTTGTACTTTCGTCTTTTTATGCTTCACTGTTGCTATGAATGAACCTTGACTTTGCAGTGGCATCGAAGCAGCCCCAGTATACACTTTGTTTTTAAATGAGGCACAGTTCATTCTATTTTTCCACTGTCATAATGTTTATCAGCGTGCCACTGTCTATGATAAAAGATTTGGAACACCATTCACTTTCAGTGTGATTTTGGGACAGTGTCCAAATGAATTTCGCACTTTCACTTGTCGACCGAGCTTCGACTGGCATTCTTCCTTGCAAGAAGCTAATCCTAAATGTGCATGTCATCCAGCTGTCAACATTGACATCGCACACCCATCTTCCTCACTATCACTTGACAATGATGATGACGAACTTTTAGACAAGGAATTTGATGATAATCGACATCGTTCAGTTCCTACTTGCCTCAACTGATGTTGCCGCTTGACCTTATGGGAGTGGTTGGAACGTCTCTGGAACTTTCTGGCATCCATTTAGTTTTCTCGAATTGACGCACATGATTTTTCCTCCATTTTGTTTTCTCAACATGATGCACTTAATCTGTCCCTCGCTTTACAAACCAGTACAAAATGGTTCACTTTCCCACAATCTTTGCATATCTGTCCAATGACGGGACATTTACCTTCATGTGGAAAGGAAAATCCACATCGGAAACACAACATCTTCTTCTTTGGAGACATCCGTTTGTGTCCCTCAGCTTTATGTCCCTCAGCTTTATGTCTCTGTTTGCTTATTACATTCATGACTGACTCACTTTGGGCTTTTCCGGCCTCTATGTCAGCAGCATGTTTGTCGGCACGCTTCTCAGCTCTGGCAGCCATTAAGATTCGCTCTAGGCTCAGCATTTCTCTCAGCATTTGTTGTCTAAAAGAATCAGAAAGGCAACCATCTATGACTCTTAGTCGAATTGTTTCTTCATCAATAAAATCCTTGAATCAGCAATGTTTGATTAGTATATCAAGTCTTTCTACAAATTAATCAATTGTTTCACCAGCTTTCTGTCTTTCTTGACTGAAAATGTTGTAATCGACATTTGGCATTGGATTGAACTTGGTGTTTAGCACCTCTGATTTGACAGTACGTCACTTCACCATCATGTGGTATTTTCTTTAAAATTCTTTAGATACTTAATGATCTTTTTATCATTTGCGTCTTCCAGCGCATTTATGAAATCCTCATAAATTTCAATCCACGCAGTCCATCTTGCGCCAATATTTGTTTTCTTGGCTGTATCGAATGGAAGCTGTGGTTTCAGGAATGCAGCGGCATCACAACCTTACATCACGGCCCTTACTGACGAGAGTATATGCTGTTCACCAGGACTTGCACCATTCATATCATGTGTAAGTTCTTGCGATGTGCTTTCTTCAGGGTCGTTATGGCCAATCTGACCTTGTATGTCTTCTTTTCGCCCTGCCATTGGAGCCTTTCAACTTCTTAAAAGACTTTTGAGTCGTGCAAAAGCACCCGGTACTTTCTGTGGTGTCCGCTTCGGGGATCAATGGCTCCATATTCACAACCCTTGGGCTTCTACTTGGGTTGCTTTGCCTAAAAGATGTAGTATGATGACTCGCTTTACTCGGATTTCGGGAAGTACCACAATATTCTCTATACCTGGTTTCTACTGCCTTTAATGCTTTTCAGTATATGATTATTTTCTCTGCTACCACTTCCTTGCACTTGACTGTCGCTACTTTCAGCGCTTCTCTGTACCTGGTTGTCACTGCCTTTAGAGTTAATGTTCTGTGCGATTATGGCTCTATGTCACGTTGTGGCGCAGTACCTCTTGTCTTGGCTTTACCAGCAAATTTCTAGCTGACGACAAACTTTCTGTAAGGCCTTCCCTTTCTTCACAGGCCGTGCACTGGCTGGAGATTTATCTCCACATATGCCAACTGTCGATTTTCACTTAGACTGAGGCACACGAGGAACGCACAACCAGTTTGCTGGACCACGGAAAACTCTCCGGGAGAGCACTCTCGGTTTTTTGGGTTGCAGTGTTTCCGTAATCCCCTATCTCGTCGCCAGTTGTAGCGTCCTCCCCAGCCTGAGTATATGCAACAGATCATGTCACACACGGAGCTTAGTATTACAAGTCTTTATTCTTCAGCGTGTAACTGTTAACTGAACATTCTACGTCATGACTTCTATCACCATCACCCACGCACTTTCCGCACTGTTCTACGGGATCCGTCAGAAGCCAAAAGGATCCCGTCATCTCGAAGTCACAAGACACTCCACAGGGACTTACAATGAATTTAAATGTGCCAATTAGGTGTAACTCAATCTTACCATGTTTGAAAGAGAGCACAAGCACTTTACCCCAGCACAGAGTCCTAAAACCAACAAAAACAAATTCATCAAAATAGGAGGGGTGAAGGCAAAAAGGATTGGGGGAATATCATGCCAAGGATGTCAGGTGTATCATTTATCTAGATTACCTGATGCTTTTGCCAATGACAACAGAAGCTACGATTTGGTGGAAGATTGTGATGAAGCATCTGTAAAAGATGAAACAGAATTTTGTGAGGAGAAATTGGTTGAGACCACTAAGAGAAACAGTTTCTTATAAAAAGGAATTTTGTTGCAGAGGTTAATACACAGCAAAGATGATGTCAAGGTAAGGATTACCTTTCAGCTTGTGATGATTTGGTATTTAAAGATCAGTCCATCATCCCTCAATGGGAGATGTGTTCTCATATTTTTTTCTTTCGCCTTTAATGGTCATTTGGAGGCGGTCACGAAAAAGGAAATAATCCGAGAACGTTTTTGGTGGTCTAACATGGAGCAGCAAATTGACGCTTTTAAGAGATGTAGTGTGTGGATTTGGATAAACGTTGACAGTAGTCAGCTGTAATTATGTTCAATATGAGTTCCCAAAAGTGCCTGTAAAAAGTTGGCCGTAGATTTATTAGGGCTGTATGATTCATGGTCATGCTGGAAAAAATATCCCATAGTTTTGGAGAATTACTTTCCAAAGTGGAAAGAGATTAGATGGATTGATCAACCTAACACTGGATCTGTGTTTGATGTTCTAAAGGATTGTTTTTATACGGAAACCCTCCCAGGACACATTTCACGGACAATCGAGTACATTTCACTTTGGTTTTTGAACAGTAAATCTATTGTGCACAAAAACTGTATTCTTTTCGCCTCACTAATGGTCTTGTTAAGAAATTCAACAGGGTAATTGTGGAAACTGCTGTTGCAAACAGGCGCAGTGTTCAACATTTTGTTGGAAAATGTGGGTTTATCCCTGCGCTCCGCATTGTGTTACCGGCTTGCCTCCTTTTCGGGGACTGAAAGGTAGAATGCCACACACTGAGATGATTCCCACAATTCTTGGGGGAGTTTGAACACATTTTCTTAAAATTGAAACCCCGGGTTAATCTAGAAGCTCAGTTGTTACCAAAGATAGGTTGGTTTGGGGGGTCTTACGGTCCTGCTGATCTTCTGGGTCCAAGTTATTGTCCAAGGTCAGTGTCCACTCTTCTGTGAGTCCACTGAGAATAATTATTCTTCAGGGGTTTTACTGGATGAAGAAGAATCTGTAACTGAAGAGCGCTGAACACAGAAAAATGTTGTGGAAAAGAAAGTTCTCAGGTCAAACTTAGTTGAAGCTCCAGGTGCGGGAGAGAGTCAGGGTTGGTTCTGGTGAATTTTCACCTTGGGAGGAGGATTCCAAAGAAACTGGAGAACTACCTCGCAGAGTAGTTTTCCTTGTTTGTTTTAGCAGAGGGAGAGATGTGTTGCGATTTGTGTAATACATTTATTCGTAGGATTTTAGTCTCTATCCAGTTATCTTAGAACTGTGCTCCACTGTTGTTTCTTTTTTTAGCAATCATTCTTTCAGTGTGTTATAGAAGTTTTAACAGCCATGTTTCCTCTCCCTTGCATCTTCCTGCTTAAATCCTCTTTTGCAGGTTGTTGACAACCTTTGGTGGAGGGGTTTTATTTCTCCTGCACCGCGTGAGCTGTCTCGTGATTGCTATATATATATATATATATATATATACTATGCCCTTTGCTCCGGGGTTCAGTGGATTGCTAAATCAGGTCGCACTGTCCAGGGACTGTTCTGCTTACAATAAACCAGCCCTGCCAAGTTTCCCAGGTCCCTGCATGACTGGCTGCTCCAGTCCAGGTTTTTTCTTTGGATTCTGGGACTTGTAGTCGTGTTTATTGCATTATAAAGTCAGGACTATAAGCCCAGAGATTCAAAGAAAAAAACTTGACTGGAGGAGCTCACCACGCATGGACCTGGGAAACTTGGTAGGTGTTATTAAATTTACCTTCTAATGGATACTTCTAACCACAGATTCCGCCGCTAGTGAATACCGCCAGACTGAATCCGCAGACTTCTTCACAGCAATTTCCTCGTGTGCTGGTAGATGGCATCGTGTGGCTTCACGTCGGGGTCATCCTGCCCCAGAAGTGCTGTCTGACCCTAGGCTGTTCCCAAGACAGATCATCATCCCACTCCGAACATCCTCTAATAACTTAAAACAAAAAAACAAAAAAACCACAAGTCCAAACATGACTGCCTCTTCCCCCCAATCTTTGAAGAAACATCATGTGGATGTCAGGGTTCCTCCAGATCTCGGTCGCTCACCACAGAACCAACTCCTTCTCTAGTCCTGATCTAGCCCAAGTTCCCTGGTCTATTGATGAAGTCACAACAGATTCAAACCTTCGAAGAGGCTGTGTTGCAAATTTTTTTTACAGTTCTAGAACCCTCTGGTGCCCCCTCAAGTGCCATGCAGACCTCCAGTTGGGTTACCACTGGCAGATCCATCTCCGGCACCAACTGCACCTCTCAACCCCATTCCAGGACCTGCATCGACTCTGAGGCTGACACCAGCCCTGACTCCTTCTCCAGTGCCCAATACATGCGTAGATGCCGCCGGAGGGTGAAACTGTAGTCCTTTCAGACTTAGAAGTGAATCTGCTATGACCTCGATCAAAGTCGTGACCAACTCAGTCTCTTCCACAGCCACATTCTGATACGCTTCCACAGCCGCATAGAGTCGCAGACCCGGAGCCACATGAAGATGGCAATGATGAAACATGTATGCGACAACAAAAATCTTTTTCTGGACCTCCAGGAGGCCAGAGGCCTTGACACCTCTCCGGACACTGGACCCCTTTGTGAACGGATGCGCAAATATTTTTGAAGAGCAGGCAGTGGACCACTGCCTGCCCTTAAAAAATGAAACTGAAAAGTTTAATTTTTCTTTTTTAAATGCATCCCATTTTTCTTTAAGGAAAACGGGCTGCATTTTTTTTTTTTTTTAACTGCTTAATTGACAAAGCAGTCCCAGACATGGTGGTCTGCTGACCCCAGCAGGCCACCATCCCTGGGAGTGCCAGCCATTCCCAATGGTGTCGCAAATTGCGACAACCTCATTAATATTCACGAGGCATGCAATTTGCGACCCCATTGGGATTCGCAAACAGTGTCTGAGACACTGTTGTACATTGAATTTTGCGACTTGCAATTTGTCGCAATTTGCGAGTCGCAAAATTCAATGGTCGTACATCTGGCCCTTAGACTCTAAGCAAGGTCTGAGCTTCTATATTGATCGCACCAGGGACTATCGGGTGCACAATCAATTCTTCCTTTTGTTCTCTGGAACAAAGAAAGGAAAGCCCGAACACAAACGGACCATCTCCGGGTGGATTGGTTCTTGTATTAAGATTTGTTATGGATTGGCTAAGAGACTGCCTCTGGAAGGCCTGTGGGCTCATTCCACCAGTCCCAAGGCTGCCACCACTCTGGCATGTGAAGTGCCTGTCTCGGACATCTGCCAGGCTGCTACGTGGGAATCAGTCCACACGTTTCGAGGCACTGTTGCTTGGATAGGAGAGAAGGGCATTTTGCCCATTTGGTCCTGCAGGATTTTCTGGTTTGACCCATTCCACAGACTCCCCTCCTGGAAAGGTAGTGCTTTAGTATCTATTCACAAGGTGAGAAGTCTGCAGTTAGAAGTATCCATTGGAAGAACTAGCTGCTTATGTTTGGTAACGCTCTTTCTGGTGGATACTCTATCTAAAGGCAGTGTCCTCACTGACCAACCCTCCTCTCCGTTCTGTGGAATGGACACCTCTGGTCCATAATAAAAACATTCCATGTTGAGATCTGCATACTGGCACAATCTGAATATTGAAGGCTCCACATCCGACAGAGCGGACAGATATCAGAAAGAAACTGACGTCGACGCATGGAGGCAGTGGTTATATTATGACCCCGACATCACTTCCGGGGCGGTATGGACTCAATACGAAGCTGTACGATGCCACCTACTGGTGCGTGATGGAATTGCTGAGAAGAAATCTCTGGACTCAGTCTGCGCTTCGGGGTATTCACAAGGTGGAGAATCTGCGGCTAGAGTATTCACTGCGAAGAGTGTTACCGAAGGTAAGTAACTAGTTTGTTTGACTTGAAGACCACCGGATATTTTTTCAGTGTCTTAACAAACTTCTTGGAGCAGTTGGCAGGCAAAACTGGGCGTGCTTTGAACAAAATTCGGTCAAAAAGTGTTTGTTTTCCTTTTGGATTAAAAAAATAAGACTTGGAATAGGTAAATCATTTCTGAAGAGGCGTTGAGCCAGTACTGGCCACCATAAACTAAAGTAGGGGGCGGGGGACGGACTGGGGGGGCAAATAATAATAATTTTTAAACGTACCTTTACTTTTGCTACCGCTACCTCTGATGCCCGCTTCTGTGCTCTCCCAGCAGTCTCTGGCATTTATCCAACCTGACTGTGAACACAGCTGGTTTGGAGAAATTGAAATGCGCATGTCTGTGTGGCCGACATAGGACAGACGGACAAACTTACATGCGCACTTCTAAGTGCCCACCACTCCTCCCGGCCCTACTACACGCATGCGTAAGGCAGTCACAGAAAGATAAAATTATGCTTTATTATCATTTTATTTTTCTGTGACTGACGAGTGGGGCGACGCTCCTCCATCATTACGGAGGAGCCGCCCCTGTGTTGGGCATGTTGATTGAGCGGTTAACTGTGTTTATTTGGCTCACATTACTGTCTCTCTTGACCAGTGCTTTAAATGGAAGTACAAAAGTGCTGGTACTCACTGCCCAGAGTCCCTGTTTGCTCCTGAAAAATAACCCTCACATTTAAGGTATTGCAGCAGTGCTGAGAAGTGCAGGTACCCTCCCTCTCAAATTAAAGCAGTGCAGGTACTCAGTACCGGACAGCACCTGCCCATTTAAAGCACTGCTCTTGGCGCTTTGCCAGATGGTCCATTGGATCAGGACACCTCGTTTCAGGCCTTTAGTGTTCATATGACAGAGCAGTGCTTTCTGGGAGTTGTAGTCTTTGGCCTTCATTGGACTAACACCTCATAACAATGATTTGCAACAGCTATGCCCAACATGTGTCCTGCGGACAAGGAGTGAGGTAGAAACTCTAACAGCTGCCAAGCGGCCATCTGTCATGTGCGAAGTCTTCAGCCAGTCCTAATTCCTTCTTTTATAGCAGGGTTCTTCAAAGTCGGTCCTGGAGGGCTGGATCCATGCCAGATTTTTAAGATATCTACAGCTATTTAAATGGGGATATGCTAAAAATCTGGCATGGATCCGGCCTTCCAGGACAAACTTTGGAGAACCCTGTTTTATAGCAACAGCACTTCCTATGCGGGGATTTTTAGATCTCATTCTTCTCTTATTAAAATAGCACCACAAGTCATAGCTGTGCCTTAATGATGCTGCAGAGGCGTCTGAGCGGTGCGACTACAACTCCCATGATGCGCTGGGAGGGGGGGGTCTATCAGCAGGTGCAACACCCAGCAGTGCTTGGGACTACAGCTCCGAGGATGGTGCTAGAGAAGGCGAGCAGGGACCACCCGGCTTGAAACTACAGCCCCCATGATGCCCTGCTGCCTGTGAGCAGGGTGCATTGATGCTGGCTGTCCAATCGGGTGGCTACTGAAGGGGGCCGGCTGGGAGCTCTTTTTTTCCAGCCTTTATTTGGCGAGGCAGGAGCGGGGCTGCAGCAGTGCGCGGGTGATGGAGCTGAGCATCGCACGGTGCAGTCACAGCGCCCCAGCCCTGCATCTCTGAGCCCAGGCCCCCTGCAGACACCCCACCGCCCCCCTGAGCCCTTCTTCTTTCCACAGGGGGACATCTCCTCAATGAGGTACTTCAGACTCACCTTCAAGTGCTTTGTGGACTGCTTCTGAGCTGACAGCCCAGCCTCCCTGGTCCACCTTTTTATAGACAAAATTGTTTTTAAAAAAAACTGTAATTTTTTATTTACCGCGAGGAGGCAAAAACCGACCCCAGAGGATGCCCTCGGCACCTGCAGAGAGAGACCCAGGTACGTCTGGTTCATTGTCATCCGTTATATATGTGCCCGTTGTTTGCTCTTTAATTTATGCATGACTGAATCTGCTATGTTACATCTTTCCCTACAACGAACAGAGAGCGGTCTGTGTGCAACTGGCAGCCTCTGGTCCCGGCTGCAGGGAGGGAGGCGGCTGAGTGGGTCCGGGCACCGGCTGCAGAAATGCCCGTGCCCTGCTCACTATGGCTTTTAGTCTTAGAAAGACAGCTCTGCGGGTCAGTGCCTACTGGAGAGCGCTGTGAGTGTACAGCTTAAGGGCCCACTCGCTGAGCTCATTTAACGAATCCATGCGCCGTCCTCGGAGAGCTGGGTGTAACCTGCCTTCTTCCAGCTCACTGAGCTATCCCAGGGGTTCCAGTGCCTGCTCCAACGGCGCGCAGATTCCCATCTGCAGTGCCTGTCCGTCCGATGGATCCGCGGCACTGCACCTGCTGGGCTGATCTGCTATCCACGGTCCAACTATCAACGTTAAGGCACCTGCTGCCGAGCTCTGTGTGTTCTGCGTGTCACAGAACCATGTCCTGGCATGGACAACTGAAACACCGGTGCTTCCGACCGACCTTTGTAGGATTAGGGTTATTCGTGGCCCTTTGTGGCAGGAACAGGTTATCCATTCCGGGATTGTTAGACCTCCTACAGCCAGGGCACAAGTCCTAAAAAAAGAAGTGGGGGGACGCTGAAGTCACGACAGGAAGTGACGTCACAAAAGGTGGCTTGCACCATCAGACTCATTGCCTCCCCTCGCTCACCCCTTAGATGCGATTGCATCAGAGAAGCCAGCGCGTGAGCAGCGTTCTGAATGAGCTCCGATCTCGCCCCAGAGAGGCCAAAGAGTGAATGTGTGGCTCCATTTGCTCCAGTTATCGAGCTCCCGGTAAAATAAGTGGGGGGACGCCGTCCACCCGCGTGGTACCCCGACTCGAGCCCTTCCTACAGCACTCTGTTTATCGGAGTCTGTTTTTCCTTCTATCGAGTCCAACCCTGAGTAGCTCTGTTTGTATCTATAGCAGTCACATCTAGTCTTCACGAGCTAGTGCCTGGAGCGTGCAGTCCCTGCAGTAAGGCGCTAGCAAGAGATCTTCAGTGAAATGGTGTTCTCTGACACGCGTTTCTTAGTTACTTATTGGGCACAGTCCTAAACATGCCTAGGGTCGTGCGCATGCGCTGCTGTTTTCATTGTGGCAACATCTGTGAGCATCCCTATGCATTCTGTTCACTCTAGTGATGTGTGTATTTTTTTTTTTTTACTAATATGGTGGTGTCTCTTACTGATCTAGAAGGGAGGATCTCGGCGGGGCCAGTTCAGCTTTTATACTTCCAAGGTCGGTCAGTAACAAAAGTACCAGGTAGCTGATTAATAGCACCGGTAGCGCTAGCTGGTTCCCCTCGCACTTGGCGCTGTACAAGTGGCCTCCGGGTCCTGGCAGAGGATGACGCTGGTGGACCCGGGCTGTCGGCGGTGTGGGTGCCCGGGTGGCATCAGTGCTGGGCACTGTCGTGCAGTGGGGCAGTGGTGCCGCCACTGGCACAAGCAGGCCTCTGATCGACTCAGTGGGCCCCTGGCTGGTTGAGCTGAGAGCCTACGACGACCTGTTCTTTCTACAGACCAACCACAGACAGTGTGGGTTAAAGAATGTTTGTAAGGTGCTAAAGGGGCCGCTAGAAGTCGGGTGCCAGGCGGATCCCCATTCTGTTTGGAGAGACGACTAGGGTCGGGTGTGGGGTCAAGGACCCGAGTTAGAGCCCCTGGCAATAAGCTATCGCCTGGAGAGGGTGTTTGGTGAAGCCAGCAGCGCTAGCCCTCCCACAGGGCTTGTGTTGTGTGTGGGGGTGGGGGCGGGGGTGCATGTCTGTGTGTACGCTGTTAACTGCTTCTGTCGGTGCCCCTCCCCCAAATCGGCCACAGATTGTGTGCTTCACTTGTGCTGTGTGTGTCCACGTAGACCTCTGAATCCAGGGCCGGCACTAGGGCAGTGCGAACGGTGCCACGGCACCGGGCGCTGACTCCGGGTCGGCGCCGTGTTTCCACAATATATTGTGGATGTAAAAGCACCTGCTGCAGTTTCTTTGCCGCCAGCAATTTCCAGGCAACAGTAAAAATGTCAACATAAGGCTGTGATTAATATTCATGCCGGAGAGAGATCGGAGTGTTGTCTAATGGAAGTTTTGATTGGCCATAAGGTCGCGCAGAGTGTTAATATGCCTGCTGCAAAGAACGTGTACCATGCACAACTCAGAAGTGCATATAATGTAAATAGGTCAGTGGGTTACTGTTTTTGTCACAGAGATCCTTTTGTTACTTGCACTTTATAAGTTAAAAATCCTAATATAGAACAGTGAGTTATTAACTGTCATCAAAGAACTGCATGCAAACTGCAAGATATAGGTTAGAACATTGTTTTCTTACCCAGCCTTTCATTATCCTAATGTCACAAAAAGGGTTAATTTGGGTAGAAATTGATTCTTATTATTAAAGAGAGCCCCCAACTATGGTGTTAGATTTTAAATCCTGAGTTTGTGCTTCTCCAGACCAAGCACTCTAAAAATATACTGCCTACCAGTAAGGATGACATGTGACTCCTACACCTTGTAGTCGTCTGTCTTATATAACGTTTCCTATTCACTGATTTACACACGTATGATTCATTGTCTCTGTGTAATGTGTGTGATCTGAAGTGCTCTGACACCCTACACTTGCATGAGTGGTGCTATAAAACAAAAGAAATGCATGCGAGAGAGAGTGGTTATGGAAACTTGAGTGGTGCTGTTCAAGGGAGGGAATCCTTAGCGACAGAGGTCTTTGGGGGGGCGCCAACAAACATCGTCATGCCTGCAGCACCAAAGCCGACCCAGCCTCTGAAATCTACCACTTGGACCCCCATGGCTCTTGGCATCCTGACCTATGGGGGTGGGGGGGGTCTCTCTTACAGACCTCCTGGAAGCTACCGCTTGGACCCCATGGCTCTTGGCATCCTACCCTGTTGGCAGACTCTCTTACAGACCTTTGACAACGAACGTTTGGCCCCTTGGCACGTGGGCTCATGCTCTGTTAGGGTACTCTCTTGCACACCTCTAAAAGTGAACGGTTTGATCCCACGCTCCTGGTATCATGTCCTCTTATGCATATTCTTGGGTATCCAAGGATTGGCTGCAGCACCCCCCTCCCCGCCGCCCCCCCCCAAACATTCTGCTTGAGCACTTGGAAGAATGTTTGCTCCCTTCATTCAACAAAAGCCATCACTTAAACCAATTCCGGAGTAGGGACATCGGTAGGCATTGCTCTTCCGTGCCTCCTGGTCATCTGAGT
Source organism: Calotriton arnoldi (assembly GCA_963921515.1). Lineage (NCBI taxonomy): Eukaryota > Metazoa > Chordata > Amphibia > Caudata > Salamandridae > Calotriton > Calotriton arnoldi. The sequence goes on along the minus strand of CAWUFW010000442.1, from coordinate 2,952,831 downwards.
GGCATAGACTGTCCCGTCTGCTTGCAAGTTCTCCTCTTCAAGAATCCACCCTTGGGTTCCATAGGACTCTTGCACAGTCTTCGCAAGAGGCATCTTTTCTGAAGTCCTCCTTTGTGGTCTACAACAGTTTCCGACGTCAGTTCGCACCTATGCACCCGGCTTCCCTGGTGCGAGTATCCTGGTTCCTGGGGTATCCATGGGTGGGGTGACTCTCCAACCTTCTGTCCTCCACAGGGCTTCTTCAGGGTCCTCTGGAAAGGGTCCTCCTTCTTCAAAACTGCAACTTTTCCACTCTGCACACAGCCTCCGTTGGGGTTCCTGGGTACTTACCTTGGGTGGTTCCTTGTATCCCCAGCTCCCCTGAGTCTCCTGGTCCAAATCCCGACTTTGGCCGCAGTTTGCATTCCACTTTTTTAGTATATGGTTTGGTCTCCCCCCTGGAGACCAATTGCAAATAGGTAAGTAAGCACAATACACAGTGTAGTATTGTGTATTTGTGTTGATATCTCCGGGTAGGAGATATACCAAATATAACTATTTTTATAACTATACTGTGTGGTTCTTTTTCGTTTAACCTACACTATATGATTTAGTTCTGGTAAAACAAGATGCTTTACACTCCTTCTGGACTAAGCCTGAAGGCTGCTCTCCACAGCTACCACTTAGAGAGCTTTCTATGGTTGTCTAAGACCACTAAAATCACCATAAGGGTTGTCTGTGGTGGTGCAAGGTGCTTCACTTAAATAAGTGTGCACCATATACTAAGCCAGCCTCGTCGGCTGCCTTCAAACAGGAATTAAAACCTTGTCCTCTATGCTTTGCACATCAGACACCTTTAGTCCTCCAGTTAGGGTCGCGGTTTAGAATAGCCCTTGTTTCTACCCAGGACCCCGGTTTCTATAGACGCTCGATTACGAAGGCCCGCCCCCCTCGTCCCAATCCCTCTTTCGCCTTGTTTTGTGCCAGGCCTGGACGAGTCGGGCTTTAATAATTCAGCACCCTCAATCGTCCGTTTGGCCAGGTATTGATCTGTGTTCCAGTCTGCCTGGGAAGGCATCCCCCGGGGACAAACACAACAACTTTGTGTCACGAGGCCCTGAAACCTTGAGCAGCTTGCTTCCTGTAAAGCAGTTGTGTGTAATGTGCGGTTTGAGTTCCCAGCGCTGCCTCCGTTTTGGGAAAAGAGATGTTGACTTGTTGACAATACTAGAAGGATGCAGTTGTTGGCACAATTGTATTTCTTTTTCTCCTCTTTTGACAAAACTAGCAGCTCTCATAGCTCTGACACTATTATTAAGCGCTATAAACACGCCCAGTGGCAGGCTCAGGAAGTTTACCAGCATTCGCAGCAGTATACCACCTTTTGGTCAGAATTGTTTTACAGCAGGAAGCATTTTAATTTCGTACCAACGACAGTAAGGGGTTGGACGTCATTTAAAAGCCGGAGCGGTTGTAAATGAGGTGTGAAAAAGCTGTGGTGTGAAAGGGCACGGGGCGTGGCTATCACTAGGGCAGTGCACCAGGCCCGGGCGTGTGGGGGTGTCCGCGGTGCCAGGTATGACTCTTTCACTACCCAACAGAGGCACCGAGGGGCCCCTGGTGCTTGCTTCATGGGGCCCTGGGACCCCTCAAGTTTAGGAAACGGTAAAGTGTTTACAGAGTGACGCGCTAGGTGCGCGCCTCCCTATCAGAGGTGTAAAATATACAAGGTAAAGCTCTCGTTTCTTGAACACGCGTATATCATACGTTTCTGTATTGCAATTGTAGTGGGTGCAAGTCCTTCCGGTGACCTCGTGTCGCGGGGTTACCGGCTAGCAGTATTTCCTTCTCCTGAAATCCCCCCCTCTCCCACACACACACACACACACTCACACACGTGCGCCAGTCACAGTGACACCCTGATAGTGTACGACGCGTCGGGGGCATCTGAAATGGGGGGAGGGGGCACGCAGACCCCCGCCTCCCTGTCAGTCATCTGCTGTGTGCTACAATATATGACTATTATTGTATTTATTTGTTTTTGTTGTGGCCATGTAGCAGCTATAACGTGCTCATGATGGTGACAGCAGCTATCGCCTGTTCGGATCCGACCTCCTTCCCAGACCACCCTGGAGTTACTGCCCCCTTTTGTGTTAGTTTATTTATTTATGCGTTTTTATATAGCGCAGACTTTACCCGAAGGTGTCAGAGCGCTTCACAATAGGAACAGTAACGTTACATGAGGAGAAAATTACAAGTGGGCATGTTACAAAAGCAAACGTTGCGTTACATGAGGAAAAAGTGACAATTGTGCAAGTAACAAAAGCAAACAAGATACAAGAAGAGGTAGCAAAGGATACGTTACAAGAGGAAAAAGTGACAAGTGTGCATGATACATAAGCATACAAGATACAAGTAGAGGTATAATACTGCAATAAGTGGCAGACACTCAAAACACAAGAACACACTAGGAAGGCACTTCTATAGGCATGGAGTACAGAATTTCCTATAGTGAAAGAACTTCCTTGAGGGAATAGAGAGGGCGTGAATTAGATTTGGAAGTGTCTTTGAAGGAGGAGAAATTTGAGGTCAGTTTTGAAGGACAGGGAAGAGGTGGTGGTCCGGAGCTGAGGCGGAAGTGAGTTCCAGATTCTCACCGCATTGCCTGAAAAGGATTGGGCCATCGATCTTTCCCTTTTGAAAGTGGGTGGTTCAAGCAATACATTTTCCGCATTACGTGATGGTCTAGAGCCTCCAGAGAGTTTGTTTATTCGCCAAGTAGCGAGGAGAGGAGGAGTGCAAGGCTTTGTGGGTGATACAGGCAGTCTTGTAGGTAGATCTTGCCTCGATGGGAAGCCAACGGAGGGAAGATAAAATGGGTGTGATGTGGTCGCTTCTTTTGGCCCCATATATGAAACAGGCTGCTGAATGGAGAACAGATTTAAGGGAGGACAGGTGGGATTTGGGGAGGCCAGTAAGAACAGAATTGCAGTAGTCCAATCTAAAGAGAACCAGCGATTGGACCAGGGTTTTTAGGTCTTGCTCCGGGAAGAAACGTTGAATCCCCCAAAGAAGGCGCAGTTGGTATCGAGCAGACTTTGCAATGGAATTGATGTGGGAGAGTAGATTGAGTCTTTTGTCGAGTATGACACCAAGGGATTTTGCGCTGTCGACAGTGATGGGTTTATTGTTAAGTAGATTCATCTGATCCATCCATGATTGAACCGGAGGAGGAGAGGAGAGGAGGAGGAGGAATTCAGTTTTGGAAGGATTCAGAATGAGTTGATTAGTTAACATCCAGTTTTGAATGGAGTCGAGAGTAGAGTTTAGGATGGAGAGATCGTGTGTGGAGGACACCTTAAGGTAGATTTGGGTGTCGTCCGCATAAAGATGATAGAGGATCCCAGATTTACTTAGGAGATTTCCCAATGGTTCCAAATAGAGGTTGAACAAAGTGGGTGCCAGGATAGAACCTTGAGGGACGCCTTGACCTACCGCCAATGGAGACGAAAGACTGTTCGCTATCTTGATCATTTGGGATCTGTCCGAGAGGAATGAGGCAAACCATTTAAGCACTGTGCCTTCCATGCCCATTCTCTGTTGAAGAGTGTTAAGGAGAGTGTTGTGATTGACAGTGTCAAAGGCTGCAGAAAGGTCAAGGAGAATTAGAAGACAAGACTCCCCTGAATCGAGTATCCGCAGCGCGTCATCGATCACTTGCAGCAGGGCTGTTTCAGTGCTGCAGTTTTGAATGAAACCAGACTGGAAATTGTCAAGAAGATCATTGTCCTTGATATGACGGGAGAGTTGTTTCGCTACACATCTTTCTGTGATTTTCGCAAGAATAGGTAGGTTAGTGATGGGGCGGAAGTTGTTGAGGTCGTTCGCATCAGCGGTGGGTTTTTTAAGTTCGGAGTTTGCATGCAGCAGCACCATTTATGTGGGAGGGGCAAGCCATCCGGGGACCCTCCGAACTGCCAATAGTCAGGAAAATTGCATTTTTAGAGCTCTGCTGGGCCGGACCCTCTGCTTGCCATTGTGCCGTGGGGGTCTAACTGGCACAGAGCCGGTACCCTGATGTTCGCCAACCCGTCTTGTAACGAACTTCCTAACTATGCGCCTCTCCAAGGCTGAGCCTGGCCTCCTGTGAGCTGAACGAGACGGCCTTGAACTCGCTCCAACGTGGCCACCCTTGACATACTGAGTGAGATGCAGCAAACCTCTCGCGCGCACTTGTGTGATAGGTCTAGCGCTTCGAGCGGTAATGCTGTCTTTTAGCCAGAACTAATCCATGCAGCTTTCCTTGGTGCCGGTTCGTCTTGCGAAGGGACTCTACTGAAGAGGACACGCGTGAAGAAGGACTTTAAAGAAATCCAGGTTCGAACGTTCAGGATGATTCACAAATTCTTCGCACGCGTTTTCGTCTTTTAGCTCACGTAAGAGGGGGCGCCAGAGGACCATTTCCCAAAAAGAGCGTCTTTATTCAGGTTTCATCCATACTTCGCACTCCAGCCCAGCCAATGCGATCTGTCCTCTAAAGGACTTCATCGGGGTTTGCGTCATCGGTACACATTCTCTGAAGCTGGGTACATGTGTGAGGATGGCCGTGATTGGGCAGTTTCTCCCAGTTGGGATTTTGCGTCATTGTGTAAGAATCATCTGGCACTGGGTTGACCCGGTGTGAGGACAGCATCTCCCCAGTAGTCTCTCCCGAGTGGGTTCTTCAGAGTGATGCGGTGGAGCATGCGGCGGCGCTGGTGCCGGATAATGCTTTCTATCCACATGGCTCGAGGCCCCGATGGGCAGGGCTGTAGCCGGGAGCCATGGTACCCGCAGCTCCCTCTCTTGGACGGGTGCCCGCAGCTGGTATGGCGGGCACTCCGCGTCCAATCACAGCGCCAAGGACCTGGGTGGGCGCTACGTGCCAGGGACTCGCGCTGTTGACGTTCAGAGGGAGGGGGTGCCCCCGTCCTCTGGTGCCCGGACCCCGCGCCTCTCCACAGGGCGGAATAGGCGCCTGCGGCCATCAACGTCTAGGTGCCTTTGTATATTGTAATTTTCTTTAATAAAACTCAGGACTCTGTCCCCTCTCTCCGGGCTCTCCTACTTTAGCACTCTCTAGTCTCTCTCCTCCTCCCCTCTCCCTCACTCTGTCTCTACTCCTCACATACCTCCGTGACTCGCTGCTTCTATCTCCCTCCTCTCGCCTGCACCCACTTCTTTCATGGACCCGTCAGATGTTTCTCTGCACCTTCTCTTGACAATATGATTGTTAATGCTGAGTCTAGCGCACAGACGCCCCTTATGTGGCCATGGCTGGCGCTGTATCAGGAAGAACATAAAATACATGTTTGTACGTAGTAGTCGCGTGGAGAGCAGCTCGAGCGGTCAAGGCCGGACTGGTCGTCCTGTACCAGGCATCGGGCGTTCCCGGGAGCCTGGAAGGGCGGGGGGCGCTCTTGTTACTGGGGGCCAGTTTTGTAGCAGTGCAGCAGGTGTAAAAGCACTGCAGAGTTCCTTGTAGATCCAACAGTTTCCAGGCAACAAGAAAAGTGTCAAGATAAGTCTGGTGATTAATGTACCTGCTGGAGAGAGAGCTGAGTTTTGTCTTCTGGCAGCTTTGACTCATCTAAGGTAGCGCAGAAGGTTAATATGCCTGCTGCTAAGAGATCGTGTACTATGCAGATCACAGAACAGTATTGTATGTGCACAGCTCAGTGGGTTACTGCTGCTGTCACAGAGATCCTTTTGTTACTGTGCAGTTCACAAGTTACAATTGTAATCTAGGTCACAAAAGTTTTTTTTCCCCAGTCTTTCATTATCCTAATTTTGCTTAAAGGGTTTGCTTGGGTAGAAATAGATTCTTGGTAGAGAGTGTGTGTGTGTGTGTGTATATGAATGTATGTATATATAATATACCTGGATTTGTATAGTGCGGCTAATTGCCCACAAGGGTCTCTAGGCGCTGTCCATAGGCACAAGGGGATTAAGTGATTTGCCCAGAATCACAGGATGTTGTGCCAAAAAGCCGAGACTCAAACCTGGATCCCCTGCTCTGAAGTCGGCAGCTCTGGCCGCTAGCCACACCCTCTCCATTAGCTAGTAAAGACAACCCTAACCACTATGTTTCATTCTGAATCCCGAGTTTGTGATTCCCCAGACCAAGCACTCTTAAAAAGATGTCTACCATTATGGATGACACATGAATCCTGTCCCCTTTGTCTTATGTAACATTTTCTATGGACTGATTTACACACATATGATTCATTGTGTGTGTGTGTGTGTGTGTGTGTGTGTGTGTGTATGTGGTGTAAAGTGCTCTGACACCCTACGCTGGTATGAGAGGCGCTATAAAACAAATTAAGGTCATTTGAGAGGGTTTATGGAGAGATGAGATGCACTGTTGGAGGGTGATAGTGAGGGAATCATTGAAGATTCCCAATAAAGATTGCCGTATCCTGGTGCACTGTAAGGTCATCGTTTACTATGCTTTAAAAACAAATACAATTGAATATATAATGAAAAATGTGTTGTAGAATGCAAAATTTTTGCCATTATTTGCCCAATTTTTTTGGGGGGGGGAGAGCCCCCCCCAAAAAACCCTTTGTAGTGGTCCGACTTGCTCGCTATGCACCGTATGGGGGGCTGGTCTGACAAAATTTGCCAGGGCTACTTTGGGTTCCCAGTCCGGCCCTGGTCATCATGCTCTTCGGAGGGGCCATGAAGAGTGGCATCGCCGTCTGTTAGACTTTTATTTCAATATTTAGTGATGGGAGCTGTTTGGTTTCTGCGCAGCGCTATGAGATGTGGCTATGGGTCCTCTGGTGCACAGAGGCTGCCACTGCATGTCTGGAAGGAGGTTCATGTGTACTTTTGGGTTCCGTGTGCATGTCTTCCTTATTCGGGGGGGGCGCATGGAAACACCACGCCGTGCACCCAGGATATGGACCCATATTCTCATCGGTATCCGAGCTGTCTCCTCCAGATACACTCAATCAACTAACACATACTGCAGCTTACACTACTTTTTATCACTTTTAGACTGACATGCGGTATAAGTTTGTGGGCCCATAGGTCCATTTTGCATTTCAAAAATAGCGAATTCTAAGAAATCGCTTTAGGAAATGCAAAATGGAATGTACTAATATTGTGATTTCCTAATCGTGATTCCTACAGAGTCTCAATCGCTGTTAGGAAATTGCTATTTTGGAAATTCAATCGTTCATATGGGCCTTTAAATCTTTAAAAAAAAAAAAAGTGCTGCGTGTAAGTGCTCCAATGCGGGAAACAGTCTTTACACCAAGTTTTTTTACAACACAGGACGTTTACCACTCATTTTTTATCACAAATGTCTTTACAATGTATATGCCTTTACCACGCATATACAGTAAGTATAAATGTGTGTACATATGTGTATGTATGTGTGTATATATCTATCTCTATCCATTTAAGGTTTAGAGATGGGTAGAGGTCTTAGGTGGTACGGGTATTTTTAGGGTTGGGTAAGGGTCTTGGTTGGTATGGGTATTTTTAGGGTTGGGCAAGGGTCTTGGGTGGTAAGGGTAGTTTTAGGGGTTATGAGGTGGGTTAGGGTATTGGGTAGAGGTATAGGGAGGTAATGGTATTTTTAGGGTTGGGTAGGGGTCTTGGGTGGTATGGGTATTTTTAGGGTTGGGTAAGGGTCTTGGGTGGTAAGGGTGTTTTTTGGGGTTGGTAAGGGTATTGGTGGTATGGGTATAGGGAGGTAATGGTATTTTTAGGGTTGGATAGGGGTATTGGGTGGTAAGGGAGTTTTAGGATTTCATGGTGGGTATGGGTATCGGGTTGTGAAAGAGCTGGGCCCATAAGTTCTGGACCTGTTATAGAATCACAATCCGATGATTCTTTTTAGCAGCATGTAAGTGTAGAGGGGAGAAAGTAGTTATTAATGTCAATCAATTCAACAGGAATTTCTCTTGACACTTAGTAACCACAGACACTACGTAAGGTGAGTCAATTTATTACAAAGCCAAAAATAACCGGACATAAAGACACGTCAAGATGAGAGTGTTAAAATACATCGGAATAAGCATAAAGCCAAACCCGCGAGCCAAGTGTAAGCGATTAAGTAAAACAATTCAAGAAATAGGATGTGGAGGATCAGAAAGCATGAGTCCAAGCTTCCCTGCATCGAGGGTTGATGAATATGAAATATCAATCTATCCCTACACTAACATGACACCCCTACTTAAGGATCTTCAGGGACAAGAGACAAATGGTGTCCGCATGTGCAGTCTTCCTAAGAAGTCTCTCCACCATCGATGGTGTATATATATATATATATATATATATATATATATATATATATATATATATATATATATATATATATATATATATATATATATATATATATATATATATATATATATATTTATATATATATATATTTATATATTTATATATATATATATTTATATATATATATATTTATATATTTATATATATATATATTTATATATATATATATTTATATATTTATTTATATATTTATATATTTATTTATATATTTATATATTTATATATATATATATATATATATATTTATATTTATTATTATTATTATTATTATTATTATTATGTACTTGACCCGAAGGTATTGGAGCGCTTTATATGAGCACCAGTTACGTTACACAAGGACACATTCATTTTTGGTAGGCGCAGGGATATTAAGTGATTTGCCCAGAATCACAGAATGCTGAGCCGACGCCGAGGCTTGAACCCGGTTCCCCAGCTCCAAGGTCGGCAGCTCTAGCCCTAAGGCTACATCCTCTCCCCAATAGCATAAAACTATTGAAACCGAGCTCATTTCAAGATGCTGTCTCTCCGAAGGCAGGAAGAGAAGTGGGTGCTTTCCCTACTTTCAACGTCCCATTATTACAGGTATCCTCAAAGAATCCTTGCGGGTCACTCCATCCGCTCTGGATATCATCCTAAAGGTATTTTCCATGGGACTGCGATGTTCTTCTTCTCACCATTTCTATCCTTGGTTCCCAAGCCTTCTCCTGTGCAAAGGACAACAGCCTTCCCGTATCGATTCAGACCAAATGATGCAACTTTTTCCCTCCTTGCCTAACTAGTAAAACAAAGACATTATTCTAGCTAACACGAGCGCTTCTTTCGCCTGAAACGAAAAACGTGAGAGAACAAATTCCACAGCACACATGAAATTCAGCTATTAATTTTAAAGCTAGAGATAACAAGGCAAAATTCTTTTCAGGTTTACAAAATCCATCTAACATAAGGAAGTGTCATGTGAGCGTTACAAAATTGCATAAGGAACTAAGGCATGTTCAGGTAATATTTCTACCTACTCGTAAAATGACAAATTAATCGCAAATAGGAAATCCCAATTTGCTATTTCCTATTTAGGTAATCGTAAAATACGATTTCTACAGGGTAGAAACCACTATTTGCGACCGCGATTCTGCTTTTGTACATATGGAAAGTCTATTAAGCATTTCTTAAGGGGCCGAAATAGTGATTCGGTCCGTTAAGAAATGTTAATGGCTTCGTACATATGGGCCGTGGTGTACTAAACTAAACAGTGCGATTCGCTAAATCCGAGGGTTTGAAACACTAGTTCTGGGCCATGTACTAAACCTGTCTCCAACTCGGAAAAGGTTTTTTTTCGAATCGTTATGAAGCCCAGTTCGGAGGGGGCTTGATATGGGGTGCCCCCACCTAACTGTGAGCAGCAATGGCATGTGTCAGTCGTTTGCAACCAGAACTGTGGTTGTAAACCATTCAAATGTCACAGCCCCCCCCCCGGGTTGGGGGTAACTGGTTTCCAAAGGGAAAGCTGTCCCTGGCAGATGGCTTCCCTAGTGGGACCCTGGCCGGCTGCTCTGCACTTGGGGATGTCTGGCGGCCTCGGCCGTACATGGGGGGGCTGCTACCCAGACGTGTCCCAAACAGGAAACAGTCATTTATGTCTTTCTTTGAAAGAGGCTCCTGTCCGTTTAATAAACAACGACTGAAAATATTTCTGATTGGGGAAACCAGTTGCATTATTGATGTCTGCTTTTCCTTGCAGACATTTAAATTCACCAATGCATCCTCGAAACTAAACCCTCCAACCATTCTTCTGACCCCATCCCTAGCGACATCGCCATTGATTTCTACACCTATACTCTCTCTTACTGGACCAGGCTAGTCAATCTTTTCCTCAGTCAAGGCTCCCTCCCGGTTGCCCTCAAATCAGGTCAGGTCACCCCTCTTCTAAAAAAACCCTCCGCCGATGCGAACGACTTCAACAACTTCCGCCCTATCACCAACCTCCCTTTTTCTTTCGAAAATCACCGAAAAATGCGTTGCGAAACAACTTTCCTTACATATTATGGACAATAACCTCCTCGACGTCTTCCAGTCTGGCTTCATCCAAAATTGCAGCACTGAAACAGCCCTGCTGCAAGTGATTGATGATGCGCTGCATATACTCGACGCTGGGGAATCATGTCTTCTGATTCTTCTAGACCTCTCTGCAGACTTTGACACTGTTAATCATAGCACCCTCCTCAACACTCTTCAACAGAGAATGGGCGTGGAAGGCACAGTGCTCAAATGGTTTGCCTCTTTCCTCTCGGACAGATCCCAAATGATCAAGATAGCGAACAGTCTTTTGTCTCCATTGGCTGTAGGTCAAGGTGTCCCTCAAGGTTCTATCCTGGCACCCACTCTGTTTAATCTCTACCTGGAACCATTAGGGAACCTTCTAAGCAAATCTGGGATCCATTACCACCTTTATGCGGACGACACTCAAATCTACCTTAAGGTGTCTTCCGCACACGATCTCTCACTACTTAACTCTACTCTCCACTCTATTCACAACTGGATGTTAGCTCACCAGCTCATTCTTAATCCCGCCAAAACTGAATTCCTCCTCCTCTCTACCTCTCTCTCACCTCCTCCTGTTCAATCTTGGATGGATCAGCTGAACCTACTCAACAACAACCCCATCATTGTCGACAGCGCAAAATCCCTAGGTGTCATTCTTGACAAAAGACTCAACCTAATCTCCCACATCAACTCTATTGCTAAGAACGCACGTTACCAGTTGCGCCTTCTATGGGGGATCCGTCGGTTCTTCCCGGAGAAAGACTTAAAAACCTTGGTACAATCTCTGGTTCTCTCAAGACTGGATTATTGCAATTCTCTTCTGACGGGCCTACCCAAATCCCACCTCTCCCCTCTCAAATCCATCCTCCATTCAGCAGCTCGCTTCATTTCAGGGTCTAAACGAAGCGACCACGTCACTCCTATCCTGTCCTCTCTTCGATGGCTTCCGATCGAGGCAAGATCTATCTACAAAACTGCCTGCGTCACACACAAAGCCTTACACATGTCCTCCCCTCGTTACCTGGCGAATAAATTGAAATTGTCTGGTGGCTCTCGCCCTTCTCGCAATGCGGAAAAGCTTCTGCTTGAGCCCCCTGTCTTCAAAAGGGAAAGATCGATGGCGCAATCCTTCTCAGGCAATGCGGTGAGAATCTGGAACTCGCTTCCCCCATTGCTCCGTGCCACCTCCTCTACCCGGATCTTCAAACCTGACCTCAAATCTCTTCTCTTCCAAAGACACTTTCAGAACTAATACTTTCATTCTCGGGCCCCTCTAGGAAGTTCGCTCTTCATTGCAAATTGTACTTTTTCTGTACATTCCTCACCCTGGCGTGCTGTGTTGGATTTTATGTTTGTGTACCCTTCATTTTAAGTCTCCTGTTTAATTCACGCCCTCTCTACTCCCTCAAGGAAGTTCTTCCACTTTAGGAAATTCTGTACTCCATGCCTATAGAAGTGTGTTCTGAGTGACTGCCACTTATTGCAGTATTATACCTCTATTTGTATTTTGTATCTTATGTATCATGCACACCTGTCACTTTTTCCTCTTGTAACGTATACCTCTTTTTGTATCTTGTTTGTTTTTGTTATTTGCACAATTGTCACTTTTTCCTCATGTAATGTAACGCTTGCTTTTGGATTATGCTCACTTGTAACCTTCTCCTCATGTAATGTTACTGTTCCTATTGTGAAGCGCTCTGACACCTTCGGGTAAAGTCCGCGCTATATAAAAATGCATAAAATAAAAAAAATGCGGCCTGCCTAATCAATAGGGGTGTCGGGTCGCCTTGCAGCCTCCCCTCCACCTCCGTGAAGTGAACGAGCATTTTACCACGTGACTACTGGTACATAAATCACATTCCACACTGCACGCCTGTTGGCAAACAGCTGGTGTAGATTGCGGAGTCTGGTTTGAGCATGGTTCTTTGTGGGGGTCTTTGTGGGGTCTGCTGTTCCCATGCTGACTGGCTTCTGAGGCTGCACGGCACTCCTTTTATCAAGAGGTGAATCTGTAAGTGGGTGCCTGTGACAGAGGAGAGGTGGGTAGACGCAAAGAGGGAGGGCAGCTGGCGCCCTGGGCACACTATACATTCGCCCCTGCTCACCTCGCATTGTTGTTGCCCCCTCAGTTGGGCGCCCCATTTACCTGGGGGCTCTGTGTGACAGCCTGGCCTGGCTGCTTGGGCCGAGGTGAGCGAGCGGGGGGAGGGAGGGAGGCACATATGGCTGTCTTTCCTGTGCCAGGCCTTTCCAGGCACTGCCAGGCTTCATGCCCCCTGCTGTCCCTACCCCACCCCTCCCTTGTGCTGAGGGGGGAATGGGAAAGGGAGGCGTGTGTTATCCACGTGACCTGCTGGAACGGGAGGGGGGCCTGGGCATTCATCTTCTGAGTAGGCCTGGTTCTAGCAGGGGGGCCGGGTAGGCCAGACCCACCCAAACATGACCTTCGGCCCACCCAATCACGACAGAAGAGGCCACGGAGAAGGCACCTGTTAAGTGCTTCATCAATCTCAACGTCAGAACGTCGAAATTTTGTTTTCACTGTCTTTGAAATTGGGTTTTGGGGTTCAGGGCCGGACTGGCTACCGGGCGTTTTGGCATGCTGCCGAGCTGGGGGCTGATGTCACTGCGGTGGGGGCTAATTTCATTGATGGAGACCTGCGTGTGCTTCGAAATCAACAAAGCAAAACGAATTTCGTTCAGCACACGCAGGTCCCCATCAACTAAATCAGCCCCCAGCTCGGCAGCATGCCACAACGCCCGGTAGCCAGTCCGGCCCTGTTGGGGTTCGAGGTGGGTGAGCACACAAATTAACAGGGAGAGCCGAGCTCAGGCTCTGGCTTGGCTCTTACAGCCCATGCACAATCCCAGACCTGAAAATGTTTGCTATGTAAAACATACAACAAACGTCACGTAAAATATGATACACTTTTTAAAATTTTGATGAGACTATTTCTTTTACACAAGGAAGCTTTGTCATAAATATGTAACAATATAGCGCTGTACTAAGAAGCACTTGTTAAAAGTGATAGTTTTTAAACATGAGCTTAGAGTCAGTCATTCCTGCCCCGTCCTCACACTGGTGACAGCGCTATTAGTGAACCAACAGGCAAGACAGTTGTCACGTGGACCCTGTATGTGATTATTATAGAGCAACATTAGTCTATTAAATAAAACACTACGGGGCACATGCATCAAGGTAATCATTTGTGATTACCAAATAGTGAATTTTAAGGAATTGCTATTTGGTAATCGCAAATGCCTATGCATGAAGGATTCTCAATTACTCTGGCGAATCATTAACATTCCCTAATAGTGATTCGCAAATTGCGAATCGCTATTAGGGAATGCATTCCCATTCATTCCTATGGGCGTAGAGGCCCATAGGAATGAATAGGAATGCATTCGCAATCTGCGATTACCAAATTGGTAATCGCAATTTGCAAATGCAAATCCAAGGTGCCTGGGGCCTAAGGCCCCTGAGGCAACCCCCAAAAAGGTAAGTATGCACATGTGTAGCACACACGTGCCCTAAGGGCATGTGTGCGCTACATAGCGCATTGAAAAAATCATTTTTTTGCATTTTCCAATGCATGCACAAATTACCATCAACTTGAAGTTGATGGTAATTAGCGACTATTAAATGCACAGTCGCATTTAGGAAATGCTACATGCATCTCAAATAGGGAATCGTAAATTGCGATTCCCTAAATGCATTCGCAATTTAGGTAATCGCAAAATATTGCGATTAACTTTTTTGCGAATGCAAAAAGGTACATGCATTGGAAAAAGCATCTTTCCAGTCGCAAACGGGTCGATTCTGCAAGTCGGCCCGTTTGCGACCGGTAAAATGCTTGATGCATGTGCCCCAATAGGTTTTGTATAGTTGGTTTTCTGATTCATGTATTTGAATTTACTTTTATGCGCAAATATGAAGAAAATCAAGTTTTGGTGAAATAAAATATTTGCCCAAGCTCACACAATTTAAGTGGAGATGCTGCAATTTATCCAGGTTTTATGTTTTCACTTTGTACAAATCAGCCGCTAAGTGGCTATTTGTCTCTCCTTCTTATGTTAATGCTTTGTTTTGACCTCCTAGGTTTTCTGCGACTTTTTTTATAGTGTGAACTCTACCTGGAGATATTGAAGCGCTCCACATAAGCACCAGTTACATTATTCAAGGTCACATTCATTTCTTTTAGGCACTTGAGATTTGCCCAGAATGACAGGATGTTGAGCCAATGCCATGACTCACACCTAGCTTGTTCAGTTTCAAAGTTGGAAGCTATCACTGTAATGCCACATCCTGAGTAGATTGAGGGTGGCAAGCAGAAGGTACATAATAGTTCGGCTCATTATGGGCTCGAATTTCCAACAGGACCTCGAGCTGAGCCAGAGCCAGGCTTCAGGTTCAGGCCCGGATCAAGCTTTCAGTGCCGGCCTTCCTAGTGTGAAATGTCAAGGCTCAGGTCTGGTAACGGGTACCTCCTTAACCTTACAATGAAACACATCAGAGGGTCCCTGAGAAGAACAAATTGAAGTGGAAGAAACCAGGGAAAAACACAATAATAATCAACACAAACACTTCCCCCGCTTGATATTCTTAAATACGGTAATATATCCAGAATAATGTATCCCACAAGACTTATCATTTATTATCAAAAAATATATATATCCTTCTTTTTGTTAAGATTTTTTCTTCTATAAAAATTACATATTCAGACAATATACATATAATGGACAATCAGAAGCATTGTACATACATAGAAAACGAGCCCCAAGCACATAATGAAAAACCATACAATAACTGCACGTCTCCAAAATAACATACACAGAAAAGAAGCATATAGTGTAAAAAAAACAATACAATAATGCACTAGACTATAGTAAACATTAGTCATTACATACACTGTACAACAGACACAAAAAGAAGAAGAATGCGCCGACGCGCGTTTCGGAAGTACCATGTACTTAAACATTCCTTCATCGGGGCGCAAAATCCATAATCTATGCAGTGGTCAAGGAAGCCATCTGTGGCTCGTGTACTGTATCCATATTTTATAGTACACCTGGACTCTGTACAATGTAAAGCGCAAGTTGTCCAAAGGTTCCAGATCAGAAGAGCCAAGCTTCTAGGGATGATAGGGAGTCCTAGAGCACAGGAACTAAATCACTGGTGATTCAAAAACAGCCACCAGATATCTGAGGGCTGGAATGACTGATGTAGATATAGTCATGAGTTCTAAAAAGATAGATAATGGACGTTACACATCTATCCCAGTACCTATAGCTCAGGGAAGACCGCAAACCGTTACATAGATATCATACATACATTAGAAAGAGTAGTCCTGGGGTCCTCGAAGAGGGGAAAATATGGACTCTGTGGTAAGGGTGGTACCATGAAAGTTGTAATAACGAGGAATCTGACAGTCACAGCAACACGGTAAATAATTTCATAAAAACGTGAGGTTTAAATAATAACCTCTAGTGCTAAATCTCGGCAGTCAAGGTTGAAGGGCCAAGAATTCAAGGAAATATCATGAATTAAGGCTGTCCCAAAATGCTATATTTCAGCAGCCAAAGGCTGGGGGGGCCCAGGTTCCAAAATGATATCACGGATAAAGATGACAATGCGTGTCTTCCGGGTCCCTGATTCTCCATAGACGCAAGTGTCTTATCCATGATATTTCCTTGAATTCTTGGCCCTTCAACCTTGACTGCCGAGATTTTTACAACTTTCATTGTACCACCCTTACCACTGTCCATATTTTCCCCTCTTCGAGGACCCCAGGACTACTCTTTCTAATATATATATATATATCTATATCTATATCTATGTAACGGTTTGCGGTCTCTCCCTGAGCTATAGGTACTGGGATAGATGTGTAATGTCCATTATCTATCTTTTTAGAACTCATGACTATATCTACATCAGTCATTCCAGCCCTCAGATATCTGGTGGCTGTTTTTGAATCACCAGTGATTTAGTTCCTGTGCTCTAGGACTCCCCATCATCCCTAGAAGCTTGGCTCTTCTGATCTGGAACCTTTGGACAACTTGCGCTTTACATTGTACAGAGCCCAGGTGTACTATAAAGTATGGATACAGTACACGAGCCACAGATGGCTTCCTTGACCACTGCATAGATTATGGATTTTGCGCCCTGATGAAGGAATGTTTAAGTACATGGTACTTCCGAAACGCGCGTCGGCGCATTCTTCTTTTTGTGTCTGTTGTACAGTGTATGTAATGTCCAATGTTTACTATAGTTTAGGACTTCCTTAACCTTAAACTGCTATTACACTCTGCTTGGAATCCTGGTGCTGGTGCTAAAGCCTGGCCTGCTGGAAATTATAAGAGTTGAGCTGCTGAGTAGAGGCATCAGCTGCGACTCTAAAATAACTCTCTAGATGCTCCCTATGCCTGTTTTGAAGAAGATATGATGTAAATCTTGGGATTACAGAATTGACAAAAATTGGACCCACATTGGCCCACCCAAACAAACCCTTGGCCCATCCAGATCACAATTCCTGGAACCGGGCCTGGTTCTGAGCCTTTGCTTGAATTCTTGAAGGTAAAGTGGGCGTTCCTGGGGGTTGAGGGGAGGGGGTACATGCTCCCCAGAACTTGTGCGCGTGCCCTTCTCCGGGGGCACAGACGCTAGTCTAGATACACGTCTGCGTGTGTTATGTACTGTGTGTCTGAATATGAATGAAAGGTGTGTGTATTACGAAGGGGAGAGTTCATTTTCCACTTCATTATTCGCGCATCTGATATTGACATTGGTAGCTGGAAAGGTTCACAGGATGTGGAGTCGACCCCGAGGCTCGAACCTTGGTTTCCCAGCTCCAAAGTCGGCACCACATCCTCTCCCCTTTGTGGCACGTGTCCTCCTATAAAGGAAGCTGCGAGCCGCCCCGCCCCCCTCCCCCACCATTGTTGAGCTGGGGGTCTCTGACGCGGAGGACCTACACACAGGGCTGAGGGACATAAAATCTAATTTACACAAAAGTGCTGTCACTCACTCCCCTCTGATTCACGCACACTGATTCACTGCCGGCTTCATCAAAGCACGCCAGGGGACCTTGAGAGTGCACACGCCCCACACGTCCGCACCATCTGCCTGTGCGTGCACTCCTCCCGGGCCCTCCACAGTCCACACGTACATACGCTCTTAGACCACGCGCTCTCCAGAGCCCCCACACATGGGCTCTGCTCCTGCACTCCACACTAATACTCATCATACTATCCTGCCTGCCAGGCGCCCCCCATGAGGACCCTCCTCTCACCTACAAGTGCACACCCAGGACATCCAGACATGGTGTCACTACATCCCCCCTCACACAGGACAACCAGGCATGGCACATCACTACATCACCCCTTCATACACACAGGACAAGCAGACATGACACGTCACAACCCCCCCCCCTACATACACACTGGAGAACCAGACATGGCCCACCGCTACATCACCCCCCTTCCTTCATACACACAGGACAACCAGACATGGCACGTCACTACATAAGCCCTTCATGCACAGGACAACCAGACATGGCACGTCACTACATAACCCCTCCATACACAGGACAACCAGACATGGCACGGTACTACATCACCCCTTCATACACAGGACAACCAGACATGGCACGTCACTACATAACCCCTTCATGCACAGGACAACCAGACATGGCACGTCACTACATAACCCCTTCATACACAGGACAACCAGACATGGCACGTCACTACATAACCCCTCATACACAGGACAACCAGACATGGCACGTCACTACATAACCCCCACATACACAGGACAACCAGACATGGCACGTCACTACATAACTCCCCACATACACAGGACAACCAGACATGGCACGTCACTACATAACCCCTCCATACACAGGACAACCAGACATGGCACGTCACTACATAACCCCCACATACACAGGACAACCAGACATGGCACGTCACTACATAACCCCCACATACACAGGACAACCAGACATGGCACGTCACTACATAACCCCCACATACACAGGACAACCAGACATGGCACGTCACTACATAACCCCTCCATACACAGGCCAACCAGACATGGCACGTCACTACATAACCCCCCCACATACACAGGACAACCAGACATGGCACGTCACTACATAACCCCTTCATGCACAGGACAACCAGACATGGCACGTCACTACATAAGCCTTCATGCACAGGACAACCAGACATGGCACGTCACTACATAAGCCCTTCATGCACAGGACAACCAGACATGGCACGTCACTACATAACCCCTTCATACACAGGACAACCAGACATGGCACGTCACTACATAACCCCCTCATACACAGGACAACCAGACATGGCACGTCACTACATAACCCCCACATACACAGGACAACCAGACATGGCACGTCACTACATAACTCCCCCACATACACAGGACAACCAGACATGGCACGTCACTACATAACCCCTTCATGCACAGGACAACCAGACATGGCACGTCACTACATAACCCCTTCATACACAGGACAACCAGACATGGCACGTCACTACATAACCCCTCCATACACAGGACAACCAGACATGGCACGGTACTACATCACCCCTTCATACACAGGACAACCAGACATGGCACGTCACTACATAACCCCTTCATGCACAGGACAACCAGACATGGCACGTCACTACATAACCCCTTCATACACAGGACAACCAGACATGGCACGTCACTACATAACCCCTCATACACAGGACAACCAGACATGGCACGTCACTACATAACCCCCACATACACAGGACAACCAGACATGGCACGTCACTACATAACTCCCCACATACACAGGACAACCAGACATGGCACGTCACTACATAACCCCTCCATACACAGGACAACCAGACATGGCACGTCACTACATAACCCCCACATACACAGGACAACCAGACATGGCACGTCACTACATAACCCCCACATACACAGGACAACCAGACATGGCACGTCACTACATAACCCCCACATACACAGGACAACCAGACATGGCACGTCACTACATAACCCCCACATACACAGGACAACCAGACATGGCACGTCACTACATAACCCCTCCATACACAGGACAACCAGACATGGCACGTCACTACATAACCCCTTCATGCACAGGACAACCAGACATGGCACGTCACTACATAAGCCTTCATGCACAGGACAACCAGACATGGCACGTCACTACATAAGCCCTTCATGCACAGGACAACCAGACATGGCACGTCACTACATAACCCCTTCATACACAGGACAACCAGACATGGCACGTCACTACATAACCCCCTCATACACAGGACAACCAGACATGGCACGTCACTACATAACCCCCACATACACAGGACAACCAGACATGGCACGTCACTACATAACCCCCCCACATACACAGGACAACCAGACATGGCACGTCACTACATAACCCCTCCATACACAGGACAACCAGACATGGCACGTCACTACATAACCCCTCCATACACAGGACAACCAGACATGGCACGTCACTACATAACCCCTCCATACACAGGACAACCAGACATGGCACGTCACTACATAACCCCCACATACACAGGACAACCAGACATGGCACGTCACTACATAACCCCTCCATACACAGGACAACCAGACATGGCACGTCACTACATAACCCCCCCACATACACAGGACAACCAGACATGGCACGTCACTACATAACCCCTCCATACACAGGACAACCAGACATGGCACGTCACTACATAACCCCTCCATACACAGGACAACCAGACATGGCACGTCACTACATAACCCCTCCATACACAGGACAACCAGACATGGCACGTCACTACATAACCCCCCCCACATACACAGGACAACCAGACATGGCACGGTACTACATCACCCCTTCATACACAGGACAACCAGACATGGCACGTCACTACATAACCCCTTCATACACAGGACAATCAGACATGGCACATCACTACATAACCCCTCCATACACAGGACAACCAGACATGGCACGGTACTACATCACCCCCTTTATACACAGGACAACCAGACATGGCACGTCACTACATAACCCCTCCATACACAGGACAACCAGACATGGCACAGTACTACTTCACCCCCTTTATACACAGGACAACCAGACATGGCACATCACTACATAACCCCTCATACACAGGACAACCAGACATGGCACGTCACTACATCCCCCCCACATACACAGGACAACCAGACATGGCACGTCACTACATAACCCCTCCATACACAGGACAACCAGACATGGCACGTCACTACATCACCTCCTTCCTTCATACACACGGAAGAACCAGACATGGCACGCCACTATACCATCCCTATACACACAGGACAACCAGACATGGCCCGTCACTACATAACCCCTCCATACACAGGACAACCAGACATGGCACGTCACTACATAACCCCTCCATACACAGGACAACCAGACATGGCACGTCACTACATAACCCCCCCACATACACAGGACAACCAGACATGGCACGTCACTACATAACCCCTCCATACACAGGACAACCAGACATGGCACGGTACTACATCACCCCCTTTATACACAGGACAACCAGACATGGCACGTCACTACATAACCCCTCCATTCACAGGACAACCAGACATGGCACGGTACTACATCACCCCTTCATACACAGGACAACCAGACATGGCACGGTACTACATCACCCCCTTTATACACAGGACAACCAGACATGGCCTGTCACTACATCACCCCTTCATACACAGGACAACCAGACATGGCCTGTCACTACATCACCCCTTCATACACAGGACAACCAGACATGGCCTGTCACTACATCATCCCCTTCATACACACAGAAGAACCAGACATGGCACAACGCTACATCACCTCCTTCCTTCATACACACGGAAGAACCAGACATGGCACGCCACTATACCATCCCTATACACACAGGACAACCAGACATGGCCCGTCACTATATCATCCCCTTCATACACACAGGACAACCAAACATGGCATGATACTACACCATACCTATACACATACACAGGACAACCAGACATAGCACGTCACTATATCATCCCCGTCATACACACAGGAGAACCAGACATGGCATGATACTACATAACCCCTCCATACACAGGACAACCAGACATGGCACGGTACTACATCACCCCTTCATACACAGGACAACCAGACATGGCACGTCACTACATAACCCCTTCATACACAGGACAACCAGACATGGCACGTCACTACATAACCCCCTCATACACAGGACAACCAGACATGGCACGTCACTACATAACCCCTCCATACACAGGACAACTAGACATGGCACGTCACTACATAACCCCTCCATACACAGGACAACCAGACATGGCACGTCACTACATAAACCCCCCCCACATACACAGGACAACCAGACATGGCACGTCACTACATAACCCCCACATACACAGGACAACCAGACATGGCACGTCACTACATAACCCCCAAATACACAGGACAACCAGACATGGCACGTCACTACATAACCCCTCCATACACAGGACAACCAGACATGGCACGTCACTACATAACCCCTCCATACACAGGACAACTAGACATGGCACGTCACTACATAACCCCTCCATACACAGGACAACCAGACATGGCACGTCACTACATAAACCCCCCCCCACATACACAGGACAACCAGACATGGCACGTCACTACATAACCCCCCACATACACAGGACAACCAGACATGGCACGTCACTACATAACCCCCAAATACACAGGACAACCAGACATGGCACGTCACTACATAACCCCTCCATACACAGGACAACCAGACATGGCACGTCACTACATAAACCCCTCCATACACAGGACAACCAGACATGGCACGTCACTACATAACCCCTTCATGCACAGGACAACCAGACATGGCACGTCACTACATAACCCCTCCATACACAGGACAACCAGACATGGCACGTCACTACATAACCCCTCCATACACAGGACAACCAGACATGGCTCATCACTACATAACCCCCCCCACATACACAGGACAACCAGACATGGCACGTCACTACATAACCCCCTCATACACAGGACAACCAGACATGGCACGTCACTACATAACCCCTCATACACAGGACAACCAGACATGGCACGTCACTACATAACCCCCACATACACAGGACAACCAGACATGGCACAGTACTACTTCACCCCCTTTATACACAGGACAACCAGACATGGCACGTCACTACATAACCCCTCATACACAGGACAACCAGACATGGCACGTCACTACATCCCCCCCACATACACAGGACAACCAGACATGGCACGTCACTACATAACCCCTCCATACACAGGACAACCAGACATGGCACGTCACTACATCACCTCCTTCCTTCATACACACGGAAGAACCAGACATGGCACGCCACTATACCATCCCTATACACACAGGACAACCAGACATGGCCCGTCACTACATAACCCCTCCATACACAGGACAACCAGACATGGCACGTCACTACATAACCCCTCCATACACCGGACAACCAGACATGGCACGTCACTACATAACCCCCCACATACACAGGACAACCAGACATGGCACGTCACTACATAACCCCTCCATACACAGGACAACCAGACATGGCACGGTACTACATCACCCCCTTTATACACAGGACAACCAGACATGGCACGTCCCTACATAACCCCTCCATACACAGGACAACCAGACATGGCACGGTACTACATCACCCCTTCATACACAGGACAACCAGACATGGCACGGTACTACATCACCCCCTTTATACACAGGACAACCAGACATGGCCTGTCACTACATCACCCCTTCATACACAGGACAACCAAACATGGCCTGTCACTACATCACCCCTTCATACACAGGACAACCAGACATGGCCTGTCACTACATCATCCCCTTCATACACACAGAAGAACCAGACATGGCACAACGCTACATCACCTCCTTCCTTCATACACACGGAAGAACCAGACATGGCACGCCACTATACCATCCCTATACACACAGGACAACCAGACATGGCCCGTCACTATATCATCCCCTTCATACACACAGGACAACCAAACATGGCATGATACTACACCATACCTATACACATACACAGGACAACCAGACATAGCACGTCACTATATCATCCCCTTCATACACACAGGAGAACCAGACATGGCATGACACTACACCATCCCTATACACACAGGACAACCAGACATGGCCCGTCACTATATCATCCCCTTCATACACACAGGAAAACCAAACATGGCATGATACTACACCATACCTATACACAGGACAACCAGACATAGCACGTCACTATATCATCCCCTTCATACACACAGGAGAACCAGACATGGCACGCCACTATACCATCCCTATACACACAGAACAACCAGACATGGCCTGTCACTACATCATCCCCCTTCATACACACAGGAGAACCAGACATGGCATGATGACACTACACCATCCCTATACACATACACAGGACAACCAGACATAGCACGTCACTGCATCATCCCCTTCATACACACAGGACAAACAGACATGGCCCGTCACTACATCACCCCCCTTCCTTCATACACACAGGACACCCCTTTCCTTACACGTGACAACACAAACACCAGTCACCACAGCAGCCTCTCCGGACAGATCTGTGTGAGGGTAAACCCAAAAAGTAATAAAAATGAATAGAGGTTAAAGTAAAGCTAAGTCCATAAAATTTTCCCAAAGGAAGCGAAGCGTGAATATTTAATGTAATGCTAAATGCTCATAAGACAAACTCTGGTCGATAATAACAGATATGCCTGTGATCACTACCAGTGGCGGCTCCTCTGCTAATGCTAAGTCAGATGAGCGTCGCACCACTGATTTGCAGCGGTGAAATAAAGGAAAAATAAATTGATAACTCAAGGTTATCATTTTATTTTGTCCTGCTGAGGCAACTTTGCAGGGTGGGACTGCTCTGACGGGAGTGGTGAGCACACTTTGTAAGTGAGCATGAATGCTTGGCCGGCCATCTCGGCGTGTTCTCCATGCAGGCTGCATTACAGCTTGGGTGGAGAACATGCCCTGGCTCCCATTCCCGGGCTGAGCACCGACGGCGCTCAGACTAATCACAACGCAGCATTGCAGCGTTGTGATTGGCTTAGGGGAGCCTGGATGTGCTTCCTGTTCCGGCGGTGCGGAGGGACGAGGAGGAAGAGAGACGCGGCGGTAAGTTATTTTTTGTTTTTTAGATCCCTTGCGCTGCCACCCCGATCCGTGCCGGCCGCCACTGATCGCTACTCGGCACTTTTGTATGTGCCTTGCAAAAATGAAAGACTAATAGGGCCCTGCAGAGAGTCGATTTAGTGCCCTGCAAGGTTACATTGCAGGAACATAAAACCTGCTAAGCTAATAAGGATGTAGCCTTACGGCTAGAGCGGTCGACCTCGGACCTGGGGAACCGGGTTCGAGTCTCGGCAACGACGCTGCACATCCTGTGATTCTGGGCAAATCACTTAATCTCCCCGTGCCTAACAAAAAAAAAAAATGAATGTGTTCTTCTGTAACGAAACTGGTGCTCGTGTAAAGTGCTCTGATACCCGATGCCTTGGGTCTAGTTTGCGCTATATAAAACAAAAACAAAAAAAAACATGTTCTTAATATCCTAGCTTGATCCGAAGGTATCGGAGTGCTTTACATGTTAAGTGATAAAGTTTACAAGAGGTACATGAGTGCATTCAATAGTCATTGCTGAACAATACACCATTAAGTGGTTATAAAGTCACTCAAGTATATGACCACTAAAGGGGATAGCTCTACTCCCCACTCTTCTCCCCTCCCCTACAAACACACACACCCTCCTTTCCTGCCCCCTTGCTGGAAATGAAGAAAAAAATGTACTTTAGGATCCCCTAAATTGGGGGTCCTTCTGTGGAGCAGAAGGGGTGGAGTCACAAGGGACAGAGTTGGGAACAGCAGAGTCTGCTTGTCAATGTATACTTTTATTTTTGTCCCTAAGGAGTTGACGACCAGGACAAATGTGATTTGTTCTGACTTACTTGTCACACAAGGCTGCATTTTTAAAAACCCTTGCGGGCTTAGGGCACCTGCCGCATATAGCTGTGTGCACCCCACAATTTCTAGTGTTTAAGAACAGTAAAATCCTGCTTTTGCTGGAGAGAACTGCATGCAGTCTAGTCACAGGTTGACTCATCATAAACTGCCATACAGGGTTAATGTGCCTGCTGCAAAGCCTAACCTCAAATGAAGGTCA
The DNA here is from genome assembly GCA_963921515.1 of Calotriton arnoldi. NCBI lineage: Eukaryota > Metazoa > Chordata > Amphibia > Caudata > Salamandridae > Calotriton > Calotriton arnoldi. The sequence goes on along the minus strand of CAWUFW010000442.1, from coordinate 2,927,123 downwards.
CTGTTTGGTGTTTTAAGTAGTTACCTCAGAGGGTTACTGCTTGTGGTGTGTGTTTTAGAGATCTCCTTAAGTTACCTGCCTGTCGTCAGCTACAATCCTTGTAGTACAGGATGGTGAGCTATGAACCGGCACCGAGGAGCTGCTTGCCAAGTGCATCATTCATATTATAATCTCTTGTTATACTAAGGTGGCTACAGAGTCGCTTGGGGTGTGCTAAAGCCTTATTACTGCACTGCGTTCTATAGACCCCACACACATTGTAATCCCCGAATGTGCTTTTTCCATATCAAGCTCTCTTACATGTAACGCCTGACCGGGTGAGTGATGTGTCTCCTGCACCCCGTGACCCTCTGTTTTATGTAACATTGACTCACACATTTGCATGATCCATTGCCTCTGTATAACATGTATATGCTGTAAATGGCTCTGATACTCCACATATAAGAATTTACACATAGAGTAACTAGTAAGTGCTGTATATACGGTTATTCTCACAGTGCACCTGCTCTTCTCTTTCATACACAGGTTAGAAAACCTAGAAAAATCAAAAACCTGCTTCCAAATCCTGCTCTGATTTTTAAGCATTTGTGAAGTGGCAAGTTGGGTGTCTTTCTTTCCCTCAGTGGCATTTGTCATCAAGGTGTTCAGCTCCAGGGAGAAACCAGGTTGGATGAACAAAAGGAGTGCTGATGGCCCTTTGAGTGAGCTTTTGTGTTGTGCCCAGGTAGAGCTGAAATAAGCAACTTCCCGCAGGTTTCTGCTCCGAGTTTAAAGCTGCAGACCACGTGCAGGTGCCCCTGAATGTATCCCATGTCGGACAATTACACCGGGACAAATTCAGCATATTTTCGTGAATAAGCGAACTGCTCAATTGTAGCTGTTCGATCCTTTATCCGGATGGCCCCTGTCATTTTCTGTAGTGCCTACAGCTCCACAGGCTCCTGTGAGGAGTAGCAGCTGCCGCTATAGTAAAGTGGTAGGGGAGGGCTTGGGTTTTGAAAATAAAATAAAAAAGACTTACCTGCCGCTCCACTTGTCCCAGTAGTGGATGGGCCTCACTGCACAGGCTCCCCACCCAATCCAGACGCTGATCTCATGCTATACCTCGCATGAGAGCAGCACCTGGATTGGCCTGAGCGGGCTGGTTTAATGTTCGCTCAGGCACAGGGAGCCTGCAACTTTTCTACTAAATAAGAAAACATTTCCCACTTGACCTGTATTTCTTTTAATGTATCTTACAAATGCTATTGGTTCTGATCCCCAAATAAATGTATGCTACATATGCAATATCTTTTTACAGACCATATTTATTTCTCACATTATTTACACTACATTCATACAGTGAACCAGCATACTACACATACAGTAAACAAACAACAATGAAAGCACAGTTAATTTTTATCCGTTGCAGCGTTGTGGGCTGGGATCACTTTTCCAAAAATGGTCAACACATGTTTCAGTGTGGGCATTGGTTAACATCCAACCACCTTCTTCAGGACCACACAACAATACAGTGGAGACACTAGTCTAGAAGTGGAACGTGCTGTTGGCTATCTGCTGTACAGATCAGAAAGTGTGATGGAGAAGATCTCCCCCCGCCCCCCCTTCCCCCAATAACCACCTTGGCAGAAAGTGCCCTCTTTCTGCATGGTTGCCCCCACTTTTTGCTGAATTGCTGATGTGCTTTGACTGAATGTGCCCTGGGCTCCTGCTAATCAGGTACCCAGGGCCTGTGTTCTTTCCCTAAAACGGCATTGAAGCCTAAACCCAATTGGCATCTCTGGCCTCAGGTCAGCCCCTGGTAAATGGTACCAAAGGTACCCAGGGCACTGTGACCAGAGAAGGCCTCTAAGGGCTGCAGCACTTATTGTGCCACCCTTGGAGGTCCTGTACCCTTACACACAAACACACACACACTGCCTTTGCAGGCTGCGTGTTTTGGTGCAGAACAAAGTGAAGAGTCGACATGGCACCCATCTCTGTGTGCCATGCCTACAACCCACAGCCCTAGCATAGATCAGTCACCCCTCTAGCTGGGTGCACTATACCAGTGGGGAGGGTACAGGTGCATGAACCCTGTACCCCTACAGTGTCTAAGTCCATTCTTAGACATTGTAAGTGCAGTGCTGCCATTAAGAGTATATGGTGCTGGGAGTTTGTCATTACGACCATAATGGCTACACTGAGAACTGAGAAGTTTGGTATCAAACCTCTCAGCACATTAAACCCACACTGATGCCAGTGTGGGATTTAATGAAAAATGCACACAGAGGGCATCTTAGAGATGCCCCCTGAAAACTAACCCACCTCTAGTGTCCAGGCTGAGTGGCTGCTTTCAGCTGCCACCACCACCGGGCATGTTTCTGGACCCCTGGGTTGAGAGCCTGCTGCTCTCTGGGGCCTGAAACAATGCACATCCTGGGACGAGGTGCAAAGCCTCCTCCCCCAGGATGGGCAGGGTTCACGAAGGGGAAGCTTCAAAGGCTTGCCGCCTTTGTGAGCTTCCCCAGGCCACTTGCTGCTCTCAGAAACTGGTCTCCACTGGTTCTGACCCCCACTTTGGGCGGTAGAACCGGCGGGAAAAACAAGTGAGGAAGAGAGGTGTGCCCCCCTCTGCCAACTCCACCCCTCAGGTGGGGGAGGCGAGGTGAAGCACAACTCTCAGTCCACGCCATCTTGAAGATCGGGGGGACTCAGCCAACCAGGGACAGGCTCATGCCCCCCTCCCACTGGAGGGTGGCATAATAGGGGGTGTACCCACCCCAGGGAAGGGACCCATTGGTCCCGGCCGTTTACCTACCTGTAACACCCCTAAAACTAGTATTATGGGGCACCCCTGAACCTTGCTTCCTCAGACAAGAACCTGCAGGAAGAAGGACCGAACCGCCGTGCAGCAGCTAACAAGAGGAAGACGCCCACTGACTTGGCCCCAGCCCTACCGGCCTGTCTCCCCCCTCGAACCTGCTCCTGCGAAATCCCGGTGTGTCCTGCAGCCAGCAACCTCAAACCCCGGAGGACCTGCCTGCCTTCAACTACAAAGACTGTCTCCTGTGAACACCGGATTTGTTCATCTGCAACCTCTGGCTCCGGCTGGGCACCGTGGATCTGCCCCACTCTGCACCTGCCGTTCACGGCCCGAGCTCGAGTGGGCAAACACCATGAGGAGGTCACCCCGGCGATCCTGACCTGAAATCCGGTGACACCTGACCTGCCTCAAGCCTCCAGCCGACGCCTGCAGCCTAAATTCAGAAGGTCCCCGCCCCCTCCCCCCAACCGCGACCAGGAGCTGGTAAGAAGATCCGACCCCAAAAGGCACCCCTGCACCCGACGCCCCACGGCCTTGTGTGCCCAAACCGACGGTGCCTAATCAACCCCTAACTTCCCAACTTGCCTCTCGAAGTGGTGGTTGCACCCAGAAGACCTTCGTCCCCGAGTTTGCAGTGCCTTTACAAACCGGAGGTTCCCCATTGAAACCAACAGGGCGCCCGACGTTGAAACAGCACCCTGCACCCGGCCGCCCTAGTGTCGCTGAGGGTGCACCTTTGGTGCTACTTTGTTTCCCCATTTGCCCTGAGCTAAAGTCCAGGAGCTTTGCTCCCACACCCAAGTGGCCTGCTTGCCAGCAGCCACCAACCGGAGGCCCCCTATCCCCCATTGGATAACATTGGGCCTCAGCACTCTGCACCCGGCCGCCCTAGTGCCGTTGAGGGTGTAACGAAAGTGCATCCTTGACCCTGGGGGAACCCTTGTTCTAACCCCAGAAGCTCAACTCCAAAGACAGATTACTTACCTGGTAACCGTTAACTTCATTTCTCTCCATAGGAACCTATTGACTGTTTTTCTCTGAAAAATGTTCTATGTGTGTAGTTGATTTGTATGGAAACCTGAAAAACAACAATTGTGCAAAACTGATTTTACTCACCTTTTCTCTAGAAAATGTCCCAGTGTGATATCTAGACATATCACACTGAGTAGAAAAAGTAATCTCAAAAGTAACGTAAAAGTAACCTACCTGTAATTCTTATTGCAAAATCAATACAAAGTATATGTACAGCACTTCACATTATTGCATTACCAGTAATTCAAACAGTAACCATTTCAAAGTACGTTTACAACTGCCTTTCAAACTGTATATTTACTGCAAAGTATTTATCAACTTACCTGTGCCAGGGTTGCTTGGTTCTAGGAAATAAAATAACTAAAAATATTTTTATACAAAACCAATTGGTCTGAAGTTCAGTCTTTGAGTGTGTGAATTCATTTGCTGACTGAGTGTGTACAACAAATGCTTAACACTGTCCTCTGATACTGCCTTACTGCTCGACCACACTACCACAAATGGAGAGTGAGGTGCTATCTAACTTTACCTCTGCCTACCTTTGGGGTTCCACTGGACTCTGTGCACACTATACCTCACTTTGATATAGTATATACAGAGCCAGCTTCCTACACACCTGTTGAAGTATCTGTATTGTGTGGGGATTTTTCTTTTCTTCTTATTTAGTAGTTTTTCTCCCCCCTCTTCCCAGACCTAGAAGCAATTGTGTAGGGCGTTACCTTTGTTTATGATGAAGCATGCAGCTTTTCTCCAAGCTGGGTTGGAGAAATCTAAGTGAACATGTCTGTTTGGCCGGCCTAAGAAGGCTGGCCAAACTGACATTCCCACTTATAAGTGCCTACCACTCCTCCCTACTGCTGACATGACGCTCGTCAGCATGGCCCTGCCCCCACCCTAACCTCGGCTGGCAATAAGGTAAGAAAATAAAATGGTTTTATTATCATTTTATTTTTCAATGGGGCGACCCTCCTCCGCCATAGCGGAATAACCGCCCCTTCCTGTGGGACAAGGGGAAGATGTAAAAACTACAGAAAGTAAAATGGTCCTATTTAGTCTCGGTCCCCGGTGTCTTCATGAAACCTGAGACTAAGGATAACCAGGGCAATGCCAGAGTTACCGAAGGGCAAGCCAAGCCCACGCGCGGGACGTCCTCTTCCACCGGACCCGTGCTAGTGGCTGATCATAGCTTGGAAACCTACACATTGTCCGCTTCTTGTATGCCCAAGATCACTTATTGTTTCACCCCAACTCTTCGTGTAGCACAAGGCTTTATTTCGTACATAGTTTGTTGGGTTTAAAAATTTTTAGAACACCACACATTATCCACAAGCCTAATGGCTGAATGGCAGCCCTCTAACCGTGACCGCTAACGAACGCTGGTGACCGCCTGCGTAGAAAATGTTGCTGGAGGATGCCACATCAGCTATTGTATTCTGGAGAAAAATTCCTCTATGCGGCAATTGGCAGAATTTGGCCACGACTCCGCGTTAAAGAGTAACGTGGAGTGGCCAAAACTCCGCGGGCGGAACGGAACATTCCACCCACCCCTTCTCCTTATAGAGAAGTCTGTTGCTCCTTGCAGCTGGGAGTTTTCCTGTGCCTTCTCTGAAGGGATTCACTTCCGCTGGAGAACGTGCCACTATAACCGTGTAGATGTCCGTGTCAACAGGAGCCCGTGGGTAACAGATGGCTGTGACATGCCAGGAAGAAGCTGCAGTTCCTCCATATGAGTGGAGAAGCGCTGCCGCCACCCCCCTCCCCCACTGCTGTGCAGAAAGCTGGAAAAACAAAATGGTAATAAAATGATTCTTTTACCATTTTATTTTTCCAGCTTTGTCGAACGGAGAGGGTGGGGCCAGTGCGTCATTGCTGCTGATTGGCAGCAGTGACGAGTGGCCCCTTCGGTATGAATTGCGCATGTCGGTTTGGCAGGCTACCTTGCTACGGCCAAATGGACATGTGCAATTCAAACTCTCCAACCCAGCTGTCATTGACAGCTAGGTTAGAGAGCAGGCCCAGGACTCCAGTGCTTTACTGAGCGCTGAGGCAGCTTTCTCCAGCCAATCCAGATGCTTCACTCATGCTGCATGAGAGCAGAGTCTGGATTGGATAAGGTAGTTGGCTTTGTGACGTCACCTCGCGCTCGGAGCCTGGGACTGGAGAGCATCAAGAATGTGCCGCAGGATAAGGTAAGTGAAACTTTTTTTTTTTTTTTTTAATTGTTTATTGTAATGAGTTTTTATGTAATTTTGTAATGTAAATATATGTAGCGCCCACCGTTTTTTAATACCACCAACCGCCACTGCCAGGAAGCTGCAGCATCTTTAACCCACGGTGCGTCCGGCACCAAAAACATAATTCTGCAGATGTCTCAGCCAAGGAGGAGTGTCAGGAAACCTCTTTATTTTTGTACATACAATCTCGCTGGCCATGTCTTCCGACAGATAAACAGCTGTGCAGAAAATGATGCGCCTTTGACATCCATGTTTCACAGCACTGCTCCCGCACCCTGCAAAGGGGCACAGCTCCAAAGCGAAGTGTTCAGTACAGTTCACATTAAAAGACGAGTCTCTGGACTTCTCCTGCCTTTCCTACATCTATAAACAACTGCTAAATTTAGGACGGGCCTCTCCTAGAAATGTAAACCTCCAGGACAAACACTAGTTTCTGAGCAATGCCTCAATTTGGACAGATTTGCGACAGTTTTATGGTTGTTAAACAAATCTCTCTACAATAGCCACATGAGTGCCAATTCCTAACACTTCCACATTAGCCACATAGGGCCCACGATAATTAAAGTTATTTGTAGTGTTAAAAACAGCAGTTCTTGTGGAGAGGGAGAACACGCTGCTGTGGCAGGAATGGATGAAACTGGACTCCACTGGGACTTTTCAATGATGTTTAGTCCTTTTGCCATCTTGTTAAAATGTGTTTCAAATACGTTGGCAAAGAACAACTGCGCTGTTATAAGAATTATGCCGGTCTCTTAATGGAAACTCGTCACTCGCAGTGCAGGCCATGAGAGGGCGAACACACAGGGCTCTGTGCTAGAGAGCATGGCCAACAGACCTCTCTGAGCATGCGCAAATTAAATCAAGGAATTGGAGCTTGTACAACATGCAGTGTGTGCATGGAGGCGTGTAAAGCACATTGCATCGTGCTCTCTGCGTACACTGCGCTCCTGGGCGTTCCGGGAGCAGAATCTAGTGCGTCCAGGCAGGGCCGGCTTTTGTAAGGCGCACGGCTACTCCATGGAGTGTCCCGGCGCTGTGCTTTTTGGTCACCTACAGAGTGCAGTCCATCATCTACTCTTGTTGAGAGCCAAGTTTCCAGCCTTTTCTTGAACAGTGAGGTAACGTCCACCGAGGGTAGTTCAAGAGGACGTTTGTTCCATGCCGTTGGCCCAAGATCAGAGGTCCGTCCCCCAGTTCTCATGCGCCGAATCTTAGGAATCCTCACTAGAAGGCTGTTGGCTGACCGCAGGGTTCTAGAGTTGGCATAGAAACTGATTCTGGCCCTAAGATCAGCTGCACCTGTGTGGTGCAGTGCATTGTGGACCAAAACAAATGTTTTGAAGACCATTCTCTTTATTGAGAGCCAGTGGAGGTCACGCAGGTAAGGACACGTGTGTTCTTGGGGGCACGCTAAGGAAAATGATGGCTGCCGTGTTCTGGACCACCTGAAGCCTGTTGGGCAGATAGTGTTTTTAACTATTGCCCCTGAGGGCCGGTGGGTGGGGCGTCTTTAGGCCACCGGGTCTGCCATGTATCTGGGGCACTGGAACTAAAGAATAGTATTTCGGTCTTGTCTGCATTACATTTTAGTTGGATGGCATCCAGTGAAACACAGATGAGTGGCTGGTTTTAATGGACGCTCCCGCATTCTCCTCTCCCCTCCCACAGGTTTATAGCCAATGACACTCAGCTGCTGTTCAATCGCCTTTGCCCCCCAGGCCTCTGCCATTTGGGCTAAAGGAGAGGGGTACACATTAAACAAGTATTGGCATAGCCAATAGGTCTCGCCTTTGGGACCTTATAAGTATTTAATTATGCAGCACAAGATCCTTGGTGCAACATCAACTGTTGCATGGCTAAACACTTATAATGTCCCAAAGGTGAGACCTATTGGCTATGCCAATGCTTGTTTAAACTGTGGCTATTACATGACTACCTGTGGTTTAAAAGAAATATGGGACCTGTCAGGCCTCACATCTTTGACATCCCTAGTGGTCAGCCACGGCCAATAGGATACAACCCCAGTCCCTGGGGTGCAAAGGAACCAGCTGTGTTCCCGTGGGCTAGATGGGGGAAGATGTGGTACCCTGTGATACTGGGAGGGCCAGGGATGCTGCAGGCTCGTGGGGATGTCTCACTGGACATCATCTCTGCAGCTCTCGACCTCAGGCAGTCTCCACCACTGACGAAGGGCATACGTCAGCCCAGAAGAGACTCAGAAGAATCAGCCAGTAGTGCGGCAGTGCTTCCCAGCCCAGGGACATTTTTTGCCTGTGTCCATGAAACCAGGACTATTGCTTCAGGCAACAAAGCATTAAGCACCCTGTTTACCAATGGGCTAATGGTGGTTGCTCCAATGCTAGCAGGTTCGGAGGACAAGGATGTGATGGCGATCCTGATTAGAGGCCTCGTATAGCTGCCGGTGATCCCTCGAAGAGGATAGACTGGACGTTTGAAAGTGTAGCCATAGTGGTTGTAGCCGTATTGGAGCGTACTATATCCATCAGACTCTCCGCCAACTGAGTGTCCGATGAAAGGCTAGCTTGAATGGTTGTGGTTGGCATGGGCGAGCTGGACTCGGGCACTGATTTACAGAGAGTGCCCGCAGCTATCTGCATTGAAGCCATGGGCAAACAGCAGGGGCCCTCTCGACGGCTCCAGTTTGAAGAGCTTTTAATTGTTTTTAACACGCCCCAGGTGCTGTTTGTAACACCACTCAGTCCTCTTCCAAACCACCCTCCTCCTCCATGCCACAGCACACCAACCCACCAATCCCCCAGCAAACCACTCTGCACCTGCCCGAGATGGTCAACCTGTGAGTGGGGGGGAGGTGCAGAGATGTTTGTTTTCAGAGTCCAGTCTCTGATGCAATCAGCCAGGGCCTCCTGCTGCCTCATTTTATTAATTATACACGTTTAATTCAGCAGCAGCCAGGATACTATCCTAGCAGAAGCCGCTGTGAATGCATCCCTGACTCCCCTTAAGATGTGGTGCAATGTGCACCTCACGCCTGCACAGCCTCAGTTCTCCAGTGCTTAAGAAGAGGTGCAGTGAAAACATGGAGCAGAAATGTCCCCTGCCTCCATTGATGACCCATATTCGGGGCCACTGCAATTATGCGTCAGGGTTGTCTAAACTATGCGGCAAAGAAAAGCAAAGTATGCCACTCAAAGTCAGATTTTGAAGCAATATTACTTCATTATTTGTCACTCTTACACAGTGCTTGAAATGGAAAAATAGAAGCTTGTTTCTGAGAAGTGCCGGTACTCTCCAATTAAAAGTATTGCATTTCTCATGAGAAGTGCCGGTACTCTCCCTCTCAAAATAAAAAAGTGCCGGTACTCCGTACCCGACAGTACCGGCCCATTTAAAGCACTGCTCTTACATATTAACATTGTAAGAACAAATGTTTCACCCTATTAATATCAGTTGAAATTTTAAATATAGCAATCGGCAACTAACTGGTGACCTGCCTCTGTGTTCCTGCCAAGCCAGGTCTTCCCTGGACCGGAAACCAGCATCAGCCAGGCTAGCTTGAATCCAATGGCAAAGTGTTTGCTTTGTTCGCCCTAAGTTGGCAGGGTATGCCCAGATGTGGGTTCCTTGCTCACTTTGACACTGGATTCAAGCTAGCCTGGCTGATGAGGGGTGTTACCCCGAAACTGGTCCCAGGATGCTTGTTTCCGGTCCAGGAAAGACCTGGCTTGAGCAGTTCGGGCTGGACTGTTCCCATGAGGCCCAGGGTCAAGACTGATTTGCATACGGCTGGGGCTGAACTGAGGTGGCGAAGTGAGGTAAAGAACGATGATGGATTCAACCCAGATCTGTCACTGGGGGTGTGTGTCTGAAAAGTTTCAGCTCTCCGTCCATCATCGCCTTGTGTCTGCTCTGTGTGCCAGAAGGCCTGTGTTACTACATACCGTTTTGATCTAAAAACAATATTTTTGTTACAATCAGTTAAATATGGAGAAAATAATGGATTGTGTGGCAAATCTATAATTATGTGGAAAACACAGCAGCCACAGACTCTCATAAATCCAGTGGTACTACCCATACTTTACCACGTGCGGAGGATCTATAAATCTAGACTTTGACAGGAAGCCGTACTTTAAGGGCCATACTTGTCAACTCTACTTCCAAGGAGGACACAGGTATGGAGGAGGGAGCCTGCCGACATCAGCAGCCCCTGCAGTGGCAGCCGCCACAAAACGAAAGTAGGGGGGCGGGAGAGGGACGCCAACTTTAGGGGAAAATAATTTAAAAAACGTTCCTGCCGCTGCCTCCGACACTGACTGGTGCCTCTGTGCTTCTCCCCCAACAGACTCTGGGAGAACACAGGCTCCCCACCCAATCCTGGTGCTGTTCTCATGCTCTGAGAGCAGTGCCAGGATTGGTCTGTGCGGCCTGGCCTGCCGCTCCGACAGTACCTCGGAGCCTGCAGCTTTTCTCCAACCCGGCTGTGCAACACAGCTGGGTTGGAGAAATAGAAGTACGCATGTCTGTTTGACCGGCCTAAGACGGCCGGCCAAACACTTCTAAGTGCCCACCACTCCTGCCTGTCATGGCCCGGCCCCGCCCTACACACACACATGCCTAAGCCACAGCCAGTCACAGAAAAATAAAACGATATTGTTTTATTATCATTTTATTTTTCTGTGACTGACTCTGGTGAGTGGGGCGATCCTCCTCCGCCATTACGGAGCCCCTGTCACGTTACACGAGGCTCATGGGAACCAATGCATAACAAGTAAGGCATGCACGCCCCCCTTTGTGGCAGGAGGGCCAGGTGAGTGGTGCGGGTGCAGCTTCTGCGCTGGGCTTTAACTCGCTGACCCGTCCTTCCAGTGGCTACATGTCTTGTTTCTAGACTCTGACCTTTAGCTGGACATTTCCAGCACATTTGTTTGAGCTGTTCTGCCCTTCTGGGGTGTCCAACACTGTGTTGGAGTATCTGGCTCACAAGGCCTACTTGACAGAGCATTTTGTGCAACTAAACTTAACATAGGCTGGGTCTGGTTGCTTCGTTGACTAATGCGTCCACTGTAGGGGCCTGTGTTTGACCTCATGGTCACAGACTCAAATTCCAGCGGGTCCACTCAACCTTCCATCCTTCTGAGGTCGAGAACATTAGTACCATTGAGGTGGTTAACAATAAACATCTGTTATTCACCACCAAGATACCCTTCTGGGTGAATGTGCTGTTTACAAATAGCATGTTATGTTATATTTTAGGCCGTAAGATGTCCACTTCGGTGCCTGGAATTTCAATACCCCGACATGCAGAGGTTTTTATATATGCGGGGTGCCATTACAGAATGTCTGCCTCTGGTTGAATTGCTGGTGTCGCACAAACAGGGGTGGGTGGACGAATCTTGGTTGTACTGTGGGGACGGAGGGTCTGGGGTCTACGTGTAAAGTATGTGAATTTGAGTACGTCTTGCGTACCCTGAAAAAGCTTTGTAAATGTACTCCTTTGACCAGCGGTAGCATTTGTGCCCCAGGGGCTAGTGGGGAGGGTAACCCGTATCCAATGATTAAGACTGACTGGGCCGAGGAAAAGGGGGTCCTCAATGGAAGAAGTGTGTTCCTTCTGGAGAAACAAAAGGAACACACACAAGCAGGTGTGCATCAACCTTTAGCAAGCTGGTATGTTTCACAGGGTGAAGAATTCATGTGCTCTCCCTCCCCTCCCCCCACCCCCCTACACATTTCGCTAGTCTCGCAGATCAATAATTTGCTCCAAACGAGTAATCCTTCCTTCAGAAGCAAATTTTCAACTTAAGAATTTAAGGTGGGTGTGTCGAGCCCCCGGTATTCCTAGAATCGGCCTCATTTCCCGGCCTTGTTTTAAGGTGTCTCAATTTCGTGTTTTACTTCGTAATTGCTCCATTAGACATATGATTCAATTTTAGTTGTCTCAAAACAGAATTATCAAGCGCTTTGATCTTGTAGAGTTTGCATGACCAAGCACTAAACTCCGCCCGCCACGTTTCACTACCGCGAGACTTCTAAGTGCACCTAGGTCGAAAGACTTCATCAGCACAACTGGAATTAAATGTAAACTAGTTCCATTAGTGAACAATCGATGCACGGCTCGTCCCTCTTATGTAGCCGTTGTTTCGGCTACAGCTTGAGACAAATGGGTGCATGGATACAGGCAGGGCCAGTGGAATTATGCGGCAGGGGAGGTGCAAATTATATGGCAGGTTTGTGAAAATTATGCGACAAAGTCAAATTATGCTGCACATTTTGTGATAGTATTACTTCATTAGTAGTTTTTAAACTTTTTTTGACACTGTCTGTGCATTAGATGTACCAGTTTAACACCCAAATATAGCAATTAGCTACAGAGGTGACTAGTCAGTCTTTGCAAAGGGCCTTCCACTGTGAAGCAACACGTGTCACTGTGTTTCTGCTAACTTTTGAACCGTTTGAGCTAGAAACAAATAGTTTTTTGTTAAAATCCTCAGATTATGCAGCAAATGATGGATTATGTGGCAAATTAGGTAAAAATACGGCAATGCGACAATCGATGCGTCCTCACAATCTCATAATTTCAGTGACCCTGCTTACAGGCTAAACAATCAATGGCTCTGTTTATTTAAACCCATGACCTCACAGAAATGACTCTCTCCCAAAAACACTTGCTGAAACAATTACCATTATCATGTAATTTGGTGGCATGTCAGTGCTTAATTTGAACCGGTGGTTGCCGGTGGGGCCCACCGGCACTCATTTTTGGGGACTGGTACATCTTTTCCCTCATTAGCAGGGCTGGCTGTAGCGCTGGTGTTGCCTGGTGAGACGATCTTTGTTGGCGCCTGTCAACCTCCTCCACAGATTCTCAACAAACCACTCCTCAACATGTCCCCTCCATGTCTCCATAGCCGTCTCTCTCGCATGTATCCCTTTTATGCTATAGTGTTACTGATACCAGTATAGGGTGTCGGAGCACTTCACGTGACACACACATTATACAGAGACAATGAATCTTACGCGTGTATAGGGAATGTTACATAAGACCGAGAACTACAAGGTGTAGGAGTCGTGTGTCATCCATACTGGTAGGCAGTATATTTTAAGAGTGTTTGGACTGAGGAAGCACAAACTCAAGAGTTAAAACATAACATAGTGGTTGGGGTTTGCTTTACTAATAAGAATTTCCTTTTTTTAGAAATATTAGGATAATGCAAGACTGGGGGGCGAGGGGGGTAATCCATAACATTTAACCTACACCTAGCAGTTTACATGCAGCTCTTTGAGAGTTTTTACCTCGCTGTGCTATATTAGGATTTTTACGTGTGAACTGCAAGTAACAAAAGCATCCTTGTGACTAAGCAGTAACCCACTGAGCTAGCTGTGTAATATACAATTCTATGATCTGTATTGTACACATGCTTTGCAGCAGGCATGTAAACCCTCTGCGCTACTTTATGACGATAAAAACGGCCACTAGACATACATCTGATCTCTCTCCAGCAGGTACATTAATCAGCAGAGTTATCTTTACCTTTTGATTGTTGCCCGAAAACTTCTGAACATACAAGAAACTCTGCAGCAGGTGCTTTTAAACCAGGGTGACCGCCCGTCTGTAATTTTCAGGGACTGTCTGTAATTTCGCCCTAATGTCCGTTGTCTGTGATTAATGGTTTAACGAAGGCCATTTGTCCTAATTCCGATAACTGACACTTCCCCTGTTGCAGTGAAAGGGAGGGAGTCTCCTGTGCTGCGTTCCTGAGGGAGGGGCAGACAGATAAACAAGCCTTCTTGCCAGGGTGCCTGCTTCCTGAAAGAAATGCAAATGTGTGCAGTTGGTTACATCTGCAATTGTAAAAGCTGCTGTCAGTGCTGTGGCGCCTCTATGGGTGTTAATTGATGGAGTCACTTGAAGCTTCCTGTGACAAAGATATTTTCTTTTTGAGAGGCACTGTAAGAGTGCTCCAAGCTGAGCTGTGGAGTGCGTGCTTTTAATTGACAGTTATAAAAAATGTTTGCACTAGGTATAATCTGCATGTTACTGAAATCTGTACTTTAAAAACACTTTTTATCATTAACCTAAATGCGTGTGTCCATTTTGTAGTAGCCTGTATGGTACTATGTGTAATGCAAATTTGAAATAATGACTTGCACGTTCACTGTGGTTTCAGGGACCTCGTAGCACTAAAAATACACAAGTCACTTTCCCCTGCTGCATTTAACAGGATTCATTTCTATGGGCCTCTGGTAGCACACATATGCAGCATTCGTGATCGCATTAACCAACAGAGGTTTCGTAACGTAAAATAATGCATTTCCCACTGATTAGTTTAACTTTAATTTATTTTTCATTTGTGATGTGTTTTTATATGTAGTTACTTGATGGTGAAAGAACAACAAAATAGTTACAGAATATTTTGTTCTTTATAGGCACACCTTTAATTTCACCTCCGCGTTCACTGATCTCTTCCCATGTCAGTACGCATCCTTTTTTTAATGCACCTCGACTGCTGCTTCGAATAGTTATGTAGGCCCAGATTTAACATATTTTCACACAACGCAGCAAAACAACTTGTTGTGTGAAAGTGAGAGGGCAGGAATGTATCCTATCTATCAAGATATGGCTCGTTCCTGTGCTGGTGCGCAGTCTGCAGCCTAGCGCCAACGCAGGCGCCCTTGCACTGTGGTGCGAGAGTGCCTGTGTTCACTCTTGAGAGGCATTTACCTCTTTCTGAGTGGGCTGCAGAATGCAGCCCACTCAAAGAGGAAACAACAAGCAGAGAAAAATCTATTTCTCTTTGTTGCACCTCGCCAGAGAAAAATCTATTTCTCTTTGTTGCACCTCGCCTGGGAAGGCGTACAATTCTGCAGCATTACCAAACCTACCACAAAACACATGGGTGGACCATGGAAACACCCATGTAACTCCTTCCCAGCATAGTGTAGTGCAAGGCAACAACTTGTGCTGCCTTGTGTTAGAACAGATTTCCCAAGCCGTGCAGGGTGCCTCTGCGTGGCATGGTAAATCTAATTCTAGGTGTTGCGCTGCCTTGCATGGCGCAAGGGGGGAAGCAAAACCTTGCTAAATCTGCCTGCAATGTCTGAAAAAGCCAGTGATATTAGCACATGGTGTCCTGCCTTCCTTACCTTCATTATGTACCTTTTTCTCTTATAGATAATGTGTCAGATTATCCTGTGATCTGTATTTATTTAACACCGTGTACTATTCATCTTGCAGAATTGTACAAAAACTGTCTTCTGTTTTTAATGGGGTTTGAGAAAAATAAATAAATAAATCTAGTCAGTAGCTCTGACCCGGATACTTTATCGGCGGACCACTCTTTGACAGACACCAGATTTTTAAGGATTGAGCCTGGCTATGTATCGGTAGAAGTGAATGTGCGGCACCTCTTCTGGCTATTCATCGTGTGATCCGGTATCACCGTTAACTACTGGCACTTCAAAATGAGATTATGATGTCCAAAGTGCCTGGCCACGAGTTAGGAATTTCAGCCCCTTTTTGGTACTGTGCTCCAACGGCAACACAGTGTCTTTTTCAACTGGACACTACATCATAGTGTTCTAGATTGATAGATAACTAGAATAAGACGTATCAACATATATCGCTAGTAATTTACTGGCCATTTTTCATTTTGGCGTTTCCCCTTTGTCTTGTGATTTTTTGTGGGTATCTGAAAAGGTCCTGAAGAAGGTGGCCGGTTCATTCCTCTTATGCCACCGAAGCGCAGCGTCGACCTTATGTTCGGATCTTTGTGAACATATAAAACATACTTGGTCATGGAGATGTTGTCATTTATTACCTCCTTTTTCAGATGTGTTTTTTGTGAATTTTGTGTGAGTTTGTATGATTTGTGTTGTGTGGTTTCTATATGAATTTGGATTTAATTGTTTGCATCCTTTGGGGGAGTTATTTGTCTTATTGTATTTTGTGGCAATTTTTCTTACATGTTTCAACAAAAAGTTTTTAACCTAATGAAATAAGAAAATGAAAAAATGAAATAAACTATGGTTGAAGAAAATAATGTATAAAAAAATAAATCAAGTATTTTGATAACATTTATTCTTGTAAAGTTTTTGCTTATATGTGTTCAAGCCCTATTTTATATAGGTTTGCCTAGATAGCAAAGCAATATAGGTCATGAGGGAGGTTTGTGATTACATGTCCTGCCTTCCTTTCCTTCATTATGTACCTTTTTCTCTTATAGATAATGTGTCAGATTATCCTGTGATCTGTATTTATTTAACACCGTGTACTATTCATCTTGCAGAATTGTACAAAAACTGTCTTCTGTTTTTAATGGGGTTTGAGAAAAATAAATAAATAAATCCTGTCAGTGGCTTAAGTGCACTATGTACGACCAGGAAGCCTCGGTTCAAATCCTGGATTTTCTGCACAACTAAATTGTGTAATGTAACTCCAATTTACTTCATGAGTCTAATTTACGTGATAGTGACATTTGAGAGCACTTTCAAGTAATTCAGTATAAGAGGGACTGTGTACAAAAAACTCCCCTGTATGTTGTATTGGCCTGTAAGGTTCCACCATCCATAGCAGTAATATTAGCCATGATGCGAGGGGCTCCAGATAATTGGTTCGCTTTGCTCACTCCTGGGGATGTCAAGAGGGAGGGTTAAAGAATGTTTTAAAGTTAATGTTTATGAATTTTCACTTCAAATAAATGTCACAACAAGGTTGTGATCTAATGTACTACATTGAAACACTACTATGTTTTTTTTTTTTTTAAGATTTCATTGTTGTATGCCAAAGAGGTTGCATAGCATGATAGTAGCGGGGTATGTAGCAACAGATTCCATCATTTGCCGAAGAACAATGTTGGAGTAGGAACATTTGTGAAGCATTTGCACACAATTTAAAATATCTTCTGTGTAACAAAGACCCATAATAAACCATCCCTCCCCAGTCACTGCTGCCTTAACGATCAGTGAGGGAAGCAGAACAATGAACCCTGTGGTGCTTAGAAGAAAATGTTCTAGAGGGGAATCATGACGGTGTGTCTGACATAGGTGCCCTTAAACTACTACCTACTGTAGTTGCCTGGATTTGGCAAGAACAATAGTACACAGAAACCGAGAGCGTATGTGTGCGGGGTGGGTTAGGCGGGGGGAGCATCGTCCTTGGTGCAGTCTTTAAAGCCCTCCACCAAAACATCCCACATCTGTGCAGTAAAACATTTCTCAGACCAGCTCATTCTCCCTGTGTAGCAGGCGCTCTCCGATCAAAGCCAAGAGAGCGAGACCGTGGTCCAATTAACGATAATCCGAGAAAGGGAAATATTGCGGTTTGCTGGGGGAGCAGCAAGGTCGAAACTTGGTGGAGGGTTTCTTGAACTTAGGGTGGGGAATATGTCCAATAGGACCACTTCTGGGGAATTCGTTAATACATGGCCCAATTGTGGTCGCCAGCACCTTGAACTCTCTGCCAGTATGAAAGGAGTGTGGGGCAAGACCAAAGCAAATCGGCACCTAATCGCATACAGCGAGGGCTTGGAGCTGCAGCTCCCTGGTATATTTTGTTAATTCAGGCAGCTGTAAGGTAGCCTCAGTTCAGAATATCAAATTGAATATACTTAAAATGGGAGCCACGGGATACTTTTTGGAAATATTCCAATATTTTAGCCCAGTCCGCATAGTGCAGAGGTTCGGCCATGTCAGTCTCCGTACGGAGACAAGCCCTGGAGTGGTTTCCACATTGCCGGAAAGCTCTGTACACACATCTTATCAGTTTGCCACCAGTCCCTATGGTGTAGAGCATCTGGCACACCTCATGAGGGTATGGTGCTAGATGGTGGACATGAAATAGGGTATTTAATGATTGTTTTAGAGGTTTGTAAGTAAGGAATTGACCCGGGTGAAGATTGTAGTCCTCCATAAGGGTTTGGAAATCTACTAGCTCACTGTCAACAAAAAACAAATCCCCCCCCCCCAATTTTGAGAGGCCTGCAGCATGTCACTGACAAAGTTGCCTTGAGCGAAGCCATTCTGTGCGAGTGGGGAGGCCAAGCAAAGCTAGTGGAGTAGTTTAGGGTTTCTTTGTGTTGGCGAGTTTACAGGTTCTAGTAAGGCAAGAGAAAGCCATGTGGAATAACCCTGGGTGGTATTTGGTAGAATAGTTCATAGGAAACAATGAGTAGTGCAGTGAGCCTTCCTTAAAGTCCTTACGGGTAAACCTCGTCTCGTGCAAGGGGCGGCCAGACAGCCAGCGAGCCCCCAGCTGGAGCTGTGCAGCTAAATAATAGCGTTCTAAGTCCGGAAGGGCTAATCCACCTGCCATCACAGGTAGCTTTAAAGTGGAAAGAGCTAACTGGAGGCGCCCTCCATCAGATGTGGAACATGTCTGGAGAAGGAACCAGGGATGAGTAGGGGAAGGTTTGCAAGATAATACAATAACTAGGGTAGCGCCACCATCTTCACTAGTGCCAGGCGGCCCATTAATGAAAGCGGAAGAGAAGACCAAAAAGCAAACTGGTCTCGGCGGATCCCAGGGACCTGGACCCTGCTCACCCTTCAAAAGCACGACCAGCGGACCCTTGCACCAGAAGAGTCTGCTGGGGTGGGTGGGTGCATGCTGCTTGTTGAACCACTTGACAGTGCTGCTTCTGTTTCTCTCCTCCCTGCTCAATCAATCAATCAGGGAATTGTAAGCGCTCTACTCACCCGTGACGGTCTCAAGGCGCTGAGGGGGGGCGGGGTCCGCAGATCTGTTTAGCCGAAGAGCCAGGTCTTGAGGGTCTTCCTGAAGGTGTTCAGGGAGGGGGCGCGTCTGATGTCTGCCGGTAGCTCGTTCCAGGTCTTGGCTGCAATGTGAGAGAAGGATCTTCTGCCTGCTCTGGCTCTGTGGATGCGCGGTGTTTCGGCCAGTGCGAGGTTGGAAGATCGGAGGTTTCTTTTAGGTACGTGGAAGTTGATTCTGTCGTTGAGGTATTTGGGTCCGTTGTTGTGTAGGCATTTGTAGGCGTGAGTGAGGATTTTGAAAGTGACTCTTTTCTCCACGGGGAGCCAGTGGAGACTTCGTAGGTGTTGGCTGATGTGTTCGTGTCGGGGGATGCCGAGGATGAGTCTGGCGGCGATGTTCTATATTGTTTGGAGTTTGCGGAGTAGGGACTTGTTGATGCCGGCGTAGAGTGCATTTCCATAGTCCAGTCTGCTGGTGATGAGTGCGTGGGTGACTGTCTTCCTTGACTCAGGGGGGGATCCACTTGAAGAGGATGCGGAGGGTGTTGAAGCAGCTGGAGGTGATGGCGTTGACCTGTCGGTTCATGGTGAGTGATGAGTCGAGTACGATGCCAAGGTTCTTGGCGTGGTCTGAGGGGGTAGGTGGGCTTCCAAGGGCGGTCGGCCACCAGGTGCTGTCCCATGCAGAAGGGGTGGTACCGAGGACGAGGACCTCTGTCTTCTCGGCATTGAGCTTCAGGCAGCTGTTGGTCATCCAGACTGCGACGTCTTGCATTCCTTTCTGGAAGTTGAGTTTGGCAGTGATGGGGTCTTTGGTGAGGGAGAGGATAAGCTGGGTGTCGTCGGCGTAGGATACGATGTTGAGGCCGTGATGTCGGACGATGGCTGCGAGAGGGGCCATGTAGATGTTGAAGAGGGTGGGGCTCAGTGATGAACCCTGTGGGACTCCGCAGGTGATTTTCGTGGGGTCGGAGAGGAAGGGTGGGAGTCTGATCCTTTGGCTTCTTCCGGTGAGGAATGATCGGATCCAGTCCAGGGCTGTTCCTTGTATGCCTGCGTCGTGTAGTCTGGCGACTAATTTGCGGTGGGAGACGGTGGCGAAGGCCGCTGATAGGTCGAGTAGGATGAGGGCTGCTGAGTGGCCTTGGTCCAGGAGGGTGTGAATGTCGTCTGTGGCGGCGAGTAGGGCGGTCTCTGTGCTGTGGTTGATTCGGAATCTGGATTGGGACGGGTCGAGGACGGCGTTCTCTTCAATGAATCATGTCAGTTTCCTGTTGACTGTTTTCTCTGCAACTTTGGCTGCGAAGGGGAGGAGCGAGATGGGCCGATAGTTCTTGAGGTCGGTGGGGTCAGCTGTGGGCTTCTTGAGCAGGGGTCTGACTTCTGCGCGCTTCCAGTTGTCTGGGAAGGTGCCTGTTTTGAAGGTGGTGTTGATGGTGCATTGTAGTTCGGATGTGATGGCGGCCGCAGCTCTGTAGTAGATGTGGGGGGCAGGGGTCGGTGGGGGCCCCCCAGTGGATGCTTTCATGGTCGAGACGGTGTCTTCGGCCATGATCGGTGTCCAGTTGGAGATGGTGGGCTGGCTGGTGTTTCTGGGGGCGGGGGGCCGTCTGTGGCACCTGGTGGATGGTCGATGAAGTTGTCATAGAGGTTTTTGATCTTGAGGTGGAAATAGGTTCCAAGCTTGTCGCAGAGGTCTTGGGATGGTGTGATGTCTGTGGCTTCGCTGCGTGGGTTGGTGAATTCCTGAATGACACTGAAAAGTTCCTTGGAGTTGGCCAGGATTTTGTTGTGGATGAAGTTCCTCTTGGTGGCTCTGATCTGGTTATGGTAGTCCGTCAAGGCGTCCTTGTAGGTGGTGTGGTTTTCGGTTGTCTTGGTGTTTCTCCAGTTCTTCTCCAGGTGTCTGCAGGTGCGTCTGGCTTCTTGGAGAGCGGTGGTGAACCAGGCGGCTTTCCTGGGGCATTGTCTGTCGGGGTTGCGTAGCGGGGTGATCTCGTCTGCGCAGTTGAAGATCCAGGTGTGGAGTTCTCTGGCTGCGTTGTTTGCGTCGGGTGCCCAGGTGTGGTTGTCTTGGGTGAGGGTGGAGTTAAGTTGCTCGTCGGTAACCTTGCTCCAGTTCCTTCGAGGTGGGCGTGGGGCTGGTTTGGGTGCCTTGGGTTTGTTGATGGCGAAGTGTACGCAGTGGTGGTCAGTCCATGGCGGCTGCGTTGTGTGGCTGAATTGGACGCTGTTTCCTGCCGCGAAGATGGGGTCGAGGGTGTGTCCTGCTCTGTGGGTCGGTGTGTTGACTAGTTGTTTAAGTCCGATGCTGGCGAGGTTGTCACAAAGGATAGTGGAGTTGGGGTCGCTGGGGTTGTCGAGGTGGAAGTTCAGATCTCCAATGAGTATGTAGTTTGCTGAGGCGATGGCGTGGGGTGCGATGAAGTCGGTGGTGGCGAATGGTGTTCGGGGGCCGGGGGTCTGTAGATGAGGGTTCCTCGGAGTGTGGCTTTGGGGGTGGTCTGGATCTGGAAGTGCAGGTGTTCGGCGGAGGGGAAGGTTTCGCTAGAGGTGGTGAGGCGGAGGGTGCTCTTGTGGGCGATGGCGAGGCCCCCTCCTGGGTGGTTGGGGCTGTCTTTCCTCTGGATCTTGTATCCGTCTGGGATGGCGGTGCTGATGTCGGGGGCGGAGGATGCATTGGTCCAGGTCTCTGTGAAGAAGGCGATGTCTGGCGAGAGAGAGTAGGTTCCAGATTTCCATGGCGTGTTAGTGTACGCAGCGAACGTTGAGGAGGATGCATTTTAGGGTGTTCCCGGTGCTGGCGTCGGCGGTGTTGGAGGCCGGGGTGGCGGTGAGGGTCTGGCGGCAGTGGAGGCGGGAGAACTGGCCGTGGGTCGTGTTCGGCGAGGCCTGTTGGCATTCTCCAAGTCTTCCAGGGTTGAGTGCGAGGAGGGTGGTGGTGTCGTAGCGATGGGTAGTGGGAGGTCCAGAGTTCCTGGCGCTGGCCGCGGTCGGGTCGTGGACGGGCGCACACGGGCTTGCCTTTGGCGCGCCGGCGGCGCGACCGCACAGCGGCCTCCATTAAGTAGGGGAGGTGGGAGGGAGGAGAGGCTGGGAGGCGGGAGTGGGGGAATTCCGGGGGGTAATTCCAGGGGGGAGGGGCCGCAGGGGCAGCAGTGGCGAAAGGAACAGGCAGGCACGAGAAAATAAAAACAGTGGTGGAATTAGAGCAAGACACAGATGGGCACAATAACAGTGGCACAACAGGGAAAAATTAAGAAAACAACGGCTCAGAAAGGTTTCGGTGGTTGCAGGCAGTCTGGTCCCAGTTGGAGCGGGCAGCAGGCGCAGGAGCGGGCAGCAGCCTCGAACCTCCCAAGGAGGAGGTCGGGGTCTGGAGGCAAGAGACGGCACAGCGGAGCTGCGGGGAGAGAGTGGACCTAGACCGAGGGTCGGAGGTCTTACCCTGCTGAGACAACTCCCCAGGTACGCCATACTTTCTGATGCTCCAGGCGGACCCATCTTGTCTGGTTTTAGGAATTGTCCCTCCTTGGTCTTCTCTCTTATTTATCAGTTTCTTAGCAACAACCCTGTGAAGCAGTTTCTTTGGATCTCCCTCTGATCTCTATTTCATCCTGTTCTTTAATTCTTTTTGATTGATAAATCAGGCTTCCATTTCTGAGATGAATGTATGGTCCCGGACGCACTCTCTAGTGCTGTGAGACTACAGACAAGTTATGGGTACCTCCAGCGGCGGCTCCTCGGCTATGGCGGAGATGCGTCTCCCCCTCCCCCACCAGCACTTTTAAAAGTGTGAAAAATAAAATGATGATAAAACTGGATTGAAACCCATTTCTTTTTCGTTTTATTTTTCCTTGTGCTGAGGCTTGGGGGCGGGGCCAGGGTGGTGACATGGGGAGTGTTGGGCACTACCTTCACTGGGCATGTGGGTTTGGCTGTCTGGCTGGCTCAGGCCGGCCAAACCCAAATGCGCAGTGACCCGCTATCCAAACCCAGCTGCATTGTTGGGGTTGTAGAGAGCGACGCAGGCTCCCAGTCTGTGCTAGAGCGCAAATCATTGGCGCTCAGGCCAATCCTGAAACTGCTCTCATGACGAAAGCAGCTTCAGATGGCTGCAGGGCAGACTGGGAGCCTGTGCCTGCCTGGCAGTGGAAAGGAGAGATCAGTAGAAGAGCACGACTCGATCGTGGGAGGTGCAGGCAAGTACTTTTGTTTTTTTTTCCATGTGTCCCTGTGGTCCCCCATTTCCCCCCCACCTCTTTTACCTGACAAGAGCCGCTCCTGGGTACCTCACATACTGACATTAGGTGAGTCTATAGTCCACACCATCTGCTCTGCCTCATTTTTTTTAGGTTTAGAGTCCACTGGAGGTTGAGGTGAGCCAGATGTTTGTGCTCAACTTGTGTTTGATTAGCTCAAGCGCTCCGTCCATCATCCCCTTTGGTATCGCTTTGTTCGCCCTAAGTTGGCGGGGGTATGCCCAGACGTGGGTCCCTTGCTCACTTTGCCACTGGATTCAAGCAAGCCTGGCTGATGACGGCTGGAATGCCAGAAACCGGTCCTAGGATGCTTGTTTCCGGTCCAGGGAAGACATGGCTTGGCAGTTCGGGCTGTACTGTTCCCAAGAGGCACAGGGTCAGACTGATTTGCATATGGCCATGTCTGAACTGGGGTGGTGGAGTGAGCTAAAGAATGATGATGGATTAAACCCAGATCAGTTGACTGGGGGTGAGTGTTTGATTGGCTCAAACGTTCCGTCCATCATCCCCTTTTGTATTGCTTTGTTCGCCCTAAGTTGGCGGGGGTATGCCCAGACGTGGGTCCCTTGCTCACTTTGCCACTGGATTCAAGCTAGCCTGGCTGATGACGGCTGAATAGCCAGAAACCGGTCCTAGGATGCTTGTTTCCGGTCCAGGGAAGACATGGCTTGGCAGTTCGGGCTGGACTGTTCCCATGAGGCACAGGGTCAGACTGATTTGCATGTGGCCATGTCTGAGCTGGGGTGGCATGGTGAGCAAAAGAATGATGATGGATTAAACCCAGATCAGTTGACTGGGGGTGAGTGTTTCATTAGCTCAAGCGCTCCGTCCATCATCCCCTTTGGTATCAACTTGTCTAAACTGGCAGAAGGTTACTTACCTTAATATTTCCCAAACTGTTTGCCATAGGTTTTAAAATGTTTAGAAACATAATCAAAATGTTGCTGTTCCTTTCTCTCCAAGAAAGATTGGGTACATTTGGGTAGGGGTGATGCCCTTGACATCGTGCTCAAGGTCATTAATTTACTATTGAACAAGGACATAATGTGCCACCTGAATGCAGCGCACCTAGAGGCAATCGCATATAGACCATAATGAACAAATGGTGCATTTATTTACTATTTTCTACAAAGCTCTTACTGGTGGAGTGTGGCCTCTCCTTGGCTGTGTCCGTAAAATTGACTGTTTGTCCTGAATTTTGACCCTCTGTCCTGAATTGTTTACTGTCTTGTCCAGAATTTGCCTCCATGCCTGGTGGTCACCCTATTTTGAACCCATAGTATATTTCAAAATGCAGCGCGGTCCTCTTCACCCCCAGCCCCCTCCCACCTTAAAGGTGACCCTGCTCTCAGAGTTTTACCCAGATCAAGAGCAGGAGAAACACCAATGGAGAAAGGAGGAGAAAGAGAAAGACAAACCGTGACAAAGGGAGACAGTAGGGTGAAAAAGAACCTGCTGGAGTGATCTAAAAAGAGCCAGGGACGGTGGATGGTGCATTAGAGGCGCCAGGTGGAATCGAGACGACACCGCCTTGGTATTCGGTACCCCGATCTTGGATTGCGCCGGCCGGTGGCTGTGGGCCGCAGCACTTCTTTTACAAATGAGGCACTGTGGCCAGTTTGTACCTACTCGCCAAAGGTACTTGTTTTCTTCACCTGTTGTCATAAACCGCTGCAGGGCCCCTTCCGGTCCTCCTGTCTCACTACTCCGCCTCCCGCCAATCCAAACCAACTTCTGGACTCTTGATCGGACGCGCCTCTCTTCTTACCAATTGCAGTGGGTAACAATGACTTTATTCATTTTTGAGAATTGTCCCTTGTAAATGGATTTCCTTATTCTTAAATATAAAGTTGATTAAAGCCTGGTACAAGGACGCAAAACTATGTAATAAGCAACTGATGAGACCAATAAAACACAAATTAACATTTGAATAATTAACATCTCAGATAAGTGGACATAATTACCATTTACGTTCGATAAATTATTTGGATGGAGTGAGGGGGTCATGTGATAAAAGTTGTACTGCATGACAAATTAAGGTTGTGCACAGAGGTTTAGTGAGCTTTTCTAAGCACCTGGGGCTTGCTGCTGGGAACCGAGCTTCTGAGGCGGCAGGAAGTCTTCTTTCAAGGTGTTGTGTGACTGGAGCTCTGTTTCTTCTAGCAAAATCTATGGGGAAGAGAGGGCGGGTTGAGATTTAAAACGACCAGTCCAAACAGGGGCTGTGGGCTGAGTAGACTAATGGCTCCTCCCCAAGAATCTGTTTTTGACCCCCCTCTTCCCTCATGGTCACAATTCGAATCCTGGCATATTCAATCAGCCTTTTATCCTTCTGTGGTTGTTAAAATGAGTACCACTGAGTTTAGTAACATATTGCTTCATCATTTATTGGAGGCAGGCGTGGGGAGAAGGCCTTAAACTTGCTATCAAGATTCTTGAGGGATCGAACCCCCTTCTTGCCCCTCTTGAGCGTTCACCCTGCTCTTCATAGAATTACTTGGGGCTCCCCCCCTGAGCCCAACTCATTTTATTCTTCAGTTGCATTATTAACACACTGCATTGCACCAACGCTGTGATCCAATGCACTCCACTGATTTGGAGTTGGCGCGTGACACCCGTCCTCATACACATTTCCCGGGTACGGTCCTAGTTTGTCCAGAAGGGGGAGAGACAAAGGCTTCTGGGAGACAGGGAAGTCCTTCCACAATGACCAGGCCTTGTGTGAACTGGCAAGATCTTTCTTTAATCCACATGGGGCGGTCACTCGGTGACCTCCTAGGTCACAGCCCCATAAGTATTAACACTTCTATCTGCTCTCTCAACAACTACATACAAATTAAAATGAATATTGGTGTGACTAGCTGTACCAGTGTGACCAAAGCCCAGAGCCAACTCCTGGAAGACATTGTTGAGCCTGCTTTTCATGTCCCACTTGCACATTTCAATGCACCCCCCAATTAAGTCAGCCGAGCAGGCCCGGTTTAGCTTTGCCGGACTTGTCCAGGGAGGGAATGGTGCTGTGCAGGCCGCCCCCATAGGATTCAGGGTTCATACCGCTCTTCAGTGTGTGACATCCGAATGGGAGGAACCCTCCTGGGAATAGCTGGAACTCCTGGGTTGCTGATGCTCCAAGCTCCTGTCTCTGTAGACCTGAAGACCTCTGGTCCAAATTCTGTCCACCTTGACTGGGGCTTTCCTCTGTCTGTGGCAGATGACTTTTACTATTATAGCACTTTCTGCCACAGCTTCAGTGTTTTGTAGGGCACTTGGGATGAGACTCAGCGGTGCGGAGTTTATCCACCTCGAGAAGACCTCTGTGTGTTGAACCTGGGACTTCAGGATCAAAGCGGCAGCGAGCACAGAGCGGTCTCGTTTGCAATGAGCCCTACTTCTAATAGGAATAGATGATTGTATGCAGAGAAGATGGCTGCAGAACATGGCAGCCTCACGAGCGGTGCGGAAGCCATGTTCTGTCCAGGGTAGTGTCTACGACATTCCTTAAGTCTCTCGCTCCGCTAGTAACCGTAGACTGAGGTCCTTCTTGCCTTTGCCCAGTTGCTTCTGTCCCTCTCTACGTACTGCTCTCCTGAAGAGCACCTGCTTGTTACTTCTTATCCTCATGAACAAGCCTTCCCTGGTTCATCTTCTGAGCCTTGAATCCACATGGAATAATTTTACCTGCAAACCATTTAAATGCAAGTCATTCACATTCTCTGTGGTTATCCTGCAAGCCTGTCATGGACCCTGTCTTCTCTGGCCTTGAAAAAAAGCGTGACTTTGCACCCACTAATTGTCATAGTTTCTGATAATGTACAAATCAGTTAAAGTTATGGAGTTAAATCACAACTAAATCACATAATGCACAGAGTCGATAGTAATTTTTCTTTAAAAGTTGATTTCTTCATGTTTTTTTATTTTTTTAACTTTTTATTTTGCCCTAGCCAACGTGTTTCGTCCCAATAGGACTTCTTCAGGGCTACAAAACACACACAATATATACAAACTTTAAAATCAATATACAAAACAATTTGACATAATACAAGACGCCACATAAAAAATGCATACAGTGAATCACCTTATCGGATCACAAGTGTGCAAACTTATGCAGTAAAAATAATTTTATAAGAGGAAAAGAGCCAGGTCTCTACATGTTGGACTGGCCTTGAATTGACACACCATGAGGCTTGGCTTCTGTTAGGAACTCTCGACAGCCACTGCGCTGGTGGAGGGGTCTGATGC
The DNA here is from genome assembly GCA_963921515.1 of Calotriton arnoldi. Taxonomy (NCBI): domain Eukaryota; kingdom Metazoa; phylum Chordata; class Amphibia; order Caudata; family Salamandridae; genus Calotriton; species Calotriton arnoldi. The sequence goes on along the minus strand of CAWUFW010000442.1, from coordinate 2,899,860 downwards.
AGGGAGCCAGGCCTGCAATGACCTTTGGATGCAGAAAAACCGCGCTCTGGGCTTTTTTCCCCGCCAAAAATGGCTTAGTGGCGTCCTGTGTGTCCAGGGAGGAAGGGGCGTGAGCCCTGCTCTTTGTGTACACAGAAGGTTATCCTCTAGAGAAGTGTCGAACCTGCGAAGATTAGAGCTGGGCATTGGCCATGCGGAGCTGGGCGGCCAGGATGTGTTAAGCAGGCACTGATTCTGCACGGGCACTGACAGGGTGATGCCCGGCTGGCAGCTGCTGGGGAGTCCAAGTCCACCCTCTCTCTGTTTGTATCGTTTTGACCTTGGAAAGCTGGCCGACGTCCCAGGGACTGAGGCCCAGACTTTGGCGTCTTCTACCGAACAAACGCATAAATGTACTGGTTTTCGGCTGCGATCTTCTGGTGTATGGGACAAAAGGGGAAGAAAATTGGTAATCAATTAAAAAAGCACACACAAAAAGTCTGATGTACGAGATGCTTTGTGGCAGAGCCCTGCTCTTGTGCGCGTGCAGCACGCGCGCAGTCCTGGGCAGCCCTGGCTTCTCTATTCTGGGCTCCCATCGCCTGTGGGTTGGAATGTTTGTCTTGGCACAAACTTTTATAGTAGTGGCAGAAGTCCCAATATACAGCGTAAATGGAAATGTTCCCACATGGGCACACGTTGGTGGCATAATGCCAAACCATGACGTAGCATTTACTCCCCCCTGTCATCGGTGTCCACCAGTCTAGCGCCTACCTGAGCCGACTGGGCTCCTTGCACTGAACTTCAGTCACAGAAAGCGCTTGGTGAGATCTTTGGCGCCGTGAGGGCTCATACACCGTCTCTGATCCATCTGTGTACAGCGCCTACCACTGCCCTCTAGGCGCAGGCTCACATACACTTTCAATCTCTCAGGGGCGAGTGAGGGGCTAAGAGGAGGGCAGTGGTCACCTATGTCCGGCCTGGCTCGTTCTGGTCCTTGTGACTTACACCCACATTACAGTTGTAGTATCTCTCTTCCTGCTGTTACCACTCTGTTCTCCCTGCTGGTAATCTAGGAGGGTCTCACTATGCGGGGTGGGGGAGGTGGGTGGCATTGAGGTACAGGGTTCAAGAAATAAGCAGTGAGACATAGTAGGGGACAGAAGAGTTGCGTGTAGTCTTGACACTACTGCATCTCTTATGGGTGACCCTGTCTCTAGTAAGAGCTGAGGGCCAGGTCTCTAGTGGGGCCCTAGGACCCTGTCTCTAGTTGGAGCTGAGGGCCAGGTCTGTAGTGGGGCCCTGGGACCCTGTCTCTAGTAAGAGCTGAGGGCCAGGTCTGTAGTAGGGCCCTGGAACCCTGTCTCTAGTAAGAGCTGAGGGCCAGGTCTGTAGTGGGGCCCTGGGACCCTGTCTCTAGTAAGAGCTGAGGGCCAGGTCTGTAGTAGGGCCCTGGAACCCTGTCTCTAGTAAGAGCTGAGGGCCAGGTCTGTAGTAGGGCCCTGGAACCCTGTCTCTAGTAAGAGCTGAGGGCCAGGTCTCTAGTGGGGCCCTAGGACCCTGTCTCTAGTAAGAGCTGAGGGCCAGGTCTGTAGTGGGGCCCTGGGACCCTGTCTCTAGTAAGAGCTGAGGGCCAGGTCTCTAGTGGGGCCCTAGGACCCTGTCTCTAGTAAGAGCCGAGGGCCAGGTCTCTAGTGGGGCCCTAGGACCCTGTCTCTAGTAAGAGCTGAGGGCCAGGTCTGTAGTGGGGCCCTAGGACCCTGTCTCTAGTAAGAGCTGAGGGCCAGGTCTGTAGTGGGGCCCTAGGACCCTGTCTCTAGTAAGAGCTGAGGGCCAGGTCTGTAGTGGGGCCCTAGGACCCTGTCTCTAGGTAAGAGCTGAGGGCCAGGTCTGTAGTGGGGCCCTGGGACCCTGTCTCTAGTAAGAGCTGAGGGCCAGGTCTGTAGTGGGGCCCTGGAACCCCGTGCTAGTAAGAGCTGAGGGCCAGGTCTGTATTCGGGCCCTGGGACCCTGTCTCTAGTAAGAGCTGAGGGCCAGGTCTGTAGTGGGGCCCTGGAACCCTGTCTCTAGTAAGAGCTGAGGGCCAGGTCTCTAGTGGGGCCCTAGGACCCTGTCTCTAGTAAGAGCTGAGGGCCAGGTCTCTAGTGGGGCCCTAGGACCCTGTCTCTAGTAAGAGCTGAGGGCCAGGTCTCTAGTGGGGCCCTAGGACCCTGTCTCTAGTAAGAGCTGAGGGCCAGGTCTCTAGTGGGGCCCTGGGACCCTGTCTCTAGTAAGAGCTGAGGGCCAGGTCTCTAGTGGGGCCCTGGGACCCTGTCTCTAGTAAGAGCTGAGGGCCAGGTCTGTATTCGGGCCCTGGGACCCTGTCTCTAGTAAGAGCTGAGGGCCAGGTCTGTAGTGGGGCCCTGGAACCCCGTGCTAGTAAGAGCTGAGGGCCAGGTCTCTAGTGGGGCCCTAGGACCCTGTCTCTAGTAAGAGCTGAGGGCCAGGTCTCTAGTGGGGCCCTGGAACCCCGTGCTAGTAAGAGCTGAGGGCCAGGTCTCTAGTGGGGCCCTAGGACCCTGTCTCTAGTAAGAGCTGAGGGCCAGGTCTCTAGTGGGGCCCTAGGACCCTGTCTCTAGTAAGAGCTGAGGGCCAGGTCTCTAGTGGGGCCCTAGGACCCTGTCTCTAGTAAGAGCTGAGGGCCAGGTCTCTAGTGGGGCCCTAGGACCCTGTCTCTAGTAAGAGCTGAGGGCCAGGTCTGTTGTGGGGCCCTAGGACCCTGTCTCTAGTAAGAGCTGAGGGCCAGGTCTGTAGTGGGGCCCAGGAACCCCGTGCTAGTAAGAGCTGAGGGCCAGGTCTGTAGTGGGGCCCTAGGACCCTGTCTCTAGTAAGAGCTGAGGGCCAGGTCTGTAGTGGGGCCCTGGGACCCTGTCTCTAGTAAGAGCTGAGGGCCAGGTCTGTAGTGGGGCCCTGGAACCCCGTGCTAGTAAGAGCTGAGGGCCAGGTCTGTAGTGGGGCCCTGGAACCCCGTGCTAGTAAGAGCTGAGGGCCAGGTCTGTAGTGGGGCCCTAGAACCCTGTCTCTAGTAAGAGCTGAGGGCCAGGTCTCTAGTGGGGCCCTAGGACCCTGTCTCTAGTAAGAGCTGAGGGCCAGGTCTCTAGTGGGGCCCTAGGACCCTGTCTCTAGTAAGAGCTGAGCGCCAGGTCTGTAGTGGGGCCCTGGGACCCTGTCTCTAGTAAGAGCTGAGGGCCAGGTCTGTAGTGGGGCCCAGGAACCCCGTGCTAGTAAGAGCTGAGGGCCAGGTCTGTAGTGGGGCCCTAGGACCCTGTCTCTAGTAAGAGCTGAGGGCCAGGTCTGTAGTGGGGCCCTAGGTCCCTGTCTCTAGTAAGAGCTGAGGGCCAGGTCTGTAGTGGGGCCCTAGGACCCTGTCTCTAGTAAGAGCTGAGGGCCAGGTCTGTAGTGGGGCCCAGGAACCCTGTGCTAGTAAGAGCTGAGGGCCAGGTCTGTATTCGGGCCCTGGGACCCTGTCTCTAGTAAGAGCTGAGGGCCAGGTCTGTAGTGGGGCCCTAGGACCCTGTCTCTAGTAAGAGCTGAGGGCCAGGTCTGTATTCGGGCCCTGGGACCCTGTCTCTAGTAAGAGCTGAGGGCCAGGTCTGTATTCGGGCCCTGGGACCCTGTCTCTAGTAAGAGCTGAGGGCCAGGTCTGTAGTCGGGCCCTAGGACCCTGTCTCTAGTAAGAGCTGAGGGCCAGGTCTGTAGTGGGGCCCTGGGACCCCGTCTCTAGTAAGGGCTGAGGACCAGGTCTGTAGTGGGTTCTGTAACTCCGTGCTAGTAAGAGCTGAGGGCCAGGTCTGTATTCGGGCCCTGGGACCCTGTCTCTAGTAAGAGCTGAGGGCCAGGTCTGTATTCGGGCCCTGGGACCCTGTCTCTAGTAAGAGCTGAGGGTCCGGTCTGAAAATGGGGCCATGGGACCCTGTCTCTAGTAAGAGCTGAGGGCCAGGTCTGTAGTGGGGCCCTGGACCCTGTCTCTAGTAAGAGCTGAGGGCCAGGTCTGTATTCGGGCCCTGGGACCCTGTCTCTAGTAAGAGCTGAGGGCAAGGTCCTAATACGGGCCCTGAGACCCTGTCTCTAGTAAGAGCTGAGGGCCAGGTCTGTAGTGGGGCCCTAGGACCCTGTCTCTAGTAAGAGCTGAGGGCCAGGTCTCTAGTGGGGCCCTGTCTCTAGTAAGAGCTGAGGGCCAGGTCTGTAGTAGGGCCCTGGGACCCTGTCTCTAGTAAGAGCTGAGGGCCAGGTCTGTAGTGGGGCCCTAGGACCCTGTCTCTAGTAAGAGCTGAGGGCCAGGTCTGTAGTAGGGCCCTGGGACCCTGTCTCTAGTAAGAGCTGAGGGCCAGGTCTGTATTCGGGCCCTGGGATCCTGTCTCTAGTAAGAGCTGAGGGCCAGGTCTGTATTCGTGCCCTGGGACCCGGTCTCTAGTAAGAGCTGAGGGCCAGGTCTGTATTCGGGCCCTGGGACCCTGTCTCTAGTAAGAGCTGAGGGCCAGGTCTGTAGTAGGGCCCTGTAGTGTCCTGCTGGACATATTCTAGCATCTCAGCAGGCACCAGTTTTACCAGCCACTCGCTCGAGGGCTGGCCACACTCTCTGCATCCCGCACCCATCCAACACAGGCGTCACAAATGACGGTGGCCTGTTATTCAAAGAGCCTGAGTGCTCGTGCCCAGTTTACCAAGCATACTTCCTGTGTCTGCGTCCGTCATTTTAGTAGCATGTGGGCCTAGGTCCCACAACTCTACAGGCCCTTCAACCCTGTGTCCAGTAAGAGCTGAGGGCCGGGTCTGTCGTAGGGCCCTTCAACCCTAAGTCTAGTAAGGGCTGAGGACCAGGTCTGTAGTGGGTTCTGGAACTCTGTGCTAGTAAGATCTGAGGGCCAGGTCTGTAGTGGGGCCCTGGGACCCCGTCTCTAGTAAGGGCTGAGGACCAGGTCTGTAGTGGGTTCTGGAACTCTGTGCTAGTAAGAGCTGAGGGCCAGGTCTGTAGTGGGGCCCTGGGACCCCGTCTCTAGTAAGGGCTGAGGACCAGGTCTGTAGTGGGTTCTGGAACTCCGTGCTAGTAAGAGCTGAGGGCCAGGTCTGTAGTGGGGCCCTAGGACCCTGTCTCTAGTAAGAGCTGAGGGTCCGGTCTGAAAATGGGGCCCTGGGACCCTGTCTCTAGTAAGAGCTGAGGGTCCGGTCTGTATTCGGGCCCTGGAACCCTGTCTCTAGTAAGAGCTGAGGGCCAGGTCTGTAGTAGGGCCCTGGAACCCTGTCTCTAGTAAGAGCTGAGGGCTAGGTCTGTAGTGGGGCCCTAGGACCCTGTCTCTAGTAAGAGCTGAGGGCCAGGTCTGTAGTGGGGCCCTGGGACCCTGTCTCTAGTAAGAGCTGAGGGCCAGGTCTGTAGTGGGGCCCTAGGACCCTGTCTCTAGTAAGAGCTGAGGGCCAGGTCTGTATTCGGGCCCTGGGACCCTGTCTCTAGTAAGAGCTGAGGGCCAGGTCTGTAGTAGGGCCCTGTAGTGTCCTGCTGGACATATTCTAGCATCTCAGCAGGCACCAGTTTTACCAGCCACTCCCTCGAGGGCTGGCCACACTCTCTGCATCCCGCACCCATCCAACACAGGCGTCACAAATGACGGTGGCCTGTTATTCAAAGAGCCGAGTGCTCGTGCCCAGTTTACCAAGCATACTTCCTGTGTCTGCGTCCGTCATTTTAGTAGCATGTGGGCCTAGGTCCCACAACTCTACAGGCCCTTCAACCCAGTGTCTAGTAAGAGCTGAGGGCCAGGTCTGTTGTAGGGCCCTTCAACCCTAAGTCTAGTAAGGGCTGAGGACCAGGTCTGTAGTGGGTTCTGGAACTCTGTGCTAGTAAGATCTGAGGGCCAGGTCTGTAGTGGGGCCCTGGGACCCCGTCTCTAGTAAGGGCTGAGGACCAGGTCTGTAGTGGGTTCTGGAACTCTGTGCTAGTAAGAGCTGAGGGCCAGGTCTGTAGTAGGGCCCTGTAGTGTCCTGCTGGACATATTCTAGCATCTCAGCAGGCACCAGTTTTACCAGCCACTCGCTCGAGGGCTGGCCACACTCTCTGCATCCCGCACCCATCCAACACAGGCGTCACAAATGACGGTGGCCTGTTATTCAAAGAGCCTGAGTGCTCGTGCCCAGTTTACCAAGCATACTTCCTGTGTCTGCGTCCGTCATTTTAGTAGCATGTGGGCCTAGGTCCCACAACTCTACAGGCCCTTCAACCCTGTGTCTAGTAAGAGCTGAGGGCCAGGTCTGTCGTAGGGCCCTTCAACCCTAAGTCTAGTAAGGGCTGAGGACCAGGTCTGTAGTGGGTTCTGGAACTCTGTGCTAGTAAGATCTGAGGGCCAGGTCTGTAGTGGGGCCCTGGGACCCCGTCTCTAGTAAGGGCTGAGGACCAGGTCTGTAGTGGGTTCTGGAACTCCGTGCTAGTAAGAGCTGAGGGCCAGGTCTGTATGGGGCCCTGGAACCCCATCCTAGTAAGAGCCGAGGGACCGGTCTGAAAATGGGGCCCTGGGAACCTGTGTCTAGTAAGAGCTGAGGGCCAGGTCTGTAGTGGGTTCTGTTATCCTGTGTGATAGTAAGAGCCGAGTGCCAGGTCTGTAGTGGGGCCCTGGAACCCTGTGTCCAGTAAGAGCTGAGGGTCCGGTCTGTAGTGGGGCCCTGGAACCGCGTGCTAGTAAGAGCTGAGGGTCCGGTCTGTAGTGGGGCCCTGGAACCCTGTGTCCAGTAAGAGCTGAGGGTCCGGTCTGTAGTGGGGCCCTGGAACCGCGTGCTAGTAAGAGCTGAGGGTCCGGTCTGTAGTGGGGCCCTGGAACCCTGTGTCCAGTAAGAGCCGAGGGACCGGTCTGAAAATGGGGCCCTGGGAACCTGTCTCTAGTAAGAGCTGAGGGCCAGGTCTGTAGTGGGTTCTGTTATCCTGTGTGATAGTAAGAGCCGAGTGCCAGGTCTGTAGTGGGGCCCTGGAACCCTGTGTCCAGTAAGAGCTGAGGGTCCGGTCTGTAGTGGGGCCCTGGAACCGCGTGCTAGTAAGAGCAGAGGAAGTCGCCTGCAGGAACTTGCACCATTCAGAATCTTCACCAGCCTCACTGGTGAACTTCCTTCTTCCAGAACCTGCAGGTGCACTGCGGTGTGGGCCCCAGCCTGGGCCCCTGCAGGTGCACTTTTATCCCCAGTTGGGGCCTGCAGTGTCCGCCCCAGCTGGGGCCTGCAGTGCGCACTGCGGTGTGCGCCCCAGCTGGGGCCTGCAGTGCGCACTGGGGTGTCAGCCCAAGCCTGGGCCTGCAGTGCGCACTGAGGTGTCGGTGCCAGCCAGGACCCTGCCGGCGCACTGCGACTGCTGTGTCGGCCCCATCCTGGGCCTGCAGGTGCACTTTTATCCCCAGCCTGGGCCTGCAGGTGCACAGCGGTGTGGGCCGAAGGCAGGAGCCTTGAGGTGCACGGCGGTGTCAGCCCCATCCAGGACCCCTGCCTGCGCACTGCGACTGCGGTGTCGGCCCCAGCCTGGGCCTGCAGTTCGCACTGCGGTGTCGGCCCCAGCCTGGGCCCGCAGTTTGCACTGCGGTTTCAGTGCCAGCCAGCTCACCTGCCATCGCACTGCGACTGCGGTGTCGGCCCCAGCCTGGGCCTGCAGGCGCACTGCGGTGTCGGCCCCAGCCTGGGCCTGCAGGCGCACTGCGGTGTTGGCCCCAGCCTTGGCCTGCAGGCGCACTGCGGTGTCGGCCCCGACCTGGACCCCCAGCCGGTGCATTGCAGTGTGGGCCCCAGCCTGGGCCTGCAGGTGCACTAAAACACTTTAGGTTTGGGGGTCTTCACTTTATGCATCTCAGCGGGGAGGCTTTAGCACGTGTGTACAAATACAGCACTGGACACTAGGTTACTGAACAGTGGAATGTGACTGCTTCTGGTGTCCTTCTCAGAGGTGTCTGGAGGACATTTTCCGTCTGGCTGCATGTCATTTTCCGAAGGAACATTATATCTTTTGTTTAATCTGTAATCTTGCTGTGGGCGTTCCTACCTGTCCACTTTCATTTGCTTTGTAGTTATGACTGTAACAAAATGGTTGCTAGCTGAACATGTGCCATTTTGTTTTGATGGGTGACTTGTAGTTTTGATTTTTGGCTTCCAGTGGGCCTGTGTTCAGTTATCCTTCAATGGACTGTACCATGTCTTATTGTTTAATTGAGTCCAAGGGTGATCGGCGTCATGACCCACCAATGGACCTAGTTCATGAAGATCCCTCATTGGTCTGCAATGTGTTAGTTTGTTGCTGTGGTCCAATGAGATCCTTTGTTGATCTGCACCATGTCCAACTGTTGCTGTGGTCTATGGAGATCCTTCGTTGATCTGTACCATGTCTAATTGTTGCTACGGGTCCATGAAGATCCTTTGTTGATTTGCACCATGGTCAATTGTTGCTACGGGTCCATGAAGATCCTTCGTTGATTTGCACCATGTCCAATTGTTGCTACGGGTCCATGGAGATCCTTTGTTGATTTGCACCATGTTCAATTGTTGCTACGGATCCATGAAGATCCTTTGTTGATTTGCACCATGTTCAATTGTTGCTACGGGTCCATGAAGATCCTTCGTTGATTTGCACCATGTCCAATTGTTGCTATGATCCATGGAGATCCTTCGTTGATTTGCACCATGTCCAATTGTTGCTATGGGTCCATGGAGATCCTTTGTTGATTTGCACCATGTCCAATTGTTGCTACGGGTCCATGGAGATCCTTTGTTGATCTGCACCATGTTCAATTGTTGCTATGGGTCCATGAAGATCCTTCGTTGATTTGCACTATGTCCAATTGTTGCTATGGGTCCATGAAGATCCTTCGTTGATTTGCACTATGTCCAATTGTTGCTATGGGTCCATGAAGATCCTTTGTTGATTTGCACTATGTCCAATTGTTGCTATGGGTCCATGAAGATCCTTTGTTGATTTGCACCATGTCCAATTGTTGCTATGGGTCCATGAAGATCCTTTGTTGATTTGCACCATGTCCAATTGTTGCTGTGGGTCCATGGTGATCCTTCTTTGATTACACAGTGTCCCATTGTTGACATGGTGGGGGGAATCCTAGATCTTCTTTGCTGATTACACAATGTCCCTTTGTTGCAGTAGGCCCAGGTATATCTTTCATTGTTCGGCTTTGCGTTTGATTGTTGCTGTGGGTCCAGGGAGGTCCATTCTTGGTTTGCACCATGTCCAATTGTTGTTATGATCCATGGAGATCCTTCGTTGATTTGCACCATGTCCAATTGTTGCTTTGGGTGTATGGAGAACCTTCTTTGATTGCACAATGTCCCATTGTTGCAGTGGGTCCAGGTATATCTTTCATTACTCTGCTCCGTGTTCGATTATTGCTGTGGGTCCAGGAAGATCCTTCGTTGATCTGCACCATGTCCTATTGTAGGCCTGGATCCATGGGTATCTTTGATCTGCACCATGTCCTGTCATTGGGTGGGATCATTGGACGTCATTCCGTAATCTCTCACATTACAACGGGGCAATGCAAAAAATGGAATGAGTCCATGGTTGTTTCAGTGATCTGCGCCTTGCCCCATTATTGGCACAATATTCCATCATTGGGAGAGTCCGGGGACATCCATCTGTCATTTAAATCCTGCTCCATGTCGATCAGTGTGTCCCATTGTTTTTATGGGTGTTGGGTGATACCCATCCCGGTGCTGTCTTCCACCTCTGGCATGGGTCCACGGATGCACTTCGGTGACCTGCACCACATCCCTTCGGGACCAGAAGGCACTTCACTGTTCAATAGCTCATAGGACCTGGATCCATTTTAATTGCAGCTTCTTGGGCATTGAGCTCTCGCTTGAAAGGCTAATTGGCACCTTGCTGGCATCCTTGATCGAAAAACCAATCCGCAGATCAGCCGTAGAAGACAAATTATCCCAATCCAAGGCAGCGAAGAAAAGTCTGTCTTCCTTCTAATTGTGGCCACCTGAGATGCTTCTGGCTTTAGTGCTGGCCAACCTTTGAGAGCTTGAGCCGGGGCGGCATTATTGGACATTCCTGACCTTGTAGTGACCTGCATCGAAGGGAAGCCATTTTTATCTGTGAAAAACCCACTGGGTGGTAGGGAACAAAAAACACAAACTGATGTAATTAATAAAGTTAGCTTCTGTTGTCCTGGTTTTCTAACTTTTGTGACAATCCTCCCTTTGGGCATCATACATCTGACTTTTGGTGTTAAACTTTACTAAACTGGTTTCATGCGCGATGTCTTTTGGTAAATTTTGTAAAAATGTTTGCAGTTGTTTTATAGTGTAAACTTGGGCCAAGGGCATTGGAGTGCTTTACATGAGCACCAGATTACATTACACGCTTTTTACAGCTCAAGGTGATAAAGTAATTTGCCCAGAATCACATCCCAGGATGTTGAGCCGAGGCTGGGACTAGAACCTGTTCACCAGTTTCAAGGTTGGCAGCTCTGACCGTTAGGTGACATTCACCCCCTCGCCCCTCTCCCGCTCCACATGTGTCCAGTGGACACAGAACATTTTCCTTGGCACAAATATTCTGAGGACCTCTGCCTGGCTCTAGAGGTCCCGGAAACCTCTATAGTGCCTTGCACTGGTGGAAAGACGAAATGACCTATGTAGGCACAGTGCCGAAGTTTATTCACACATCTGCCCTGTGTCACCTGAACAGACATAGCTTATATATGCACCACAGCTCTGTGGACGTCCTGGTAAAGCTACAGATACTTGTGCAGGGAAACGCAAATCCTGGCCCTGATGATTCCCACTCGCACAAGTGATGTAACGTTGCCAGTCCATCAAGAGAAGAGTACATCCCACCCTTCGAGTCCCTAGGCCCCGAAGTGCCCTACTCTAAAGATGCAAGCAGATGTGAGGTCTGGACCACATATGATGTGGGGTTGCCTCTAATTCCTCTCTGAAGAACAAGAAGTGACTGTCCTGTCTGCTGGCCGATAACGGGAACAGGTCCTTATCCACGGGAAGGCTCCTGGTGCCCTAAACGAGCCAATCGAGGGTTGTCGCAGTAGGAACGGTGACGGGTCCTTATCCATGGGAAGCAAAGCAGGAAGGCTTCCTGTGCCCTAATTGAGCCCATCGAGGGTTGTCACAGTAGGAACTGTGACCGGTCCTTATCCATGGGAAGCAAAGCAGGAAGGCTCCCGGTGTCCTAAACGAGCCCATTGAGGGTTGTTGTAGTTGGAACGGTGACTGGTCCTTATCCATGGGAAGCAAAGCAGGAAGGCTCCCGGTGTCCTAAACGAGCCCATTGAGGGTTGTTGTAGTTGGAACAGTGACTGGTCCTTATCCATGGGAAGCAAAGCAGGAAGGCTCCCAGTGTCCTAAACGAGCCCATTGAGGGTTGTCGTAGTTGGAACGGTGACGGGTCCTTATCCATGGGAAGCAAAGCAGGAAGGCTCCCGGTGTCCTAAACGAGCCCATTGAGGGTTGTTGTAGTTGGAACAGTGACTGGTCCTTATCCATGGGAAGCAAAGCAGGAAGGCTCCCGGTGTCCTAAACGAGCCCATTGAGGGTTGTCGTAGTTGGAACGGTGACGGGTCCTTATCCATGGGAAGCAAAGCAGGAAGGCTCCCAGTGTCCTAAACGAGCCCATCGAGGGTTGTCGTAGTTGGAACGGTGACCAGTCCTTATCCATGGGAAGCAAAGCAGGAAGGATCCTGGTGCCCTAGCCCATCGAGGGTTGTCGTAGTTGGAACGGTGACTGGTCCTTATCCATGAGTAGCAAAGCAGGAAGGCTCCTAGTGCCCTAAATGAGCCCATCGAGAGTTGTCATAGTTGGAACGGTGATAGGTCCTTAGCCATGGGAAGCAAAGCAGAAAGGCTCCTGGTGCCGCCATCTAGGGTTGTCGCAGTAGGAACGGTGACGGGTCCTTATCCATGGGAAGCAAAGCAGGAAGGCTCCCAGTGCCCTAAACAAGCCCATCTAGGGTTGTCGTTGTTGGAACGGTGACGGGTCCTTATCGATGGGAAGCAAACCAGGAAGGCTCCTGGTGCCCTAAACAAGCCCATTGAGGGTTGTTGCAGTAGGAACGGTGACCAGTCCTTATACTTGGGAAGCAAAGCAGGAAGGCTCCTGGTGCCCTAAACGAGCCCATCGAGGGTTGTCGTAGTTGGAACGGTGATCGGTCCTTATCCATGGGAAGCAAACCAGGAAGGCTCCTGGTGCCCTAAATGAGCCCATCGAGGGTTGTCACAGTAGGAAGGGTGATAGGGCCTTATCCATGGGAAGCAAAGCAGGAAGGCTCCTAGTGCCTAAACGAGTCCATCGAGGGTTGTCACAGTAGAAAGGGTGATGGGGCCTTATCCATGGGAAGCAAAGCAGGAAGGCTCCTAGTGCCTAAACGAGCCCATCGAGGGTTGTCACAGTAGAAAGGGTGATGGGGCCTTATCCATGGGAAGCAAAGCAGGAAGGCTCCTAGTGCCTAAACTAGCCCATCGAGGGTTGTCGCAGTAGGAACGGTGACTTGCTGTGTGTCCTCCACACAGGAATGTGCAGTTCACAGCGACTTGTGTATACTTTTTTTCTTCATGTGTGTTGAGAACAGATTGACATGCGGATCCTGGGAGTCTGCCGGCCAGTGGCTCAAACCTAGCCTAGTACCAGGCCATGCAGACCGTGCATCCTGCAGGGTTCCAAACTTCCTCCAAGTAGGGCCCCTTCTTTCCTCCAGCAGACCCCTGGAAGATCTTCCTCTGCGCTCCTGTGCTGAGCTAGGAAAGGCCAATGTCCTGTGAGGCCGCCCCGTTCATGGATGTCCTATGAGTTACTTACACAGTCTCCGAAGTCTACAACTTAAACTATCTTTGAGCTTTCAGACCTTCTGTGTTCTAGGTCTTGCATACAGCTCTTAGTTTTCTGTTGTCAAACAGACATATTGTGGACAATACCAAAACTTACAATGGACTGTGTGCCATCCAATGTCTTGTGATTGGTTGTCTTTCTAGTCAGTTTCATATTCTTGCTTCCTACTTTCATCTTCTTGTGTTTGTGCCTCTCATTGGGCGTAGCTTACTTAACATCCTTTTGATTGGATGACCTGCATCCTTCCACTACTTCTATTGAGGGAACTATTTTCTTCTTTCTTTCAGCACTCCATTGGTGTTTGTGTTTTTGTTGCTCCTACCTTCTGAGCTGCTTTTCCAACAAATACTCGACACCCTCCTCCAAAGTGTGTGTCTGTCTGTCATTTTTTTTTCTTCCCTTCTCTCCTGAACAGGCAGATTTGCTCTCTTTCACCAGCTGCTCTTCAGTTCCTGTATGGTAGCTCGACCCAATCCTACCAGTCATGACAGCAAGAATACTTGGTTTCCCTCTCATCTGACGTATCTGGTCGTTTGCAAAATCCTATCCTCTTTATCCTGCTCCTTCTGAACCCTTTTTATTGCTGAGCAATTAAAACAAAGGTGGTGAAGGAAGGAACTCTGGAATTAAATGAACCAGTGGCAGTGATGCACCGGTTGGTCTATTACTTTTCGGCGCCCTTGTAATTAAATTTCCTTTGCTCAAATGGATTCTTTGTATCCAAAGACCAGACACGTTGTTATTCTCCGTAATACCGGGAACTCTAGACTGTGCACATGGTCATGTTCCAAAGCACTGGCCTGGCCCTTCATTCAGCCCTAAGCCTTGTGCACACTGGAGACACAATCGTCCAAGAAACTCCGCCGTTGTCGGTTTTTTCCCCTGTACTTCCAACATAGGAGTGCGCAACACCCATGTAACTTCCTTTTGTGTAATTATTACGGGTTGGCAGAACTCGCAGAGCTTCACTCCTCAGAATTGCATAAAAACTCCAAGATTCAGAGGAGTTCCGCGAGCAGGTGGAATCAGCACGTCGTTTTGATTTTTTTAGCACCGGGGGCTTGTTTTGCGCTGCAAAATCGGTGTGAACAGCACCATGCGGCATGCCAGAGAGCGCTGCTGCTTTGCTGCAGCTCGAGTATATTTTCTACTCTAGCTTTCCCACCACGAACAGTTTTGACTGCCCGCATTGAAAGAATCTCACCGGGTGGCATCCTAGCACCTGAAAATCACGCTAGGGGACGCCAATTCTCACTCACCAACTTAACATTGGCGAGCCGCCTGTGAGAAAAAACTTCCCCCCCATGCAGCAGTTGGCGGAGTTTTGCCAGAACTCCGCATTCCACACATAATGCAGAGTGGTCAAAACTCTGTGAACTCAGCCGGCGGAGCGGAATTTATCGCCCACCCCTAGTAATTATGTGAAATTTTGGAAACAGTTAGTGAAATGCAAATCTAGCATTTTGTGTTTGTTATATTTTAGTGCAAAATGCATTACCACCCATCAATGATTGCCGTTGGGAGTGGGACTCATTTTGCACTGAAAATAGCAAAAATAATACAAGTGCAGCCATTCTTCTGGCTTCCATAGAAATGCGGTACTGGAGCTTGTGAGACCTGATGACGGGCTTCTATCGTGACCAGTAAAGCCATGGGCAACCGTCTTCCCCCGTTGCAGAGGGAACGGGCACTGCCTTGTTAAATACCCCTTGATGCTTTGGAACAAACTGTGCAAAAAACATAATGGCCATTGACTCAATGGCAACGTTTCCAACTGTTATTCACTGTTTGTGTCAAGTGAGGAAAAATGAAGTTTAAACGTGGAAGTGAATAAGCAATGTTCTTGTTTATGACTCCATATTGTATGAAGAGCAGACAGCCTGGTGTCTCTTGAAGGCCATGGAGGCTGCAATACTTCAGGTGAGCCTTGAGAGAGAAGGGAATGTGGGGAGACGGATGCCGAGAGGAGGGCGGGGAGACGGATGCCGAGAGGAGGGCGGGGAGACGGATGCCGAGAGGAGGGCTGGGGAGACGGATGCCGAGAGGAGGGCTGGGGAGACGGATGCCGAGAGGAGGGCTGGGGAGGCGGCCGCCGAGCGGGAGGGCTGGGGAGGCGGCCGCCGAGCGGGAGGGCTGGGGAGGCGGCCGCCGAGCGGGAGGGCTGGGGAGGCGGCCGCCGGGCGGGAAGGCTGGGGAGGCAGATGCAGCAAGAAAAACAAGATAGCAGAAGGAGGAGGCCTGCAGAGAAATAAAGAAAGAAAAGAAAATAGGAAGTGTATTTGGTACAAGGAGGGAAGGCAATTGTTGTAATGAGCAGAAGAACAGCCTGTGGGGCTGCTGCAAGGGCTGAAGAAAAGCTGCATTATTGTTTTATTCTGTGATAGCACCATAATGTAGCTTTTACGACATACTCGGGGCTATGATAGGGTACTTCATGGATTTCAATAATTGTTTTGGTGATTCAAACTCATTAGACGTTCCCAGCATGCTGTGCTTCTACAACATTTATGCAGCCTTGGAAAATGAGACATTCCTTTGCTGCTCATCTTGAACCAATCCCGCCAATTTCCCCTGCCTCCTTGCTTGGGCAGTGCGGTCACTGGCCTCCTGGACACCCCATGTGTTCCTGGCTACCAGCACCTTGCATCAGGTCAAACTCCTATGTCCTCAAGACACTTGCATGCTTAATATTGCTCTGCATTTTATCGGAACAGTGTTTTCTGATACTAGGTGTTGTCTTTAAACCTGTGTCGATTGGAATGGCACTGCCAATCACAAGGATGAGCATCCTGTGTTTGCCCCCTGTACACAGATTTAGGAAGGGTACATACATGGGTAAACCAATGATGGCTCTAGCGCCTAATGTATCAAATAACAAAATGAGTGCAGGGGGCCAAATACCGGCGCTGACAAGGTTGCTAAATAGGCTGCATGTTCTTGATTCCATCTCGTGCCTCTCTTCCGCCACCCTACACTTCCTATCTCTATCTCATGGATACTAAGTCTGCATTGTCTTGGTTCTATCTCAAGCCTCTTCCACCACCCTATATTTCCTGTTTCTCTATCCCATGGATACTAAGGCTACGTGGTCTTGATTCCGTCTCGCGCCTCTCTTTTCCACCACCCTACACTTCCTATCTCTTAGTCTGATTCGTAGAGCACGGCTGCATCACCCGTGAGGGGCTCGAGGGGCTGAGATAACAATGTGCCAGTTCTCCTATTGGTTGAACATCCAGGTTTTGAGGTCCTTCCTGAACTGCTGGAACGTTGGTGATGCTCTGAGGTGCAAGGGGAGGTTGTTCTAGGTCTTAGCCGACCGGTGGGAGAAGGAGTGGCCTCTGCTGTTGGCCCGGCGGCTGCAACGTGTAGCTGCTAGGAAGAGGGATTCAGGGCTAAGTTTCCTTGTAGGTAGGGGAAGTTCATTCGAGTGTTGAGGTACGCTGGTCCTTCATTGTGTAATGCCTTGTAAGCGTGGGTGAGCAACTTGAACTGGCATCTCTTCGCGACTGGTACCCAGTGGAGTTTCCTGAGGTGAGGGGTGATGTGAGTCCTCCTGGGGAGGTCGAGGATGAGTCTGTCTGCAGTGTTCTGGATAGTCTGGAGTTTCGTCATGAATTGGGTAGTGGTTCTAACGTAGAGGGAGTTGTCATGGTCTAGTCTACTGGTGATGAGAGCTTGTGTGACAGTTCACCTATTGTGTAGAGGGGGAGCCATCTGAAGACCTTCCTGAACATTCAGAGGGTGAGGAAGCAGGCGGAGGAGACTGTGCTGACCTTCTTCTTCATGGAGAGCTGTCTGTCGAGGATGAAGCCTAGATTTCGGGCATGTTAGGTGGGTTTGGGAGTTGGGCCTAGCTCAGATGGCCACCATTTGTTGTTCAAGAGGGTGTCCTTGCCTTTCCCAAAGATGAGTACTTCTGTCTTGTCTATGTTGAGTTTGACACAGTTGTTGCTCAACCAGGCGGCCATATCTTTCATGCATCTTTGAAACTTGTCCTTGGTGGTCGTTGGTCTCTAGTCAGGGAGAGGATGAGTTGGTTGTCATCCACATAGGAGATGATGTTGAGTCCGTGGCTCTTGACTGTTTTCCAGGGGTGTCATGTATACATTAAAGAGGGTTGGGCTGAGGGATGAACCTTGAGGTGCACCGTGGGTGATATTTTTAGGGAGGGAGGAGTAGGGCAGGAGGATGACCTTCTGTGTTGTTCCTGTGAGGTAGGATGCTATCCACTTGAGGGCTGCTGCTCGGATGCAGATCTGGTTGAGTCTGTTGATCAGTGTGTGTGGTGGGATATGGTTTAGAAGGCTGCTGAGAGGTCGAGAAGGATGAAGGCAACTGTTTCCCCATGGTCCAACGGCATTCTGATGGTGTCCGTGGCTGCAATTAGGGCTGTCTCTGTGCTGTGGTTAGCTCTGAAGCAGTCTTGGGAGGGGTCCAGAAGGTTGTGGTTCTCCAGATGTCTGGTGAGCTGGATGTTGATGGCTTTCTCCATGACAATTAAACAAACCATGATGGCCAGGGGAACTTGTTATCGCACAATCCCGTGTAGTCAGAAGTAATTTCAAGAGCACAGAAGACAGTTTACAATTGCCCACCTCAAATTATGGTTTGCCACCATAAAACCACAAATAATTGAACAAGAAAAAAGCTCTGAGAGGCAACATAAACAAACTCTAAGGTGTTGAAAGCACAAATGCTCGAAGTATACACATGAGTCGGGAGGAAATCTTTGAATGTTCAATCTTTTATTTCAGATAAAATACTGGACCGCCAATACAGCCAACGCGTTTCACCCGTTGCGGGCTTCTTCAGGGCATCCAAAAGGAGAAAGGCTCCTCTGGAAAGTGTTTTCGATTTTGAAGTGAATAAAGAAGAGAAGAGAACTACAAGCTGTGTCTTTCAAATATCTTTCACGTAGTCCAGGGTTAACATGAGATTTTAGGTAAAAAAAGGTCTTATTTCTTTCCTTCAAATGTAGAGTTTGAATGTTGTGCAGCACCAACAACTACTGTTTGGCAAGAGTAAGGCACAAACGGTGCTAAAGATGTGGGACCATCAACCACATCTTAGACCGAACCCGTATTTCGTTCCGGCATCTCGGTCACTATGGATTCCATTGGACAGCGTCTCCATGACCTTGGCAGGGAAAGGGACCAGGGAGCTAGGTTGGTAGTTCTTGAGTTCCCCTGGGTCCGCGGATGCCTTCTTCAGCAGTGGCTTCACGTCTACATTTTTCCATTTCTGGGGGGAAGTGGGTCGTGGTAATAGAGGAGTTGAGTAACTTTGAGTTCTTTGCTGATGGGTTGATGCAGAAGTTAAACGTATGATGTGGGCAGGGGTCTGCTGGGGCTCCGGAGTTGATGGATCTCATGATGGAGGGGGGGAGAGGGGCGGGGGGTACCCTGGTGTGCATGAAACGTGCTAACCTTTCCTGACTGCATTTGTAAATGATCCCAGAGCTCGAGCTGTGACGTCATTGAGCCAGGGTCCAGGTACCGCTTCACCTGGCTCAGTGCCACCCTTCCTACTGCAGTCCAAGGCTGGAAGGCGGCATTCTTGGCAAGATGCCGCTTCAAAGACGAGGCGCTCATAATAACTTACAAGGCCTCGAACAGCGAGTGACCTTGGCAGGGGGAGGAGTGGGGGAGTGGGTGCTGTGTCTGCAACAACAGACCTCCTTTTAGACCAGACACCGCCTAGACAAGGGCCGTGCAGAGCTCTCCTGATGCCACATGGCCCATGTGAGTGGCTCATGCCCCCCATTTAGTTCTGATTAGCCCCACAAAGGACCAGATCCTTAAAACTTAAAATATTTTACTTGCCAGGGGAGGCCGAACAGTCCTCCGTTTCACTAGTGAGTTCATGCAGCTTGCTCTGGTGGCAGGTGTCTTGGACCCAGGCCCTGGAAGATCTTGGATCCGAAAGTAAGGCTTGGGTGACCTAAGGGCCCAGGGCAAGGGCTGACCCATGTCTCCTTCAGGATACCTGAAAGCGAACCAAAAGCCGCCTGGTGTGCAATGGTCCCTCGGACCCTCCATCGTTGAGTCATGAGACCTTGTGGCTTTTGGAGAACGCCAACATCTGGATCACTTGTTACCTCTGAACCAAGCGCTTCGACAACCGAGAGTCCAAGGCACTGCAGTGCTCCAGTTTAGCGCCTAGACTTTCCCCAGCGATGGCAGCCAGGTGTTGCTGGGAGAAAAGGGGCGAATTATCTTAAAAAGATTCAGATAAAAGGAGCCGTTTTCAGGACTGCATGGACTGAGGCCTTCGTATTTCGTGAGGCATTAAAATGCACTCCCAGAGCTTTGCTCCTGCAGACCCACACATGCTTCGACCTGCTAGATACCTTACAATCTGAAATAAATGACACACTCTGCATTCAGTTTCAGCTGACTGTTTTCATCAAACTCCGACTCTGTGACCGTTCTTTTCTAAGGGAATTTATATGGTCTGGTGTTAGCTAAGACCGTCTGATTTCACTAACATGAAGAGCATGCCTTTGCCCAGGACTTTCAGCCAGCCCTCTTCATCCATTGGTCTGTTATGGTGTCATTCATGTTTTTCCTCCGCCCAGTGTAGCATGGGTCAGCCCATTTCAGCCATTGGCTAAGATTACTGTGAGTGAAGGCATTCTACCACCCACACAGTGCCAGGGACTACTATGGAAAGAAAGAATGTTACTTTTAGTGTTTGATTTTTCTTTTCTTTTTTGGGGGGGCTGAGAATGGCCCAGCAGCTTCCCCACCAATAAACCTATTGATCACATAAGATGACTTAAACCAGAGAGGATGGCTTGAGTCGCGGTATGCTCCAGTGATAAGGCCACAGAATCGCCACCCCACGTTTGTGGTTTTAGTTCTCAGCAGGTTTTAGATCTCCGATTCCTGCTGCGTTTGTTGGTGGTGAGTCTACTGCTAGGGTAGTCTGAGGAGATGCCTTGGGCCTCTGTCAGGAGGTTGTAGATGGCCCTGCTCCTGGTAAACAGCCATGCGTGCCGTGCCACTTGGCGGCAGCTGTGTGCCGTGCCGCTTTGCGTGCCGTGCTGCTTTGCGTGCCGTGCTGCTTTGCGTGCCGTGCTGCTTTGCGTGCCGTGCTGCTTTGCGTGCCGTGCTGCTTGTGACAGTTGTGTGCTGTGCGGCTTGGCGGCAGCTGTGTGCGGTGCCGCTTTGCGTGCCGTGCTGCTTGTGACAGTTGTGTGCTGTGCCGCTTGGCGGTAGCTGTGGGCTGTACAGCTTGGCAGCAGCTGTGGGCCATGGTGTTTTGTGCTGTGCCGCTTGGCGGCAGCTGTATGCCATGCCGCTGAGGGCAGCTGTATGCCGTGCCGCTTTGTGTGCCGTGCCGCTTGGCGGCAGCTGTATGCCATGCCGCTGAGGGCAGCTGTATGCCGTGCCGCTTTGTGTGCCGTGCCGCTTGGCGGCAGCTGTGTGCAGTGCCGCTTTGCGTGCCGTGCTGCTTGTGACAGTTGTGTGCGCCGTGCCGCTCTGTGTGCCGTGCCGCTTTGCGTGCCATGCTGCTTGTGACAGTTGTGTGCTGTGCGGCTTGGCAGCTGTGTGTGGTGCCGCTTTGTGTGCGGTGCCGCTTTGCGTGCCGTGCTGCTTGTGACAGTTGTGTGCCGTGCCGCTTGGCGGCATCTGTGTGACGTGCCGCTTTGCGTGCCGTGCTGCTTGTGACAGTTGTGTGCCGTGCCGCTTGGCGGCAGCTGTGTACTGTGCCGCTTTGTGTGCTGTGCCGCTTTGCGTGCCGTGCGGCTTGTGACAGTTGTGTGCTGTGCCGCTTGGCGGCCGCTTTGTGTGACGTGCCGATTTGTGTGCCGTGCCGCATTGCGTGCCGTGCTGCTTGTTACAGTTGTGTGCTGTGCTGCTTGGCGGCAGCTGGGTGCCGTGCCGCTTTGTGTGCCGTGCTGCTTGTTACAGTTGTGTGCGGTGCGGCTTGGCGGTAGCTGTGGGCCATGCTGTTTTGTGTGCTGTGCTGCTTGGCGGCAGCTGTGTGCTGTGCCGCTTTGTGTGCCGTGCCGCTGAGGGCAGCTGTATGCCATGCCATTTTGTGTACCCTACCGCTTGGCGGCAGCTGTGTGCTGTGCCGCTTTGTGTGCCATGGTGCTTAGTGGTTGCTTTGTGCCGTGCCGCTGGGCGGCAGCTGTGCACCTTGCCGCTTTGTGTGCGATGCTGCTGAGGGCAGCTGTGTGCAATGCCGCTTTGTGGGCCATGCGACTTGGGGGCAGCCGTGTGTCGTGCCGCTTGGCGGCAGCTGTGTGCAGTGCCGCTTTGTGTGCAGTGCCGCTTTGTGTGCCGTGCCGCTTTGCGTGCCGTGCTGCTTGTGACAGTTGTGTGCCGTGCCGCTCTGTGTGCCGTGCCGCTTTGCGTGCCATGCTGCTTGTGACAGTTGTGTGCTGTGCGGCTTGGCGGCAGCTGTGTGCGGTGCCGCTTTGTGTGCGGTGCCGCTTTGCGTGCCATGCTGCTTGTGACAGTTGTGTGCTGTGCCGCTTGGCGGTAGCTGTGGGCCGTACAGCTTGGCAGCAGCTGTGGGCCATGGTGTTTTGTGCTGTGCCGCTTGGCGGCAGCTGTATGCCATGACGCTGAGGGCAGCTGTATGCCGTGCCGCTTTGTGTGCCGTGCCGCTTGGCGGCAGCTGTATGCCATGCCGCTGAGGGCAGCTGTATGCCGTGCCGCTTTGTGTGCCGTGCCGCTTGGCGGCAGCTGTGTGCAGTGCCGCTTTGCGTGCCGTGCTGCTTGTGACAGTTGTGTGCGCCGTGCCGCTCTGTGTGCCGTGCCGCTTTGCGTGCCATGCTGCTTGTGACAGTTGTGTGCTGTGCGGCTTGGCAGCTGTGTGTGGTGCCGCTTTGTGTGCGGTGCCGCTTTGCGTGCCGTGCTGCTTGTGACAGTTGTGTGCCGTGCCGCTTGGCGGCATCTGTGTGCCGTGCCGCTTTGCGTGCCGTGCTGCTTGTGACAGTTGTGTGCCGTGCCGCTTGGCGGCAGCTGTGTACTGTGCCGCTTTGTGTGCTGTGCCGCTTTGCGTGCCGTGCGGCTTGTGACAGTTGTGTGCTGTGCCGCTTGGCGGCCGCTTTGTGTGCCGTGCCGATTTGTGTGCCGTGCCGCATTGCGTGCCGTGCTGCTTGTTACAGTTGTGTGCTGTGCTGCTTGGCGGCAGCTGGGTGCCGTGCTGCTTTGTGTGCCGTGCTGCTTGTTACAGTTGTGTGCGGTGCGGCTTGGCGGTAGCTGTGGGCCATGCTGTTTTGTGTGCTGTGCTGCTTGGCGGCAGCTGTGTGCTGTGCCGCTTTGTGTGCCGTGCCGCTGAGGGCAGCTGTATGCCATGCCATTTTGTGTACCCTACCGCTTGGCGGCAGCTGTGTGCTGTGCCGCTTTGTGTGCCATGGTGCTTAGTGGTTGCTTTGTGCCGTGCCGCTGGGCGGCAGCTGTGCACCTTGCCGCTTTGTGTGCGATGCTGCTGAGGGCAGCTGTGTGCAATGCCGCTTTGTGGGCCATGCGACTTGGGGGCAGCCGTGTGTCGTGCCGCTTGGCGGCAGCTGTGTGCAGTGCCGCTTTGTGTGCAGTGCCGCTTTGTGTGCAGTGCCGCTTTGTGTGCCGTGCCGCTTTGCGTGCCGTGCTGCTTGTGACAGTTGTGTGCGGTGCCGCTTTGTGTGCGGTGCCGCTTTGCGTGCCGTGCTGCTTGTGACAGTTGTGTGCTGTGCCGCTTGGCGGTAGCTGTGGGCCGTACAGCTTGGCAGCAGCTGTTGGCCATGGTGTTTTGTGCTGTGCCGCTTGGCGGCAGCTGTATGCCATGCCGCTGAGGGCAGCTGTATGCCGTGCCGCTTTGTGTGCCGTGCCGCTTGGCGGCAGCTGTGTGCAGTGCCGCTTTGCGTGCCGTGCTGCTTGTGACAGTTGTGTGCGCCGTGCCGCTCTGTGTGCCGTGCCGCTTTGCGTGCCATGCTGTTTGTGACAGTTGTGTGCTGTGCGGCTTGGCAGCTGTGTGTGGTGCCGCTTTGTGTGCGGTGCCGCTTGCGTGCCGTGCTGCTTGTGACAGTTGTGTGCCGTGCCGCTTAGCGGCATCTGTGTGCCGTGCCGCTTTGCGTACCGTGCTGCTTGTGACAGTTGTGTGCCGTGCCGCTTGGCGGCAGCTGTGTACTGTGCCGCTTTGTGTGCTGTGCCGCTTTGCGTGCCGTGCGGCTTGTGACAGTTGTGTGCTGTGCCGCTTGGCGGCCGCTTTGTGTGCCGTGCCGATTTGTGTGCCGTGCCGCATTGCGTGCCGTGCTGCTTGTTACAGTTGTGTGCTGTGCTGCTTGGCGGCAGCTGGGTGCCGTGCCGCTTTGTGTGCCGTGCTGCTTGTTACAGTTGTGTGCTGTGCGGCTTGGCGGTAGCTGTGGGCCATGCTGTTTTGTGTGCTGTGCTGCTTGGCGGCAGCTGTGTGCTGTGCCGCTTTGTGTGCCGTGCCGCTGAGGGCAGCTGTATGCCATGCCATTTTGTGTACCCTACCGCTTGGCGGCAGCTGTGTGCTGTGCCGCTTTGTGTGCCATGGTGCTTAGTGGTTGCTTTGTGCCGTGCCGCTGGGCGGCAGCTGTGCACCTTGCCGCTTTGTGTGCGGTGCTGCTGAGGGCAGCTGTGTGCAATGCCTCTTTGTGGGCCATGCGACTTGGGGGCAGCCGTGTGCCGTGCCTCTTGGTTGCAGCCGTGGGCCGTTTGGCCGTGTGCCGCTCGGCAGTGGCAGCCGTGTGCCGCTTTGTTTGCCATGCAGTTAGGTGGCAGCCGTGTACCACGCCGCTTGGCCGAGTGCCGCTTTGTTTGCCATGCAGTTCGGTGGCAGGTGTGTGCCGCGCCGCTTGGTGGTAGCTGTGGGCCTGGGCAGGTTGCAGGGTTCAAAAGAAAGCCCTGTCCAGTGGGGAGAAGGGATACTCTGGGAGTCCTGAATGTTTATTGCCGTAACCTGATTTGCTAAGCTACCTTCGCCGGATGGAAAGGGGACCCCGGCAAATTGTTTTGCTGTTTAGTACTTGCTGTGGTGCAACAGTGGGAGTTGTGACAAATGATTCTGTGCTCATCAAAGGTTCGAAAATAACAACATGGTTTCTAGTGGAGGAGTCCAGTCAGGACAGGACTCGGGGCGGCGGCTGGCATGTAGGCAGAGTGGGGGGGGGCGGGCATATGTAGTGTTGGTGTGTGCATGCATGCAAGGTGAGTGATGAATGTGTAAATAAAAAGGAAAAAAAAACACTTGGCTTGCTTGCTTTTCTACCTCCGACGTACTCTTCGCTCCGGTCTCCTCGGGCTCCAGGGAATCCCCTGAAGCAACCCTGGTGCTGCTCTGTTGCTGTTAACAAACCTGAGAGAAGCGCCAGGATTGTAGGGTGTGGCCTCTCTCAGTGCTCTCTAGCACTTGGAGGCCCGTGCTCTCTCTAGAAGCTTAAAATGTGCATGTCTGGCTGACCGTCCAAAGACGGCTGGCCAAAGAGACGTGCACTTTAAACTGAAGTGCACCGTTCCCTGCTGCCACTCAGCAGCAATGGCCCACACCACCCTGAAATTTGTACTTGTAAAGCACACTTACACCCCCAAAGAGGTGTCCTGGCGCTGTACGCATACCGCTGTGGAACCCTTCCTGGCTTTTCCCTGTGAAATGTCCACTCCTGGGCACCCCCAGGGTGAAGCCAGGCATCCCAGCGCTGTTGGGGCCGTTGTGGAGATTAAGCAAGCTATTGCCCAGAGTTGGACCCATGATTAGAATAGGCACCGAGGCGAGAATTATCAGGTCCGAGGAAATTGAGCCCAAGACCCGCCGAGGCGGGAATTGAACCCTGGTCCCGGCCCAGATCTCTGCATCAGGGTCTGCCGCTCTAACCATTGAGCCACACTTCTCCACTCTGACACTCTGTTCAGGATGGGAAGATGGAAAATAAAATGGTAATAAATTAACTTTATTACCATTTTATTTTTCATCCCTGGGAGGCATTTTGAGCAGTGGGGCAACGCTCCTCCGCTCTCATGGAGGAGCTGCACCTGATACTCCGTGTTGGGGTGGATGCTGCGGACCAGGGCAAGTAAAATAACTAGAATGTATCTAACCCTGCCAACTTCTAAATCATTCTAGTCAACATGTGTGTGAAAGCGCAGCCCAAAGTGCACAAGCACAGCACGGAGATGAAGGATACAGAACTAACTAACTAGTTTATTCCACTTCTGGTCACCCCCACAGTGGTCTCCTGGAAGGCTAGGAGCCCACATGGGCCTGTCAAACGTGGCTGTTGGGTTGAGTAAGATTCAGATCGGGGCTTCCCCTGCCCAGGATTCCTAGAACTTCAACAAGGACTCATTAGCAAGTCCTAAGACTTCCAAAGCAAAAAAAATCACCACTAAAATGTAGGAAAGTGCCACGTTTTGCATGGCATATGATGCACTGTGACTTGGTGTGCCCTGGGTCCTTGCCAATCAGGTTTCCAGAGCCTGTGTTCTTTACCTAAGCTGTACCTTTGTACCCACTATTGGCACACCTCTGGCCACAGGTAAGCACCTTGTAAAAGGTACCATGGGTACCAAGGGGAGAGGATGTAGCCTTACGGCTAGAGCGGTTGACGTCCAAGCTGGGGAACCGGGTTCGAGTCTTGGCAATGACGCTCAACATCCTGTGATTCTGGGCAAATCACTTAATCTCCCCGTGCCTTACAAAAAAATTAAAAATTAATGTGTAACGAAACTGGTGCTATGTAAAGCGCTCTGATACCTGATATCTTCGGGTCTAGTTCGCGCAATATAAAACACTTATATATAAAAAAATTTAAAAAAAGGCACTGTGACCAGGGAAAGCCACTAAGGGCTGCAGCACCTATTGTGCCACCCTTAGAGGCCCTGTACCCTAACACCCACACACTCCCATTGCAGGCTGCATGTTTTGGTGCAGAGAAAAGTGAGGAGTCTACATGGCACACATCCCTGTGTGCCATGCCTGCAACCCACTACCTTGAGACCCTCACGGGTGAGTAGCGCGCTTACAATTTCCTGATTGATTGATCTTTGCCAAACCAAAGATCTCCATTGGAATAGACAGGGTCCCCGGCGTCTCCGTGGCACACTGCACCCGGCTGCCCCTGTGCCGCTGGCGGTGCAGCTCCTGTGCTGATTGTTGGCCCCTGCAGTGCTAACCTTAACCCCAGGAGCTAGGCTCCCACACCCAAGTGGCCTGCCCGTAAGCAGCCCCTGACCGAAGGCCCTCTTAGCCCTATTGGCTAACATTGGGCCCCTGCACTCTGCACCCGGCTGCCCCAGTGCCGCTGGTGGTGCAATTTGAGTGCCTAACTAGACCTTGGAGAACCTTGGTCCTAACCCCTAAAAATCCCACTTGTAAGTTAATCCTTTTCTCCCATTGGAACCAACGATACGAGTTTTGTTCCTAAAAATGTTCTGTAGAGTTGAACTTTTGTATGAAAGGAAAAGTAACTAAACTGCAAACTTTAAAAAGTCTTACTTATCTTGTATTGCGAGATCCCTGGCGTGGTATCTAGGCATTTCACCCCGAGTAATCGATGTAATCTAAAAGTATTCCAAAAGTAATTACTGTGTAATTTGAACTGTTTTTGAATCATATGCAAACCTGTAACAATTGCAATTTCAACCACAACTGCATTTCCTTGTAAAGTCTCGCATTTGAGGGTATATTTCACTTACCTGTGCCAAATCCTGCTTGGTTCTAGAAATAAAACATAAGTATACCTTTTTCATACTTACCCAATTGGTCTGGATTCTGTCTCTGAATGTGGGTAATCATTTCTTACCCGAGTGAATACAGTAAATCCTTAACACACCCTCTGGATAAGCCTAACTGCTTGCCCACTCTCCCACAAAGAGAGTGGTTAGTAATTAGCTAATTTAGCCTCTGTATATACTATACCAAAGTGAGGTATAGCAGAGCCAGCTTCCTACACAAAGACCCTGTCGATACACACAACATCAGGTAGAGAAGAGACCACTGATGGACACTCCCGAGGTCTCCACGTTGGCCAACCCAAGCAGCGAGGAGACCACCCACAGCGTCGAGAGGCCAAGCAAAGGCGACCACTGCGCTTTACAAACACCCCTAACAGAACAAGGGAACCTTTCCTAATATCTTCAGTGGCACACCATGGAGAATAAACAAGGTGGAATATACGAGCAAAAAGATCCTATAAACCTCCTCCTTCTCCACTGATAGTAATATCTTGATGATGACTAAAAATAGTGGTAAATTGTAGGGACGGGAATTGTGGAATATAATTATGAAAAAAATAAAATAATAAACGTTCCTTCTTTTGCTCCAACCCCACATTATCGAAAACATGCAGTTCGCCCGTTCATTAATCCGCTTGTATGATTGATGAGGTCATCCTAATTCCTAAACTGGATTTAGTTTGTTTCCTGGTGCAGCGCTGTGAACATTTTTAAGTCTTGTTTTTACAAATAAAGACACCTACTGTGCCCAACTGCTTCGCGGTGTCCCTGAACACCAAATGGAGCCAAACAGAAACTCGTGCCAACATTCCAAGCGCTGTGATTGGCTGAGCCTATCCCAGCGCGCTGTGATTGGCTGAGCCTATTCCGGCGCTCTGTGTAGGGTGTTATGAGCCAAGTGGGTGCTAGGTGCTCATTTCACCAATCTGTGATAGACAAGAGGCGGAGTCTCCTTCAAGTGATAAAAGTGATAGTATTCTCAGAGGGTAATCTCTGCAACGAGCATGCAACCTACTGCGCTATCTTACTGGTGACCTAACCAAGGCTAGATTGGAGCACAGGTGTGAAGGGGGTGATGCAGTGTTTTCAAGAACTTGTTTAAAAAAAAAAAAAAAAACTTTTAATGCTTTTTCAAAACAATATATACATCCTGCCAGGGGTTCTGAAGGAGAAGCCGTCATGTTCCAGTGGTTTCGGAGCCCCGGTTCACTCTTACCGCATTGGCTATCGGGCTTTGGAAACTTTTCTGCAAATCCTCCGCCACCTAAAAGCCACCAATGTGTTCCTATTTGAACAGAATGGCTCTTAAACTTGGACACAGCAGAGTCTAAACATAATAGACCTTGTACATGTGTAACATGGTGTATGGAACCCTTTGTCCATTGACAAAACCTTGCAATAGTAAAACAGAAATGTAAAGGCTGGTATGTACAGGTAGAACATACTTCATTTCTCTTTTCGAGAAAACGATGACGTTTTGACTGGGCCTTGAGTTTGACTGGAACTTTTGTGTCCAGCTGCATCTGAGCCCCAACCCTTCCATCACCACCTGGAGTGACATGAAACTGTTCGCCTCAAGTTAAGTCTACAAAGGGAATCCTTTGATGGCCCGCTGTCTGCAGCAGCACCTACGGCCATGGGACACCAGTGGCAGCCGACAGTAGCCGCCACTGCCCGGTGCCCACGGATTGTTTCAGGCCCCGGAGAGGAGTTTTTGAGAGGTGGACGAGGCATGAACCTGGCTGACTGAGGGGGTGGACTCTGCCAAGTGCCCACATGAGTGGGGTGGGAGTGTCCGCTCACCTGAGTGTTAGTATAAGTGGTGACCTGTGGAGGGACTTATCGACACTGGGAAGAAAAAACATAGTAATGAAAAAATTTAATAATTCTAACGTTAAACATGTGTGAGGCATCCCAGTGCACAGGATCTTCTTTGTAACTACCATTCACTATTAGTCGTGAAATGAGTAAGCAAAGCATGTGCAAGTAAGGGATTTTTAATTGGTATCATGTAAATTACCACCACAAGCGGGTGTAATTTACAGTATGGGTAAGCTGCACAATCTGATGCCTTCTTAGCAAGTTCTGCTCTTGGAAACAAGCCTGATGTTGTTGTGCTACTGAGTTAGCACATGAACTGTCACCAGTGGGATGTGGTTAAGAGTGCACAGATCCGCTTGTGCACGACGTATTTGTGACCTAGCCCTGCTGTTTCCTAGGCAACCCCCTGCTTCTTTCGGTGCGTGAACTTTTTTTCTGAGATTGTAGAGTGTGAATGAGATGAGTAGGTGTAAGTTAATGTTAAACTTTACACCACCTCTTGGATTTTACTACTCCTCCTGGCTAGCTCTGGATGGGTTTCCTGTTGTGACCCCTCAGTTTCCGTGCCCGGCCTCCCCTGGCTGGGGAGTTTTTACTTCTACTTTTTGCAAGCCATGGCTAGCACTGGATGGGTTTCCTGTTTCTGTGCCCGTCCTCCCTCAGGCTAGAGAGCTTAGTCACTGATCATAACCCCAGCCTCCCTAAAAATATTGTTCAGAGATTTTCATTTTTGATTTGTGTTTTTGGATCATTAGAGAAGTAATTTAGCTTGAGTAGACATTGCTGATCTAAGCCGAATGTTTCTGGACAACATTTTTAAAAATGGCGGATGTGTTGCAGTGATGAAATATTTCAAGAACCATGAGGCCCATATGCTTCATTTTGGTGTCAAAACATAGGTTTTGGGGTCAAGTAGTCGTATAGAGACGGAAAATAACACCTCAGAGCAACCCTTCTGCCATTTTCCAAAATGGCAGCTATACTAGAGGAAGAAGATACCTATAGAAATGAAACAAATAACAATGGCTTTTAATCCTTTTATGTATACACAAAACAATGCTTATGATCTGAATATAAAACAGGAGTGATAAACATTACTTTTTTTTCAGACACATTTTCATAGTTAACTTTATTTATTTCAGCCATCGCTTGTGGTACATTTACAGAATGTTGAACATTTGAGAAGAGCATATCGACAGGGACATCTTTTTGTAGCACAGGTTTTTCAAATACATGGAAGATCTATGGGTAGAGGCTTTAGAAATTTCAAAGGTTTTAGCACCCATCATCTTCCCAACCAAATTCACATGGATCTTTCTCTAAATATGCATGATACAAAACACTTACACACCTTCTGATCAAGTAGAACGCTCTTTTAATGTATCCACGCACAGAATGATGTCAGTGGAAGGTCACTTAGTGGGACTGATCACTTGAACTCACTGTACCGAAGATCGGCAAATGTGTGACAATCCGAACTCGTTTTCCACACACGCACAAGGGATTTTTCTACATCTTTAAAGTTACATTCTTCTTCTGTCGCAGCAAATCCTTTTAGAAAATTCACAGGCTCAACAGTTAAAGCTCCAAGCTTTGTTCCAAGTTTGCTCATAGTGTCATCATCCGTAAGAATATGTGCCTTGATAAGAACACTGAGCTTCTCTTATACAGAATATGAAGTGCGATTAAGTGTCTTTTCTCTCCTGTTCCATAATGTGTCCATAACTCTTGACTTAGGAACATTGTAGCACATCTAAGTAGCACAACAATAGCATCTGTGTCATTTGACAATACAATGACTCGATTGGAACCATTTCGAACAGCTCACTCAACATGTGGCACAACACGGAGGTCAGCTTCCTCCAATTTGCTGTTAAGTTCTTGAACAATGTGGGCCGTACCCTTTGTCAATGAGGAGTTGGTGCCTGCAGAGATATATTCAATCATTCCACTTGCAATAATTGGAAATTCAGTGTTCACTGAAGCATCAGCAATGTTTTGGGAAGTTAACATCTCCAAGTTCATCTTGTTCGATGTTGGTGACCAGACTTTATCAAGTTGCACAGGTATAGGTGTCGAATTTTTGATGCAGGCAAGGTCAATTGTTCCACTTGTAGACATTGGTCTGATTCTCTCACATTTTTTGACGGATAGTTCAAGATAACTGTCAAAGACAATCTGCAGTTCTTGTAAGGTGTACACTGACTTTGATATCTGTAGAACAGTCTGAATGACCTCTCCGAAGTTTTGCATGGATGAAATCTTGACCAGTCGCAATTGTGACCTAGTCCACAACAACAGCAGTTTTCAATGAGGCCTTTCTGAATTGAAATTCTTCAGGTGAAATGTTTTTTCGAGCTCTTGTACGAGTTTGTGCTTCACTGGTTTGGTTGCAGCATCTCCATCAAATAATGGGTTTGTTGGAAGAAGATCATGCAACAGAAAGTTCTTGATAAATTCACCCCAATCTTTTGCTACATCCATCACTCTGTGCTTGTGAAAGTTTTTTTTATAACCTGTTTTACAGTGGCTGGTTGGACGAAACTCTTACTATGGCAATTAAAGCATGGAAGTTTAGCTTTTTTGATTATATCAAACAACTTTTTATCTTTCAATACAAATCTCTCCTGCTTCAGTTCCGTGTATAGTTTTGATCCATGTTCCAGGACATCTAGTAGACGTATCTTTAGATCGTTATCCACATATTTGTTTTGGTCATGAAGTTGTGCAGTCGCACAGGATCAGACATTTAAAGGGCTGTCCTTGCTGCTGCATGAAATGAAGAAGGGTGTCAACTTGTTTATTAAAATGTTCCCCTCTCTTCTCCACCAGTTCATGATGAGGAACAGTTTCACGATTGTCCATAAATTTTGAATTTGTCATCTCTCTGAAAACATTGCAAATAGGAAGGACTTTATGGTAAACGAGCTGCCATTGAGCAACATATGCAGTTTTACGTGTCTGACCAGCAATTCCCTTTGGGGCTTTACTGTGATCTCTGAATCGTGTGTTATAGTTTCATATCTGGAGCCACAGCATTGACCCTTCCCTCTGTCTTTTACCACAAAATGTCTTTGGATGAATTTTCTGTGGAGGTATGGTTTTTCCACCACTAGCTTCTTCACTCTTTCCAAATGCCAGGACCCATATCTCAGGTAGTTTATGCAATCGAATTCGCGAAACACAGTAATCAGTGACTCCACAGTCTTCACATGCAGCTCCCAATCGCCTTCCCGATCAGCATGTACCAAGTTTTTCACTAGAGCTATCATGTGAGAAACATTTCCACAGTACTTGCAAAGGTCTGATTTTTACTTCACATTCTTTGACAAACTCTATGAACTTGGTTTTCTGATTTTGAACTGTGTATTGAACATTGCCTGGCTTTGTGTTCTGTCTTTTGAATGAAGTGCGCCCTGTGCCTTGTTCACTTCTGAGATAAGATATGCAAAACCTAATTTGTCATTCTTGTTCCAGAAAGCACTCCAATGCAATGTTTCTATAGCCTCAGATATGATGAGCATACCTTGCAAAGAACAAACATAATGAGTTCCGCTCAATACTGACTGGACAGTTTTGCTTCCAAGGATTTCAGCCTCAAAACGTGCATCGCCAATGCCACATCCACTGAACTTCCTGCACACCGCAACGCGACTTTTGCCATGTGGAAAATGCACATCATTGGATAAAGATCATCAGCTTCTACTGGATTGCTCATAAAATGTCAGCTACAATACGGAAAACACCTTCATTGCAGAAAATTGGCAGGATAGGCTGCTCCTCAAGCTGAGCACGCACATTTTTGAAATTGTTTAGAGCCGTGCTGTGTATACTGTTGCATAATTTGTGATTGGAGATGTTATTACTGGTAAAAACCCAACCTTCTTCAGTGGGGCGGTATTCTGGGAGACTAGAGCATGAATTGCAGCCCACGGAGGAACTGGCTTGTCTTCATCCTTCAGTTTGCACCGAATAAGCAATATGATAAATTCAGTTAAATCAACTTTGCGGACCGCAGCATCAGGTAGAAGAAGGTCCATGTCCTCAGCCACTTTGAAACTTTCTGGTAGACTGGGACGTGTTGATGGCTTGTCGTGATTTTGCACAGGTTGGCAAGCCAGTTGGGTTATAAGTTTGCTGCCTCATTTGTTTATGCCTACAGCTGCCACAGTTGGTTTTCCAGCAGCTACTTCATTGGTACAGTCTTGAAAAAGCACCATGGTAGTGTCATGTGGGCTGCATATTCCAGACAAAGAATAGCTGTCTTCAAAATTATCAAGAGCAGCAATTGTAAATTCTTTCCTGGTAAAGTGACTTGGAAGTGGTGTGCTGTCGGATTCACAAGATTTTACAGCATGAGCTGCTAACAAGTTCCTGCTCCGTACTATGTCATTATAACTTGTTGATACACCAATCCTATTCATTGAAGTGATTAGCTCTCTACTTTTGCACTTGTCATAGATTGTGTGGGCAGTCATCATGTGTAGCTGAGGTTTTTATTTCTTGCCGTGATGTAATTCATAAAACATGATTTGGAAAAGATGGTACATTTGTACATCGTAAGCCTGTCGGTTAATGGGATTGTATTCCACTTCTTCCCTTACATCTTCAAAGCCATCATCATTATTGTTGGCTTCTGTTCCGAACTCAAGAACTTTAGTTTGTAACAGTTTTGCTTTGCTGATATTAAACAATGATGTAAAAAATGTTAAGACAACATCAGGAATTCTTGTTGACTCCCATGATTTGCGGAGCTCTGGGGCATCACAAAATTTGTCATTAGGTCCAAAATCTAAATCTTTCAGGACGTTTCCTAAAATGGTTCCTGCTGACTTTACTGCAACCAGTGATCTTATTTTGGCAGCAAGAACTTCGGGAGTCAAATAAGCTGAGAACATAATGGTGGCTCATTCTTTTTGTTAGACTGACAAAAATGAATTCTGTCGTACATTCTCACCAGAAAAATCTTAATTTTCTTAGTATGGATCAATACAGTTTCATCAATGTTGACTATTATTTCTCTGATCTCACTGAGTGTGAACCAGTAGCCAGCACTCGAGTGGCTTTAAACTTAATTTGCTTTTTCAAAGAGTGCAAACTTTACTGAAGGCTGGCGGTTACGTTGCTGCTGCAAGCTCATTGTACATTAATATTTTTGAATGTGTGCATGCATGCAGTTCGGGTGGGCATACAAATCCGCTGCAAATACATTCACCTTGCTGTTTAGATCAGCTACTTGGCTGAAAACTTAGTCTTGGAAGAAACTAGCTGCAGATAAAAACACGTTTGCCCTTTTGAGACTCACATACTCGGTACTTTGTTCTTTTGTCAATCCCTTTGGCCCTTGTTCTGGCTAAACCACAGAAAACACATTGAAGATCCTCTGCTTTCTGATCAGTTGTTGGAGGTGGACGCAGGGTAGCCATTGATCTTCTATGTGGATGGACATTGGGTTGGGTTGTCGTTGCTTTCTCAGAAGACTTGGATTCTTGTGATTCACTGATTTCTGCTATTTTTTGACAAACTTTTTCCAGGCTTTTTCCGTTGTATACGACTTGTAGCACTTGTTACAATGATAAAATATTGGAATCTCTTCACCCATCAGTTTAAATCTTTTGTGAACTCCGTCTTGCCGTATTTCTGCAGCATCTTGAACTCTCTTCTGTCCAGCCGCAGTTGATGTTAGCTTTTCTTTTGGATTAGTTTGGCATATGACACATTTTTCTTTGTTGAAGGAGTCCAGATTTTGTAGTAAGCAACACTCTGTCAGGAGGTAAAGATCCTCTGCTACCACCTGCTTCGCTCACGTTTACGAATTTGAATCAAAGGAAAACCTGAAACAAAAACCAATATTAAAATAAATTACCAATTTGATGGCTAAAACACATCATGATAGAGCCGCCATTTTGGAAAATGGTGGAAGGTTGCTCTGCGGAGTTATTTTCAGTCTCTATAAGACTACTTGACCCCCAAAACCGAGGTTTTGACAGCAAAATGAACTATATAGGTTTCATGGTTCCTGACATATTACATCATCACTGCAACACATCTGCCATTTTTAAAAATGTTGTCCAGAAATAGTTGACCCGGATTAGCAAGGTCTACCCAAGCTAAACTACTTCTCTAATGATCCAAAAACACAAATCAAAAATGAATCTCTGGACAACATTTTTTTTTACGGAGGTATATCAAGGGGCCGGGACGATCACAAGTTTTGTTGAAATCTCCATTCTGCACGATCCGGGTTCACGAGTCTTGTGATAAATGTGCACCTTTAGGTTTTACACCAGTACACCTTTTCACCTGTGTAAAGCAGTAGTGAGATATCCAGGGATAGGAAGTTGGGAAACTAACATGAAAACAATAATTTCCACAGTATTGCCAGTGCCAGGGCCCAAAACCCATCATGTTTGCATTATTAACCCCCCCTGTAATCGCTGCACCCCACAGTATGGGGAATTCTGGGTGAAGTATTACTGCATCAGCAGGTATGAATACTACTTTGCCCCGCCCTCTTACAAAGGGGGCAGGAAGGACTGCTCCATACCATAGACTAGAGCTAGGGTTTTTGGCGTAGTCAGGAAGTGTGGCGCTCAGACTAGTATGCGTGGTGTAAATGTGAACTAGAGTAGGTACGGTGCTGCCAGGTCGGGGATTTACCCAATAACCCTCGGAGGTGTGTGAGTCACAGGACCCACACTGGGAAAATAAGCACAGTCCCGGGCACACGTGGTAAGGGTATAACGATAGTGTGACCGTATTGTTCGAATAACAGTTGTAGGGGTCGACACCTGTTAGAGTTGAAAAGTTATTTAATGAAAAACAACTGAATTAACAATAAACAACCAGCCGACACGTGTTTCGTCACTCAGAGTAATCCGGTGACTCTTCAGGGCTGGGAAGGATACAAAAATGGGGTGAGGGGTAAAGGAAAACAATAGGAAAACATCGAACATTATAATCTCTACAGGATCAAGGAGAAAAAGGGATCACCTAAAGTGCATGTGCTGTGGGCATAACAGCAGAGGCGCATGGCAATAAGTGACTTGGGTGTTGGTGCCGCTCTCATGGTGTAAACAACATGAATAAATGCGCGGGAAAAGACAAGTACATAGTAACGTGACAAGGTCAAAAACGTGGGCATACGTGAGCGTGAATCACCTATAAACATCATGTACTCAGCGAATATGTGAGACTAAATCCATAACACAGAAAATAATAACAACATGGAATGTACAACATTAAAGTGGGGTGCGTAGGAGTCCTGGATGCGGTAGTGAGAAACCCAAATCGGAATACTAAACTAAGGTGGGAAGAGAGACAGAAGCAGGGAGAGCGCATGGTTGAAAAAGAGAAAAGCATAAAAAGCATAAAAAAAGTGAAAGGGAATCAGGAGGTGGAGGAGGAAAAAAAATTTGGAAAAGAAAGGAGGGAACTCAAAAGGGAAAGAGGAGGAAAGAAAAGGAAGAAGTGAGAAATTACCTGTGTAGCATGAGTGAGGATAGAAAAAGCAGAACCCTGCGGAAAGAAAAGTGGATGAACTGGGGCCACAGGGCGAGCAGACTAAGAGGGGAATCAAAAGTAAGGTGGGCAAAGCAAAGGGAGTAAAGGAAACTCACCGTAAGACCGGTGATAATTCCAACCCGGCTCGGGGGTGTACGCAAAGAACTAATAAAAGGAGGAGACGGTGCTCCACGTAGAGACCGGGCACGGGGTGCGTGCCACGGGAGTAGTCGTGAAGCCTGTGGGCGGTGAGGGCAGTGATGCCAAGGAGAAGTAATCAGCGGAATGTAGCAGGCGGGAGTACTGGGACGAAGGTAGAAGTATCAGAACTGCAAAAAGGTTAATATAAGGTACCGAGACTAGGGTTGAGGGAAGAAAAGAAAGAAAATTGATGCCGGTGGCGAAGAGTGGAAAGAAGGGTGGACTTACCAATCCAAGTAATCAAGTCCAGAAACTGCGGGAGGACAGGGTTCTAAAGCCAGGTGGCGGCGGAAGTAATGGAGCTGGAAAAGACGGAGTAGTTGAAAAGGAGCAGCGGGGCTGGGGGAGGCGGTTTGGGAGCGAAAAAATAATAAAGTGTGCAGAATTCAGTTGTTTTTCATTAAATAACTTTTCAACTCTAACAGGTGTCGACCCCTACAACTGTTATTCGAACAATACGGTCACACTATCGTTATACCCTTACCACGTGTGCCCCGGGACTGTGCTTATTTTCCCAGTGTGGGTCCTGTGACTCACACACCTCCGGGGTTATTGGGTAAATCCCCGACCTGGCAGCACCGTACCTACTCTAGTTCACATTTACACCACGCATACTAGTCTGAGCGCCACACTTCCTGACTACGCCAAAAACCCTAGCTCTAGTCTTCAATCTACAGTCTCAGGAAGGGCAGCCGCAGCACTTATATACTCACTATACCTTACTTCAATAATAGGTTATGGATAGAGATAGGGTCGCATCTGAGCTATTCGATAATCTATCAAAAGGGATCACCGATAATCCTGCGTCCACTAGCAGCAACCCTACACACAAAGAGGGTCTTAAGGACAAATTTCTTAGATTAGAGAGACTTAAAAAGACAGAAAACTCCAGGTGGTGGGACAGTGCCACCCTCAAACAATACCAAAGACTCAAAAGGGTCCCAAGGGGACTACGCTCACAAATTTTTCCTACATTTCTTTCTTTTCTTCCCTCAACCCTAGTCTCGGTACCTTATATTAACCTTTTTTGCAGTTCTGATACTTCTACCTTCGTCCCAGTACTCCCGCCTGCTACATTCCGCTGATTACTTCTCCTTGGCATCACTGCCCTCACCGCCCACAGGCTTCACGACTACTCCCGTGGCACGCACCCCGTGCCCGGTCTCTACGTGGAGCACCGTCTCCTCCTTTTATTAGTTCTTTGCGTACACCCCCGAGCCGGGTTGGAATTATCACCGGTCTTACGGTGAGTTTCCTTTACTCCCTTCGCTTTGCCCACCTTACTTTTGATTCCCCTCTTAGTCTGCTCGCCCTGTGGCCCCAGTTCATCCACTT
Organism: Calotriton arnoldi; assembly: GCA_963921515.1. Lineage (NCBI taxonomy): Eukaryota > Metazoa > Chordata > Amphibia > Caudata > Salamandridae > Calotriton > Calotriton arnoldi. Next base: position 2,862,474 of record CAWUFW010000442.1, on the reverse strand, counting down.
TTCTTTCCGCAGGGTTCTGCTTTTTCTATCCTCACTCATGCTACACAGGTAATTTCTCACTTCTTCCTTTTCTTTCCTCCTCTTTCCCTTTTGAGTTCCCTCCTTTCTTTTCCAAATTTTGTTTTCTTCCCACCCCTTTTTTTTTTTCCTCCTCCACCTCCTGATTCCCTTTCACTTTTTTTATGCTTTTTTATGCTTTTCTCTTTTTCAACCATGCGCTCTCCCTGCTTCTGTCTCTCTTCCCACCTTAGTTTAGTATTCCGATTTGGGTTTCTCACTACCGCATCCAGGACTCCTACGCACCCCACTTTAATGTTGTACATTCCATGTTGTTATTATTTTCTGTGTTATGGATTTAGTCTCACATATTCGCTGAGTACATGATGTTTATAGGTGATTCACGCTCACGTATGCCCACGTTTTTGACCTTGTCACGTTACTATGTACTTGTCTTTTCCCGCGCATTTATTCATGTTGTTTACACCATGAGAGCGGCACCAACACCCAAGTCACTTATTGCCATGCGCCTCTGCTGTTATGCCCACAGCACATGCACTTTAGGTGATCCCTTTTTCTCCTTGATCCTGTAGAGATTATAATGTTCGATGTTTTCCTATTGTTTTCCCTTTACCCCTCACCCCATTTTTTGTATCCTTCCCAGCCCTGAAGAGTCACCGGATTACTCTGAGTGACGAAACACGTGTCGGCTGGTTGTTTATTGTTAATTCAGTTGTTTTTCATTAAATAACTTTTCAACTCTAACAGGTGTCGACCCCTACAACTGTTATTCGAACAATACGGTCACACTATCGTTATACCCTTACCACGTGTGCCCGGGACTGTGCTTATGCTCCATACCATAGTCGATGCTAATGATGGGGAGATACCACGTGATCTCCTAGACAAAGGACTTCACGACTCTTGGCGCTTGGATCACCCCTAAGACAAAAGGCCTCACTTTTGCACCTTGTCTGCACAACTCTTGTTCTAGGATTGGTTTTTAGGTCTCACCTGCCTGCATATTTGTTCTGAAAGATTTGTCACTCCTCTCTGCTAGATCCACCCTAATCACGTGACCAGCCCTCTTTCCCATTATGCAGCTGATTGGGGAGGCCTCGTGTTTAGTCTGTTTCTTACCTCACAAGGAGTATTTTACCTGTCTCTTCTATGAGGAACACATTTATAACTTTGTGCCAGCCTGCAGGGGCCCCTTTAACTGCTGTCCCGCGGTAGGCAACTACAGGACACTTTGTACAGCTTCCTTTCGCTTTGAGAGGCACAGGACATTCTGTATGATGAACACCAGAGAAAAGGATAGCAAGGAACCCTGGTTAGTTATTTAAACAAAGCACAATATTGTAGCTGTTCTGCTGAGGCCCAGAATCCATCTGGAATTGGCTTTGCAGCAAGGCATAAACAAGCACTGGCAAAGCCAATAGGTCTCGCCTAAGAGAGCTATTGGCTTAGGCAATGTTTTGTAGCCATGCTGTACAGCAGCACTGATGCATTGCAGTGTGGCTAAAACTAGTTTTAAAAAGCACTACGACACAGCCAGGGCTACTGTGCTTTTTTTTGTTGCTACTATACATGACTACAAATCATTGCTGAAGTCGGCAATGCCCATGCTGTACAGTAGAAACAAAAGCGAATGACCGAGCCGATTGTCTCAAAGGCAAGGCTTTACCTGCTTGTTATTTTTTCGTTCTTGACTAGTAACTCGAGTCACTGTCCATCAAGAGATTATCAGCCGTTCGGAATGATGGACTTTGATTATTTCTGAGTGAGAATTTCAAATAGACAGACCTATCTTGTCTCACCATCCTGATGACTGACTTGCATTGGCTCCAGTTACATGATTCTCCTTTATTGACCTCATGAGAATGAATGATGGAGGTGGCCCAGCTGGGTCTAACCCGCTGATCACCCCTAGAGGCATCAACTGCGCCTCTGTAGCTCATATATCCAGGGCCGGCTCTAGGGCGGTGCGATCGGTGCCACCGTACCGGGCGCTGACTTGGGGTGGGGCGCCATGTTGGCAAGTATATTTTCATTTTAAAAGCACCTGCTGCCGCGTTCCTTGCTTCCAGCAATTTTCAGGCATCATTAAAAACGTCAAGATCACTCCAGTGATTAATGTTCCTGCTGAAGAGAGATCGTAGGTTTGTCTATTGGAAGTTTTAACTCATCGTAAGGTAGTGCAGTGGGTTAATATGCCTATTGCAAAGAATGTGTACCATGCAAATCCCAAAGTAAATATAATGTAAACAGGTCAGTGGGTTACTGCTTGTGTCCCAGGGATCCTTTGTTACTTGCAGTTTATAAGGTAAAATCCTAATGTAGCATAGTGACCTATTAACTGTCATTAAAGAGCTGCATGCAAATTACAAGATGTGTATTAGTGAAATATGTCTTTTTGCCCTGTCTTTCATTATCCTAAACTTGCAAAAAGGGTTCATTTGGGTAGAAGAAATACATTTTTATTATTAAAGAAAACCCCTAACAATGATATGTTTTAAATTCTAAATTTTTGCTTTTTCAGACCAAGGACTCAAACTATACTGCCTACCAGTATAGATGACATGTGACTCCTACACCTTGTAGTCCTCTGCCTTATGTAACATTTCCTATACACTGATTTACACACGTATGATTGTCTCTGTGCCAATGTGTGTGTGATTTAAAGTGCTCTGTCACCCTACACTGCTATGAGTGGCGCTATAAAACTAAATCAGTCAGAGAGAGTGGTTATAAAGAATTGTGAAGCACTGTTAAATGGTGATTGAGAGGGAATCCGTGGTAGATGTGGTCATTGGGGGGCGCCAACAAACACTTTCGCACAGGGCGCCACCAGTGTTAAAGCCGGCCCTGCATATATCCCTCGGCACCGGCCCCATGGAGGGCCCCCCTGTTTCATTCATTTAAAGATTAGCTCTGAGCAGCAGTGTAACCCCCCACCACCCTGCTTGCACACACTTAATTGATGTGGGTCACTCCTGTGGGTCCAACCCTCTGTTCATCATACGCCCCTCGGACACCGGCCCTCTGAATGCCTCCCCTGTTTGATTAATTAATTAATTCATTGACAATCCCTCGGCAGCAGTGCAACTTCCCCCTGCCTGCACACACTTCATTAATGTGGGTCACTCCGGTTAGTCCAGCCCTCTGCTGATCATTCGCCCCTCAGACACCGGCCCTCTGAGGTCTTCTCACTCTTTCATTCATTCGTTCTCTGAGTAGCAGTGTAAGGCCCCTGCCTCCACATACCTCATTAATGTGGGTCACGTCACTCCTGCGGTGCCAGCCCTCTACTGATCATACGTCCCTCAGGCACCGGCCCTCTGAGGTCTTCTCTCACTCTTTCATTCCTTCATTCATTCATTCATTCTCTGAGCAGCAGTGTAAGCCCCCTGCCTCCACACACTTGTGAAGAAGTCCTTTTCACGTAATTGAAGAAGCAAGCGAGGCGGAAATGGATGAAATCCGGAAAGGTTTATTCTTCAGTTAAATACAGCATAACACAGGAGCACGACTGTTCTCGTAGAAGTCCAACTGCTGAATACATGTTTCAACAGTTGGAATTTCCACGGAGAACAGGCAGCACGAGCGATGCCCCTTTGAAGGAAAACATTCCTTCAAAGTGCGCACGCTGCAGAATGCAATGACACAGTGTATGCAGATAAAAACATTTAAAGGAACATAGCTCGTTACATCACTTCATTAATGTGGGTCACTCCGGTGGGTCCAGCCCTCTACTGATCATACGTACCTCAGGCACCGGCCCTCTGAGGTCGGTCACTCACTCACACTCTCTTTCATTCATTCTCCGAGCAGCAGTGTTAGCCCCCTGCCTCCACACACCTCATAATGTGGGTCACGTCACTCCTGTGGGTCCCGCCCTCTGCTGATCATACGCCCCTCAGACACCGGCCCTCTGAGGTCTTCTCTCACTCATTTATTCATTCTCTGAGCAGCAGTATTAGCCCCCTGCCTCCACACACCTCATAATGTGGGTCACGTCACTCCTGTGGGTCCCGCCCTCTGCTGATCATACGCCCCTCAGACACCGGCCCTCTGAGGTCTTCTCTCACTCATTTATTCATTCTCTGAGCAGCAGTGTTAGCCCCCTGCCTCCACACACCTCATTTATGTGGGTCACTCCTGCGGGGCCAGCCCTCTGACAGTCCGCGTGCTCTGCGCCACCGTCGAGCCTGCGCTTCTAGGTCACACACGAGGCGGATAAGGCGCTTGGCGCGCACAGGGACAGGCCTGCTTTTATTCTGTGAAAGCGGCATGTTTTCTCTTTTCACTAATCCAGCCGGCCGGCCCTGTGCTGTGTGTAATCTGTGGCTCGAGGCACGGCTTGGCCTAGATTCCTCTCTGGTGCGTGCTGTAGTGCACTGCACACGTGCAGTGTGTGTGGGGGGGCCTACAGTAACGCCCCACCACGTGGCACAAGGCCCCGCTTGTGGCTCTTGGCTTACCCCAACTCACACCAAGCCTGGGCGTGCGTGCGTGCACCTCTTGGGACAGGAGAGCAGCAGCCGGGGAGGGGGGGGGGGGGGGAGGGCACACGTCTCCCAAACCGGTGAAAACAAAGCGGATTGTGTCCGGTGCACCATCTACAAAGCCACCAGCAGCCCAAAAGCTCACCACTTCCGGTGGCTCCCGGAATCTCCTCAGCCAGGATGCCTTCAGCATGGAGACGAAAAGATGCTCAAAAGATAAAACACGACAGCAGGCCGCCTCCGTCTGCGCACCCAGGATCTGGAACCCTATCCCTGTACCCACCAGGACCACCCCGAGGTCACAGTCTTGTTCTTTGACTATCCTCCACAGAGGTCACAGTCTTGTTCTTTGACTGTCCTCCACAGAGGTCACAGTCTTGTTCTTCGACTGTCCTCCACAGAGGTCACAGTCTTGTTCTTCGACTGTCCTCCACAGAGGTCACAGTCTTGTTCTTCGACTGTCCTCCACAGAGGTCACAGTCTTGTTCTTCGACTGTCCTCCACAGAGGTCACAGTCTTGTTCTTCGACTGTCCTCCACAGAGGTCACAGTCTTGTTCTTCGACTGTCCTCCACAGAGGTCACAGTCTTGTTCTTCGACTGTCCTCCACAGAGGTCACAGTCTTGTTCTTCGGCTGTCCTCCACAGAGGTCACAGTCTTGTTCTTCGGCTGTCCTCCACAGAGGTCACAGTCTTGTTCTTCGACTGTCCTCCACAGAGGTCACAGTCTTGTTCTTCGACTGTCCTCCACAGAGGTCACAGTCTTGTTCTTCGACTGTCCTCCACAGAGGTCACAGTCTTGTTCTTCGACTGTCCTCCACAGAGGTCACAGTCTTGTTCTTCGACTGTCCTCCACAGAGGTCACAGTCTTGTTCTTCGACTGTCCTCCACAGAGGTCACAGTCTTGTTCTTCGACTGTCCTCCACAGAGGTCACAGTCTTGTTCTTCGACTGTCCTCCACAGAGGTCACAGTCTTGTTCTTCGACTGTCCTCCACAGATGGCTGCTAGTCATTGGAGAGTGATGCCCTTGTGTGCGATGTTGAGTGTGTAAATTGGTATTACACCATTACCCACCTTGGTCTCTTTGGGTATTCCAGGGGGAGCCAATTGTCTCTCGTTTATGAATAACTTATCATAGGGTTCTGCCCCGGTTAACCCAACCTCAAGATACTTAGAACAGACCTCAACAGCCTACAAAAGCTACCAGCTGCCGGGGGTTATGCAGAAGTTTGTTCTTCAGTGGGATGAAGTAATATGCCTCTGGCTTGTTCTAATGGGTTCCGGGCACCTGTATTTCCTAAACCCAATGGAGTGGATATTGGAAACCAGATGTTGACATGCACACCTGACTGTCACCATTCTCTAAGGGTTTACTTGTGTGTGACTTCTCATTTTCTTGTGGTTGGTAGTGCAATCAGTACACCTTTTCACCAGGGGCAACTCATGCCTGACTTGTGGTACGACAACGAGGATGGAGAAGGATGCTGGCCACTAAGATCACTGGATCAGCAGCTCATGGGCCTATTCTCAAGAATTCTGGGACCCTTATTTCATGGCAATCCGCTCCTTTTCAGTCTCGCAGTAGATTCACACATGTCCACTTCAGACTGGATTGTCTTCTAGCACCCATTTCATGTCAATCCGCTCCTTCCCAATACTCAGTCTCACGGTAGATTCACACATGTACACTTGTCCAGACCGGATAGTGTCCTAGCCTCAATTTTGGTGGCGTTCAAAGGGTTAGAATGTTTTATGTTGGTGTCCTACAACAGCAGATCTTTTGTGGGCCTTCGCTCAGGACCACATTGCGTTGCTCTGTTCAATCCCGGAGAGGTTCTGTTAGCGTAGCAAGCTTGGGGATAATCCCCCTGCAGTATGTTTCATTCTGAGGGAGCTGTGGATGGCTGTGACATTTTCAGGCAGGCTGTGACTGTGGAAACCTTGCACCTTCTGCAGGTTGGCATGGACGCAGTCACCTGCAAAGATCTAGCCAAGAATGTCTCGCGGGTTGACAGAGCGATGGGATAAATCAAGTTTATCCCAACTTAAATTTCAAACACCTGTCAAACCAGCTGATGTTTCTCCGATTGTGTTTTGATCATTTCTGCTGCCGATGAGGTACCTAAACTGAGCCGCTGATATCTTCATATACAGATGTGTCGGCATTGAGGTGCTTTAGTGGCTTGTCTGTTCCAGAGGCAGTTAATTCTAGCCGGCATTCAGAAGTTGCTTGGAGAACCACCTTGAGCTGCATAGCTCTGCCATGAGGGATCGGGGTGGGCAACAAATGATGGACTGGGATGCAACATGTGTAATCACCAGTGGCTGAAATTTAATTAAAGCATTCCATCCATATTTTTTATTTTTAACTTCGGTGTGTGCCCTAATTGCGATGCGTATGCCCAGAATGGGTTCCTTGCTCACTGTGCCATGGGACCTAAGCTGCACCCTACTGACCAAGCCCAAGGAGACAGAAACTGATCTGGGGTTGATTATGCTCTGGTCCAGAGACGACCAGGCTTGGGAGATAAGGCTACGCTCTTCCTATTGAAGCAGGAGCAGAACTGATTTGCATATGGCTGGTTCCTGTCTAAGATGTCATGGTGGGCAAAATAAAATGATGGCCTGGGAGGTGGTCCTGAGTAATTAACAGTGGCTGAGATGAATTCAAGCATTCCAGCCATCACTTTTTGGTTTTCTTCGGTCTGCCAATAATTCATCTTGTCTGGGCGTCTGGTGAGTTTCCATTATTTGGAGCCTTGTGTCCATGCGGATTCTCACTGCACATGTAAACTTTCAGGTGCTTACCATTTGTGAAACTAAAAATTCTGGGACTGTCCAGCTTCCTCAAGCGTGTATGTGCACATTTTGATTCTACTTGTGGTCTGATATAGAAAGCCACCCTTCTGTGTTGCAGTAGTACTCGGTCAGTATGTTTTCCAGCTCGGAGGTGGGCACACTGAATGTGAATTGTTTCAGAGCCTCAGTAGTGTTGCTGCTACTGATCGGCTTTCTACTGCCAACCTCAGTCACATTTCTATGTGCAGTCGCTGACCTCGAACCGTGTTCATGTGAAGGGAAGTGGTCTGGTGCATCCATCTGCTCAACATCTAGTGTGACCTTGTGCCATCTTTGGTCATTGTTCTAGCTGATGAAATTGTTTGCCCATGCCATTGGCTAATTGTTCTGTGTCTGGTTTAACTTTCTTCTGCACTCCTGGATTTTGCCATTTGGCCTATAAAGAATTTCAGGAATATTTAGCTCTGCTTTTCATTCCAATGCAGGGGATCCGGTACCTCCAGTCTGCTTCCTCAACCACCAAAGTTAAGACCCTTCTGGCAGATGGAGAGTTGCATGGTCCTGTCAAGGTAGGGTGACTGACCCGGTAGTGGGTAGTCTTCCCATATGCTGAGCATTTCCGCCTCTTTACCAGGCACCCTCCGTGTTCAGGGGCATCTTCACCAAGGTAGCTACACACTGTGTAGATGTAAGGTCATCTCACCGTCCTCTCCACACGGTCCATTGCATTAACCTTCCTGTGCTTCTCCATCAGTTTCAGATGACCTTAGGTGCCAAAGGAACTTCTGCCTTGGTGGTTCAAGCTTGAGCCAGTTCATATGTGTCATGGGTGAGGATGACATTCCCTCCGGCCCTGCTCCAGGAAGTGGACACGGTCCTCCCTCCCCACCGCCAAGTGGTGCCATGCATAACCCCAGCAAGTGCAGACACTTCTCCCGCCCAGCATGTGATCATTAGTGTAACCTGAAAGGGCACAGAGGCAAGGTTACTTATCACATGGTCTCTTCATGCCAGCTTCCCCATCCCAAGGGAGCTGCACCTCTCTGCTAGAAACCAAATTCAGCTGCCCGATAAAACATGACTGGGGGTAAATGCCATTACAGAAGTGCAATATGCTAAGCTGTTTGGCATACTTTGTCAGTAACTCTGCAATTAAACCTTGAAGAAAGATACTCTAAGAAATTGCTTGATATCTGTCACAGACCGCCACTAGAGAACTTTTCGGCTTTGCTCAAGCGACCATCTATAAGCATGCTAAATCATGACCCACACTGCAGTTTCATTGAAAACAGACTACATTGTGTGAACTGGAGTTCAAGAAGCCACACAAGTGTTTCTGGCCTGGCTTAAGACCCCCCCAACTTCAAACCTGCTGCTAGAAACTTCCCCTTGGCATTTGTACTTCCTCCTAAGCATTTCACTCTGCCCAAGGCCTCCCATCTTCCATACTCAATAGCCAGTTGAAGACTTGTTGAATCTGCATGAGCACCGAAACGTGTATCAATAAATTTAGAGGCTTTAAGTCTGGTTTTCTTTCAGCACACATGCAACAAGGGGGATGAGCGCTGTTCCTAAGCCAAGGTGTAGCATCTTTATGGTATCCACAATATACCATGGCATCCGAAGCTTTTAACGAGTCTGAACCCCCACACACACATTCATAAGCTGCATGACTTTACTTTGTCTTTGGACTTTAACTCTGGCTGCAGTGTGAGACCACCAATATTCACGAGGGACGAACTCTGCAGCAAGCATGGCCTTGATTGTGAAAGGCTGGCACAGTTGCCATTCACTCAAACCTTGCACAGACACAGTTGGTGTTGGGCACCTCTTTTATTCTGGGTGTGGGAGATCTTGTATAGGTCTTCACCAAGGACCGCCCAGGCTTGAGAGTGGACGGGGCATTACACTTCTCCTCTTATCCATCAGGTTCTATGACACATGGAGGGCATCAGAATACCAGATCCTGGCAGAAGCCAGAGTCTTCAATATCTCACGTGGTAGCAACGTCTCCTGCATGAATGATCCAGGAAAATGTCTCGCATGCAAAGAACGAGCCTCAGGAGGAGAAATAGTGCAAAGGAAATGAAAGAGATGTCTGTTCCATCCACTTGGTGACCAGATGTGTGTCTAAGGGCTTTAGTGCCCACATCTGGGGGTGGGGGGGGAGGGAGAGACTGAGATGCTTACATATTCATCAACCTCGGCCTGCACGTGTACACAATAATGTATTCCCTTCCTGTGGCTGAAAACTCGAGGACGAATGACTGATGTCCACCTCCCCACCATGCGACCTCGGCGGCTTGCCAGCGGTGCACGTGACCCTGCAGCTGGCGCTCAGCTCACTGAGCTATCCTGCTTGTATAGCTTCTGCACTTCAAACCTACGAACTCCCAGCCAAGCCCTAAGCAGGCGCCTTACTACAGCCCTGTAATGGCAGTTCTAGTTAACAGGTTGGGGTGTTTCCGGCCGTGGCCTTTTGCAGGACTATCTGTTTTTCGTTTCTATCCAGTCCTTGCTTCCAAGGCCGGTCCTATCAGCTGCACGCTCCAGATGACACGGCAAACCCTGCCACCCTGGGCGACAAAACCAAGCGGGCTGTCTACAATATTTCAAACTCTCCCCCAATGAGTAGCATCATCTGCAGAATGTAACTACACTTCAAAAATGGGGAGAGGATGTAGCCTTAGAGCGGTCGACCTCGAAGCTGGGGAACAGGGTTCGAGTCTCGGCAACGACGCTCAACATCCTGTGATTCTGGGCAAATCACTTAATCTCCCCGTGCCTAACAAAAAGAGGAGGTAAGTAGGCAAAAAGTTTGGGGGAAGACCACCCAAACAAGACAAGGATCTAACAATCGAGAATTCTAAGATGCATAAAAAAAACATACATTTCTGTCACCAAGTGTTAGAATCTGGTGGTTCACTTTGAAGCCATGCACATGCTAAACCTAATTGTAATATATATCAACATAACTTAGTTGGAGAAATACCAAGAGTGGCCAATCGATATTAATTTAGGTTTGCAGAGAATATTGGTGTTTATCAAGTTATTGGGAAGAGAAACTCAAATCCAATATGGTATCATTTTAGGACAAGTAGGAACTACATGGGTCGTCTCTTCATCCAGACTAAAGCAGCGAAAGCATTTAGATGTTTCTCTTAAACCTCCTCTGTGTGCTCTCCGTGGTGTGTAGTATAAATTGTGTAGCACTCTGAGGTGATGGACACACAGACGAGAGATATGAAGAATGGATTGTGCCAACTAGCCTCTTATATCAAAGGACTGTACTATAGGTGTCCAAATTCATGGCCCTTTGGAGGCTAGATGACCGACATTGCTTGTTACTATTCATTAAAAAAAGCTGATAAAGTGTGTGTGTGAGTATGTGTGTGTATATATATATATATATGTATGTGTGTGTATATATATATGTATATATATGTATGTGTATATGTGTGTATATATATATATATATATGTGTGTATATATGTATGTGTGTATATATATATATATATATATATATATATATATATATATATATACACACATCAAATTCTAGACCATTTAATAAAAAATTCTAAGAATTTGTTAGATGCTACATTCGGGTCTCCAGCCAGGAGCTGTTTTTCGGGCTCTTGTCTGAAGGGATCTAAAAAAAAAAAAAAACCTTGTTTAGGTATAAAACAGGGCACTGGAATTATGATTCTGTGGCCACAGCTTTTTTCACATAATTATGGATTTGCTGCATTTGCTATATAATCCATCAATTTGCTGCATAACCTTCAGATTTTAACAAATTTCTAGCTCAAATGAATCCAACGTTACTAAAAATGTTTCTACATATGTTTGTGTGCAGTGGAAGGCCCCTCACAAAGGTTAACTAGCCATCTTTCAGTTGCTTATTTCAGTACTTGGTTGTTAAACTGGCACTAAAATAATGAAGCAAAACTATTTTAAAGTGCTACATTATGCCACATAATTTTGCTTTTTCTTGCCGCATAATTTAGTTAACCCTGCTGCATAATTAGTTCTCCCCCCGCTACATAATTCCAATGGATTCCAGTGGTTCTCATTGAATGAACACATGAGGCCATTCTTAACTAGTTGGCCCATGGTATCCAGTATGGCGCTGCAACCAGCGCGAGCACCAACCATGTGTACGTGACAGCAGATTTTTGCTAAACCAGAGCAATAAGCCTTGGAAAATAAAAGTTGATGCCAAGACCCTGCCATATTTTGATAGAACAAAAGTGATTTAAATCTGTTGTGTTTGAAGTAGGCAGAATTCAGGTTCTTTTGGGGGTTCATCAACATATGTAATGACCATTCCTGAAGTCCCATGACAGCAGAGAATCTATAAATAAACACAGCCAAGTAATACAGGGAGAAAGTGCGAAGTGCCAAGCCGCCCTTGTTTCAAGGAGCTGTAAATTACAGATTGCACAGACTGTTTTCATATTTGTCAGAAATTGGATCTGTAGTTGGCAGAGGTTTGCACCCTGTCCAAGTAGGGACCATAATCCTACTCGGCGTAACTCCGATACACACTCCTAATTAATCTGTGCTCACCCTCTGGTAGCTTTGCACAGAGCAGTCTGGCATAACTCAGAGGCAATGTGTAAAGTATTTGTGCAACACTTAAATTACAGCAGCACAGTGAAAACACCACTAAAAGACTCCACACCAGTTCAGAAAAAAATAATATTTTTATCTGTAAAACAAGACCAAAATGACAAAAAATCCAATAAGTAGAACTTGAAATGAATTTGTATAGAATAAACTGCAATATAGTGCTTAAAAGTCAATAGCGCTTAAGGGTTACTTGAGGTCGTGCTGGACCGGGGTAAATCAAAGGTTTCAGGCCAGCCGCGATGGAGAGCAGGTCGGCAATAGGACGCCTGCTGAAAAACTACCTTGGATAGAGCAAGTATTGGCATCGAAGACTCGATGCGTCTGTTCTGATTCATGCTGTCGGATTAATGCGTCGAAGTCGAGCCTTGCAGTCGGATCCTGCGTCGTCGTTGTCGAACCCCTTATGTGGCAGTCACTAGGTTGTCAAGCCCTGCAGCGGTGTCTTTGGATCAGAGCTGCATCATTCTTGAGCCTCGAAGTCAGGCACTGTGTCGTCGTTGAATTGGCACGGCGTCGAAGGCCACTGCGTCAGTTCTAATCAGCGCGAAGTCGTCACTGCGTTGATTCTTTCAGTAAAACAGCTGCAGGACTCACTTTCAAGGCCCAGGACTGGATTGACACCTCTTGGCAGGACAGGACTCACAGTTGGCGGAATCCAGCAGCTGAAGCAAAGTTGAAGGAAGTCCTTGAGACTTCAAGAACAGGGGCCAAGCCAGCAAGCCCTTGGAAAACTTGGGTTCAAGGATGTAGAAAGCAGGTCCAGTCCTTCTCGCTCCCAGGCAAGAAGCAGCAGGCCAACACAGCAAAGCAGTTAACAGACTGGCAGTCCCTCCTAGAGCACAGCAGCTCTTCTTCCTGGCAGAATGTCCTTGGTTCCAGCACAGTTCCGATTTGGTGTTGTCAGGGGTCCAGTACTTATACTCAGTTGTGCCTTTGAAGTGGGAGAGACTTCAATGAGGCCTTTGGAGATCACAAGGTCCCGGGCTTTCCTGTCCTGGTTCCAGACTAACTACAGGGGTGTATGCAGATTTTTGTGTGGAGATAGGCACAGCCCAATTCAGGTGCAAGTGTCAGCTCCTCCCTCCCAATCTACCTTAGGAAGGCCCATCAGCCTGGTGATGGGCCATCAGGATGTGAATGTCACACCCCAGCTCCTTTGTGTTTGACTGTCTAGAGGGAATGCACAAAGTCCAGCTGTCACCCAACCCAGACATGTATTCAGAGATGGGCAGAGGCACAGAATAGTTAAAGTAAGAAAAACAACTTTCTAAAAGTGGCTTTTTCAGACTTGCAGTTTAAAATCACAACTTATGATGAACTTGGATTTTAAATTGCAAGTTCAGAGACCCCAAACTCTAAATCTCTATCTCTTCCCAATTGGAAATTACATTTAATGATGTTTTAAAGCAATGCCAATGTTGACCTATGGGAGAGATGGGCCTCGCAGTAGTGAAAACGAATTTAACAAGTTTTCACTACCAGGAAATGTAAAACTCAAAAGTATATGTCCTACCTTGTAATTACTCTGCATCCTTCCCATAGGGCTGTCTGGGGCCTACGTTAGGGGTGACTTCTATGTAATAAAAGGCCAGGTTTGGGCCTGACATGTAGGTTAACTTGCAGGGTCGACATGGCAGATTAAAACTGCACACACAGACTCTCCAGTGGCAGGCCTGAGAAATGTTTAATGGGGTACTGAAGCGGGTTGCACAATCAGTGCTACAGGCCAATTAGTAGCATTTAATTTACAGGCCCTGGGCACATATAGCGCACTTTACTAGGGACCTATAAGTAAATTAAATATGCCAATTGTGGATAAGCCAATGATACTATGTTTTAAGTCCACAGCATATGCACTTTAGCACTGGTTAGCAGTGGTAAAGTGCCCAGAGTCCTTGAGCCAACAAAAACGAATTCAGCAAAAAGGGGGAGAAGGGAGGCAAAAAAAGTTTGGGGGTGACCCTGCAGAAAGGGCCATTTCCAACAGCATTGCCATATAAACCGCAGCCAGCTAGCCTCTACTCTTTTAAAATAAACTGAAATATTAGTATCCTCAAGATATTTGGGGTAGTTAGTTCCTGCTTTTCTGCCTGGTTCTGGAGAACCTGTCACCACTGAGGAGAGCGCTAATCAGTCTGGGAGACTCGTTTGTCTTCTCTGAGACTTGGACGAACAGATTTTTCGTGAGATAAAAGTTGGGCAGAGAACATCTCGATAAATACAATGGAGAACCAGTCCATGGAGGGAAACGGAAAGCCTGGAGGGAGAAAGCAAGAACCCCTCGCCTTTGTGATGCTGGGTTATAACAGAACAAAGGCTTTAGATGTGCGATCACACGTCCTCCGGTGTGCTGTTGTGTGTTTACATAAAGGGTGCAAGAACTCTTAATCAGGTTAACGGTGCCTAATGAGGCACGGTCCATTACCCTGCGTTAATGACCTTTCAATTCCAGCTGATCACACGCAGGTGAGCATTAGAATGCAGCACGCTCACTTAGCAACACAAGAGCTTCTGTGCACTGACCAGAAAGAGAACTAGAAAATGAGTGGTAACAATGGACTGGCCAATAGAAAACGGAGAGATGTACCAACTGCACACAGCCTCTGAAATCATGATGGGGGCAGGGGGGAGTCAGTCATAACCTGACAGGCAAGTGGCTGCCCCAGCTCTGCCGGCCTCTAGAGATGCAGGCCTTGCATGTAGATGTAGCCGGGATGCTAGACCCAGTTTGTTGGGAAGTTATGGGAGAGGCGGGTGAGATGCGTAAGCCCCCTCAACCTAGGTTGGAAACATCTGTCTCCTGGCCTCCGAGTGGAGCGGGGGAGGGGTGCAAGCAGAGGGCAGGAGGAAGAAAGGAGTAGGCGGGAGAAAGGAGGGTCGGATAGGAGAATGGTGGGAGAGAACAAGTGTGAGATGAGGGTGAGATGGGGAGGGTGAAGGCGAGGCAGATGAGGGAGAAGACGCGCTGGTAGTTGGCCTGCAATATTAGAACTTCTGAAAGGCCCACCAGCTCCTGCAGCTCAGGGATTCGTCACAAATTCTGATTGAAACAGACGTTGTAAATAACCCATCAGCCATTTATGGAGGATTTTACTACCTGCCAATGGGCAAGCGTCAGTCTCGGTTTTTAGGTCGAGCCTAGCGTTGCAGCGCATGCGCTGCTCGCTCTGCGAGGCATGCTGTAGTAGGGTATGTTTTAGAAGTGGTGTGGAAGCCCCGCCCATATTTTTCATTGGCTGTTGTCATTGTCCTTGGTAAATGCTGGCTTCCGATTCAATATGAGGCTTCTTAGTCCCGCCTTGTTACCGCCCTGTCTCCTTTTGTGACCGCCCATCAGGACTGGATCTTTTACTCGCGGCGTTACTGTCTCCTCGCGGCGTTACACTGTCTCCTTCATAAGTCAGTAGGCACTCCTTTTTTTTTTTTTCTTTTTTTTTTTTTCCCCCAGCCGGTGGCTGCGTGCTTATTTTTGCATCATGCTTTCACTTTAACAATAGCTGCCGCCCCACCCCCGAGTGCTGTGTGGGGCGGCAGCTATTGTAAAGTGAAAGCGCGATGCAAAAATAAGCACGCGGCTGCCTTTGTGCAATGGTGACAGCTTGTTTTTAGCTCGGGAGTTGGACGCATACAGCTCTGACGGCGGGACCTGGGTGAAGTTATGTGAGGCAGCTGTCGTGTGGCACACAGGGTGGGGTCGGCAGCCGGAGAGCAGCTCACACCGTCCCGGGACCCCGAGCACGCAACCACCGCTCGTGCGCCATCTGCCTGGGAGCCGCCGTACCCGCACCTTGGGCCTTGAAGAGGAGGAGACATGTCGGAGGAGCAGAGCTTCTAGGAGGAGAAGATCATACATGACCTGCACACCAAGGAGATCGACCTGGTGGACAGGGATCCCAAGCGGACCAACAAGGACGTGGTGAAGGTAAGTCATGCCCGTATGTTCTAATGTTTATGCACTGCTCTGTAGCAGGTTCTGGCAGACAGTTAGGGAGGCCTTCAGCGGCGAGAGCGGTCAGTTTGCTAGCCTATCTACCCTCACTATGTTGCGCTTTGGTTCTGTTTACCCAATGCACTGAGAGCTGTCTTTCAAACAGATAGTGCTGTTTTGCGAATCGGTCTCCTTCACACTACGGCCTGACATGGTGTCCCTCGTATCCCAGTGTCCTCGCGTCCCAGTACTATTCTATGTGAGCTTCCGTTGCTATTGACCTTCCCCTTACACAGTTTCCTTGGTGCTGTTTCTCCTGAACGTACCATCGTTTCCCTAAATTAGTATAATTTTAACAGTCCAGTACTGCCTATGTAGCGTCCCCTACTGTTTGATCATGCTCTGGGTACCGTCCACCTGCTGCCATCTGCCTTGCCCCGTGCGTTATGTAACAGCAAAAATACATGGAGAATTTCCATTATGCCTCCCCTTCTGCCTTTCATCTCTGGGCCACGATAGTCTCAGCTTGTGGCACCAGTTAATATGATAATAATTCGGTTTTTTACATACCTCTTCGCATTGCACTTAATTATGTGCTGTAATTAACCGGTACTATGCACCAATTTAATGATGCTCAATTTAACAACTGCAAATAATGATGGAATTCTGAGTTTTCCTTAACGAAAATTAAAATGCCTGCTATTCAGATCAGAGTATTGACTCTGTGAGGTATCTTCCCATAAGCCTTTGACCCTGTGGTTGGCTGCAATAATAGAGAGAATCCTTATACTACCGAGTATCTTGCTCAAGGCCCTCTGCGGAACAGTACCCGGTAGCTGAAGCATGGCTGCCTGTGCAGTGCTGAATATGAATTTCACACCAACCTGATTTTCAGCATTTAGATCTTCATATGTTCTACTGATGTTAAGTGTAGAACCTGAACTGCTTGAGAACTGCTTTAGAACTGCTTGAGAACGGTTTTCAGAATTCATGTTGTTCGCATTGGATGTGTTATTTTTATTTTTTTCCGGCATAAGTGCTCTGAGATTAAACATGGGGGATTCTTCTAGGGGGCTTCATTCATTTTGACTTTCTATTTTTTAAATTATTTCCATGAAACTTGACAGATTTTTTTATTTTTTTCATTACAAAGAAGCTCTAACTTTACTAATATGTTGTAAGAACTCCTCAATGCCCTCCAATAAATGTTTCCTATGAACCCTGACATTGAGGCACTTGCCCAGAAATTAATGCTTGAGCAGATATCTGCTATAATCTGAAACTTGGCAACTATGAAACTCTTGTAATAGGAAGGTGAATTAATGAGATTTTAAGCATCTCCAGTGTTTAGCCAGTATAGGAATGTTTCCACAAATAGTCCTAGCGTATGCAGAGCCTAAGCATAAATGAAGCTCCTGCATACATGAAGCTCCTGCATACATGAAGCTCCTGCATAAATGAAGCTCCTGCATACATGAAGCTCCTGCATACATGAAGCTCCTGCATACATGAAGCTCCTGCATACATGCTCCTGCATACATGCTCCTGCATACATGAAGCTCCTGCATACATGAAGCTCCTGCATACATGAAGCTCCTGCATAAATGAAGGTCCTGCATAAATGAAGGTCCTGCATACATGAAGGTCCTGCATAAATGAAGGTCCTGCATACATGAAGGTCCTGCATACATGAAGGTCCTGCATACATGAAGGTCCTGCATACATGAAGCTCCTGCATACATGAAGCTCCTGCATACATGACGCTCCTGCATACAACCGGGTACCTGCTACAAACGCACTGTAATGTTTTAAAGTCTACCATAATCAGAAACATTGTCATCAGAGCCCTGTTACAGTCAAATTCCTGATGCCCCTAAGGCATTGTTACTGTCAGAACTTTATCATAGCCTGGATATTGGCCTAGTCTGGAAATTTGATGCATCTGAGTCTTGGTGTAGACCGAACCCTGCCATGAACACAACAGTGGCATAAACACAGCTCTAGTATGATCAAAACCATATACCCCGAGCCATGCTGTAGTCGGAGCTCTTGCTTTCTGGGGGTTCTGTCTCACAGAGCCCGGGCATGATCAGAAATAAATAAATAAATGAGAGCGCTGGCATTATGGAAGCCATCTCATAATGAGTCTGGCACACATGCAGAACCCTGTCGCATTGAGACTTGGCCAATGTTTATTATGGACCGCAAACCTAGAAATAATAAGTTGCCTTTTCAAATATTTGGAAAAGTAAATGCTACATTTTGTATTTTGAAGATGGGTAAATTAATAGTAACACTTGTTAGGTGACCAAGCGCAAGGGTGTGAAAAATGTCTTCAGCGTCTACAACACCATTTAGACTTGGGTGCGAGTTGCTAAGCCTAATTAAAATCAATACAAATAATGTTTGCAATGCGACTGTATTGAGGGATTGGTACACTTTTTATACTTGGGTACAAATGAGGAAAAACGCACACAAACAGTAATTTAATCCATTTACCATGCACTATTAGACTTTGCTTATTGGTTACCTTGGGAATCATCACCGGTAAAAATCTGGTGGGAAGGACCTGGCTTAACACAAAAGGGTTGCATTTTTCACTTAAAAAGGTCCATCTATGTAAAGATGTTGCAATATGTTTTACAACCTAATCAGACATCAGCAAACAAAGGGACATCCTGGAGGCCTTGTGATTGTTAATTATGCAAGATTGGATAGGAGAACAATTTTTCTTTCTTTTCACTAATGGCCTTCTTAAACTCCTAATGGGTCTTAATGCTGAAATTGGACCCAACACAATTTGTCCCCATTTCAGCACTAATTCTTGGAACTAAATAGTGTGATAGATTATTTATCATCGCAAATTGGTATTCTGGGATTCATTCATGTTGCCAATAGTGTGACAATGCCCTCTCTCCCTTAAGTGACTAACTGAAGCCAATCGCATTTAGATTTGCCTTTCTATGCTCTTTTCCACCCTTCTCTGTTATCTGGCATCCCTCCTCTTTCACCAGCGGTGTATGTTATATCTCCGACTCCCTCTTACCCCTCCCTCTACTCGCTGATCTTTCATCCCCTTCCGTTACTTATGTTCTTCTGGGTCTTTCTTATCCTTTCTCTTCAGCCTATGTTCTGAGCTCTTTCAACCATTCTTTTTCTGTATGCTAGTGTTCATTCATCCCTTCTCTTCCATTTGTACTATCTAATTTCGCTGTATCCTCTTCTCTCCCCTGCACTGTATGCTCTCTCTCTCATCGGTCTTATTTCCTATTAACTCTCTGGGTTCTCTCTGACCCTTCTCATCCCTTTCCTCTGATATTTATCACCTGGTCTCAGCCCTTTTATCTCTAGGATCTCTTTTTTTCCTCTCCCCTCTTCCCTGTGCTCGGTGATCCCTTGATGTGCTCTCCCATGTGTCCCTTTGAAGACCAGCTCTTCTCTGTTTAAGCACAGCTATCTCTTGTGTTGAGTTTGTTCACTTGTAACGTGGATAGCAAATTGTAGCATGCCACTAGCCGCCTGCTACTGGCCAAAAAGGTTCACATATTCCAGACAATACTCTATCCATGAATTATTGTTAGGTCGGGTACAGTACTTCTTGCCTGTGTAGGGCTTATTCTTTTGATATGGAATTAGCCAAATATATAGATTAGAAGTGCTTGTGGGATTTCTTTTTTTTCTTCATTTTATGCTCTGGATTCATATACATTTTCCCTTTTCATTATTCTTCGTAGATCAAATTGCATTCATTAAAGAGCCCCATGCGTTTCGAGCTGCCTGTTCACCCAGGGGCATCAAATCAAACAAGATTCTGTGCAATGAAACATACAGTGGAAGATTATATTCAGTTTACCCAAAGAACCCATAGGTAGTCCATTTATTATTATTATTAATATTTATATTTAATTCACTCGTTACAGTGTGTGATCTGTATTCTAGAGCACATAATGCTATACATTTTACTAAAGTAAAAATTCACAATCTGTTCAATCAAAACGTCGTTGGGCAATTCAGTTCAATTCTTTATTCAGCCATAAAAAACACAAACCGAAATTAGAAAAAAAAGAAAGTAATCTAGACATTCTGCATCTTTAAAAAACAGAAAATAAAAAAAGATAACATAAACAAACACATCCAGTTTGATATTAAAAAAGTCTGATAGACTAAAACAATTGATAAACATATTAAAATCGCATAGATAAATAAAAAACAAGTGATACTCGTATTAAAATCATCACAAATGTCTCCTATTAGGGCTAAAGTGGATCCAGTGCAGCTGGCAAACAGCAGAAAGTCCCAACTTTTACTGCATCTAATTGCTTACTAGATCTAGTTAACTACAGCCAAGCAAATATTGATTGGTGGCAGCAATTGTATATAAAGCACGGCTTCCCTCCCTGCTGTCCCGTAGTCGGACTGCATTTTAGAAAACATTGCATTTAACATTTTCTGTGCAATCGCTATTGTACCATTTAGTGTTTGTTTGCACAAGGGTGAAATTACCTCTGGGTTAATGTATAGTTCTGGTATGTCCAGTCAATAGTTGACACTTTTTACGTAAGCAAGCTAAGGAATCTTCATTGCCTTGCCTAGTTTCATAAAATCCAGCAATACCCTACGATGTTTAGGTCTCGCCTAGGCAGCACTTGCGCTCTCTCTTCGAGACATGCTGTATTCAGGATATGGGCAAAAAGCTCTGCCCACTTTCTGACCATCTTTTTAATTGGCTCCTGCCCCTGTCGTTTGTAAATGATGGCTTTTCATTGGTCAATAGGCTTAGTAGTACCTCCTTATTACTGCCTAAAGGCACTATTTTCTTAAAAGGCTTCAGGCAGAACACACAATTGGTCCTAAGCTAGGCTGGCAGTGGTTACTTCCCTCACTAGAACATCTCACATTTATATGAGACTATCTATAAATGTCCCTTCATCAGCTCCACGCAGAGTACAACCTAATCTGAAATTAATGTAATAATTCTTTTGTCACATTTCAAAGCTACTAATTGTATATATGGACATAGCTACTTGAATGTACTAGGACTGTCTTGCATGCAATGCATTATGAGTAAGGTGGATTTACCATATTTTCTGCAGGGTGCAGTACCATGTGACCAAAAGACGTCCCCTTTTGGCCACATATAGTACTGCACCCTGCAACATGGCCCCGTAAAAAACATTGCCATTTAAAATGCCAATAATAACTCCAACTTTATAGACATGCAGTGCTGGTGCCTTGATCACTAGGGGCCTCTAGGAGCAGCTTGCGGTACTGCACCTAGCCTTGCTCACTAGGGACCTCTAGGAGCAGCTTGCGGTACTGCACTGAGACATACAATGCTGGTTCCTGGCTCACTACGCAAGCATTTGCAATGCACTAGGTCTTGCATTACTGAAAGTATGAGCTATTGGCGTTGCATTATTATTTACAACGCCAATACCTCAAACTATTAGTAATGCGAGACTTATTGCATTGCAAATGCTTGTTTGAGCCTGTAAACGGTGTCTTTTGTACACACGATTCCTGACACCCTGACCATCTTAATGGGCAGTAAAGTTGCTCCGTGTGTTAAAGCAACCACTGTGAAGATCCTTGCTTAACTTGCGGCCGTAGGTTCGGTTCCCGCGGCTCATCCCTTTCCCAGCCAATACACCGAGCTCAGTCAGTGGGTGATATAGTGCCTTAGCCCTGATGGAAAATGAAGGCCTGGGGAGTCTAAAACTTCATGAAACATGGGCGCGGCCTAATAACAAATAAGGAACCGTTTTTTAGGGTTCACCCTAATATATGTGGCCAATAAACTTGTGTTAGAAAAATCCTTACATTTACCAGTTCTTGTATCCATGATGAAAGTAAAGCAGATGGTAAGATAGCTGAGGGAGTCTATGCGCAGGCTGCAGACACCGATGTGCATGCGGCAGGTAGAGGGTGACATCCGAGCAAGACTGACTCCGCTTTTCATCTTTCTAAGGTTGGCATATAGTGCCATTTATGGGCGTGTAGCGTTTTTAGTACGCTACCCTAGTCCTGACTAGTTAAGTTATTGGCCTACCTGTAGTTGATGGAGTTTCTGCGTTTCTTCTCCCAAGCGCTCGTGTTTCCTACCCCCAGTTGCGTGTGTTTCCTCCACTACCCCCCCCCCCCCCAGCCGCTTGTGTTTCCTTCCCCCAGGCCCTCATGTCACTCGTGTTTCCTTTCCCCTAGGCGCTTGAGTTTCCTTTTCCCCTAGGTGCTCGTGTTTCCTTCCCCCCCAGGTGCTCGTGTTTCCTCCCCCAGGTGCTTGTGTTTCCTCCCCCCCCCCCTCCCCAGGCGCTCGTGTTTCCTCCCTCCCCCCTCAGGCGCTTATGTTCCCTCCCCCTAGGCGCTCGTGTTCCCTCCCCCTAGGTGCTCGTGTTCTCTTCCTTCCCCCCCTGCTCGTTTTCCCTCCCCCCGTTCCCCCCTTCCCCCAGGCGCTTGTGTTCCCTCCTCTCCCCCCCAGGCCTTCATGGCCCTTTGTTTCCTTTCCCCTAGGCGCTTGTTTCCTTTTCCCCTAGGCGCTCGTGTTTCTCCCCCCCCACCCACCAGGCGCTCGTGTTTCCTCCCCGCAGCCCCCCCCAGGTGCTCGTGTTTCCTCCCCGCTCCCCTCCCCCCGCGCTGGTGTTTCCTCCCTCCCCCAGGCGCTCGTGTTTCCCCCCAGGTGCTCGTGTTTCCTTCCCCCCACCCACCCTAGGCGCTCGTGTTCCTTCTCCCTAGGCCTTCATGGCCCTTGTGTTTCCTACCCCTAGGCCCTCATGTAGGGTGAGCAGACGTCCCGGATTTCCCCGGACAATCCCGGTTTTCGGTGGACTGTCCCGGTGTCCCGACACTTTTTTGCATTTTAAATGCATGTCCCGGTTTTTGGGACAAAGGCCAGATAATTCAACAGAGCAGAATTGAAAGGTCTGCTCTCCTTTCACAGGTGCCTCTGAAGATCGAAAAAACTGAGTAAAACTTTGTTTCTGTCAGACAGCACAGGAGGAGGTGGGCGCATGCTCCCAGCAGAGGGGAGACAGGGTGAGGTGGAGGGCAGGGGGTTCAGGGCGGAGGTCCTGCCTTAGAAGATAATAAACGTGTGTGTACATACAGTCTACTATATATAGGCATATATTTACAAGGGTACGCAAACATCGGGACAGGCCAGATACAGAAGTAAGACTAAGCTTTAGTCCTTCTTTTATTTCTGGCCTGTCCCAGTTTTTGGTCCTCAAAACCTATTCACCCTACCCTCATGTCGCTCGTGTTACCTACCCCTAGGCAGGGGCGTAGGAGACACAAAATTTCTGGGGGGGACAGGGACAACCTTGTGGACTTTCCAGTGACCCTATAGAAATCGATCATTGCATGAGACCGTACGCCCGTTAAACGAATAAATTTGGATAGTTTTGAAGTGAAATATTGAGAAAGGCAGGCATGTAGTCACAGTTTGCAAGTATGCATTATTGTTATTTGCATTCACAAAGTAATTAGACCAAATGTGAAAAAATCATGTATATTTTTTTATAGTGTTGCTCAGAGTTCACTCAGTTCTGTGATCTGCATGGTACATGTTCTTTGCAGCAGGCACATCAACCCTCTGCGCCACTTTACGATGAGCTAAAACTACCACTAGACAAAATTTCGAACTCTCACTAGTAGGAACATTAATCACCAGCGTTATCTTGACATTTTTATTGTTGCCTGAAAACTGCCTGATGCACAAGGAAGTTCATGTGCTTTTAAACCAAAAATTATTTTTAAACACAACGCCCCCTTCCAAAGTCAACGCCAGGTGTGGCTGGACCGGTTGCACCGCCCTAAAGCCAGTCCTGCTCCCAGCAATGGGGCAAGACAAGCATTTACAAAAATGGGGTCAGAGCTAACCTCATAGCCATTATATGAGGGAAAAGATCTATGTAAGTGGTGGGGTGTTATACTTCCTCCAAATTCCAGCAAGCAAAACAATTTAACAGATTTCTTGTAGATGATTTAAGGGAGAGTAGACTTCTCCCATGAGAATTAAAAAAAAAAAAATTGGGATCAAATTTGTAAAACGCAGCAGACCCTTATGGGGCATTCATGAAATATTCCAGTACTTTGATGGTGCACCAGGGAAGCCTGGCTTTTCCTTGGAGTAAATCAGATTTTTTTAAATGTCTTAAGTCAGAAATAGCTTCCACTATACTAAGGTCCTCATTTTTCATGTGTGAGCCCCTTGTCAATGAGTACATTCAATATGACAGTGCCAGAAATTTACCATGGATACTTCAGCCACAGCCATGGGTACCTCTAAAAATTCCCTCCGGTATACAAGGGTCAGCATTTTGCCATTGACACCCCGATAAAATGATTACAGGAAATCTTATGACAAAAGTTACCTCAAATATCAGTTCCAACATTTTGCTATGGATCCACCCCATATGCTAAGAATCAGGTACATCATGTCAGTGCCTTCGGCCAGGCGTGGTGATGCGTGGTCTGTGTCCCTGCCGCCGGGTATGACTGGGTTAGCGGCTTTCTCAGTTAGACTGTTCGAGACCCCACAGTCAAAGATGGTGTCTTCACAGAATCAGGTCAGGGCCTGCAGTTTGCCATAGGTAACACCTCCCATCCATAAGCTGTTAGTTCCCTTGTCCCTAAGGCAAGATTAACCTCCAGTATGCCAGACCAGCACCACACGTGCACGCATAACAAACATACACACACATGTTCACTATATCTCTTGCACTCTTTTGTACCTTTGCACTCTGTCACACACACCAAGTCCATCCCTTGAGCACTTGAACCCATGTGTTTGTGATCAATAGTTGTCCATCACTTTATTCTCAACACACAATTCAATTCTGTACATAAATGTTAGAGGGAATTAATATAGCATGCAATTAGTAAGACATTTTTTTCCACAACCAGGACTTATGCTATTTAAAAGGCACTGGCATCAACGTACGCAGTGCACTTGCAGGAGGGAAAGGCTGATGGGTTGTATTCTGTTGACCCCTCATGGTTCCCTGTCGACCCATCCCAATGGATAGTGATGTAGAGTGATGTGTTCCAAAGTTCTTGCTGCAATGCATCACCTTTGCACTGCACCTTGTTTCCGTCTTCGCAGTCCTCTGCAGGCCGGGTCTGCTGTTTGCTAGCTAGGGTGAGAGCCATGCTGCTTTTAGTGGTTTATCATCCACACAGCCCAAGGCAGTCTCACTCAGTGATTGTGCACTGACTTGGCCAAGAAAGCTTCGATTTCTGGTGCACATACTTGCGTCTCTGAAGGAAGGCTGTCATGGAACTCTGGTTTGTGAAGAGGCTCTGCTTCGCCGAAATCCTATGATGGTTGGGGTTCTTCATTGGGAGATAATGCTCAGGCCCAAGCAGGAACCCAACACTCAAATAAAGCGAAGATCCCACCTCGCATCACAGTGGTGATCCAAATGGGTCTGTTTGCAGTAAGAAATCTGGATTTATTGCCAACTTTCTCAAGGTGCTTTGGTTTCTTCTGATAAGACTGACAAATGTTGTCAGACTTTCTAAACACCAAGCCTCCCTTTTGCATCCTGATACACTTCCACTGTCTGGGAAAACAACTTCACCCCGAGTTGTGCACTGGAACATGTCTGGGACGTCCAAATGGAACACATAGGCCTTCATCACTGCTTTGCATACACGCATACTGGATATACTACAATAGTCACACACAACATACACTTGGACGGGATAAGGTGATAAAACAGGGTATAAATCACCTCTCTTCTTGCCTTCCATCCTCTGTATACCTTATATTTCTGAGAATAGCCTCCTCTGCCTCGTGCCCATCTGCCACAATCCTTCTTGTTGTAATTCTCCAATTGGCTGATACCTCATTTCATCGATCACAACCTCTCCTCTTTATAACCCTATCCCTGTAATCTAACATTAACTAATCTCTACCAGCCTATCTATCTCACCAACCATTCACCTGAAGCCACATAGCCGCCTCTAATTAGCACACCGCCCTGGTATTAATACATAACAAAATTAATGGAGTAAATGCATGCCCTATTTCTTGAGAGCACATTACTAATCACACTAACTAACAATAACCACTAACCTTTGGTTCCGGAGTAGCATTCTACTCGCCGTAAAGCGCTCAATTCCTCGTCAGGGGTAGTAAGGGCTACATAAATCCAATTACAGCTACAGGTACGTTGAATTTTTTGGAGGGGGAGAGGGGTGGGGAATCGCAGGATGACATTTTTTGTGAGTGCTTAGCCGTCACCAACACTCCTGCTTCTGGGCATGTTGCAGGGGCACCCGTGTCTCAAAACCTCACCACACAGCCTGGGAGTGCAGATATTTTCCTGGACTGCAGCATGCTGCTGACCAGGCGCGGCCGGTCCATTTGGGCGGAGGGGCCATGCCCTTCCACCTTTTGATCCATACGAACAGAGTCCTCGGCTGAACAAAGGTCAGCCTGACAGACACTGTTCACTTCCAGTTCAGGCAGCCAGCAGCCAGACATGCGCATTTAGCGCAGGCTCCTGGATGCCTGAACTGAACTTTGCTGGGCTGAGAAAGTCACAGCTCCTGTGGGCGTGACGTCCTCAGCTCAGCAAAGGTCCCGGAGGCCCTCCCCTCAGTGACGAGGGGTAGCGTCACTGATTGCCTTGCACCTGGGCGCTTTAGTTTTAAGCC
Organism: Calotriton arnoldi; assembly: GCA_963921515.1. Classification (NCBI taxonomy): domain Eukaryota; kingdom Metazoa; phylum Chordata; class Amphibia; order Caudata; family Salamandridae; genus Calotriton; species Calotriton arnoldi. Next base: position 2,835,949 of record CAWUFW010000442.1, on the reverse strand, counting down.
CTGAAGCGCCCAGGGTTGAGTGTCAATCAGTGACACTTCATCACAGAGTGGGGTAGGGTCAGTAGTTTCACTGACCCCATCACACTCTGTGATGACGTTAGGACTGCTGCCTTCCCTCATTGGCTGTCCTAAGGTCAGCCAATGAGGGAAGGCAGCAGTCCCAAGCCTTCGGGAACCACTGAGGCAGAGCTGGCTGCAGGTAAGTGTGTGTTTTTTGTTTTCTTTTTAAATTATTGTTTGGTGCATGCGTGCGTGTATGTATGAATGTTTGGGAAAGAGTGTTGTGAATGAATGTGTTTGTGGGCGCTTGTGTGAAAGCATGGTTGTGAGTTGTGTATGTGTGTGTGTCCCGTCCACCCCTCCCTCCAAAACTTACCAGCCGCCACTGCTGCTGACAGTTCTTCCTGCCTACGGTCCTTGCAGTCTTCCTTTTCTGGATAGCTTCTCATTTGTACAAGGACACCTACAGCACCCCTCCTTAACACTCATTCAGCTCTTTCCTTCAAAGTAGGCTCAATGCAGTTGTTCTCCTAGCAGGTTGCAGAACTTTCAAGTCTGTTCCCAGCACCTGGCAAAGTGGATTTGTCAGTCAGAGACTCCATACCGTGGAGCACAGAAGAGTTTCTCGTTCTCCATTGGTGAGGGACCTCGGATTCTGGTTCCAGAGAAAGCCTGGCACATTGGCTAGTGGTTTCTGTCCCGTACTTATAGCAAGTCAGCAGGCAAACTCAGCTATGTGACCTGCTTCAGACAGTTCCTGTCTTTAGTGTATTCATTACATCCATAGCCTTTGTTTCAGTGCCAAGCGATACCAAAGGGGATGATGGACGGAGCGTTTGAGCAAATCAATCACTCACCCCCAGTCAACTGATCTGGGTTTAATCCATCATCATTCTTTAGCTCACTCCTTCCACCCCAGTTCAGACATGGCCATATGCAAATCAGTCTGACCCTGTGCCTCATGGGAACAGTCCAGCCCGAACTGCCAAGCCATGTCTTCCCTGGACCGGAAACAAGCATCCTGGGACCGGTTTCTGGCTATTCAGCCGTCATCAGCCAGGCTAGCTTGAATCCAGTGGCAAAGTGAGCAAGGGACCCACGTCTGGGCATACCCTGCCAACTTAGGGCGAACAAAGCGATACCAAAGGGGATGATGGACGGAGCGTTTGAGCAAATCAAACACTCACCCCCAGTCAACTGATCTGGGTTTAATCCATCATCATTCTTTAGCTCACTCCACCACCCCAGTTCAGACCTGGCCATATGCAAATCAGTCTGACCCTGTGCCTCATGGGAACAGTCCAGCCCGAACTACCAAGCCATGTCTTCCCTGGACTGGAAACAAGCATCCTGGGACCGGTTTCTGGCTATTCAGCCGTCATCAGCCAGGCTAGCTTGAATCCAGTGGCAAAGTGAGCAAGGGACCCACGTCTGGGCATACCCTGCCAACTTAGGGCGAACAAAGCGATACCAAAGGGGATGATGGACGGAGCGTTTGAGCAAATCAAACACTCACCCCCAGTCAACTGATCTGGGTTTAATCCATCATCATTCTTTAGCTCACTCCACCACCCCAGTTCAGACATGGCCATATGCAAATCAGTCTGACCCTGTGCCTCATGGGAACAGTCCAGCCCGAACTGCCAAGCCATGTCTTCCCTGGACCGGAAACAAGCATCCTGGGACCGGTTTCTGGCTATTCAGCCGTCATCAGCCAGGCTAGCTTGAATCCAGTGGCAAAGTGAGCAAGGGACCCATGTCTGGGCATACCCTGCCAACTTAGGGCGAACAAAGCGATACCAAAGGGGATGATGGACGGCTGATGAGGGTTTTGAACCCGAAACCGGTCCCAGGATGCTTGTTTCCGGTCCAGGGAAGACATGGCTTGGCAGTTCGGGCTGGACTGTTCCCATGAGGCACAGGGTCAGACTGATTTGCAGATGGCCATGTCTGAACTGGGGTGGTGGAGTGAGCTAAAGAATGATGATGGATTAAACCCAGATCAGTTGACTGGGGGTGAGTGTTTGATTTGCTCAAACGCTCCGTCCATCATCCCCTTTGGTATCGCTTTGTTCGCCCTAAGTTGGCAGGGTATGCCCAGACATGGGTCCCTTGCTCACTTTGCCACTGGATTCAAGCTAGCCTGGCTGATGACGGCTGAATAGCCAGAAACCGGTCCCAGGATGCTTGTTTCCGGTCCAGGGAAGACATGGCTTGGCAGTTCGGGCTGGACTGTTCCCATGAGGCACAGGGTCAGACTGATTTGCATATGGCCATGTCTGAACTGGGGTGGTGGAGTGAGCTAAAGAATGATGATGGATTAAACCCAGATCAGTTGACTGGGGGTGAGTGTTTGATTTGCTCTAACGCTCCGTCCATCATCCCCTTTGGTATCGCTTTGTTTCAGTGCCAGCAGGAAGACAGGGTTATGTTGGGTGTTTCCTACCAGGGAGGTTTCTTATCTGGGAGGTTTCCTTTCAGAGGAGACACAAAACTAAGGCACAAAAGATGGAGGGGCTTCTCCATTCAATTCCCCTCAACTTGCTGTGGGTAACACTGTTAGGGAAAAATGGCGCTGGATGGGGGCAAAGGGTTTCCCAACACTAGAAAAGGACCTTAGTCTCCTTCATTCCAATGCTTAGAGTCTGGTCCACCACAAAGGACTTCAGTAATACATTGGAGGAACCCTGCAATTCATAATGATGTCTGGGCTCTCTCCTACCTTATGCACTTCCCAGTACAGGAAATCAAAATGGATTCCTGAGTGACCACAGCCTCATGTAGCATTTAAACTCCACACACATCCTACTTGACATACATAAGCTATTCACTCATAAGTCATCCATGTCCATGTCCAGGGTCCCAGCATCCCAAGAGAATTTTGAGAATTACCTTCACAGGGGGACGTGCACCTCTCAAAGGGGAATCCCCTGGAATTCTATCACTTGATTTCCTCTTCCATCTCAGCACATCATCAGCAAAATGGCATCAGATCCACATAATCCTCCACCCAGATGTTGTCATGCTGAGTGCCACACTGCCTTTATTGTTTAATGGCTTCAAGTCTCCTCTAGCATACCTTTTCCACCATTGGCTGTCTGGAGATGCAGAACACAATTCCTGAGTTTCAATTGGAGAGCACAGTATGAATCGTCCTAGTAGGTGCTCCTTCCTTACTTCTGAAAATCTGCATTTACTATGGATCTTGTAATCGCTCAGCAGAGTTTGGGATGCCTGTACGTCATCTTCATGTACAATGTGTCGTAACTGTCATCACTACCGACAGCAGTACACAAAAAAGATCTTCACTTTAGAGACACCAAAATTATGGGTCTTATTTTATTAATTGTTAGCAGGCTTAAACCAGAGTAACAATCACATTTGACTACAAACATAATGTGAACAGTGCTTTTAGTGCCAATGGGTAGGAATGGGGAGCACTGCCTTCTTGCCTTAAGGAAATTACTAGACTTGTATATCTTATGAAAGCAGCTTCAGGTGTGACCTCCAATACCTATGTCAGGGGCTCTCTCAACCTGGCACTGGAAGTCAGTAGGAGGAATCAAAGGGCTCATTTACAGTTTCTTCCCTACCGTCCAGCCCCAATAGGGTCCTCCTTCTGCCCTTTTCCTCTGCCCTCTCTCAGGACCATACTCTGCTCACCGGTGTCCTGTTCGGTTTGCCATCCTTTCCTCTCTCCGCTGTGTCAGGTGGGGGTGGGACCTTCTCTCTGTGCCACAGTCGAGGAGACTGCATACAACTTCATACGTAGACTGCTGACCTTGCACTCCTTTCCCCGGCAATCTCCTCCATGCACTGCCTGCATTGAATCAGCAAAATCCTTCACTCTTATTCTGTGTGCCATAGAAATAGTCTCCTGGTCTCCCACCTGTTGCAGGCTCTCTTGCCTGCTCCAGACGCTGTAGCCCCTGCACTAGAAAGCTGCAAAGCTGAACAGGAGTTCAAGCATCAATTGCAAGATGGTCACCACTGTGGTAAACTACAAAAACATGGATTCAGGTTCACATCTGCCCAGCTGCAGCCTAGGAAAATCTTTGGTCTATAAAGTTTTCCACTTTGAATTTATAAAATTCAAGCCTTGCTGGCAACAGATATCAGCTACATAAAACGTGCTGCACATAAGTGAAAGCAATCAAACTCGTTTCAATGAAGAATGTACCACATGTCTATACCTGCTGCACAAAATATTTTCTGGTTTTGTAGAACTTTTTAACAGTGCTCACACATGCTTCTGGTCACTTCTGAGCAATTACCAACAACAAAGTGTGACTGAAGTTAAAAAATAACTAACCTTTACAGAGGTCAACAATGAGAGAAATTATTGTGATTTTAGCTCAAATAATTGCAGAAGCTGTCAAGTTTCTCACCCCCAGATTCCAAACTTTGAGACCGATGAGTTATCCTACAGCATTTCAAATTATTGGGGTATTGCCAGAGGTTCATTGGTCAGGGTATGAACTCCAAGCTGTAAATCCCACAGAGAATGCCCCCACCGTCCTTAAACTGGATTCTCTATAAGGCACTGAACACCAACATAAAATGTGGCAGCAGTTTGCATGTGGAAGAACAGGCGCTTGAACAGCTGAGCACTGATTTTGAGGCTACGCAATAATGGTCACAATATGCAAGTGCAACAAAACCTTGTACATTTGTAAAACCGTTAGAATTGCATTCAGCGCTTACAAATTAATGCCCCCAGGAAAATAGTTTTTCAGGTTTAAAAGATTCCAACAAAGCAGTATGTCATAGCTCTGGGAAACCAACAGTAATGACTAAATTACAACAGAAATGAAAATTAAGTAACAATATATTCTTAACGAAAAGTTCTCTTGCAGACTCTGTAAACAAAAAGAAATGGCTGGTATTCATTTTTGGTGCGGGGAAATGTGTGGTCCCTACTTGTGAGATGCCTTTTCACTACATGCACTCCCCCACTGTGGCAGTAAAAATAAAATAAAAAGTAAGAAATAGGAATAGGCAGAGTGGGGACACATGGGATACTGGAATCAGTCAACAAAACCTCCTTAACCACTTCCAAAGTAATGTGAATGCTCTTTTGAAGATCTGTGAAAAACGTTTCTGTGTCGGAGATAAGACGCCAGAAACAGCAGCTCGAGCTGCAGCAGCAGCCCGGGCTGAGACACACGAGGAAGGGGGCATGGGGGGCAGGGGTGTTAAATTCCTTTTAGCCCCATCAAGCGTGCAGCCTGATCACAGGTAACTGGAGGCCAGTCACAGGGCAAGTGCAGGGCCAATATGCATAGCGCTTTCGCGCGCTAATGGCCCTGTTAATCACAGAAGGGAGAGGGGAATTTCCTTTGTCCCCTCGTCCCCCCCACTCTTGTCCCCCGTGTCCCCCGCCCTCCAAACTCTGGGGGGGATATATCCCCCTCGTCCCCCACACTTCCTACGCCCATGCCCCTAGGCTGTATATTTCTTTTTCTCGTCCCTGTTCGCCATCGGCTTCTCCTTCCTCCGTTTCTTCCCTCTTTCCCCCAGTTTATGAAGCTCCTGCCTGCCTGTTCTAGTTTCCCACCTCCTAGGGGCTCCACTCTACCCTTCCATGCTCTGTTTTGGATAAGAGGCGGAGTCTTCAGTATGCGCCAGAGTTAAGATGCGGGAGGCTGTTAAACACCTCGAATAACTCACAAATCTAGCCTCCTCCTTGCACCAGCTGCACCTGGGCCCGGGGACCAAGCTCATCCCGTAAACGAGCAGTGCTGCCCGGCTACGCCAGGGCTGGAACAGGAGTACTTACTTCTCTCTTGGAGTATGTTTTAATACCTGCCTCATATTGCACGAGTGAGTGGTGTGCACACAGTCTGACCCTCCTCCAGCAGGTTTTAAAAGGGGTACCTGTCCTTACATCCCCCTTCCTACTGTGGTGCGAGTGGAAAGTTGGCCTCCAAAGCTCCTGGACTCTGGGGGAGCTTGGGTGAGCAGACACTCACAGGCTCCTTACAGGAGGAATGAAGGCTGGGCTAGGTTCAGTGAAGTACACTTTTATACACAGTACGTTCGGTCACAGTTATTACTTAAAAGAAATGATAGTAAAGTGAGGGAGGGAGGTGGTAATGTCGAGCTCTGGGGGCTAAACATTCTAGAGACAGCAGGGGGTGACCTTTAGGTCACAGCCCTGGGCTGACCAGCTCAGGGCACCATAGACCAGTGTTATCCTATGAGGGCTCCGGAGCTGTCCGCGGTGCTGAAAGTGGTCCTCGGAGTCGATGGAAGTGCCCAAGGGTCGATAGGTGGATATCGGAGGCACCCCGGGAGGACCCCCCTCGAAACCACTCCCCAAATACCGCCTTCTGGAAATAGCTAAAGAGGGCATATAGCGGGTCAGAACATCGAACAAAAACTGAATCCTAGTTGGTAAAAAGTAGAGTTATCCAGGTTCCTACAATAGTTGATTAAAATGTGTCCCTCCCGCCCCGAGTCGTTGGGTCCGTGTTCTTGACAGTCGGGTAACCTAATATTTCAGCATCCATCTGGGAGAAAGGGTTCAGTTCTCCTGGGATACTAGCCTATCTGGATGGATGGATTTATTTATTTTAGTTAGCACATGTGTGATGCATCTCCAGGCACAAAAATAGACCACCCCAAACCTTTTAGCTTTGTCAATGCTTGTTTTGTCATTGCTTTTGCAGAACTTTGTTTGGGAAGCTGCCAGAATCTTCAATCTATTTAAAGAAATTAAATAAGATAAAAACTGGCTGAAAGCAACATTGTTTTTATGGTCTCATAGAACACACATTGGAATAGTAGCCCCCAGGGCCGGACTGGCCGCAGCAGGCACCGGGCATTTCCCCGGTAGGCCGCCAGGTTGGGGGCCGGTTTTAGGCCCTGGGGGCCGTTTTTGTTACCGGGGGCCAGCAATATCGGCCCCCTGTAACAAAATCGGCTGTAGCAAACAGCTCGGCCGCACCCTCCTCCTCACCCCCAGGGGGGCCAGCCGAGCAGTTTGTCAGGGCCGGTTTCAGTTCCCAGTCCGGCCCTGGTAGCCCCTGGCACTGAAGGGAACTACTTTGTGGTTGGATATGCTCCTTGTGAAAGGGGGGTATGCCATTACTTATGGTCAAGTTAGCCAATGGCTAAAGTGGGCTGACCCATTACCCCATGCTGTAGTAGGCGGGAGAATAAGGTCATTGGCACAATACCAGACCAATGGATGAAGAGGGCTGGCTAAAAGTCCCTAGAAGTACATTATACACCTAATTTTAGTAAAATCAAAAGGTCTTTGCTCCACCACCAGGTACTTCCTGGCCCTTGTAGAAATGCCCTGGTTTCCCTTCCACCAACCTCTCGCCCTTGCACCAGTCACGGCCGGCATGACTCGCGAGTGGGGAGGCTGGGGGTCGTGCGCGGGGGGGGAAAGGTTTAATTTAAAATAAAAAAAGTACCTTCGTCGGCCCGGTCCCCCGTCGTCGGTCCCGCATTGTCCTCTGCAACTCGAAGCAGGCAGCTTCCCTCCCCGCCCCAAAGCCAATCACAACACTGCAATGGCAGCGTTGTGATTGGCTGGGACGCCGACCGCACAGGCATCTATGGGGAGGCCATTTTCTCCATGGAGGCTGCATGCAGCCTACATGGAGAAAATGGAAAGTGCGCATACTGGTTTGGTTGGCCCCAGAGGGCCGACTATACAGTCAGGGCCCAGGGCATTGGGCTAGCCACTCCTATCCTGCCCTCAAGCAGGACCCAACCAAACCCTTCTACTTTCTTGCAGTGCGAGAAGCAGAAACATAAAATTGTATTTATAATTACATTTTATGTTTCTGCTTCTCGCACTGCGAGAAAGCAGTGGGGCGACTCTCCTTAGGCTTAGACTCTCCTTAACCCTCAACCTTGGTACAGCCTTAGACATGCTGACGCGTCCGAGGGATGGGTAACTAAGCCCCACTTGGAACACATTTTTTAGATGGACCCCAATGGACAGTGCACATAAAGCGCTGCTCGGCCAGCCTCCGGGCCTGCCTGTACAGGTGAGGCTGGAGCAGGCTGGGGAATGTCCCTCTCCGACCAGCTCTGGGCCTGGCTCTCCAGCCTGGCGAACATCTGTGGTGAAGATGACTCTCCCTTCCCTCGTCTCCTTTCACTGGGAGGATCGCCGGATTGATGCTAGATTAACGTTCCGCCTCATGCCTCGTCCTTCCACACCTTCTCTTCGCCTCTTTATCTCACTCCTGTGGGTTCTGTTTCATTGCTGCTTTCTCTCTTTGTCTCTGTTTACTTATCTATCTTGAGTTCCTAGCTCGGGGACAATACTACGGAGTAACCAGGCGCTTTACAAATTTCCTTATTCTTTTTCCTCCCTTTTCTGCCTCTTGCTCGAAGTCTGACAATGAAGCCCAGTCCCCTAAAACGTGCACTTGTGCTCACCGGTTGCAAACCCTTGCACAATTTAAGCACTGGAGATCAGAGGCTCAGTGGGCACCCTGGCATCTTCCCAGGACACACTCACTTCTTGGACTTCGGGGTTGTGGTTTGCTGATCACCTGGGTCTGGCAGGATCCTCTAAAGACTTGCACTTCCGGGGTTGTAGTTCAATCAGTGGCCCTGAAAGTTGGGGACAGATCGTTCCCACTGGCATCTTCTTTTTGCCCTTTTCAGTGACACCTGGGTGCCCTCGAGACCCCGGATCTACCGAATTAAACGTGCTGTCCTCATCGAGATAAGTGCAGGAGGCAGCAGCCTGGAGGCGGCCTTCATCACCGGAGGGACCTAAGGGGAGCATAGCGCCTAGAAGCAGCGCTTCAGGGCGACTAGAAACTTCCCCTGAGATGTTGCATGTCGGTTTATTTTGTATAGCGAAAACAAGGTCGGCATATCCAGCTTCTAGGCGCTAAAAAAAAAATCGCTTTTCAAACAAAAAATATAAAACTGTTGGCACTACGGAGTATTCCCAGAGTATGGTAATAAAATGCAAACTAGGCTGCATTAAACGAAACAAAAACTATATAAACTCTAAAACGGGAGTTATAAAATAAATTACAGAGCTTGCAAGGTGAGAAAGAAACGAACTGCTACTACAACAAATATCTTTGTAATTAGAAAAACATCAACTTATAGTAACACGGTCAATGCAAAAAAAAAGTTACTATTACCCAGGAAATCTCCTCGTTCGGTTAGCCCCGAGACGAGACAAGAGGCCTGTAAAGGTTTAATAATCTTTGAGTTGTGATATTAGCTTCGTCTCGAGGCGTTTCATATCTTAGCAACTGTCACGTTAACCAGGCGTAGTTTTTCCAAGTTTCCACTTGGGCGTTGCATGGTGGAGTTAAATTTAAAATCATTTGTGATGACCTATACATTATTGTTTGAAAGAAGGTAATCTCCTTGGCAGTTAATCCTGTTTGTGAGCCGCTGCGCTCGTTATGATTGAATTCCGTACCATACGGAGCGTTTAGATTCTAAATTTAGATATAAATTCTCGGAGTGGCGAAGGCCAGTCCTGGCGGCCATTTTGTGTATACTTTTGGCAGATCCCCGGGAATGGGCAGCACAGCATATATTGATTCATACCGGGCCTCCATCTTGAGTGGAAGGCCGAACCAGAGGGGCGCGGGAGGGGCTCTTTTCCAGCCGCCCATGGAAATGCCACAAATGCCTTGAAATAAAGGCGAGGAAGACGAGTGACTGACATTTCGACAGTGAACTACAAGAAAGGTTGTGTAATTTAATACCGGTTGGTGGTAGGCTTACTAAAAGGTCATTTCTCTTCTAGCAGCGGCCTCCTCCAAGGCTGGGTTGACCCTCAGAGTCCAACACAAAGGGTTTAATTAAATGCAGGTTGGGCTGAGTGCGGCGCCTTGGAAAGGAATGCTGAAAAATGAACTAAGTGTTGACAGTGGGTGCTTCGGGCTTCCAAATCCGAAGCTGTAGTCAGAGGTCCAGGAAATTAAAACGGTTTGCAGGTCAGAACTGAGGTGCATCGATAGAGCTGTACCTTTGAGAGCAAGGGGTGCAGAGATGAGGGTGAGGAGCTTTGGCAGAGCTGTCTGTGGTCCCTTCCTCCGGGAGCGAGGGGTACAGGAGATCAGGACTGAGGAGCATTGACAGAGCTGTCTGTGGTCTCTTCACTGAGAGCGAGGGGTGCAGGAGATGAGGGCTGAGGAGCTTTGGCAGAGGTGTCTGTGGTCCCCTCCCTTGGGAGCAAGGGGTACAGGAGGTCCGGGCTGGGGAGCATTGGCAGAGCTGTCGGTGGTCTCTTCACTGAGGGCGAGGGGTACTGAAGACCAGGGCTGAGGAGCATTGGCAGAGCGGTCTGTGGTCCCTTCCTCATAGCAAGGGGTGCAGGAGATCAGGGCTGAGGAGCATTGGCAGAGCTGTCTGTGGCCCCTTCACTGAGAGCGAGGGGTACAGGAGATCAGGGCGGAGGAACATTGACAGAGCTGTCTGTGATCCCTTCCCTGAGATCGAGGGGTGCAGGAGACCAGGGCTGAGGAGCATTGACGGAGCTGTCTGTGGTCCCTTCACTAAGAGCGAGGGGGACAGGAGATCCGGGCTGAGGAGCATTGGCCGAGCTCTCTGTGGTCCCTTCCCTGAGATCGAGGGGGACAGGAGATCAGGGCTGAGGAGCATTGGCAGAGCGGTCTGTGGCCCTCTTCACTGAGAGTGAGGGGTACAGGAGAACAGGGGTGCAGGAGCATTGGCAGAGCTGTCTGTGGGTCTCTTCACTGAGAGCGAGGGGTACAGGAGGTCCGGGCTGAGGAGCATTGGCAGAGCTGTCTGTGGTCTCTTCACTGAGGGCGAGGGGTACTGAAGACCAGGGCTGAGGAGCATTGGCAGAGCGGTCTGTGGTCCCTTCCTCATAGCAAGGGGTGCAGGAGATCAGGGCTGAGGAGCATTGGCAGAGCTGTCTGTGGCCCCTTCACTGAGAACGAGGGGTACAGGAGATCAGGGCTGAGGAACATTGGCAGAGCTGTCTGTGGTCCCTTCCCTGAGATCGAGGGGTGAAGGAGACCAGGGCTGAGGAGCATTGACAGAGCTGTCTGTGGTCCCTTCACTAAGCGCGAGGGGGAAAGGAGATCCGGGCTGAGGAGCATTGGCCGAGCTCTCTGTGGTCCCTTCCCTGAGATCGAGGGGTGCAGGAGATCAGGGCTGAGGAGCATTGGCAGAGCTGTCTGTGGCCCCCTTCACTGAGAGCGAGGGGTACAGGAGAACAGGGGTGCAGGAGCATTGGCAGAGCTGTCTGTGGTCTCTTCACTGAGAGCGAGGGGTACAGGAGACCAGTGCTGAGGAGCATTGACAGAGCTTCCTGTGGTCCCTTCCTCTGAGACCGAGGGGTACTGAAGACCAGGGCTGAGGAGCATTGGCAGAACTGTCTGTGGTCCTCGCCTCGGAGACCGAGGGGTGCAGTAGATCAGGGCTGAGGAGCAATGATGGAGCTGTCTGTGGCCCCTTCTCGGAGAGCGAGGGGTACAGGAGATCAGGGCTGAGGAGCATTGACGGGAGCGGTCTGTGGTCCCTTCCTCTCAGACCAAGGGGTGCAAGAGACCAGGTCTGAGGAGCATTGGTAGAGCTGTCTGTGGTCCTCGCCTCGGAGACCGAGGGGTGCAGTAGATCAGGGCTGAGGAGCAATGACAGAGCTGTCTGTGGTCCCTTCACTGAGATCGAGGGGTGCAGGAGATCAGGGCTGAGGAGCATTGACAGAGCTGTCTGTGGCCCCTTCACTGAGAACGAGGGGTACAGGAGACCAGGGCTGAGGAGCTTTGGTAGAGCTGTCTGTGGCCCCTTCACTGAGAGTAAGGTGTACTAAAGACCAGGGCTGAGGAGCATTGGGAGAGCTGTCTGTGGCCCCTTCACTGAGAACGAGGGGTACAGGAGACCAGGGCTGAGGAGCATTGGCAGAGCTGTCTGTGGTCCCTTTACTGAGAGCGAGGGGACAGGAGACCAGGGCTGAGGAGCATTGACAGAGCTGTCTGTGGTCTCTTCACTGAGAGCGAGGGGGACAGGAGACCAGGGCTGAGGAGCATTGACAGAGCTGTCTGTGGTCCCTTTACTGAGAGCGAGGGGTACTGGAGACCAGGGCTGAGGAGCTTTGGCAGAGCTGTCCGTGGTCCCTTCACTGATAGCGAGGGTACAGGAGGTCCGGGCTGAGGAGCTTTGGCAGAGCTGTCTGTGGTCCCTTCACTGAGCGCGAGGGGGACAGGAGACCAGGGCTGAGGAGCATTGGTGGAGGTGTCTGTGGTCTCTTCCCTGAGAGTAAGGAGTGCAGGAGACCATGGCTGAGGACCATTAGCAGAGCTGTCTGTGGTCCCTTCACTGAGAGCGAGGGGGACAGGAGGTCCGGGCTGAGGAGCTTTGGCAGAGCTGTCTGTGGTCCCTTCCCTGAGATCGAGGGGTGCAGGAGATCAGGGCTGAGGAGCATTGACAGAGCTGTCTGTGGTCTCTTCACTGAGGGCTAGGGGTGCAGGAGACCAGGGCTGAGGAGCATTGACAGAGCTGTCTGTGGTCCCTTCACTAAGAGCGAGGGGGACAGGAGATCCGGGCTGAGGAGCATTGGCAGAGCGGTCTGTGGCCCCCTTCCCTGAGAGCGAGGGGTACAGGAGAACAGGGGTGCAGGAGCATTGGCAGAGCTGTCTGTGGTCCCTTCACTAAGAGCGAGGGGGACAGGAGATCCGGGCTGAGGAGCATTGGCAGAGCTCTCTGTGGTCCCTTCCCTGAGATCGAGGGGTGCAGGAGATCAGGGCTGAGGAGCATTGGCAGAGCGGTCTGTGGCCCCCTTCACTGAGAGCGAGGGGTACAGGAGAACAGGGGTGCAGGAGCATTGGCAGAGCTGTCTGTGGTCTCTTCACTGAGAGCGAGGGGTACAGGAGGTCCGGGCTGAGGAGCATTGGCAGAGCTGTCTGTGGTCTCTTCACTGAGGGCGAGGGGTACTGAAAACCAGGGCTGAGGAGCATTGGCAGAGCGGTCTGTGGTCCCTTCCTCATAGCAAGGGGTGCAAGAGATCAGGGCTGAGGAGCATTGGCAGAGCTGTCTGTGGCCCCTTCACTGAGACCGAGGTGTACAGGAGATCAGGGCTGAGGAACATTGGCAGAGCTGTCTGTGGTCCCTTCCCTGAGATCGAGGGGTGAAGGAGACCAGGGCTGAGGAGCATTGACAGAGCTGTCTGTGGTCCCTTCACTAAGCGCGAGGGGGACAGGAGATCCGGGCTGAGGAGCATTGGCCGAGCTCTCTGTGGTCCCTTCCCTGAGATCGAGGGGTGCAGGAGATCAGGGCTGAGGAGCATTGGCAGAGCTGTCTGTGGCCCCCTTCACTGAGAGCGAGGGGTACAGGAGACCAGTGCTGAGGAGCATTGACAGAGCTTCCTGTGGTCCCTTCCTCTGAGACCGAGGGGTACTGAAGACCAGGGCTGAGGAGCATTGGCAGAGCTGTCTGTGGTCTCTTCACTGAGAGCGAGGGGTACAGGAGACCAGTGCTGAGGAGCATTGACAGAGCTTCCTGTGGTCCCTTCCTCTGAGACCGAGGGGTACTGAAGACCAGGGCTGAGGAGCATTGGCAGAGCTGTCTGTGGTCCTCGCCTCGGAGACCGAGGGGTGCAGTAGATCAGGGCTGAGGAGCAATGACGGAGCTGTCTGTGGCCCCTTCTCGGAGAGCGAGGGGTACAGGAGATCAGGGCTGAGGAGCATTGACGGGAGCGGTCTGTGGTCCCTTCCTCTCAGACCAAGGGGTGCAAGAGACCAGGGCTGAGGAGCATTGGTAGAGCTGTCTGTGGTCCTCGCCTCGGAGACCGAGGGGTGCAGTAGATCAGGGCTGAGGAGCAATGACAGAGCTGTCTGTGGTCCCTTCACTGAGATCGAGGGGTGCAGGAGATCAGGGCTGAGGAGCATTGACAGAGCTGTCTGTGGCCCCTTCATTGAGAGTAAGGTGTACTAAAGACCAGGGCTGAGGAGCATTGGGAGAGCTGTCTGTGGCCCCTTCACTGAGAACGAGGGGTACAGGAGACCAGGGCTGAGGAGCATTGGCAGAGCTGTCTGTGGTCCCTTTACTGAGAGCGAGGGGGACAGGAGACCAGGGCTGAGGAGCATTGACAGAGCTGTCTGTGGTCTCTTCACTGAGAGCGAGGGGGACAGGAGACCAGGGCTGAGGAGCATTGACAGAGCTGTCTGTGGTCCCTTTACTGAGAGCGAGGGGTACTGGAGACCAGGGCTGAGGAGCTTTGGCAGAGCTGTCCGTGGTCCCTTCACTGATAGCGAGGGGTACAGGAGGTCCGGGCTGAGGAGCTTTGGCAGAGCTGTCTGTGGTCCCTTCACTGAGAGCGAGGGGGACAGGAGACCAGGGCTGAGGAGCATTGGTGGAGGTGTCTGTGGTCTCTTCCCTGAGAGTAAGGAGTGCAGGAGACAGAGCTGTCTGTGGTCCCTTCACTGAGAGCGAGGGGGACAGGAGGTCCGGGCTGAGGAGCTTTGGCAGAGCTGTCTGTGGTCTCTTCACTGAGGGCGAGGGGTGCAGGAGACCAGGCCTGAGGAGCATTGACAGAGCTGTCCGTGGTCCCTTCACTAAGAGCGAGGGGGACAGGAGGTCCGGGCTGAGGAGCTTTGGCAGAGCTGTCTGTGGTCCCTTCCCTGAGATCGAGGGGTGCAGGAGATCAGGGCTGAGGAGCATTGACAGAGCTGTCTGTGGTCTCTTCACTGAGGGCGAGGGGTGCAGGAGACCAGGGCTGAGGAGCATTGACAGAGCTGTCTGTGGTCCCTTAACTGATGGCGAGGGGTACAGGAGGTCCGGGCTGAGGAGCTTTGGCAGAGCTGTCTGTTGTCCCTTCACTGAGAGCGAGGGGGACAGGAGACCAGGGCTGAGGAGCATTGGTGGAGGTGTCTGTGGTCCCCTCCTTTGAGAGCAAGGGGTGCGGGAGATCAGGCCTGAGGAGCATTCACAGAGCTTCCTGTGGTCCCTTCCTCTGAGACCGAGGGGTACTGAAGACCAGGGCTGAGGAGCATTGGCAGAGCTGTCTGTGGTCCTCGCCTCGGAGACCGAGGGGTACAGGAGATCAGGGCTGAGGAGCATTGACAGAGCTGTCTGTGGTCTCTTCACTGATAGCGAGGGGTACAGGAGGTCCGGGCTGAGGAGCTTTGGCAGAGCTGTCTGTGGTCCCTTCACTGAGAGTGAGGGGGACAGGAGACTAGGGCTGAGGAGCATTGGTGGAGGTGTCTGTGGTCTCTTCACTGAGCGCGAGGGGTGCAGGAGACCAGGGCTGAGGAGCATTGACAGAGCTGTCTGTGGTCCCTTCACTGAGAGCGAGCGGTACTGAAGACCAGGGCTGAGGAGCATTGACAGAGCTGTCTGTGGTCCCTTGCTAGTAAAGGCAGTCAGATGGAGTCCATAGAGTTCACTGAGGGCAGTCACACATGAGGGCTACATTTATCAGCGTCAGTATCCGAGTGACGCGCTTCCTGTAGCCAGTGAGGCATGCTTGCACTATCAGAGTGACGCGCTTCCTTTAGCCGCTGAGGCATGCTTGCACTATCAGAGTGACGTGCTTCCTGTAGCCGCTGAGGCATGCTTGCACTATCAGAGTGACGCGCTTCCTGTCGCCACTGAGGCATGCTTGCACTATCAGAGTGACGCGCTTCCTGTCGCCACTGAGGCATGCTTGCACTGTCAGTGACGTGCTTCCTGTAGCCGCTGAGGCATGCTTGCACTATCAGAGTGACGCGCTTCCTGTCGCCACTGAGGCATGCTTGCACTGTCAGTGACGTGCTTCCTGTAGCCGCTGAGGCATGCTTGCACTATCAGAGTGACGCGCTTCCTGTAGCCGCTGAGGCATGCTTGCACTGTCAGTGACGTGCTTCCTGTAGCCGCTGAGGCATGCTTGCACTATCAGAGTGACGCGCTTCCTGTCGCCACTGAGGCATGCTTGCACTGTCAGTGACGTGCTTCCTGTAGCCACTGAGGCATGCTTGCACTATCAGCTGTGGTGGCAACAAATATAGCTGCACAGTGATGATTTCTGGCATGTGTAGAATGCAGTTTTCTTCTCCACTAGTACAACCAGCACCCCCTAATGGAGCAAGCCCACAATTGCAGAAAACATAAAATTATATTAAATGGGACATTTAAACTTCGGGAGCATTACAATGTTGCCACTGAATGTGAATCTAACAGTGCGGGATGACATGCACCCACGAGGAGCAGGGTCAGTACTCATTTGCATAAGATAGACCGTTGTATAGTGTGGCATGATGGGTGAAAAATGATGGACTGGAATGCAGCCGAGCAATCACCAGTAGCTGAGATTAATTCAAGCATTGCATCCCCCACTTTGTTGTTGCAGTTGATGCCATAAGTGGGCGGGGTATGCTCTGCTGTGTTTTCTATGCTCGCTATGCCACAGAACTCAAGCTACACCCTACTAATGAGGCCAAAATAAATCTAAACTGGTCTGAGGCTGCTTGTGCTCCCATCTGGGAGGTGCCTCGCCTTACAGTACGGGATGGGCGGTTCACATGACGAGCAGGGTCAGTACTGATTTGCATAAGATGGGCTTCTGTCTAGAGTGGCATGGTGGATGAAAAATGATGGACCGGAATATGTTCCGAGCAATAGCCAGTGGTAGGGATTAATTCAAGCATTCCATCCACCACCTTGTTCTTTGCAGTTGATACCATAAGTGTGACAGGTATGCATAGACGTGAGTCCCGTGCACGTGAACTGGTGCTGAGGATCTAGCATAGGTGATGAGGATTAGCAGTGAATGCTGGGTGCCCTGGGGCATCAGAGGTGATGTGAAGCTTAAACGGTATCTCCCTGTCAGGAATATGCAATGTAAGGACAAAGAGCTACTTATTATTCTCCGCATTCAACGTTTAAGGTGTGGAGGCAGATCTTTCCCTTACTTGGGCCCTACCTACTGGAATCGTTTACCTTTTCATATTTGTATATGTTCTGAATTCACCCAATGTAAGAAATTATTGAAAACCTTCTTATTTTAACTCTGCTGTCTGGTCCTGTTGTTGTCCTCCTACAGAGCCGAGATACCCCGTTGGGGTGATTCGTGCGCGATATCAAATTAAAATACTGTAAAATATATAACGTGTGTTGTTGACAATATAGCAGCTCCAATTGAAATCTAGGGACTCCTAAAGTGCTGCCAACCCCTGGCCACTTTTCCAGGGGATCTAGGAGGATTTGGTGGTTGGCCACGTTCCAAGGGTCAAGAATGGCCATGATTCTTGGATGGTCCAGAGTAGAGCAGGTCTTCAGTGGCCTGGTCCTTTGCTGTCAGCACTTCTCCTGCCATGATCCTCCACAGGAAGGGAAGGCCAGAGATGGGCTGCAGTTTATCATTCACAGTAAACCTCTTCAGCAGCTATGGTAGAGTAGCATCTTTTAGGGTGTTGGTGAGCAAATCCCAATTGGTTGATTGCTAGTCCAAATGACATCCAAGGATAGTTTACCAAAGTGATCTTACAGCGGATGCAGAGCAAGGCAGAGGATGAAAGCTTCGATTCTTCCCACCCCGTTCTTGTTTCCAGTGCCTCTCTCTGAAAGGAAGGTCTTCTCTGATCTTGGGAGGATGACTGAGGTGATGGGAATTCATGGATTATCCTGGATCTCTGTTTATATCTTCGGGATCCTGCTCTCTGAGAGGACAAATGTCTTAGCAGAGCTGAGTTGGATGCCAGGGGAGCAGTCTTAATTGCTCCTGGTTCCTTTAGTAAACTTTAATCGGCTCATCTGCTTGCTTGTTGCCTCAACCTTCTCTGTCCTCTGGACCATCTGGTGGTGCCCAACAATCTTTGTTGGGTGCTTTCTAGGTTTTCTCCCATTTTGTTCCACTTTGTATAACTGCCTTAGAATTGTATGTCAGCAAGTCCACCCGATACTTTATTGGCTGCCTTCCCACCTGGCTTTAATTTGATTGGACATGATCAAGCTAATGTATCAAGCTCTGACTTTATTCTGTTGGGCATTGAGGGGAGACTCCTGGTCTTCTTATGTGGGGTTGAGAACAGAAAGGTGACCGTGACTTAGAACCCAATGCAGACTCCGAAGAAAAGTTTTCCTGACCGGGTGCTGTCTGCATTGAGTGGGAGTTCCTGGGCTAGTATTTTCTGTATTCTAGGGTTCCCCGTTTCACTTTCTGTGGTTTAATCACATCATTGCGTGTCTTGCCCTGTTCTGGTGAGTGTGCGAGTTTGTGCCTTTCTACACCGGTTTGAGTGCAGGTGTTGGGGAGTTTACTGAAGGTGTTGGCCATAATGTTCATTGCACCCTCCCCCTTCCAAACCCCTCATCCTGGGTAGTTCAGTGTAGGTGCTGGAAGGCCACATCCATGCCAGATTTTCCGGAAAATAAATTTCCATATTCTGGCTCTACTTTTAGTACTGTTGCTAGACTAACCACTATTGTGGATCGGACTGCTATTAAAGCAAGTATTTTGATGGGCACTATTTTACTACATTTACTACTATCAACCATAGTACTACTACTGACTTAACCAGTAATTGTAGCGATACTACTAGTACAGCCAACTGTACTTGTACTTTCCCTACTATAAAGAGTGGTTGTACCATTGTTACTTGTATAATTGATGTATGCCCCACTTGATATAACCACTAGTAGTACGAGCGGTACTAGTTGTACAAGCAACAGTATTTCCACATTCACTGCTATAAATAGTAGTTGCACCATTGTTACTCGTACAGTTACTGTATGTACCACTTGATATAACTACTAGTAGTATCCATGGTAGTGGTACTAGAAGTACAAGCAACAGTATTTGTACTTTCACTACTATAAATAGTGGTTGTACCATTGCTACTCGTAAAATTTATGTATGTGCCACTTGGTATAACTACTAGTAGTACCAGTGGTAGTGGTAATAGTAGTACGCATAATGGTACTTGTACTTAAACTACTATAAGCAGTTGTTCCACCAGTATTACCCGTAGTTTGTATGTGCGACTATTTTCCCTGAGCCTAGCTGGGAAGCAATGGAGCACAGAACAAGGAGGGCCGGGAACACTAGTGCATGATTGGGGATAGAAGATGATTGAAGATCGTGCGCTCACAACCAAGAGGTGGAATGTGGGTGTAGTAGTCATCCCAGAGGACATACAGTCCTAGGGATTGGCAGTCCTTTAGTAATGACTTGGGTCATCCTTGATGAGCTCTGCCTTTTAATGTGTTCTAAACTGCAGGCCCAATCTGTGGAAGGATCTTGTGCTACGTTGATAGAGATGGCTAGGTTACAGGTTTTTTTCTGTATGCGTAGATGGAGAAGGATAGCATAATACTGTGCAAAGGTTTCTTCATACTGTTTAATGTTAAGATGTAGAGGGTAAGTACGTTGTTGGGATGGTGTCATCAATCCAAGTTAGGAATAGTTTTGAGACTCGGAGGTGATATACCTGTTTGGCAGATTACAGAAGGATATGGGTAGAGAATGTGAGTGAATTATAATCTAATGTTTTCATAGAAAATGTGGAAAAGCTTAAGTGCTTTAAACAAACTATTTGAAGAACAAGTTTTACATGAAATGAGGGAATCCAGATTACTGCTGAAGAACAGTTGTAGATGGAGCTGAATAAGGTACTCTGAAATGGACTAAGCGAGCCAGTAAAAGCACTGGAGTGGTTAACTCCACTTGTCTCTGCCGTCAAGACAGATAACTCATTGAGAATGTGTGTTGACTTGCAAGATGTGAATTTGACAATATGAATAAACAAGTATTCTTTGAATATTGGGGATATTTTGAAGAAATTGTATAGAGCACAGAAGTCCTCCACATATCGCCAAGTGAAGTTGAAGAAGAGATCAGGACACCTGATATAATTTATAATGCCACTGGGGCCTTTGGCACCTCATACAGATGTTATTTGGTTGGAATTCTCGCCTTCGTTTTTTCAATGTGTAATGGGCAATTTGGTTTCCAGTGTGGATGGGAAATAACATGTTTTCACGATGATATTGTGGTGAGCGAATTGCTGAATTGAAACGCCATGTATTGGCTACATTGTAAGAAAGTGGACAATGAAGAGAGAAGTGAGGACTAAAGAGAATTCTATGACCTAGTTAGATCAAACTGTATCAACAGATGGAATTGAGCTGGATTATAAGCTTTTATTTGAAAACTGAAGTACTCATTCACAATAAAAGTGGAATAATAAAATATTTTTTAGGTTTTATAGAGTGTTCTGCTGCATGTATACTACATGTGTTAAAGACGACGCTTGTGATGCGTAATTTGTTTAAAGTGGGAAATGTTTAGAATTGGGATGCTGGGAGTGCTTTGTACAGGCAAAAAAATATATCATTACACCGGGCACCCAGCAGACGCTTGATGTTCAGTGTGAATCATTTCTAACCACAGGTTCAAGTTCAAGGGATTGGATCCTGTAATCTCACATTCAGAATGGTGACGACTTTAATATTCTACATGTGCCTCGACTTGACCAGTTCGGAACAACAATATTTTGTGGTGGAAAAGAGACACAATATTATGCCAATGGCTCTCAAACCATTTTAGAACATTTTTGAGAGACCTTGAATGTGTTTCCCACAGTCCACAAATGGATCAGTTGAGCAGCTCCAGGATTGCAAACTGAGTGATAAAGTTGCAGCCGTATAATTTCCTGGTGGAGTGCGTTGATGGTTAGCAACATGTGTTTGCAGACTATTTGTCCAGGAGCTTTCTGATAAACAGTGACCAGAGGTGGCCAAGTTGGAACAAAGTTTGTAGAGGTAGGGTACCAGTGCTCCAAAGAAGAGGTGGGAGAAGCTGGAAACCAGAACCTGGATTCTTTTTGTTTTTTAAAGGTTCTGGGAGGATGGCTTGTTGATGCTGTTCGGCAAGGGGTTTGTGTGTGCGGAAGAGGAGTTGTATGCTGTTGATGTTGTTCCAGAGGGGAGGGGGAAGGGTGAAGCCACCAGTAGACTCTTGGAAGGGGTTAATGGAGACTTCACATACAGATCTGGGGGTAAGAAGTATGAAGACCTGGCCCACGAGGGGGTAGTTTGGTGGCCAAGAGTGGAGGAACAGCTCGAGGATGCAGTGAAACGTTGTGTAGAGTGCACAGCTGCTGACCAGTTGTTGAAAGGAGAGTGTTTGCTGTTGCAAGCAGTGCAGCTTCTGGAAAAGAAGCTATCTGGTTGCGTTAAACATGATTGGGGTTTTGGGGCAGATTTAAGTATTTTGTGGTGGTGTTGGATTGTTTATTGACGTGAGTGGAAATAGTTTTTCTGGGGCATCTGCCGAGGATGTGGTGCGTGTGTGTAGGAACATTTTTGTTGAAGATGTGTTTACAAATATGTGCTGTGTGTGGTGTGGTGTTTCATGTCATGGTTTAGCGTTGGGTTGTACAGTGTGAGCCTGGTCCCTCAGCCATGTTGCCTGTCCCTGTGACGCTTGCATCGGAACCTCTGTGGTTGAGCTTTGTCACAACGCTTGTGTGGGACAACCTTTTGAAGCGGGGTCCTTGTCTCAACAACTAAGCTGCGGGCCTTGTCTGTGCACTTAGATGGAACGGGCTAGCTCATAGGGGATTCGCTGTGCATCTGCATGGAAAAGGCTAGCTCAGGGGATTCGCTGTGCATCTGCATGGAAAAGGCTAGCTCAGGGGATTCGCTGTGCATCTGCATGGAAAAGGCTAGCTCAGGGGATTCGCTGTGCATCTGCATGGAAAAGGCTAGCTCATAGGGGATTCGCTGTGCATCTGCATGGAAAAGGCTAGCTCATAGGGGATTCGCTGTGCAACTGCATGGAAAAGGCTAGCTCATAGGGGATTGGCTGTGCATCTGCATGGAAAAGGCTAGCTCATAGGGGATTGGCTGTGCATCTGCATGGAAAAGGCTAGCTCATAGGGGATTCGCTGTGCATCTGCATGGAAAAGGCTAGCTCAGGGGATTCGCTGTGCATCTGCATGGAAAAGGCTAGCTCATAGGGGATTCGCTGTGCATCTGCATGGAAAAGGCTAGCTTACAGATCTTTTTCTGTGCTACACAGCTGGAGAAGCCTAGTTTCTGGACAGGATGTTTTTCTCTGCGAACATAGACGGAGCGCCCTAGAGCAGAGGTATTTTGTAGGTATACGTGGAAAAGGTTAGGTTGCAGGTGTTTTCTGTATGTAGTGGGCAATGCTAGCTTGCATGAGACGGCTAGCATACATTTTTGTGTGTGCCTAGATGGAGACTGCAGGGTTACAGGAGGAGGCTAGATTATTGGAGAAGGCCAGCGTACAGATTGTGTGTGTGTGGATGGAGAAGGCAAGGGTATTTTTTTGTCTGTGGATAGAGGCTGCTTGCGGTTATTTTCTTATTGCAGACCCCCAGAAGCATTTACATTTGGAGTCCCTTTGGTTACTGCTTTGTATGTGAGGGAAGAGGACGACCTTCCGTAAACTCTGCAGATGGTGAGCAGGTAAACGACTACCCCCCAGCCCCCTTTCCCTCCTCCTACCACCGAGTTACCTTCCTAACCCGACCTTACTGCACTGTGGCTGCATTATTGGCGAGTTCATAAACACCGACTCTCAAGGCCCAAGTCCTGATGAGTAAGTGGGTGGACTCATTCACGAATGCAATTATGCCACAGGAAGTGACGTCACAACCCTACTCCACTGCCTGTCGCAAGAAGTGGCCTCTGTTCCAGTCCACAACCTGATAGTCTGTGTGTCCTCACAAGGTGCACTCTGAGCAGGTTTATACGCTTCACCTTGCAGGATTTTATCTCGAATATTTTATGTGTTGGAGCTTGCCACTGAAGCCATGTTTGCCATTTGTGGGTTAAGCACTTACTGCTGACATCAGTAGGTGACCAGGAGGTCACAGCTTTAGATCCTTTCTAGATCCATGGAGGGAATACCAGGTTAGATGATTCCACACATGAGGTTTATATTTAAAGCAAACGTCCTTCTATAAAAGAACCTCATCTCTTAAATGTGAAATCTTTTCGCTTGGGCCAAAGTAAAAACGCCTCTCCCTCCCCCATCCAGGGGTAACTGGTGGGGAGTTCCCTCTGCAGAGTAGCGCCGGCTGCCCCCTGCGGTGCCAGTCTCGGGCACAAAGCTTGGCTGCCAGAGGGGTTAAAGGCCCCTTACGATGCCTCGTTCAAGGGGTTTCCCACTGCACAGCCTCATTAAACCGGCTGACTGGAGCTGCCGAGGAGCACAAGGTGAGCACGTATCTGCTGAAGTAGGACTTTAATGAGCATAAACCCGGAGTATACTTTGCTGCCACTTACAGGGTGTTGAATAGTCTTTAAATAGTCAAACCGGAGCACACAGGGTTAAATCTGCGCTGTGACATGAAATGTCAGGGCTCAGAATTGCCAGTATGAGCTTAAGGGGAGGGGAGGGAGGTGGTATCACCTCTCAATAAATAGAAGGGCAAAGCCATCCACTCACGTCACTCATGCAAGGTCTGCAAGGGGCCAGAACCAAGGGAGTAGCTAGAGGGAGCAATCTGCCCCCTCCCCCCCCCCCATTTCAAGACCAGGACATGTGTGTTCAGATGACCACCGAGGCACCGAATCACTGAGGGTGTAAGAAGGGGCCGGGTGAACTGGCGTCTAAAGATGAAATGTGGAGTGTTTGAAGACAAGATGAGGTGCTCTGAAGCCATTAAAGATAATGGGGTAACCCTGTGTCCCTCAGAACCTGGGTATATACAATCTGTAAACAAAAATGGTTCTGTCGGGAAAACAATTGCTTTGCTCAATGTATGCTAATGTGATCTGAACTTTCAATTTTTCAGATGTGAATCATAATTTGCATTCAAGGGACACACCAAAGAACCAACAATTTTAGTAAAGTTAAAGTTATTTACTCAATTTTTGATTATACACTTTAATGAAGGCTGTCTACAATACATAAACATACGACAATAAACAAGTGACTATAGTGTGGAATAAGTGACTTGTGGTGATACGTGAAAAGTGCTATACAGAATTACCACACAAAGATAAACATAAATAAACAAAGAGAAAATGCTAATTTGTCATGTCCGTTTCTTAATATATGTATCCCCAACAATAATATTGCTTTTATATTCAAGGTAGGGAACTAGATGAACTATGGGTGACTGTAACGTCGACGTTTCGACCCTAGGCGTTTGCGCAGCTGATTAGGCGTCAGGGGCGGGTCTTCATCAGGACAAAAAGGGACAAGGAATGACAGCCGCAAGCAATCCTATTGACAAAAAGTTGGGCATCCAAGTGGGACCAATTATGTTGAGTAGTCAGTTTGGAACAAAGCTGACAGGAACGAAGGTAGACGTGTGCCCTTGAAGATCGCTTTGGCGGCCAATTCTTTCCCCACCTACTAATATATCTTCAACCGGCTGGTGAAGATAATTACATTAGAAGAACATTTCTTTACATAACTGAAGACCACAACCCTCCGGTGTGGGCTTTGGCGTCCATCCAAACTGACTACTCAACATAATTGGTCCCACTTGGATGCCCAACTTTTTGTCAATAGGATCGCTTGCGGCTGTCATTCCTTGTCCCTTTTTGTCCTGATGAAGACCCGCCCCTGACGCCTAATCAGCTGCGCAGACGCCTAGGGTCGAAACGTCGACGTTAGTCACCCATAGTTCATCTAGTTCCCTACCTTGAATATAAAAGCAATATTATTGTTGGGGATACATATATTAAGAAACGGACATGACAAATTAGCATTTTCTCTTTGTTTATTTATGTTTATCTTTGTGTGGTAATTCTGTATAGCACTTTTCACGTATCACCACAAGTCACTTATTCCACACTATAGTCACTTGTTTATTGTCGTATGTTTATGTATTGTAGACAGCCTTCATTAATGTGTATAATCAAAAAATTGAGTAAATAACTTTAACTTTACTAAAATTGTTGGTTCTTTGGTGTGTCCCTTGAATGCAAATTGATTCACATCTGAAAAATTGAAAGTTCAGATCACATTAGCATACATTGAGCAAAGCAATTGTTTTCCCGACAGAACCATTTTTGTTTACAGAGGTGCTCTGAAGGGCAGCTAGTTGAGTCTGGAGGTAGCTCTGGCGTCTTTGAGGGTGAAAGGATGGTGTTATGGGGGCCTTCTGGAAGGGACTGCTCCTGGGTGAATGGTCGGACCAGCTGGGGTGACTGAAGACAGGCGAAGGGTTCCTTGATGGCAGGTTTGAGGCTTCAGAGGTGTCCGAGAGCCTCCGAGAGCCAACTGTAAGCCTTCAAGGACTAGCTGATGGTATGGGCAGTGTATCTCTGAGCGCACCCGCTCGTGGACTCTAAGGGCATGCTGGGCCTCTGAGAGCACATCTGGGTTTGGGATCGGGGCCAGCACCCGATCCTAAACCCAAGGTCAAGAATCTTGGCATTTGGGTGGGTGAAAAACTCTCTTTTGACAGCCAAATCACTGCAGTTGCAGGAAAATGCTTTGGACTTCTCAAAATGTTGAGGAAAAGATTGTGCTTCTTGCCAGAGCCCGCAAGAAAGACCATATTGAAGGCCTTGATCGTGTCGAGGCTCGACTACTGCAATGCTTTCTATCTTCGAGTCACACAAGGTAGAATAAATAGACTCCAGAGAGTGCAGAACGCGGCAGCCCGTCTCCTACTGAATCTGCCAAGGTGTGAGTCGATGGGGGCTCCACTCAAGCAGCTTTATTGGCCTCCAGTGAGGCCGGGATCCTCTGTTAAAGCCTTCTGTTACTACTACAAAGCTTTGAATAACAAAGTCCCACGGTACTTGTAATCGTTGGTTAGACCTTATGTACTGCCCAGGAACCTAAGATCGGCAGGAGAAAGGTTGGCTGTTGTTCCCAGAGTCCAGGAAGTGCGCATGGGCGGGAGCTCGTTTGGCTACCTAGCGCCGAAATTGTGGAATGCTCTGCTCCTAACAGCTCGTCAGGCCCCGTTGGAATGCTCTGCTCCTAACAGCTCGTCAGGCCCCGTTGGAATGCTCTGCTCCTAACAGCTCGTCAGGCCCCGTTGGAATGCTCTGCTCCTAACAGCTCGTCAGGCCCCGTTGGAATGCTCTGCTCCTAACAGCTCATCAGGCCCCGTTGGAATGCCTTATCAGGAAAAAGTTTAAAACCTGGTTTTCAGCTTGGGATGTAGGGGGGTTTAAAAACTATATTGAGGCTGGTGGATACCTGTACCTAGCGCTCCGACACCTCAATAAAAAGGTAGCTATGTGCTTTAGAAATCGCATTATTATTGATATCAGATGATGACGTCTCAAGGATGGGAGAGGGACAGCTGGGCATGTCTGTGGTCAAACGCAAGCATCTATTTGTCAGGCGGACAGCCTGAACGGGCCCGAAGGGTCTTTCAGGAGCTTTATTTTTTTTATTTTTTTTTAGAGTGCGTTAGGAGTGTCTTAAGTGGACGTGAAGGTGTCTAATGGATGGTTGAGGGGTCTCTGAAGGCCTGCTGGAAAACCTGAAGCCAGGCTAAGAGTCTCTAACAGGAGTTGTATGACGGAACCCTGCATGAATTTACCACGCATGCCTTTACACCGCAGTCAGTACCCGGACTGCAGCGTTACCACGCGTTGCTTTACCACGCAAGTCCTTACAACGACTCGCTTTAGGGGGGTGCTGGACTTTGGAAAAGTATAAATTACTATTTCAACTCCAGTGGGTGTATTAGTAGGGACAGTGTTGGACTTAAAATCCAACACTTCGTTCCCTAAAGCAAGTCGTAACAACTTGCGGGGTAAAGGAATGTCTGGTAACATTGCAGTTGGGTAGTGACTGCGTTGTAAAGCCAGGTCGTGGTTCTGCCTTCGTGGTAATGGATGTTTCCCTTTAACGGGCACATGGTGGGAATCGAACGACCAGCTGGGAGTATCTGACGGTGGGCCAAGGGTTGGACGAGGTGGCTAATGACCACATAATGGTACCTGAAGGTTATCTAAGCCTTAAAGTCTTTTAGGGTATGCTGAGGGTTGTTGATGCCCAGTTCATGGAATTTGAGGATGGGCTACAGGTCTGTGAGGGCACACTGGGGGTGTCTCAGACAAGCTGAAAATGTGTACAGCCTGGCTGTGGGTAATGTTGGCTGGCTCCTTTTCAGCGAAAAATACCAGTCACTCCAACATTTTGGAATTTTCTTGATGGACCAGGAGTTGATACGTAAAAGCACTTTCTGCAAAATACAGTCTTCGTTGTTAAGCCTGCAATTCATCATTTACTTGCTTTAAAAAAATTGAGAATAATTTGGAGGCCTCTCGGGTGTGTTTTATGTGTTCTGTTTGTTGCTTCAAGTTTCGAATTCAAAGGAGAATTTAAAAAAAAAACACATTTTCTTCAGTGGTTAACCCCCCCCATGTTTTTTTTTTTTTTTTTTACATGAAAGTAGCAACCAGGCCAGTTCAATACTGGTGAAGTGGCATCCCTAGTGGATGGTCTCTTGCAGGCTTGCTGGGGGTGTCTAACGCCTGCCACTGGTGTCTGAGGACCATCTTGGGAGTGAAAGAACCAGCTGGGGTGTCTGATAGAAAGCTGTAAGCCACCGAGGGTGAGAAAGCATAGACTATGCCGTGGCTGTCTAAGAGTCTGAGGGTCTGCTAGAGGCTCTCCAAGGGCTAGCCAAGCTGGTGTAGCACTTTGAGACCCTCACAGGTGATTTGCTGTACTTTATAAATGTTTCATTGATTGTAGGGACCATTGACATTCTCTGAACACGCTGGGGTTTCTGGGGCACACAAAGTCTCCGACTGTAGGCCAGGGCTGTTTTAAGTAAAGCAGTGGGCATCTGATGGTCTGGGATGATGTGCAGAGGGTATATAGTGTGTTTAGGAATCTGCAGGGTTCCAGGGCAGGCCAGTAGGTTTCTCGCAGGCCTTCTGGAGGTGTAAGAGTGCATGCCAAGGGTTTCTGGGTGTAACTGCCAAAGGATGCTGAAGGACCAGCTGAGGGTGTCAAACAGTGCTTAATTTGAGCCAGTGGTTTCCGGTGCTCGGCACCGGCACTTAATTGCAACACCAGCACTTATGGCAGTCTGCCACATGGTGGCGCTGTTTGTCTAATTTAGAGATCCGCACAACAGTTGTTTATCATTTCAATATACTTTAAAACTGACTCTTAACTGCAACCCAAGCTATTCTTATAGCTTTGGGGGCCAGGAGTAGTCTGAATTGTTACACTTGTAAGTGTGCGATGGTTAGTAGTTGTGTTGGTACTGTCGTTGGAAGCACTGGCATGGACAATGAGTAGTGTGAGCTGCAGTGTCCTCCTGACAAGGGCACTGGCATATATATATATTTACAAATTAAGCACTGTTGTGCAATAGACAGGTAAGTATTTCTAATGATGATATAATGACCTCTGAGGCAAACGTCCCATAGCAGCAGCATAGGACGAACTCATTCATGCACTTCAGACTGTATCGAATGATGATACCTGACCACCGTAGCCGCAGGTGAGGCTACCGTAGGCTTGGGAATACCCTGAAGCATAGAGCCGCAACATTCCTCAGGCAATGTGCCAGCATTATCATGGGCGTGACACACCCACCCGGGTACCACAGGTCTCTATACATCGCAATTTGTGCTAACCCACATCAGGGCATGGGCTTGAAGTTGTGTTTTCGGACTGTTCTAACATCCCAAGTTCAAATTCTGAAACCAGACCTATATACACTAGTTGCTGAGTGCATGATGTAATGATGACAAAAGTGTGCAGCCACTGTGTGTCTTATACTTTGTAATGCTATACAACTCAATAAAGATGGTTTAAATAAAACGAGGGTCTCTGAGGGCTACCTGGAGGTCCCTGCAAGCCAGCTGGGTGCCTCTGCCTTCTGCACTGGAGCTTGGGGTGTCTGGAGCTGGGTGTGTCTGGAGCTGGGTGTGTCTGGAGCTGGGTGTGTCTGGAGCTGGGTGTGTCTGGAGCTGGGTGTGTCTGGAGCTTGGGGTGTCTGGAGCTTGGGGTGTCTGGAGCTGGGGTGTCTGGAGCTGGGGGTGTCTGGAGCAGGGAGCTTTCAAGGAGAACAACCTGATCATTTTAAGTTAGACTCGGCTCCTCTGATGGGCAAAGTTCTGTGATTTATTTCCAGGTTCAGAAGGGCAGCAAGAGGCTAAAAACCAAACAAATCTCCTTTTCCTCAAGCCTGGGACTTGCTGAAAAGGAGTGCATCATAAAAACACATTTTCCTTAAGGTGTGACTCTGGCTTGGATCTGCTCAAGCCTGGGCTCTTCGGTTTCTCTTCTCACCCTGAACGTGTGCTCGAGCCCTGCTGGTTTGCAGCTGCAGAGCTGCTCCTTTGCAGTATACTTGTAGTCTTTGGTCATGTGCCCAATTTCATAAGTTTGTTTGATAATGTTCAATTTGTTTTTTCAGTCTAGGAATATTTGCAGGGCAGTATCTTGGACAGTTAAATGGTGGGGGGAGATTCCGATTTTCCAACAACCACCCAGGCATATAATGTTAAAATGCTTTCTATGGCAAGCAGGGTGCATGAGAGGAGTCTAAAGGTAGTGGAAAGGGAGAGGAATGCGGATTGGTAGGGGTACTAATTGAGGAAAAACACAATATTTTGTAAACTAGGGAACATTTTTGAGAGAGAGAGCGAGAGTGTAAAAGACATTTTATCCACCAGGTTGGAGAAAAAGAGCGAAACTGAACGCACCAGAGAGAGCGAGATCAAGGGAGAAGGATTTAGAGTATAAAAAAGAAAGAGAGAGAGAGAGAGAGAGAGAATAAATAAAACTTCCTGGCGAAATCTGACAGATACATCACCAAATCCGACTGAAGCCACCTATGCCCAACTATTTACCAGAAAATACATTTATTGGGGGGGTGTAACATCCCAAACACCCCCCCTGAACTACGCCCTTGACTATTTCAGAGAAGTTACAGAAAGGGCATCCGTATGTTAATTGTCTATTTCAATGTGGACTTTTTGCGTGCAATTTAAAACCGCTTCAGTGCACTCCTTTTTATGTCCAGGGTTCCATCATTTGTTTGTGTCTTCTCTTTTTTATTGTCTTTCTTGGTACTCCGTTTGATATGGCTGATCATACATGCTAACCCTCCCACCACAGGCGGGTGATCTAGTTTTAAAGCTAAAAATTGTTATTTTAGCGTTCTCCCTACTTAAACTTCACCTACTCCACTGCATATTAATTGAGGATTAATTCCCCCCCCTTAATCTCTAATCTCCATTATGCTGGTCTCAACTAACGTGTATGAGTCTTTTACTTGCATGGTGTAGCTCTGACCTACTTTGACTTGACCCAGCATCTGTTGGTCTATTTCACAAAAAAACACAACATAATATGCCTATTATTATGAGCGCCGGCCACTGACCGTAATGAAGCGTGTATTCACTATTTAAACAGCACGCGTGCTTTGATAGTAGGGTAGGTTATAAAGAGCACCAAGGCAAATGTAACTGCACTTTTAGTTTTTTGATGCACTCACTTGCAAGTACATAAAGACATTACTCGGGCCGGTCCTCCTATGCGCCGGTCCTCCTATGCGCCGGTCCTCCTATGCGCCGGTCCTCCTATGCGCCGGTCCTCCTATGCGCCGGTCCTCCTATGCACCGGTCCTCCTATGCACCGGTCCTCACAAACATAGTCTTTGGTTCTGTCAGGGTTTACCCAGGCTATGAGGACTGGATGGGGGGTCAACGAACACACACACCTCCCCCCCCGCCAAGTGGGTACATACCATTTGTGACACTTTTAACCAAACCTGATGTTTATATTTAGCTTTTTTTTTTTTAAACCTCTTTCCATGCTATGATTATTTTAGGCCATGCTTGCAACATTGAAAGTGAAATGACAAGTTCGGGATTCAGATCTTGTTGTCTGAAAAGCCAGAACAATGTCTTTAGCTTCTCTGTAGATGTCCTTCACACCTGGAGATATCTGTTTTTGTTGCTCTGTGCTGCCTCCTGCTGGTGGGATCTTAGCTGCTCAGGTGTGGGTAGAATGGGCCTGAGCTGATGCACTTGTGCAGCGGTGGTGGAGGGGCTTGTGGGAGCAGGAGGCCCAGACTGAGGATTGTGTGTTTATTCTCCAGAATCAACAGTTGCAACAACAGCACCGTAGTTTCCACACAGTTTTATTTCCTGGACATTGCAGAAAGAAATGTGACCAGGCGTCTCCCCTCATTTAAATATGCATGTTTTTAATCTTGATGGTAAGATTCAAACATTCTAAAAATGGGATGTAATACTGTAAAGGGTACCCAATAGCTAAAAGTAAGTAATGCAAAGGAATGTCATGTCTTTCTTGGACAATGCCCCCAAAATCCGGAACTCCCTCCCAGTTCATAGCAGGACGAACCCCTCCTTAATGAGCTTCAAAAGACAATTAAAAGATCTTCTCCTCAATCAGCACCTCAACCCTTCAGATACCAACACCTAGCACCCAACTGGAATCTCTTCCTCGAATTGTATACTGTATGTTTGTTCCTCTCTAAGAATTGCTCTGAATCAACTTCAACAAGTTTTTATTTTGTAAAAAAAAAAATTCTAACACTGCCTTGACTAAGTTTGTTAAGGGCTCTGATACCCGCGGATCTTGCCAACACTATATACAACTCTTTAAATGTACAGTGTTTACATATATGCAAGTTATCATCTGAACCAATTCCTCCTTATTAGGCCCCCAACAGCATCAAGACATATATTTTAAGGCTTGACACCACTCGCCCACTCTCTGCTCCGGCAATGCTGACCACTCCTCTGACCAGAAGCATACTGTTCCTCTAAATATAGAATACTGGGTCAGAATTATCTAGTTATCTAAGACACTTTAGTAACATTCCATTGTCATGTGTGTGCTCCTGAAAGTTCACGCTCAGGCAGCTGGATAAGTAAACAAAATGATCACAGCTACGTGGAGGGCAAGCCCTTTTTTGTGGAAGCACACAACTTCTGCCCAATCAAAACATGTACTCCTGTCTCCCAACATATGGGCGGAGCCACAGCCCCTCTCTAGTGATGCACACAATTGTCTGGCAGCAGCTGTGCTGTCAAGCCAGACCATCAAAAGGAAACACAAGTTGATGTTCTGATGTATAGATGGTTTCTTACGTAGGACAATAATCTGCCTTCAGCCCGCGCCCAGGGCACATGCGTGGTCAGGATGTGTGCTGACACTGGCCTGAGATGTCTAGATGGTGCATCTTGTGAATTGTGCATCCATTAATATCAGGTGTGAGTTGGGGACATATTCACAAGTTTCCGAACATCCATCACCTTAGTGAACTATATAAATGTCCATATATGTGCTTCTTTTGTGGGAGCCCAGGTGAGGCCCAGAACGTTTCTCCTCTCCAGAGGTCCATCCTGGTGATGCTTTCTTTCCAAGAAGGTCATTGGAGAGTGAGAGCCGAGGGGTCAAGGATGCAATGGGTGCCGGCATTCCCTGATGGTGGCTATGTTGCCTGAAAACTGTGCCCTCAGCGGTGATATCAGCTGAGTTCAGCCCTTGACATACACCTTTGAAGAGCACAAGATGACCATGGCTGACTCGCCCTATCCCATGTGCATGGGAATCCGTGGTGCAAGAGGGGGGGCTCTAAGGTGCAATCTATCTGGGGCTGAAAGGCTGCCTTCTGGAAGTGTTCTCAGCTTGTGTAGGAATGAAGGAGTGACCTGAGGCATGGAAAGGGTCCCCTACATCCAAGCCCGATGACTGTGAATCCTCTCTAGCCATTCCCATAAAGGGGTACAGGTAATTCCCACATTTTAGGGATGGACGATTGCTGTCCAGCAGAGAATACATGAGGGAGCCGCCCCAACTGATGGATATTTGCATTGGAGGAAGATGGTCAAATCTGTAGGGGAGCAGAAGATAGCCTCCACAGACACCCCTACCAGGAGGAACAGAATTGAATGTTCCAATGAGGGCTCCTTCCGGTCCTAGTTTGACACAAGGTTGAAGTGTACGTGCTTGTGGCACTGATACAGAGGGCAGTGTCTCCACGGATAGTCTCACACTGGAGAAGAAATTCTTGTGGAGCACTTAAACAGATTACAATGGGATACAGATGGAATGGTAAACGTGTTAATAGCCATGGATTCGAGGATGAATGTTTAGGTGGCAGGAATATATGTGATTAAAGCAGCCATAGAGCAGGTAAGTGGTAAATGTTGAAATGGGCAGAACTTAATACGCAAAAGATGGTCTGGTTTCCAGGATTGTAATATCACATCTTTGTAACAAATAAAGGAGAGATTGGAAAATGCAAAAAGAGCCCCAAACCTGAGGCTACTTGGATGGCCAAGCACAAGAGAATCTATTCATGCCAAGAGCTTGGTAGACTATTGGTCAATCCATCTGATGATGGGCTAACCGCACAGCTGCAAGGGGTACATTGTTTAACGTGCAGGGTAGCAAAAACAGGGGATGAAAGCACAGACCCACTCCTGGCCGTCCTGCAGGGTGAGACAGTACGAAACGTGGAAGGAGACATCTACACAACTGGGACCAAAAGAGGGGTATGTGGTGTCGAACAGAATACGGCTCTATCCTGGTATATACTGAGCATCACCAGAGAGACTGCCATGTGGCAGCATTTACTGATGCGGAAACTGCGAGGAGCTCTGATCGCAGCCTTATAGACTTTCTGGGTGGAGAGCTACAGGTTTTCGCCGGCACCACTGTATTCTTGGAATCAATGGCTCACTTAGCTTGCTTGCTGGCTTTTTAATGGCCTTGAGTTCATCCCTCTTCCAGGGGGAGTTGTTACGGGTCCAACTTAGAGTCACCTTCCACACAGATCGTATGATCCATGAAATGTCCGGATCTGTGAAGGAAGCTATCGGCCTCAGTAGGACCTGGGTTGAAGGCTGCAGCAGCAATATCCAAGGCAGAGGAGGTGGTGGGGGCTTTGACCCAACGCTGGGAGGAAGGGATGGAGGGGCTCAGGTAGCCTAGCCTTGGAGTGGAAAGCCATAGTGATGGCTCGGTCATTCCTTGGGACAAAGACCCAGGCTGTACAGCAAGAGAATGATACGATGTAAAG
Organism: Calotriton arnoldi; assembly: GCA_963921515.1. NCBI lineage: Eukaryota > Metazoa > Chordata > Amphibia > Caudata > Salamandridae > Calotriton > Calotriton arnoldi. The sequence goes on along the minus strand of CAWUFW010000442.1, from coordinate 2,802,026 downwards.
CATGAAGTCAAGTCCAAATAATCAAAATCGGTCCATGTGCAAAGGGGGCAGATTGGCAGCCGTACACTGGAGAAAGTTCAAATTAAATCTTGGCTGCAGCAGATTAAATGAAATGCAGTACATCTTAATCCAAGGTACTGCGCCACTCATGATATCGGACTGCGTGTTCCCTGCTCGTTTATATACCTCAATCTTCCAATCCAGCCATCGCTATACAGTGTGCAGAACCAGTTGCCGAAATATGTATCGGATGGGAGTGCAATGACCTGGTGATCCCGGGGAGTGGTTGCCTCAGTATTTGTGCACATTTGTCTCAACTGAACACCAGGAGATGCTTTCTGTGCAGCCTGCCTGGAACCTTCTTTAAGTGGAAGATTTATCTTTGCAACTATATGTAGCATGAAAAAGTCCCAAAGGGGTACCTGAGCCCTTTACACAAGAACAGTTACTACTGCATTGAAGCAGTTTGCAAAAGAAATGTTAAATAGATTTTATTGCATTATAACAGTTTACAAAACAGCATCAGTTCAAACAAATGTCGCACAAAATTACTTATTCATACAAAACATTGTCTTTACGTTGAAAATTTGTGTGATGACTGCAGAGTTAGAAACAAAAAAAAGACGACGGCCATTTGTACTTCCAACATGACTAAGATTGAATGGAGTTGGTTGCAGTGAGTTAGCAGACTAGTTGTTGTCAAGGAGACGAGGGCACATCATGGCAGCCCCACAGGTGTTGGCATACTCAGCTCAAAGTAGATCCAGGCAACCCTATGTGTGATGGAAACTACTCCTAACTTAGAACATACCTTCAACCTGCAGCGTTGCAGTGCTGATCAACAACTAACTTTAGTTTGTTTTGCCTCTGTAGTGGAATGCTCAGACCATCTGGTGGTGTATATATGTATATATATATATATATATATATATATATATATATATATATATTTGCATATACCCAGGCAGAAATCTGCTCTGGACAAGATCACACTAAACTGAGGTCTAAAAGTGTATGAGTATCAATTAACCATACAGACAGTCACCCTCTCGCGAAGAGACCAAGACCCTCTGTCCTCGTCTTCTACAGGGATAATGCAGAACTTAAGGAAATTTGTTAGTTTAAGACCATACAAATCAACATCCAAAAGCCGACATTGTTTCTTTTGTTGCGCTCAAGGTTTCTTGCAGTAAAACGATACTTAAAGGCAAACTGTACTAACTACAGCCGTGAACAAAAACTTGTTTACCTTGGACAGTTGCATTGTTCCACTAATTTCCTGAAATGGTGGAACATTCAGTTTCTCAAACTCCTCCACTCTGACACCCTTGAACAATCCTGGAGGACCATAGATGTGTTCCAAAGACCTGGTTCCATGACTTCTCACATTCCGCCAGTCTAAGAGACCTTATGAGAAGTAATCTCCAGTGGAGTGGAACTCAAAGTCCATCCAGATATACACCATATATTCCACCAACCATTCCATCATGCGTATTGTGAATACATGCTCTCTGGGGCTCTAACCATTCTTGTCTCTTACACACCAGAGGAAAATCTCAAATGTTTTGTTTGCTGTTGGGTCCCAGCGCAAGTTATTGCAAAGTCAAAGAGAGCATGCTTCAGGTCTGTTCATGTCTAAAAGGCCCATGTGATGGGGCAATGTAAGAGCAGGGTGAGCGAGAGGGAAGCTAGTAAACACTTTCGACTGGTGGCAGCGAGCAAAGAGGGCCGGGGAGAAACAAAAAGGAGGGTTACAAAAATAAGCTAGTGTAATCGAGAGGTGCGGAAGAAGGAACAGGCAATCTGGGGGGGAGAGCAATGCAGAGCACTGGCGAATTGCAAAGGGGAAGGTGCACAAAGGGTAAAGGACGACGGAGCAAGAAAGCATGTTGACTCCCATGAAGTACTAAAAGGAAATTAAACAAGCACTGGTTAAGCCAATCAGCCTGGGTTTAATGTGCTAACACAGGCACCATTAGCTCATTAGAGCAAGGTATGTGAGGGAGCCAGAAAGAGCAGAACAGAGAGGGCAACTGCTGTAAAGTAGTCCCTCATGCAGTTCAATACAAGCACTGGCATGGAGGTGGGAGGATACACTCAAACATGGGTGTCCGCAGGGAGGGGCAAGGAGGGGCGCTTGCCCCCTCCTGGATCGCCGGTGCGGGTGGTAGTGCAGTGGTGCAGGTGCCATTCTTTTTTTGTAATGCTGGCACTCCAGCATCCCAGTGACTCACTGGGCTGCTGGAGTGCGAGCGATGTTACAAATAAGAATGGCGCATTTCCGCACCACGGGCCGTAACTAGAGTGTCTAGTACGGGCTACTGCCGGGCGGTGCGGGCGCCATTGTGCAGAGGCGGTGCTAGGTGCCTCACTGTGCCTGTCATTGGTAGCTGAGTGCTATGCTACTACCAATGAAACTTAGCATAGCGCTCAGCTACCAATGACATCGGACTGCTCCCTGCTGTGGGTCTCAACAGCCACCCTGAGGCTCAGGCGTCATTGCAGGCAGGCAAGGCAGCACTGTCATTGGGTAGCTGAGCGCTACCAATGATAGCCGCCTGCCGCATCGCCTGACTTATGCAAGTCGAGAGCTGGTCTGGACCAATCATGGTCCGACTCCAACCTGCCCCCGCCCCCAGCAAGTGCACACTGCGCGCAGGCTCCTCTCCAGCAGTGTTGCCAGATTGGGCTGTTTCCCGCACAAATGGGCGACATTTTTCCCATTTGTGCAGGAAAAAACGGCCCTGGCGGGTTGTGGAAAGTTGGGCGACATTTGCCCAGTGTGCGCAAAATCTGTGGTTTCCGCGGTGCCCACAGATGATCTATAACAATCAGGGCCGTCAATCATTCATAGCGCGAACGCGCTACTTATGACGGCTCTGTTTCTTGTTTCTGGCCTGCCCCCTGAGAGAATGAACCAATAATCTCACGAGGGGCAGGCCTGTCATTTTTTTTTTTTTCTTCACTTTTGAATCCCTGCATTTGCCTCTTTTGGCGCGGGCGTGCAGTAGACTCCGAGTGCTGTGGTCTGGAGCTCGAGAGGCGGAGTCAGGAACGTCAAGGCAAGGGCTGGTTGGCCGACCCTGCAGCCTGCTTCTGTGTTCTGTTGCGCGTGGGAGTCCTTAGGTGCCAGCAGGTGTATTAAGGTAAGATTAGTGGTCGAAGTGTTCACTTTTCCTGCTCTGCCGCTGTCAGCTGCCCCTCTCTCTTTCTTCCTCTTATTCCCTCCCTTTTTTCTCTCTCTCGCAGCTCCTCACTTGCTGAAAACCGTGCTTCAATAAACGTCTCTTACCCTCTGTTGCCTCTACTTTCCTTCATTCCTTCCCCTGTGAAATGGTTCCAAAGATGAAAGAAACACTTTTGTTGGAAATGTCCTCTTTTTATTAAATTTTTCTGTTACAAAGTGCAGCCTCGGGACCAAGAGAGAAATAGGTGCAAAATACGAAAAATAAATAACTAAATAAATCATTAGAGTGGTCGCAAAGTGGCCAGATTGGGTTTATTCTCACCCAAACACATTAGTGCCACTTCACAGAGTTTGCCAGTGAAGCGCTACTTTCTTTTTCTCGTCATTCTTTGAACAGCATTGTTTTTCCCGGGTGAGGAAGTGCATCATTCCTGGAGGTTCTGCAATACCTAATTGATGACTGGAGTGGAAAACTTTTAATGTGATCCTTATCAGCTCTTTTCCTTATTTTAGTTTATAATGTGTACAGCTGCTCTTTGTTCAGGTATGTTGTCTTTTTAAACTATACTACTTATGTCTTAAGGATTTAAGCAATGGACATTGAAACGGGTCCCTTCTGGGCCCTGTAGTCATGTGCTTAACGTTTCAGGCAAAAACACTCATTGATTTCTGAATAATGAGTGTAAAGTGTTAAGGCAATCCTGTTCTGCTTACATTTCACATGCTTTACTTAATCTTGCATTCCTTATGAGGGTTTGCGTTTTCCAGGATGTTACGTTTTTTTTCTTGTGCCCCACCTGGCACACATCATGTCGGAGGTTGGTGATGATGTTAAAATGTTGCCCCCACCTGGAAACATTTCTGCGGACGCCCATGCACTCAAACAGCCAATAGCATTAAAGTAGAGGTGAACAGTCATTGGGATGAGTCAAGACATGATTCTTTCATCCATTGGCTGAAGACTTTACCAATCATTGAAAGAGGCTGTCCAGATCCCACTCTGCACCGTGGGGCCTGCAGGGGCCTGCTGCTTGCTCAAAGTCTTGCAGGGAGTTCAGCACCGAAGCAGAGTTTTATTAAAGGAGCTGCCCTGCACTTGCCCCTCCCCCTCCAAGAAGCTGGCTCTGCGTGCAGCGTTCTGACGTCACCCGGCGTGGCACGCTTCCAGTAGATAAGGCCTGGTTGAAGGTTTATATCCTGGCTGAAGCAGTCTGTACTCGCTGTGTAAATCACCTCGTACGCTCTCTCCAAGGCCATCTCAGCAGAGCCTTTCTGAGCTGAGCAGTTCAAGGGCAGTTACATGCCAGCCACGTCTGCTGCCAGCCCAGCTCCATGAGTCTAAAACTGTCATCAGCAGGCCAGAGGCGACTAAGCCCAATACCAGGCTAGACTTGAGGACCCCCGACCGCCTCCTGACCTGCAAGGCCACTGAAGCTGTGGTGTCACCAGTCCTATTCCTGACCAGCAGCACTTTACCCACCGCCCTCAGAGGCGCTGACCAGTGGGGGTACGCTCTACCCAAGCTCCATGAATCTAAAACTGCCATCAGCAGGCCAGAGGCGACTAACCCCAATACCAGGCTAGACCTGAAGACCCCCCAGACCACCTCCTGACCTGCAAGGCCACTGAAGCTGTGGTGTCATCCACCCTATTCCTGACCAGCAGCACTTTACCCACCGCCCTCAGAGGCGCTGACCAGTGGGGGTACGCTCTACCCAAGCTCCATGAATCTAAAACTGCCATGAGCAGGCCACAGGCGACTAAACCCCATCCCAGGCTAGACTTGAGGACCCCCAGACCACCTCCTGACCTGCAAGGCCACTGAAGCTGTGGTGTCATCCACCCTATTCCTGACCAGCAGCACTTTACCCACCGCCCTCAGAGGCGCTGACCAGTGGGGGTACGCTCTACCCCAGCTCCATGAATCTAAAACTGCCATCAGCAGGCCAGAGGCGACTAACCCCAATACCAGGCTAGACCTGAAGACCCCCCCGACCGCCTCCTGACCTGCAAGGCCACTGAAGCTGTGGTGTCACCAGTCCTCTTCCTGGCCAGCAGCACTCTACCCACCGCCCTCAGAGGCGCTGACCAGTGGGGGTAAGCTCTACCCCAGCCACTGGGTGGGCACACCACTTCTCTGTAGGCAGTGCTTTAAATGGAAAAAAAAGTGCAGGTACTCTCCAAATTGAGATGTGGACTATGGGGCGGGGCTATGGGCAGTGCAAAGGGATCCGGCCAGGGGCACACATTTAATGTGATTGAGATTTACTTGGTGTGCAGATGTGCATAATGATACGAAAGCATTCCTGGTATATTTTGATTATTCCATTCCCCTTATACGTACAAAAGGGTACATTTATTATTAAAGTGGGCTTCTTATGGGTAAACACCTAAATCACATATTACTTGCACAAGATATTTTCCTTAACATTTTTTGGGAACGTTTAACTATGGTTAACCCTCTTGTCTCATTGCCACCTAGCAGACATCACCCAGCCTCTCCTAGGTGGCACAGCTTTGCCTCAAAGCTCCTTACCTGCTGTAAAGTCCGATCCCCTCTTTCTGGAGGTGGGCACGCTGCTGAAAGCTTGAGCCAGGATGCCTGGCTCTGGTTCAGTTCCAGGTCCTCTTGCACCCTCAAGCCAAAAATGAACTCCAGTTTGATGGTGCATCTGCCTGCCAACCAAACTCTAATCTTGTGTGCAAAGAATAAAGACAAAATAGTGACCTTTATTGCAATACAGGCGAGAAAGAAAGATGAAGTTATCTAGAGGCTGAATTGCACAATGTGAAAACAGAAATTCTGGGATCAATCCCAGCTTCCCCACATGACCAAATTGTGATCGCAGACAAATATTTTATCTTACCAGCCTACTTTTTCTTCATTAGCTCGTATGAAAGTATATTCAAATGCTCCAGTTCAAGATGTGTGCTGTACAATCTCATCTTGTGTTAGATTTAATACACTATAATGTTTCTTCATTCAAGAAAAGAAAATAGGCCATATACGATATACACCTGAAAAGTGACTTGCTTCCTAGATCACTAATGTCATTGTCCTCATGGTGGGAACACAACCCCCTCTCAATGCTGTGATATAAGCTTATGCACCAATGTGAAATGCTTCCACATGAAAAAAATACACTTTTATTTCAATGGGAATGTTTTCAGGGCTCGACTTATGTAGGAGCTTTGAACCAGGCCAGACTTCCTGGTTCGGCTCTGACTGGGTTCTCCTTGTTAATTTGTTGGTTCACCCACCTCTACCCCTCCCAGAGCCCCTCCATTAACCCAAGCGAAAACAGTCTGTAAAAAACAAAATACAGTTGTGTTGAAACACTGCGGAGAGAGTAGATCCGCACTTGAGGGAGTGTGGCCTTGCACTTGCTATAAGCACACCCTTTCATGTGCGCTTCAAGTGCAGAGTGTGGTAATACAGGGCTTGTCGAGCTTGCAACTATACTTCTGCCATTCTGGACACAGCAGACAACACTCACTCACGCAAGAACACGCACAGGGTCACAGAAGCAATCATGCACGCAGACAGGGCATTCAGTACATGAATTTTAGAAACGCTTGGATTCGCTGCTGCCCACATTACTAAACCTTGATTCCCGCGTGCTGTACTACAGCCTCACTATCACCACCTTCCTGCTCAGTCTGGTTGCAAACAAGTGCTACTGTACTCTGCTATGCCAGCAGAAAGCCTTCTCTTCGATTTCCCGAGAGTCACGAGATATGTCTGTTAGCAGGCCCTGCTCACACACCTACAGTGCTATGGACTCCACAGAGCCTGAGTGGACACTGTCCCAGTAATCACAGTGTGAGTCGGGCCCCTCCCAAACTTCCTGCCAGGTCTGAATGAATGCCTACTGAAGGCTGCTCAATAAGCACATTGAAAGGGGAGATTAGCACTCGATCAGAGTGCTTCACATAAACGGATCCAATCATTGTCAGCTGTGTTGCACTTCTTTTTGTAAATGCCAATTTCACTGAGCTTGGCTTACTCCCCCATGAGTACCGGTACTCTCTTTGGACAAAGAAGTTCTGGTACTCAAGCGCTGAAAATTTAGAAGTGCCGGTACTCCGTACCGGTGAGTACTGGCCCATTTAAAGCACTGTCTGTAGGCCAGTCCACCTCCACCACCAACCTCGCGCAAAGCAGGCTCAAAACTGGCAAAAGCTACGCATTGGGGACCTGCACCTGTGATTTGTCAACTGAGACAATTTCGGTGGTTTTCAAACTCTGATACAAGTTTCCCTAGCAATACATGAACCTCCAAAATGTTTAGGTGAACCCTCGTACGATACTGATATTTCACGTTTTTTGAAAGTCACTTGGCGAGTACTTGTCCGAAATGTTCTAGAGCACAATGTGTACTTGGGGTTTAGGAGTGTGCAGGAAAGGGCACACTCCTAAACCCCTTCTGTGAAGGGAAGTGTCTGCTGGTGCTCCTGGCTCTGTGGCCGTACACCTGCGGATCAGTGTATTGCGCCTGTCTGTCCACATGCTCGTGAACGCCACTTTGAAGTGGGCCCAGAGTGGCACAGCGTGTTGAAGGAATCCTCTGATCAGGCGAGGAACCAAGAACAGCTCTTGTGTTTTGCTCTCTACCCTCCCTACTTTATTTCTGTGTCTGTTATCCTGTTCTTTCTGGTTTGTCCTGGTTGAGTATCCACCCTCTGCTGACCCTTGTGTTGTGGAGGTTGCTTGAGCAAGTTTGTTGGTGGTTCCCCTAACAACCATCTGTGTACCACACTGTAAAGAGAACCAGTGTATTTCGGTGTCCGCTCGACCAACATGCAGCTTTTTTGTTGTTGTTTTTTTTAGTTGCTTCTCCAACTAGTAGCTTGTGAGCTACTGGTAGCTCTCCAGCTACCTGTAAGTAGCTTCCTTGTATGCAGCCCAACGTAGTAAATTAGAAGTTTTTGCTTGATGAATAATAAAAGTATACAAAAACTGAAACGTTTATATTGGGGACAAAAAATGTGTATTTTCAGAACTCCTAAACTGATGTTTAGAGAAAAATGGTTTAAATTCCAAAATATGTTTAAAGTTGATATTTGAGTGCTAAATCGTGCTGCCTTGAGGAGACCTATTACTAATAATATTACTTTGGTGCCAGGAGCATTGCAGATATGGTTGTTCTATATTACACACATAAATCAATCAATCAATCATAGAATTTGTAGAGCGCACTACTTACCCGCGAGGGTCTCAAGGCGCTGGGGAGAGGGAAGGGGGGGGGGTGCTGCTACTGGTCGAACAGCCAGGTCTTTAGTAGCCTCCTGAAGGTCAGCAGGTCTTGGGTCTGTCGTAGGCTTAGTGGAAGGGTGTTCCAGGTCTTGGCGGCGAGGTGTGAGAAGGATCTGCCGCCGGTGGTTGTTCTTCGAATGCGAGGGACGGTGGCGAGGGAGAGGTCGGCGGAGTGGAGCTGGCGGTTGGGGACGTAGAAGAAGAGTCGTCTGTTGAGGTAAAGGCAACAAACCTTGACAACGCCTTTTTACGTTACTGCTGGCAACCATGCCTGATGTAGCGAGGTGATCATTGCTGGTCATCTTGTATATGTTGGCCAACCAGTGCTTAATTTGAGCCGGTGGTTTCCAGGGCTTGGCACCAGCACTTAATTGTCAACACCAGTGCTTGTGACAGTCTGCCACAAGGTGGCGCTGACTGGCTATTTAGAGATGACCACAACAGTCAATTATTCATTTAATATATATGAAAAATGACTACCACTCTTATTGCTTTGGGGGCCTGGAATAGTCCGAATTGTCACACTTGTAGTAGCGTGATGGCATGAAGTTGGTTGTTACCGTCATTGGCAGAGGCAGTGTGTGAAGCAAGCTGCAGCGGCCTCTTGACGAGAGCCTTGGCACTTATTTCTTTTACAAATTAAGCACTGTGACCACTAATGTAATCTTATGTGATGTGGTCACTATTACAACACGAAAAGTCTGAGTAGCTCGGGGTGATTTTTACTGAACATAAATGCCTCATCTTACAGAAAAGGTTGAAGCGCACAGAGGGTTCTGTTAGGAGTTTTTTAACTGTCTGCTGTCGCCGTGTTTGGGCATCCGTGCCTATTTCGGGTCGGACTGGCACCCTTGACTGCTAAATCCTGCCTTATGTGCCAAACGGCTCCTGGGTTTTCGAATTTGTGAAGATTTTAGAACCGCAACTTAAGTACTTAAAAAAACAAAAAAGTTTATGGACTTAATAAAGTTTGCATATTTCCAAAATACACACATCTAGAAAACATCCTTTTTAAGAGAAGCTGTGATGTAGTAGGAAAACTTTTCTTATTACAATAAACTTCTCCCACAAGCGAGTTCGGGAACCTCCGCATAGTTTGTGCTTCCGGCCCCGGAGGGAAGCCCCCATTCGGCGTCAGACTTCCCACCCACGGATTTCTCGCCCAAACCTTGCAAGTCCCAGGGCGAGCCGCCCTTTCATTCTCTCATCCTGGTTTCCATGGAAACGGCAGTGAGCAGCGCTGTGATGAGCCTCGATGCTGCATGGACCACACTCCGTGGAGTTTCTGCCGCAGCACGACGCGTGGTAATGCCGACGTGACGTGGTTTCCACATTTCTTTAAATTCTTGTCCGGCTCTGCGACCGCTTCCACTGGGGCACCCATGTCTCTGATGTTCGCCCTCTCCTGCCGCTCAAGCGATGCCTCACTTCACCAATCCGTAGTTGTGCTAGGGGAGTCCACAAATGCACATAAATACATGAATATATAGAATTGGGATCATTTATAGATTATCTCCCTTTGTTTCCTCCTCCATTTTTAAATCTCTTTGAGGGACATCCCCGCCTTACAACAGTGAATGGCCTCCACTTTTCCGCCCCTCCACCGAGATGACCCCTCCCCCCGCCCTCCCCCCACTCGATGCTCTGCCCGGACCATTCGATCATTTCTGCCTGGGCACCCTTCCCCTCCAAGGCCTGATTGGCTCTACCGGGCGGCAGTGGCGTAAGCAAACTCGAGCCCCCCGCTGCAAAGTGCATGGAGCCCCCCCAGACCCAGTAAGGAGCTCTCGGCGCTCTCCTTACTGAGGGCTGGTTTTGTAGCACTGCAGCAGGTTTGAAAGCGCTGCAGAGTTCCTTGCAGATCCAACAGTTTCCAGGCAACAAGAAAAGTGTCAAGATAACTCTGGTGATTAATGTCCCCGTTGGAGAGAGAGTGGAGTTTTGTCTTGTGGCATCTTTGACTCCGCTAAGGTAGCACAGAGGGTTGATATCCCTGCTGCAAAGAGCCTGAACGGTGCGGATCACAGAACAGTGTTTGATGTGCATAGCTCAGTCGGTTACTGCTGTTGTCACAGAGACCCTTTTGTTGCTGTGCAGCCCCCTTTTAGTGGTCAGGCTCGCACGCTATGCACTGTATGGGGGTGGTATGACAACTCGCCAGGGCTGCTTTGGGTTCCCAGTCCGGCCCTGTTCACCTCAACATTACATCAGATCCGCTCCTCCCTCATTCTTCCGCACCAACTGCTCACACACAATGTCTTCTCCGTGTCCTCTGTCTTGGAACGCTTATCGTGTACGGAACACATAGGTGATGCCTTCTATATGCCTGTCCAGTGATATTATGAGCCTTGCCAGACGGCTATTTGCGCCTTTTACTCTGTGCGTCTTGTTAAACATATCATTTAAATCTTTCGTGTCGGTGTCAAATGATGTCAACATCTCTGCAGCTCAATTATTCACCTCTGTTGGATCATCGTTGCCTCTCCGTCACTCAGCATTGGATCGTTATTGATTTTCCACCATAAAAAGCACTTTTAAATCACCTTCAACTCTCCGTTATCTATGTACCACCATAGGAGAAGATGAGACTCTTTATTAGTCACCACCAGAGGGTCACCTCTTCTCCTCCGTTACTAACCACTTGTTGGGTTATGTTATGAGGATTTGTTGAGCGTGCTTGTCACCCGAGGGGTATCCAGGCACTGGAGTAGATGAGTAGGCCGATCGGGCTCCTACTTAAATAGCCGAGTCTTCAGTTTCTTGCAGAATTCGAGAAGGGATGGGGTGGTCCTGATGTGGTGTGGAAGGTCGTTCAGGATTTGGCGGCCATGTAGGAAAATTCGCGTCCTCCTGATTTGCTCCTGCGGATGCAGGGGTATTTGCGCGAGGTGGAGTGAAGCTGAGCGCAGTTACCAGGTGGGTTGGTGGAAGTTGGGCGGTGGTTGAGGTAGGCCGGTCCGACGTTGGGATTTGTATGCATGGGTGAGCAATTTGAATTGGCATTACTTCTGGATTGTAGCCAGTTTAGCTCTCGGAGGTGGGGCGTGATGTGTGCGCTGCAGGGGATGTTGAGGATGAAACTGGCTGCTTTGTTCTGTGTAATCTGGAGTCTTTGTAAGAGTTGATTTGTGATGCCGGCGTAGAGTGCGTTGGCGTAGTCTAGTTTGCTGATGATGAAGGCCTGGGTGGCTGTGCGTCTGGTGTCGGTGAGGAGCCAATGGAATATCCTGCAGAGCATGCATAAGTGATCACCGTCCCCTTCTCCTGCCTCTTCATCCTGTTTGCATTATAGTGGAAGACAGGCTCACAATGGTCAAAGGTTTTTGGGGTGTGGGTGGGAGTGAGCCCCTAGTCTGTTGGCCTCCAGGAGGAGTCCCACGGAGAGCTCTTGTTGCCGAAGATCAGGTCTTCAGTTTTATCTGTGCTGAGCTTTAGGCAGTTCTGTTTTATCCAGTTTGCTACGTTAGACATGCAGGTGTTGAAGTTGGTTTTGGTGGTTTGGTTGTCTGTGAGGGAGAGGATGGGCTGGGTGTCGTCTGCGTAGGCTGCAATGTTGATTCCGTGGGCAAGTGGTGCCATGTAGATGCTGAAGAGGGTAGGGTCACCTCTTCCTCCATTACTCTCTCTTAATTTGTCATCTTTGTTACGTTCTTCAGCCCCACCCTTAGGGCCACCTCTTCCTTCGTTGTGCACCCACTCAATGCTCACACTCTACATCCAACCACCTAACATTCCCTTCATACAACGACGAAAAATGATGCACAAGTGAAATTATGTACATATTCTTACCTTTGTATAGGTCCCATGATGTCTATAGCGCTTCTGATGGCATGTAGGGGCATACCATAGGGCACAGAGGTGATTTCAAAGTGATCTGTCTCTTCTGATGACTCGCATTCTACACAAATAATGATTCGCCGCTGCACTTCAGAATCGATCCGTGGCCACCAGTGAGAATCCTTGATCTTTCTGTTAAATTTCATCATGCCCAAATGCTCCTCATGGTAGTGTCCTATAATGTCCTCACTCAAATGTCTAAAGCTGTTATCGTACCCTTCCTCAAAAGGAATCTTTTTTTATTCTTTAGTGAGTTATGCCTTTCTTCCCAAAACGCCAGCAATTCATTCCTTAAATTTCTCTTACTTGGCGAACCCGTCTGCACATAATTCCCAGCTTCGTTGAGCTTCATCCCTCCTGTAGCGCTCTTTCCACTCTTCAGCAGTAATAGCTTTTTCGCTCTCTCCTTCTAACCATCCAATCACACAGTCCTCCCAATTAGCCTGCATACACTCCTTCAAAGGTGCAGTTAATCTATTCAAACAATTGTACACTTTATTTTTACCCCAGGAACACATTGTACCACATAACTGTAGTCTAGAGTTTCATGGGCAATGTTGCGATACACTTGGAATCGCTTAATCCACTGGTAAGTTGTGCAAACCTGGTGAGGGGCTTGGGTTCACTTCTTAATGTTCCTTACACAAATTGGTGAAAGCGTTCCATTCTCCAGATACAAGCCAAAATCTCCCATTCAATGACAGAGTATCATTCTTCAGCCAGAGACTATGAACGGCAAGATAAAACAATTACCACCGCTATCCCATTTGCATAAGTTTGTGCTAACACCGCACCTACACCCTTACTCCTAGCATCAGTGGTGATGACGCTTCTTGCACATGGGTCTCACCCATGCAGTGGAAGGGGAACTGCAAATATCACTTTTTATGTTTTCAAATCCCCTTTGTCAATCCTTTGATCGACTAAATTTAAGCTTGTTTTTCACCAATTTCCTCAAAGTTTTCAACTTTTTAGAAAAATTACCACTCTTAGTATAAAATTCTGCTAATCCTAAGAAAGAGATGCAACAACACCAAAGAGCAATGGTACCTTAAATCTAATTACTATAAGTAGGCTACACTTAGGTTTTATTCCCTCCCCACTCACTTCACATCCAAGGTTTATCCCACTGCGATCTGCAAACGTACATTTCCTATACACTTCTGTCACCTCTTTTGATCTAGAATCTTTCACACTCCCATGAGGCGATGATCAGGAGCTTCTCAATTTCTTACCATAACTAGGATGAGGTCTTGAAAGAGTACAGCTCAGTTTAGTTCCTCAACAATTCGACATTAGTCTTTAAAAATGCAGACTCCACCGATGCTAAGCCAAACAAACGCGTGTCAACTGGTCCCACCCTGTTGGTGTTATGTATGTGGTCAGCTTCCTGCGCTTGAAATGTAGGAGCACTTGGTGATATGACGCAGACAGGTCTATTGTTGAGAATATATGTAGATGTGAGGCCCACACACTGTCCCGCCTTGACATTTGCACATCTCACCACCAGTAGTGGAACTGTCCATTCAGGTAACTCAGTGGGTTCTGCGGTCCCAAAACCCTGTGACATGTTCAACTCTAGGGTTACTTCATGTTCTATAAACATAGAAACACTCCTGACTTTATGAGTTTTTGGCACTGAATTGTCTTCCAGAATGCCTTATGGGAAAAGCCCTCTAACCTTCCAATGGTACTTGAACAAACTTCAGTTCCATTTTCCCTTCTGCCTCGAATGTGATGGCCACTCGATTGGCTGGTGGAGTCTAGGATGGAAAGCGGTTTGGAGGCTAATCACATCATACCCACTGATGTGATGCTTTTCAAACAGCTGTGAATATTAACATGTAGAACACGGACGTTCAAGCGCCTTGTAACGTTTTCCATTAGCAGGACAGAACTGTCCATTGTGCACATCTGAGTTTGACTTTCTGCAATCCAGAAACTCACAAGTTCCACATCCTGTTAAAATTTAAATGAGAAAATTCATAGATAAAAGCAGCCTTTGACTCCATGGTATAAGGGTTGCAGTGACCATGATGGATGTAGTGGGGGTTCAAGATATTTATTATAGCATCAGGGTATGTACAGAAGTGGAAGATGCCCAGTGCCTGCAGGAGCAAGGAACCACAACTGGCTTCGGTGCGCGTCACCAAGGGTTCTCCAACCGCTCCCTCAAATCCACCATCTGACTCCCTTCTACGTTCCATAGACACGTGCAACACTCCACAGTAACCCCAAAGGTAAAAACAGCTCTGTCTCTTATTAAACAATTTGGAATTAGCTCTAAGTGGACGAGTTTGGAAAAAACATGAAACTATACATAACCTAAGGAAACAAGCATTGGCAAAGTCAATAGGCAGCCAGCCTTTTGGCTTTGTGAGTGCTTGTGGTTTTTATAAAGCTTCATTGTTGGGGAACCGACTGGGCCCTTGCCAATATTGAAAAATAAGCCTGGACTAAAAGCAAAACATGTTTTTGGTCTCAGAAAGCACGCTTTGCCATAGTAGTCCCTGGCACGGAAGGGAACTAGTTTATGCTCCTTGTGAAAGAGCCAAAGGCCATCACTTGCAATGAAGTTAATCAATGACTGAAGTGGGCTGACCTATTGTCCCCTGCTGCTTGCTGTAGAGGGTGGAAGAAAATGTGAATGACACAACAACAGACCAATGGCTGCAGAGGGCCGGCCAAAGCCCCCACAAGTATTTATATTATATACATAAATTTAACAAAATCAAAAAATCTTGGCTAAAGCCAAAGCATTCATGTAAAAAAATAATCTGCAACTAGTGCTCCCTTTGACTGACGAACGCCGACTCCAGGTGTGATCCTGGCTGCTCCTGGTTTTTATTACCTCAGTGTTGTCCTCGGCAGAGCGCAGGCGGAAAGAATTGACCCACTGTTAGGTCAGACTTGGGCTCCGTCAAGAACATGGCAAGCGATAATTTGTTCCTGAGAGTAACTCTGGACGCATGACTAGAACTTTCTTCCCCTCTGCAATGGTACATCCTACTATCGTACCTTTCACAAGCCCCAAATGCACACATGCACAGACCCTTCACAAACACCCCCTGTCTATCCAATGGACCGTTCACTCGACAGGGAGCCCACCTGCTCGGACCATGGGGTGAGCAAATCTTTTCCTACTAACGTACCTTTCACAAGCCCCAAATGCACACATCCTTCACAAACACCCCCTGTCTATCCAATGGACCGTTCACTCGACAGGGAGCCCACCTGCTCGGACCATGGGGTGAGCAAATCTTTTCCTACTAACGTACCTTTCACAAGCCCCAAATGCACACATGCACAGACCCTTCACAAACACCCCCTGCCTATCCAATGGACCGTTCACTCGACAGGGAGCCCACCTGCTCGGACCATGGGGTGAGCAAATCTTTTCCTACTAACGTACCTTTCACAAGCCCCAAATGCACACATGCACAGACCCTTCACAAACACCTCCTGTCTATCCAATGGTCACATTCACTCGACAGGGAGCCCACCTGCTCGGACCATGGGGTGAGCAAATCTTTTCCTACTATCGTACCTTTCACAAGCCCCAAATGCACACATGCACAGACCCTTCACAAACACCCCCTGTCTATCCAATGGACCGTTCACTCGACAGGGAGCCCACCTGCTCGGACCATGGGGTGAGCAAATCTTTTCCTACTAACGTACCTTTCACAAGCCCCAAATGCACAGCCCCTTCACAAACACCCCCTGTCTATCCAATGGACCGTTCACTCGACAGGGAGCCCACCTGCTCGGACCATGGGGTGAGCAAATCTTTTCTACTTCGAACTTGAAGAGTAAAACTGTCCGATCCCATCGGTTCTGGGACGTATATTATGTTAAATTATTGGCTATTTAAGTAGAACATCCCATAAACTACTTGAGCCCCAGGCTGGCCCTTTAATAACACTGTTAGTATCCAGTCTGGGAAGGATGAATGGTTATCTTTACCCTGTCATGGATTCAAACCTGTGCCCTGTGGCTTACACAACCTGTTTTATTGTGCTCTGTGCAGATGAACTGCTTATTTACAGTTTCTGATGCGGCTCTACATAACTCCACATGGCTTCAAAGCGCTTAATGATCATTTTCAAATTGAGGGGAAAAGACACCCGTTCATTTTCACTAAGATGGGCCTACCACCTTTGACAAGGGGGAGTAATCCTGAATCATGGTTAGGGCTCCTGGTATGAGAGTATTTATTGTTTTAAGATTTCTGTCTATTTATCCATATTTATTTACTGGCCGTTCTTTTGGTATTTTTCCATATTTATTTTGAAAACAAATTTAGTTGTAAAATGATCTATTTCCACATTTATTTAACTGAAAAAATGCACTCACTTTCATGCCTGCCGTGTTTTAGAAAATTAAGCAGACAAATATAACAGAACCCTACACCCACAGATAAATATTAACATTATACTACAAATATATGTTAACATATGCCTGTGTTTAAGGAAATCTCACCCTATTTAACTCCCCATGCTATCTGCTCAGCGGTTGGCCTGGAATTCATGCGAAACCGCATGGAGAGTCACTCAGAAGCCTACTTTTCTGTCTTTTTTCACATTTAAATATATATACAGACCGGAAACGCATTGTTTTCTGTCTGTATTTATCTGTAAAAATCAGTAAAAACTGAGATCCTTAATCATGGTGTACAGGAGCGGCGCCGTGCAGGAGCACTGCCAGAAATTGTACGACCAGAGGGTGGCAGGGGTGCAGTAAGTGAGTCACTTTAGGGTTTAAGGATCTGGAGAGTGGTTCAAGCTTTACATTGGAGTTTTTAGAATATAGACCTCGGTGGGAAGCAGCGGATCACCAAGTTTAGTCGTGTGCAGGGGCAGTTCACTCTCTTGTGCAAGTTTTTTTTTTTTGGGGGCGGTGGTCTCTACACCATGAGGTTTGGGGGAGTGGAGGGCTTGGAAGGTCCATTAAAAATGGTGAGTAAGATAAGACTCCTCTTGAAGAGATGTTTTCAGACAGAATACTTTCTATTATTGGTGTATTCATCATCAAAGGTGCAAAATGCTATTCTGCTATTTTTTTTTTTTTTTCTGCAAATGTGAATTTCGCAAAAGCGTTCATTTAATTGGCCTTACAACCACCTTCTAGGATTTTTGCAGATTTTATTTCTCCTGCAATGAAGGAGGAAACCTTGCACATTTTGAAGGTTAACGATATATTAAAAAAACCTTCTAATGATGGTTGAAGACAGAGTGTGGAAAAGGTGTTTGATACTTGGTTAATGTTTTAAGGTTGGCTTTTGCTGACGGGTCAATACACTGTTAATCAATTTTGCATCTGGACCCTCATACTCTTCATCATTGGGCCATCTAAAATATTGTTCTGGCCATTGATTCTTCTATGAGATGGCCGGCTGGTTACAGGCCAGTTCTGAGCCATTTGTTCTGCACCAACTGATATTTTAGGCAGGTTGAAATGTTCAGCTGAGGAATCTGAAGTAGCTAAAGATGTAATAAAAAATTTTTTTTCCAGAGGGTGGCGGGTGCTCTGATGCCCCGGAAACGGAAGGAACGGATTTGGTGGGCGGCAAAGACGGTGTTCCCGATGAGAAGGCGGTGACGACCCCTCTCGTGGTTCCCTTGGGGTCTGTGAAGATCCCGATCCCAGAGCGGGAAACATGGACGCGACAGATGGACTTCATCATGTCTTGTGTTGGGTTTGCGGTGGGACTTGGAAATGTGTGGAGGTTTCCGTACCTCTGCTACAAAAATGGAGGAGGTAAGTTGGATTTCGGCTATCTTAGACTTTCGTACATAGTTTTTGTATATGTATATGTTTATTATGTAATTCCGTTCAGTTTTTGCTGTAGAACTGCCTAAAGAAGTCCATGGAAAATGCGTGGGGATTTTGTGTTTTGGGACCCCTTTTCTTCTCAGTCTACGCTTCACAAATCACCCCAAAACTTTCCATGCACCCACTAGTCTAAGTAGCGCTTTTTTGGAAAGTTTTTGGGAGATTTTTCAAAGTTATTAGCATCACAAAAAGACGCATTTCCTATGGAAACGCTGACCTAACTAGAACTACCCATTGGGGACTGCCACTGGGTAATCTATATAAAATATTACAAACACAAGTGAAATAAGGCATACACAAACAATACACACAGCCCCCTATGGTTAGGACTCAATAGGTGACATTCAGGCTAGGCCCCACTAGCAGTCCGAGTCTCGGGAGTCCCACTCCAACTCTGTTAGAAAAGTCAAAAGTGTTTGAGTGCTAAAGCTCTATCTGGCAAACCAGTTCCCCCGAGGCCTTCTGGCTCTTTAATCAGTCTTATCAGCACCAACACGGATTGCCTAACTGGAGTCTCCAAGAGCATCTCTCGCAGGTACAGTGGCGCAGTGACTGCCCCGTTGGCTGCTGGTTACTGTTCTCATTTGGTGCTTGGGCCCGCAATGATCACACAGCATCTTCTACTCCCCAACCAGGCTACGATACGTGTCTTGTACGGTGGCCCCACTCTGCAGTACAGTGTCGCCACAACTGCTCCTCGCTCAGGCTAGGGTCTGATCAGGACAGCAGCCGGTTCCTCTTCATGGCGGCCCTCTATGGCATACGAGGTTCTCGACTTACACGCCACACACAGGCAAGGGCCCGATTGGCACAGCTAACATCTGGCGGTACCCCGGGTCACCGACATGATCACTGCACACAGGCAATGGCCTGATCGGCACCGCTAACTTCACAATGGCCCATCTGACATATGGGGTCGCTGACTTACAGACCACACACTGGTGATGGCCCAATCGGCATGGTGGTGTTGCTGACCATGGCTACATTGCAGCGGGCCACTCTGGTATATGGGGTCGCCCACTTGAACCTGAACACAGGCAACGACCCGATCGGTGCAGCAACAGTCTCCTCACACCTTGCTACAGGGATCCACTTGCTAGCATCCCCCACTTGTCCTCTTCCTCACAAGGCTCACTGGTTTTGGCAGGTACTAGGGCTCCAGGCTCCTGGGGCCGGTGGTCTTAGATCCCCTGGGTGATGTCCCCGCACCCAGCTGGGAGGCTGGCAGTCCTAGCCTCCGGCATTGGGCACACGCAAATGTCTTGCAGAGCTTCTCCTCCTTGCACAGCTCAACTGGCTGCTTGACAGTTGAAAATTTTGGGGGGGAGGGGGGGCATCGCACTCCTCTTCTTTCTTATAGTCCATTTCCAGACACTTAATGTGATTCAGGGTTTGAGTCTTTGATGTTTGTGTTGGGGGTCTGCTTCCTTTTGAAGTGCCCACTGCTCCACCCTGATCTTCCTCCAGAAAGTAGTCTGTCGCAGCAAGAGCAACTCCAAACCTGATCGCCCCACAACCCAGTCCATGGGAGTGACTAGAGGTTCACACCCAAATGTCATCCACAGTGATGTGTCACAAAAGGTTACCCCAGAATCCCACCCCTGCTCTATATGATTCTCTTATCCGCCTCATTTCCTTCCCTAAGTGTGCCAAAGCCCCTTTTCAGTGACCTCTCTGATTCAAAGTGCACCCTTTGAAATGTACTGAAGAGCCTGGCTGTCCCCTACTCCAGTGTGTCCCCCACAGCTGACAGGAATGCAGCAATCCAAAAATGGAACCCAGAATATTCATGTCTTGTACCATTCACAGGCACACATGCAACCAGCACATGCATACAGCACACACACCCACTGCACAGCACTACATACTAACTAGATCTTGGCCAGGGTGAGTTAAGAACACAGCTGACTTTTACATGAGTGAGCCTATAGGTCTCATTCCAGTGACACCGGTAAAAAGGTCTGTTCACTTCTACTGATGACACCACAGTATGCGGCCACCACTGCGCTCGTGCTGCTTAACCCTGGTAAAGGCAGTGGCCTTTCACCACTGTGAGTGTAGTGTTTTGGGAGCCCCTTCTGGTCCATCAAGACTGCGATCCATGAGACAGGCCTATGTCATGCTGCACACGCATGATCTGTGTTGGCACATGACAAGAATAAGCACCAGAGATCCAGACATCATTGCAGGTGGGGCACCCAGGGCAGGAGTACACGTCCGTCACCATGCGAGGGATTTTTCCATCCCAATATTAACACATGGAATGAATTATTGGTGTATAGAGGCCGACTCTCTCTGTTGCACGGGCTTCGATGGGCGGGTGTCCTGCTTTCAAAGACTACAAGGTGTATGATGATCCACCGTTAGGAGCAATGCCCCCAATTCAAGTTTTAGACACATCGTTGAAATTACAGACATTAAAACGTGTTTATTTATGTGATGTTAAATGGTACTTCTGTTGCGCACAACTGCATCTAGTGTGGCATGGTGGTAACAATAACTGTCAGTGATTGCACGTGGACCTGCATACTTCATTAGAGAGGTGTGTGGCTGTAGTGTGACCTATGTAGGAAGAGCTGGGTGAGGTTAGTGTTTTCGTCATTTTGCGGTGAACATGACGTAGCGCCTCGTGCTTCAAGGGCATGTGAGATATAAACTGTTCTCCATGCAGCTTTATTTTGCCTGGCAGTTGTTGAGTTTAGTGTCTGAATGATGGATTGTTCTGTTTTGCATTGCGCTGCACTAGTTTCAGGGTTGACTGGCGTTTTCTTGGCGTTGTTTCGGTGTCACTTAAACCTACGTTTTTACGGCCAGCTGAAAAGTGAGGTGGTTTTCTAGCTTCCATGTTTGGAATGGGAGGGAGTTCAACAGCCTGTGATAAAGGCCTTTCCTTTTAGTATTTCATTTTTAGTTTATTCATCCCATAGCCATGAGAGATCACTCACACAGTCCACAAAGACGAACACGAAAATTCAAAAATGAGCGTTCTGAAGCGAGCAAGAACCCTGAGCGCCCCCAAAAGATATTTAAACAAGCATTTGCAATGCAATAGGTCTCGCATTACTAAAAGTTTGAGCTGTTGGTGTTGCAAATAATAATGCAATGCCAATAGCTCAAACTTTCAGTAATGCGAGACCTATTGCATTGCAAATGCTTATTTTATGACCTCTGTCAACCGGCCCACAGAACCTCACTGTTTTCCATGGCCCCCCGCTAGGCTAGGCCACTGTAATGTGTAGGCCCGGCCCAGAAGCAGTTCTTTCGCTTTACTCCTTACCCTCCTGGTCTCACATTCAAGTCATGGTGGGCAGGGAGGGTAGACGGGCAGGGAAGGGTTGGCTGGTGGCCCTGGTGATTTTATGGCTGTTGTACCAACCTCCGCACCCGCCCCCCCCCCCCCCTCAACCCCCACTTTGCTAGAGCAGCAGAAGCTGTGTGTTTTTTCTTGACCCCTCTCCTGTCTGGCCATTGTATTGAAGCTATGACGTGCTGGGGGACGGGGGGAGCGGGGGGGGTGGTGAATAAAAGAGGCCTCCCTGGTAGCTAGGTGCTGTCACCTCTGCCCCAGTCTCTTTCAGGCCTTGGTGGAGGAGTGTGCGTTTCCACTGGCTTCGCTGTGAGGCCATCTTTTAAAAAGAAAAATTACAAAGGACGTTGCGTTCGGGTCAGAGCTGCTGACTCTTGAAGTCAGTGGCGGAACTAAAGTTGAGGGGACACCCCTGCAAAGTATTGTATTGTAATTACATTTATAGAGCGCTTACTACCCCTGACGAGGTGTCGAAGCACTTTTTCGGCGAGTAGCACACAACTCCGGAACCCATAAAGGATTAGTGGTGAATTAGTATAGTGAAAATATGAAAGTAATTTGAGTAGTGGATATGTTAGTCAGTTCTTTGGATTGAGAAGGATAGCGGAGGGATAGAGGGAAAAAGGCTTGCATTTATATAGCGCTTGCTACCCCTGATGGGGGTGTTGAAGCGCTTTTTTGGTGAGTAGCACGCTACTCCGGAACCCATGAAGGATTAGTGGTGAATTAGTATAGTGAAAATATGAAAGTAATTTGAGTGGTGAATAGGTTAGTCAGATTATTTGTATTGAGAAGGGTAGCGGAGGGATAGAAGAGGGAAAAAGGCTTGCATTTATATAGCGCTTGCTACCCCTGATGGGGGTGTTGAAGTGTTTTGTTTTGTTTTTCTTTCAGCGAGTAGCATGCTACTCTTGAACCCATACAGTGTTAGTAGTGAATTAGTATAGTACATGCAGGGGGCCCCCCCCCGACGATCCAGATCCTCTCGCGCCAGGGAGCTGCCTGTGCCGCAGGGACCCCCCCCCCGGAGATCGCTGCCTCTATCCACCACCCCGCACCGCGGGGAGTGCGGGGGCTTTTGTTATGCCACTGCTTAAACTGGGAAAGTAGGTTTGAATCCCGACGTTATCTCAACATCCTGCGATTCTGGTCAACTCGATTAATTTCCAGTGCCTAAAATAAAAATGGATTTGATTGTCATGTAGGTGATGCTCATATAAATCTCTCCAATGCCCTGAGTCCATTTTCGTGCTATTTAAAAGTAAAAAAATAACCGTCGATTTCTACATGTTTTAAGATTCTGCAAAGGCTGGAGAATTATAATTAAAAAGGACTCTTTATATGAAAACACCCATATTCCTTTTTACTGTGGCTTTTCTGTCTGTTTAGTTTGACTACCGGTACCCCCACAATTATGGCAGCTTTAGAACACATTTTAAAGTGCTCTTGCCATTTACTGCTTAAAGTACATACTGATCAGACAAAAAACAAGCATTGGCATAGCCAATAGGTCTCGCCTTTGGGACCTTATACGTGTTTAGCCATGCAACAGTTGATGTTGGGATATTGTGCTGCATAACTAAATACTAATAAGGTCCCAAAAGCGAGACCTATTAAGTGGGATGAAAAAACTGGGGGGTGGTTCTCAAAGGGGCGTGGCCAATGTAATTAAGGGCGTGGCTTAAAAACACGTAAGCGAAAAATGTGTGCTTGGCATAGTGTGCCACCGGACTTGTATTTTGCTGTTTCTGTCATTGCATCCTGATATGCAATGGGGGCGGGGGCACGCTGTGTCAGCTGCAATCCTCGCTCTCATTGGTGGAGACAGGCTGCCCATCTGATTGGTCTGCCTGCGGGAAGAAGAAGTCATGCTTCAAATCAAAAGGGAAACAGAGACCCTTCTTATCTTTTCATCGCACAGTGAGGATACTGCCTTGTCAACGTTAAACGCGCTGATTGTTACATTTACCGCAGGTTTACAAGCAAAGCTACATTTGTAGAGCAACGATTAATGACAGTGCCACGGAAATCAAAAGACAAATAACAACATTATACTTAGCATGTTGTCTGGATAAATGCTCTATCAAAAGATAGCGGCCATCTTTGTATGGGAACGCGATTCTTAAAGGTCTTTGTAGTCTCATTGTTGGGTGACCAGATTGCTGTCCTCCCTCCTTCTGATGTAGCAAGTCAACCCCGCCATATCATTTTGTCCTTTGCCGCATAACTCAAGTGGATTTAGCTAATAAAACAAATCAATAAAGCAGCATTGAACAGAATCGAGAAAAGCGATGGAAAGATTAAAAGAGACATAAAGACATCCCAAGGCGGGGGGGGCAAGAAAGAGGGGGGAGGACGATAAACAGAGGGAGAGAGAAAGGAGAGAGTGGAGAGAGAGTGAGAGAGGGAGACGAGATAGAGAGATGGAGGGAGAGGGAGAGAGAGAGAAGAGGGGGGAGAGAGGGAGAGAGAGGGAGGGAGAGAGAGGGAGAGAGGGAGAGAGAAAAAGGGGGGAGAGGGAGAGGTAAAGAGAGGGAGGGAAAGAGAAAGGGAGGGAAAGAGGAGAGAGACAGAAAGAGAGGGAGGAGAGATAAAGAGAAGGAGGGAGAGAAAGAGAGAAAGGGAAAGAGAGAGGGGGCGAGAGCGGGGGGGAGAGCGAGAGAGCGGGAGAGACAAAGAGTGAGGAGAGATAAAGGGAGGGAGAGAAAGAGGGAGGGAGAGAGAGAGAAAGGGAAAGAGTGGGAGAGAGCGAGAGGGGGAGAGCGAGAGAGAGAAAGAGAGCGGGAGAGACAGAGAAAGAGAGAGAAAGCGAGAGGAGAGAGAGCGAGAGAGCGCGAGAGAGAGAGAGAGAACGCGCCCTGGTGGGAGCTGCGGCCCCCACAATATTTCTAAAGAATAACGTAATGTAATTTTAATTTTCTACCCTATCTATAGAGTTATTTTGAGAATTTCCCTCGTTTTTTTCTATTCCAGTGAAAGATTTCAATCCTAAATACCTATTACCATTCTTAGGCGGGACCCCACTCGCTGGATTTTAAACCTCCGCCGAGTGAGACACATGAAGTGTGATATGCTGTTTTACACTAGAGCAGAGAAAAGACTGGGAAGGGAGAGCAGACGGGAAAGGGAGAGCGGACGGGAAAGGGAGAGCAGAGAGCGGACGGGAAAGGGAGAGCAGAGAGCGGACGCGAAAGGGAGAGCAGAGAGCGAAAGGGAGAGCGAGAGAGCGAAAGGGAGAGAGAGAGAAAAAGAGCGAGAGATAAAGATAGAGAAAAAGAGAGAGCGAGCAAGAGCAGCAAGAGAGCGAGCAAGAATGAGCAGAGAGAGAGAAAGAAAGAGTAGAAAGAGAGAAAGCGGGAGGGAGGGCGAGCCCCTTTAAGATAGAAGCGCAAACCTGGCGCAGTCTGACAGGCGCTCCCAAGCCCCCCTCTCCACCGCGCTCCTCTCTGCAGCTGTAAACAAACTCCCTTGCATGTCAACGTGGCTCACTCAGCCCATGCATTTCTAGTTGAGTGATAATTATAGCGCGTGCCACAGAG
The DNA here is from genome assembly GCA_963921515.1 of Calotriton arnoldi. NCBI lineage: Eukaryota > Metazoa > Chordata > Amphibia > Caudata > Salamandridae > Calotriton > Calotriton arnoldi. The sequence continues at coordinate 2,777,064 of CAWUFW010000442.1, read as the reverse complement.
AGGCTGCATTTCGTAGTGCTGTAAGTAACGGGAGTGCAGTCAGAGCAGCGCTTGTTTGATGGCATCGAAGCGCTTCAGACGCCCTGGGAGGCATGATGTGGAAGCGTGTAGGCGTGACCTCATACTGTGGTGTAGAGCAGTGTGTGATTTGGGGGGGGTCATTGGGAAGGAAGGGAAATACACAACTATGGGTTTAGGGGTGGAATGTGTCGATCCTAGAGCCGAAGGGAGGTTTCAGGGCAGAAAGTCTGCAGTCTGTCAGCGGCTCGGCAATGCTGGCTGTTTGAGCCCGAGCGACATCTGAAGATACGCACTCATCTTGCACTCGGACTCAATAGAGCATTAATATTCTGAACCTTTATGGATGAAACGTCTAACTGGCAAAGAGATATCCAGGCACGCACACATCACAGCTTCAGGCGCATTTACCCGCCAAGATGTCTTCCCAGCAACAAGTACACGTTCTGGGCATTTCGAGTGAGCTTGTTGGTTCGCCGCAAGAGGAGCTAGAAAAAAAATACGGGGATTTTAAAAGCAGCGATAGGAAAGCTTCTAACAAGCTAGCTGGCAAAAGCATAAGCTTTTGAAGCACGAGCTAAGTGACATGGACCACAGTAGGAGGGGTGGGGGGAGTGCGGCCGAGAGCACACACAGCGTTTCCCTTGCGGGAGCGAGCAGGGGCACCATCTGTTTGAAAGTTAATTACAAACAGATGTTGCCAAAGCTCGCTCCTGCAAGGGAATCGCCAAACGTGCACGCGTTGCCATTGAAAGCAATGCAAAGCGTGCACGTTTTTGGCAGAAAAAGCGAATCGATTCCTAAAGGTCTCCTCCTATGTAGCGAATGCGCGCTGCGTAGGTGAGACCTAAAAACGGCTTTCTTTGATTTTCTTCATTTTCATACCTGCCAGGACATTAAAATTCCACTAATTGAATTGAATTGAAAGGGGATTTATAGAGCGCATGGTTGCCCGGGAGCATCCCAGCGCTAGACGGCGTCAGAGTGATAGACATGAAGGGTTATGGGAATAGCCACGTCTTCAGCTGTTTGCGGAAGCTGAGGTGGTTCACTTCACTTCGGAGATAGAGTGGAAGGGTATTCCACAACCTGGAGGCGTTGTATGAGAAAAGCCTACCTCCACTTCTCGCTTTCTTAATTCTCGGAATCTTCGCTAAATGGAGAGTATTAGAGCGGAGATGTCTAGAAGCTTTATACAAATGGATCAGATCCTTGGTAATGGGTGGTCCTTCCCCTTTCAAAGATTTGTGGGCCACACAAAGAGCTTTAAAGTGAATCCTCTCCTGGACGGGGAGCCAGTGCAAGGAACGCAATGCGGGCTTAGCCGAGCAGCGATGGCTGGTGCCGGTGAGCAGTCTTGCTGTAAAATTCTGAACAGTCTGAAGTCGCCCAATCACTGCCTTGGGGGGCCCCAAGATAGAGGACATTGCCGAAATCGATCCTGGATAGGATCAAGGCTTGAATCACCAGTTTTTTTTGCTGAGTGTGGAAGCACAGAGAGGATTTTACGAACCATTTTAAGCAAACCATAGCAAGAGGCGACCGTCTTCCTAGCTTGGGTTTTGAAGGACAGATCTTGGTCAAGCCAGATGCCAAGGCTTTTTAGCTCTGATTTAGAAACCGGGACTGGGCCCATACAGGATGGCCAGAGGGCATTCAAATTAGCACTTTGATAACTACCAAGCATCATAATTTCGGTTTTTTCACCGTTCAATTTAAGGTGAGACAGACTCATCCATTTTGCCACTTCCTCCAAACAAGTGTGGAGGTCAGTGGGTGACTTGTCAGCTTGATTCAATGCCACCACTAGCTGTGTGTCATCAGCATAAGACACAATATGGACTCCAAAGGGGGCAACCAGGTCCGCCAGAGGGGCCATATAGACATTAAAAAGGGTTGGGCTCAGGGAAGAGCCCTGAGGCACTCCGCACACCAGAGGTAGAGGGTCTGAGGAAGTGTCCTCTTCGAACACCTGAAAAGTCCTGCCTTCCAAAAAAGATTGAAGCCAGGAAAGGGCCGAACCCGACACTCCCATGTTCCTGAGACGGGGAACCAGGATCTGATGGTTCACCGTATCAAATGCGGCGCAACTAATGCTGGTAAAATAACCGAGCAGGTGGCACCCTTAGCCAAATCTGAGTTCTGGCCCTTGGACCATTTTATTTCACCTTGACCGCTCGACCAAAATTCAGGGTTCCTACTTTTCACCAATGCCACTGGCTATAAGCTCTAAAATGCTTAATTTCCAAATATTTCTCTAGAAAGGAGTCAAATGAGACCGGCCAAATGATGTTTCATGAAAGGTCCTGATCAGGGAATATGGACCACTCTTTTTGGGAGTGCCTGAGCCCAAGTGTGATCCCAACCTGACCCTGTTTAAGAGCCCTTCCCAGCCTTCATCAAGTGTCCATATGGCATGAAGTGGGTATTCTGAGTCCCCGTGTACACAATCTATCCTTGCATCCTAGGTTTCCTTACATATTTCACTGCCCCAGCTTGACTTTCAGGAGGCAGTGGGCGCACTCGCTCGCTTTGTGGAGTTTAGGAAGCCTAAGTCTTTCGCTTTCAGAAACGTGCCTGAATTATCAAATTAATGCCTAAATAAAAGAGCAACCTAACATTAGGTTCTGTTGCAAAGCTCTCTATAGCCCTTGGGCAATAAATTGGTGTGTGTGTGTGTGTGTGTGTGTACATGTGTGTACATGTGTGTACATTCCACTACATGATATGCTGTAATATTGCCAACTTGTTTTTGTATACCTGCTAAATGCCACCGTTTTTGCCACTTATAAGAGCTATAAATAATATTTGTTACTACTGTGCCTTCTTCCTGCTAATTTAAAGCTCATATCAGCGTTAAAGCAAGACTTCTATAATAATGCAATATAGTTAACAACATGGGTCCTGATTTAGATGTTGGCAGACCGTGTTAGTGCCGTGGAGGAGTACTTTACTTCCGCCATGGCCCTCCGCCCGCCACATTTAGTGCTGTCCGCTGGCCCAGCTGACATCTCTTGCATTTGCAGGAACCGCCATCATGGTGGTTATTGTAAATGCAATGAAAGTGTGCCTTACTGCTCCATCAACATGGCGGCGCCACACGGCACATTTTCGATTTCTTTTTTTATTTACAAAAATAAAACGTACTGAAGGTAATGCCCGTCTGTAAATCAGGTTGGCGGAAAGGGTACTCTATCACAACCCTTTCCAGCAACATCTAAATCAGGCCGAAAGTGCCTTTCTTATGTTATGGAAACCGTGTCATGCCGCAGCTCGTCCTGTGGACCCGTATTCTCCAAAGGTATTAGTACGAGCATCACCATATGGGTGGAGCTGTCTTGGTTTTGCAAAAGCATTAGTTACTTTACGATGTACGTGCTGCAAAAGTAGCGGTGGGAGGCGGAGCGCTCCATGGAGTTGGAAATAATGGAACAGTTGACGATTGTCAACACTGGGGTCAAGGAAACGGGTTTCTTACCTTAGTTGATCCCATAAACTTGGACACAGAGTTTTCTTAGAGCTGTTTGAATAGATGTTGAAGTTCCAGAATACATTTAAATTTCATGCAGGATGAATCCCGTATCTTTTTACCAAATGCATTGAGCTCTGGACTACATTCTTCCTTATTTCCACACAATGAACATGCATGCACGCATTTAATTTTAGGTGATAGAAACCGCTCCTTGTGGTGGCCAGATCTGCATTCCAGCAGCATCTCTCGATTCTAAGGTAGCCCTCCGCTACTGTGATCGCTCTGGGACTAGCCGAAGTCCAAGCCAGAACCAACCGATCCTTCATAATCTGGAGCAGGGATCACTCTCTTGGTTAGGAACAGACCTCAGGGAGTGTAAAAGTAAACGTTGTACTTCCAAACTTGAAAGTAGAAATAGTAGCGTTTAGTAAGATTGCCAAGGAGACCGCCATTTCCAAATGAATTTCAGACCCAAGTAGCAGTGCAGATGTTCTTTAACTTGTTAACTTTGTTTCTTTTTCAGCTACACAGTCCAACTTTTCATCTTTTTCCTAGTCCAGCGAGTCTCACTGTGTTGAGCACAAATTAGGTGGACTCCTGAACCTGTTCAAAGCTCTGCATAAAAGAAACTTTTCAGCCATTCCAACCACCGCCTTGAGTTGGGACTACAATGCCGTGGGGTTTCCACTGATGGTGACAGGGGGACTTTGGATTACAGGAGCGCTCCAACACAGTGGAACTGCTCTCGCTTAGTGGCTGATCTGAGAAATCAGACGACTCTTCAAGTGACTATAGCGTTGCAAGAACATACTCTTAATTTGTAACCTCACACAATTCAACCAGGAGGAGTTTCTTCCACTATCCAGTGTCCATGTATGTACTCTACACATGCATGGAACATTTTTGATTACGCATGGCTGACCACTCTGTTCCCTCACATGGTTGCATGACCCAAGAAACCGTTATAAACCCAGCCAGGAAGTTTTGGGGGGATAAGGTCAAGGTCACTTGTATTGACCCTACAACAGACCCTAATCCCACTGGCCAGGACGGGGTCCCTGTGTTACTTCTTTGCTCATAGACCCACCATAGGGCCCTGAAATCTACACCCCTTCTTGCTCCACAGAAGTGGCGACCATATTCATCATGCCACGCCAAACCACTGGTGTCTTCCTGGTGACACGCCTCTTCACTGCTGCCCCTTGCCTGCCTGCAACCACAGCGTCTCAACACAGACTTCTAGGGAAGAGCAGACAAGATGAGCAACAATTGTGTGGTCCCGTCAGGCTCTGGGAAGGATCAACACCCTTGTGCTATACACCCAGGAAGACATAACACCATGTGCCTAAAAGCACCTGTGCCTTCACTGCATCCCACAAGGGAGTAATATGTTCATCATCTATGAGGCAACACGCCAGTGAATCCTCTTTGCATCACCCTACAATCCTGCCAATCTCCTTCCTGTCCCTTACACTCCGATCAAACCACTCTTCAACCCTCTACCTGCCTCTTAATCCCCTCTCCCCTGCTCTGCTCTTAGGCCAACACCTGTATCCCCCGGCACTGCAAATTGTGACACCTCCGCCCACACAGTATGGCTAGTGACCCCTGACATGGTGTCTGTGACCCCAGTATTTATGCCCCTAAACCAAAATTCCTCTTGCATGCGCACTGGCCTTGTCTGCTAATAACTGCTGATGAAGTGACGCAGGCAAGAAGACTGCTGTGCCCGCGTCTTTCATCCAGAGTGTTCATTTGCAGAGGTCTGTTAAATCCGAAGGAGCCTCGGGTCATGTCTTTTCCCTCTCTGCCCCTGCCAGTCTGCTGTTAGGAACATGGGTAAGATGGGCACAGACAGGAGCAGAGGAATAAAACATGAGGGTACAAAGTGGCATATGTTGGAGGTAAACTTCAATCTGCTTTTAAATTAATAGGATTGCAGGTGTGACATGGAGGGTGCGAGTGGAGGCGAAGGGGAGGTCTGTGCAGATCTTGGCATCTCCGAGCTACACCCGTTTCGAGGGTGGCACTTTTTAAAATGCCCATGACTTCAGCTAACACAACTATGAAAAAGAACATAGTCAAACTTGTCTTTTACGTGCACATATCACAAACTGCATGCACGTCATTGGGATACGGTAGGGCAGACAGCGGTTACATGAAGTCTCGGACAGTATTCAGGAAACGTACTGATTTAATGTTTCATGTACACATTGCAGGAAAGCTGCATTTTGATTCCACTAAAATTAATAGAAAAGGGTAAATGTGCGAAATAATGTAAGTAAACACTTTCATGTATTGCTTGGTCTCGGATAATTGCTAAGTTCTGCTTTGGTCTTGTATCTTTATTCAGTCGTTTCACTTTATAAAATGAATGGGTATCTCGGTCTCGCCCTAAATATTTCAGAAATTAACCATAGCTCCTTGGAGCAGTAATAAGGCACTTCTCATTGCTTTGTATCCCATGGAATCCGGCCTTTCCATGTCTGTGCAATGCTGAAGAGGTAAGTCCTTGCTAATGAAATTAGCAGACTTGTATTTCCTGCTTCGTGCTGCATTGTTGCTCCGCATAGTGAACGGTGCCAGTCCTCAGAGTTTAGCACTGTGTATTGTCCTTTCTATGCAGAGCAGTGAAATAAAGAAAGGATTGCACAGAGATTCATTCTTCACGTCTGTCTGAGTAATGGGTGTCTAGTCCAAGTTGTAACAAGAGTCTTCCTTTGGACAATAGAACCTGTTCTCTTGCTCTGCTGCATGTAATGATAGTTTGCAGTGGTCCCCACAGGAAACCCTGGCCAAGTCCGAATTTGTCTTATGCAATGAGCCGTCAAAGATGATACAGGTTTTCACATAAGATGGCAGTGGACGTTTCTGAGCGTCATTGGTAGAGTTTTTATCAAAGTCATCTCACCATGGAAACCATGCTAAATTAGTCTGTTTCTCCCTACTCATTGTCAGCTACTGACTGCATCCGTAGGAGCGGTTTTAGCGGGATTTGTGGCATTATTTGTGTTTAAGGTTTTTAATGCATCTCTGGTACAGTGAGATGTCCTCTTAGTAATTTCCCATCCACTAACAATACGGCACTTGCTGCGATTCAATTTTGCTAAAAGGTCCTACAACTCAACTTCCAGTTATTTAATCAGCTTAAAGGGTCATGTGATGTCACTTCCTGTTATGTCATTCAGGGGTCAAAGAGCACGTCAGTTCTGCTACCCTTGGCATTTTGGGGAATAAACTTCCATGCCCCCTTTCCCAGGCACCGTTTTTCGCAGGCAGGAAATTAGCTTTGCAGGAGGCGTTCACCTCCACAAGGCTGACCACACCTCTAGGGTGTTGCAGCTGAGGTGTACAGTCGAGGATGGTTCTGGCCATCTTGAATTTAGGCTAGAAATCAGGTTCTGACTAGTATTAGTGACTTAACCCCGCAGGACGTCATCACTACTAGGGCCGATTAGCCGCAGGACTAGGTGCACATTGGCTACTAGTCCTCACAACTACTAACGCCCCCTAAATCCAGGATTTAAGGGGGCACACCAGAACCTCATATTGAATGTGAAACAAGAAGATACCTGTGTCTGCACAAGAGCAGGACTGCACAAATGGAAAGGCGCGAAGTACTGCACCTCTGACAGCCACCCTGCACCCATTGGACTACGACTCGCCGAAGACCAGGGACCGGTTCCAAAAGGAAGGTTAACCACTCTGCAACCTAAAAATGTCACTAGGACTAGAGGTACTAGTTCCCTGCAGTCGGTAGGCACAAACCACTAAGTCCACGATTTTGAAGGCCTCTTCCCCAAGCTGTCCGGCATGGCCGCTCAAAGTCCTTGGGCAGATGGCTTGTGGGAACTGTAGTCCTGACCCTCATCAAGGCTCAACGTTCTACAATGTTCCTCTGGATAAAGATACCCTCAACCGCAGTGCTTGCAGGTACCAAGGCTTGTTGGTGGCCAGTCTGACTAAAACCTGCTTTACTCGGCTCTTCAAGAAAAGAATCACCTGCATGAACAACCACCACCCCTGTGGCTCCATCGTAAAGATCTTGCATTTGTTTTCACCCTCTCTTGGCGTGCCTGCCAGCTCCTTTGGCTGCGGATCCAGTTCAGCACCATGGATAGCCAAGAGCACCTCGGCACCCGAGTCCCCCGAGCCAGGTAGACTGGATCTGCAAGGAGACTCATGGTCCAGGGCCAGCTCCTTGCTCAAGTTCAAAAGGGTTTTTTCAACTCGCCCCTCAAGTACTTTTTGCAAGGTAGCCTTTCCAATACCGCGAGCCTGATTGACAACTACGTTTGACACCTAAAGTGCACCTCTGTATCCGGCTCCCCTGAGCCAGGTAAAAATGTGCTAGCTGTTGTGAACTAGTCTAGGGACTCACAAGACCTTAACTCTGAGTGGGTTCAGTTGAACTCACTCTCTAAGTAACCGATTGCATACACGTATTTTTCCCATTGACCGCAACATTAATGTTTTCACATTGAAAAGTACTGGTTTATTAAATGCTTTATAATTGATAAATCTGGTTATATTGTATGTATTCTTTTCATTTTGGTGTCTAAAATATATAAAATTCAGAGCTATTTTTATAAATTGGTGACAGATTTCTCTCGAGTCGTGTCAATTTCTTATCGTCCATGTTGGTGATGTGAAATGCTTAACGCATGTTCCTCTAAGTAGCCTGTATGCTCTTTGCCACTCTACCAGGACTGAGAGAAGGTGTACTGAGCGAGTACCCGAGCTCCATCTTGGTGTATTGTGTTAGTATTGCATTGTAAGGCCCCCCTGGCATACCACATAATACTTTCACCACCAACCCTACCATGAACCCACACATCCTTAGAGTAATCCAATTCGTAACCCTTTTTCCTCATTCTTACAACAATCTTATCGATAACCATTCCCCAAAACCGGCCACTATCCTCAATCGCATTCTCCCATCACGAATTTCAACTTTAGCCGGTAATTTCTCCTCCTTCTTTGTCTCATTTGGCCTCGCTCCCTTCTCTTTAACTTTGCCATTCTTTTTCACTTTACTTGTGTCTTCATGTCCGTTTTGTTGTCTATTTCCCTTTCTTCTCACTCTTTGCCTCTATTCCTCTGTTTTAGTCTGCTTTCTTTCACTCTTCCTCTCAATTTTCTTACTGAACCTCCTCCACCCCCCACTGATCCTCTTTAAGGCCTTCAGCACCTTTCTTTATGCATAGATACAAGGATCAGTCATTGCTCATTCCAAGAATTACCTTCTCCGAAACTCTAGTCTTCTCGGAGATGCTGCCTTCAGAGCCCTAAAGATTTGTTTCCTGGAGCGTCTGCCATCACTTAGCCTCAGCATCAAGGAATGAAGGGCATCTCATCCCTCCCCTCTTGTGACTGAGAGACCACCAAGCAACCCCTTTTCACATCACCGGGTAGACACACCCCGCAGAAGACAACTGAACTGTACATCGGTTATTCTAAAACTTCCTCATGGATAAGCGTCAGCGCTCTTGGTGCTCGAGAGGCTGCCACACCACATCGTAGCGCCATGTCAGGCAACCTATCCAAAATACTACTCTGTGCTAACAAAACCATCAAACACAGGCCCATAGCTCCCTGGTACCAACATGAGCTACAGAAGAGCAAAAGAAAAACCAGAAAGCAAGAAAAGCAATGGGACAAATGCTAGGCAGCTGCAGAATTCAGCTCTACGAAACTGCTAAACTAAGACGACCAATCACCTGAGTAGCACGACTCGGACACTGTGGAAGCGAGGAGCTTGTTAAAGCTGTATACTACTGCACACTACCCTAGTCCCCTCTCCTCAATATCATCCTACTGGAAAATGGCCTGCAACAAGCATCTGTTTGATCTTGAACAATTGCTATTCGAGGCATACCTTCACGGCCTATCTTCTGATCATCAAAAACCAGCCCACCTTTCTGTCCCTGGACCCTATGGCGTTCAAGTGATCCCTCCCTTAGCATCAAAATATCTCCTCGAATAGGCACAATCCTGAACACAAAGAAACTCATCCTTAGCCACTGATGCCTCTTGCCCTCCAAAACAGCCCCCAGTCTGCCCTGCCTGGAGAAACCCTGTCAGGACGATGCCTTATGAGGCCACTGGGGTCCAATCGGATAACTTTCCTAACTAGGAAATTAGTCTGCAGGGCAATTGCCTTACAGGTACAAGCCCCATTCAATCAACACCTGATCCAATGTGGCCTCCTTCCTAGATGCAACACAGAAACTAGCCCTATCACGGATGTCTGCCTGCCTCCGGAGTTTGGATAAATTAGACCACTGCCTTCTCCCTACAGGCAACTTTCAGCCCCATCGATCACCATGTTCTCCTCACCGTCATACTGACCACACCACCATCATCCCACACACTGTTCTGTGTTGATTCACTTGATCTCAACCATACAGAGTTCTAAAGACCACACCATCACCCCACATGCAACGATCACACTGTTCTGTGTTGATTCACTTGATTTTAACCATACATAGAGTTCTAAAGACCACACCAACTTCACCCCACACATGAAGCGATCACACTGTTTTGTGTTGATACACTTGATCTCAAACATACAGATTTCTATAGACCACACCAACATCACCCCACACATGCAACAATCACACTGTTCTGTCTTGATTCACTTGATATCAACCATACAGAGTTCTGAAGACCACACCAACATCACCCCACACATGCAACAATCACACTGTTCTGTCTTGATTCACTTGATATCAACCATACAGAGTTCTGAAGACCACACCAACATCACCCCACACATGCAACAATCACACTGTTCTGTCTTTTTTCACTTGATATCAACCATACAGAGTTCTGAAGACCACACCAACATCTCCCCACACATGCAACGATCACACTGTTCCATACATGCCAATAGACCCGATTCAGGCGGGAGACTACCGATTTTTCAAGCAAAAAATTGGTTTATTTTAGCTGTCTCCCGCCTGAAATTGCATTTTCTGCAATAGAAGTCAATGGGGAAATTACATTCTCCCGATTTCTATTTTAAAATCTCCCACTTCCCTGCCCTAAAATGTTGGCATGTCTGCTGATCTGTGTTGATGCACTTGATATCAACCATACACAGCGCTCTAAAGACCACACCATCACCCCACATGCAACGATCACACTGTTCTGTGTCGATTCACTTGGTTTTAACCATACATAGAGTTCTAAAGACCACACCAATGAACCGTCCCCTGCCAGTCTCCACAAGAGTCCCTCAAGGATCCATACTGACCCATGTGAGCTTTAACACCTATAGGAAGCTCCTATTGGCTCCATCAACCTAACAAGGGCCCCGTCTGCAAAATCAATGAGCTTCCATATCGATTTCCATCAGTCCTTGAAGCACGGCACTTCATCTTTCCAGTAGCTTCCCTTGCTCTCATCACACGTTTGTGTTGTCACAGTTGATTGAGGCTGTGCAATCCCCTTGCTTCCAGAATGGTATTTTGGGGTGAAGTATCTCTTAATTATCCTTGGTGCTCTCCTGCCTCCCCCCTCCCCCAAAGTTGTTTTCCTTTCTAAAGGTCACCGTAGGGATGATGCGCTGCCCCCAGGCTCCTAGGTTTGCATTTCTATGCTTTTTATGAATATTTATGGATTGATTTCTTAAGGAATGCTGCTCATAGGTCCAAGCAGCAAAAGGACCTCCGCAGACAGCTGAACTGATGGTATGTGACGGCTGACTGCTGATAAGTAGAAAGTACACAGCATGCATTTACAGAGATTTACCTGTGTACTTGGGGGGGAGGGGGGGTGGTGAAAGGAGGAGGGCCATCTCGCGCGATGTATGGGCTTTCAAAATCAAGGAGGTGAGTTGAGAATTTCTTCAGACAAACGGTGGGATGGCTATAAGTTGCTTGTTTTGCTTTTGCTAATGCAGAACAGCATTGTCAAAAAGCTTTGACAGCCAAAAGGTCTGCTAATGCCATTGAAAGGAGAGATGGATTGGCTTTGCCAATGCTTGTTTGACTTCTTTACATAATCTGGTGTACATCATTGCATCTGATGTGGTTCTTTCATCTTGTGTGCCTCTCATCTTTAGTCCCTTTAGTAATTTCATTCCTTTTATCGATGAAGCAGTGATCCCGACTTTTAAGAGCGAAGTGTTTTCGCATCGCTTCCTCGTCTTCCCATTCACTGCACCAAACATCAAGGTGACGCACAAACAGACGCACACAAATGCTGATGAACACACATGCACACGGAGACGAACACACAACGCTTGGTTAACCCCGTTTATTTAGCTTCAGACTGTACCAGTGAATTGATGACTGGATTGTGATGTATTTGGTTCTGCTTACTGAGCAACGGCTCCTCTAGGCGCTTGCTTGTGCATTGAATAAAGAGTCTAACATTTATATAGCACTTATTACCCCTATGTGGGATGCTGAAGTGCATGCCTTCATGGGTAGCACGCTACACGTGTAGGGTATGTGGTTGGAAGAGTGTTGTCTTTGTTTTGATCCAGAGGATGCCGCATGACACAGCCAAGTGCACCAGGTATAACTACATTAAGTGTCCGTTAGAAGGTAATTGTGTTAGAGTTGTGAGACGGCAATTAATTGTGAAACTGAGCATCACTTATGAAGTAAAGTGATGTAGGAGGGTGTTAATGGAACAAAATCCAGAGGCCGCTACAAAGAGCAGGAGTAAAGGGGCAGTATTCAGGCACATGAGGATGCTTCTCCATGGACCTGTTTCTAGAGGTGTTTAGACAGAATATCAAAAACACAAATATTGTGTCAAAAGTATCGAGGACACAAATATCGTGACGGTAGGTTTCTATAGGTGTGCAAAGTTTTACTATATACAACTCCACATATATGTACCTTGACGATATATATACCTTTTATGTACTTGGATCTGGAGTTAAGAATAGTAAATTTATACTTCACTATTTGCACTTACCTCCTCGATATTCTTGTCCTCAATATTTTTGACACAATATTCTGTCCAGACGAAATTTGTGTTTCCGATATTCTGTCAGTGATCCGAATCTGCACTTGTTTTTGGAAGGTGCGGTGAAGAGAGAGCTTTTGTTTCTGGATCACAATTTTCGAGAACCTGGATAACTTTTGAATGAGGCGTCTGGGAGTATTGAGGTGTTAGGCAAGCAGTTCTCCTAGTGAATCTGGAGTCAATAAGCATCCAACTGAGGAAAGCACTAGTAGGGTGAAATATTTACGTATTTTTGGGTTGATCTGAAAACTCGCAGGAGTATGTAGAACCACTGCACTGCGACAAGTCCGCTTTGGGGAGGAAGGTAGGTGAAGAGGGCTGAACCGTAAAGAAGTCAAGAAATTAGCAGAGCAATTACTGTCTGCACAAGACCTAAAATGAGCAGTAATTGCTTTAAATGTTTTTACTTATGGAGTTGATTTGTACCGCCTGAATATATTCCCTGTAGGGAAGGTTTTAATCCAGGAGGAAATCAAGGGATTAGGCCTTGATCCCATGTTTCGATGTTTCGAATAATACCGGCCTTCTTAACAGCTTCGAGCCAGACAAGGCTACTGCTACAATTATCCTTGGAGTTTGAGCTGAAGAAATTAGGTTGAGGAATTCAATTTTAGGAATTTCTGTTTCATGTATGTGTGACTGCAGTGCCAGTCTCATGTTGGAGACTGAGTCGGGAGATTTCGATTTAAGGTAAATTTGGGTGTCATCCGTATACTTGTAGGAGTGGAGGTATGGGATCTTCAGAGGACGATGAGGGCTTCTCGGACAGCGAGAAAAGGCCATCTTCGGGGATTATAGAAATTAGATCCATGAATAACCCTCCACCATAATACGAATCCCTGGTCGGAGTGTGTATTGTCCATGCTGGGGGATAAGCATGCACACAAAATACTGCTCTTATTTTAAGAGGTGAATGAGAACTATGGAATCAGCCCAGGCACTTTCTGGCGTATAATGCACTGACACGTGATCAAGCAGACTGGGCTCCAGTACACAGACGAGCCTTCGTTTGGTGCCAAGGCGTGGGGATGGAGAGTTCCAAATTGGTGTGGCTTGACATGGAAGTGAGACACCCCAGGGACCAGAGTGCACAGCACTGGTGAGACCAGCACCCATCTTCGGCCAGCTAGCATGAGGCCTGCTGCCTTCCTGATGCAGTGGAGAACCTGAAGACCCTACCAGGATGGAGACTTGCTGGATTGGCGCACAAGGTGAGAGGAGAGACCTAGAACCCAGTGGCGCGAAAGTGTGAGAAGGGTGCCTCATTCACTGAACCCCCTATGAGACCCCAAACAGAGAACACACAGAGTGCCCACATAGATCCTCCTCAAGTGAGCCTGGCTTGATGTAGTGGGACCATTGGATAAACTTGGGGCCTGGTGTGGGATTCACAGCACAGACCCCATACAAGGCCAGATTGATACAAGGCAACATAGTGAAAGACGGCAGCAGCTGGACCTCCCGTGAACGGAGGTGGGGACCTGTTTGAAGTGAGGTGGGAGTCCTACCACTTAGAAGTTTGGCCCTCAGAAGGTATCCTCACCACAGGGTGAACTTGAAGTATGGTGAAGCCGAAGGGCCCCAAGATGGTCACCATCCCATGGTCGGGGACATCAACTTGGTCCACCAGCCCTCGGAACATGTCATTAGGCAGCAATGTGGAGCAGACACTATAGACCCATACGGGGAAGTTTGATGTACTCCTTTAAGCTATCAAAGCAGTGGCGGCCGCAACAATGAAGAGATGGTGGGGCGGGTGCAGGGGGGTTAATAATAATAACAAAATGAACTTATTTGGAGCTGCCGCCCACCTCCTGTGTCGCATCTCGTCCTTCCTGGTCCCAGCAAGCACTGGGCCAGCGTCACGGACTCCCTGTGCAATCCCTGTGCTGCTCTCATGTAAGAGAAAGAGATGATGGTTCAACCTCGAGCAGATGCATTGAATGGGACGCACTTAAGGCGGTGATCCTTGGGCTGTGTATTAAAACCTCATATGGCATAAAATGCACGTTGACTACTGAGATCAACACATTGGAAAGCTGAATAAGAAAGGCAAAGGTGAGGCTGGGGATGGGATCCGGGACAACTTTAACCTTGTTGTCCTGCATCAGGAGTGCAGAGATCTAGTGGAGCACCTGGAGCTGATAGATTAGATTATAGGGAATATGTTACCCCTCAACTTTCAGGGGGAGACGGGCAGGTAGACTGTTGGGAGGGCTCCTCTGCACTCTTAGAACTCCCATAGCGGCCATACCGTCCCCATCGGGCGAGCTAGTCACTACCCAAGCCACAATTAACAAAATGTTCATGGATTATTATGCCACACTATACGCGGCCCCGGTGGAAGGAGTTCCTATGTGGACAGGCTGCCCATCCAGTGACTGGATCCCCTACAGAGTTCCACCCTAGACGAACCACTCATGACAGTGGAGATACGCACAGCGATAGATCAGATGGCGCGCAAAAAAAAAACAGAGCGCCGAGGGGCTCTTGGTGGAGTTCTATACAATATACTGAACAAAACTGGCTCTGAAGCTTCTCCAGCTACCCCAGATGCTAAGAGAGGCACTGATAGTTGTCCTTTCCAAAGCAGATCGTGACCCCATGGATGTGCGCTCCTACTGGCCCCTTTCGTTATTAAATACGAACTGCAAGATACTCTGGAAGGTGATAACCAATAGGTTGACCTTTATAATAGACACACTCAGACAAAAATGTGTTTATACCGGGAAGGAATACATTCCTTAACCTTAGACAACTGTTTTCCATATTGGAGCAGACACCGATGGATGGTACACTGCCAGAGGCAATGTCCCTAGACATTGAGAAGGCATTTGACACTGCGGGATAGCCATACCTGATGGCAGTTCAGGAAAGGATGGGGTCATGGAACCACTTTCGGGCCTGTTCAGGCTCCAGGGCCCAGGAGGGGGAATACTAAATAATGAAACTTGAGACACCATCTCTCTATTTGCAGATGATGCACTTCTTTACCTGCTTAATGCACAACAGACCCTTCCTCCTGCGATAGCTATGCAAGGTATTTGGGGACGTGTCAGGGTTGAGACTTTATAAGACCAAAACATTCTTGGTTCCACTCAGGAGACTAACCGACGCGTACCGAGAGGGGTGGCAGATGTACGTCTGAAATGGAAATACGATCCATTCAAATATCTGGGCTTCCATCTATATCACACAGACAATTACCTAATGCAGGGAGCTCAACTAAGGTGGTGACCAGCATTAGGCAGTCAGTGCAATTTTGGATGTCCCTTCCCCTTTCCCCAATGGGTAGAGTGGCAAATGCCAAAATGTTGGTGTTACTAAGGCTGTTGTACCACTTCTCAGAACTCAGTGAGGCTCCCAAAGGTCTTCTTTGGGGAGCTGGATAGTCTGCTGACCGTCTGATGGCAGTTCAGGAAAGGATGGGGTCATGGAACCACTTTCGGGCCTGTTCAGGCTCCAGGGCCCAGGAGGGGGAATACTAAATAATGAAACTTGAGACACCATCTCTCTATTTGCAGATGATGCACTTCTTTACCTGCTTAATGCACAACAGACCCTTCCTCCTGCGATAGCTATGCAAGGTATTTGGGGACGTGTCCGGGTTGAGACTTTATAAGACCAAAACATTCTTGGTTCCACTCAGGAGACTAACCGACGCGTACCGAGAGGGGGTGGCAGATGTACGTCTGAAATGGAAATACGATCCATTCAAATATCTGGGCTTCCATCTATATCACACAGACAATTACCTAATGCAGGGGAGCTCAACTAAGGTGGTGACCAGCATTAGGCAGTCAGTGCAATTTTGGATGTCCCTTCCCCTTTCCCCAATGGGTAGAGTGGCAAATGCCAAAATGTTGGTGTTACTAAGGCTGTTGTACCACTTCTCAGAACTCAGTGAGGCTCCCAAAGGTCTTCTTTGGGGAGCTGGATAGTCTGCTGACCGTCTGGATATGGGGGACTGGGAGGAAAAGGGTAGCACTACAAACGTTGTATAACCCACCGGACAAGGATGGACTGGGAGTGTTGAATTATGAGCTAGAATACGCGGCCGCTCAACTGCAGTGGCCCATGAAAAGGCTATCGGATACTCAGTCCCGAGGAGGCGAGCGTAGTGTAGGGGCTTCAAGACCGCTGGCTGCTGGAGGGGTTAATGGGACCACGATCCAAGAACGCCCCCATGAATAAACTGGCGAGGGTGGAGAAACTCTGGTGTAGATATGTGCTCTCTGGGACATCTTCTATACCAAACTCCCGTAGCCTGTTGCTGTCTACTCCCAGACTTTCGCGAATTAACCCTCCACCATAACACGAAGCACTGGTCGGAGTGTGGATTGTCCGTGCTGGGGGATAAGTATGCACACAAAATACTGCTCTAATTTCAAGAGGTGAATGATGACTATGGAATTGGCCCAGGGAACTTTCTAACATATAATGCACTGACATGTGATCAAGCAGTCATGAAGGCAGGACCAGATGGAGCTGCAGCCCTCTGACACGCTGAGGCTCTTATTAGAACATGGGAGTGGAAAGACGGCGGTCACCCTGCTGTACAAAGCACTATTGGGGGAGGTGGAGCGGATCAATGGATACTCCATCATGAGGAATAAGTGGCGAGCAATCGTAGGTGGGAACTGACACAGTGGGAAACCACATTGGAACATGTCAAAACATTGCCCAGGAACCTGAGACTTAAGTACACCCACTTTAATTACCTGCATCAGGTGTACCTTACCACCGTTCGAATTAGTCGCATGTTCCCGGATGTGGTACCAAAGTACCCCAGATGTGACCCGCAGGACACAGACTTTCAGCACATGGTTTGGTCCTGCCCGGAGATCGCATGCTACTGAGAGAAGATAGTGGCGACTGTAGTGGAGCTCACACGTAAACCTCTCACTAGGGATCACGCACAGGGCCTACTAGAACTATTACCATGCACAAAAGTGACTAAATATGTAATGAAATGTATAACTCTGGCATATGTCTTAGCTAAGAGGCAAATCCCCATGGTGTGGAAATCACCGACCGCACCGCAAGTGTGAAGGCGGTTGTGCGATCTCCTCAAGCGTGCAACAGCGGAATGTGACCGCTGGAATAAACTGCACTCTCTGGGCCTTGGAAGCCCACCGAGCGACATATTGGACACTTTCCTGTCTGCACTGCCTCCAAGTCAGATGACCGACCTACCTGGAACATAGGCAGGAGGCTGCCCAGACAGTCAAAGACTTCAGGCACATGTGGCGTGGAAGGCTGGAACCATGAGGGACACTGCAGGACGACTGTAATGTCTCTGGACGGGAGTAAGCACTACCATGCGCTGTGGGCACCCTAGTCACTGAGAAATAAGGGGTGCACATACCAACCAGGGGAAGCACATAGGATAAAGCAAGACCATCATGAGCGACCTCACTCAATGCGATATGGTCTTTAAAGACACATGAGCTCTGCAGAAACGGGAAGCGTAAGCAATGATCATGCAACGGAGAGACCATCCATCAGTTAGAATGAGTAAGCAGCCTTTACCACACGGGCGGAACCAAGTAGTGCGTCTTTACCACGCATTCCTTTTCCCCACAAATCTTTACAACAACTCGCTTTAGGGAGCGCGTTGTTGGACTGGTGTTGGATTTTAAGTTTCAGTGTAGATGGACGTGTGTTGCGCAGACTGGAGTTGCAATCGTAAATTATACTATTCCGACTCCAGCGATCTCCCCAAGGCACGTCGTTGCAGCGACTTGCGTGGTAAAGGAATGCATGGAATCGATGCATTTGTTGTATTGACCACGTTGTAAAGGATGCGTGGTAAAGGCATGCGTGGTAAAGGCATGCGTGGTAAAGGCATGCGTGGTAAAGGCATGCGTGGTAAAGGCATGCGTGGTAAAGGCATGCGTGGTAAAGGCATGCGTGGTAAAGGCATGCGTGGTAAAGGCATGCGTGGTAAAGGCATGCGTGGTAAAGGCATGCGTGGTAAAGGCATGCGTGATAAAGGCATGCGTGGTAAAGGCATGCGTGGTAAAGGCATGCGTGGTAAAGGCATGCGTGGTAAAGGCATGCGTGATAAAGGCATGCGTGATAAAGGCATGCGTGGTAAAGGAATGCATGGAATCGATGCATTTGTTGTATTGACCACGTTGTAAAGGATGCGTGGTAAAGGCATGCGTGGTAAAGGCATGCGTGGTAAAGGCATGCGTGGTAAAGGCATGCGTGGTAAAGGCATGCGTGGTAAAGGCATGCGTGATAAAGGCATGCGTGGTAAAGGCATGCGTGGTAAAGGCATGCGTGGTAAAGGCATGCGTGGTAAAGGCATGCGTGGTAAAGGCATGCGTGGTAAAGGCATGCGTGGTAAAGGCATGCGTGGTAAAGGCATGCGTGGTAAAGGCATGCGTGGTAAAGGCATGCGTGGTAAAGGCATGCGTGATAAAGGCATGCGTGGTAAAGGCATGCGTGATAAAGGCATGCGTGGTTCCGTCATACAACCGTCTGAATGTTAAGTTATCCTGTCATTGAAGAAAAGAATTGTTCAATAGTTTTGGTGCTTTTTGTCTGGTTTGCTCACTTTGTATCGCCTTGCTATCATCCATGCATCTGTAGACCACGAGTAAATGTTTGTACCCCGTACATGCGACTGCAGATACACACTACAAGCGATTGGCTGCCTGATCCTGACGGGGGGATTCTGGCCCGCGAACATATGAAGTGTATATATCCGTGTAATGAACCTCACTCTACCTGCTGCCTGACATGGAATGTTTGTATGAAAATTAATAAAGAGATACTGGGGGGGAAACATATATAGGGGGCAGAGTAGCGATTTTTTTATTTTATCACAACTTTGCAGTTCATCTGTGAATCCGCAGTAAAATTGGAAGGGGAGGGGCGGTTGCTCCTGCGCTTTAATTATACAAACTCTCTGGGATGGGCCAGGGCCCCAAAGGGATGGTGCAGCTCTCAGAGCCTCGCAGGGGGACCCCATTCCCTGGGGCCGTCTTTAAAATGAAGGGGAAGGGAACATGCTACCCTTCCCTGGGGCCGACATACGGTCGCGTGCCCCCCACCCTCCCCTTGAATCATGTATCGGCTAAAGGCGATGAGGTTCCTGGCGCTATAGCCTGGTGTGACAGGTTAGAGGGTCTAATATCCAATGTGACACTTTCAACTGATCCCAAAGGCCACCGCACCCTTGTGTGATCTCCAAGCTGCAACAGCAGGACAACTCTGGCCTGAATATCCTTCCCTGGGGGCCAGTGTCGGAAAGAATGAGATTTAAGTTTCTGGGTATGGTACATCATGGATGGTCAGTCACACTGATCTCTGAACACCCCACCCCCCCCATGCCCCCTTCAATTCCTTTTTGATCAAATTGTACTTCAACTCTGCCCAACTAGTCTAGAATTATGAAAATCGTGAAAGGAGGCCGGGCTTCTTGGCGCTGGCTCTGTGCCTGTGGAACAACCTTCTGAGTGTCTGGGAGAAAGGTGTATCCTGATCAAAGCCTCCTGCTGTCCATCACCGGTCAGCTGCCAGGCATCGGGTCCACGTGCTGTCAGGTGGGTCTGAAGGCCTTTGTCATATTTTGTTAGTCACCAAAGAATGACCTTTCATTAAGACCTTAAGAGTTTTAAAACTGACGATTTTGGATATGGAAACTGTTGTTTTATATGTAGTTTTTTGTAATTTCAAGTTGGGATCTTTGCATCCTGGCAAAGTTCTGCTCTTCTAATCTAAAATTTTGAAATGTAATTTAAGTTGTCTTGTTAATTTGATTGAACTCGCTTAAGTTATTTTTCAATGATTTTCTAAACCGCTATGGGAACAAATATCGAATTATTAATAAATTTAGAAGTATCTGTCATGCTTCTAGACAGTCTGCGTGGCCTCCACTGAGTGGCTGGTTACAGCTCAGTGTCTCCATGGCAGAGGTCACTGCACGTGACCTTGAAGGTCAGTCCTTCTTGAAGGATCTCTAATTGACCCCTGTGCTCATTTGAATCTTATTCCGGCCGTCTTAAACGATTCCGGCAAGTCTTTCTGCCTGAATCCGGGCCACAAGGACGTGCCTGGAGCATTTAACCCCTGGCGATGCTGCCTGTACTGAAGACCCCACAGAGCCCTGGTTGTGTGCACAGAAGGGGGCTTCAAGCTGCTGTAATGCTCTCAAGCGGCGTCTGCCGCCAGTGTCCACACACGCTGAGCAGTTGGCCAGTGTCTGAACCTGTGTAAAAAATCGAGTGTTTGCCTATGAAGAAGGGTGATTCCCGAAACGCGTCAGGCGTACTCTGGTCAGAAAGCAGGCAGCGTTCATGGTGGATTACAACCCCCCCGAGTGCACCCTCAAGTGCTGAGCACCCTGTCTATGATGTATTTCGCGCCGGCTACGGGCGTGGAGGGTTGCACCACCCCAGGAGAAGTTGGGGGCCACGGGCGTGATATACACGTCGTCGTGGGGAGGCCGATCATGGATTTAGAACGCCGCTGATGCCCCGCGGCCCATCCAGGGCTGATGTTACGACATACCTGCCCATTGGGGTTTACAGACTGTGTGGCACTACAACTCCCAAGAGTCACTGGGACTTTCTATTTAGAAGCCCATTGGCGGGCGAACATTTTAAATAAAGTGTCTGCACCTGTGTAAAAAATAGTGTTTGCCTATGAAGAAGGGTGATTCCCGAAACGCGTCGGGCGTACTCTGGCCGGAAAGCAGGCAGCGTTCATGGTGGATTATGACCCCCCGAGTGCACCCTCAAGTGCTGAGCACCTGGTCTATGATTATTTATTTATATATATATATATATATATATATATATATATATATATATATATATATATATATATATATATATGTGCTTTAAATGGAAAAAAATAAGTGCAGGTACTCATTAAAATGAGCTAGAGGTGTAGTGAGGGGGCAGGGGTAAGGGCAAGACATGATGATACTTAACGACTTCTATATTAGTTGCAGCACATACCAAAACACATGAGAAATGTGTTTATATACACAAAGCAAGTTAACTCATTACACAAAATGAAAGAGAAATGCTATAATATGTTAACATTTCCTTTTTTTGGAATAGTTGCACTTTCTTAACCTCTTCGATGCGCGTCAAATTCCCCCGCAGTGCGGGCGAATTTGACGTGTGCGCAGATCGGACGGCCCCTGGCCGTCCGACGCACACGCCCACCGTGACGTCGGACGGCCAGGGGCCGTCCGACGCATGGAAGGGCTTAATGCTATACTGTTAATTTCTGTTGTTTGCCACAATACTATATATTTTTCAGCACGTGAGTAGGAAGAAACTGAAACTACCCCCACTTCGAACCAAAGCTCTTACGGCACAAAGCAAATGAAGCAAATCATCATGACCCTCCCCAGAAGATATCTCTTGTCTCTTCCATAGATCTATCCATTCATCCTTTCATCCTACCATTTACCTGCTGATGTCCACCATTTAACCTTTACATTCTGTCGTCTATTCAGTCTTTCATCCATCATTCAGTTTTTCACCATTCCGTCTGTCCACCCTTCATATCCAAACCTATCCATCCATCCATCTCAAAACCTATCCATTCATCCTTTCACTCAGCCATCTCTTTATCCACCCTTTCGCTCATTCATCAATCCTTTCGCTTATCTATCCATCAACCCTTTCACTCCTTTATTCCATCCACCCTTTCATTCCGTCCACCCTTTCACTCAATCCCTCATTTCACTCATCCATCATCCACCTTTTCATCCATCCTCCCTTTCATTCATCCATCCAATCTTTCACTTATCCACCCATCATTCTCTCTCACTTTTTTCTTACAAATAACAGGCATATGAATACAGGCAAACACACAAACATAAGCAGGCACACAAAAGACTTGGGTATGATGAAAGCCATGTTATACTCTTCACCTACCATGGCTTTTTTAATTGCCACCAGGGCCGGACTGGCCGTAGCCTGATTGCCACTGCCAGGGGACTGCCATGATTCCTGTGTTTGCATGAATGCACAGGATAGTGTGAATGTGATTGACAGCACAGGGCCTGAACGGACCCTGTTCTGTCAAACACAGCGCAATGGTGAGCACCCGGATATTATTCAAATGAGCCCTGCTGAATAGCTCAGCTGGGGCTCAGATCGGGGATACAGAAGCGGCGCCGTGGCTGTCAGAGACACCTTCCACTCCGGCTCACCAGCACTCACAGCCAATAAGCCTACCTGTTCATGAGTACCGGTACTCTCCGTGGCAGAAGAGAAGTGCCGGTACTCAGAGTGATAAATGTAGAAGTGCCGGTACTCCGTACCAGTGAGTACCGGCCCATTTAAAGGGGGGGGGGGGTGCGAAACTCTGGGTGAAAGCCTGCAGGAGTCCGTGCGCACACAGGCTGCGCGGCTATCAGTTTGCGTTCACGCCACCGAGCCTGCCCTTTACACCCATGTGTACGCCCATCCCTCTGGACGGCGAGCACGCACATGTTCCCCTGCTCACAACCAGGGCCCTCGCTCCCGCACATATCGCTGCCTCCCCACACAGCTTCTCCCTCGTATACACGTTCCGTCTTCGCACCCATACAGCCTGTACCCTCCCCCTTGACCCAAGCACTCACCCCTCTCATCCACACACAGCCACCACCCCCGCCTTCCCCCTTGCTCTGCCGGCCCCTTTACTCCTCCAAACACTATTCTCTGTTCTCCACCCCCACCCCCCACGCTGCCGGCCCCTTCAACCCCCAGACACCCACATTTTTCTGTCTACACACAATAAACGCCTCCCTCACTTCACCCCTACAGAGCAATCTCCCACACCCCTCTATACGGCCTTTTCGCTCTCTTCTTTTACAAGGGCCCCCCATATACCCTGTCCCCGCTTTCCTCCTCTCACAACCTTCACCTCCTTCGCTCTCTCCCCACCCTGCCCCTTCATTCCTCCGTACACCCGTATCCACCCCCTCCCCACGCTGCCAGCCCTTCACCCCCACATACCCCAATGATCAGTCTATATTCCTTTTCCCTCATCCATTCAAAGCCATCACCTCCTCTATCCCCCATACACCCCCATACACCCCCTCTCCCTTTCACCCGGCCGGCTCCTTCATCCGCCCATCCCTCCCTGTCCCCTCTCCCCTCCACCCACAACTCCTTGTCTTGTTCACGGTCACACGGTTTATAAATAGAATCGTGCTGCAGAGGTGTCGGGAGTGGGGATTATGGGAAGGCGCAGGGTGGTGGTGGGAGGGGGTGCGTGTGAGTGGGAACAATGACATTACTGGAGGAGTTGGAGGGGGCTGGGGGTGGTGAGGGGGAGGCTCCGGGGGTGCTGAAGACAGCAGCCAGTGATGGAGTGCGCATGCGCAGTGCAGTCGCGCAGCACCTCCCCAAGGCTTGTAAGGAGGAGAGAAGCCTGCTTGGCACGCTGCTCACGCCCCCTGCTGCCACCTCCCACGTCAGAGTGCGCGTGGATCCAGGGAGGCGGGGGTGATTAATATACAACGCATCAACGCAACGACGAGGCTGGCATCCTTCATGCGCCCTGCCAGCGAGCTGCAGGACACCCAAAGGCAAGGGATGGCGGCTTGGGGGCTGGTGAAAGCCCAGGCTCACTCCCCTCGGTGGCATAGCAAGGGTGCCATAGACCCCAACCGAGGCAAGCAGTGAAAATACCCCTCTGGTAGTAAAAGCCACCATTGGGGTGCAGGGGGTCCTTCAGACCCCGGGCCCCTGGTCTGGGTGCGCTGAGAGCCAACCCCCTGACTCCTGGTGTGCGCTGAGGGCCATGGCATCCTCTTTTATTTGTCAGCTGTTGGGGACTGTCACTGACCTAGGTTCTGAGTGACCCTTCTTAAATGTTCCTCGCCCTCCCAGACAGAGGGGCCACCTCCCTCCATGGACACTGACTCCAGTCCTGGGCATTTTTCAACTAGAAGTCATTATCCGCTTTCTTGGTCTAATTATTTTACTGTAAGTAAACTAATACTACAACACCCAGAATGCATTATGTTGTCACACGGAAACCCAGAAATGCAGACACAATGTGAATATATGGATCCCCTAACCAGACAAAAAACGCAAAGGAAGTTTGAGAGTGGAATATATCAAAACAGGGGCTCGGCTGTGGTCTGGTCTGGGCTCTGGTCTGGTCTGGGCTCGGCTCCGCTGTGTCCTGGGCTCCGCTGTGTCCTGGGCTCCGCTGTGTCCTGGGCTCCGCTGTGTCCTGGGCTCCGCTGTGTCCTGGGCTCCGCTGTGTCCTGGGCTCCGCTGTGTCCTGGGCTCGGCTGTGGTCTGGGCTCGGCTGTGTCCTGGGCTCGGCTCGGCTCCGCTGTGCCCTGGGCTCGGCTGTGGTCTGGACTCGGCTCGGCTGTGGTTGTGGTCTGGGCTCGGGCCTGGGCTCGACTCGGCTCCGGTCTAGGCTCCAGCCTAGGGTCACTTTTCCAGCTTCGGGGTAACTCGGCAATGTGTTGGTCTGCGCCTCCTCGACTTTCACTCAGTGCGATTCTAACAGATAAGGTGGCTCAGTGAGTTAAATGCCCTCTATTGTGATCTGTAAAACACCAGTCCTAATCCGAAGAAAGCCAACTCCATCCTTCCATGGTGTGCAGACGGTGCACCATTTGAACTGGTAACAGGAACACCTGTTATTTGTAGCGCCTTGAAGAGGCTGATGTTTAGTGTGGTGATCATCCATGCAGGGGCGGGGGATCTCGGCAGGCATGCCCGTCCCTATCTTGACGCATCTTAAACATGGATGCCTTCGGAGTGATGCTGGCGTTGCTGCGGGTAGCCGTTGCCATGGCACCCTTCACTTTTGGTGACTGATGGAGGTCCGGCTCCAAGAAACACTTCAGACATTTCTTCCTTTACAGGGCTGGTCACCTCCTTGGATGTCTGACCCCTGACCCCAGGTCACAGCTATTCTGTCCTTCTTCAAATGTCCCTTCTGCTCTCTCAGGATTTCACAATGGGTGATTGGATGGTCGAGCAGGCAGTTTCCATCGCCACTGACATACTATCCACCTCTTTTAATTCCCGAGCCTTGGACCCTCTGCTAAAGTACGAGTTTTAGCTAAGGGCACCCTTTCTAGGATTCTGTGAAAATTGTTTGCTGCAGAAGTCAACAATGTTTTTTTAGGTCGAGCCAGGGCAGCGCATGCGCTGCTCTGGGAAGCATGCCTATTGAGGTATGGAATAGAAGCTCCGTCCATTTCCCCGCCCATCTTTTCAATTGGCTCCTGTTACTGTCCTTTCGAAATCGTTGCTTTTGATTCATAAATAGGCTTAGTAGTCCCTCCTTGTCTGCATTTGTAACCTCCCATGAGGATTGGACTTTTTACTTGTGTTGTTACACCATCTGTTTTATCTACAGTCTGTGAGCACTATTTTCTTTAATGAGTTTCTCTAACTGCAGGCATAATGTGCTTTCCTGCAACGGTGCCGGCTTTGCTTGCACCACTCGTTTTTTTGTTTTCATGCACTTTTGTTATGGTCAGCGTGGTCATGCTTGCTTTCAGTTTCATTTTTAGCGCGCATTGCACGTTTCACTTTAAAAAGCTCCATATCTTCTTGTTGTAAATTGGAAACAGTTCTTCACACACGTGCCTGTGTTTGCAGTGGCTCCATGCGTGCCTTGTTTCTTTTGGGCGGATCACCCAATTCTATTTTTTCCAATATTTGAATTTATTTTAATAGCGCCACATGCCGCCTTTAAACCTCAACAATAGCGGCTCTCACAACTCTAATATTTCACTACTCAATTGTTTTTTTATGCAGCCCCGCGACGCTGCTCCTAATGAACAACAGTGGTGGCCAGCAGCGTGCGGGACAATAGGGTCACGGGGAGCACGCGTCATAATATTGTACCATGTACTCACGCGCTGCCCGGCCGTAGCACTTTATGGGCATACGATCACAAGCCCTTGAGCTCCTTCCCTGAAGTATCGTTACTGGCTTACGATTGGGCTACCCTTTAGCTGGTTTTGGGCTATCAAAGCAGTATGGCACGCTGCTCTCGTCGTTTCATGCAGACCCTAGCGCTTCCCTCCATTCATTGTTCGCGGGGCTTGCAGCATTTATATACGTCTAACCTTAAGGTAAGCGGGTCATTTGGCAGAATACAATATTGTACACATGCAGCATTGATATTTAATTACACTGAATTTTGCTTTGCTTTAAAGTGAGTTTTAGAGGCAACCTATTTTTGTCTATTGTTTGGGCAGAAAGTTTTCACACGCCCTAGCGCTTCCATTCATATCCTCATCCAAATTCCCCTACAGTTCTGCTTTTTAATTTGGTCTATGCATTCGTTATGTTTTCATCCGCAACGGAGTCTAAATGCTCGTGACACGCTCTTCTGCTTTTCTGACTCGAAGACATTTTGTGTTGTGTTAATGTAAACTTTTGCTCAGAGCCTGGCTCTTAGTGCAACATAACACGCTCTTATGCCTCGCCAACTTTAATAAAATATATTCTCTGTTTGCAATACATCTGTGTGTAATTGCAATATGACACGCTCCGTCGTTTCACTGTCCATAATGGATTTCTATTTATAGGTAAGTTTGGCAGCAACCTAGTTGCCCAGACATCATAGATTCATTTATTTCATGCGTGTGGGGGGGAAAAAGTATCGCCTTCCTGGGATGTTAGTGCACCACTGCATTCTACATCTAACACATTTACAATTAAAACAAGCATGTGCAATGCAATAGGTCTCGCATTTGCAAGAGTTTGAGCTATTGACATTGTAAATGACAATGCCTTTTATTTATGTGTTGGTTTTTAAAGCCTAAATAAAAGGCATTGTCATTTACAATGCCAATAGCTTAAACTCCCGCAAATGCGAGACCTATTGCATTGCAAATGCTTGTTTAATGAGGTTTTGCTTGAGTCTTCTAATTTGAAGGGGGGCTTGCCTAGTGCCTAATTTGTGAAAGAAAGTGTCGGTGCACAGAGCTCTACCCAGAAGCAGCGGGCAGTGCAATTAAACGTCGGCGCACCGAATACGAAGGCTGGAAGCTTTAAATCCATCTCATGCCTCTTTAATCTTTGGCCAGACATTACCTGTCCTGCTTTCTCCCTTTGTGAATGTTTTCCGTCTTTCCTATTTGTGTGCTTTTTCCCCTCTCTTGCACTTGGTAAATATCTGATGCGGAAAAATAAGTCAAATAAGTGCAGGTGGACTCCACCGGCTCAAATTAAGCACTGGACCGGCCTCTCCGCCTGCCTATGTCAAGGACTTGATGATCAGTAGGTCACCTTCTGGATTGCCTGAGGAAAGGGCAACTCCTCCCAGTAGCCACGGTGCCACCCAGCACTAACAGTAGTACGCCTGAAAGGAGTCCGTTCCCTTAAGAGGGTCCAGATCGGAGGAAAACCCCACAGAGGGCAAGAAATCCCCTGTAGAGATGAATAGCAGCGTGCCAATTTCATCCATGACGTCAGGGACGAGGACAAGTCCAGCATGAAGAGTCCAGAAAAGAACCAGCAGAGTTTCGGAAATCAAGGGCAAAAATAGGAGCAAATGGGCAACAAACACAATGAAAAATATAGGAACAAGCGCGTTGAGACACATCCTATCAGTTGTAGATGCCTCCTCATATATGAATTTAACTGGAAATGACATCAAAGGAAACAACCTGCTGCCATCTTGGATTGGGAGTTTCATATAGGTTTTCCTGGATACACCACCATCTTGGAAAAGACCGATAAGTATTTTTCACACCTCTTTCTTGAAACTCTTGACCTAGGCTAAGGATATGAATAAGCTTTGCGGAGTGCAGCGTTCAGCTGCGCAAGGAGCATGCCACTTGTGTTCCTGTAACTTTAGGGAAGTTCTTGACACTCACTGCAATCTTTGCACAGATGCAAGAGCCTAGAAGCCTGGCATTTGACTCACTGCATTGTTCCTCGCTCCACCAATCAATCCATACCTGAAAACCACCCTCTGTCTTGGAGCCAACCCTTGGTCTTGTCTACTACTTGTTGCTTCCCACGGGGATCACAAAGGTGGGAGAATCGTGCTGTGTGTTGATTCAAGACCTTCCCCATTGCACCAGGTACTGGACAACATTCCTAAAGGACAGCTGAAGCATGCTGCTCTCCAGAGCACAGCATTTCTACTCTTGCAGCGTCTTCCAGGACTTTGTGCCTAAATGACGACAAGTGTGCCCTCGTCTTCATTCATAGCACCAACAATCTATGCTAACGACTTTGGCATGGCTTGGACATGTTCTTTCACCAGCCTGCTTCTTCTTGTTTGGTGGCAGGCCAGGGTACCTGGAAAGGTTGGCACCTTCGTTGGTAAATCACTGGAATCCGTATTCCTCAAGTTGACCGTCTACTTCTCTATGCGGGGAGGCGGGTCTGAAACCGACTTCGGAAGAGTGGCGTACCACCGCTGCGGGGAGGTGGGTCTGAAACGGACTTTGGAAGAGTGGCGTACCACCGCTGCGGGGAGGTGGGTCTGAAACGGACTTTGGAAGAGTGGCGTACCACCGCTGCGGGGAGGTGGGTCTGAAACGGACTTTGGAAGAGTGGCGTACCACCGCTGGCTTGTGCTGTGTGACCACCATCACCCGGTGTCCCTACAAGTGGATGTGAAAATGCTAGTTTCCCCACAGAATGGCAACTGCTGCTCCTCCTCTTCGGCAACAGTGTTTTTTGGTGGTGCGAGGTCAGTGCCCACCTGGTATAGATGCAGATGCTGGGCATTCTCTTTTTTCCACTTGGAGTAGCGCTGGCCCACCTCCAGTCTGCATGGGACGGCACCCACCTCTACTCTGATGTCCTTCTGTGGCTCCATCTACACCATGGTCGTTTCAGCGGATGGGCAGGGTTAGGGTCCTGAATTGCCCCTCCTTGGTCCTCCCAAGGCATTCACTGATCTGCTTCAGTAGTTCTTGCAGCTGATTGCTTCACTTTGCTGACTTTGGGATGGAGTTGCCGGATTGGGAGACCACCCTGTGGATGCTCTGAACCTCTGTTCGTCCTTGAGGAGCTTCAAGTCCAGCATTGAGTCTGGCCCTGTCAGGGGCTCGGATCCTGCTTATCAAACACCGCCAAGGAACTTGAGCCCCATTCGAGAACTTCACAGCTCTTTTGGCGCTTCTGGCCTTCGTCTTGTAGTCAATGGAGATTGGCTTAGAGGTGCCCATAGGGACCCATTTCAGTTTGCCTAGACCAGCGGTTAATTTGTTAAGCTAGAAGTGTCGGTCCCCAGACTGGGAGCCAGGCATTTCCTTCGGTGGCACTGCTGATGCCTGAAGCCTTAGAGTATCTGCTCAAGCAGCGCCCTTCAGCCTGGTGGAAGAGCGGCATGCACCCCGATCTGGGGAAAAGCTCTAGTCCTTCTTCCATTTCCACTGAGGTCAGTGAAACAGAAAGAGGGCTCCCTATACCATGAGGTGGCGCTGTATGTGCTGCTCTTCTCCCATGTCCGTGCTGGTTGGAATTAAAGCAAAGACCTGTCAGCGGTCTCCTTCTGCTCAAAAGGGGCCCGGGACAATGCAGGAGGTGTCGAGTTTTGTTTTATCACCTGCACCCCTAACATGCAGGCGGCCCACTGCCACCACCATTACGCATGCAGGCGGCCCACTGCCACCGCCATTACGCATGCAGGCGGCCCACTGCCACCGCCATTACGCATGCAGGCGGCCCACTGCCACCGCCATTACGCATGCAGGCGGCCCACTGCCACCACCATTACGCATGCAGGCGGCCCACTGCCACCACCATTACGCATTCAGGCGGCCCACTGCCACCACCATTACGCATTCAGGCGGCCCACTGCCACCACCATTACGCATGCAGGCGGCCCACTGCCACCACCATTACGCATGCAGGCGGTTCATCTCCACAGATACAGCTGGATCACTGCCACCATCAGCACCCCCATGTAGGTGACTCACTACCACCACTATAGATGCTGGTGGCTTAACAACCAACACCACCAAAGATACAGGTGTTTAACTGCCACCCCCATCAATGCCACATATGCAAGCGGCCCACCAACACCACCATATTTGCAGGTGGATCGCTGGCACCATCAGCACCCCACATGCAGGTGACTCGCTACCACCACTATAGATACTGGTGGCTTAGCCACCACCACCAAACATACAGGTGGTTCACTGCCACCCCCATCAACACCACGCCACATGCGAGCAGCTCACAAAACACCACGATATTTGCAGGTGGAACACTGGCACCATCAGCACCCCACATGCAGGTGACTCGCTACCACCACTATAGATGCTGGTGGCTTAACCACCACCACCAAACATACAGGTGGTTCACTGCCACCCCCATCAATGCCACATATGCAAGCGGCCCACCAACACCACGATATTTGCAGGTGGATCACTGCCACCATCAGCACCCCACATGCAGGTGACTCGCTACCACCACTATAGATGCTGGTGGCTTCACCACCACCAAACATACAGGTGGTTCACTGCCACCCCCATTAACACCACGCCACATGGGAGCAGCTCACAAAACACCACGATATTTGCAGGTGGAACACTGGCACCATCAGCACCCCACATGCAGGTGACTCACTACCACCACTATAGATGCTGGTGGCTTCACCACCAGAGACACAGGTGGCTCACTGCGATCCCATCAATACCACATATGCAAGCGGCTCACCAACACATTTGCAGCTGGAACACGTCCAACATCAGCACCCCACATTCATGCGACTCACTACCACCACTGTAGATGCTGGTGGCTTAACCACCACCACCAAAGATACAGGTGTCTCACCACCACCCCCATCAATACCACACATGCGAGCGGCTCACCAGCATGTTTGCAGGTGGCTCACTGCCTCCACACATGCAAGTGATTCATCACCACCTTTATCTGCTTTCGGATGTATCGACTTTTTCCAGAATTGTCTCTACTGATCACTCAGCATCAAATATTAGGCTAAATTGTTCAGTAAATCACAACTGGACGGAAATTGCGATTCTCCTATTAACATGACTAGAGAATCTGGATTTCATTAAAGACACGGAGGCTAACATTATGCATTATCTCTTTAATGCAGTCACAAGCAGCCGCACTACATCACAAAGTAAAACAGTTCTAGAATGGAATAGTCCTATAGTATAAGAGGCATGAGCACCAAACAGACTGCCTCTTTTAAATGTGGAGAAATAACGAAAAGTCCAAAGGAAAAGAGAGTTCATCTTCATCTTGAAAATCCGGAAGAGGATAACGAAAAGGAGAAGTCCATTAAGAAGAGTTGTCTGAAAGAAAGGCATAAACATGAGTATTGTTGAAATAAACAATACAACAAAAGGAAACACAGTAATAGCAATAAACAATAATTATAGACCGCAGAAATAGAACAAATAATCAGAATAAGTTATCAAATAATAAATTGAATTAAAGAATAAACCGACCAAGGGTAGGGACGGGTGGGATAATGTTAGCCTCCGTGTCTTTATTGAAATCCAGATTCTCTAGTCATGTTAATAGGAGAATCGCAATTTCATTACAAGACGGGAGGCAACATTATGCATGTTGGTAGCCATGTAGGACAACATCAGACATATGCTCAATAGGTTTACAGTAGTGTCGAGCAAAGGTAGATGCATTAGACCAGTCCGCTGCTTTGAGGATATCATCCAACTTACCACCAGACCAGAAGGATTTACTGGCCATAGCACCTCTAAGAGAGTGGGCTTGGAATTTAGATAAGTCAACGCCGGCTAGGTTCATAGCGGATTTGACCCATCTGGCAATGGAGGCAGAGCTAATGGGTTTGAATGGTTTGACAAAGGAAACAAGCAGTTGATTAGCATCATGAGGGCGAAGATCATTCATTCTGCTATCATATTCCTTCATACAGTCTACAACACAAAGTTTCTTACACAGGTCGAAACGAGGATAAAAAATAGAATCTGACATAGTTTTTGTTCTTTTAACAATTTCAAATTTAACACCAAACCTATCATAAGATCTATAGGATATATCAAGACATTTAATATCAGAGACTCTACGGCAGGAAATTAAGCACAAGAGAGTTGCAAGTTTAATAGAAAGACATTTCCTATTAAGTAAAGAATTATCAGGCCAACTTGAAAAAAGGTCTAAAATAGCCTTAACGTCCCACATGGATTGGTATTTAGGTTTAGGGGCCCTCTTCAACCTAATACTCTTCATGACTCTACAAACAATAACATTTTTACCTACCGGCTTACCGTTGATGAGAGAATGACCAGCAGAGATAGCAGATCTATAACAGTTGATAGATCTATAGGAAAGACCCATATCGAATTGTTCGACAAGAAAATTAACTACGTGTACGATAGGAGCCTCCACTGGATCCAAGTCCCTCTCCAGGCACCAACGAAACCATTTTCTCCAAATATTGTTGTACCTATAGTGTGTTCCAGGGGCCCAAGATTCTCCGAGGAGAGTTGCAGCTGATGACGAAAGGCCAGACAATTTGTTGGATCTCCTGACACTTTCCAGGCAAGAAGGTTCAAAATCCCGGAATGAACCAGGTGGTGATCCTCCCCTTCTGCCTTTGAAACCAGACCCCTGGCTGCTGGAATGAAGAAAGGAATGCTGCAAGCTAGTTCTAGGGTAGTCGGGAACCAGGCCTGAGAAGGCCAAAAGGGGGTTATCAGGATTAGGGAACATTGGTCCTGTCGCAAAGGGAGGGAAAGCGTAGCCGCGAAGGTCTGACCAGCACTGAAGGGAGGCGTTAACTGCAAGAGCTCCCGGATCCGGCATCCAGCTGAAGTAATTCTCTAATTGGTAAGTCAGCCTGCTTGCAAATAGATCCACGTCGAGGGGACCCCAGATCCGATTCAGAGCGTTGAAGACATTCACGTTGAGTTTCCAATCGCTGAAGTCTAAAAGGAATCTCGAGTTCCAATCCGCCGAAATGTTTGATTTCCCGGGGAGATATTCTGCCCTTAGAGCAATCTTGTGTTCTAGGCAAAACATCCAGAGTCTCTTGGCTAAATTGGAGAGGTCTGCAGATCTGGTCCCACCTAGACGGTTGATATAGGATACAGCGGAGATGTTGTTGTCCATTTTCAGGATAACTGATCTCCCTTGAAGAGAATGTCTGAAGCTCATTAGAGCGTATAGACCTGCCGTAAGCTCTAAGTAGTTTATGTGGTGAGAGGATTCCACTAGAGACCATACACCACCAGTGTCCTGATTGAGGAGGCGAGCACCCCAACCATGAAGGCTTGCATCTGATTCCAAAATGAACTCTGGAGTTGAGCTAAAGATCGCCTTGCCATTCCAGGCATCCAAATTCTCCAGCCACCAGGAGAGTTCCGATTTGGCTTCCTGATCTAGGGACACAAAATCTCCGTACCAAAGGCCAGATCTCAGAGCCTTCCCTTTTATCCTTTGAAGAGCTCGATAGTTGAGAGGACCGGGAAAGATGGCTTGAATGGAAGACGAAAGGAGGCCTAAAAGTCTGGCAAACTCCCTTAGAGTTAAGGTTTCCTGTTTTAGAACAAACCTGATCTCTTTGCGAATTTTGCAAATTTTCTTTGGGGGAAGTTGGAGAAGGCATTTTGAGGTATCTACAGTAAAACCGAGGAACTCCAGTGATCTGGAGGGGGTAAGGATTGATTTTTCCCTGTTTATTATAAAGCCTAGACGCTCTGAGATCCATTGCAATCTTCAAGTCTTTCAAGATCTGAGAATGGTGTTGGGACATGATCAGGATGTCGTCCAAATAAATAATTAAATGAATACCTCTTTCCCTCAGAAGCGAGGCGATAGTTCTCATAATTTTGGTGAAACACCATGGGGCAGAAGAAAGACCGAAAGGTAGGGCCTGAAATTGAAAAAGACGGTTGTTCCAAACGAACTGAAGGAAAGGCTGGTGATCTTTGGCCATTGGAATGGTAAAGTAAGCATCTTTTAAGTCCAGTTTGACCAACCAGTCTGCTTCTAGAAAAAGGTCTCTCAGGAGGTGGATACCCTCCATTTTGAAATGTCTGTAGACCAGATACTTGTTCAATTCCCGAAGATTTATGACGGGTCTCCAACCTTTCTCTTTTTTTTTAACTAGAAAAAGTGTGCTTACAAACCTCTTTAAACTCCAAGGAACTTCTATGATTGCACCTTCTTGAAGCATGGAGATAATCTCCTCTTCTACAATTTTTTGTTGATCCACTGAAAGGGTTGGCACCCTCGGGAGAGACGATTGTGTGGGGGTATTGACAAAATCTATTCTGAAACCTCGGACAGTTTCTAGTACCCAGGGATCTTGAGTTAAGGTCTCCCAAATATGAAAAAAGAGTTGTAGCCTGCCCCCTACCTTTGGAGGGGAAGAAGGCGGAGGAAGAAGTGTACTTACTTGGAAGACTGGAGTTGCTGGAAGGACCACGAGATCTGAATCCTCTGTTCCGAGAGCCTATCCCTCTCTGTGGGTAGAATTGAGGGTTGGATGGGAAGAAGCCTCTTCCAGAACCTCTGAATCTTGAGAAGGGCCTTTGGTTCGCTCGGCCGAAAGAAAGGCCCCTTCTTCCAGCCCGTTCAAAAAGGTACACGTATTTGCCAATAGATTTAATCATATCCTCACCGAAGAGGAGGCCCTTGGGGTTTTGGGAAGGTTCCTTTTCGGCCATGTCACCTAGTTTGGGATTGATCTTAGTGAGAATGACTCTCCTTCTTTCACTGTTAAGGGCTGCGTTTGCATTGCCAAGGAGAACAATGGCCCTTTGGCCCCAGCCTCTGACAAGATCGGTGTCAAGAGGAGTCCCGTCAATGTGGGATTCTTCAGCCAGGTCTAAAATTCTGGACAAAGGCCCAAGGATGTCAAGAAGGCGATCTTGACAGCCCTTGAGGGACCTTTCCATACCCTTCCTGGGATCTCTTCCAAGCTTGAACAGGAACTTGATCAAGTCGGGATCAAGGTTGGGGGTCTGACAGACCTTATCCTGAATTGCGGGTCTAGGGCACTCGGCCCTGAGGATACAACGAGTATCTTTCTCCAGAGCATTTCTGAGCCATCTTGTAATAAATTTCGCAACATGGTCTTGGGGAAACCAGTTAGAACTTCTAGGGTGAGAGATATTAAGGGGGGAGAACATTTCTTCGCCCAAGGGGTTGAGGATGACATTTTTAGAGGAGGAGGGGATTTCTTCTTCAGAAAGCTGACTGTTAAATTCAAAGTCCTCAACGTCTAAATCGAGGACAAATTCGTCACAATAATTAGGGGCCCTGTCCTCATCCTCAGAGTCAAAGTTGGCATTATTATGAGCACTACGATAGTTTGTGCCGCTAAGGACACCCATATTGGTCGTGCCGCCAGGGACACCTGAGTAGTTTGTGCCGCTATGGACACCCGAAGAATTCGAGGTGCGAGGACCTCCCAAGAGATTTGAGGTGCTGGGACCTCCCAAATTAATTGAGGTGCTAAGACCTCCCACAGTGCTCTGGTTAGGCTCAATATTTTTAGATTTTTTGACTCTTTTCCCCTGAAAAGTGGGCATGTCATTATGAATAGTATTTGAGCCTTCAATAGAGTCGGCCTGTTCAGAAGGAAGGGGCCTTTTAGCGGACATAACCTCCTTAAGGGTGTCCAGCATACAGGACCTCATCTCTCTATGGATGAATTTTTTAAAAGAATCATCATTAAAATTGGGGGAGCTCGCTAGAGCGTCATCAGAGTCTAGGTCCGACATATTTAGGTTCAGAGAGTAGGTAATGTAAAAGGAAAGGTAAATGCCCCCTTTTTATTTTTAATGAAATTTAATCGAAAAAACATAAACCAAAAACTATCCTTAATAACTATTTCCCCCCCTTTTTTTTTTTTTAGGGCCAAAATGGTGAAGTTGGCTGGGTTAAGAGGAAATGAAAAACGCTAGAAATCGAGGTACGAGTGGCCGGCAGCAGCTGATAGCAGGTGAGTAACTGTAAAAAGCCGCTCGAGCTCAGCTGCTGCCGGAGGGTGTAGAGGAAAGCCCCTTGGCAACGGGAGCGCGCAGCGCTGCAGTTGACAAGGTCCACTCGTTGAAGGGGAAAGAGCGCTTGTTTTGGGAAAGAGCGCTCGAGCGAGGACACATGCAAGTTAGAGCAAAAAGGTCTTGGGAATGCCTTTAGGGGTGAAAGGGATTAAAACGCTGGCAGCATCAGGAAGCGCGATGTGCGCGCGAACCGCGATCGGACCACGAGTGAAGGTGGGGTTTGACAGCGAAACAGAGCGGAAGATCGTCGTGAAGGCAGGGGAGATGAAAGCGCATAATGCGCAAACGCCCGCCCGAAGAAGAAGGACA
This sequence comes from Calotriton arnoldi, assembly GCA_963921515.1. Classification (NCBI taxonomy): domain Eukaryota; kingdom Metazoa; phylum Chordata; class Amphibia; order Caudata; family Salamandridae; genus Calotriton; species Calotriton arnoldi. Next base: position 2,740,342 of record CAWUFW010000442.1, on the reverse strand, counting down.
CACTGACTCCGGTGAGGGGAAGGGGAAGGAGGGCGGGGGAGTGCCAAAGAGACCATAAATTGGAATCAGGGCATTTGAAAGGAAAGAAGGGTGGGCGGGAGGGGTAAAATCCCTTCAGGTTGTTAGCAAGGCAAAGCTGTTATGGCAACAATTAAGATAAGGAACAAAATTGAAATAAGAGAAAGGAACTTATCTGCGTGTGAGCCGCATTTAAAAGAGGCAGTCTGTTTGGTGCTCATGCCTCTTATACTATAGGACTATTCCATTCTAGAACTGTTTTACTTTGTGATGTGCGGCTGCTTGTGACTGCATCAAAGAGATAATGCTTAATGTTGCCTCCGGTCTTGTAATGAAATTGACTGATCAGAATAATTTTCTTGGTGAAAAACCTTCAGCATGTAAACCATTAGAACAAAAAGTTAAGTTGTCTCATAGCGGAGCTGCAAATTCAGGCGGAAAAGGCTTCGATTATAATGCTGCAGGTATTTCTCAATTCTGCTTCCCACACAACAGAAACTTGCAGCCTTAAGAGGCAAGTCTTTGGCCTAATGACAACTTTTTGCCATCTCTTGTCGAAGGCCTATTGTGAGCAAAACAATCCATAGATTATTATTTTTTTAATTTTATAGAGTTTTATATAGCACGAACTTGACCCGAATCGGGTATCCGAGCGCTTTACATAGCACCAGTTGCATTACATGAGGACACATTCATTTTTTGTGTTAGGCACGGGGAGATTAAGTGATTTGCCCAGAATCACAGGATGTTCAGCGTCATTGCCGAGACTCGTACCCAGTTCCCCAGAGTCGAGGTCGACCGCCCTAGCCGTTAGGCCAACTCCTCTCCTTTAGGTCCGCCCCTTGCTCATGATTGGATAGCTTTCTTGTCAGTCTCAATTCTCTGCTCTTGATTCAATGGCATCTCTCTATTCTAGTTTATATCCCGCCCCTATAGCGTAGCTTCTTTCCCATTATTTCCGTTTGATTGGTTGCATCCTTCCTCTGCTGACATTTTCATTTTACTTTGGGCACTCAATGGAGCACAAAGCTTCCCTTACTCTCTGCCCACCTACTTGCTCCTCTCAAATCCCCACCTCAATACATTGTCCTAATGCTACCTAACCACCCAACTCATCCATTTCTCCCTTGCCAAAAACCCTACTTTAAATGTTTATATTGTTTAAAAAAGTTTTAATGGTTTTTTTTTAGCAACATTGCATGTATCCTTTTTTATTTTTCATTTACCATTCCAAAACGGGTGTTGGCCATTTAAAAATGATATATATCAAAGTTTGCTGCACAAAACCGGGGCATGCATCTATTTGTGAATGATTTTTCTCTAATAGAAAACCCTTTACAAGATGGCCTCCCTTCTGATGCACTGGCGGCCATCTTGGAATGAATGCTTTTTCTCATAAAGAAAAGACTTTCCAAAATGGCTACCCATACCTACGCATGCCTTTTGATGCACCGGCATCCCTTTGTAATGTTTTTTTTCTTTATAAGAAAAAGAATTCTAAGATGACCTCCTATGCAAGTGTTGTGGTGGACACCCTCTGGACAGTGTGTGGGCACAGGAATTTGAGATCGAATGAGCGGATCGAACCTACTTATTCAAAAGGGACAATGCATTAATTCCCTTTACTCTGTCTGTTCTATTTTACTCTCTCTCCTCTGTCATTTATTTTCTTCAGTTCATAGTGTATATTTCTGTACTTGTCCTTGTTTCATGTTTGCACCATGAAGCTAGGGTTTGTATGCATTTATGACGCACACCCTAAATAATGAAAACAAACCATCCCATTCCTATGCCACGTCATAGTATGCGTATGCAACTGCCTCCTGCTCGCACAGATAGGCTAGCAGGAAGGGACCAAGGAAATTGAGCCAATCCACTGGTACTTCCCCAGAGAATATTCCATTCCATTGTTATTCAGCTCGTCTATGCCATACTACCAATGGCAGATTGTGTGCTACACAAGTGCTAATTAATTGTTATAATTACAGACCTCCATCAACCATATGCAGATCAGTCGTGGCCTTGGCTATGCCCAGTTTAATGCATTTATGTGGCCTTAAAAGTGTATAATTTGTGCCTACTTTCCGTACGTTACGGACACATAGATTTCACTTACTCATGGTCTGTAAGCTGAGGTAAAATGACACTTACTTTACAACTTGTGTGTGACTGAGCTCCACTTGTGCATGGAGAAAGCCCAGCGAGCTGGCCCTTGGTATTCAAGACGGTGCAGTTGATGACTCACACAATCAATCCATGTTTGTAAATCGCTGCTACTCACCCGTGAGGGTCTCAAGGTGCTGGGGGGAATGGTGGGGGGCTGCTGATCCCTTTGGATGCTGGGGTTCAGTTGAAGAGCCAGGACTTGAGATACTTCCTGAATTGGGTCAGCGACGGTGCTTGCCTGAGGTGGAGAGGCAGGGTGTTCCAGGTCTTGACGGTGAGGTAGCAGAGCAGAGTTGCAGGCCATGTGGTGTTTGGGGTACAATATTGGGATGGTCTGCTCGCCATGTTTATAGCCTTTCCTCTAGTGTTTCAGGCCCTGTGGTATTGGGGTACAACAATGTGCTTCATCTGCTCCCCCTTTATTGCGATCCCTTACTATCGACTTGCCTTTTTCAGGGAGGTGCACAGTTACTCCTGGTATTAGGTGCGGTTTGGGGTTGTCTCCATTTGCTTCCCTGGTGCAAGTTCCTCTTACCGTCCAGAGATGGCTGTTCTCAAGTCTTTCAACTTCCTGGCGAAGTTCTAGGTTTGAGGTAAATCAAGCACAATAGCCTGAAGGAAATCGTGTGCACAGCAGTTCAATGTTATACTAACTTTACAAAATTTATACACTACCAATTATCAATTTTCATGTATGAAGTAAACAAAAACCACAGTATTCAGGTAGTCTTTCAATCGAATTTCATTTGAAACATGAAACATTAAGGTTGGTGATCAACTCATTCAATCATTGAAGACATGGTTGTATCATAATAGCTGATACTCAAATACAATTGTACAACAGAAACAACATTACAATGGTTTAAATTGACATTGCGTTTGACACCGTGCCCAATGCATTTCGGGACCTTAAGTCCCTTCTTCAGGGGCCACTGAAAATGTGAACATAAACACAGTTTAGTTTTATGGTTGTTGGAACATAAATTGAAAATCAAACAAAGCCATTTCATCCATCAACACCCATGGACATAGAAAGAAAGGGTAGCCATGACATGTTTAGTGGTACCGTCACCAGGGGGTAATGCGGTCAGATAGTAAAAAAAGTCAAGAACGACAATTGCGATCCAAAAGATATGCAATGACTGAAAAACGTAAAGTAACCTTGAATCCTAGGAGTCATGCAATACCAAATGTAGTCTGTGCCATAAAATGGAAGTGCACCCATATAACATGCCTATACAGAACCCAGAAGCGCTGCGCGAGTGCACACAGTCTCCCGGTGATCAAAAAGTTCTAGGTTTACCAGCTGAGCTTCATGCCCAGACAGTCCCTCGAGCTCAACCTTAGAACCTGTCGCCATTCGTGGCCCTTTGGAGCCTCGCTGGCCCCTTCAACCATTCTCTCTGCAGTAAGTTTGAAGACTCTGGGCCTGATTAAGATCTTGGCGGATGGGATAATCCATCACAAAGTTCCATAGGATATGATTGAATTGTAATTTGGTGGGCGGGATATCGGTCACGTTTGTGATGAAGTGACCCTGTCTGCCAAGATCGTAATCCAGGCTTTCTGCCCTTTCCGTTGCAGCCTCTTTCTTTGTGGGTGGAGGTGCCCGGTTTTGGCTTTTACTGGCAGAGGGCCTAAAATGTCCTAAGTCAAAACCTGGCTCCGCAGCAGGCTCATTCTGCTGGAGTTATCTCTGCTCCTACAAATGGAAAGCAGTCTATGTTTCAATTAAATCGTGAGGACTCTCCAAAGCTCTCCAAAGTGGCGTTAAGTGGCTGATACTCAGTCAAGTGAGGGCAGTTCTACAGCAAGCATGAGGCATCTTCATGCCTTGTGAGTTTTATGAAAGTCCGACATTGCCTTGGGAGCGATGGAAGACTGGTAGATCTGCGCCTCGGGCTAGACTCCGGCTCTCATGTTGTCACATCTTTAATTAGTGCGCTTTTTCCTGTGGTTCAGAGCTCCAGAGTGGTCATGGTGAAATGTAGAGTTGTACAAAACCCCTAAATGAATAAGTGATAAGTACATCATGTTGCAATTCATTGGCTGCTGTTCAAGCCTAGTGACCAGGTTTCCTAAAAATAGAACAGGTCTTGTTCAGATGCGGGGGACAAGCCATTGTAATTCTATTTATATAGCACTTACCACCCCCGACGAGGCGATGAAATGCTTTACGGCGAATAGCATGCTACTCCAGAGCCTAAGGTTGGTGATTAATCAAGTGGTTATTGTGATTAGTCATGTGCTCGCAAGAAAAAAAAAGGCATCTCCACCAGTTACTTTGTGATAGATTATATTAATACCAGCTAGGTGTAGTCATAAGCGGGGCTGTGTGTTTTCAGGTGAATGGTTGGTGAGGTAGATAATTATATTAATACCAGATAGGTGTAGTCATTAGAGGGGGCTGTGTGGTTTCAGGTCAATGCTTGGTGAGGTAATTGGATTATATTATTACCAGTCAGGTGTAGTCATTAGCGGGGCTATGTGGTTTCAGGTGAATGGTTGGTGATGTAGATAGATTATATTAGTACCAGGTAGGTGTGATCCTTAGCGAGAGCCATGTGGTTTCAGGTGAATGGTTGGTGAGGTAGATAGATTATATTAATACCAGATAGGTGTAGTCATTAGAGGGGGCTGTGTGGTTTCAGGTGAATGGTTGGTGATGTAGATAGATTATATTAGTACCAGGTAGGTGTGATCCTTAGCGAGAGCCATGTGGTTCCAGGTGAATGGCTGGTGAGGTAGATATATTAATTTAATACCAGGTAGGTGTAGTGATAAGCGGGGTCCATGTGGTTTCAGGTGAATGGTGGGTGATGTTGATAGATTATATTAACACCAGGTAGGTGTAGTCAGTAGCTTTGGCTATGTGGTTCCAAGTGAATGGCTGGTGAGGTAGATATATTAATTTAATACCAGGTAGGTGTAGTCCTAAGCGGGGTCCATGTGGTTTCAGGTGAATGGTTGGTGATGTTGATAGATTATATTAATACCAGGTAGGTGTAGTCATTAGCGGGGCCATGTGATTCCAGGTGAATGGATGGTGATGTAGATAGATTATATTAGTACCAGGTAGGTGTGATCCTTAGCGAGAGCCATGTGGTTCCAGGTGAATGGCTGATGAGGTAGATGTATTAATTTAATACCAGGTAGGTGTAGTCCTAAGCGGGGTCCATGTGGTTTCAGGTGAATGGTTGGTGATGTTGATAGATTATATTAATACCAGGTTGGTGTAGTCATTAGCGGGGGCTGTGTGGTTTCATGTGAATGGCCGGAGAGGTCGATAGATTATATTAATAGCAGTTAGGTGTGATTAATGGGGGCCACGTGGTTTCAGTTTATTGGTTGGTGATGTAGATAGATTATTTTACTACCAGTTATGTGGTTTCAGGTGAATGGCTACTGAGGTAGACGGACTGGTAGAGATCGGGTAAGAGTAGGCCACAGGGATAGGGTTTTAAGAGCAGAGCAATGTTCTCTGCAATCAACAAAGAGCTATCGAGAATGGAAACTCTGCCTTGAAGTTGGTGCCTCTGACGTCTCTGTGGTCTCTCCCTACACAGGTGTGTTTCTGATCCCCTATTTGCTGATTGTCTTTGTGGGAGGAATTCCAGTCTTTTTCTTGGAGATTGCGCTGGGCCAGTTCATGAAGCAGGGAGGAATCGCAGCATGGAATATCGCGCCCCTCTTCAAAGGTAAGCAAACCTATTCCCCAAGCTCGAACCTCTGAGGACCATATTAGTTCTCCTGGTTGTTATCCTCATCCTTCAGTGTTTAAGCTGACTAAAGGCTTTCAACCAGTTGATGTACCCAAGTCAAGCCTTTGCAGTGCAGGAGTTGAAGGGATTAACGCAAAGTTGTCCAAAAGCCCACCTCTTCTATATGTTTGAAACATTAAATATCCTAAATAGTGAAGCATCACCCAGAAAGGACCGCCCATTCCACTTGGGCCAAAGACCTCTCCAGTTCCACCTGGGCCAAAAAGGGCCGGTCTGGTTCACATTTGTTATAAAGGACTTTGCAAGTCCATCTGGGCTAAAAAGAGCCTGACTGTTACCCTATGGCCAGAGCACCCTGCCCCTATAGCCCCTCCTTACTCAAAAAGGAGCTTTCCTTAGTACTGAGTGCGTCATCAGTCAAGCCCACCCCTTGAGTTCCTCTGCACTATAAACTTCATATTGTTCTTAAGGAGGAGGACCGAGCCTCCCAGTTTTCAGTTGGCCAAGGAAAGTCCCTCGTCACTTCCGGGCAGTTGCTCTTAGGCTAACAGAGCACTACTCCAGCACTGACCAGCGCCTGGACCTGTGAGCGACCATCATTTCCATATCTGACCCAAGCCTTAGACTCCAAAGAACTGCTCTCCAAGATAGAGGCTGGTTTTGGACAACACTACCCAGCTGCCAAAACACTAATATTCCGTTTAGTGTGGCGTACAGCAGCATGTTAAACTATGGTTGTACTTCACATGTGGTCATTCATGACAGGGTGAACTAGGAGAGGTATGGTGGTGCCTGATGGTAAATTAGGCTAGGAGTCTATAGTGCATGTGGCAGTGCAGAATAGGTTGGAATAATGGTGAGGGTATGTGTGGTGCAAAATATGTTAGAGGTTAACATGGTGATGCGGATAGATAGGGCTAGCAGTATGGACGGACGTGTGGTGGTGCAAGATGGATAGGGCTAGAAATGTAGACGGACATGTGGTGGTGCAGGATAGATGGGGCTAGCAGTGTAAAGGGATGTGTGGTAGTGGTGGTGGTGCAGGATAGATGGGGCTAGCAGTGTAGAGGGACATGTGGTGGTGCAGGATAGATGGGGCTAGCAGTGTAGAGGGACATGTGGTGGTGCAGGATAGATAGGGCTAGCAGTATAGACGGACGTGTGGTGGGGCAGGATAGATGGGGCTAGCAGTATAGACGGACGTGTGGTGGTGCAAGATGGATAGGGCTAGAAATGTAGACGGACGTGTGGTGGTGCAGGATAGATAGGGCTAGCAGTGTAGAGGGATGTGTGGTAGTGGTGGTGCAGGATGGATAGGGCTAGCAGTGTAGAGGGAAGTGTGGTGGGGCAGGATAGATACCTCTAGCAGTGTAGAGGGACGTGTGGTGGGGCAGGATAGATGGGGCGAGCAGTGTAGAGGGACATGTGGTGGGGCAGGATAGATGGGGCTAGCAGTATAGACGGACGTGTGGTGGTGCAAGATAGATAGGGCTAGAAATGTAGACGGACGCGTGGTGGTGCAGGATAGATAGGGCTAGCAGTGTAAAGGGATGTGTGGTAGTGGTGGGGCAGGATAGATAGGGCTAGCAGTGTAGAGGGAAGTGTGGTGGGGCAGGATAGATGCCTCTAGCAGTGTAGAGGGACGTGTGGTGGGGCAGGATAGATGGGGGCGAGCAGTGTATAGCGACGTGTGGTGGTGCAGGATAGATGGGGCTAGCAGTGTAGAGGGACGTGTGGTGGTGCAGGATAGATGGAGCTAGCAGTGTAGAAGGACGTGTGGTGGTGCAGTATAGATGGGGCTAGCATTATAGAGGGACATGTGGTGGTGCAGGATAGATGGGGCTAGCAGTGTAGAGGGACGTGTGGTGGTGCAGGATAGATGGAGCTAGCAGTGTAGAGGGATGTGTGGTGGTGCAGGATAGATGGAGCTAGCAGTGTAGAAGGACGTGTGGTGGTGCAGAATAGATGGGGCTAGCAGTATAGAGGGACGTATGGTGGTGCAGGATAGATGGGGCTAGCATTGTAGAGTGACGTGTGGTGGTGCAGGATAGATAGGACCAGCAGTATAGACGGATGTGTGGTGGTGCAGGATAGAGGGGACTAGCAGTGTAGAGGTAGATGTGGTGGTACAGTATAGATAGGCTTAGCAGTGTAGAGGGATGTGGTGGTGGATAGATACCTCTAGCAGTGTAGAGGGACTTATGGTGGTGCAGGATAGATAGGGCTAGCAGTGTAGAGGGATGTGTGGTAGTGGTGGTGCAGGATAGATAGGGCTAGCAGTGTAGAGGGACGTGTGGTGGTGCAGGATAGATGGAGCTAGCAGTGTAGAAGGACGTGTGGTGGTGCAGTATAGATGGGGCTAGCAGTATAGAGGGACGTGGGGTGGTGCAGGATAGATGGGGCTAGCAGTGTAGAGGGACGTGTGGTGGTGCAGGATAGATGGGGCTAGCAGTGTAGAGTGACGTGTGGTGGTGCAGGATAGATAGGACTAGCAGTGTAGAGGTAGATGTGGTGGTACAGTATAGATAGGCTTAGCAGTGTAGAGGGATATGTGGTGGTGGATAGATACCTCGAGCAGTATAGAGGGACGTGTGGTGGTGCAGGATAGATAGGGCTAGCAGTGAAGAGGGACTTATGATGGTGCAGGATAGATAGGGCTAGCAGTGTAGAGGTAGATGCAGTGATGGTTCAGTATAGTGTTAGCAGTGTAGAGGGATGTGTGGTGGTAGTGGTGGTACAGGATAATAGAGCAAGCGGTGTAGAGGGACGTGTGGTGGTGCAGAATAGATATGGCTAGCAGTGTAGAGGTGGATGTGGTGGTGCAGGATAGATGGGGCTAGCAGTGTAGAGGTAGATGCAGTGGTGGTTCAGTATAGATAGGGTTAGCAGTGTAGAGGGATGTGTGGTAGAGGTGGTGCAGGATAGATGGGGTTTAGTGTAGAGGTAGATGTGACGGTCTAAAGTTAGATGATGTGGCGCAGGATAGGTTGGACTAGAGGTGTAGAAGTAAATGTGGTGATGCAACATAGAATAGGTTTGACTAGCTATAGGTAGATGTGGTTGTGCAGGATTCGGTGGACTAGCGGTGGAGTGGTGGATGTGGTGGCGCAGAATAAGTGGAACTAAGTTTGTGGAAGTGAATGTGGTACAGGATAGGTTGGACTAGCAGTGTTGAGGTAGATGCTGTGATGCTAGCTGTATAGATGGATGCGGTCGAGTAGGATAGGCTTGTGTGTGTAGTTTATAGGTGAATGTGGCATTGCAGGGAGGCTGGACTAGTAGTGTATACGTAGATGTTGCGGTGTAGGATAGGTAGGACTGAAGTTGTAGATGTTCATGTAGATGTGGTCCAGGATAGGTTGGTCCAGGCTGGAAGGGGCAGATGGTGCATGAATCTTTGCCTTACAGATGTAGAAGTAGTAGGAGTTCTGTGGAGATCGACATTTGCTGGAGAAGTACTGTAGCCTTGTGGGTACTCTGGTGTGGATTGGAGACTGCCTTGTAGAGACAGGTTGAGATAGAACATGGTTTTTCCCGGCAGGCCTTGGCTTCTCATCGATGGTGATAGTTTTCTTCTGCAACACCTACTACATCATGATCCTGGTTTGGGCACTCTACTACCTGGTGCACTCCTTCACCAACACGCTGCCATGGGCCACTTGTGGCCACCCCTGGAACAGCCCGGAGTGCACTGAAGTCTTCCGCCTGGACCAGTGCCACAACAGCACACTTGGCAATGCCACCAGCGCCTTCAACCTCAGCTGCGAGGCGTTGGAGAAGAAGCGCTCGCCCGTCATCGAGTTCTGGGAGTGAGTATTGTGCTCTTTAACACTGAGTTCTGGCCCTGGGAGACTTAAAATGATGATGAGCTATTGTTCCTCCATGGGGAAAGGGGGTGAGGGTGTCCTCCCTCCCCCACCCTATTCATGATATTTGTAGAATGCAGATCTAGCCACATGTGGTGCGGAGTGTTTCACTTTCTGCAAGCTAGAGTGACAGGAATCAGTTATGGGGAGAGGAGAAACAAGCATTGGCATAGCCAATAGGTCTCGCCTTTGGGACCTTATAAGTGTTTAGCCATGCAGCACATTATCCTGAGTGCTGTGCCGCCAGGGATTGAAGAGCTATATAATTACTACAGACTGGGTTATGCAGCCTGATTTAGGAATGCATGCTTGCCTCAGGAAACATTTATGGGCACATTCCACAGCTTTTTAATGCACAGACAGAAAGACAAGTGCCTTGATGCAAGTCAACAGCACTATAACATTTCAGCACCATGTAAAGGAGGTTCTCGTTGTCTAAAGTGCCTATTGCAGCTAACTAGGAAGGAAGATTTACTATCATGAGGGGGTCTCTGAAAACTTTAAGTGCTCCGGATCCCGACTCTTAAATGCCAAGAACCAGTAAATAAAATAGAATCCTCAACATCTTACTCATAATTTTACCCAAAACAAGGATCTTGTGACTAAGTAAAAGATTTTATATGGTCTGTCTTGTGCCCTCACCCCTGGTACAGATGATGCTGCTTGCCAAGGAAGTTTGTTACCATCACCCACAAACAAACAAAGTGAACATCACCCAATCACAGATACATCAGCCAAAGCGAGCTACTTACCAATATCCTATAAGCACTAGCAAAGCCAATAGATCTGGTATTAGCCTGCCATCCTTTCGGCTTTGTGAAGGCTTATTTTGAGGTATTTTTTCTAAAACCTTATTGTTGAGGAGCTGTCCTGATCAATACAAAAAAAATAACACTGGCTAAAAAATATTTTCTTGCTCTCAAAGAGCACACATTGCCAATAACTAGTCCTTGGCGCGGAAAGGACAGATGGGTGGGTCGGTGTGCTCCTTGCAAAATAGTAGAATGATGTCCCTTACAATTAAATTAGTCTATGGCTGAAGTGGGATGAGCCAGTGCATCAGGTTGTGAACTGTAACTGTATTTATATACCGCTTACTGTAATGGGCAAAAGAAAAATGGGAACAACAACAGATCAGTGGATGAAAAGGGCCAAATGAAAGCCCTTACAGGTATACATAATTTTAGTATTTTCAAAAGGTCCTGGATAACGTCGTAAAAAGGGGGAAAGGGTCACAGCAACCCAGTGTTTATTTGATTACACCCACTCCTCGATAGCGATCAAAAGCGTTTACAGGAATCACTGACACCAGGATAAGACAACTCTTGTTCAGTCATGTAAAGTCGCCCCTTACCCAAAACTCCGAAAGGCGCCTCTCAGGAAGACATGCTGCCGAGCCCACAAGCGCCCCTCTGCTAGAAGAAAAATAGCTGCCATTGGCTCAGTGAGTTCTGCTCGAGTCTGTCTGTTAAATGTATTAAGCGCTTCCTTTGGGCCTCACATCTGGTATGAAAGCGCTATGGAAATACAACTGAAATATAATAAAGTTGGCACATCGAAGTGGAGTTGCAATATGGTCTGTTTATTGAACATGAGAGATGGCTCACGGCGGTCTAAAGCACCAAAGATGCTGATTCCCTGATGCTGTTTATCAACACAGCTGAAGTCTCCGCTGTAGCGGCACAAAACAAATACTAATAAAGCCGAGAGATCGGGTGCTCGGGGAGAAGCTGATATGGCATCCCTGTTTTTTTTAATTTTTTACCCTCCGTGCGAGTGCGTGTCATTAAAAGGCGCGCGGCCTGCAAATAAAAAAAAAATTGCATCAACTCCGAAAGCACACACCTACCTCCTCTCCAAAACGGAAACTAAATTGCAGTAATCTTACCGCCAGGTCTATCGAACGTCCAGGGGTCTGAAAACCGCAGCAAGTCAGCGAACTTAGTGCAGGGCAAATTTAAATCTGCAGCACACTGCATATAACTGCTCACTGTTGAAAGAGTTAACAGACCTGCACACCTTGCCGCCAAAGTAAGCCGAGGCAGGCAACGGGTGGGCACTGGTGGTAGGGGGGGGTATCCGCAGTGCAAGGTCTCAGCGTTCGCTCTCCGCCGTGCACTGAGAAACCCACAGCTGCATTTCTGTTCGGAGGGTGGGGGAGGGCTCCTAATGCGAGGAGGGAGCGGGAAAGCCAAAAACATAGAGGCAAAGACGGAAGGGAAAGATAAGGCGGGCGTAATATGAATGCCGTCCAAAACATGGCGAAAAGCACGCAGAGGAAAGTCTCTTTGACTAGGCAGTGCGCATTCTCTACAACACCGGAGAATGGAAAAGTTTACATGTATGGGGCAAGCAAAGGGAAGAGAAAAAGAAAAAGGCGCCACCCCACCTGACTCACTTCTAAACCCAAGGCTGCACGTTCGCATACAAAAATGTCTGAAGACATTTGCAGCCAAAGTGTTGTTTTTGGATCCATTTCACAGGGGAACAAATCGAGGAAAAACAGGGTGATAGCCCTTTGTAGAAGTCATGGTTTCCAGCAAGTGAGCCGAGGAGCAAGCGCGGCGATCTGCCACTAGAAGTGCTGCTCACGTAAAGCGCTCCTATATCTTCCGGTCGGGTTCACGCTTAAATGTTAAAGCTCGGCGCTTAAAAAAAAAAACATTTGTTTGTAAACCTGAATATGGTGAGCAACCTATAAAGAAAGGTGCAGCTGGTTAAATAAAACAAGCCCACACAAAACAACAAGCGCGGCCGCTAAAGTGATAGCGACCGCTGTGTTTATTTAGTAACCTGATCCACGACGCGACAAGGAATGCAGCTGCACCCTGCGCGCCGCTGTTCGCTCCCGAGACCAAAACGCCGTGGGAGTGAACATTTGAAGAAGAGGTGGGACATGCACCCGCCTTTGGCCATTTGCGTGCTTTCATTATTGAAAGACACACGCAAAGGCCAATCGAATGTGTGGGAGGAGTGAGACCCACACGGAGAAGTTTTGAGCGCTCACAATAAGCCTCCCATAGCGCAGCGCATGCGCGCTGCGCTAGGCTCGAACTAAAAAACAGCACTAGGCCTTTAGGCATCAACCCTTAGAAGGACTAAACTAGCATAGCTTCATCCATGGGAATGTAGCAGTCCTTCTTACATGTAGTACAGGTGGGACACTAGCATTGATGACGTCCAACTGAACGGTCTCTAGGCGCGGTTATCATAACCAGCACCAAACATGCTACATGGAAAGATGACCGACTGAAGGACTAGTGGGTGGAGTCGTACGCACAATGACCCTCTGTTGCACCTGGTTGAAACGCCTGCAGGGCATATTGTTGCTGCGGTGAAGTGGATTGTAGAGCAGCCCATGGAAGGCGGCTTTGTTGGGATGTTTATAGAGCATGGAGTAGATTAATGTTCTTAGTGCTCAAGATAGGTGCTGTAGTTTTATCATTTGTATAGTTGGAAGACGATACAATGTCCATCGAGTGGTGATCAAATGAGTTACAACCCATTGCAGCATTTGCCAGTTGTTTTCCTAAATAAGACCACTGAGGGCACTTCCTGCGTGTTGGTGTTAGGATTTGAACAAGGACTTACAATCTCCTCTTCTTGCTTGGGGTGATGTTATTAGCCTTGCCTGTTAGAGAATTCGCCCAATGTCTCCTCTAACTGGACCATTACCTGCCGCTAGTGATGCAGGCACAGTGTTTGCTTGGGAAGGGTGGTGGTCAGACTGGAGACTCATGACATGCTCTGTTTTGACTGTGCAGGAACAAAGTGCTGCAGATCTCGGGAGGCTTGAGCGAGCCGGGCGACCTCAACTGGCAGATGATCCTGTGCCTACTGGTCACTTGGGTGATCGTCTACTTCTGCATCTGGAAAGGGGTGAAGTCCACGGGAAAGGTAAAGCAATCCTTGACTATCCTACTCTGGTTCCATTCTGTGATAAGCCTGATGAAGAGCATGGGCACCACCTTGGAGGCAACACGTTGGCGCCCCGGCAGCCTGTAAACTTTGCTCAGGTCATTGTAGATGTGATCAGTAGCGGCTGCTACAAGGCAGTAGTGGTAGGGCGGAGAAGTTAAAAAAATAAACGGAAAAAGAAATGAAACTTACCTGCCGGCCGCGGCGGGAACAGGAAGCACCCAGGCTTCCAGACTCCCCTAGCCATCAGCAGCAGTGTGATTGGTCTGAGCGCCGTGGTTCGCCGCTCAGATGGGGACTGGGAGCCTGGGCATGTTATCCACCCAGGCTGTGCATTACAGCCGGTGGAGAACATACCAAGTGAGCATGATGGTTTTGCTGGCCCAAGACGTCCGGCTAAACCATCATGCACACTTAGAAAGGAAAGTGCCCACCACTCCTCCCCCTGCAGTGCAGCCCACCCCTACAGGGGAGTACTGAAAAATAAAATGATAATAACATGCTGTTGTTGTATTTTTATTTTTCCTGTGGGGCGATGCTCCTCTGCCTTAGCGGAGGAGCCGCGCCTGGATGTGATTCAGGCTGCACAGGTTATTGAGCCTGGCATTTGCATTCCACACGCTGTCGATGACTAATGCCTTTCTTATGGTAGATCTTTAAAGCCGAGCATTCGGTGGCCTGTGTGGGAGTAACTAATGGCATCTTGCTGTTCTTGTGTACCCTGGGGACAGAAACTTAAGCATCTTCCAGACTTGCTTGAAGTTGAAAACAAGTAACTTTTTTATGCAGTAATAGAGGGCCTGATTCACAGAGGCTCTGCCCTCTTGGTGGCGGGGGCTCTGCCCTCTTGGTGGCGGGGGCTCTGCACACATGATGGCAGCGGCTCTGCACACATGATGGCAGAGCCTCTGCCCTCGTGGCAGCGGCTCTGCCCTCGTGGCAGAGGCTGGGTACAGCGCACTGCATAAAGTGTGCAGTGAGGAGAGTCCGCCATGCTATGTGGAGACTATGCCGTGACTGCGGATATTCTTTGTGAACTGAGCTCTAGATCTGTTTGAGAGTCTTTCCTCTGCAAAATTATGCCAAACTTTAGTTTTTTGCTAGGATTTGCTGCTTGCCCAACTCTAGACACCATGAGTGCTCGGCCTCTGGAGCAGTAGCTCAGCTATAAGCTTTACCTATATATTTTTAAGACAGTCCTACAGGTGAGCACCCCATTCATTTTCTTGGAGCGGACCAACATAGACAGTTCTCCAATGGGGATGTCCTTGAGCATGAATTGGAGGGCAGGTGAGTTTCACACTTGTTGCCTCTGGGCACTGTCTAAGGGTGACGGGAGGTTCCTATTTCATGTTACGAATCATATGCGACGGGTAGATCTGATCTCACTGAGCAGGCTCCACAGTTCAGGTAAGATTCTCCACCCCATACCGTGAAGCGAGGAGATATGACCTTTGCAAGGGGTAGTTTTCGAAAAGGTTCTATAGTGTGGGTGAGATCCTGATATCACATACTTGAGTGTCTACAGGGCAGGTTATCCAACCTTTTCATCTAATTGAGAGGGTGATGCAGATGAGGCAAAGTTCCATTCCCGGTCTTTGACTGATGCCCACCTGGTCCTTCCTTTGGGCTCCCCGGATGCATTGGTAGAATCTTTAGATCACTTGAGCTCCAATTCACTGGCACAGAACCAATCACCTTGGTCAAGTGCGATTCCTGTCTCTGGAATGAAGCATGCTCTGAGACACGGTGAAGGGTAAAGTAACAGGATCTGATGGTTTAGCATTAGCATTTTATAGAACTTTTGTCGCTTACCTTTGCAGCTAAATTAATAAAGATGTACTCTGCCGCATGTGAAATGGACTAACCACCTGATACAGCCGCAGTAGCCCTGATTGCCTCCCTTCCCAAACTGCACCGCAAGCTCCCAGAAATAAGGTTTTATAGACGATTGTCACTAATAACTTCAGATTATAAAATTCTTAGTAAAACACTAGCTTAGTCTCTTCCTACACCTCACTACATTGGTACACAGAGATCCAAATAGATTAGATTCCAGTTGCAACGCATCACTCCACATCAGAGGGTTCTCTACAATACTAGATGAGACACCGCATGACCATCAAGATGGGGAAGTATGATTAGTTGGTTTGGAAAATCTTTTGTTACCTTGAGCTGGGCCTAACTATTTGCTTTGTTGTGGCACATAAGATGGGGCAGGGACTTTATTTAATGGGTACCCATATTCTGCTCAAGCCCTCTGGCTAGAGTTAAAACTGTGTATAATCTCAGTATAAAATGTATCTCGCTACCATACAGGGATGTCTACTATTGCAGATGCTATTTGCGTTGCCGCTGCAAACACTAGCTATCAAACTAAGAACAGATGGCAGGGATTGCAGTATCCCCTTGGAGCAGGGTTCTCCAAAGCCTGCCCTGGAGGGCTGGATCCATGCCAGATTTTTAAGATAACTACATTTATCTAAATGGGGATATGCTAATAATCTGGCATGGATCCGTCCCTCCAGGACCGACCTTGGAGAACCCTGCCTTGGAGGAAGACGCACACATCTTATTTTATGAGGATTACCGTTTACTACTCCTGAAGAGTGTATAAAAAGGGCTAGGTTCCACCATCAGCATCCTAGAAAAATTTGGGGGCCTGACGAGCTGAAAAGTAAACTGGTTAAAAACATGCCTTTTCCCAATCAGATCAAATGCATAAGACAATGCCCCATGCTGGTATATGTTGGGAACCGTATCCGTTTAGATACCTCAGCGTATGAGTGCACCACTCTGATGACGACATAACTGCCAGGCAACATAGACGGAATGGTGAGCTCACCGAGAGGAAATATAACATTTTGGAAAATGCTCTTCCTATCTGTTCTGGTCAGGATAGCCTTATCTAGAATGGTACTTCTGCGAAGACCGTTATAGCTCTTCGCAAACTTGCTAGGACGGATCTCGTACACAACATTTAAAGATCTTGATCTGGTGTGAGTGGATACATTCAAATAGCAATAAGAGAAGAGGGACTAGCTGCTCCCAGATTTGAACTTTACTTCCTTGCGGCTCAATTAGAGTGGGACACCAGACAGCTGGATCCGAGTAGACACATTGGAAATGGGAGAACATGTGGTGAAAGCTGGTATGACGATGTTGTCTACTCTGCTCATCAGAGGAATCCTTGGAGGAACTAAGGGCCATATGGACTAAAGCATTTTCCCATAGTCACAGAGTAGGTAAAACCCTTTGATGCATCTGGCCCTAACAATCCTCATGTCTCAGAGTAGCCATGAAAAGAAGGAAGAACAGGACTCGTACTGATCACCCGTATCCTTCCATTTCAATAGTGGAACTCCTGAGAGGGAAGGGACTCCTTGGATGCAGACAGATGGAACCCTGGACGAAAGTCGGACTACCAACAGTAGGAGCTCTTACTCGTCAAGTGAAGCGTTAGCTAATGGAAGTGCTTAGGACAATTACTAAAATTGAGTGGTAAAGAGGGTGATACAGGAGAGTTGGGGTAGGGGTGATGTGGAACCCCAAATGCAGGAGGTTATGCTCTTTTTATAAATTTTATATAGCGCAAACTGATACCAGTAGAGTGTCCCGGGACTGAAAGACTAAATGAGACAGAGGTTAATTAACAAAGGCTAATGAAGTTTAGGTGATTTTCTGAAGGAGGAATGGTAGCCCATGACTTTGTGAGCATGGGGGAGCATTCCATTGCTTGGCAGCAGGAAGGCTAAAAGCACGGATCACTGACATAATATTGAAACCATAAATATCGTGGTACAAAAATATAGATCTAAAAATATAGTTTTTCTATACATATAATGGTAAGTCCAAAAATATAGAAAAAAAAATATTGTTTTACACTAATATCGAAAATGTATATACAAAATATTGTGTGTGTGTGTGTATGTGTGTATATATATGTGTGTATATATATATATATATATATATATATATATATATATATATACACACACAATGGGAAAAAAACTATAATTAAACTAAGAAGAACTTTTAAAACATTGCCAATTTAATTATATATAAAAAGTAAACAATAGAAGAACGTTTTACTAAAAATATCTTAACAGATTCCTAATATAAAAAATATTAAATGCACGAACGCATAATATATATTGAAACAATACTAAAAAAAGATTACATTTTAGAAACAATAAATCTACTATTCCCACTACAGTCGGTGCAACATTTGGGAAAGCGTTGGACTGAGGAGGGGTATAATTTACTATTTCCATTCCAGTTGGTGCAAAAGTAGGGAAAGTGTTGGACTAAGGAGGGGTAACATTTATTATTCCCACTCCAGTCAGGGTAACAGTAGGGAAAGCATTGGACTCGGGAGGGTTAAACATTACTATTCCCACTCCAGTCTGTACAACAGCAGGCAAAGTACTTCACTTCAAACACATACCATATTTTAATACATATATTAATTGAACAAAAATATAAACTATTCATATAATAATCAATATATACATTTTAAAAATAAACCACGTACATAATTATATTTGTTAAATAATTAATATCAAATACAAAATGCCATTAATTATTAAATTCCCACACTATACTCCCACATACCTAGCAGCCCAAATGTAAAATATCCTTATTATTACGTTTCTTTATTTTTCTTTGTTACCCCTCGTAACGTTGAGAAAAGGAACAGAAAAAAACAGAAAAACAGCCGACACGTGTTTCGCCCGGTGGCCGGTTGGCCGAGGGCTTTTTCAAGGCTGAGATATGGTAGAACCCATAGATAATAGTGATACATATAATATTGGTGCGTAGTGTGTAATAAACAAAGTGACACCCAAAATAGTGGATAAAAAGGAGATGTGAATGAAGTGAGTAATGCCATAAGAACAACGAAAAGAGGAAGGTTATGCAACGGACAGGGACAAGGGGGACAGAAAAGAGGGAGAGAAAGAGAGGGTAAATGGAGGAGAAACCGAAAATCTACATTAGGGTATGAAGAGTGCGCATTCAAGATGGCAAACAGTACATTGATTAAATAGAATACATCATCATTAGTACAAAAATACGCATTGATTGCTTATATAAACTTGTCATCATCAAAAGCAAAATTACGCAAAAATGCGAAGGTCAGAAAGCCAAAATGATATGACAAATATATACCATATGGATGTACAAAGTACTGGTACAGACATGCTTACTATAAAGTATGGCCGCCTGGCAGGGCGTAAGTGTGAGCACGAATCCAATTGTGCATCATAAATACAGCAAGGTGAAAGGCTTACCAAGATTCTTTAGTGAAAGCAAAAGTCTTGGCGAGTGTTCATGAAAGCGATGGATTGCAATGTGCCACGTGGTCTCTGCGGTCCTGATGAAAGAAGGAACCGCGAGGTAGAGTCGGGCTGAGTTAAATGGCCTCTGACTCGACGTCTGAAACGTGATGAGTCATCCATGGCTAACCAGTAGGAAGGCCTTGAAAGAAATACTGGTCAGCAGACTGAGATAGCGATAACACTAAGAAATGTAAATAATAATAAAAACGACGGGGCTGAAAGGGAGCAGCCCAGGGTGACAGTAAGAAAAAATGAAATGCGAGAAAAAATACAAAACGGTGACAAGTCAGAGGAATAATAAAACTGTACTCAGTAGGAGGCTGGTCCAGAGGACATAGTTCTTGAGAGGCAAACTTATGGAAAAATATAATGGCGGTCGGGAAATAGAGGAAAGGAAAAGTGAAAATACATGGAACACTAGAGTATAACGATTGAGAGGAGCCAAGAGTCCGAAGTAAAGGAAAAAGGTGGTAAACATTAACCCTGGGCGAAGTACTACGCTACGCTCGCGTAGTTTGCGAAGTTTGCGCTACTTCGCACAACGCGAATTGCACGTAGCACAGTGCAAACACGCGTAGCGCAGCGGTCATTTTTTGCTTGCTCGCGGTCCTCAACGTCAAGTTGGCGACCGCGAGCAAGCAAAATGACATCCCGGCGAGACTTTTTCCTACTTCGCGATCAGCAACATCAAGTTGCCGATCGCGAGAATGGAAAATAAACCTCCCGGCGAAATTCTCAACGCGGGGAGGTCAGGTTTCTCACTGCGAGTGGTCGCGTATGCTCGCGACCGCTCGCGATGAGAAACTACCAGTCTGCGTTGAGAAAGCTGCCGCTCGAGTAAAAATCTACTCGAGCGGCAGTAAAAGACAGCTCGCACTGTGCAAGATGCCGTTTTCAATGATTGCACAGTGCGGACAAGCATCCGGCACTGTGCAATCATTGCGAACAGCGCACTACGCAGTTCGCGTAGTGCTATGCGTAGCTCGCGTAGTGCGAACTGCACTTCACGTAGCTTCGCGTAGCGCTACTTCGCGAACTACGCCCAGGCTTAGTAAACATCATGAATAGAACATAAGATATATTTGAAACAAGGAAGCAACATAGGAGTGCGAAAGTCCTATGTAGGAAAAAGGTCAAGATCACGAATCTAAATGGAAAAACAGTAATGGTGATAAAATAAGATGGGGTAAAATAAATGCTAATACTCCGCTGCAGGTGTGTGTGGCCCTTAGATGATGCGGGCCCTCCGGGACGCACCTGGGAAAAGAGTAGAAGTGACTCGGGTCACAGAGGGCATGGAAGTTGGGGTAGAGTCCCACAACCAAGGGGAAATTACGTAAAGGTCTTAGGAAATAAAACTGGTGAGAACATACGGTTCACATGCTGTCCTGGAGGGATAACTGTGATTGGAGTGAAACATGCATTAGGAAATAGAAGTAACTGGTATGGTGCCAAGGTTCTGGTATGTCGTCCTGCAAGTCAAAGGATTTAACATAGCCAGTAATGCATCTCAGCATCTTTGTTTAGTCCTTGTTCCACAGTGCTCATTCGCAGAATATGTTCACTCTCCTTCTTAGGACAAGTTCACGGTTACCACCTCTCGAGGATGGCACCATTCTAGTTACTTCTATTTCCTAATGCATGTTTCACTCAAATCACAGTTAATTTTTCTCTTTCTTGCGTGTACTGGAGGGACAACACAACCACTGCTGCACACTGCGCCTAATGCAAGGTGGGAAACCGCCCCCACCACTTCATGCCTGGGGAGTAAATGACATCCCTAACTGGTGTGCAGTGGGCCCCTCATACCCATGGGCCCTGGTGCTAGTGCACCTGCTGCACTAACACACCCCCTCAGCCCCCACGTGAGTCACGGCATGTTTGGGAGCCTTTGCTATCTGTACTGATAGTGCAGGCAGAGGGTCTTGGCATAAGTGTACCTCCCCTAAGCCAAGACTGCAATACACCCCCTCAGCCTCGCCCCCCCCCCCCCCACGTGAGTCACAGCATGCTTGGGGTGCTCGGTACAAGCCTTTTCTATCTGTACTGATAGTGCAGGCAGAGGGTCTTGGCATAAGTGTACCTCCCCTAAGCAAAGACTGCAATACACCCCCTAATCCTCCCCCCCCCCCCCACGTGAGTCACAGCATGCTTGGGGTGCTCGGTACAGGCCTTTTCTACCTGACTCACAGTGCAGGCAGAGGTTCGTAGCCTAAGTGTACCTCCACGAAGCAAAGACCGGAAGTGAAGTCTGAGCAGGGTCATTTTACTATTGCCCCAGACATGCCATGTAAATCCCAAAAAGGAGGCCCTGCTTGTCACTGTGCCCAGGGTATGATGCCCCTAACCCGCCCCCCCCAAGGTAATGCAGAAGCATCGCTTGAGTAGTGGATGGCTGCCCCTGCCCACCTGGCCTGTTACAGACATTGGCTTCTCATGAAGTCCCCAAATTCTCTGTAAAGAATCAGCGAGAGCACAAGCAGTCCTCCTTCCAAAGCGGGGCCCCTCGGTGGAGCCCAGAGCTGGAGTGTCCCAGGCTGAGCTCTCTTTGCAGGGCTCCTTGGCGTGCCCTCCAGCAGGAGTTTGTGGGAGCCGGCTATGTAGTTGGCAGGAGGACCAGCAAGCCCAGAAGGAGGGACTCTGTGGAGCTGTGATTCAGGAGTCCAAGGTGGGCACACGAGGGCGCTTTCTGGGTCAGGAAGGAGGTGCATTGGTGGAGGTGTGAGGCGTGGGTGAGTAGGGAAGTGTGAGAAGCTGGCCTGGTATATGATGTCCACTTATGTAAGTGGACACCTTACACCAGTCCGGACAACCCTTATGGTGATTTAAGAGGTCTTAGACAACCTTAGAAAGCTCTCTAAGTGGTAGCTGTGGAGAGCAGCCTTCAGGCTTAGTCCAGAAGGAGTGTAAAGCAGCTTGTTTTACCAGAATGCAATCTTATAGTATAGATTAAGTGAAAAAAACACACAAGGTATTTATAAATATATGTATTTTTTATATAATACTCTCTAACACATACAAATATCTCCTACCCAGAGATATGCACAATGCACACAATACTTTGCAAGAAATCACAGTAAATAGCACGAAATACACAGTGGGCCCCAA
Organism: Calotriton arnoldi; assembly: GCA_963921515.1. Lineage (NCBI taxonomy): Eukaryota > Metazoa > Chordata > Amphibia > Caudata > Salamandridae > Calotriton > Calotriton arnoldi. The sequence continues at coordinate 2,718,205 of CAWUFW010000442.1, read as the reverse complement.
GGGGGGACCAAACCATATACTAAGAGTGGTATAAGAATCCCGACTGGGATCAAGACAGTGTCGAGAGGACATAGAAGTGCTGGGGACTCAAGGAACCACCCAAGGTGAGTAAGTAGGAGCCCCACGAGAGCGTGTGCAGTGTGAGTACACGACCGCGTGCTCCATGCAAGTCTACGTGTAAGTCGCGTTGGATTTTTAAGGATTAAGAACCCTTCCCAGTGGAACCTGAAGAAACCCCGTGGAAGACAGAAGGTTGGAGAGCCAACCCACCCCTGGTTACCCTAGTACCCGCGTTACCTACAACAGTGAAGCTGGGTGCATACGTGTGAAGTGGTGTCCGAAACCGCCGTAGATTCCAATGGAGGACTTCAGGAAAGTGCCGCTGATGGAAGAGGAGAAAGTGTCAGGTGGAATCCGAAGGTGGATTCTAAACTAGAAGTACCTGCAAGCAGAGGGGACAGAGTCTGTCACTCAGGAGTGGCCAGGAGACTTGGAAGACGAATGCCCTCCGATGTCGGGTGTTGCAGGAGAGTTGACGAGGACCTTGACTCTGCAGCGTTGAGGACCAGACGACGCTGAGGAAGACCAGGAGCCGTGCACGAGCTGTCCCACAAAGGATGTCGGGTGCTGAGGGGTCGGTGTCCGGTGGTAGCACCAAAAAGCCTTGGCAAATGCAACCAACGCAGGAGCTGAAAAAGGAGCAACCCGGGACCAGCAAGGTCCAGGGGACTCACCAAAAGCAGGGGAGTCAGGGCAGGCCCCAAGCAATCAGGGTAGCCCAAGAGAAATAAAGGTGACCCTCAAATGGACCCACAGGCCGGAGGCACATGGAGTTGCGAGAGGACCTCAAGCAGCTCACCAAAAGATGCAGGGCACGATGCACACGATGCAGTGTGACTGAAGACTCCCAGGAAATGCTCGAGGTTGGGGCTACTTGGAGCCTGTAGAGCTTCTTGGAGAGAAGTCAACAAGCCTTTGCAACTGTGGTGCACAGGGGTCCTGTTATTGCAACCCCCACGAGGGATGCTGGCCTCAAACTTGGTGAAAGGGTAGAGCAGGCCTCGGGAGCTATGCAAAACCACCACCTGTGTTGCAGAGCCGTTCGGAGTCCGGAGGAGCTCCGGATCAGCAGACCGGTCGACTTAGTTGCAGTGCCTACGAATGCAGGGAAGTGACTCCTTCTCTCCAAGGGAGATTCCTTCAAGTGTCTTTGATGCTTCACAGGCTTTGGAAGGTTCCTGTATGATGCACAGGCACAGACGATGCAGCAGACTGGAAGGGAGACGAAGTCAGGCTCAAACAAGGTCCACCGAAGTCCACTGAAGTCCAGAGTGCCCAGACGGTAGAAGTAGAAGTGGTGTCTGATCTGAATCTTATCCCGCGATTAATCTAGGGACCTACACCCAGGTAAGCCCTTAAGTACCCTAGGGAAAGGGTTGGGATGATTCAGGGGACCCTCCCAGGGAAGGGTATGGACAGAGGGGAGATTACTCCCATGTCCTTTGTCCAGGTTCACGCCAGAGCGGGAGCCAACGCCTCCCAGGACTGGTTTGAACTGGACTATGCATGGGGACACCAAATGTGCTCCACATGCAGACTGTGTGGTCAGGGCCGGACTGAGACCAGCAACCAGCCCTGGCAGGTTGCTTCTCCACTGGTAACTGGAGGGGAGGGGGGTGTTAGCCGCTAAGCGCTGCTCCCGCTTTTCTTTCAGAGGGACGATTTTGCAGCGCTGCTGCAAAACCGGCACCCTGTAGGAAAAGTGGCCCCCTGCGGCCACAAAACCGGCCCCCACCCCTCCAGCCCACCGGGGAAATCCCGGTGCCCGCTACGGCCAGTCCGGCCCTGTGTGTGGTGCTGGCAAGCGCACCCACCCTGCCCCAATACACTAAATACTGTCTGGGATGCCTATTGTTCTGCCTTCCCCTGCTCGAGCTTGGCTCAGCAGCAGGAGGGCAGAATCGTGTCTCTGGTCGGCAGCAACCATTTTGTGCTGTCTGGGTCTGGAAGACTGGTACCGGGGACATGCAGAGCCTAACGGAGGGCACTTCCAGTGCTTGGAATCATACCACCCACACCGTTTATGGTGTTGGGGTATGATTCCAACATGGCTGATACCAAACATGATAGGATTCGTTGCAGCCAGTTTCGAGATAGTCATCGCGATAATTACGGGGTGCCCCTCTATATAGTATATGGCTGCTGCACTGACAACCCGAGAGAATGGACTCCGTAGGCTGTAGGGGTGTCCTGCTCATGCAGGGGCACCCTCTCACTTAGAACCAAGCACCCTGCCTTCAGGATTGCAAAGGCCTGCTATAGGGGTGACTTATAGGTTTTAAGTGCAGTGACCCTAGATATGGGAAACCTATATCTTTCGTAAGTGGTGCTAGCACCTGCTTACACAGGCTGCAATGGCAGGCCTGTAGTTCCATTTTGAATTGTCTCTCATGGGTGGCATAATGCATGCTTCAGCCCATGGGAGACCTCTGGGGTACCTATGCACTGGGTACCTTAGTGCCATATACTAGGGACTTATAAGGGTACCCCAGTATCCAATCTGTGATGTACCTAAGTACTGAACATAACAATTTAGGGAGAAAGCAGATAGGCTGAGGTCCTGATTAGCAGGATCCTAGTCAGACTAGTCAGTAACCGCTTAGCACCAGGCAAAAAGTGGGGGTAAACATAGAAGCAGATCCTACTTTCCTACAGGAAGTACCAGCTGCTGGGACAGAGGCATCAGTGGACGGGAGCAGCGAGCATGTAGAGCAGTGGTTCCCAACCTGTGGCCCAGGGGCCCCTGGGGGTCCGCAAAGCCTCCTCAGAGGGTCATGGACTACTTAGAAAATTAAATAATATTATCAGATTAATAAAGTGTATAAAAGTAAGAAGCTAAATGTACAACTGAATATTTTAAAATGTACTGTAATTGTGAAGGAATTTCAAATTGGAGACTAAAAATGTAATTGGTATCGTCGGATTGATTTGTGGGAGCAGTGCAGTTGCATCAAACAGAATATAGTATGGACAATGAGTGTGACCTCAATTGAACTTAGAAAAGCTCCAACCTTCATATTAAAATTATTTTTTTCTTTTTTTTTGTGTTGGCAAATTAAATAAAATGTCAAAATTTGTGTATTTGTTTGAATGTTTTTTCTCCTGTATTGTTTTGTGGTTAAAATCTTCGACAATACTTGTGCTGGGACCCTTGCCTAGCAGTCATGACTCGGGGGCGGGGGTGGGGGGGGTTCCAATAATGATTCTGGGAAGGGGGAGTGCTCAGGTTCCAGTAATGATTAATTGGGGGTCCCCAGAAGTCAAAAGGTTGAGAACCGCTGATGTAGTGTAAAAACCTGATATACCTGTCAGTTCCGGAGCAGGGTCGAGGTGCACTGGCAGAGCAATGTATACAACAGCAGTCAGGCCTGCATTCAAAGTCTGACGTGTCGTCCGGTGAAAAGCGTGAAGGACCCTCAGCACCTTAGGCCTGCATAGCAAGACTAAGGTTCAAAGGCATACCACACCATACCATAGCATACCATAGCATACTACACCAGTGAGGCCTGCATTAAAGTTGGACGTGCCGGCGAGTGAAATGTGCAAAGGACCACTTGCGCCTTTGGCCTGCATAGTAAGACTAAGGTTCAAAAGCATACTACACCACACCAGTGAGGCCTGCGTAGTCAGACTAAGGTTCAAAAGCATACTACACCACACCAGTGAGGCCTGCGTAGTCAGACTGTGGTTCAAAGGGACACCACACCAGTGAGGCCTGCGTAGTCGGACTAAGGTTCAAAAGCATACTACACCACACCAGTGAGGCCTGCGTAGTCAGAATGAGGTTCAAAGGCACACTACACCACACCAGTGAGGCCTGCGTAGTCAGACTGTGGTTCCAAGGCACACCACACCAGTGAGGCCTGCGTAGTAAGAATTAGGTTCAAAGGCACACCACACCAGTGAGGCCTGCGTAGTCACACTGAGATTCAAAGGCATACCACACCACACCAGTGAGGCCTGCGTAGTAAGAATTAGGTTCAAAGGCACACCACACCAATGAGGCCTGCGTAGTAAGAATTAGGTTCAAAGGCACACCACACCAGTGAGGCCTGCGTAATAAGACTGTGGTTCAAAGGCACACCACACCAGTGAGGCCTGCGTAGTCAGAATGAGGTTCAAAGGCACACCACACCAGTGAGGCCTGCGTAATAAGACTGTGGTTCAAAGGCACACCACACCAGTGAGGCCTGCGTAGTAAGAATTAGGTTCAAAGGCACACCACACCACACCAGTGAGGCCGACGTAGTAAGGCTGAGGTTCAAAGGCACACCACACCACACCAGTGAGGCCTGCGTAGTAAGGCTGAGGTTCAAAGGCACACCACACCACACCAGTGAGGCCTGCGTAGTCAGACTGTGGTTCAAAGGGACACCACACCAGTGAGGCCTGCGTAGTAAGGCTGAGGTTCAAAGGCACACCACACCACACCAGTGAGGCCTGCGTAGTAAGACTGAGGTTCAAAGGCACACCACACCAGTGAGGCCTGCGTAGTAAGACTGAGGTTCAAAGGCACACCACACCAGTGAGGCCTGCGTAGTAAGACTGAGGTTCAAAGGCACACCACACCAGTGAGGCCTGCGTAGTAAGACTGAGGTTCAAAGGCACACCACACCAGTGAGGCCTACGTAGTAAGGCTGAGGTTCAAAGGCACACCACACCACACCACACCAGTGAGGCCTGTGTAGTAAGACTGAGGTTCAAAGGCACACCACACCAGTGAGGCCTACGTAGTAAGGCTGAGGTTCAAAGGCACACCACACCACACCAGTGAGGCCTGCGTTGTAAGACTGAGGTTCAAAGGCACACCACACCAGTGAGGCCTGCGTAGTAAGACTGAGGTTCAAAGGCACACCACACCACACCACACCAGTGAGGCCTGTGTAGTAAGACTGAGGTTCAAAGGCTCACCACACCACACCAGTGAGGCCTGCGTAGTCAGACTGAGGTTCAAAGGCACACCACACCAGTGAGGCCTGCGTAGTAAGACTGAGGTTTAAAGGCACACCAGTGAGGCCTGCGTAGTCAGACTGAGGTTCAAAGGCACACCACACCAGTGAGGCCTGCGTAGTAAGACTGAGGTTCAAAGGCACATCACACCACACCAGTGAGACCTGCGTAGTAAGACTGAGGTTCAAAGGCACACCACACCACACCAGTGAGGCCTGCGTAGTAAGACTGAGGTTCAAAGGCACACCACACCAGTGAGGCCTGCGTAGTAAGACTGCGGTTCAAAGGCACACCACACCAGTGAGGCCTGCGTAGTAAGACTGAGGTTCAAAGGCACACCACACCACACCAGTGAGGCCTGCGTAGTAAGACTGGGGTTCAAAGGTACACCACACCAGTGAGGCCTGCATAGTAAGACTGAGGTTCAAAGGCACACCACACCAGTGAGGCCTGCGTAGTCACACTGAGATTCAAAGGCATACCACACCACACCAGTGAGGCCTGCGTAGTCAGAATGAGGTTCAAAGGCACACCAGACCAGTGAGGCCTGCGTAGTCAGACTGAGGTTCAAAGGCACACCACACCACACCAGTGAGGCCTGCGTAATAAGACTCTGGTTCAAAGGCACACCACACCAGTGAGGCCTGCGTAGTAAGAATTAGGTTCAAAGGCACACCACACCAGTGAGGCCTGCGTAATAAGACTGTGGTTCAAAGGCACACCACACCAGTGAGGCCTGCGTAGTAAGAATTAGGTTCAAAGGCACACCACACCAGTGAGGCCTGCGTAATAAGACTGTGGTTCAAAGGCACACCAGACCAGTGAGGCCTGCGTAGTCAGACTGAGGTTCAAAGGCACACCACACCACACCAGTGAGGCCTGCGTAATAAGACTCTGGTTCAAAGGCACACCACACCAGTGAGGCCTGCGTAGTAAGAATTAGGTTCAAAGGCACACCACACCACACCAGTGAGGCTTGCGTAGTAAGACTGAGGTTCAAAGGCACACCACACCAGTGAGGCTTGCGTAGTAAGACTGAGGTTCAAAGGCACACCACACCAGTGAGGCCTGCGTAGTCAGACTGTGGTTCAAAGGCACACCACACCACACAAGTGAGGCCTGCGTAGTCAGACTGTGGTTCAAAGGCACACCACACCAGTGAGGCCTGCGTAGTAAGACTGAGGTTCAATGGCAGAGCTGTGTCTGTGTACTTCGTGCGCAAGGGCCGCCCGGTACACCAGCGAGCGTTACCCTTCAGAACCCAGGGCGGTGCCTCCCTTAGGGCGTGGGGGCGTTGCCCCACTAATATTGGAAGTGAGTGCTTCGAGAGAGCTGTGTGCAGATCTGGATGGGAATAGTAGCAAGGCGCTGCAGGGCAGAGGAGAATCAGTGGAAATGTGTGGAGTGATGTGAAGCATTCAGTAGAGGCTGCAAGGCGGGCCAGATGTGCATCAGGGGAACTGTGTGGAGGTCGGTAGCTGCATAGGTGAAAGGGCATGCGGGTCAAGATAGAGGTGCATCACCAGAGCTGTGTGTACGGTTTCATGTGACTGGGTCAGAACCAGGGAGGGCCTACGCCACTGGACTGACGCCCCTTAGAAGGACGGTGTGCATGCCTTGTTGTGCCCTAAAGACCCACACATCCGGGCTGACGTGGCTCAGCAGAGCTGTGAGTGAAGGGCCAGTCAGTGAGCACTGCGCACCAGGGGATGCGCGCTGTGCTGGAATTCGTGGGATACAAAGTGAGGTTTGTCGGGCTGCGCCGGGTACCACTTGAGGCCGCCAGGGGTAGCTGGAGGGCAGGCACACCTCGTGTGAGTGAGGGGCCAGTCAGTGAGGACTGAGCACCAGGAGACAGCAGCACCGGCAGAGGTGTGGGGATGCGCTGATGTGCTGAAATGAGTTGGATATAAAGTCTAGGTTTGTCGGGCTGCGCCAGGGGGAGCGTGAGGTGCATCAGCAGAGCTCTTGGGTGCCTTCCAACAACTATTTACCAGTCTTGAGGTTGTCCCTAAACTAGACTGCAGCCTTAGAGCCCCAGCCCTGAGGCCAGGGCTGCACATCCTGGGCACAGGCAGCCTCTGAAATAACATCAGTTAGTGCAGGCCCGACTGGACCCTCTCCCACCTCTGGGCCCCGGTGCACTGCACCGGCTGCACCAATGCCACTGGCAGTATCCAAGAATGTTAACAGCTGCAACACCAAGGCTGGGTCGCGTTTTGCAATACGCGCGTGTTCACAGTCGAAACCTCTTCAGAGACCGGCAGGCAGGGGCGAGTCTCAGCGGAGCAGTCACTTAGGAGGCCATTCGGCTGGTCCAAGTCACCGATGTTTACATTTCTATGAGAAGCCTTGATCTATAAATGGCGCACTGAGGAATCGATACTAGTCTTGAGGCTTTTTTTAAAAAAAATCAATGCATTGATTTCATTCTAGCTTCCTGCATAATGGTTTATGCGCATGATGTGCCTGGACTCTCTTCAAATGCACGGACAGGGTCCTGGCGGCCTCCAAGTGTCTGTGTGACATGTCCAATCACAGACCAGCCAACTCGCACAGTGCCACCGTGTGACACAGGATATCGGCCCCCTTCACACGGTCACCCGATGCGGAGCCGAGATCACACGGTGCCAGGGAAAAGGAGCTGAAAACCACTGTAAACACTGGATTTTTACCTTTTTCGGAGGCTTTGAAGTGCTGACGCCTATTAAGTGGTGTGAAAACACCCCAGGACATCTGCACCAGCCTCAACAAGCTCTTTTTCTTTCTTTTTGGAGGGGGCTTGAGGTACCGGTGGGGGCAAAAGTGCCTCTTGGGCACTGCTCGGCACAAGGCCCGGCCCCTCCTCACATGGTGAAATCTTTGTTTTAGTTGGCAGGTATGCAATCAGTCCCTGGTTTTTGCCATCCACGTCCTTGTGCCAGTTGAGTTGCGGCCTCCACATTGATTAAATCCATGAAGGACGTGTAGAAGGTGCTGCTGAGGTACAAGTTGTTGAACGGGGTGCCGCCTGCATCAGAGCCAGGCCCCTATGAGCACCAGTGCTCTCCTCATCTGGATGGAGTCCTGTTCTTCAAGAACGTGAGCTGGAAGAAACCAGTGGAGGCAGTCTTGTTGTTCTGAGTGGATACAAAAGCTTATCTAAATAGAAGGTGAAATTTCGACCACATTTGTGGGACGTGATGAAGGCCTGAAGTCAGAAGGCCAACCGTTGGGCCGCATCGTGTTAATCTACCCCAGTATTTGTCTTACCACTCCTCTTTCTTAAGGCATTGCACGGAATTCACTTAGCAATGGCTGTCCAGCATCTCTGTTCTAATCCTTAGTGCCATTCAAACACATGACGAGCTGAGTATCGTCAGCTTACATAATGAAACAAGCAGTGGCAAAGCCAATAAGTCTGGAATTTGCTGCCAGCATTTTGGCTTTGACAATTTTCTCTCTGTTTTTGTAAATCTTTATTATTAAAACATTTTCGAAAATGAGCTGGGCGGCGCATGCACAGGGTGCCTTTGAATATTTTTGTAATAAAGTTTTACAAAAACATTCAACTATGTCTGCCTGTGTGTGCAGAAGCAAGAGTTTCCATTTTGGAATGGATCAAAAACTGTGTAGGTTCCTCCTGGTGTGTAGAAGCTTCCTTGGTGCTTCAGAAAGATGGAGCCATTTGGGCTGAATGAGCATTGCCACAGGTTCTAAGACTGCCTGCGATCTCTGGTGCCTTCTAAATGCACAACCTGGAGAATTTCTTTACGGTACCTTAAACACAAAATATTAGAGTAATTTGGAACACCAAAGTTCTCCCAGACCAGGAGCAGAAATACTGACCATCTATAAACGTTTGGCCTAGCTCTGTTGGGAAATTGGGACTGAAAATGTGGATAATAATGAGGACAAAGGAGTGGATGTTTCCAGGGAAACTGAATGAAAACGTGTATTCCAGAAAAATAGTCGCAGGCAAGAAGCACGCCTGTCACTCACTGTCACAATCACGCTGTCATTCACGCCTAGCAAATGAACAAGAAGAAATACAGCAATTGTTGATTGAAAACAACCGCAGACTGACCCAGCAGCCACACTGGGAGCAAAGAGCAGTGGTGGATCACAATGTGATTGGACATTGTCCACACATCCGTTTCTCACAAGAAACAAGATAAAAAATTAGCTGGAACTCTTCTGAAACAAAAGTACAGACTAGATCACACTCTCCATTCAGGTCCTGTTTTCAACCTTCTGACACAAGTAGCTCCCTCCGGGGACAACAGAATAGATCTCTCCCCCATAAAAATAGAATTAATACCGGGGTTCGCTGGAGAGACGAAGTTGCAAGCAGTGTCCTCTCTCCGGATGACCTTCTTGGGGTACTGTGAATGGTCCAGCCCTTCAATGAAATGTCCCATTCAGGAGGCCAGTGAAGGTCGCAGGGTTCATCTGAGATCCTTTTCTCCACAGCAGTAAGCCTACCATGTCTTCAAAGATTCATCTTCTTTGGAAGGCCTTGGAACTGTGTATTTCTGTACTTTGACTGGGGGTAACTAAGGGATGTTCCCGTAAACTCTTGGGGCATAAGCTGCATCGTTTCAAGTAATTTGAAGTGAAAAAACCCCCTGTTTATAGCAGTGGAACCATCGGTGAATGAAGAGAGTGAATTCAGTATCCTTTGGGAAGCTGATTGTGACAAATTCTTTCAAGTAGGCCAAATACCCAATTAAATGTTCTGATCACCCTGCTCCACGTACATGGCTCTTTGTCCTGGAACCTTGCCCATAATCCTATTTAGTGCTAAGCCGTTCCTTGGCATTAAACTTCACGTGATCTTCTTTCTTCTGATGAAGAAATGGCCAGCTGTTACCTTTTTGCAAGGCTTTTGCTTTAAATGGAAGATTAAGGAGAACCAAAAAGGTGAGTATCACATGAATGGTTAGCGTACTGCCTGTACTAAATGCTGAGAACACTCCAGGCTTCTCTGACAAGGAGACGAAGTGGAGGAAGAAGGCCTTCTTCCACGATCTCAGACTTGGGTGAAGGTGTGGCTAGCTAGAAGCTTGATGGAGAATCCTAGAGCAAGCATCGGCTTGGATGGCAGTGCGGCTGATGTGCAACAATTGCCACTTGCAAACTTTCTTACATGGTACTGTGGCCTGATGTCATCCATAAATGAAACAAGGCCTTCTATTGGGAAATGGCCTGATTGTCATACTTGAGGAACACACTGGGGGTTGGCATAAGGAGATGAGGTCACACCCCTTGGTGTCTTCTAAGCAAAACCATTCTCTCGAGGGGAACCTTGGAGAAAGAGTGGTGTCCTTATGGCCCCTTTTCATGCCACTAAGAAGATGGAGCACGCTGTGTGGGTCAAGAAAGGGCCCCATTGTATGTCACTGAGCAAAATGCACAGTTTGGGTGAAGTCTGTATTATGTCTTATTGAGCGTGTTCTACAGTCATGGAGAGATCCCCATTCCATAAATGCAAAAAAGAGAATATGCATAACTGGGAAACTAGGGTGCTTCCATATTAAAGAGTTGCAAAGAATATCTTAAATTAACATTGGGGATAACATTAATTCCTCTTGGTGTAGGATAATTGGTTGATAACATTAAGGTTTGGCTGGTTAAATCCTTATCTTTTTCGCACACATTTTATTCTTAGGAGGACCGAATCAACCACAGGTGTAGGGCTAAGAAGCATAACATTATAGACCATATAACAAGACAAATATTCGAACAATTTACTAAAATAATGTATTATTCTAAAAAACAAATTTATATAATAAAAGAAAACTTAAAAATGTAAAGTTTAATAAAAAAACCATTGCACCCTTCATCTAATATTGTGTGAATTACACGCCCTTTTGTATCTTCATGCACAAGTCAATCCTACCATCAACCCACAAGAATATCCACTTGAAGACAACATACATACCACTGCCTCTGAACGTCATCATCCATAGGTAGCAGAACTAAATTATGTACATGTAACCTATAGAGAAGCATTAATTCATAAACTCTGGAAAAATGCACATGCATCATGGGGCCCACGAAGCAACACTGAGAATGTTTTGGCTGTGGAGACAATAACGCCGGCCTTCCTCAGGACATCCACTACACAGTATCAAATATGGCAGAACTAATATTGTACTACATAAAAATTGTTGGTGAAGAAATATCATGCATAATTGAATGGTGGGCTCATCAGTAGGTATTATGGTTCACAGTAAATAGGAGTATTACCCTGAACTCTCAAAAATAGGGGTCGCTTGTACCTTTCATATCCTCAAATAGAGGCCTCTCTCTCCTGCCTCTTCCATCCCCTCTAACTCTCAGACCATCTGCTTGAGGGCTCATCTGGAGTGGGATGGGTGTCACTGGTGGCGTTAGTTTTCACTCCCCTCCCTCCCCCCCTCCCCCCCGGTATGGCATGCTTTCTCTGAACAGAGGAGGAAAAGCCTAGAAAGGCACCCAAATATTCAAGGACCGGATCATTTGCGATTCCTGCTCCAGTGTTTAAGGAAAGTGTATTCTCAGGTGTCTTTGTCCTAGTGTTGCTAAGCAGAGAGTAAGAACTTGGGCTTGTAATTCTGCTGCACATGGCAGTGGCTAGGCTCGCGGTGGGGCGAAAGAGGCTGCTTTATTGAAAGGCAGATAGTCGAAGGGATAATCAATGGCCTAATCAGTGAGCATTGATAATTATTCCCGCCCCTTCCCAGCGGACACTTTGATCATCCCGACCCGCCCCCTGCCTGAAGTGCACATTAGCAGGAGATATATATATATGTGTATATATATGTGTGTGTATGTGTGTATATATATATATATATATATATATATATATATATATATATATATATATATATATATATATATATATTGGAAGAAAGAGGCAAGAGGTGAAATCAAAACTAGACAACTTTGGTATTTGCCACCTTGAGTATTTAATAGTGCCTGTGGGGGTCTCCTAAAAAAACCTTTGATCCCTGCACTTATTATTTTACAGATGAAGCATAGTATACACCCTCAACGAGAGCCTTAATCATTCTGTCCTAGTGTGTTTACATTAAAATAGTGAGATTTTTTAATGTTGAATTTATTTCTGCGCTTTTTGTATCAACATTTATAACTTTAAGCATTTTTATCAGCTGAAAAAAATATTGAGAATGCAGTGAAAAGAGAACCTGCTAGAGGAGACCCTGGAACTCTTGGCAATGTGAGACAGGAGAGGCTGAAGATTGTGTTAATTTTGGAATATACCCACTGAACATCCTATGCTGGAAGAAATAGTATCAGTTTTAAATACTAACCAGGGTGATATCAGTCTCTGGTCCTGTTCCAGTAAGAGCCTGTCGAGATTTACCTGTTAGAGAATAAATCCCCAGTGGGCACTGCACATGTAAAGTTCCACTGGCATGCAATGTCCACAGTTGCCTCCAGTATGTTGTAAAGTTCTGCAAGTATGCACAGTTGCCACCACTATTTTGTAAAATACTATTGCCATGTAGGAATCCACATTGGGTCTCAGTATGCAATGCACCCATTGCCACACCAGTTATCCCCCTTGCCCCTAGCAGATAAAGCCACATTCCTCCACCGCAAAGCACAGTTGCCACCATTATTCTGTAAAAGACTATTGCCATGGAAGAATCCACATTGGGTCTCCGTAAGCAATGCACCATTGCCACACCAGTTCTCACCATTGCCCCCTGGCAGATAAAGCCACATTCCTTCACCTCCCAGCACAGTTGCCACCATTATTCTGTAAAAGACTATTGCCATGGAAGAGGCCACATTGGCTCTCAGTATGCAATGCACCATTGTCACACTCGTTGAACCGGTTCTACAGGTTGTATGAACTTCCATTCTCTCTTGGTAGAGCAGATTCTACAGGATAAATTAGCTCCCCATGCAACCTCAATGGGCAGGTGCAGCAGGTTACAGAACTTCCCTGCCCACCCTCATTGAGCGGACTCTACAGGTTGGATAAGCACCTTTTACAAACTCATTGAACTGCTTCTACAGGTTGAATGAACTTCCATTCTCACCCTGTTGAGCAGATTCTCCTGAAACCGTTTCAGCTGGTGCGAGCCACCTAGAAATTTACGCTCAGCAGGAGAAAAAAGACTCAGACTTCCGAATTTTAAACATTCTTCTTGGGGAGGTAAAAGTTTGTGTTGGGTACTGCTAAAATCTGGAATTCGCTATCTTTAGACATCAAAGCCATGCCCAGTCTCAATCCCTTCAGGAAAGCATTGAAAATGTGGCTTTTCACCAACTATTAGGTCGCTTCCTTCAGTTCAGCAAAGCTAGCGCCAAGACACCCATGGGTATTCGTGCGCTCTATAAGTATTTATAGCATAACATACATGGTGAGTGAGGTCCCCGTCCAGTCTGATTGAACTGGTTCTACAGGTTGGGTGATATTCACATTCAGCCTCATTGGACATGTTCTACAGGCGGGATGAGTTCCCCGCTCAACCTCACCGAGCACATTCAACAGGTTTAATGGGATCCTCGTTGTTGATCAGCATTCATGAAAATAATAATATGATTATGCAACCCTAGTTAGAATTGGCGTGAAGCCTCTCAGTATCACCCAACAGATTGTTTTGTGTTTACACTCTGAAGGATGAAAGGCAGAACCACCTTCCAAGACTGAACCTATACCACCCGCATGTGACCAGCTTTACCTGTGGTGCTCGTATCCGCTGAACTATTGTTCCTCTGTCTGTCCTTTCTCGCTATCAGTCAGTCCGCAGTAGAGAGAAAGCCACTGTGGTGCTGTGTCAAGGACCAAAGGGGGGAATTGAAAGATGGCGTCCAAGGAGGAATCGTTTGTGGTACTGCTGCCGTAAGGTGTTACACAGACCACAGGACTCCTGTAAAGAGACTCTGAATTAGTGGGAAACAGCATCACAAGTGATGAGACTGTGTCACACCAATGACTACAAAACAGCGGTCTGCGCTGCATCGGCAGAGTCACTCCGCTCCTCTAGTCGATGGTCGCTGACTGAGTCAGAGACCCAAGCACAATTAGGGTAGGACCATTTTTTGTGCATGTGCACTGCGACAGACGTGAAATGGCTACTGTTTTACCTGCAACAAATTCCAGAAGGGCTTCTGCGTTAGTCACATTAGAACAGTGGCTGGAGCGACATTGTAACATGCAAGGGGTGTTTGAGGACCAATGGAAGAGCTTTCTACTAGTGGTGGGTGTGGTCTCAGCAAGACTACTGCAGAAATGTGTTCACTAGCACCCCTTAAACTACAATGAAAGCAAAGTCAAGCAGCCAGACCCTGTCTCAACAGTAAGAAAATCGACAACCTAAGGCCCGCTTCTTAACCACTCTTGTGGAGGCGAACCGAAGAAAAGATAGTTTCTGTGCATCTTTCATAGTGCCTACAGGGGCTTCAGGCCAGAGTACCTTCAAAACCTGCTGTCCGATCGCACCTTGGCCCACAACACAAGGAATAAGGCTACCAGAACAATTAGCCAGACCTACTTCAGGTGTAAGTGGCACTAAGAAGAGCATCTCTCACTTTGGACAAACATGACTCCCTGAAAACGAGGAACTGTATGTTTGACCGGGCTGAAGAGTCCCAGAAGGTATTAAGCCACCCTCGTGTTGCATTCGGGATAGACGAACGGATAGTTAAAATATGTCAAACTGAATAGTGTACAGCGGCAAACTATACTCGACACAACACCCTAATAGCTAACCACAATTGGATCCAGCTTTTGGGAGTTCCCATGACCCCCTAAAATGTTGATTTTGGACTCTGCATAGACTGGATCTTTGACCCCTTTGCAGTTTGTGTCAGTCACAACGATCCACAAATATATGTGCACTTGTGTAAACATGGAAACCATTTTCCTTTTAAATCGTCACATCTTACATTGTTGTAAGTCCGGTGTAAAGAGTGCCCCATCAGTGCAGGCTGACTATATGTCAAATTCCATATGTGAACTGGCCGAGGATATGACTCCACTCACATTTGGAGCAAAGCCTGCGACACGCTTTAGAAAAAGCCGCATCACATTCCAGGATAGGTATGGATGTCAGAAGTATAGAGAATCTGGTTTTTACATTTAAAATACTGGATGCAACAAGGAGTAAAGCCAGCTGGAACTGTGCCTTTCAAGTTAGACCCATCTGCATAGTGCCTAAATCTGAAATGTATGCTGTGGATAAACTTGGTTCAAACGGGTAACACAAGCTTAAGTGCTATGTTATAAGTGCGTGGCTGCATGCTTTTAAAACTAGTCTGTGAACACTTTCTCCACCTACTTCCCATCTGTATTTAGTTAAAGAGTCCGCATAAAACTAATTATAAAGAATAAAAATCATTAGTCGACAGGAATGTTTGTTCAATGTGCTGCAAAGATGACTTCTAGAAGTTGAACTTGTCACATTTTCGGACTGTAAGCTGACCTGTTTGTGATGATGGCTTAATCACAACTGGTGGTCTCCCTTGACCCCAGAACCAAGGGTGAAGCAGACCGTTCAGCACCATGCCTGGAAAGAGTTGTGGAATGGATGACGAGCAGCTGCCTGAAGCTGAACGGGGACAAAACCGAGCTGATGGTGCTTGGAAAGAACGCGGTCCCCAGACCTATGATTAGGTTCCTAACTGTCTAGGTAGCCCACCAGTCCCTAAGACAACTATCAAAAATCTCTGCTTTTGGCTCGACAGGGAACTAATGATGGAAACCCAAGTGAAAAAGCTTGCAGGTACTTATTTTGGGCTACTTAGAATGGTCCGTAAAATTCTTGAGCGTATCTCTTCGCAACTCAGAAAGACAGTAATTCATGCTTTGGTTACATCACACCTGGACTATGGAAATTCCCTCCATTTGGGGGCACCAAAATATGTCATCAAAAAACTTCAGGTTGTTCAGAACACCGCAGTTAGTCTGCTATGTAAGGCTCCTATGCAGGAAGCCGTGGAAAGCATCTAAAAGCTCTACACTGGCTCCCGATTGAGGCTAGAGTCAAATTCAAGGCACTCTGCCTGACACACAAAGCCATACACAACAAGAGCCCCACCAAAATCAGAGATCTGGTAAGCTTATATGTCCCTAACGGAAGCCTCCGTTTCGGCACCGAAAGGTTACTAAAAACAACCAAAATCAAAAGAGCCAGGTGGGGTGGCAGACCCTTTACACATCTGGCACCCAAGCTATGGAATTCTTTGCACGTGAGTTCAGATTTAAGGAAGCAGAATCAATTTTCCGAAAAAGCTTAAGACCTAGCTCTTCAGTCAATACCATTAAACCTCCTTTTAGCTTCTGCATCGGATCGGACCGCCAGCGCTGGGAAGCCCCCTGGGCAGCTATGCACTTTATAAATCCCTAAACATAAACAATCACATTACTGTAGCTCAACTCCCTGGACCTCACAGGAAACTGGTGCCATAAGCACCTCCTTCAGAAAAGGAATGGAACTCCAACACTCTTACCTGTAAAAAGCCTTTTCCTGTCACATCTACCAGGCAGCGGGTACACAACACTTGCCGCCTTTGTTGGAAGGAGGTCTTGCAGACACAGTGGAGCCATTGCTTGAAGTCGGAAACAGCAGAGAAGCTTGGCTTTGTGGGGAGTTTAGAGAAGAGGAATTCTAGGTCAAGCTCTGTCCATTCTGCCATTTTGAAATGCAACAAATTGAGGAGCTATGACATTGTTTTAGCAGTAGGGCACTCGGTTGAAACAAGATTTACTAAGTGAATATTTACAATTACAGTAGAGTTAATCTAATAAAAACTCTTTCTCAAGGGTGTTTGGGACAGAGGAAAAGAAACTGGATGGCTGAATGTTGTAAGAATTCCCTTCTGCCTGATCAGTGGATTGTGGTCCAATTGACTGCAGCATTTCCCTGAATCTCTGGACATAACAAGCTTCTCTGAAGGATGGATAGCAGGCATCCTGCTGAGATGCAAGTTTAGCAGGGTACAGGCCTGTCAAGGAGAGGCCAGCCTGCCGTGGAGCTTTTTCCTTGCGATTTGTAACTGTGGAAGCGCCAAGAAAAAGCAAGAGCTGTATCCGCTTGGAGGAAAATCGGCAAGAATGGTGGTAACTCCAATTTTTGCCGTGATCCAGTTGGGAATGGGAAAGAAACGCATTTCCACTTGAATTAATTAGGGACAAGATTGTTGCAGCTGTGTGCAAGCTCAGCCCTAGCTTTCATCAAGACTGATGGCCCTCTGAGTTTCTGATTTCCTACTCTAGTTATCAACTCACTTCTCCTGTCCCGTCTGGCCAAGATTGGTCTGTCGGGTGCCATGTGGGGCTGGCTCCGGTCCTTCATGGAAGGGTGGGTTGAGCAGATCTGGATTCCACCGTCCTCCTCCTCCCCTCAGCCAGTAACAACGGGTGTCCCCCAGGGTTCCTCCCTTAGCCCCCTCCTTTTCAATATCTATGTCACTCCTCTGATTTATCTGGCAGAGGAGCTGGGGGCCAAGGTGATGGCTTACGCTGACGACACCCAGCTGCTTTTTACCTGGGACAAAGATGCGGACTCTGTTCTTCTGGTTCATCATTGCCTATCTTCCATCTTTAAATGGTTGGTGGAAGCGCAGCTTAAGTGCAATGAAGAAAAGTCAGAGATTCTGCTATTTGGTAAATTCCCCCTTAACTTCAGAGAGCAGCTCTGGCCTCCTGAGCTTCCATTACCCACCTCGTCCGGGAACCCAGCCAAAAATCTGGGGGTATGGTTCGATGAATGTCTTTCCTTCTTGACACACATTAAGAAGCTGGCTGGCTGCTGTTTCGGCCTGCTTAAAACTTTCAGAAGATTTTTCCCCCTCTTACCTCTGATGGCGAGGAAAACGGTCACCTGTGCGCTGATTCTGTCACGGCTGGACTATGCCAACGCCCTTTATGCTGGTATCCTGGGCTACCTGTTGAAGAAGTTACAGGTGGTTCAAAATACGGCAGCCAGACTTTTATTGGGCGTGTCGGCTAGGAGCAGTGTTCGTCAACAGCTGCGCTCTCTCCACTGGCGCCCCATGGTGGATAGTCAAATTTAAACTACTAGCTTTAGCCCACCGTGCTCTCCATGGCTGTGGTCCTCTCTACTTGCAGAGGCGTCTTTCCTTCTATGTTCCTGCGCACTCCCTGCGATCCTCCTCCTTATGTTATGCTCAGGTCCCTCATTTCAAGCTTCAGAGGATAGGGGGTAGCTCATTTGCAGTGAAAGCGGCGGTTGCTTGGAATGCTCTTCCTCTTGCCCTGCGTACCATCCAGGACCCAGTCGTGTTCAAGAGGAAATTGAAAACACATCTATTTCCCTGAAGCTTTCTGCCCATACCCCGCTAGGCTCCGCGCCGGGACACTCATGAGTAGCCGCGCGCATTACAAATTCATATAACATAACATAACAATGCCTAGAAAAGACTGCTTAGTACGTAGAGGTGTGGTACCATTCATGTGTACACATACATGCATAGAATATAGAACTTCATCTCCTTATCATTAGGGTGTTGATCATCTAACTGTAGATGGCCTTGAGGAGAGCCCTGGGGAAGGTAAACAAGTGAGTGAGATTGTTTCCCTGGATAGTTTGGGGAAATGGTGTGGTCCGCACCGGGTGCTCTTGGCCGTGGTGGTCCATAGGGTCAGTTTTGGGTAAGAAGTATTTTAAGGGTGCAGTAATTTTAGATTGCCCCATTGCCAGTGTGTTTAAAACCAAAAGTGAGCAGGTGGTCAAAGGGAGAGTGAATGCAGGACAGGTTAAGCCAGGAAGTTGGAAATGACGGGTTGGTGGGAATTGAAAATAATGGAGTACCGGTAGTTACAAGAAGGGGGAGATGGGATAAGGAGAAAGTATAAGGCTGGTAGGATAGGTTTCTAGCACTGCTAGCAGGAACGGGGGACTGGTCAGATGGCCCTAGTGAGGGAGTGGGTAAGTCACTTACGTGAGGGTAAAGAGTTGATCTACATTCATAACTTGTTTAGGTTCAGTATGTAAGATCTGTAAGGTTACGGAACAAGGTGCTGGATTTTGTTGTATCGTGCAGACCCGTCTAGTCAAAGCGGCCTTTTCTACAATGCCCACAGTCTGTTGTCGCAGGGCGTGCTGTGCCCCACGCACTGCGGTTTTTCTCTAATGGTCTTAGATCTGAACTCCATGAGAACCCACTGCAGCTCTCAGAGGCTAATTGTGATTGCGCTCACGAGTGCTGTCCGCTCACTTCCATTGCCATGCTTGGCTGCAGAGGACTCTGGGATTAATCACATGCCTCAGTGCCTGATAATCTCCCACGCTCAGCGGCGCAAGAACAAAGGCCCATTGGAGCCAACTTCATCTTCCAGCGACCACAGGAGTCATCAAGGAGTTGAAATGGGCGCGAAAAGAACACAAGGTCTTAAATTGACCTTTCCCAGTGTCCAGCCAATCGTGAAAGATTTTGATGTCTACATTCTGTTTTATGTGTCCTGCCCAGGAGGTGTGGTAATATTACCAATGGAACGTGTAAATCTGGTGTGGATGTTTAGAAGAAAAAAGCCTGAAAGCTACAGCGGCGGGGTGGGTGTAGAGGGGGGATCGAAGCAGGGTTCGGTGCTTGGAGGGACTTGGGCTACTGGCACAATGCAGCTCTGGAGAGTGAGGGAGGGCTAGGTAGGTGGTCTTTGTCTACTGCTATAATCTTAGTACCTTTAAAGGTCTTGGATTGAAATTACTTTGTATATTACATTATCCTTGACCTATTTACCACACTTACTCCCCCAGTTCTTCTCTAGAATTGCACAGCGTCCAGAATTTCTGAAACCTTGTTAATTGGGTTACCAGATATTTATTACCACTGCACAGTTTTAGAACCCTGCTGTTACTACGATGAAACCACAAACACAGGTGAAGGTACATGATAAGCCGGTGGTGCCCTTGTTACCGCCATCTTCACTGCAGGAAAGCTAAACACGGAGACAATGGACATTACCACTATATCTATATTGGAAGTGGGTTCATAAGCTCCTAAAGAAAGCAAAGCATCATAATGGATGGGTGAATTGATGCTAAGGGACATCTATTCGCCAGAAGCTTCTAGGAGCAAAGGGGTGTGTTGATGAACAAGGTCTAAAGTAAAGATGGGGTAAGAGGCATTAATGGGTGTCTTTGTCCTTTCCTGACTTTGGGGCTGCTGGGTATGTACTGTACCCAATCAACAAATAGGAAGAACCAGTGGAGATCATACCTGGGGATCCGATGGATCTTGGAGGTCCGCGGGATCACACAGGTTTCCCCCAGTTCATTCATGTGCCATTTTGTGGACATTACCTCTCGGTGTTACTCGTAGGTTTAAGTTTGAGTGGAGGTAACCAGCACACACACACCTCTGGTCTGAATCTGGCTTTCCCAATTGACCAAACTGTGTGATCCTGGTCAGATCACCTCATCGTGCCTCGGTTCCCTTAGCGGACAGTATTGGAAGCCTTTTGTAACACAGTAGATGCCAGCCCAAACCTCTGTCAAAAATATAGACATTAACATTAAAATCGGCAGGCTACCTGTAGAAACTGGAAGGGGTCTTGGGTCTGCTTCTGTGCATGGACAACTCTCATGTTGGAGCAGCTCTGCAGGCATGCCAACATTTGCATCACCGGAACTAGTGTTGAAATTAGTGGTGTGCAAAATCCAAAAGTGTTTCCTCCAACTTCGTGAAGATTTTTTCACAGCGTTCTAAACTTTTTTGTCTTTTTGAGACTTACAATCGTTAAGGTAAATAGCATACAACAGGGGAATACTATTGATGAAAGTAAGTTTTGCTGGAAACACTTTGCATTCTTTTTTTGTGGAAATTTTCCCCAGCAAGAGAATTTTAGCAAAGATGCCAAACTTTCCCGACTGCACCTTTGATCGAATTCTAAAAACTTTCCAGTGTAAATTTTACTTTCATACCCCTGAGATGTGCTTTCAATCAGGAGACAGACTCCACCCTGAAGTTTATTATCCAAACATGATACTTTATCTAAGTAGTCTGAACATCATAGTGCTAGGCGAAGAAGTGAAGGGATTTAGAGATGCAAACGTTTGCAGGAGCTGAACAGGCTACTGACCTGGAGGTAACTAAAATCAAACCGCCTCAGAGACAGAGGGGAAACATACACGGCCGAGCCTGCCCCCGGTTACAGCATGTGCCTCGAGTCTGGGGTGAAAGCACTACAAATGGCTGCTGTGCTTGCAATGTGGCATGGACATTGTTTGGATGATTCTACACCTCTTACTACACCATTTACATCCTCCTGCACTTATGTTGGCTTCAGAAGTAACGAAAGAATGATGTAGTGTAATCTAAAATTAATATAATGAATGAATGAATGAAACGTGTACAGCAGACTTCTACCCCAAGGTGTGCATTGGCACTGGGGTCAGATGGAAGAAAGTACCACTTAATAATTATTATTCCTCCATATTGATGCATGGTATTTTATTAGCATTTTAGCTGATGTATTTTATCATTGTTCTAAATTAAATGTTAAATAGCAAGCCTTTATTACGGCCCCATCTTGTTTTATTCTATTAATAAACATTTATTACGTGTAATGCTAAAGAAAAATACTGATTTGGCATTTTACCTAAAATTCTTTCAATTGCACATTTGTTACTTGTATCACTACAACACTTCCACCAGAGGCTTGTGGTGTCAAAGCCAGTGGTACCCTAGAGAAGGAGCATATTAACAAGCAGGCAATAAAGATGGAACCTGTTACTTGAGGTGTGTCCTCCTGTAAATATTAAAATGGAGCAAGAACAAGAGAGGGAGGAAGGGAGAGCAATGAACTACAAGAACAAGTCTAAATGTTGGGGGTAATCTACGCAAGGGATCTGAACAGATTGAGCACGTAGAGGCGAAGGCGCAACGAAGAACTAAGGAGCAGAGCTGGGACAGTGAGGGCAGGGCAAGAAGGAAGGGGTAACCGGGTCAAGCACATGTTGGAAGACCATGACAAACTGAAGTAGACAATGGTGGAAAGGAAACTGGCATGAATAAATGGAAAGGAGATGTGCACGCAGAGGACAGACATTGACCAGGCAAGTGGGCAGCAGCATTCAAGATCAAGTGTAGGAAAAAACCCAAGAGGGGAGGAGAAGAAAGCGACGCCATCGAGATGATGACATTGGCACTACAAAAGGATACAAAAGTGATGCATCTTACAAACATTACAGATGTGGGAGTACTGTGTCCAGCTGTCAGTAGAAATTCAAAAGAAAGGAAGCAGGACCGAGGCGGGAGGGAGATGAGCTTGGGTTTGGATGACCGGACAATGGAGTAATTCTATTTACCTCCAGGTGTAAATTTTACAAAACTAGTAAACATCTAAGTTTCAACACATCTTAGACGACTTGTGACTGTTGTGGTGAGAGTCAGAAAAGGGATAGAGAGCGAAGTTTCCAAGTCATCTGTGTAGAAAGGACTAAATGGACCAAAAGAACGAGACCAGAGAACAGAAGAGCATAATTAACAAGATAAGAAAAGAACCTGGCAAAGAAATTCTGGATGAGAAGGAAAGAATATTAGGGAGAACAGTGCATCGACCACATCTGCTGCTGCTGAGCAGAGGAGAGGACCACAGGCTGAAGCCTGAGGATTGACTTATGGAAGTGACGAGGAAGAACAAGTCTCCGTACACTCAAAAGAGATCCAACCATAGTCATCTTTTGCGGATTTAAAAAATACTGAAGTCTCGTCGTGATAGCAGCTCCGTTACTGTACGCACGGCAAAATTATGGAACAGTATTGGTTTTAAGGTGCGGCAAGTTGAGTCTCTATCAGCCTTCAAAAGACAACTTAAAACTTGGCTGTTTGACTCCGTTTAGTTTCTCGTTACTTTGGCCCACCTTTACCGTCTGCTATAGCGCCGGGACACTTCCTTCGAAGCAGCTGTGAGCGTAAACAAGTGTCATTTGATTGAACAATGGGATAAGAATATATAACACTGTAAGACGAGAACCAGGTGATGAGGTTCTGAAATAATTGATGAGGAGGAGAAAGTATTAGGGAGAACAAAGTGATTGACTGCAGCTGAGGAACCCAAGAGGTTGTTGGCCAGGAAGAGTACAGCGTCCGTGCAGCAAGCACGCCTGCAGGCAGGTTGGAGGTGGGCACACGGCATTGGTTGAAGACAACAAAAAACTTTGATTAATCCCATGCTGTACAAATGTACAAGCTTGATAGGGATATATTAAAATGAATATCTCGATCAAAGTGGGTGTAAATGAATCTGGGAAATAGACCATTAGACAAAGAGTTTAAAAAAGGGAAACGAAATGCTGAAAGAATCAAAGCTGCTAAAAGAGGAGGTATTATGAGGGAAGTGGTGATAGTGGGGTCATAGAAGAAGGCAAGAAGTCCAGCATCCCAGATGAGAGAGGAAGTCAGTGGGGTACAGGAGCCCCTGTAAACGGGTATGTATGGAACAGATGCAAGTAGGTGCCACAGCAGGGCAATATTGGGCAGGAAATGTATACATTCCGTTCAATATTGATGTGTTCGGATATAGAAGGTAAAGGTTTGCTATTCTAATTGCTGTTCTTCATTCATCGATGTCTTTTTCAGTAATACTTTATTTTGCCTATTTTTTAACCTAGAACTTCCTGTTGAACAGAGCCACCACCACTTTAACCACGAAGCATCGCTTTTAGACAAGGGGCCTTATTTAGATCTTGGCAGTGGGGAAAACTGTCACAACCGTGACGGATTATGTTCGCTTTATTACGATCCCGTTATATCCTATGGAGATCGTAATACCGTCGACGGGATACCCGTCACGTTTGTGACAGAGTATTCCATCCGCCGAGATCTAAATAAGGCCCAAGATCTTGCACCATCTTGTCCTCCCCCCTGAAACCCCTGGTCGCCATAACTGTGATGCCCACTGTTCTACTCTACTGTAAAGTTAGCCTCCTGGTGACCACCATTTCTCAAGGCCTACTGGCTTCATCAACAGAGGAGAAGGCTGTCTTGTGACTGTAGGATTTTCAGAGGCAGTCACCTGTCTTAAAATCCACTGACTTTCATGGTGGCCCACTTTCGATGCCCTGTGCTACTGGTGGCAGCTGGTTGGCACAACATGGTTGACAGTTGGTTGGCACAGCTGGTGGCAGCTGATTGATGCTGCATGGATTTGAAATAGTAATATTCTATTTTCTAGCTGCTGCATGAACTCAACCTCCCCTCTTCGCATGTCGAAGAGGAAAAAGGTGAGGATAGCTGGCATCCAGTTTGTCAAATTAACATTCAGCGCTTCTCCCCACAGATTGTCTACTTCACTGCGCTTTTCCCTTATGTGATTCTGATCGTCCTACTGGTTCACGGCATCACGCTTCCAGGTGCGATGGATGGCATTGTTTACTATCTGAAGCCTGACTGGTCCAAGCTTGCAGAAGCCCAGGTAAGGATGCTCTCTCATTGACCCAAATGCAGTCCTTTTCAATAGGCCACATTTCCTAAGAATAAAAATTCACTGTCACCATGAATAAAACGGTGGCGGTAGGCTTAATCTTAGGCAAATCTGGAGATTTCCCAAGAGACTATGATTGCTATATAGCTATTAAAGCTGGGACAAAGTCTGCTGCATGGCTGACATGTGTCTGACCTCTCCCGATCAGCCTTTCACAGACACAGTTGATGCTCCTGTTCTCAATTTATATTGCTGATGCAATGACTACTAAATCAGGTTTGCTCATTTCTGCCTAAATTGGGAGCAGAGGCCATTTCATCACTGTTTTATGCTGATGGCACAGTGCTATTAGACCTTATGCCAGTTGGCCTTCAAAAGCAACTGGATGCTTTTTCAGAATATTTATTTTTATTTTTATTTAAGAAGTTTTATATAGCGCTGGCCTGACCAGAGGGTATCAGAGCGCTTTACATCAGATACAGTGCAGAGAATCACATAAAACAATAAAAGTGCATGTCGATGGCGGGGAGTTCTGGTTCGAAGTCTTGGGGACAAGGGGTCGAAGCAGTGAGAGGTGTCTGCTTCCCCGCTCCGACTGCTCCTATCGGTTCCCTAGGGAGCGGTCGAGGAACAGGATTTTGAGTTGACTTTTGAATTTTACAAAAGAGGGAATAGTTCTGATGTGAGGGGGAATAGAGTTCCAGATTTTAGGCGCGCTCCCGGCAAAGGATCGTGCCGCAGTTTTTTGTTTTCGAGTTTTTAGCGGGATGAGTAGGAGGGAGTTTGAGCTTCTGAGGTTCCTGGCCTGACCGGCTTTTTTGAGTTTGGCCGCCAAATATTCGGGTTTGCCGGTATGCAGGGCTTTGTGTGTGAGGCAGGCTGTTCTGAAGCTAAACCGCATTTCGACTGGGAGCCACTTAAGTTCTCTGAGTGCAGGAGAAATATGATCGAATTTCTTGATTCCAGTGACCATTCTGGCTGCCGCGTTGAGAGTTGTTTTGAGGGGAGCAAGATGTGATTTTGCTATTCCTGAGAGGACTGCATTCCCATAGTCCAGTCTTGACAACACCAATGCTTGGGTGGCCTGTTTGAGATCACTGGGCGGAATGAAAGGTTTTATTTTGTTCAGTAGCTTTAGGTTAAGGAAAGCGCTCTTAGCTGAGTTCTTGATGTGTATGGTCATGTCCAGTTTCGGGTCTAGCGTGATGCCTAGTGATTTGACAGAGACGGCCAGGGTGAGGTTCCCGTTGAGCGCATCGACGGCTTTTAGCCATTCAGCAATTTGGGGGTTCTCCTCTTTGTTCGAGATGAGGAGTATTTCGGTTTTGTCGGGGTTTAGTTTAAGGTGGTTACATGACAGCCAGTGATGAACATCTCTCAGTACGTCATTGAGTCTTTGAATGTCCCTGATGGAGGCGGTTTCCAAGTAGATCTGAGTATCGTCTGCATAAAGATGGAAGCGGATGTTGGCTTTTTGAGTAGTTTGGTGAGAGGTTCCATGTAGATGTTGAAAAGTTGCGGGGAGAGCACTGAACCTTGAGGGACTCCCTTGTTGACTGGATGAAGGTCGGATGCAAAGTTTTGGATTTTGATTCTTTGAGTGCGATTGTGAAGGAAGGAAGAGAACCATTGGAGGACCACCTCGCCAAGTCCGGCTCTTTCTTGGAGAGCCCTAATGAGGAGTTTGTGGTCTACCGTGTCGAATGCTGCCGATAGGTCTAGGAGAATGAGGAGGCAGCATTGGTCAGAGTCTAGTGATTTGTGGATATCGTCAATGATGTTGAGGATCGCGGTTTCAGTGCTGCAGCCTTTTCTGAAGCCAGACTGATGGAAGTCAAGGAGGTTGATGTTGTCCAAGTGTTGGGTTAGTTGTTGGAGCACGCATCTTTCTAGGATTTTGGACAGAAGAGGAAGGTTAGAGACAGGTCTAAAGTTATTCAAATCCTTTGTCAAGGCCGGGTTTTTTCAGCAGAGGCGTGACTTGTCCCACTTTAAGGCAGTCTGGAACGACTCCGTTTTTCATGGAGCTGTTTATGATCGTGCACCAGAGCGGTGCTAGGGAGCGCTTCAGCTTTTTGGTCAGTTGGGGGGGAATGGGGTCTAGGACATGAGATGAGGGTTTGGAGGTGGAGATAAGATTGATTATCTCAGTTTCCTGAATGGGGCGGAAGTTTAGCCAGGATTTGGTAGAGGGACAAGGGGCGATATCATACGCCCCAGGCTTGCTGCTCTTTGTGGGGAGGGTATTGTTGGTGTCCAGTGAGAGTTCGATCTTGGTGATCTCGTCATTAAAGAAGTTGGCGAAGTTGTCGCAGAGTTCTTTGGACGCCTGTATTGCGGAAGTAGCGGGCTTGGAGGTTTGTTGCCTGATGATGTTATAGAGCTCTTTGGGTCTATGTTTTTGTGCTGTCCAGCGGGGAGCGGAAAAACGTGGATTTCTTGTTCTTGATGTGATTGTTGTACTTCCTACGAGCTGTTTTGAGTTGTTCGCGTAGGGTAATAGTAGGGTTATTCCTCCAGCGTCTTTCTTTGGCTCTTAGTTGTCTCCTTTCGGAGTTGATGTCAGTGTTGAACCATGACCTGGACGGAATGGCTCGGCTTTTTTTTAGCTTTAGAGGGGCTAATTGGTCAAGCATAGCCACCAAATTTGAGTTGTAAAGCGAGGTGAGTTCGGTTGTGGAGAGGTGGTTGTTGGCGCTGGGAAGGAGTGAGCTTATCCTTTCTTCTAGGGCTACCATGGGAATCTGGGTGAGGTTTCTAGCCCATTTGAGGGGGTCTTGCACGAGTGGCTGGGAAAGCTTTTTTTGGTTGATGTGAAATAAGATCATGTGATGGTCCGACCAGTCCACGGGGAGTATGTGGTTGATCGTAATTGCGTCTCGTTGAGCGATAATGGCATCCAAGGTAGCTCCTTTATTGTGCGTTTCCTCTAAGCAGTGTTGGGATAAGTTGTTGTCACAGAGAAGGTTGGATAACGTTTGAATTAACGGGTTGTTCGCTTCATTCCACCGAAGGTTTAGGTCACCAAGAATTAGGTTGTTAGCGTCCCCGAGTGCGCAGTGAGCAATCAGGTCGGACAAATGCTCCCCGAATGCGGAGGTGTTGCCTGGTGGGTGATAGAGAAGGTGGCAGAGTAGTGCTCCATCATCCTTAGTCTTTATATTGGTGATAAGACATTCAAAGGTGTTGTACTTGCAAGAGTCCATTTCCACGATGGCGATGTTGTCCTTATGAATGATAGCTACACCTCCCCCTCGTTGGTCTTTTCTGTCTTTGTTAAAAATGGAAAAACCTGGGGGCACAAGCATATCTAGGCATGGTGAGGAGAGCTAGTTGAGCCAAGTCTCCGTGATGAACGCAATGTCTATGTCCTGCGAGAGGATGGCTTCTGCTAGTTCAGTTGCATGCATAGAGGCAGATCTGCAGTTAATGGGCATGCAGTTGGTGGAAAGCTCTTTTTTGCTGAGGTTCTTTCCCCGGGGGGCCCTGGGTAAGGTGGTGAGGAAGGGCGGGGGTCTAGGGGGTTTCGTGAGAGGATGGTCTCTTCTGAAACCCGTGATCACTTGGATCTTGGATTTTGGGGAGTCAGTAGGAAGGGAGTAAAAGGCTAACAACTTGCGAATAAATAAATCTAAAACTAAAGTAATGGACATCTCGAAAAGAAGAGTGCAGAAATATCAGGCACAAGTCATACCTAAGTTGCGATCACGTGGAGGTGGTAAATAACCTGAATTTTAAAGCTCATATAGATATTCGGGAAGCTTGCTCCAAGACGATTGCAGGTGCTTTAAATAGGTTGGACCTTGCTTTGGGGCACAAGTCTGTTGATGTTTTAAGAGGGACATATAATGCAAATATTGTAAATTTACTACTGTATGGTTGTCAGGTTATGTCATCAAAGAAAATAGCTCAGCTGCAGATCATAGAAATTAATATCTGGAAAAGGTGGCTTGGTTTGCCCTGAGGCTCTGTGAACAGTGCCTTGAGGCTAGAGCTGGGTCTCACTAATATAAAACTCAAATATATGCAGAAGATCCTTAAATATTGGGCCTGTCTTTTGAAGTCGGTGGATGGCTCCCTGAACAAAATAATGTACTCTATCTGGAGGTGAAGAATTCAGGCCAATGGGTTACCAAGCTATCAAGGACTCACTAGGTATCCTACCAGGGTCTGATTTGCAAAGTAGGACCATTTCCCAGCAGAAACACACAGTGCACTATAAGAGGGACTTACTAGTAAATCAAATATGCCAATCATGGAGAAACCAATCACCATCACATTTTACACAGGGACCACTTGCACTTTAGCACTGGTCAGCACTGGTAAAGTGCCCAGAGTCCCAAAACCAGTGAAAATTAAATGCAGCACACACTCAAAAACGGAAGGTCAGAAGCAAAAAGACAGGGGAAATCACGCCAAAAGATACCAGGTCTAACACATGTCCTCCCCAGATGAAAGTGGGGAGAACTACCCACCCAGCCTCCTGGGAGTTATCATTGCTAAAGCGGAAGAACCTGGAAAGAACATAAACGTTGGCATGTTCTGTTCCACCGTGAAGTTCATTCCCTGTAGGGAGATGGACCACCTCAACAGCTTTGGGTTCTCACCCCTCATCTGCATTAACTGCCTGTGGTCTGTCTGAACCCAGAAGCGAGTCTCAAACAATTAGGGTCTTGCCTTCTTCAGCCCTCAGACCATAGCAAAAGCTTCCCTTTCAATCGCGCTCCACCTCTGTTCCCTGGGAAGTAGCCTCCTACTAATGAAGGCTACAGGTTGATCTAGGCCCTCCTCATTCAGCTGTGAAAGCACAGCTCCCACACCATGTTCTGAGGCATCAGTCTGCACCACAAAATTCTTGGAGAAGCCAGGAGCCTTAAGCACAGGTGCCGTGTACATGGCCTTCTTCATGGTATCATAAGTGGTCTGGCATGCCTTGGTCCATATCACCTGTCGTGGCTGCTTCCTGGAAGTCAGCTCTGTCAAGGAGGCATCAATGGTGCCATATCCCTTGATGAATCTCCGGTAGTTACCTGGTGTGGCCTAAGAAGGCTCTGACCTCTGTCTGTGTTTGGGGGGGGGGGGTTAGTTGCCCAAGCCAGAATGGTGTCCATCTTGGGTTGTAGGGGTGCCACCTGGCCGCTTCCTACCTGGTGTCCCAAGTACACCACAGACCCATGCCCTATCTGGTACTTACTGGCCTTGATAGTGAGGCCTGCACTCTGCAGGGCCTTCAACACCTCCTAAAGATGGTACAAATGGTCCTCCCAACTGGAGCTGAAGACTGCACTGTCGTCAAGGAAGGCGACACTGAAGTTCTCCAATCCAGCCAGGACCTGATTGACCAACCTCTGAATGTGGCAGGGGTGTTCTTCAACCCAAAAGGCATTACCCGGAACTGGTAGCACCCTTCCGGCGTCGAGGACGTTGACCTCTCTTGTGCCCCCTCAGTCAAGGCAATCTGCCAGTACCCAGACGTTAGATAAAACGTACTGAGGAACTTGGCTGCTCCCAGCTGATCAATGAGCTCCTCAGTTCGGAGCAAGGGGTGCACACCAGTCCTGGTGATGGCATTAACCCCACAGTAGTCCACGCAGAAACACAGTTCAGGAGTGACACCAGGCGGGGCAGCCTTTGGAACCAAGACCACTGGGCTGGACCAAGGAATGCTGGATTGCTCAATTTTGGAAACCTCTTTCTTAATGCTAGCCTTCACTCTGTCATCCTGTAAATCTTGTGCTTCACTGGTGGACTATCCCCCGTATCGATGTCATGAGTGCACCAATAGGTGACTCCTGGGGTGAGTGAAAACAGAGTTGCAAACTGTCCCAGCAACTGGTGACAATGTTGCTCTAGGGTCAGTGCAGGGGAGAGGGTCACACCCTCCATTGACCCATCCTGCTCTTGGGAAGACAGGAGGTCAGGGAGAGGTTCACTCTCCTCTTCCACCCCATCATCAGTAGCCAAGAGCATTGTCAACTCAGACCTCTCAAAGTGGCGTTTGAGGCAGTTCACGTGTTGGACCCTCAAGGGGTTCCTAGGAGTCTGCAAGTCCACCAGGTTGGTGGCGTCCCTCTTGTGCTTCTTCACCTCAAATGGGCCAGACCACTTGTCCTGTAGAGCGTTAGGCTCCACTGATGCCACCACCCACAATTTTTGACCTGTTGGAAGCTCAACCAGAGTGGTATTCTGGTTGTACCAACGTTTCTTGTCTTCCTGGCTAGCTTCTACGGTCTCTTGGGCGCGTTTCCTGAAGCAGGCTGTCTGGTTCAGGAAGGCCAGCATGTAACTGAATTCATCCTGGGGTGGCTTCCTAGGAGCTTGCTCCCAGCCCTTCTTTACTAAACTGAGAGGCTCTGTCACAGGGTGTCCATACAGAAGCTCAAAAGTGCTGAAGCCAACCCCCTTCTGTGGTACCTCTGTGTAGGCAAATTGAAGGCATGGTAAAAGGACGTCCCACTTGCGATTCATGGGTTTTGTTAGACCCATAATCATGCCCTTCAGGTAATGGTTGAATATTTCAACCAACCCATTGCTTTGGGGGTGGTAAGCGGTGGTGAATTTGTAGTTCACACTACACTCCTTCCACATGGCCTTCATGTACAGGGACATGAAGTTGGTACCCCGGTCAGATACCACCTCCTTGGGGAAACCAACACGGGTAAAGATCCCCATCAGTGATCAGGCCACGACGAGCGCCGTCACCATCCTCTGAGGGATAACTTCCGGGTGGCATGTTGCACCAAGACCAGGACGTACCTGTTGCCCATGGCTGTCTTGGGGTCCAGAGGCCCCACAATGTCAATGCTCACTTGCTCGAATGGGGTGTTCATGACAGGAAGTGGTCGCAGGGGAGCCTTACACCACCCCCCCCCCCACTCTTGCCACTTGCCTGGCAAGTCTGACATGACCTACAGAATGCATCTGAGTGTTTTCTCCTTTGGGGCCAGTAAAAGTGGGTGACAAGCCTGACAAAGGTCTTGCCCTGCCCCAAATGACCTGCCAGAGGCACTTCATGAGCCAAACCCAGTAGGAAGCACATGGACTGCCCCAGACTTAGGCTTAGACTTAGGCGACCTTAGGCTCGCTATTTAGGAGACCGTTCTCCCAATAGATCAGGTGAGATCCAGACTGTTTGCCAGCTGCCTGGTCCTCGGCCTGCCGCCAAAGACCCAGAGTGGGGCACTCTCTCTGCTCTGCACAGAATTCCTCCCTGGAGGGACCCCCTTCCTGCTGCCAATGGGTCACCTCAGGCAGGTTCTTCAGTTCGGCCACTTATTCCCCTGTAGGTTTCGGGGCGTGCCCCTCGGGGTCAGCCTCCTCCCGGACCGTGGGAATTTTTGGAGCAGGTTTCTCACACCCCTTGCTCCTTTTCCCCCTCTTCCTGGCAGGTACCTGGGCCACTCTTTCAGGCTCCAGGTCCTTCTGATCACCCTTGGCTACCATGGACCGTGTGGTCAGGCACACCCACTCAGGCAATTCCAACATCCCCAAGTGCGACCTGAACTCCACCTCCTTCCAGGGAGTATGTTCCAGGTCGTTTTTCAGCAGACAATCCACAGGCATGGATGAGCTCACAGCTGACCTCAAGGAACCTGAGACACCCTCCCACCCTCAAAGGGAACCTGTGCCACCTTACACTGGCGCTCACTGTTGTCTACTGCAACTACTTGGTGAAGCACTCCAGGGACCACTTGCTGTTCAGACACCAGGTGACACCTGATTTGGTCACACTGGCTCCTGTGTCTCTCAGAGCCTTACCCTCTGCCCATTAATGGTCACCTACTGCCTGTATTTCTTAATGTTATCAAGCATGAGGGTTCTCTGGGCCATCTCACTGCCCCCTAATGAGACAAGGGTCATCTCAGCTGGTTCCTCACACCCACCTAGGACCTACTCCTCCCCAAGCGCTATACTGGCCATCCCCGTGACTGCTCACTGGTGGGGGGCTGTGCCCCCTTGGGACACTTTGGGTCCCCCTTGAAGTGTCCTTCCCGATTACGCTCAAAACACTTAAGGGGCCCCTTTCCTCCAGACTTCCCTGGTGGAAAACCTTCTTTTCACTAGGGGGTTAGGAATCCTTACCCTGGGAACTGGCTTCGGGCCCTTTAGAGAACTCCCCATTTTTACCCTTGCCCCCTCCCCCTCCTTCTGTTGATTGGGACCCTACTCACCCTTGGCGGAGTCTCCCCCATACAACCTGTTGTGGACCCTGGTACTCATCAGTGGTCTGCCTCCTGAGCAAGCTTCCTGGGGTCAGCAAGCTTGCTGTCCATCAAGTGGTGGCGCAGCTCTGGAAAGAAGACTAGACAAGTGCTCCCACACAATCAAATTGTACAGCCCCTGCTAATCTGTTACCTCACTGCCCTTCACCCTACCATCCAGTGCTCTGCAAAAAGAGTCCACACACTCAAGCCATGTCTGGGAATCAAGTTTCCTGCTCTGACCTTACTTAGTGAATAGGGTGTCCTACATGGCAGTGTAGGTGAATTCACTTACCTTTCCTAGGGCTAACAATGTGTCCCTCCCTATCTCTCTCTGGGACCCCGTTCATGTGGAGAGCTGCCTCATAGCCCTGAAACTACCTCTGGATGTCATCCTCCTTGAGGTACTCTTTCCCTAGGTTCTTGGGTATGTGCACTCTTCTTTTAGACTGCACTGAAGAAATGCTGCCACTATCTTTGCGGGCCTTGCTTTTCAAGTCCAGCTCCTTTAAGCTCCGCTCACGAGCTAAAATCATTCCCCTTTCTTCCATAGCTAGTTTCTTTTCCTCCGTTTCCATCTGGAGCCTTTCAAACACCAATTTGTGCTTCCTGCCTGTCCTCCAGCTCCTCTGGGGACAGGCCTTTGGATGAAACAAAGCTGCTGGCCCTGGAGGGTGCTCTCTTCCCAGTCAGATCCTGATGTACAATATCTCCATGCAGGCTCTGTTCCTCCATGTCCACATCATTCCCCTCCTCTGTGTGCTCACCAGCCTTCCCGGCTGCCAACCAGGCCCTTAGTGCCTTTTGCAGCTCTTCCTTCTTAGTGAGGCCTTTAAAAGAACACTTGAGATCCTTGCAGAACTTTTTGAGCTACCAATTAATTCTATGGCATATTATAGAACATGAAGTGTGAATTGTGAAGGTGCCTCACTTTCTACCTCATATTTGTATTTTGCACATGTTTTTTATAAAATAAGACTAGGTTTGTTACTCCCTGCTACCAGAATTTTAAAGGCCCACCATATTACTGATTTAAAGAAAGCAATTTTAAAATGTAATATGAAATGTTGTCATACAGTGGGTAAATTCCTTTTGGTGGTTATAGAACGGCTAGTTGCCATGAGTTGCTCATGGTTGTAGTTGTCTACGCACAGACTGAGGAACAATCTGCTTTATTCATGAATGGGAGTTTCAAGTATTATGATGTATTATCAATTTTAGGTCAAGTATAGAATATGAATTGTTTGAATTACCGTATTGGGATGATATCAAACTATTAAATAAACTTAAAATTAGACGCAGTTGATGTATACGTAGTCTCTGAATAAGGTTCCACCTCTGTGCATTGAAGCTTGGTTACCAAGTGAACTTTCATGTCCCACTTCACACGAAGGCTTTGCTACAAGGCCCAGAAAGGGCTCCATTTGAATAACATCTCAATATTTTGCCAGGTCTGGATCGATGCTGGGACCCAGATATTCTTCTCTTATGCGATTGGCTTGGGGGCGCTGACAGCTTTGGGAAGCTATAATCGGTTTAACAACAACTGCTACAGGTAAGTGGCCATACAAGGGTGCAGGGGTACTTGTAATGCAAGAGGAAAACATGGTAAAGGCGAACTCAACTGTAAATTTTCTTCTCTCCAGATCTATCCAACATCTACAGAGCTATAAACCAATTTTTTGCCCTTTTGGAGATTGATAAAGCACTTTTAAAGTTCACTTGTGGGTCTTGTTTGCTCTCCAGAACCCTACTTAAAAAATAAATAAAAGTACTGTAGATTTTAACTTGCCTGACATTGCACTTTCTTTGCACTTTGTGAATGAGAAGGGTTTGTATCTGGGTCACAGTCTTACACACACAATCTAATCGCATTCACTCTTGCTATCATATGCATTAAAGCTGTACATATTAGGGATGGTCAAAAGTAAAGAGAGACTGAAAAGTATCTGTAAATCCTAAAGCGATTTACTGGGAATAATCCTGAGGCCCTTCAAGTCGTTTAGACTGAGGCTGGCCAGCTGCATCCAGTATTGTCCGCTCAAAAGGCAGACATTTTAACTTGTAGTGGCTTCGCGCCTCCATAGCGATAGCGGCTTTGGGAAGGAAAAAATCTGCAATGGCAGATCACAAGCCATTTGGTGGGGCCTGTTGGCATGTATGTTTTTTCCAAAGTCAATCATTGGAATAACAAAACAAATTTCCCACTGAGACAATCGTGTGGGTACTTGGGCTGCAGGTCCTCCATTGGGTGTCTCTAGAAGAGATTTTTAGGGGCCACAGAAATGGCTACAAATTATACTGGTGGGACCACATATAACTTGCAATTAGAAAGTTGATGCATGCAATGAATGAATGTGTGTGTATCTATCCATCTAGATAGATACAGACAGAGAAAGTAATTTAAACATTTGATGCAAAGCATTACTAAGGTCTGTGGAAGGGGTAGTCGTTTTCGGTATGTCTCATTCATTCCGGTTCTCCTTTCTCTCCACTTTGTTATCATCTCTCGGTTAAGTACGTATGTCCCTTTTCTCTTGATTTATTTTGAAACCTCCATCTGCATATCTCTCGCCTCATCCCTTTATTCTTCAGCATGCTCTTTTCACTCTCTCCTGCACAAACTTCCTTGCTTCTCCTTTACTTCACCACCACTCCACACACCGTAAGCACTACATTTTCTTTAACTTTTGCCATGTCAGTATTTCAACAGCTGTGTACCTCCTTCACACACTTTCACCTAGAATCACAAATGCTCTGTGTGCGCCGCAGAGAGGCCAAGGATTGGATGAGCTTGAAATCTGGAACCTCTTTATAACCAACTGACAGGCACTGTGAGAAATTCTCACAGCCTTTTGCCTGAGCTCCACATCTCTGAATTGTAGCCCATTATAAACACCCACCAACAACCTGACCTCACACAGGTACATAGATGCGACTCTTTTTCACAGTACACACTGTACATGAGTAATCTGTTGCATGAAAACCACTTGAAAAAAACACACCGTCCTGGAAAAAGCAGATACTCTTATGGAATGCATAAGTACGTTAAACGTGAAATGAAAACGGGAACAACATCGCTGTTCCCAACTTAAGAGGGAAGTGTCTGTTTCAGCCAGCTGCTGCTGCCACCTGATGTGGAGCACATGGTGGTGGTGGGCACCAGGACAGTTACGTCACTGACCGTACAAGATGGCCCCTTGAGCGACACCAGTATTTGGAAAGCGCCACCCTGTGTACTCTAAATGAGATGACTGATACAAGAGGTGGGTGAATAGGACCGCTGCCAATTTTTTATTTTTATTTATTGAACATTTTATTAGTCAGATGTAAATCATACAGGGCATATGAGTACATACATATTACAATTGTAACGCACAATGTATAATCTTGTACATCCCAAAAATACTTTAAGGGAAAGGAAAAATAAAGGAAATGGAAGGAAAGGGAAAGAATAAAGGGGAGAGAAAACAAACAATAACACCAACATAGGGGGGAAACCAGTACAACAGCTAAAAGCCCATGAATCAACAAACAAAGTATAGTGCCAACTACAACATTTATCTCAATGTAGACATTAGGGGGGAGCAGCAGAATATTCAACAAAGTTAGGTATTACCCAGAAGGGCCCGCCGTCGTGGTTACATGGCTCAACAGACCGTCCCGGTCAACGGGGCAAAACATGCAGTAGAACTTAGTGCATACCTAAGGCTCAATTGTATTCACATCTAATGAATCTTGAGTTCAAATCCAATCCTGAAAGGGGCCCCAAATGTCCCGGGGTCTAGAGGCCGCTGGCTTCAACTCCCAGAATGTATTAAGTTGTTCCTGACAGTGTGTAACATCTGCAATCCAAGACTGGACCTTCGGGACCCCCGCTCTCCCCAGGTCATGGCCACACGTCTCTTCACCAGCAGTAGTAACATCGCAAGTAAGCGCCTAATTTCAGGTGGGATGTCTTTTGTGTACCCTAGAAGCGGTGACGGCTCCAACCTCGACTCGAGTATCCCACTAATAGAAGCAAAATTTTCTAGCCAGTATTGTGCTATCTTGGGGCAATACCAAGCCATGTGGAGGAAGGGGGCCTGGGGTGAGCCACATCTCCAGCATCTAGCTTCCTCGCGCAAACCCATCCAGAGAAGCTGCGCGGGCGTCCTGTAATATCTATGCAAGAATTTAAAGTGGAGTAAACGGAGTTTATAGTTCGGAGAGAGCGTCTCCAGCTGTCCACAGCAAAATTTCCACTGTTCTTCAGTAAGGGGCGTGAGTAACTCTTCGTTCCACCCTGCAAACGCCTTGGGTTGAACGGTCAGGAAAGTGTGTTGCATAGAATTGTAGTCGTGTGATTAGCTTACGCTGGGATGCGTTATTTAGTACATGCTCTAGGGCTGTTAACGTGGGTGGAGGGGCAGGGAAAGAGTTATGTAACTTGCACCATGTAGCCCTGATCCGGTAATATAAGAGTAAGTCGGAAAAATGTGAGGTGCCAGCTCCTGCCGCCGCCGGGGGGGAGACGAAGGTATCCCCTGGGTACAGATCGGCAAATGTCTTCCAGCCGAGTCTTTCAGCTCTGAAAATTTCGCCGCGATCAGCCAATGCCGGAATCTGGGGGTCTATGCGAGAGGGGCGGAAGGGGCATACAGCAGCTCCTGCTTTGCTCTCATGTGCAATCCGTCCCAAGCCCACCGGAGCGTTTCGGTAGTATCAATTTCAATTCTGGGTCTTTAAAATTTGGAGAAAATTGCGACGTTTAATGGAACGGGCGCTGATCTGTCCAGCTCAATAGCTATGTGCGGCTGGAATGGGGTAGGGAATACCCAATGATTTAGGAACTGAGCTTGTGCACAATAGGCGTACAAGGGGATATCCGGTGCTCCCAGCCCTCCCTGACTCAAAGGCAGAGTGAGAAGTTCCCCTGAAATTCGCACCTGTTTCCCAGCCCATACTAGTTGTATCATCAAGGATCTTACCGTTTTCAGAAACAATTGTGTAAGGGGGATGGGGAGATTTACAAAAATATATAAAAGTTTGGGCAGCACGATCATCATGGATATAGCAATTCTTCCTGCTAAGGAGAGGGGCAGCCTTGACCAAGTATTAATTTTCCCTTCCAGCCAGCTGATCGTGCGTCCAAACTTCATCTCCCAAAGCTCCTGCATGTCACGACTTAGCCAGATCCCCAGGTATTTAACTGGTCCATCAGCCCACTTGATTGGATAATCAAGTGGAAATGGGACTGTGCAGTCTGTCAGAGGAAACATCATGGATTTGGACCAGTTAATTTGGATCCCAGATAGCCCACCAAATCTGGTCACTTCGCGGAGTATAGGGAGTGTGTTTTCAACTGGGTCATTTGTGTAGAGCGTGATATTATCCACGTAGAGCGAGATTAGCAAGCCTCTAGTTGAGAACCCCACCCCTCTGTTGGCATGATGTTGTCGAATTTGAGCAGCCAAGGGTTCCATGGCTATGGCGAAGAAAAGTGGGGAGAAAGGACACCCTTGCCTTGTGCCCCTAGTGATAGGAAAGCTCTCTGATAGGAGACCATTTACTCGAAGCCTAGCAGTGGGGCCAGAGTAGAGGAGCCGTATTTGATTTATGAATGCCGGACTGAAGCCTAGTCTAGTCAATATGGTGAATAGGTATGGCCATTCAAGAGAATCGAATGCTTTAGTTGCATCTAGCAACACAGAGGCTGCTGGTGTCTGGGGATTTAGATAATGGAGTAACGCAAAAAAAGTTCTCAGATTATGTGCTGTCGACCTACCTGGTATAAACCCAGATTGATCTGGCCTTGCTATTAAGGGGAGTAGGGGCTGTAATCTTTGAGCAATTAGTTTAGCATAAATTTTGTTATCCACATTTATAAGAGATAACGGGCGATAAGAGTCTCAGCTTGTAGGGTCTTTATCAGGTTTTAAGAGTGTTAATATGACTGCTTTGCGCATCGTGGGTGGGAGATGACCAGTGTCGATCGATTCCTGATAAACCTCTAATGAGTGTGGGGCTAATAAGGTACTGTAGGTTTTATAAAAAGAAGTGGACAGGCCATCCAGGCCTGGAGCCTTATCGTTCGGAAGACTATTAATGACCTGTATTATATCTTCTACTGTATAGGGTTCATCTAGATATTATCTGTGTGTTCTACCTAGCCAGATCAGCTCTAGTGATTCCAAATATGTGTGCAACTCATCCCTTGTATCCGGTATAGTAGAGGAGTATAAGTTAGCATAAAACTCGTGGAGGTGGTTGAGTATCTGTTGTGATCCTCTAATTGGGTCGCCATGCTCATCCCTTAGCTCTGTAATGATAGCAGTATTTCGCAGAGGTCTGAGCATGGCCGCCAGAGTTCTACCAGGGCGATCTCCCTCACTGTCTCTTCTAGCAGTGCTATACTTCCCCATGAACTTCACTTCCCGATTTGCTTTATCTGTATATTCCGAGAGAAGTTCTCTAAGTGATGCTAAGTGATCCCCTTTGCCCGTATTAAAACAATTTGTTTCCCTATCTTTGATTTGTGACTCGAGAGTTTGGAGTCTGTCTGATAGATTAGGCAATACAGCATCCTCTTATGACCACCTTAAAGGCCTCCCACAGTGTACCTGCCGATGCGACCGAGGCTTTGTTTTCTGCAAAGTAGTCACTAATATCCTTTCTAATTTCCTCACGAAAGGCTGAGTCTAGTAGGGCCAAGGGAGGGAGCCTCCATGTGAAGGAGCATCTACGACCGCTGTCAATTTTTAGTGGCAGTTCCATTACTGCCCAGTTCTAAATCAGATGCATCAATGACTATAATCATTGCTCTAAAGCGCCTGCAAAACATTACAAGCTGCACATCAATGCGTGGCTCCTCTGCTACCCAACTGTAGTGTCCTCCCCAGCCCAGGAGCAGGTAAGAGGCCACGCCACACACAGAGCTCTGGTTTGCACGTCTTTATTCCTCAGCATGAAACCATTAACTGAATGCACTGCATCACAAACTATATTAACCACACCTAGTCACACCCACCAGATTTCGTAATACATGTTGGGAGTCTGCCGAGGCCCACGAGAAGCCTCATACACATAAACACAGGACACAACACCTACAACGTCGGAGTCTACTAATGGCCATAACATCTAATTCATTTATGTACAGTTATGGTATGTTAAATTTAATTATAAACTGCGCGTACCAGAATGTTCTTGAAACTCAGAACTAACACCACAGCCAATTAAACTACTGTAAGACATTCCAGCTGGCCAAGCAAGTAATAATTTTATAGGTATGAACTGGATGCAAGATAAATGCTCCTTGCCGCCTGAGGACCAATAAGTTACATAACAAGAGCATTCCCTTTTTTTTTGCCTTTTTCGCTAGCGGGGACTCTGCTTCAGAGGACGCTAGAGACATTTACAGGGATGTAGAAAACGCACATGAAGTGCACGAACAGGGGAAGTGTATAGGGTACAAATCTAATGGCTCATTGCATGTCAGAGTAAGCAAAAATGGTAAGAACAGGCCTCCCATGAACAGGAAGAGGTATATTTCACCCACACATCACCTACAAATGTTGAAGGTACGGTAGAAGAGTGAACGCTCACTTCTGCTTCCATATTCAAACTTGAAGACATGACCAAGGAGAAACAAACTGGAGATCCTGATCCAAGAAAAGGAAAAAAAACAATGGGAACAGCAACATGGGGAAAACCACATCAAAAGTATTAGATCAACAAAAATTACAACAAATTTCCCCTGACCACATGTGTAATGGAAGTATAGGATACTACAACATGGGGAGGAGCTATATAGAGTAGAAATTAAAC
This sequence comes from Calotriton arnoldi, assembly GCA_963921515.1. Classification (NCBI taxonomy): domain Eukaryota; kingdom Metazoa; phylum Chordata; class Amphibia; order Caudata; family Salamandridae; genus Calotriton; species Calotriton arnoldi. The sequence continues at coordinate 2,677,798 of CAWUFW010000442.1, read as the reverse complement.
TAAGTGTAGAGATGAATTATTGAAGCCCAGGGTTGTGAACTGACACCGAAATAGCTGAGTACATGCATGCAACCTGGTAAGACAGAAATGCAGATGAATGGTCATTTTAGCAATTTCTAGTAAATATTACCCAAGTCCATTTGAGGCAGTTGTATATTCCGTGTTCTTCGCAGTAGAATATAGCTTTGTAGCGTACGGTGCTCTCTAATGCCCCCCTGATTGACAATCCCATTACAGGATAGGGTGAAGTACCTCATTACCCTCTGCACTAGTAGTGGCACAACTTCTGGTGTGAACAACAAAGGCTTTTGGTGCCTGAGCTGGTATTTTTATTCTGAGCCACATGCCAGGGAAGTGTGCCACCCCGTCCATTTCCCACATGGGCAGGATTGCACCAATCAGTCTCATCTTTATTTCAGGAACAAAGAAACTGATGTGATTCACTTTTCTGCCAAAAACGGAATCGCGTGACTGGACAAAATACATATGCATTCCGTCCTGCAGGTTCCATTCTGGGGTGTGATGAGCCCCATTAGCAGCAGTTTTGGGGTTTCTTGGCTCAGAAGTTAACATCACCAAAAAGAAGGGTGTGCTTTGAGATGGATATCAACTGGGACATGTCAAATAAATTAGCTGGAAATAATTTAATTGACTTTTTCGGAGAATGGCGCAGGACTATATTGGTGAAGAAGTTAGGGCTAACATTGCATTTCATAAGCATGTGTTCAAAGGACTTCAAATTCTGCTGTTCACTTCCTTGCGGGTGAAGTTTTTACAAATGGATCAATCATCATCAGTTCTCCTCTCTAAACAGATCTTTTATTTCTAATGAGGTTATTCCATCTTTCCAAGAGTGTCTTGTTGCTGTTGTTTCAATAAACCGTGTGAGTGCAGGTAGGTGGGGGGTCTATTTCGAAATTGTGGATGTTTGTGGTGGTTTTGGAATCCACATCTGCCATGGAAAGGAGCTGCCTGGAGAGTGTTGTACTATGAATACTCAATTGAGGCTTCTTTATGGTGTGACTGGAGATGAGGCAGTCAATGATGGACAGGCCGCCTGACAGCGGCACTTGAAGATGGCGGCATTTGGGCTGACTGGAGGGAGTAGCCACCTACTCAGCTGAAGGTGTATGAGAAATATAGGGTTTTGGCTCCTTTATGCGGCGTCTTCTAGAGTAGCACCTTGGCACTACCACTTACATTGCTTCAGCAATGCTGGTAGTTCAGACAGTGAAGCCTCTTTGTTTAGAAGGTGGTGAGACCTAGGTACAGAGGCCACTATTCGGCCAAATCGCTACTGCAAACGCTGATTACTTATGGAATTTGCTGAAACTGTAAAAAACTGCCAAAGATCTTTTTTTAAGCTACTGCGTGATTCAAAAGCTGCTCTTTAAGGGGATGTTATTCGTGGTATAGTAGAGCTTCCTATGCTCTGGGATGATGCATTTCTCTTGGTCATCTGGCCTACTGCAACCTCATGCCTACTTTGCTGGTACTGCTCGTCATCCCCACTCTGACATGATGGGCAGTTCCTATTACCCACTATCACCTCTTCTTTTTAACCTGTGTCCTTCAGTCCTTTGTGATGTCCTCATAGTGTTGGACGTCTACACCTGAGGTCTCTGCTAAGCTACGGCAACAGGCCTGTAGGTGTTTTTGTCTCTCCCTCTGTCATAGGAGATATCACATCACTTGGACTCTATGGTCAGAACTACAGTGAAAACGTGATTCAATGGCGCGGCAGTTTACTCACAAATGACATTTACTGCAATTGTCACATAATTACAGTGTCTCTGCCCTATTCAACTTCTTAACAAATATTTCTTGAGAATCCCAATTCTGCTTCAATTTCCCCAATTTGTTTGGGCCACGTGCACGACTCTCCGTTCCGGCATTTGCAATGGGAGCACGAAGTGGGACCTGTACTGTAGTGCCCGCCCGTGTTTTTGTTGTTGTTTTTTTTCATGACAACAGCCTCAGAACATTAGCATGTCTTAAATGTGTTGCATCTGCAGATATCATCTTGTGACTATGGGTTTAGTATGCATCTGGGAAGCTTCACTTTGACAGCTCAGGAAGGGTATAAATGTGCTGTGTGTTCTTGCCCCTCTTGGTTACTAAAAATGTGAAGTGGCAGTGCCTGTTTTATATTACTAAACCTTTTATCTCCCTGCGTACCAGGGAGTACGTCACTTTATAGCGTGTGCCACCATGGCCACTGTCTGTGAATATCCTTTTATCTGTGAATTCTCCACTATATCAGTAAGTGCATGTCCGAAGCAACCTTGTGATACAGAAGCTCTTGGAGTGCCCGTAAGTGCCTCTTGAGCAGTGTGTGGAATCTTTGCTCCTGGTGGCTGGCACTGGAATCTGACAAGAGCACGCAGAATGCAAACCGTGCATGTGCCCTTTGTATTTGTATTTATTAACTGTTCAATTAATTAAAATCATTACAGTAGAAACAATCAGCGTATAAAAGCTAAAAACCATGATACTAAAAACATCTGTTTATCTTACATAAAATTGAGCGCCCCACCCCTGTGCCAACACGATCGTCCCTCCCCGGGAATTATAGTCAATGCCGTGTGGCCTTGCGCGCTTTCATGAAGTCCCCTTTGAGCCTCACTGGGTAGACATCTATGCAGGATGGTGGACATTTCCTCTTACATGCCTTTTGGCCCTCGCTGATGTTAGCGCTGTCATTAGAATGGCGGGCTAGGGATGTTTTAGGGCCGCTGAGCTTACTTCCACCAGATTTGCGGTACACTTCACCAGAGTTTTGTAGCTTTCGTTAGCAGCTTTTAGGGCAATCCTGATTTGATGGATGAATTTTGCCAGTCTTGCTAGTGTCGTGTTGGTGGTGGATAGGCACAAAACTGACGCTTCACTGCAGGTCTTTATTCCGTTCGTAATGCAGATTGGACGCAGGAGTCGCCAGCGGACGTTGTTAATGTTCGGGCAGCAGCATAGGAGATGCAGCCAGGATTCCCTCGTATAGGGGCATAGTCTGCAGTTTGTAGATTCCCCTTACGGGCCCATGCGGGGTTGAAGTCAGCAATTCCTAACGTAGTTAGCCTCATGTAGAGTATTTTGCTTCGGGCCAGTGGAGTGAGAGCCTCACTTAGGTAAGGTTGTGCTTTGCCTGCTTTGTAGGAGTTATTCAGAGGATCTAGGTGGGCGCTTGAACGGAGAGATTTAATGTCCAGATCAAAGGAGGTCTCGCAGACTTGCTGGTTTATGGATCTTTTCCAAGCGTTCAGGGGGATGTCCAGCCGTGATGTGCTGTCTTCCTTGATCTTCAATGTTTTAAGCACTTTTCCTAGGCTAATGTGCCAGGCCGTGCCTGGCCCCTCAAAGATTATTCTCAGGTGGTGTTTCAGGGAGTGGACCGGGGCCCTCCGTGTCCTTAAATATAGCTTTATAATCTCCCCCTGGCATGTCCGGTCTGGCCTTGCTAAGCCTAGCTCCAGTCTTAGCCTTGCGTTCCTGGCTGACCTTGGAATATGGAGCACAGCTTTATATGCCTTTACTTGGGCTGAGTTAAGGGCGGCATCCAGTAGCCCGGGAAAGGCCAGGTGGCCGTAGCTAATAGCTGGTAGTAGTTTAGCTTTCAGGATCGTTAGTATTGGACCAGCTGACGGGCTGATCAGGTGATGGCTTAATTGTTTTAGAAGGTGTGTGACCTTGCTGGCCTTGGAGCTCAGTTGTTTCAGGTGGGCCTTCTCCTTGGCCCGCTCTGTCAACCAAACTCCTAAATAATTATATGCATCCACCGTGTTGATTTGTAGATTGCCCATTAGCCATTGTGTGTTCTTCTTCCGATGGTATGTCCCAAAAATGACCACCTTGGTCTTTCCTTGATTGATTGTCAAGTTGTTGGTGTTATTGAAACTGTTTAATGCATTTAGGGCTCTTTGTAGGCCCACCCTTGTATGATCCAGTATAGCTGTATCGTCGGCGTATTGTAGTACCGGCAACCACACGCTTCCAAGTCTGGGAACTACTAGACTAGCTCCTTTTAGGGCCTCCCCCAGGTCTGCTGTGTATAGGTTGAACAGGATGGGGGCCAGCACGCATCCTTGCTTCAACCCATTCTCCGTGTGTATTTTAGGGGACACTGTGCGGCCGCTGGTTTTAACCCACACCCAGGTATCTTCGCAGAGTGATCTGATTGCCTTCAACAGGTTTGGTGGAATGCCCCAGTTTTCTAACTTCCACCATAATCGTTTGCGGACCACTTTGTCGAAGGCTGTACTATAATCAACGAAACAGCAGAAGAGTGGTGGATGATTCTTCAGGGTTGCCTGAGATGATAAATAAGTCAGTGCCAATACGTTGTCCGAAGTTGATGACTGTGACCTAAAGCCGGTCTGGTAGAAGGGTATTATGCTTTTATCTTCAGCCCACTTCTCCAAATCCTTCAATAGTAGGCGAGCATATGCCTTTGCTTCTAGGTCAAGCAGGGCTATAAGCCTGTAGTTTGATGGCTTGAGTCGATCCCCTTTTTTGAAAATTGGTACCAATATTGAGCCCTTCCAAGAATCGGGGTTGTAGCTGTCGAGAAGGTGTGGTTATAGAGCGGAGTTAGGATTGCTGCCCAGAAATCAGATGCCAATTTAAAGACCGGAGCTGGGATCCCGTTGGGCCCTGGCGCCCGTCGTTCTTCATGTTCTTAATAGTCTTAATGACCATTTGAGGGTTTATCCATACAGCTCAAGTGCAGTATGCTGCCGCCTGGGATCTAATTTCCATTGGCGAGTTGCCTGTGCTGAGTCATGTCGCCTGGCTTTGCACTGGCTAGCCCGGCTCGTCCTTCTCCGCGGCTGGTCCCCTCTGCTGGCCATGTTGGTGGGTGTGATTACATATAGCTGCTTCACGTAAATCATCCAGTCTTTTTCGGCTACGCTATTTTCTCTTGGGGCCCCTCGACTGCTCAGCTGGTTTGTGTCTCCATAGTCCTGCAAGGATCTTTTGCTTGAGCAGGGAGAAGACTCTGAGCCATTCCCTTTCTATGTTGGCTTTATGTTCCCATATTTTTTTCCTTAGGGCTGCCCTCAATGAAGCCACGGATGGGCCCTCTGATTGATCGCCCCCTCTTTTCTTTGTTGCGAGCTCCTTACGCAGGAGCCGTTTGCTGTCTCGTATGCCTTTGTTTGACCAAGTGCTTCCAGATCTTGTGTGCCCTTTGGCCCTGATGCAATGGGACTGGGGGTTCCCGAACTTTACTAGTAATTCCTCAGCAATGTTCTCCCAGCCTTTTATGGGAGAACATGTAGGGGACAGACGTCCTTCATGTTTTTGTTCCAGCCATGTTTGGAGAGTGTGCTCTGTCCTGTCGGACCATTTTATCCTCCTCAGGACGGTGTGTCTTTCATCCCCTAGTGATTCGCCAATAAATTGGAGGCTGTTGGCTGACGGGACTTCCAGCTGGAACACCGCTCTCAGTGGCCTATGATCACTATCCGTCCGATCTTCAACTACAAAATCTTTCAATCTGGCCGCCATCCCTTCGCTGGCCATGATGTAGTCGATCCTTGAGGAATCCCGGAAAGTGGATAAGTGCTCCCATGTGTTTGAACGGGCTTTTTTCCATGTGTAGGTTGAGATCAGTTTGTGATTGTTGAGAAGGTCTTGGAGGGGTGCTACCCTACCTTGTCCCTGAAGAGGAGTCAGCTTTGTCGAGGTCCTTCAGGTTGAAGTCCCCGGCTAGAATGACCTGATGTGATGGATGCTTGAATAGTAGGTCGTCTATTTTCCGTGTCAGTATCCTCAGCTGATTTTTCAAGGTGATCTGCGCGGGATTAATATAACAGTTTATTATCAACAGGCGCATTGGTTGTGAGTTCTGGACTAGGCCTCCGATCTGTAGAGCTTGCAGCCCTGGTGAGTTCAGGTTGATGTCTGTGGCTTCGAGGGCGCATTCGTGTTTAATAAAAACGGATAGTCCACCCACCGGTCTGCCAAAGAGGTTCCTTTTTATAGCTGGGACAAAGTGCTTGTGGAACCCAGCCAGTGGGGTACTGGACAGCGCCCATGTCTCTTGGAAGCAGAGTATGTCCCCGGTTTCCAGGAACTGCTTCAGGTTTTCGTTTCCGTTGATTTTCCCAATACCTGCTAAATTCCAAGAAATTATGGTTAATTGCTGCTTGCTGGAAACTCCTCTCCCGACCTCTCCCCTGCCGGGCTGGCATTCTCGGCTGTTAGGAGTGTTGCGGCATCCTTCCTGGCAATCCGGTGTAGCCGGTGGTGGGGGAGGCTACATGAATGTCACAATGGTTATTTCTGCATAAAATCCTAATGCCCATTGAGTCCCTGGGGCCCAACTGACTGCCGCCCCGGGAGCCTGCGCTGTTTGTCCCGTGCAGGACCGACCAGGGTGTCTTGCCACAGTTGATTGATGCTAAGACGTGTGGGTATTTTGGGTGCCACACCAGCTGGACGTCTATGCCCCACTCGGCGAGTTGTGTGGTGTTATTCAAGATGGCTTGTTGAGTTTCTTTGTACTTTAAGCCTACCACTGTTGAATCGCCATGTGTGTCCCCCTTCATGCTCCGAAATTCCACCCATTCTACCTCCCCCGTTTGAGTCTTTTCAAGGTTGGCCAGATTTTTAAAGAGGGGTAGAATGTTATTCCTGTTAAGGATATCATGCTGTCCCGTGCTAATAAATCTCGGAGTAAGGACTACCTCATGGGCCGCTGTTGTTGCGCCCGATGGTTGGTCCGCTTTTCCCCTTCCCAAGACCGGCTCTGCCAGGGTTGTACCTGTGCTCGTACTTACTTGGCTGATTGTGACTGATCCTGCTTGGGGCCGATTGCTGTATCCTTGCTTGTCCCTAAGCCAGACTGATGCCTGTGATGTGGCTGTGGTATGTTTGTAGCATCCGGCCACAATGAAGCTGTTACCGACTCTAACTGAGGGAATGTGTCAGGAAGTACCGAGCTTGTTCCTGCAATTGTGTTGTTGTCTGTTTGCTGAATTGGCCTTGCAGATGGCTTTTGGCCCGTCGCACTGAGGATGATGGCTGATGGTGTGTGCGTTGACTGGTTTCCCAGAATCCGAGGCCCAACAGGGTCCTTTCTCCTCCAGTTTTTGGATGTGAAAATTGGGTATGGTGGAGTAACTTTGGGGGCACCTTGTTGGGGTGGATGGTCGATGTTCAGTAGCTGAAGATGTTTCCCTTTTGTCTTTGTCTTTTTTAATTGCTTCTTCAGCTTCTTTTTTGCTCTCCTTGATAGATTAGCTCCATATGTAGCCACTGTGCTTAGGGAGTGTTCCTGCGAGTCTGTTGTGGGGGTGTCACTGTCCCCTCTACCCCCATAGTTGGAGCTTTGTGTATCTTTGGCTAATTTGGAGGTGCTGGCGGGGTTCTTGGTCGTGTGTGCCGCGTCATTGCCCTGTTCAATTTTTTCCATCTGTCCCGGTGGGGCCCCTGCTGTCCGTCTTGTCTCCGAGAGATGGCTGTTGAGCACCGCCCTGCCAGCTGTGTTGCTGGGCGTCAGTGCCTCCCTGCAACCTTTAGCGATCTCCATTATTTCTACTAGCACCTCAGGGAGGGAGGCCCATTTCTCCATCAGGGTAGAACAGCAACACGAGCAGTCCCCCGGGTTGGAGGCCAGGTACTGGGAGAGCCTGTTGTCTAGGACCTCTACCCTGGATCCTAGGTTGGCCAGGCGGCCTGCGATTGCCTGTAGGAGATCAATTTGTACTTCCATCTTAGTTGATTGCCATAGCAGGGCTTTATTGGTGTCGCTGTTTGCCTCTGTTGGAGGTTTTTTTCCTGGTTCCGCGTCATCACTGATGTCGCAGTCATAATGGTCTGCTTTTGGATTGGGTGCCCATGGGGGTGCTGACGCAGGAGTTGGTGTCCACAGAGGGTTCGGTGTTAATTCGAGGGTTCTTTCGATCTTTTGGCCTAAATTGTGAAGGAACGAGGCTGTGAGCTCCCTCACCAAGGGGGACGTTAGGCCCGAGGTGGCTGGGTAGGACCGTGGACTCGTGGACTTTGGGTCTGTTATCTCTTGTGGGGGCACGATGGTCTCCTCTTTCTGAGTGACTAGGCCATGGGTGTCGGATTGATGGAATTGCGCCGTTGTCACTATGATGGAGGCGTTTTTAATTGAGGCTGTGTCGCTAGTCTTGCTGACCAGGGAGTTCTGCCCCTCGTTTGTGGGTGGATGACTGCTCGGCCTTTTGGGGCTGCTGTCCTGGGCCCCGCTTGGGGCGTATGGTGGTGCGTCCTGGAGGGTGCTGTGGTCGGTGCATAATGAGTCAGTTTTCCTGAAGAAGTATCGTATCGACCCCTTTTGCTCGGTGTCTTGTGGCATTCCATTGGGGCATTCCGTTAATGATTTACTCCTCATTGACCTTGTTGCCCTTTTGATTGGGGGGGGGTGGTGGTAAAGGTTTCCTCCGGGATCAACTGTTGTCTACCCTTTTTTTTGGGACCCATTTGCTTTTATTGGAAAGAGTGGCGCTGGGCTTGGTCTTCCCGGGCTGCTGCTCCAGGTCCCTTGTGACCCTTATGACCCTTGTGAGCCTGCGTGGCTTAATCATGCTCTTGCTCTTGCGCTGGGGTAGATGTTAAAGTTGCAAAATTGCAAAGTCTCCTTTTGTTGGACTTTGGTTAATCGTTAATCTTTGCTTTTAGTTGATCTTTGGTCGCGGGATACAGTTGGGTTGGCGCCTTTTGAAGCCTTAAAGGTTGCCCTGCAAGACGCCTTATGTCATGTGTCTTGGTTGTGCCTCAGGGCTTGAGCGTGCTTGTATCCAATCCACCCCCTGCTGTGTGGTTAGCTCCCCCCCTCCCCCCGGGTAAAGTTCAGGACGGCGGGTGGCAGGGAGCTGGGGGCAGGTGGTTCGTTAGAACTGGCGTAGAGATGGCGTGGGGATGAAAGATAAGAGAGGCGGGCGGACAAGGTGGGCGAGCGAAGGGGGGTTGTGGCGCCTCCACGAAACTGCCGAGGGCTCACACACTCACTGCGGCCACCGCCTGCTGTCCGCCTGCACTCCTGATGTGCTACTGATGCCGCTGCCTGGCCCACCCGCGTGCAGCCACTGGTTCAGCCTGCGACAATGAGGCGCCTTACTCCGGCTCGGGCGGGCTCTGGCGGGTCGGGCTCACTGGCGGGTCGGTGTTGTAATTTACTGCATGCTTTGTTATGGGATCTGTAGAGCACTGCGTGTCTGGTGATGGAATTAGAACCCTGTTACCTCATGGAGTGTCTAGGTGATTCTGGCTTTGGAGGTGATGCTGTTGAGACCTGTATTCTGTCGGTGGCTGCAATTGATTAAAGCCTACCCTGAAGACCCAAGACTCTGGCTTTTATTACTGGCGACGAGGATGGGATGAGGTTGTAGGGCTTGAAAATGTGAAGCTTTTGCCTCCGGACATTTCTCCACTTAGTTATAGTGGATCCCGTGTGGATATTGTTGGGTATGTAGTAGCGAAGATTGTATTCAAAGGGAGGGAGACTGTGGGTAAAGTCTATGTGGCTGTGAGAGGAGATAATCTTCTTGGTTGGAGACATCAACGTGACTTGGGCATAATCCTTAATCCCAATGCCAAGAACCCAGATGATCAAGTTATGTTAATGGATAGTGTGTGTGAGGATCCACATAAGCAAGTTATGTCAATTGAGGTGATGGATGTTGGAAGTAAATACTATAAAGATTTTCCTGAGGTATTTTCTGATGCCCTTGGGTGTCTCAAAGGGTTTGAACATCGAATTATTTTAAAGAGTTCAGCCAAACCCTGTGTACATAAAGTAAGAAGAGTGCCGAATTTGATGGTTGAACCGTTGAGGCTTGAACTTGAAAGGCTGCTGAAGTTGGGAGTAATCGAGGAGATTGAAGCCTCGGAATGGTTAAGTCCGGTGGTTTTAGCATCTAAGGATGGTGGTTCTGCTGTGAGGATGTGTGTGGACTTACGAGGATTGAACGAATGGATCTGGGTAGACCGACAGCCCCTTCCAAATATCTCAGAGTCTATTCGTTTGTTGAAGGGAGCTAAAATTTTTAGTGTTTTAGACCTTTCGTCCGCGTATCACCAAATCGTGCTTCATAAAGATTCCAGGCATTTAACGTCCTTTGTCACTCCTTTGGGGGCGTATCAATTTTTAAGAATGCCTTTCGGGTTAGCTTCAGCGGCAGCCTGCTTTCAGAGAATAATGAAAATGATTCTGGGGAGCTTACCTAATGTCCTGTTTTTTCAGGACGATATTCTAGCTTACGGTAAGGATGAGTGTGAACATGAGAAGGTTTTGAGATCTGTATTGGGTAGATTGAAGGAAAAAGGACTCGCGGTCAAGAAGGATAAATGCCGTATTGGACTGAAGTCTGTCACTTATCTCGGTCACGTTATTTCTGGTGAGGGTATACAGCCTAAGCTACAACTTGCAGAGAGCATTGTCAAGGCCCCAGCACCTGAAGACAAAGAGCAAGTTAGGTCCTTTCTAGGGATGGCAGAGTTCTATTCCAAGTTTGTGAGGAGTTTTGCTAGTGTTGTTGAGCCCATCAGAGTCTTGCTAAAAAGGGGGCACGTTTTGTCTGGACACCAGAATGTGAGGTGGCTTTTGATTTGGTCAAAAGTGAAATTGGGAAGATGCCAACTTTGGGGCACTTCGATACCAAATTGAGGACCATACTTACAACTGATGCCAGTCTCAAGGGACTTGGGGCAGTACTCTCTCAAGTTGTTGATGGAGAAGAGAAAGTAGTAGCCTTTGCCTCCAGAGCTCTTAGAGAAGCCGAGGTCAACTACTCCTGCATTGAAAGAGAAGCGCTGAGTGTGTATTGGGCAATACAACACTTCAAGTTTTACTTATGGGGGATTCCGTTTACAGTGAAATCTGATCATCGCCCTCTTGTTCAGATTTTCTCGTGTCATCACAGTGACCACATGACTCCTAGACTTAAGAGATGGAGTGAGGGTCTGCAAGAATTTAATTTCCGTGTGCAGTACATATCAGGCCTAAGCAATAAGTCTGCTGATTGCTTGTCACGCTTGCCACTGGACTCTGAACATGTAGGAGAGGAGGTTGAGTGTGTGAATTGGTTGATGGAGCATTCGTTGTTAAAAGAAGAATGGTCATCTTGCGTTGCTAGTGATAAGGTATTCTCCTCTCTTAGAGAGGTAATTTCAAAGGGGTGGCCTAGTTACATAGACCTTGACTGTGATTTGAAGCCCTTCTGGACTGTAAGGAATGATTTAACCTTTTGCCAGGGAAATCTGATGAGAGGTGATAGGATGGTTCCACCTGATGAGCTTAAGGATAAGGTAATCAACTTGGCTCATGAGGGACATTTGGGAAGGAGTCTTACGAAAACACGGGTCAGAGAAAGATATTGGTGGCCAGGAATGGATCGAATGATAGAAAATGTTGTCAAAGACTGTCATTTGTGTGCTATTAATGATAAGTCTCATGTGACTAGTCATGCTCCTCTTTCTCCTGTTGAGGTGCCAGATGCGGTGTGGACCAAGCTGGGATTGGATATAATGGGTCCTTTTGAATTAATGCCTTCTCATGAGAAGTTTGTTGTTCTTTTAGTGGACTACACCTCTAAGTGGGTGATTTCCAAGTGCATGAGTTCAGTTAATTCGAGGTCGGTGATTGAGTTTTTAAAAGATGTCTTTGCCTCAGAAGGTGTTCCCAAATATTTAGTCACTGACAATGGGGTGCAGTTCACTTCCAATGAGATGCATGCTTTTCTTGTAGGTCTAGGCATAATTCATCAGAAAACGGCTTTATATTCTCCACAGGCCAATGGCCTCACAGAAAGGATGAATAGGGTGGTCAAGAGTTGTGCTCAACGGGCACAAGATTCTGGAGTTTCCCTTGGTGATGTGTTGAGAGAAACTTGGTGGGCACACCGCACCGTTCCCAATGCCATTTCTCAAAAATCACCTTTTGAAGCTTTGAGAGGGAGGATAGCGAGTTCTAAGTTGAATCCGGTATGGCTCCCTGTCGGGAAGAACAAGGTTGCGACTGAGGAGTTAAGGAAAAATAGACTGGCCGAGTACCAGCAGAAATACAAACTCCGGTATGATGACAAGATGTCAGTGAGGGTGAAGAAATGGAATCTGGGTGATCGTGTTTTGGTTAAAAGAAACAAGCATGTTCACAAAGGTTTGTCTAAACTTCTTGGCCCTTTTGTCATCACCGCAATCAAGAAAAACGTGGTAACTTTGGACGATGGTTGTACCTGGAGTATGTCTAGACTGGTTAAAATCGCGGAGACAACTCATCGTACAGCCAGAGACCACAGTTGCGTTTCCATGGATAGAGGTGCAAGTAATAATAGTCCAACTAGACTCAGGCATGTACCTGTGAGATTCAAGGATTATGTTTTATATTAGAATTTAGTGTCTTCCATCTTTTTCTATGTTGTTCAATTTTATATACTGCTATGTTGGAATTTTCTCATTGTTCTTTTGTTTTTGTTCCTCATGTTGGACCATTGCTATGAGACTTTTACTATTCTGTTTTCTTTAAAATTTGTAAGGGGGATGTGTTGTAATTTACTGCATGCTTTGTTATGGGATCTGTAGAGCACTGCGTGTCTGGTGATGGAATTAGAACCCTGTTACCTCATGGAGTGTCTAGGTGATTCTGGCTTTGGAGGTGATGCTGTTGAGACCTGTATTCTGTCGGTGGCTGCAATTGATTAAAGCCTACCCTGAAGACCCAAGACTCTGGCTTTTATTAGTCGGGCCCGCTCCAACTCTGGCGCTCCGCCTGCCCGCAACAGTCTTGATGATGCAAGCCCCCCTGCTCAGCCGGCGCAGGAAAGAGCTGGGGTCGAGAGGCGAGAGGCGGGAGCCGGGTCAGAGCTGGGGGCAGGAGTCTGGTCCGCGCCGGACCCCCCCCCGAAGCACCCGCACAGAGACCAAGCGGGGGAATGGCGTTTGAGCGTTGGGCGTCCTCCTGCCGTTCGAAGCTGAGCTGTCTGCTGCAGCTGCTGAGGCTCAGCTACGGTCGGCGTGAAACTACGGCCTGGATCTCAAGGATCCCTTTGCATACATGCCAACAGAGCCAATTCAGGCGGGAGACTCATGATTTTTTTTAAGCCAAAAATTTTATTTTAGCTGTCTCCCGCCTAAAATTGTCTCTGCCTTAACAGTCAATGGGGAAAATACGTTACCCCAATTTAACTTTTTTAATTTTCAAAATCTCACTTACCTGTTCTAAAATGTTGATATGTATGGCTTTGTACGGTGACACAAGAGAGGAAGGGATGTGGTCTGTTGGTATTTCCTCTAATTTTCCTTTTTAACTATAGGCATATGTTTTATTTTCCAACCCACCTAAACTTCTAAATTAGGCCTGACATACATGCCAACATTTTCAAACTGGGGAGATTTTTAAATAAAAACCGAAGGCATGTATTTTTCCTATTGGCTTGTGGCATCAGAGGCAATTATGGGCGGGAGACATTTAAAATAAAGCACTTTTTGGCATAAATGATTTAACTCCAGCTAATACTGAGTCTGTAGCCGAGTCACACACTCCTCTGGTCTCGCGAGACCCGTTGCTTGGGATCAGTAACCACGCTGTCTCGGCACAAGCACGTTCCACTTCCACAGACAGTCACGGGGGTAAAAAGGCTCTCCCGTAATGCCAAGCGGCAGCACCAGATAGCGGAAAGGGATGCTCCCGTAGGTGAGTGGGGATTCAGCCAATCGGGAGCGGGCCCCACAAGCCGGAAAGGGATGCTCCTATGTGAGTGATGTGATTTCAGCCAATCAGGAGCGGGAACTCCGGCCTGTCCATCTCGTGCGGAGTGACGTGACCTCTGCACAGACCTGGCAACCGGCCGCTTCTCCTCGTCTCTTGACGTGTTTTCTTACCCGCTCTTCGTTGTTCGTCCTTCGTGCTCGGCTTCACTTTCAACCGTTCTCATCGCGCCACCGAGCCAGGATAAACACGAGCTCCCCGCGGGTATCGCTGGCTTCTCAGTAAGGAGCCTGAAGTGAAAATACTCCGACTGTGTCCGCTTCAGACACGCAGCAGGCCCGGGCGTCGTGCTTTTCCGTTTTCGAAATGAAAGGAATGCCCTCATCTTTGGGTGTTTACTCTGAACAGAAGTCTCACGGTCCTTGTTCACGAGTAAGAGAGGTGACTGCCCTTTGCCCTGCTGTCCTAATAAATGCAACACAGGGACAGTGCTTTATTTGAGCCGATGGTTGCAGTTGTGCCAGTCATTTTTGGGGACATGCCCTTTTTTTCCTCACCGGTCATTTCTCACAGAGGTAAAGAGTGGAAAGGAGGAAGGAGACATATTGAAAATCTGTCATGGAGAGACAGCAAGAACCTGCAGGAGTGCGATTAACGACAGCGAGTGCTTGGTTGGGGTTTAAGGAGGCATGAGGTGGATTCCAGACTTTGAGGCCTTAGTATTGGGCATGCTGACACGTGATCGTTCTGGACAAGAGCTTCTAAGCAAGTCATTGGGCACCATCACTTGTTTTTACAAATTAAGATCGCATACGGACATACTCTGTACTGATGGCATTTAGGTCTATCCAAGCGGCCGCTAGTGACTGACCCAGTCTTCCTCCATGTTACTAAGGGAAACTACCTCTTTGCTGTCTTCAAGGCCTACAGGTGATGAATTCGGAGCCTTCTGCCTAAAACTGACATACCTGTGTGACCTGACACATAATACACATGCCGCTCAAATCCTTACTCGCACACCATCGTTCTTCTAAAGAAGGGCTTGACATCAAACAACCTCACATCGTCGAAATCAGCCTTTCATTCAGGAAGGTTAAAAACATGCCAAAGGAAGTTTCACTAATGTGTACTTGATGAACAAGCTTTTTAGAGTTTTTGAGATCTACAAGTTACCACCAGGACCAGAAAAAGCTGAACAGATTAAGAGGGCAGGTTGAAAACTCCATGCAGCCAGAAGGTCCATGTGGCATTGGTGAATAGTCCAAGATCAGAGGCCAGTAGGTTGCTAATGTCCGGCTGACTAGTCCCTCTAGCAGCCCAGGCGAACTGAGTTTGAGTTGGCCCCATGTCAGACAAGCTTGTTGTGGCTAGCACTGCGCCTTCTTGACGAGCTCTTCTGACACCAGCCTATTGGGAATGTACTGTTCTCTCTGCTTCGGCGCTCATTGCCAGGCTCTTCCTCCATCACCTTCCTGGCTCTGATTCTGAAAGGGTGCTCTGCGCCAATCTCTCTGATGGGTCATGTTCCCCTCTCAACTCCCTGCTGGGCTCTTGCCAGCTAGGCTGCCTGCCATACACAGAGCTGAAACGGAGCCAGAAATCGGGAGTCTAATGGCCTGCACTTATTTTAGATCAGGCCTCAAGTACTCTCTATTTCACAGAAAACATTATACAGTGCGGTTTGTGAAAAACAAAGATTGAGCAAGTCCCACTTGACGTGAAGCCAAAAGTTCATTCCAAAATTCAAGACACAAGATTAAAGGCCTAATTTAGAAATTACATTTTGCAGATAAAGTGGTAATTTCTCTGGACTATTCTCAGGCAGTGGAAAGTCTTCTGAATGTGTTTACATTTACTATGTTATTCCTGTGACGGGTAATTCTGATCAGTAATTCTCCAAATCTAATGCTTTTTTTCAGATTTGCTTTCTCTATATCTAGTTCCACATTGCCAGCACTTTAAAGATGCTCGCAAAAATCTTTTGCTTGTACATTTGTCCAGTTGCGCAGGCTAAGCTAGGAGAATGTTCCATTCAGGTGCCAAAATCGAGCACAACTTTTGCCTAGTCACACCAATAACAAGAGTCCATGTCATTTTTTTAAAATATTGTCAAGCGGAGATAGGTAGAGAATGCTAACCAAGTACAGCTGCCCAAAATCACACATGAATCCAGATGTGACAAAGATTCTATTACAAGAGTCATGTCCACTTGGAGTCCACATTCATCAAGAAAAGCCTCTTCGAGGCAGTTTGGCATACTGATAGGCTATCATGCAGAGTGCGCAAGATAGCGCGTAATTAAGTACACTTTGCTGTAGGTTGTAGCAATAGTCTGTCAATGCAGTCAATCTAGTTTGAAGGCCAGTTCCTATTTAATGACCTCGAACCCTGAGATGATTTACACCAGTGGTTTTTAACTTGGGGTCCAAGGACTTCTGGGGATTGATCCAGCGCGGCTAATATAAATTCTTCTCCTTCGGATATGACATCCAGGTGAAATCACTCACATCCACTATACCATATGTCGGTGGGGCCCATAACACCGCATAGCATACACTCAGTCGTTCCCTGGATCACACCCACATTCGCTAAGGAGAAAAACGAGTTGCTGGAGGAACGGAATACCTTATTAAATTTGACAGATTATTACCTTAAACATTATATACATTCAGTTTAATCCTATCGGTTCTAAAACATCAAGGTACTCCGCTCTTTGGTCGATGGACCAACTAGTAGAATAAGTTGATGGTGATTAAGACCAGCTCAATCAATTAAAACCCTAGTAAATGTCACATTTATTAATGAACTAAAGAACCACAGACTCAAAATTAATTAGAAATACATTTTTATCTAAATTTAAATTTGCATGAGTGAGATTCTTAGTTTATTAATCACCTTAATACATTCTTTTACATTTATATATAGAAAATTTTGTAAAGAAATTGAAATTATGCATTACCTATTTTAGATGCAGATAAGAATGGTTCATCAAAAGAAGATAAACCGTAATTCACAGAATGGACTCCCGAACTGACTGACTGTCCCTCTATATGGCCTCCTCGACGGGACCTCCCATACAGATTACCCGCAACGGTCTCGTTCCTTCCCCAGTCAGATTTGAGGTCAATGGCAGCATCCGCATTAACATCAGCATCCGCATTTGCAATAATAATGGCATCGACTAACCAGCCAGGCCCCTCCCATAAGAGCAGTCCTTCTTATACCCTACTTCTAGCTTACTACACAAAAAGTTGCAATGTTTGGGGGCAGGAATCACGCTAATTGGTCCATTTGAGGGGTGGCGAAGATTGTCTCATCGCCTTCCTTGTTCAAACTGGTTTTGGGGATGGTCAAGAGTTCACGGTTTCCCATGTTCTTTGGGTAAAAGCAGTCCAAATTGACTATTCATTTATTGCAACATTGATGGTCACAATTTGGTCAGTCCATTGTCTCTCAATGCTCTTCTCTCCCCTTTCTCACGGATACAGGCTGAGTCTCTCTTGGCACTCTCTTCATAATAGGTTACTCCGTCCTTGACTTTTCTCACTCCATACACAAGCCGTACCCACGTGGTGCAGCTCCATTATTTCTTTCGCTTAGAGGCCATCTTCGGTTTCTGATATGACCTAATCTATGCCGGCCGCCATTTTCGCAGCCTGGCCTAACAGGCCCAAACGAACTATCATAAAACAAACACAATCGTAATTAAAACAAAGAAAATAAGCCTTTCTGTTTACCACCCGTCATTCTAAGAACCCGTGTTAGGTGTTACCTAGCCAAAGCGACATTTAAAGCCATTTTACTTACCATCCGTGTTCTTTGCCACAATACAATTTTCACTACACAGCACAAATCATGCGATTTTACTCTGATTAGTACGCAAATCACAGTTTTAATATTATAATACTTCACAATGGTAAATAAGTTAGAGTTTTGCACAAAAAGGGCAGTTACCATTTATGTAAATGTTTATTAAAAGTGCATTTTGTTGATTAATCCATCAAACAGTTAGTATCATTAGTTTATTTTTCTTATCAAGGGGGTTCCAAAAATTTATTTCGTTTACCTTGCTCCATCAACTCCCCCCTTTGGTGATTTTTAATATCACCACAAAAACCCTTGTTATACAATTTATTAGATAAATGTTTCTTGTCCATTTGCTTTTATTTGTTCACACAAGTGTTTTTCTCATCTTGTCTTTTTGACCTTTTGTATATGTTCTCTTTCAGTTCTTCTAATTCTATTTCTCCCATTTCTCGTTTCTTTCTTTATTTTTCTCATTTTCCCTTTTTATTCTATTTTGTGTTTTCCTCCTTTTAATACACACATATGCTAACTTTGCTGACAACATTACTATTATTACCACTGTTACTGTTATTAGTATCTTCCCAATAAGGGAACCACCTATTTCTGTGAACCATTTCTGTATTGAGGAAAACATCTTACCAAGTTTCTCCCAGGCACCTTCAACCTCCAGTGGAGCAATTTCTTTGTGCAAATCAGTAATATTCTTTATATACTTCTGTATATTTTCACTTTTATCCGGAATGGAAGTGCAACAATGTTGGACTTTCAACATTCCACAGGCTCCACCCTCTTTTGCCAAAAGAATGTCAAGGGCAAGTCGATTTTGCATTACCATAGCTCTCATGGCAACCATTTCGGTATTTACCATCAAGAACCCTCCAGCAGTATCCGTCGATAAACGATCTACTACTGTGGACAGCTTCCGAATCTTAAATGCATTCAAAGTTATACCCACTGCTGGTATCAATGCTCCAAAAATGTCACCTACTATTTCTGAAAAACTTTCCCTCCTTCTACATGTTAATGTTTTACCTATCTCATGTATTCCTTTTTCTCCTCTCTCTACATGGAAAATCTTTGGAAAGACCAGACCTAAATAACATGACCCATACCAGTGGTCCGGCAACCTATAATAAGCTCTGTTTCCACATATATAATAGATCCCTGGAAATATTGGATCTTTTCCTCCATTGAATCCCCATCCTCCTAAAATTTTATATGTATCTCGGCATTCACTAGAACCCACAAAATAGTTATCATACATAGTCTTATTTCTACTAATACACAACTTTCCCTGTTGGGGCCAATCCAAAGTCATAGCTGCATTTGTCTCTCCTTTGTCATGATTTTTCTCTTCAAACGCCCAAAGTGGTGTTTTTGTCTTTTCTTCTACTATCTTTCTTTGAAACTTAACTCTTCTGTTTTCTACCATCTCCAAGAAGACCTTTTCCTCTTTCTTTAATTCGCAGGTAAGATTGTGTCTAACTACATACTCTAATGTTAAATCTTTATTCTCTAAGAAAAATTCACCAAACATTTTTGCTTCTTTCACCTTATTTAGTTCAGGAATTATAGGAACTTTCACAAAAACAGTGTTTATGTCAGTATAATAATATTCTAATCTACCTATTTTATAAAATAAACTTGCTAGAACACTACATGTTATCCCATACGTCAAGGGAAGGTGATGATAGGTTACACCTTCTGTGACAGACGCAGGTAATTGCATACAGACATAACAATCCCTTACATCCATTGTCTCTACATACTCATACAATAATTTCGTGAAGACATTCTTGGAGAAGTCAGTTATAGACTTATCCTTATGTAACTCAGTACTATCTACTAATGCTGCAGTGTTTTGTGTTTTAACTTCTTTATCCTTTTTCGTGTTATTCCCTATTACGGATGTTTCTTCTACAACTAACCTTAATGGAATTGTTATTGCTAAAATAAGCCAAATAAACATTATCAATCCTGTACAAAAACAACACATTCTACACCATCTACATAAGAACTCACATCTAGATTTTCTATTCTCAGTGTCTACCATTTTGTACTATTACCTAGCTATTTATATATTTGTACAGAAAATGTGTCACCACACCTCAGAATGACTTCTCAGCCACTCTACCCTTTTCCTGTGTCACGTTTAGGTCTTTCTTCAGCTCCTTTCAGAACTCTTTCTTGTCTCGTTCAGGTTTCTGTGTCCAGTCCGGTTTCTTTCTTTATCTTTTCAGGTTTGTTGCACTTCACTTCCACCCATTTGTTTACAGCTTTGGTCTGGGCTCTTGTGAGAGTTATCCTCTTCTTTAATGTCAGTCAAAGCGATGTATAACCACTCAGGTGACTTATATTTCAAATTTGGTCTCTTCACTCTTTTTGTTTTCTGTGATTGTTTTCCACTTTGTTTTCCTTGTCCTTTTTGACTTGTTATTTCATTTACTTGTTCCGCCTCATTTCTGTTCAAATTTATTATTTTATATCTCAGTCGTTTAACTTCGTGGGGCTAATTGTCTCCTTTTCTTGGCCTTTTTGATTCACTTTCCTTTTCCTCTCGTTCAGCTCTCCAAGTTCATTTCCTTGGTCCTAGTCTTTGCTTTCTTTCTTCTTCACTTTCTTCTGATTCCGTTTCAGACCTTATTTCACTTCCTCTAATCTTGAACTTTATGATTTCTGTTTCGTTATCTGAACCTTCTTGTATCTCTCCTGTTGGGACATATGATTCTATCCCTCCTCGATTGTCTTCCGAATTTTTATTAATCTTTCTGTCTAAATCTAAATTTCCCTGTGTTTCTTCTAATTGTTGATCTGTCCCTATTACTCCTCGGGTTTCTTCTGCTTCCTCCATCTCTCTATCTGTATCTAAGTCTCCTTCAGTTAGTTCAACTATTTCTGGAGGAATTCTTCCATAACTTGTAATTGGTTGTTCGTTATCACTGTCTCTTTGTTCAGTTTCTTCGCTTATAATGTCTGTTTTTATCTTTCTCTCTTGTCTTTCATTAAATTCAGGTTGGTCTGTTTCAGATGCTGAACTAGTATCTGATATTTCCAGATGTCGACTTCCAGGTCGAGCTTCAAACTCTGGATCTTCAATTGGTTCAGGTTCTTCTTCAGTTGTAAAACTTGTACCTTGTTCTTCCAGATGTCGACTTTCAGGTCGAGCTTCAAGATCTGGAACTCTGCTTAATTCAGGTTCTGCTTCGGATGCTGAGCTGGTATCGGATATCTCCAGATGTCGACTTACAGGTCGAGCTTCAGGATCTGGAACTCTGATAGCGTGACTGGCATGCACCCAGTTTTTCACTCCTGCACATTTGACAGCAGTTGTTGTCACCAGGATCACTTGACGTGGCTTATCCCAGCGAGGAACCAAACAGTTTCTTCTTCTGTGGACTTTTATACGGACCCAGTCTCCTGGATTCAAATCATGAGCAGGTTTTCTTTCAAGAGTAGTCGCATCCGGTCCAACCTGATGAAACACAGAATGTACCACATCAGCCAATCCTTTGCAATAGTCCAATACGAGATCATCAGTTATAGTCAGCAGTTTGTTGACAGGTACATGTGCTTGTCTCATTGCTCGTCCCATGATTATTTCATGAGGACTTAGGCCTGTTTTTCTGTCAGGTATGCTTCTGATGGTCATCAACACCAATGGTAGGGCATCAGGCCATTTGAGTCCTGTGGCATGACACATTTTCCTTAACCTATTCTTTATCGTTCCATTTACCTGTTCTACCAGTCCAGAAGCCTCTGGTCTGTAAGCACAGTGCAATTTCTGTTGTATGTCAAGAGCTTCACATATCAATTGGATCAGTTCATTTTGGAAATGTGTTCCTCTATCTGTTTCAATCGTTACTGGAAAACCATATCTCGGAATGAATTCTCTCAGTAGGAGCTTAGCTACAGTAACTCCATCATTCCTTCTTGTCGGATAGGCCTCCACCCAACGAGAAAACAAACAAACGACCACAAGAACATACTTCAGTCTATTGCTTGGGGGCATTTCAATAAAATCTAGTTGCATTCTAGTAAAAGGACCTCCTTCGCGTCCTATTGTTCCTAGACTCACAACTGTTTTTCTTCCTGGATTTATCTGTTGGCATGTAAGACACCTTTGACAAAGACTCTCAGCTATAGCTCTGAATTTTGGGTTGTACCAAGTCTGTCTGAAAAGTCTAATCATGGCATCCCTACCAATATGAGCTTGTCCATGGTACATCCGTGCCATGTTAGAAATCATGCTATCAGGCATAACTGGTCTTTCATCTCTATAAACCCAAACATCATCTTCCTCTCTTTTCCTACATCCTGCTTTTATCCAACCATCTTTCTCCTCTTCGTTTGCTTCTTCCTGTAATTGTCTTACTTCATCCCATGTTTCGACAATGTTAGTAAACAGCAAAGGACATGAAACATTCTCTTTTTCTCTCCTCCGATTTAATGAGACCATATTTCTGGCACAGTATTGGGCTATTTCGTCCGCATACTTGTTTCCCATAGCAATATAATCCGTCCCATTTTTATGTGCAGCGCACTTCACCACTGCAATCTGTTTAGGCAGCTGTATCGCCTCAAGCAATTTCTTCACAAACTCACCGTTCCTAATTGGAGTTCCTGCAGACGTCAAGAAACCTCTCTGGGACCAGATCTGTCCAAAATCGTGGACCACTCCAAAGCCATACTGGCTATCCGTGATCACAGTAATTCGGACATTCTTTCCCAATTTGCACGCTTGAATCAGAGCAACCAGCTCCGCTACTTGGGCTGAACGTATCCCTCTCAAACAAGATGCCTCCATTATGGTAGCTACTGTACACACAGCATACGCAGCACTTAATACTCCTTCACTCGTCCTCAGACATGATCCGTCCACAAACATCACGTAATCTGATTCTTTCAAAGGCTCATCCTTAATATCCGGTCGAGGCTTTGTGCAGAATTCAAGCACATCCAGACATTGGTGATCGACTTCATCCTTAACTTCTACATTTTCTTCGTCTGGCAGTGAAGTTGAAGGATTCACACTTGTGCATCTATCAATGGTTACATTGTCTGCACTCAAAATCACCTTTTCATACCTAGTCAGCCGACTATGTGTCATGAATTGGGTCTTGGTTCTGGTCAGAAGAATTTCAACAGAATGTGGAACATATACTCTTAATGGATATCCCATCACAATGCCTTCACTTTGTTCCAGACTCACACAAGTAGCAGCTACTGCTTTCAGACAACCAGGCAACGCTTTTGCTACTGGGTCTAAAACAGCTGAAAAATAAGCAATGGGTCTTTTCATTTTTCCATGCCTTTGCACTAGAACTGAAAATGCACATCCATCTCTCTCACTACAATACAGCTCAAATTCTTTTTCATAATCAGGCATTCCCAATGCCGGTGCTTCACACAGCTTCGTTTTTAGTTCTTTGAAAGCCTTCATTTCTTCCTCATTCAACTCAAACGGATCTTTAACATCGCTTTTTGTCAATCGCTGTAAAGGTTTTGCAATCAATGAAAATCCACTTATCCACTGTCGACAATATCCAACCATTCCAATGAACATTCTCACCTCTCTCTGTGTCATTGGAGCTCTCATTCCTCGGATAATCTTTATTCTTTCTGTTGTTACTTTTCGCATCCCTTTTTCAATCTTGTGACCTAGATATTGTACTTCCAGTTGACAAAATTGCAGTTTTGACGGAGACACTTTGTGCCCTCCTTCTGCCAAGTGATTCAATAAAGCAATTGTGTCGGTAACACATGCTTCTTTGGTCTTTGATGCCACTAACAGGTCATCAATATATTGGACCATCACAGATTTTTCAGGCATTCTTAAATCTTCCAATGATTTCTTTAGGATCTGATTAAAGATTGAGGGGCTTTCTGTACACCCTTGAGGAATTCGGCACCATGCCAAAATACGCTCTCCGAACCGGAATGCAAATAATGGCTGGCTATCTGGATGTAACGGAATAGAGAAAAAATGCATGGCACAAATCAATAACTGTGTACCATTCTGCATCATGTGGAATCTGATACAGTATTACGGCGGGGTTTGGCACAATTGGACAACAAGGAATAACGATTTTATTTATTTTCCTCAAGTCTTGCACTATCCTATATGTCCCATTCGGCTTTTTCAAACCCATTATAGGTGAATTACATGGGCTACTCATTATTTCTTTCAAAATTCCCTGTTCAATCATTTTATTAACTACAGGGGTTATTCCTTCAATAATTTCTGGCGTTAATTTGTAATGTGGAGTATTTGGGTAATTTGTTCCTTCTCTTACAGTGATTTTTACAGGGTCTACTCCTCTCATTAACCCAATGTTTTCGCCTGTGAAATCCCATACATCAGACCTAACTGTTTCTTTTAATTCAATTGGGATTTTCTCTACGTCAAACACAGGAAACATGTAATTTACTCCTGGTTCTAGTTCTGCCATTGTCATTTTATACAGAACATCCTCATCTGGTGTCTGAAATGCAATACCATCCGGGCTACAATAGATGGTGCAGTTCATTTTACAAAGCAGATCGCGTCCTAGCAAGTTTACTGGACTGCAATCACATACCACAAACCAATGCATTTCACTGAATGGTCCAACTTTCACCTCTACTGGTTTGGTAAGAGGCGCTTTAATCTGCTGGTTTGAAACAACTTGGATATATTCTCCTGAGAGAGGAAGGTTTGGAATTTCTACTGATCTAACAGTAGAACGGGTAGCTCCAGTGTCCACAAGGAATGTAACATTTACACCATTCACTTCTCCATCCACAAATGGACCTGACTGATCTACCTCTAGAGTTGTGCCAAGCACGCACTCTTCCTCCTCTCTTAGGCACCGTCATAAACTTTCATCCGATTCATTTCCATCCTGCCGTAACCAATACTGCGATATTGCAGCTGCGCGCGGCAATTTTGTTACCTGCTCTCCTCCGTAGAATCCTGTTTCTGCACTGTATCTCTGGGGGTTTACACTCTTGGGAAGAGGTGGTTGTGGCACCTGACTCTGTTGAGTAACTACCTGCGGTTGTTGCAGCTGTTGGTAACTCACCTCATTCTGCACCTGTGGATTTAATGGTTGATTTTCTGTATTAGCTTTTGGAGGAAATTTACACTCGTTTCTCCAATGCCCTAATTTTCCGCAATTGTGACAGGGCCATTTCTTTTTGGCCTCTTCTATACTCATTTGACCTTTTCCTTTACCTATATTCGGTTTGAATTTAGTTTGTCCTGCATCACTAGACTGATTATTCATCTGAGCTTCTTGTTTTTCTGCAACCTTTACTTGTGCCCACATCGCCTTTTCTTTTAGTTTACGCTGTCTACACTCGATATCATCACTACAATATTTTGCATACCTTAATACCTCATCTACAGTGCTATTCTGCCAACACAACATATGCTGCTTAATCATTTCACTTATTTCAGGTTTCAATCCGTATACAAATCTATATACGAAATGACTCATGTCCTTTTCACTCAAAGTCTCATAACCACTATACTGTTTAAAAACCAAAAGCAATCTCTCATAGTAGGCATGTACAGATTCCTTACTCTCCTGTGTTGTTCTATCAATCTTTACCCAATCTGTTTCTTTTGGTGGGATTTTATTTTTCAAAAACGTGATAACCTGGTCATACTTTCTCATCACTTCTGGACCTGGCGCTCCAGTTTTTGCATCTCTAGGATATTCCTCTGTTGGCCAATCAATTGTAATCTTACATTCTGTCCATAAATCTGCTGGTACTACAATATCAAACAATCCATCCAGATCTACCCATAACACCTTCGAAACCTTTACAAACCTTTCCACTTGTCTATACCATACTACAGGTTTCTCTCTCAATTTCGGAAAATCATTCGTAAATGACAATATATCTTGTCTAGACCATGGGACATGCACATAGCTTCCTCCTGGAGTTTCTCTCATTGGACATTCCATCACTATTGGTTCCTTTTCTTTCACCGTAAAAGCCAAAGATGCTTTATCTGTCATTCCCTCTTTTCTTTTCATCCATCTGCTCCTCCATCTGTCCACATCTCCCCATTTTCTCAATAACACAATCAGTTCTTTTATCTGTGTTAATCGTCCTGATGTGTTCAGATTTTCTATATCCTTTTCACAAAAATCTACTCTATATGGTTTCTGCAAACTTCTGATTTTTCCAAATTCTACTCCTAGTTCATTTGCTGTCTCTTCCAACTTTTCATGCAAATTTCTAGCTCTCCAAGTAATACTTTTACACAAAAACATAATCTCTTCGTCCTGATATGATTTCAATTTTTCTGTACCAATAGTCCCTAGAATCAACTCTTCCATGTCTATCTTTAGTCTGATTACATCCAACGGTTGTGGTTCTGCATCTTTCTTCTGCAAATTCCTCATCCACTCATTTAATTCTTCTGGAGTCGGACCTACAGGGGTACTATTTATTTCTATCCAATTTGTGCTTCTCTCTGGGGTCTCAGTTGCTGACTCAGTTCCCATAGGAATCCTTCTTATCTCACTCTCATTTACTGTCAAGTTAGTAGGTGGACTCGATCTATATGAGTTAACCAAATCTCTTGTCTCTCTAGTTTCTGTAATTATCCCTTCTCTCATTCTTTGCATATTCGAGTTCATTGGGATGGTCAAGGAATGCTCATCTATTCTTTAGTTTTCAAATACCGGTATTACTGGTCCTATTGTCACTGGCACAGTCACGGCTTCCATATTCATAGTTAATTCCCTTATTTTCTCAGTCAATTCCCTTGTGGTTTTTGCTAACTCAGCTGTATTATTACTGTCAGATTTTTCATTGTGTGGAGTCTATGATTTTTCATTTAACCTATTTATTTCATAACTTCGTTCAGGGCTTTGATTCCTCCCAGTTTCCATTGGTGGTGCATTCGGTGTCACCACCGCAGAATTCTGTTGATATGGAGGTGGTTTTCTGTTTAAAATATCTTCCAGCAATTCATCTTCTGTCTCACTACCTCCATATCCATACCTTTCCGTTGCTACATGCTTCTTTTTCTCTGTACACTTTCTCCCTGTAACTTCCTCAACTGTTATGGCTGGAAACAAACCATCTGTCATATTAGCATATCTCCATCGTCTCATCCTATCTTCATGATTCACTCCCCATACTCTTCCGTGAACTAAACTATAATTCTTTGCACCTCTGTCTTTTTCATACATCTCATCTTCCCATTCACCTAATGCTTCAAACTGCGTCGGTCTAGGTCTTGGCTCAAGTTTCATCATTTTCTCTCTCAAATTCCGAAGTACAGCTGGGCTAAATGAACCATTCTCTGGAAAAGCCAATACTCCATCATTCTGAGTATATTTCGTCCAATTCTCTAACCAAATGCAAGTATGATAACCATATTTCAACATCATGTGAGAAGCTGGCGTTTTCGGCGGAGGAATTACTTGTCCTTCCCTAGTCACTACCTTCTTATCCTTCTTGAAAAAGTTTTTAATTTTCACCATCCATGACGGTTTCTCTCTACAATACTCATAATAAGCCATATTTCACGATTCTTTCTTTTCGACAAACTCACAACTCTGTTCTGTTTACTGTATGCTATTCGGACCTATCCCACCGCGTCTCACACCAACGCACCAATCCGAGAGCTTCTACGTCACTCTACTGGCCAATACCAGTGCGTCTTCACACTAATGCTCCAATCGGAAAGCTCTTCGTTTCCCACCACTGGCCAATACCAGCGCGGTCTTAGTCAACGTCAGTTCTACTCCTGACCCCTCCTTTACAAAAATTATCGGCAACTTTTTCTGGACTGAATTTTATTAGTTACAACGTAAAACACATTTCCATTGTCTGTTTTCGCTAAACAAAAGAGATAGAGTAAGCTATCTTGCAAGAATACTGTTTCGTTCGGTAAGTATAGCACTTCCCTCTACCTTACCCTTCTTTCAAGCAAGGGGTAAACCCGTTTCTCTGGGGATAAAATACATGTGGAGACTACACTGCTCCTGAGAATTAAGGCCAGAGTTTCACAAGAAAACCGGTTGCTATTTCACTCATACACGTTTTATACATGAAATGTCCCTATCATAACACAATCCTGTGTTATCACCAATTTGAAAAAATCAGACAATGCACAATTCCATGTGACTTCTCTTGCCACACGTGTCCACTTCCTACTTCCCGGAAGCTTCAAAATTTCGACTTGCACGTAACATAATACAATTCGACATGAAGTGTTAGACATAAATGATCAATAACCAATAATCAATAATCACCAAACTAATCTATAGTAACCATAACTCTGCTACCAAGAAATCTGATCCAGCGCGGCTAATATAAATTCTTCTCCTTCGGATATGACATCCAGGTGAAATCACTCACATCCACTATACCATATGTCGGTGGGGCCCATAACACCGCATATCATACACTCAGTCGTTCCCTGGATCACACCCACATTCGCTAAGGAGAAAAACGAGTTGCTGGAGGAACGGAATACCTTATTAAATTTGACAGATTATTACCTTAAACATTATATACATTCAGTTTAATCCTATCGGTTCTAAAACATCAAGGTACTCCGCTCTTTGGTCGATGGACCAACTAGTAGAATAAGTTGATGGTGATTAAGACCAGCTCAATCAATTAAAACCCTAGTAAATGTCACATTTATTAATGAACTAAAGAACCACAGACTAAAAATTAATTAGAAATACATTTTTATCTAAATTTAAATTTGCATGAGTGAGATTCTTAGTTTATTAATCACCTTAATACATTCTTTTACATTTATATATAGAAAATTTTGTAAAGAAATTGAAATTATGCATTACCTATTTTAGATGCAGATAAGAATGGTTCACCAAAAGAAGATAAACCGTAAATCACAGAATGGACTCCCGAACTGACTGTCCCTCTATATGGCCTCCTCGACAGGACCTCCCATACAGATTTCCCGCAACGGTCTCATTCCTTCCCCAGTCAGATTTGAAGTCAATGGCAGCATCTGCATTAACATCAGCATCGGCATTTGCAATAATAACGGCATCGACTAATAACCAGCCAGGCCCCTCCCATAAGAGCAGTCCTTCTTATACCCTACTTCTAGCTTACTACACAAAAAGTTGCAATGTTTGGTGGCAGGAATCACGCTAATTGGTCCATTTGAGGGGTGGCGAAGATTGTCTGATCGCCTTCCTTGTTCAAACTGGTTTTGGGGATGGTCAAGAGTTCACGGTTTCCCATGTTCTTTGGGTAAAAGCAGTCCAAATTGACCATTTATTGCAACATTGATGGTCACAATTTGGTCAGTCCATTGTCTCTCAATGCTCTTCTCTCCCCTTTCTCACGGATTCGGGCTGAGTCTCTCTTGGCACTCTCTTCATAATAGGTTACTCCGTCCTTGACTTTTCTCACTCCATACACAAGCCGTACCCACGTGGTGCAGCTCCATTATTTCTTTCGCTTAGAGGCCATCTTCGGTTTCTGATATGACCTCATCTATGCCGGCAGCCATTTTCGCAGCCTGGCCTAACAGGCCCAAACGAACTATCATAAAACAAACACAATCGTAATTAAAACAAAGAAAATAAGCCTTTCTGTTTACCGCCCGTCATTCTAAGAACCCGTGTTAGGTGTTACCTAGCCAAAGCGACATTTAAAGCCATTTTACTTACCATCTGTGTTCTTTGCCACAATACAATTTTCACTACACAGCCCAAATCATGCGATTTTACTCTGATTAGTACGCAAATCACAGTTTTAATATTATAATACTTCACAATGGTAAATAAGTTAGAGTTTTGCACAAAAAGGGCAGTTACCATTTATGTAAATGTTTATTAAAAGTGCATTTTGTTGATTAATCCATCAAACAGTTAGTATCATTAGTTTATTTTTCTTATCAAGGGGGTTCCAAAAATTTATTTGGTTTACCTTGCTCCATCAGGATCCACGAGACCGACTCTGGGACCGCCACTGCTTTACAAAATCAAATATTACTTAAATTAATGGAATCAAATGCATACAAAAAAGAAGCAAAATTGAAAATGCAAAAATCTTTTTCTAGATTTATTTGTGAATTAAAAAATATATTTTAATATTTGAGCATTTGTTTTGTTTCGTGCATACTTGTTTTTGGATTATTGTGTATTGTTTAGAGGTTAAAAACATTGAAAATGCATAGGCCGGAGGTCCCCAGTTTCCAATAATGATGCACTGTGGATCCCCAGATTCCAGTAATGCTTTAGTGGGGTTCCACAGAATTCAAAAGGTTAAGAACAGCTGAATTGCACTATTTTTATAACGTACATTTGGGGATTTTGTTTTCCTTACATTACATGGTCACACCATTGCTTAGCCCCATTCCACCTGTGCCATCTTGGAAATCCTCGGTGTCATGCATCCTCTGATGTAACAGAATCTTGGGATGCAGATATGTGATGCAGGAACTTTACTAATCATTCATACGTTGCTTGCCATTTTTTGCATTAATAATATAAAGACATTTAATGCAAGTTCATCTTGAAGCCAGCTTTCTATCTGAAAATGTTCTGTTACACGTAGGCAGATTCACACTGTCCTCCAGATAAGTACAATCAGTTGACAAAGCAGCACAAATATTTCCTTGAGAGCTAATTGTTGCACCTCAACTGTTACACCCTGGTTATTAGTTGGACGGTGTAACCATTTATCTTACTACAGATGAGTAGTGATTGCACACCTATACAGTAGTAGGAAAATTAGGTGAATATATAGTTATTGCCAGCTTCCATGTATTTTAAGACTGTCACATACACATTTTAGGGGCTGCTGGGCACAGCACTCTAACCATTTCTGTAACAAGTTCTACATATGCTCAATGAAAATTACTTCGAGCTACTAAAATTATTAGTGTTGTAATTATGACCACATCAGACAAGATAACATTGAGTGCCCTGTGCAAGATTACCTGCACCAGTCACCTCATTTTAGGGTTGCTAGCTGTGATCACTTCAGTGCATCATGCAGGGTTGGCCAAAAGCAATGTGAAAAAAGGCTTTGTTGATTTGGAATGCCTTTACATGGATAATACTTTGCAGCCATATCTGCAATGTCCATGCACCAAGGTAAATAATATTACTAATAAGATTCCCCCATGCCATATGATTCATCACTTAATATCAGCCTAAAATATATTTTGGAAATTCAAGCATTTTTCTCCGAACATAAGCGTATGATATCTGAAAATACACACATTTTTGTCTCAAATGCACACTTTTCAATTTTAGTATAATATATATTAGTTCAGCTGAACAAAAGCTTACAATTTAGTAAACTGGAATGCACACAGGAGAACTACTTACAGGTAGCTCACAAGGTAAGCCCGTATGTCGCCAGAACCCCTGCCAGTTTCACCCCAGAAAGACAGTCACGGGAAGCTCTTCTTACCCGATCCTCAAACCAGTTTCCAACATATGTGTATTGGAGCACCAGGGCATCTAGAAGGCTCTTTCTCTTGTATTAATTGTAAATGGGAAAGCTGGTTTCAAGGACCCTCCTATTAACAATGAGAATCCTGAAGGTTTAAGCCTGAAATGCTTGTACTTTAAACACTAGGTCGCACGCTTGATTTCCTATTCTCAAATATTGAAGCAATTAAGCTACACAATATTAATCCATTACTTTGGTCAGATAATTTTCTAAATAATTTCTTGTTCACAGTACCAGAAATTCTGACAAAAACCCCCGACCCTTCCTCAACCCTAAAAAGACCTTGGAGTAAAATCAATGCAGAATCTTTTTTAAGTCACTTCAGGCCTCCAGGTCTTGGAGAAGACGTGTCCTTAGTAGTTACCTAGATAAATTCTTCTTCGCCATCACCAATGCCTTGGATAGTTGTGCACCTTGGAAATCGGGCAACTCATCCAGACTTTGTTCATTGGAGAAAGGGTATTCCTCGGAATTAAGGTTAGGGAAGAGAAAATGCAAATTGCTTGAGCACACATGGCAGTGCTCAAAGCGTGCCGAAGATTGCCAGGCCTACAATACAGAACTGGAGAATTATCATAAAGCACTCCAAAGAGCAAAGAAAGTATTTCATCAAAAGATTAGAAGAAGATAGTGGCTCTTCCCAATAATAATTTACGATAGTCAAAGAACTGTCACACCCCTCCAGCCTGACTCAGACTTTCACATGACACCGGCCAACATTCAAAAGCCCTACAATGGTTCGGCTCCTTTCTAAATAAAAAAAACTGTCAGTTCAGCTGAACACATTCAGATCGATTTCCTCCCCCCCCCTCCATAAATCGAAATATGGGGTCCCGCAGGGTTCTTAGCTCAGCCCGACACTTTTTAATATTTGTCTCTTCCCTGGCTAACATTGTGAGAACCTGCGGCTTCGAGATATGTTCTTCACGCCAATGACACCCAACTCCTCATCTCCATTGATGAGATGCACAGGCTCAGTGGTCTGGGAGGTAGGTTAGTGTGTATGGTCTGTGCCCTGCATTTCCATTTCCTGTATCAACCCTCCCACTGACGTGTGTTGAGCCTACATAGTAGATTATAGAGTTTTAGATGTTTTAATATTGTTGATTCGGCAGCATTTCTCTTTTGGTGTTGAGGGTGGTTCTTTGTTGCTTTCTGATTTCGTTCAAAGCCAACAGTGTGCCATCTTTCCTCTTTGAGCTTTTTGTTTGATTTATTCTTTTAGTTTCAGTATCTTCCCCTTATTTTCTTGGGCACAGCTCTTTGACCGAGGGTTGTCCGCTTTGCCCAACTGTTAAGTAGTGTGCTGAGGTTTTCACAGGCGTACACAACCTTCACCTGATCTGTTTTTTCTACCTGTTCTTATAGTTGTCCCTGAGTTCCAACCTCCAAGTTCAATATTTATGGGGTTTTGTTCAGATTGGACTATGCCTTAGCAGATGTCTGAATGGTGAACAGAAGAGGCACAAGTCAGGAAAGGACTGGGTGTTCCAAAGAGGTACATCAAAAAGAGAACTGGGTCAGAAAGGGCCTTGCATGTAGTCTATGCAGTGAAAATTAGAAATATACATCCGCTGAGGGACCTTAAAGGTACATTAGAGAAGATATATAGCCAGTGTACAAACAAATAAAAGATAGACGTGGTGCAAGTGTGAGAGGGCATGTGTTAAAATAAGACGGCAATGTAATGCAGGTAGGAGTTTCACGTCCTGAAAGTGTTGAGAGTAATAGGGGCCACTGTGGTAAGGACGGGGTATATCAGCATTAAGTGTTGGCCACATAGTAATGCCAGGAGGACCTAAGGCATAATATAGGGTCAATAAGTTTGGTCAAGAAGCAGGTGTATGAGTAGAGAGGCATTGGGTTGGGGGGAGTCATGCAGCTGCAATGGATGTTTGGGGTTCTGCAAGGTTTGGAATCGAAGGGGCCAGTCTGCAATCAAGTGGGAAGGTGTTCAAGACTAGGTGCATCACCTAAGAAAGAACAAAACTGATTTCTAAATCGAGGAAGTGGCAGGTGGAAGTTTTATTTGCTTTGGATCAGGTTCTGAGTACTAACTTGCTCAAAAGCTCGCCATCTCTGGCAGTCATAACGATGTTTTGTGCAAGGTATTTGAAAGTCCTCTATTGGAAAGCCTTGTGAGTCTTGTAGACAGAACAGGTATGTTTCTACAGACAAGACAAAGTAGTGTTCTGTTCTTTGATTAAAAGAACACCAGTTTCTTGCATCTAAACTGCGTCCTCAAAGGCTGACCCATGCTTTCTTTTCCTCATTGTGTTTTTTTATTTCTTTCCTTTTTCTTCCTTTCTCCAATAGGGATGCCTACATCCTAGCAGCGATTAACAGTTCCACCAGCTTCTTTGCCGGATTTGTGGTGTTTTCAGTTCTTGGCTTTATGGCTTCTGAGCAGGGTGTTGATATCTCAAAGGTCGCAGAGTCTGGTAAGTTTTCACAAAGCACTTTACAAATAATCCAAACTATACTTTTTGAACTGAAGAGGACACTCTGCTCCTCTGTTTACACCATCACTACCTAAGTATGTTTAGGACATGATCCATTTAACCACGGTCTCTTCTCAGATTCACTGGGTGCACATGTGCCTGTGACTCCATGTGTGGTGCTGAGGAGCTAAAAATGGGCATGCCGTGCAAATGCAATCGGCATGCAACTGGTACTGGTGAATTATTTGATGAATACCAGCAGTCCTGCTTAATCACACAGCCCTGACCACTGCCTAATTACTGACTGACTCATTGGAATATTAGGGTGACAAGCTGGGGGCCCCCAAAAGCTGGTAGGTTTGTGGTGAGCCAATCCGATGCCAGGTGAGTCATGCCAGAGTTTCGGAGAGACTGGCCCATCAGAATATCTCCAGTTTCCCCCCAGACGTAACTGCCTATAAGGTAAATCCATACTCATTGATATTAAATGTGATCTTTCACTTCTTAATGGGCTTAGATTTGCTTTACCAAGGACAATAATGGGGAAGGTGCAAGAAGACACCCCAGATGACAGGTCTTGCTGCTGTGTTTGCTGTTAATAACAGCAAGAGTTGTGTACTGCATGAAAGTGGAACAGAATGTATCCAGCACACCAGCATCCAGAAGGGTTTGTGTAATTAAGCAAGATGCCACTTCTGCTTGGTCCTGGACAAACACTCCAAATTAGTTTATTTTGAAAAAGTTGTTTTTTAGTTGGTTACTGAGCTACAATTAACTAAATGTAAGCATCCAACCGTGTAGGGAGTGCCAAGGCTTTGGAGCCAGGTAGAAAAGTGAACGTCCTAATCTGAGGCACTGGACCTTAGACGCATTTATTTATCTATCACTAACTTCCACGCAGAAAGTGCAAAGTATAAATGTCTGAAATGGCCTTTTCTGTAGGGTCACCCCCAGACGTTTTGCCTTCCCCCTCCCCTTTTTGCTGAATTTAGGACTAACCAGTGCTAAAGTGCTTGGGCGCTCTCCTTAAAATATGGTAGAATTGGCTTATACCCAATTGGCATGTTTAATTTTCGTATACGTCCCTAGTAAAGTGCACAACATGTGCCCAGGGCCTGTAAATGAAATGCTACTAGTGGGCCTGCAGCACTGATTGTGCCACCTACTTAAGTGGCCCCTTAAACAGGTCTCCGGTCTGCCATTGCAAAGCCTGTGTGTGCAGTTTTAAACTGCCATGTCGACCTGGCAAGTTAAACCTCTTGCCAGGCCCAAACCTTAAATTTTAATACATAGAAGTCGCCCCTATGGTGGGCACTGGATAGCCCATTGGGCAGGGTGCAATGTATTTAAAAAACAGGGAATGTACTTATAAGTTTTACATGACCTGCTAGTGAAAAACTCTTAAATTCGTTTTTCACTATTGCAAGTCCCATATCTCCCATAGGATAACATTGAGATTACCTTATTACATTTTATAAGAGTCATTACCAAATGGGAAGATCTAACTGGTTTATGTTTGGTGTCTCTGGGATCCTAATTTAAAATCCTAACTTACGGTGAAGTCTGATTTTAAATGACAATGCTGAAAATGCCACTTTTAGAAAGTTGGCATTTTCTTGCCTTAGCCATTTGGTGTCTGCAGCCTGTCTCCGAACACATGACTGGGTGTAGTTGGCATTTGGGCTTTGTGTATTCCACCTAGACAGCCACACACACAAAGGGAGCTTGGGTGTGACTGAGTGGGCTATCCTGACAGGATGGGAGGGCGGAGCGGGACCTAGCCGCACTTACACTTGAATGGGCTGGGTCGTGTCCCCAAATAAAGGGCTGCCTACCCCGTGTTTAGTCTGGAGCCAGGGATGGCAGAGCAGGGCATCTGTGCACTTCAATGGCATGTCTCTAGAAGCTTCACCCCACTTCAGAAGCACAACTGTGTATAAAAGAAGGAGCTCAGACACCACCACTTCAGTATACTTCTGGACCTATGAATACTCTGCCAAGATGGAGGGTTGCCGTGCTGCTAAAAGTACTGCCACTCTGCTGGACTTCTAATCTGCTGGACTCCTGCTTTGCTGTGCTGACATCCTGACCTGCTGCCACATTGCCTGGGTGAGAAGGACTGAACCTCCATCTCTTGACTCCAGATTGACTACAAGAGCTAGTTGGCTGGCCTCTTGATCTGAAGCCTCAGGGTCATAACAGGCATCCAACAATCTTACATCTGCACCTGTACTCTGCCATCTGTGAGTCTACCTTGCCAAGTGGTGTCACCCTAGTCCTGAACCCTAGGAAGTGGGCCTGGGGTGCTTACTAGCAGAACCGACACATCTTCTTTGCTGAACGGTGCATCCTCTAGCCGAGCAGACGCATCTCCTCGACTGAGCCACGTACCCTCGAGCAGTACTGATGCATCGCTGCTGTTGCGTAAATTGGGCCCACCACAATACATCTGCATCACCCTCTTATTCTCAGAACCAATGCTTTGCTAGCGGTGCATCTCCGACCCAGGTCCTTGCATCTCTCATTGACGGCAGCTCGAAGACGATGCTGATCGCAGCCTCACAGTTCACTGCAACTGACACATCGCCCCAGCTGCGCGCCGCATTCTCGACGTCCGGACTTTGCATCGCAAGCCCCATCAACAGGATCCTAAATGCCAATGCAATAGGACCTCGCACGGCAGCCTCGCAGCATCTCGGAACCGACTCATCGCTTCGACTGAGCTACGCTTCTTGCCTCTGATCCACACAATGCTCCGCAACCAGGATTTAAGGTACTTTAAGTGAGAGTAACCTGTTCCCTGAAACTGCCCCGCACTTCATCGCGGTCGGCCTGAACGTGTGACTTCGTCATGGTCTGGTGCGACCAGAGATCCCTTTGGGTCACTTTGTGCTTTTTGGTGCTATTTTACCCTAAAACTTTAAAAAAGCAATATCAGTTTTCCGTGATTGGATTTTTGTCGTATTGGTCTTGTTTTATTTAATAAAATCTTCTCTATTTTTCTTAACCTGGTGTGGGATCTTCTTGTGAGGTGTTTTCACTGTTTTTGCTGCCTCACAGTTAAGCCTGACTGCTCTGTGCCAAGTTACCAGAGGGTGAACACAGGTTAATTTGGGGCTTGCTTGTGCCTTATCCTGACTAGGATTGTGGTTGCTGCTTGACCAGGGCTCCCACACCCTAGTCAACCAGCAACCCAATTTCTATCAATAAATATTGTAACCTCATGATAGACAATATCACACATCACAATGACATTAAATAGTTAAAAACACATTAAAACATTTACACGATGTGAAGCAAATATTTACAGAATCTGCCTTTCCTAAAAATTGCATCAGTTAATGTAGAAAGTTTCTTCCCCTGAAATATTGGTGACAAATTGTTCTCTAGGAGAAGCAAAACCTGAGTATGAAAATAAAGCATACTTCATGTCCTGTAGTAGACAACCACATAGTTTGTGGACGTTGTCACAATTTTCTATAAACCAGGCATGTTCTCCTTTCAAAAAGTCTCCCTTCTAAAGTTAGCATAACATTTTCAAAATTTGATCTTGGCTACCAAATAATATTCCATATGAACCACGCTTGCACTGTGAGAAGAGAGATGGGCATCTAATATTTTGGCAATGATTGTAGTCCTGATGATAACCTTCATTTATGTGTGCATGTGTACTTGTTTAAAGAATCTAGCGTAGAGGACTCTTCATAATCAGTGTTGTTTACAGAAGTACAGCTAGTAAAACAGAATGGCTTTGTAGAAGAAAATATTAAATCCAATACACAAGCAATTTATTACTGTGTACATTGATCTGATCCCAGTGTGTATTGGATAATCCAGCCCATTCACAAAGGTAGATATGAAAAAACAACAAAACAAGATTTGAGGGAATCGCTATTAACAGTATAATGATAACAAATTCCTTAAATGTTTTATAGCACTAATTAAAATGTAAACTTTTGCCTGCTAACCACTTGTTTTTAGTTAATTACACTTCATCAATTTATTACAGCTTCACACGCGTCTTAAACTGTTTTATGATCTCAATATTGCTTATTGTGGACTGAAAACAACCTCAAATCTTATGTTGGATGAAAATGTATTAACTTACCGTTAACTGTAGCTTTGCGAGGGCACCCATTTTTACCCGGGTTATAGTGATTCCCAAATTTAAATAAATGTAATGCTTACTGCGTCCTCCAATATTTTATAAATTATATAGGATTATCTTCATTGATTCAAACTGTATTGCATGTTTTTTATGTTGCTAGGAAACTGAATAGAACATGCCACGCTTTGGCCTCTGTTTCCAATTTATGGGGTGTGGTAGGACAAGCCATGATGATCAACAACTACTGATTTTCGACCATGCTGTAACATTTTCTGCCTTTTTGGTCATTACTAGGTTTGTCTGAACACGTCGAACTATTTTTTTCAGCATGTTATGATTGATACCTTCTGAAATTTCCATGAAAAAAATGTGAAAATCCTAACTAACACTTTCATAATCAGTTTACATAGTCGTTTAGAATCATCTACATTTTATGAAAGAGAAGGATGAGTCTAACACATACCTATCACTTCTGAATGAGCTCCCAGCAGCACTTAATATCGGAAAAGAAACTGATAAGTAAATGTTAAAAAGAATGCAGTCTCCATAGCAGCAGAATCCTTTGTTTGGTGCTGGTGAAAGACAAGACCATTTTAAACCTCAAACAACAATGTGAAACTACTGGAGACCTGTAACCAGGCTCAGACCGCAAGTAATTCCATTTCTCAGTCTCTGATGCGATGAACCGAAGCAAATCTGGGGTCCAGATTGTTGATGTGTGATGCACTAGGCCATGAGTCTTACATGGAAATCACCACGTGTTACGTACGATGCATTAATAAAGTAACAGATGAGGTCATTTAAAAGAGCACCCAGGTAAAGAAACGTTTATTGATTAAATAAGGAGGATGTAATGTCTCCGTTCATCTGTAGATCATAATCTAAGAATACTACCTGAACGTAAGTCCCAGATAGAAGACTATGAGCAAGTTATATCTCCCGAATGAAGCACAGATTAAAAAAGGGAGGCTATAATAGCCACCACCATGTCTTTAATAATGAGGTTTATTTTGGCACAGGCAGTGGCGGCCATAATTTGAGGTAGTGGTGGACACATATACACTCATCCACATGCTCACTTGTGCTCATCGATTCACAGGCGCGCACACATGCACCCACCATTCGTAAGCACATACACGCACACAGCCGTTCACAGAACTCGCACACATGCATATACAATCTTACATACATTCACCCAAATCTTTAAAAAAAAACATACTTACCGGATGATGACAAATCCGGCGGGTGGTGGGAGGGGAAGCATAAGGCACCGGAAGGAGCTGGATGCTTCGAGGAGGTAAGGGAAAACTGGATGATTCGGCCACCTCCACTCATTGGCTGACCTTGTCATGACCTCCTCTCATTGGCTGACCTTGTCATGTGTCAGCCAATGAGAGGAGAGAGTTGCTCATTACACCCCGCTCAGGTAGGAGTTGTCTTGATAGACAGTCAGCCCTGCGCACTTCAGGGCTTAAAACTGAAGTGCCCAGGTCTGATGCCCCGCCCCCCCATCATGAGCGGGAGGAGGACCTTGCAGCGCTTTGCCAGGTTGAGGCCACACCCACAATGCTGTGAAATATTTAGCTGCCAATCGCCTGTGCATGTACTGTGTTATGTGCCCGGGTTAGGCCCACGTAGCGAAGCAGCTCATTTCTTACATTGTCCTATTTTTCACAATAGCATTTCAGCTGTGGCTGTTTGCACATATTTGCATGTACGACAATGTTGAATTTGTTCTCTGAAACTACTTTGTTTACTCAATTAGCTTCGCACAACATTATCACGATGCCTCCAACATCGTGTACAAGGCCCTTTTACGCACTTTGTACAAAAGTTGTTCTATCTTCGTCCACGGGGCGCCATGGCTGTCTACATATCCATAACTTTGCTAATCTATGCGCACATTGCAAGGCTGCTGTCTATTATAAATAAAGAGCATCCCAAGGGATTGGTAGAGGGGGCACTTCAGCTGACACAGAGGGTCCCTGCATGCTGAGACTTCACCACGCAGCGGTCTGACATCTCTGTGAGGGGGTGTCCAATTCATGACCAAGTCGGGCTCCTACATTCTCTCCCGCCAGGTAATGGGGTTGGATCGTCCCTTGGCGGGTATTCTTGGCTTTACACCCACAGATACTCTAGGTACACTTGAGTAGGGTATTGCATAGAGGCGTGTGCCAGATTACTGCCTTGTTTATATGCCTGCATATATACACTGTTTTAGAACCATGGTAGAACTATATCTACTATTCACTCTTGGTGCTTGTAATCCCTTTCACCTGCTTCTGTCTCCTGATTATCGCAGCACTTGTATTCTATACCAGAATAACGTTGGTTCAATAAATATATTGAAAACGTCCCACTGTGTATTCTGTATATTTATCTGAGCACAAAGTACGCACAAGTAACTGAGCGAAAGGTTCTGATCTGTTTCCATGGTCCCGGAGGGGTCAGAGTTGTCATGTTCAGTGGTTGCCAGAAACTATTTGCTCCCTGGTAAGGTTAGGGGGCGTATGGTGGCACTGTGAGCTAGCTGGTCTCTAGGTCAACATATCCTGCGGGGGTCCCCGGATTCGGTCTAGGCAACTCACCCAAAGTTTGTTGTCCAACAAATGTGCAGGTCCTACGGATTAGTAGGAACTACACTGCAGCAGCTCCTGGCTGCCTGACCCGACCATGGAGAGTGTCAGTCAGGCTGACCTTTGCTCAGCCTGACGGACATTTTTCATGTTTTGTAAAAGGGGGTGGGCCCCTCCGCCTTTAATGACGAGCCGCCGCTGGGCACACAATAGGAAAATCCTGCTTTATGTCAAAGCAAGGAAGAGCACGTTACATGCAAGTTCAAAGCCTCTCAAGCACATGGC
Source organism: Calotriton arnoldi (assembly GCA_963921515.1). Taxonomy (NCBI): domain Eukaryota; kingdom Metazoa; phylum Chordata; class Amphibia; order Caudata; family Salamandridae; genus Calotriton; species Calotriton arnoldi. The sequence continues at coordinate 2,637,448 of CAWUFW010000442.1, read as the reverse complement.
TACTTTTTGCTTAAGTGATTTAGAGTAAATGGTAATGAAGTTAGATGCTTGTGACCAGTGTGCCATCCAGACCGCGACTGAGTATCCAGCCTTTAAAGGCCATTGATGCTTAACTAGTGAAGGCCTGCATATAATGTCTGCCTCCTCGTCTAAACAATTGAACTTTTGTAAAACTTTTAAATTTGTTTTTTAAAAGATTGGCTTGATTTTTGATTCCTAAAACTCTGTTTGTATAAAAAGTGTGGAGTGTTCACTAAAGTTTTTTTTTCTTTGTGGCAGGAAAGATTTCTGCTCATTACTGTTTTTATGGGAGACTTGAGTTTATTAAAATTACATTTGCTGATTCTGTGAGGAGAACTGTACCTCAAATATTTTACCTGAATGATACATTTCTAGTTTGTACTATCCTGAAGATTGCTTATAGTTGCGAACACCAGGATTCCTGGCTCATTTGCACCTGATTCATTAGTGAGCTCAAACCAAGGAGTCTCATTGACACATCAGAAAGTCTTAACTTCTTCAGAAGGGCAGAAGTTGACATTGTGCAAATCCTCAACTCTGCACAGGAGCAGGCAGAAAGCTGTAGTACCTTGTTACTTATTGTAGCTTAATCCAGGTGGCATCTTTCATTTACAGCAGTAGGGAAAGCACAGATGGCCATACTCAGACATTTCTTTGAACTTTTATTTTTTTACTTATTTGAGTTTTATATAGCGCTGGCTAGACCCGGAGGTATCAGAGCGCTTTACATAAGGAAACTGCGTGTTACAAGTTGCAAATGTTTCACAATAGTTACAGAATGAATAAATATACAATACAGGAGTAAATTAACGAACACGAAAATCCGGATCAGAAAGACCAGGGAAGGCTGGTAATCCACAGGAAGGAGACAGCAGCGGGGAAGAAGACGAGACAAATGTCCGAAGTCCGGCTGGGTAGGTGACGGCAATAGCGGTGTGCCAGAGCCAATCTCCCCTATAACTGTCCGAGCAGCTCCACCGGGAATCTGCCATGTATGCGTTTCGGGCTCCGCCAGAATAGAGTGAGGATCAGGAGGTGATCAAAAATCTAGATCTTGCGTATGTAATCTTATGTATGTCTAAATAATCCCAGCGAAGTTGTTCTACAATGAGAAACCAGAATGGGTTGCTCCCTCGAAGACACAGGTTGACATTTTTTTTTTGTAATTGATTTATTTATTGCGTTTCCAGACAACAAAAAAAACATGCAAACAATTACAATTGCAATAGAAGAAAGAAACAGAGTTTATTAGAAATTACCGGAGTACGAGTCTGTGTACTGTAAGAACAGCACTTCAGGACGATTATATGGACCCAAGCCACATTGCTTTGCTTAAATGCAGCTTAACCAACAGCATTCCCTTTGACTTTACCATTGTACCACATTATCCATCGCGAAAATAAATGCTCAGCTGTAAGGTTTTTCAAAACTCTGTATGATCTACAAATAGTTAAGTGGGACTCCAACTAAAATTAACTGCAGACTTTTTTTTGAATAACCGGCACAGGAAAGCATAGGCACATACGTGGAACAACCCAACCAATATGCTCCTATGGCAAATGTCCTTTGACGCTGAAGAGGATTTTGGTGGTCTGCCCTTTTTTGGATCTGTGGTACATAGGCTGCGTTAGCCTAATCCTTGCTAATGGCGGGGTCCAGCAGCTGTCAGTATTTCTCTGACTTCGAACCATAGCATCTCGTTTTCTGCTCCATCAATAACTATTTGTAAATCAATTCAAACCCAATATCAATCTATTTCTTCATTCCTTACCCCCAAACCGCCCGAATGACAATTTCAATGGGAGGGGCTAGTCTGGTTCCAAGATGGCTGCCATCATTAGAACAACTAGGGCTGACTGCATTCTCCAGCCTACAAATCTGTACAGAGGAAAGTGAGGGAGACTGGATCGATGTTCCAAGGATACCCATCCAAGTTTCAAGCTCACCCACAGAGATGGCATTCTCAAATTTTACACAACTACTAGGGATTTTTGCCAAAAGAAAATAAAGGCAAAGGCTGGGAGAGTGTAGTAAAAACAAATCTTGGCTCTGGTGATTCAGTGGACTAATTTAATCAGTCCAGGGATTTATGTTTGACCTCATGGCCATAGGGTTAGAAACCCAACTGGTTCACTCAGTCTTTCATCCTTCCGAGGTTGATAAAATGGGTACTTTTCAGCATCAAGGTGCCACAAAGGGTGAACTTGCGTTTTACAGACATACCATACGTTAGGTTATGAAAGGAAACCGTAGGGATTATAACCGATTCACTGAAGCCTTAATGTGGATTTGACTCCCAGAGAATTTACTTGTGCCTTCATTTTGTGGTAAAATCACTTCATAATAAATTGCCTGGGGGAAAGATGGCCAGGGCTGCTTTTAGAATATCCTGTGGAATTCACCTTTTCCTTAAACAGTAATACAATGTTTGCAAAAGAAAGGTGCAGATAAATATGCAGTCTTGCAAGATTTGCGCCTGTTCGTAGCCAAGCTTGTACGCTACAGTGATCGAGGCGTAAGACTCAGTGTAGTCTCATTATAAAGGCTGGTCACTTGCTTTCTTATTACAAAAGAGTTGCCTGTGCCTGTCACGGGGCCCCCAACACCAGTGCACAGCTTCCAGGCCCCTCTCCTGCCCTTACTGACTGGATGTGAGATGACAGGCAGAGCTGCGCGCTGCATTCTTTATTCCCCCAGGGACTGCATATAGAATATAGGTTATGAAAAATACCCAAAGCCAAAGTAAGCACTCTGCTGACATTGCACTGACTTCTGTTACTGAAGCCCCTTTACAAACCCACAGCAGGAGCAGACGCCTCGTCTGGCGGCTCTGGGTTTCAGGCCCCTGGTGTGGAGATGGCGGCCCATTTGCTTTCAGTGCTAAGAGAAGCCCATACTGTAAAATGGTTTCTTTGTGCCATAGGTGTTTATTTGGAAAATCAACTGCTGTGTCCGAAGCGCGGCGTGTAAGGCTGTCATGTGTTAGCGCGAAGTGGGCCCTGAAGGAAGGTTGAAGCATTGCTAATTGTGCAGAGTGCAAGATGCTGTGTATTGTCATTATTCAGTGGGGGGAGGGGCTATGACTCATGAGAGGAGAGGCCTATTCGGCTTATGCTGCGGAGTTTTTTCATGTCTATTGGTTTAAAAACTGGTATTTAATCAAAGCCCAGAGGCAAAGTGCCAAATGTGGGCATTGAGATTCAAATCTCATTGAATAAGCCTTGTGACTATTAGGAGAGTCATTTCAGTGGGTCAATGAATTGTAACATACAATCTGTGAGGCCCGAACTGTCTTTTTCTCATGTTAATTTCACTCTACTGTGGTGACAAAAACGTGAATTTGACTTTTGCACTGTGGTCCTAAACATATTAATTAATATAGTTGCTGTGAATGTTATTCTCTGTGTGTATATTTCTTTTATCATTTTGTATCCTTAATACTGAAGATTATCAAACCTGGAGTAAATTAAGATGAGGGTTTTTATACTACATTTAATCGCCGTCCGTGATAGACTGCAGAGTTTTTCCTATTTTTGCTTCCTATGTTCATGATGCATTCGGGGATCATTCATTAAATCACCCCAAATGTATGTAATGAGGATAATGTAAGGCATTTCTAATGGGTTGATTTGGAGTTTGGTGGAGTATCCTCTCCCCCAATCTGAAGGGCCACCTGCCTGATATACAGGCGGACGGACCCAAGTATGTCTGCGATGGAGCCTACTCCGGCTCCGTCGCTGGCCTGCTTCTCTGACAGAGGTTGAGCCATTCAGCTGCCTGCCCAATTTAGAGTGGGCGGTCAAATGACCAGTTTTTACATTTCCTGGCCACTCTGAAATACCTGGCGGTAAGGGACAGTAAAAACATTTAAATGACCCTCCCCATGGGAGAAAACGTCCATTGTGTGGGTGATATTTAGTTTTGGTTTTTTCAAAAACAAAATTCTGCTTTGGGATTTTGTTTTTGAAGAAACAAAAACAAGTGAAAAGTTTGACAGAGCTGACCGTCCAAGTTTTAATTCATTGACCGGAACCCCTGTGCCGACGGTTCCTGTCAATGACTAGCGTTCATCGCCCTGATGGATCAAATACTGTAATCCAATCACTAAATCAGGCCCTAAGTTCACTACCCCTATAAAGACACTCATCCTGCAGTTTTTGTGCAGATATATTGTGATGAATCTCATGGGTGCCTTGCGGTGTCCTGATTCTATTTGTTGAGGTACTTTATCCCATATATAGTGATATTTTTTCAAAGTGTCCTCTTCTAGTGCACATTACACCGTAGCCCCCCAGTGCTCTGTCGCACTGAATTCATTTTTAGCATAGAAATCTGCACGGCTAGTGTTGTGGCAGATTGGCATGACTGGAAAGTGTTGACTGGTATGTTGGACCTGGTTAGAGAACAGATGGTATCTTCACAGTGCGACACCCTTCACTAATACCCCTTTCAGGCCTTCTAGTGGGTAAAGCACTGATTAATTAAGGCTTGTTATTCACCGATGAACTCTGCGCTGTCTTTAACTGCTACAAAATGATACACTTGTTTCTGAAATTCTGGCACTCATGCCTGCCACATGCATCTTATTGTCTATTCATTTGTAAACAACCAATAAAAACAGTTTCCAGAAAAGAAAAATCCAGTGAATTCACTAACCCTGCACTTTTCTTTCTGCTCACTGTAAAATGTAAAGGCAGTACTGATTCAATCAGGTGCACACATACATTTTTTTTGGGCTAATTTCTTTCCGCATGAAATGCTATATTTGTAGAGGTATCCATGATTATAAACGATGTATGGGCTGCGTTCTTTGCAGCAAAGAAACGCAACAGAGGCCACAAAAGATTGCCTGTTGGCAATCTTGCCATTGGTGTGCCCTATGGTTGCTATAGCAACCCGTGCCCAGATGGATGTACTGGTCGAAGCAGAGAAAAGCCAAAGAAAAAATGCAGTTAATCTAATTTACAGTGAATGTAAATGATAACCTAAAGTTTTTGATTTCAAAATTATGCCCCAAAGTACGTGATTGAAAGTTATGCTACTAATTGAAGTAGTGTTTGGTTGCAAAAGTTTGGTCCACATTTGTAACTTCTAGAACTCAGCATGGTAGGCTGTGGAATAGGGAAAAAGAATGTCTTTTCCCCATTTGGTCAGCGCTAACAATCGCCCCCCTTACCTATTGCGCTCATTCACTTCGTTGAATAGATTCCGCACCCTGTTGCTGATGGCATACAAGGATAGCTGGGGAGATCCAAGTGAATTTCTCACTTGTCCCCTTTCATTACCAGATGTCCTGTATGAACATTTCTACCATTACCGCGGCACTCTGAATCTGGAAAACTAGGAGTGGGTGCGTGGGAAGAGAGGCTTCTGGTAGTGGTATTAGGATACAAGTGAAAGTCTCCCTGGTATACCATTCTACCCTTCTAGTGCCACAGGACTTTTTCGTCAGTCCCTCCAGCACACACTAAACTAATGCTTTGTTCTTCAGGTCCTGGACTGGCCTTCATCGCATATCCTAAAGCAGTGACCTTGATGCCGTTTGCTCCGGTTTGGGCTGCACTCTTCTTCTTCATGCTTCTTGTCCTGGGACTCGACAGCCAGGTATTTATGAAAAGCCACTTTGGTATAATCCACACCGTAGTCCTGAAAAGACCAATACAGGGCTTTAGAATCATAAGTTTGAGTATAAACCTACAGACCAAGACATGGTCTTGTTTTTAAGGCCGCAGTTTGGGTTTTGCGTACATAAAAGTCAAGTCCCACAACCAAAGTGGGATTTTTCTGTGTTTCCGGGGGAGTGTTCTGTCTGATTTTTCTCCCTGGAAAATTGACAAGAGGCGGTTGCACCTATGATGTGTATTCATAAGTTGCATCTGGAGATAAAGGTGTGCAGAAGTAGGACAATCCAACCCCAGAAAAGAGCTATGGTGGCAACCTGCTCAGCCCATAGCTTCAGCCCATGACTCAAGGCCAAACACAGGACACACAGACCTAGAACACTGTGTACATCATATAATATGATTACACCACAGGAACATGAGAATGTGAGGCATCTGTTCTGAAGATCTATGTCCGGTCTGGAGGTAGAGCATCCTGAGGAACCGCTAAGAAATTGTTTAAAATGGAAAGTGTGGGAGAAGCAGCAAAAGTACAAGCAGACAATAAGAGTAGCCTTCCTTATGATGAGTGCAGATTAGAACGACATGTCTAGAAGACCATAGACTTAGCATTTGGAGAGAACTTGTTGAGCTCACTAATGACCCAATTATAGATTCAACATTGTGATTTGACTTCTGTGGCGTTCTCCAAGCGATTTGTACATCATAGTCATTCACTTTTATCAAGATGTTGCCCAGAAGTCAAAGTAGGTTGCGATAGTGAAGCGAAAACCAGGACCAAACGTCAGTTCCACACAATAGAAAGCAATAACCTAAAAACATGCATTTACAAATGCAATAGGTTTCATCTTGCCCAACTGTCTCTCCAAAACATTGGCACTGGCAAAGATGGGCCTGTCCTGGATTTGGGAGAGAGGGTTGGTTAAGCAAGTGCACTTGCTTTCATGATACATGTGCTGATTTGCACTGGTTCCGCTCTTCTCTGGGCCTGCTTGAACGTTAATGTACTCAACGTGATTAACATTTGTGACCTGGCAAGTGTCCCAATTACCCTGTATCCACTAGAACCGTTCTTATCGTGCTCCAGTTTATGAAAGAGCTGAAGACACACCTCCTCTAAAGGACACTGCGTTACAATAAAGTACCAGTCCGCCTCCAATGTCAGCCCCCAGGTTCTTCTCCAGTCATTCCCTGGCAGCATCGTTCCCTTTGTTCGTGTACACCGCTTCACTACCTTATGGCTTGGCTTGCAATATACAAATGCCACATGCATACATATGTACAGTACCACCATCGATCCGGGGCCAGCATTATTCCACAATCGCGGCAACACGCCATGTATGCCCACAGCGGGTCATGAATTGTCACCCTTGAGCATGGCACAGTTTGATAGCTGGTGAGGGGGTTATTGATGCCCATAATATTTAAAGAACTAACACTAAGATGCAGTTGATACCCTCTTCCCTCCATTATGCCAGAGAGAACTTTGTGAAAAGGTTGAGGACAGTCGTGCAGTGGATGCCCACAATATACCAAAAAGTACCACCATACTAAAGAAACGGTCTTTATGCAAGAGCTTCGCACAGTATGTCAAGAATGACAACCATTCTGTCAGGACTAGCGTTATTCCAGAGATTGGCACCATCAGTAGATGTCTACAGAGTGCCAAGAATTACCACCAAAAAGCCAGAGCCAGCATTATTTCAGACGTTGATGCTCACACTATGCCCAGAATTAGCACCATTCTGCCAGGACCAGCACAGATGCCTACATTTTGCCTAGAAACTTCATCATTATGCAAGGACCAGCATTTTACCACAAGTGGGAGCTATGCGATGGATAGCAACAAGCAGGTAAAGAATACAACCATTATGCAAGAGCAAGCAGATTAGGAGGAGTAGGTCATCCTATGAATATCCAAACACCAGTAATTACCACCATTGTGCCAGGTGCTGCATTTTACCAGGTTGGGCATTGGGCACAATTGTCCTGCGCACGCCTCATGCATTGATGCTTGAACTGGCAGACATGTTCCAGTGCATACCCACGCACACACAGCACTTGAGGCGTTTTCATACTGACCTTCCTTTGCCATTCTCTGGACTGCCTTTCCACTTCCGCTCATTGTCAAGCTGCTGCCCCCTATCAGCTCAAGGATGAGTAGGATGGGATAAAGGGAGTGGCCTGGGGAGGAAAGGATGGTGTGTTTTGGGGGAAGATGGGGCTGGTGGCACTGCCAGGGGAGGAGAAGGACTGCCTTGTACAGTTAGGAAGCAGATGGGTCTGCCTCAGTTCAAGAGAGGTGGGGGGTAAACTGTCGTAATTTGATGGCCAGGGGAGGGTCCTTCCGGTGGGGGTGGGGGTGGGGTGGAGGAGGGGTGGTGTTGCAGAATTCTTTACATTGGGAAAATATCTGGCTCTTTTTTTTTTTTTTTAAACCTATTTTATTGGGGTTTCAACTAATACGAATGGTATCCATTACATTGCCACAATCATTTCTTGGCTCTGTTGGCAGCTTCCCTTCTGGGGAGGGATTCCCTCCCCCCTACCTCCTTTAGAAATGCACGCATTGGGACGTATTGCCTTTGAGTGCATGTGAAAGATGTTTTCCTTCTTGCGCAAAGCAGAAGGTACTTGCTTTTCCTTATTAATGTCGCTTTGGTCATTTCTTCAAACATAATTCTTCACTTCAAGGCACCACGCCATAGAACTACTGAGGGTAGGGCAACCTATGGTTTCCAGTGCTGCACTAGGCTACTGCCTTGGTGGTCTAGTCTGAGTCTGTACCATTGATGGCTTAAGTTGTGGCTGCCAGTGGCTAAACAGTGGCATTCTACTTTATGGCCGGCTGGTGACAGGTTATTCTTTGCCACACTGTTTGGATGAGAGCTAAATTAACAGGAAATTAGAGACTAAATGCTCATTGTATTTTGCAAATCACTCTGAGCAGGCTGTGTGTGTCTGCAGCACTTGTACATTCATTACTTGGCAGAAACTTCTATATACACTGTTGGCAGATTCTTCAATAATTTTGTATTTTTAATTCTTTCATCACTCTCCCTCCAGTTTGTGGGTGTGGAAGGGTTCATCACTGGCGTACTCGACTTGTTCCCACACCCCCTCAACAGCTTCGTACGGAGGGAGATCATTGCTGCGCTTTGTTGTTTTGTGTGCTTTGTTATCGACCTCTCCATGGTAACAGAGGTAAGTGGACACAACTTCTACTATGAATGACATATCCTACATCTCCCACAAGACATTTTCTCCTGCATGTCCACCCAAGTAAAGATATTTCCTTCATATCGAACTTCTACGACACATATTCCAGTCCTTAATTGTCTTTCTGTCCGCAACTCAATGTATTATAGCGCCATGATGCTCCTCGGAGTGACAGCTGCGCTCTATAAATATTCTCTAACATAACATACGCTTATTCAGTATCAGCCACAAAAAAGACGTTTTCTATTTCATCTCCTTTCCCAGCTGGCACTCAAGGGCCTTTTGCAGCTCTGCTTCAGGAAAGTATTCCTGTTTCTGGTCTTCCATATAAAACATGTTGTGTTATATCTTCACTCTCTAAAAGACCTGGGCCGATTGGGAGTTTGGCGGAGAGGGTACTAGGAGTTCCCTCTTTGCCAAACTTAGTCCACCAATCGAATTTCGGGCAGGGCAGACCAACTGTATTTCGACGATGGTGCATACTCCGGCTCTGTTGCCAACATAACCCTCAAACGGCCCGACAATAAACGGGCTGTCGGAGGTAAGCTATCCGACTGTCCGCCCAATTTAGAGAGGGCCATCGAATGACTTTCTTATGCTGTCTGTCACCACCAGGCAAAACCTACCATTGAGGGACAGTAAAAATAAAAAATACCGACACACCTGGGAGAACTCCCATGGTGTGGGGGCCATTAGGTGCACGTTTTTCAGAAACAAACTCCCAATTTGGGAGCAAAAGTTTGGTGACAACGTCCATCACTAAAGACGGATGCATCTCAAACTTTAGTGGCTTTGTTTTAACTACAGAGGCAGCGGTTCATACAATTCCATAGAGTTCACCGCCGGGTCAGCAGTGAACTCTCGTTTTGGTGGGCAGAATAAAGGAAGGTGGACGTAAAGTCCTCTACCTGCCTGACTGCCTTCACTCCGTCTGCCAAACCTCAAATCAAGCCCATGGTCTATCCATTTCCACACTATGTAAGCCATTGTCACAACTATCTCCACCTTATATATGAAATAGTTTCTTCCATCTTCTGCATCTAAGGTCTGTGGCTTCTTCTGTTTACAGTCTGCACAGTCCATCATTCCTTCCATGCCCACTAAATACAAGACAAAGGGCCTGATGTAGAGTTTGGGAGGGAACGTGGTACTCTGTCACAAATGTGATGGATATTCTGTCCACCTTATTACAATTGCTGTAGGATATAAAGCACTTGCAATAAGGCGGACAGCATAATGTTATGTTTGTGACTGAGTAATTCATCAACCAAACTCTGAATTGGGTCCAAATTATTTCCAATGTTCACCCTATAGACCTGATTAGGTAGGTATCATTGATGACCTTATCCTATAAATTGGGAATGGTGTGGTGGTCCGTAGATGTTGGAGCAAGGAAAATGTTCCTTTCATGTATTAGAGGAGACTTGTCAATGTGATGGAACAAGCACATAGTCTTAAAAGTTTTGCTTTTCTTAATAAGGAGTTGTTGTTGGGCACTCATTGGAGCAGGTTAGGCAGAATCTTACTTTTTCCTGAAAATTGGTCAAGTCCGTATTTTGGGTGCACGAGACTCCTTGCTGCTCATTGTCTAGAAGGCCAAGACACACACTACTTTAGGTTAGTGTGGTTTAAAATTGATTAGTGCACAGTTGCTACTGTATCCTTAGGGATATAAGAGAGAACCTTCCGAAACTAGTGTAGCTGAAAACATCTACCTGAATCACACATGAAGAGGTTTGGATGGAAATGTAAAATCTAAGCCAAGGGTTTCAGTGAGAGATTTGGCCCCAAGCATAGCCCCTCGATCTTAGCCCCTTTAAATTTGAGGTAATTTTTGCTCATCCACCTGGCGTGCGACTCCAGAGTTGCTGGCAGTGGAACAACACTCTACAGCAAGTTAATGACACAGCTAAATGTATGTTCCCTTTTAAGTGGAAGTGCGGTCCCTCTGTCCAAAGCAGTCCATATTATCAGCCTTGTGTATTGATAAGGCACAGGCTTTCCTCGGCTGAAGTAAAGCATGTCCACTGGAGCCGAAACAGCACCTTCTTGATACTTGGGATGCGGACCAAATGCAGCTTTCCATACCTGTTGACAGGATTAGCAGTCTGGGATGTCAGCAGAGGCAGGATTAAAAGCTGTCTATACCAGGTGGGAAGACATGCTCTCAAAAGCAAAGCCAGAAGACGGTTTACAGCAATTCACGAGTCTACCAGGCGAACAGTAGCCCAAGGAAAATGGGTCAATTTGTTAGGACCCCGATTGTAACAGTCCAAGCATGCCCTGTCCGTGCTCAATGAAAGTTGCTTTGGATTTTGGCAAATAGATTTCATCAAGAGAGACTGTCTTGGTCAGGACAGAACTTCAGTAGAAACTATCAGTCCGCATTTCCTTGTGGAAGAGCGGCACACCCCTGTCCTTTGCAAGTATCTTTGGCACCAGTAAGTGTGGGAGTCAGAAACAGAGCTCTGAAATCTGAGTCCAATTTCTCCCAATTCCTCATTGTGCATGCCCAGAGTTCAGCTCCTCTATAGCATTCTTGAGCAAATAGGACCATGGTTAGCCACCAATCAAACTGTGAAAGTACGTGTGAGGAGCCTGTGGAGTGACACGGAGCGAAGGGTACTGCATATGGTGGCAGTTTGCTCTCAGACTGGCTGCTGAGATTGTCCCCAGGCAGGTAGACTACTGAAGAAGAGCTCCCAAGAGAGTGGCCCCATGGGCTCAATCCTGGAGCAGCTCATCATGTGCAAAGAAAAGATCTACCTCCTCCTTTATGTGTTGAATCTCAGTACCCTGGAGGGAACACGTTACTAAAACCTGCCAGACATACAGTTGATGGCTGGAGGTTCCAGTTGAGATGAGTTCTCTGTGGTCCATGTTGAGTGTCCCATTCTGGTACACCTGCCCAAAATGGCAGAGATGTGGATTGTTGCAGGGTGCTTCAAAGATGCCTGGGAAAATGAGCTGTTTTACTGCAAGTTTTCAGACCTTGATTTTGGTACTTGTGAGATGTTATGGTCACATCTCAGCCCTGAAAGGAGCTACCATCATTTAGATCACAGCGAGACTTGCAACCCTTGAACACTGATGTTAACCAACAGTATCCTCCATTCACACTACCCAGTAACATTTGATTGTCCTAAAACTTAAAGAACAAGTCTGACAATGTGAATGAACTCTGAGTGGACACTCATCCGCTGACATTATTTACACACATTACTGACAGATGGTCAGGCTTGGACCGATAAACCTTGCTCAATACATGACAATGTAGTGAATGTACCCATGGGTCAAATGTTGTGAACAAACAGTGGATATGTTTGATTGTGGTTGTGATTCTCCTCCAGCACTATCTGGAGTAGTAGCAGCAGGAAGCAAATTATATCAAAGCCAAAATGTGGCCCATATGTTTCAAAGTGCAGCAGCTCGCATGATGATGTCAGTTGAACTAGGCATCTGTGGGGGTTAATTTCAAGAGAGGGAGAGGAAGTAATGTTGCTGTGTGGACCACCAGGGGAATTAAGGGGTCAGGCGATCGGTGAGCAGAGGATCCTGTTGTCGAAAACCTACACCTTGCCTAATACCAACCTTTAGAATATCACCACACACACACTCTCACACTTTCTATTTTCTAATTTCTCTCGCTCGCTCTTTTTAGAATGATTCTTCTTCACAGTGGGCATTGTTCTGTTCTCTTAATGGTGTTGTTGGCTGCCATCTGTAGAATGTGTCTTTGCCCTGCACGTGGCAGCCCTCAAGGCCTAAACTCTCTAAAACTGCTTTCAAAAACACAAAGATGACATCTCATACAATGCTTTGTTGTTGGAAGATGGTGTCTGTAAGGAGCCCAAATAGGAAACAAGCCCTTCCAAGTGGTCCTGGAGTGGGTCCTGATGTTTGCTCCGTGCGAGTGCTGCATTCTTTAGAAGCATTGTAATAAAATGTAATAATGTACTGCCGGCGAGTTCTCACGTTTGAAACAGTTTTATAAGAAGACATAAATCTACACAAAGTATATCAATTTTCTGTGGATTCTATTGACATTCACAAATATATGCAGCAAGGTATTTTGCATGTTGAGACGTCTTTGAATATGGTCTTGTTTTATCATGTAACCACAGGGTGGAATGTACGTCTTCCAGCTCTTTGACTATTACTCAGCCAGCGGTATCACTCTCCTGTGGCAGGCCTTCTGGGAGTGCGTCGTTATCGCCTGGGTCTACGGTAAGGAGGCTGCTGGTTAAACTTCAGTGGTGAGAAAACGACAGTAGGAAAGATGGTTGGTAGGCCCATGACAAGGGTGGAAAGAAGGGTGAAGTTTGGGAATACAAGAGACCAGGTTTAGGAGACACTGGAGCTTTGTCCAGTGTACAGACCGGGAGCAGCTCTGAAATGCCAACATCCTCTTGCACTGATACAACCCATGCTTCTCGTTCAGTGTAACTGCTGTCTGCTTCCTTCCATCTGCAGAGAATCCCTTTAGTTGTCCATTTGTAACCAATACCATCCATGGGTCTTCGTTAATGGAACATCGTCCTTGATTCCTAATGCAGATAAACTTATTTTTGGAGGATATGTGGCTGTAGATGCACCTGCGTTGCATACTTCTGCCATTTTGTGTTGGACTCTGATGTGTGCAACTTGTTTTTCTTCAAAGAAGTCTTTTGAGTCACAGGGTTTAGTGATTCCACCCTTAGTTAGCAACGCGCATGGGCACCAGCTCCATTGTTAGATTGTTCTTTCTGCATTTGGGTTCGGACATGAACCGATTGGGCTTAGTGTTCAGTGCCTATTTGTGCTTACCACCAGTCCCACTCAATCGTTTGACTCCTATACCTACGGAAAAAAATCACTGCAACGAATCTTCGACCTGTTATTCGTCTACCCAAGACTTTCACCAAAGATCAATCTTCTCTCTACGCTTTACCACTGGGGCCATCTGCCCCTCATCTTGAGAACCTTGTTTACGAGAATGAATGGACAGTGATGGATAGGATGCCCTTCCGAATACTGCTCCTAGTGCCACTCCCAAGTTCCCCGGGACCGACCATCATCAAGTCTGCAAATCTCTGCCTCTCTCCCAATCACAAATAATACGTCAAAAAATGCCCTGTGGACACTGCAAAATTAGTCAAAGGGTTAAACAATCCCAATTCCCCTGTATGGGTCCAATCAGAAGAGAGCATTTCATATTTATTTCATATGTAATCCACGGCAATTAATTATTCTAAACACCAAATGTACCCTATATGCATCAACAATGACTTATATTAACTGCACCAAACATACCTTTTAAAAGACACAAATACAATTATACCAGAAGCGTTACAATTTGTAAGCAAAGGAAAGCAAAGAGAAGAGGAGAGTTTGAGGTCATAAAAGAGCTCCATTCAAGTGGGAACACTGTCCTTGTATTCCAACGTAACTGTCCTCACTAATCTTAACAATCGTAATAGGTGCGCTACCAACTCCAATCTGTCGCCGTTTTGGTCCCACTCTTATTTCAAGTGACCATCAACAGGACCTGATGAGGGCCATATATTTTAGCGTACTGATCGAGCCAAACAATACTAATATTCAGAACCTCTGATTTGTGTTTCAAAGCATTCCGTCCTTGATAGCAAGCCATTCCAACATCATAAGCGAGTCTCCTCCCCAACTGATATCTGAAAACGACTATAATGTATAAACACATTGTAATTGTGGCCCATCCACACTGCTGAGTTAAATTATTTAGTAAGCCATAACCAGGCCGGTGCATCATTAGATTAGGCAGAAACGAATTCTAATTTCTTCCCTTATGTTAATGTGATATTTTCACCTGTTCTCTAGACTACTCTAAATGCTGTGCAGATACCAAAAGGTCGAAACCCCACTCACTACTGATTCAGAATATTTGTAACCCGTAGTCCGGACTGTGCATCATTAGATGGGGCAAAAATGGATTTGCATTTCTATTGTTTTGTTAATGTAAGGTCCAGACCTGTTCTCTAAACTACTCTGGATGCAGTGCAAAGTCCCATCCACGACAACACCATGTGCGAGCCTGCCTCCCCTCCCATCGAAGAGACTCTGCAGTACCAACACGAACAGACGTGGGCCCATCTGAGAATTTAGAGGCAAGAGTCCAAAGACGCATGCAGCATCTTTGTGGAACAACGCATCGAAGTGGAGGAAGAAGCTGGCCCATCAAAGGTGCAGCTTGTCCAGTTCAGAGCTGAGCTCTCCCTCCTAGTCTGAGAGAGAACAGCAGTAAGACCTCATTGCCTCACTAGCAAGGAAGAAGATTGCGACTGTGAGTATGGTCGATAGCCACACACAACCCACACCCGTGCCGAGGTGGTCTGGACCGATTGAAACTTTCAGAGCCAACAACGCTCCCTCTACCATTCACAAAGATCTTGCACAAGCCTTCAGTCCTGTATTCGGTTAATACTGGGGCCCAAGGAATTAACACCAATATTCTGGGCAGACATCATGCCTAGCTCTGTGTCTTTGATTTTAAACCATTGGTACAACAGCATCTGCTAAACTTGTCATTCCATGGTGAACATATTTATGGACTGCAGGTGGACCACATGCTGGAGGAAATTAAACAAGACACGGCCAAAGCCACGGGTTCCCTCCCTCCTTCTCTTTCGCAGGCAGCTGTACGGTACAGGGCAGGCAGTAAGACCACCTCCCTAGACCCTTGCGCTTCCTGTTAGTAGCAACAGTAATCCTATCACCAGCAATCACCGCTGTACACTCCAGAAGCCAACAGGGGCAACCGCACCAGGCGTAGGGACAAAGGAGACTCCAGCAAAGGAGCTGCCTCCTCCAACCAGTGACCCTTTGCCTTTCCCCTGATCACACAACACCTGATGAGGGGAGACTACAGGTATTTCTTCTTTCCTAGGAAGATCTCACCTCCAATCATGAGTTCGCTCTATAATAGAGCACAGCTACTGCCTCAAGCTCACCTCAACCCCACCAAACATCTGACCCAAAAAACACACCCTTAGCCCCAGACACCAGCATCTTCCAATACAACTACATCTTGGCAAGGGTGTCTACTCCCTGTGCTTCCTAATCCCCAAAATGAGCGGAAACGTGGGGCCCATTCTGGGCCTCCGTCCTCTCAGCAAATACATCCTCTCGATACATTTCCACTTGGTCACTGTGCAGGATGTCATCTTGCTGCTGCAGCAAGGAGACTTCATGACTGCACACTATCTAAAGGACGACTATGTCCACAAACCCATACATCGTGCTCATCGCCGTTATCTACACTTTGTGGTAAATTATCACCACAGCTCCAGGGTATTCACCAAACGCTGAGCTGTGGTAGCCACCCATCTCAGAACGGGGGCGCTCGCATGTTCTCCTACCTCGATGATTGGCTGATCAAGAGTGCAAGCTAGAGTATCTCGCTCACACCCAAGCCACCATATCCCTCTTTCACAAGTTGGGATTTACCATAAATGCCGCCAAGTCCCATTTCAGCCCTTCTTTGCGGCCGTCCTCAATACAGCCACTGGCAGAGCGTACCCCAGCCTACCAATGGTGCAGACATTTCAGCCGCTGCTGCCTCTTTTTCAGCCAGATCATCACTCACACAGTAATGCGCCTCGTAGGACCCCATGCCAAACTGCACGTGTCCGATTCAGTGGTGCCCATCAGCACAATGGTCACAGATGGAGGGTTACTTGGAAGATCTAGTGTTAATACGGGCAGCACCCGTCACTTTCTGCATTGTTGAAACTGCAACAATCTGCTGCAGGGCTGGCCCTTCACACGGACCATGTTCCATAGGTGGCCATCGCCACAGATGCCTCACTGTCCGGACCAGGAGACATCTTCAACACCTAACTATTTAGGGTATATGATCACCACATAGAGATTCAGTGCAAAGTAGTCCTCATAAAAATGGACAACATGACCGTCATGTAATACCTCCAAAAGCAAGGCGGCACGCACTCACTGCAGTTGTCAACATTGGCGCAGAGCATTTGGCATTGGGTGATTCACTACTGAATAACCTACAAATGGAGTATATTCCAGGAGTGGACAACTTTGCAGATCTCCTCAATCTGATGCAGCAACAAGTTCGAGTGGGACCTTCATCCAACGTCTGTCCTTTGAGGACCCCAAGGTCAACCTCTTCGCCACCTCACAAAACGCAGAATGCCAAAACGTCACCTCCAGATTCCCACAGTACATGGGCAATGATCTATGAATGA
The DNA here is from genome assembly GCA_963921515.1 of Calotriton arnoldi. Taxonomy (NCBI): domain Eukaryota; kingdom Metazoa; phylum Chordata; class Amphibia; order Caudata; family Salamandridae; genus Calotriton; species Calotriton arnoldi. The sequence goes on along the minus strand of CAWUFW010000442.1, from coordinate 2,620,362 downwards.
ATTGGTCATGGATCTTTGCTTACTCTTTTCATCCTCACCCACTCCTTCCATATGTTGTCCGGAAGCTTCGGCAAACATCCCTCACTCTCATCCTGGTGGCTCCCACATGTGAGAGACAACCCTGCTTCTTGACCCTTCTTGAGATGTCCTTTGGTATGCACGAGAAGCTAACCAACAGGCTGGATCTTCTCACTCATAACCAAAGCAGAGTCGTACATCCGAACCCCAGGCTGCTCAATCTAGCAATTTAGGTCCTGAGGTCCTATAGTTTGTCTCAACCTACCTCAGGAATTCACTGCCACCCTGAAGGAAGTATGGAAGCACTCTATATGAGCTTGGTATGCTGCAAAGTTGAAAAGGGTTGCTCATTTCTGCATTTCCAAGCACCTGGAACGTCTCAGACCTGCAGTTCAGGATGTTAGTCTGCTACCTCTTCCACTTGAAAAAATCTGGCCTCACTTATACTTCTATACACCTTCACTTGGCCGCTATTGAAGCCTACATAATGAACAAGGAACACTCTTCTTTATTAAAAATCAGTGTCTTCCAGGGTTTCATGGAAGGACTGAAACTGGTTATCCCACTCAAAATACCCCTCCTTCACCAGCTGGAACCTTAATATTGTTCTTACCAGCTCATGGGTCCCCCCTTTTTGAACCACTACACTCATACCCTTTGCAGTTCCTCTTCTGGAAGGGCACCTTCCTTGTTGCTCTCACATCCTTAAGATGTGTTAGCGAGCTACAGGCCCTTACTTTAGAAGACATTTTCTTCCAGATTCCCCAAAACAGGATTGTCCTTACGACTAACCCTGGGTTTCTTCCAAAAGTGGTGGTATCCCCTTTCAACCCCAATCAGACCATAGAGCTCCCTGTCATTTTTCTTCAGCCGTACTCCGTAGCTGAGACTGCCCATCACGCCTTTGGCATCGAGCATACCCTTGTATATTACATTGACTGAACCAAACCCTTTCACAAAACAAAGCAACTTTTAGTTGCTTTTACTAAACCTCACAGAGGACCTGCTTTGTCAAAGACTGGCATAGCCAGATGGATGTCAAATGCATCCAAGCCTGCTACATTATGGCTAAAAGAACTTTGCCTGCCACTCCAAGGCTGCATTGCACACGCAAAAAAGGAGTCACAATGGCTTTCCTTGAAATATCCTCATACTGACACTTGGAAGTCAGCTAAGTGGTCCACTCCACACACCTTTGCCTAGCATTACTGTATGGATGTCTTAGCACGCAAACAAGTTAGAGTTGGTCAGACTGTTATAAGAACTTTGTTTCAATCATCTGCACTATCCAGTGGCAAACCACCTGTTAAGGGTGTGCTGCTCCACAGTCTATGCAGCATGTGTGTCTACAGCCACACGTGCTACGAACGGTCTTTACTTAACCCTGTAACCACCTGTTCATAGTATGTAGTGCTTAGATTTACATGAGCCCTCCTGCCTCCCTGGGAGCCAATGGTTGCTGCAGATTTCCACATCCTGTCCTATCTACTCCATCTTTGCGCTCAACCTTTGTGTAAAAAACAAACTATGAATGGAGTCAATGCATATGCGCATTGCTAGCAAAGGGTGAGTCACTATACCTTGTGACGTGAAAGACTTCTTCGGGGAAAAAAACGGTTGCATACTCCTGAGCCCAACACTAGATGGCGGGAGTTTGTAACACATGTGAATCTTCAGCGCTATACACTACGAATGGATGCTTACAGGGTAAGTAACATATTCTTTATTCATCCATCTATAGGACAACTCACCAATCTATCCGTTACCGATTACCCCAATGTAGAGAAACCCATGCAGCAGCTTAACTGTAGCAAAACCCATCCACCTGCAAGGAAAGGTCTTCCATGATTCATTGTGAAGGAATTCTCATTCACTCCTTCTGCATAAAAACTCATGCAACCTTTACTTACAGTGGAAATGCATCCACTTTTCCAGCCCCTGAGCCCCGCATCTGCTGGAGCATTCCTTATTATCTACCTGGTTTGAGCCTATTGATTCTCCTAGCTTCTCACCTCCTGGACATCCCTGCCTCCTCCAGGCTGCCATCTCCTGGTGGTATCTTCCCTCTCCCATACGTTGCCTGCCAGACATTCCAGCCTCCTCCAGCTCATCATCTAAGGATGATTTCTACCTCTTAAGTGCATCAAATGCTTGGCTACGTCCGCCTTCTCCAGGCCCATGGCTCCTGCCTTGCTTGGGATTTTCTACTCCTCTAGCGATGCACTCGCTGAAGATTCCCCTCAGCCCCTGGCATTCACTTGTTGACACATTCCCTACCTCTGCAGGGTACTCAACCCAGTGTGGATTCCCAGCCTCTTCAATCCACCCACTTGCTGAAACTCCTGCTTTCTTTGCCCTCGTTTGCTACGCAGATTCCTTCTTTCCCTCCCCTCACTTGCTGGGAATTTCAATTCCACTTCTCTGCCCTGCACCTGCTCAGACGTTCCCCATTCATAGGTACTTACCTTTTTGAGGAAGTCCTAAATTCTCCTTCTCAGTAAGGGTTTCTTCCTTCTTCAGACTCTAGCTTGTTGAAGGATTCCCTAACACTCTTGCTGAAGGATTGTTTTCTTCTCTGAACCCTCGCTTTTTGAGGGATTGCATAACTCACTCATTGAAAGATTTGTTCCTTGACACACCCTCGCCTGTTCTGGTAAAAGCCAAACCTGTTCGAAGGATTGCTTCCTTCTCCAGACCATGGATGCTTGTTCTCCAAAATGCCTGTGGTAGCAGAAGTTCACTTACCCTCTGACCCCTCGATTCTGTCTCTGGGTTAACACCTCTCCACCTCTTAAACCCTCCATAGCCTCCTATTTGCTGCTGAGAGTTTAAGGGAAGTTGAGCAAATAGTAAACATGGCTCTAGGGCCCTGTTTACTTTTCCTTTCATCTGTTGCATTCATACCGAAGATGAAGGTTAGTATGGTGAGTCATTGGTTTCAAAGGACAAGCAGTGACTGCTCCTGGTTACAGCAAATTGACGTCTGTGCTACGGAGCGCTTGAAGAGTAACTTCTATTGGGTCCAACCTTCCACCTCGTGGTAGAAAACTGTCCACTGCCCCAGTGCAACATTGCACGACAGAAAGCCCTTAATGCTAGCCCTAATAATAGCCGCCTGTCCCAACTAGGTTATAGGGAATGACTATCTCTTCTTGAACTCATTCTACGTTGATAAAGTTTCCCAGAGAGGTGAGAAGCAAGAATGCAGACAGGCTATCCTATTGCTGTTGAACTGCCGGTTCACCACAGGAGGTCGGCAGCAGCAACATCTGCTCTGTTGTACCTGGCTCTGACTCTGTTTATTCATAGCAGATGGATAGGAAATGGAAAGGCCCCCAACAGCCCCTGCTCACGGTTTGTTACCAATAGCAATATTTTGAGAAGCCTTTGAATCCCACCCTCCGATAAATTCTGAGCACTCAATGCAACGGTGATCCAACACAGCAGGATATGCTGCGGCTCTTGGAATGGAATGTAGACAATTAGTTTGGCTGTGTTGGGCCTACAATGGTGCAGAATGTTGAGACTGAACAACAAAAATGTTCCTCTGGGTCAAGGAGCAAGACAGTCTCCGCACCGCCTGAGTGGTGATTATGTTGGCAGCATGTATGGCTGTACTTGAGATGTGGGAAGAATTTCAGTGTCCTGCGGCGGCGCACTACACAATGTGCTATCACTTAAGAGTTTGCTGTTCCTAATGTTGCGCTTCACTTGTGATCATTGTGCGCAGCACGTGTGTTGCCCAATCTGGTGCCCACAGACTTTTAGGTGCCCTCTGATAATTCGATGTTCACTGATGAGGAGTTGATTGATTGAAGACACATCTCTAGTGCATCAGTATGGGTGCTACGGTCTTGTGGGTAGCCAGATCTTGAGTACTTGGTGGAATTTTGGACAGTTGCTCAAGCTGTGTAATAGTTATGGAGGTCACTCCAAAAAGCAATTACAAACAAATCAAAAGACCCTTCCTTGTCCCGCTTTCCTCCTAAGGATTGTATTTAGCAGTGCGGCGCTTGTAGCAAGGGCTGAGCAGACAGCCTTGCTAGTAAGCATGCTTGGAGATTTGGGCTCCCTTCTTCTTTTTGATTTTTTTTTTTTTTAACTATTCATCTTTAATACAACCATAAGATTAGTAACAGCAGTCTTACAATAAAAAAAAAAAACAATAATGGGGCTCAAGAACGAAATATTTCAACCCTGCAAACCATTCTCTATAGTCAAAAGTGCTGCTGATGCCGCAACGGATTTTAGAATAGCAAGTACTCCTTAAAGTACGTTTACAAATTATTCAAACCGAAGCGTGTGCAGCTAGATAAATCAGAAAATAAAATCTAAAACGAAAAGAGAGGCAATCTAGATTTTCGAGCTGTATTCTCCTCTTCAGCCCAGTTTATGTAATTTTATCAGTGAACATTGTTTTCTGTCAGAGTTTGTTTTTTGGCTTATATACAGACTTAAGTCCGTTTAGGTGCTGTGTGCCTTTCTGTTGTCATAATCCAACATTCTGCAACCTATGTTCTGCACCTTCTGGTCTGCATGTGTATCTGGGCCTTACACGGCCCAACAGTAGGCTTATTCTACTATTTCTTTCTCATAGTTGTTGAGTTTGATGTCTGCGTAAAACAAGATTTTGGAAGGACCGTCCGCTGTTGGCACAATGGTGTAATCCACTATTTTCCTAACCACTGCCCTGCTTGGACCAGTGAAATCTCATCCGACGAGAGCTGTGGTCTTTGTCTCATCCATAGGCAGCAGCAGGCTCTCACAGAGATGGGCATACATTCTTGATCCAGAGGTCTGTTTGGTTCTTTAGAACTCTGACCTCTGTTTTGGAAGGACTGTATTTTGTTTCACAACTTGCAGGCAGGCCGCCAGATGCGGCGTTGGTCAATCCGGACCTGCTTCTATTCATGATTGATTCAGTCATCAGTGAATATGTAAAAAGGAAAAACATTCATCAAGGTAACTGGAGCAAGAGTGGGGGTTTAAAAGAGGGCATGGAAGCACTTCCAAGCAGGCCCCACAGGTTTCTGCCTTGGGCAGCCAACCGAGAAGTGAGATCCCTGCCTTTTCCATTCTCCTTGGAAGAAAGGAAAGCAATTGACCCACAGTAATCACAAGATTGGACCTCATGTTGGGGCATCTGATCAGTGAAAGTGTCAAATGTCACTGATTGGTTGAGACTCCGGTCTTGACATGAAATGTGGGTTCTGCCAGTGTTGCCATTGGCTATCATCTAGCTGTCATCAAGGGAGGTTAATCGAATGGGTTCCATAGTCATTGATTGGGCTAAAACCCAAAGGTAAAGAATTGGCATGTTTAAATTGTCAACATTTATTACGGCTGGTGGCCTTTCCAGAGTTTAATATAATGTGAAGAAATGGATATGTGTTAAACTTTAACAAATCCCCTGTGTTTAAAGAATGTTTGTAGTTAGGAATTCTAAATTGGATGTTTTATTGAAGTTACAACCTGTCACCTTTCGTTCTTTTGACTCTGGCTGAGTGAACAGCCTGGACTGAGGGGTTGCACAGTTCTTTCCCTCTAGTAACAACGAAAGAAGACACACCTGAGAAGGGAAACGGATACATGGCATGTACAGGTATGCCGTTCTTGTAGTACTGGGACTGATACTGTGGGTAGTAGTAGAGATTCCCCCCCTCCTCCACCCTGGCTCTGGTCCTTCACTCGTTACCTAAACTGCGTGAGTAAAACAAGATTTCAGAGACACTACTTGTCTAGTGAGAAACACAGAGCTCCCCTTAGTGCAGTCCTTTGACGCCCATTCTAGGTCTGCCTGTTAAGTCCGTGTCATGGTCGGCATCACTGTGGACCCTTTTACATAACCTAATCCCGTCAAGACCCTCTTGATAGTCTGTTTACATCACAGAATAAGCCATCTTTAACATTCTCTTTGGGAGTATAGCATACCAGACTCTTCCAGTATTGCATGAACACCCTGTCTAGTGGCAACATACAGGGGCCTCAACCTTGTGGGGTTTCTGTCTTCAGTTGAGCTCTTAGATCTTAACTTGACACAAGTCCCACAATCCATTCTATTCCGGAGGACACAAGTCAACCAAGGGACAGTGGACAGTGGCCTTTCAGAGACCGGATACTGCATCATCCTAAGCATCATCCTAGGGAGATAACTGACAGGGACTCAGACCAGGCTAATGCTCCCCAGCCCAGGTCTGGGATGTGCCAGGAACCACCCGGGGAGTGCCAGTGCGTCGGCACCAAAATACAGACCGCCACCCCTTCCCAGTAAAACAGACATACCAGTCGGTGCAGAAATAGGAAATGTTCCGCAAAAAACACACAAACGTATCCAGGCTACATCAAGCTTAAAGGGCGGACTGACTGTCTCTCCAACTCCCTGCAGAGGCCGGGGCTTGTTCGGACCAGCCACTGGCAGGTCACCTCTCAAGCTTCTATGACCTTAGAGAGCATCCAACCCTTAGACAGACCTATATTCTCTTGCAACACATCCTATGAGGAGGACCCTTCCTCAGCAATGATTCCTGAAATGACTGGAGGCCTAATAATCTCTTGGAGGATGAGACCACCGTCTAAATGTAATCATGCATCCTAGTCAAGGACACCGTGGGGCTCTACTGGTTCTCAGGCAGGTAGAAAGATAACAGTACATCTTGGGATGGGGGAGGGGGGGGAGTGGGAAGTGTCTGAAGGGGTGTGGCAAAGAGTGATCTGAGCAGAAGTAGTACAAGAGGAATGGCACATATCACATTAAAAAAAGACTTCTTGCATAACTGGCAAGTTAGTATAACTATTATATATGTGGAAATAGTAAGTGCATGGGTAACCTTGATGGGGACAATATGAAAACCCCAGGTGGTTTTAAATACACAATAGCAAGATACAGGTTTGTAGATCCCTGCAGTGCTAGGCCATGAAGAATTCTGGGGGGCGTTGAAGTCATTCAAAATATCAACAAATGAGGACATTGGACTGTCTGTACCTAGGTTTTTATGTGGTAAAAGGTTGATCACAAATGGTTCTGCAGTAGTTGTTCAAATTGAGAGGCATCCCTTTGAAATATTCTTCTTTTCCAGGGTTGCTTTGAGGAAAAGGTATTCTCTCCATGAAATATTTATAGAAACAGGAAAACTGTACAGTTTCAAGGTTTTAATGCACGTTTTCCAAATATATTGATCAAGGGGTGTCTTGGAAGGGAGCTGATGAGATAATCTAATAGTTTGTGGGCTTCTCCTGTACCAAGGTCATTGTTTTCTACAGCAAAACATACATTTGTGTTTCCATCAGAAACGTTCTGTTAACTCCAGAAACGGCGGATGCAGAGCAGGAAAATGCAGTGGCGTAGCAAGGTCAGCTGGTACCCGGTGCGGAAAATTTCTTGAACCCTCCCCCCCCCATCCCCACACACATTAAAATTATTAGAAGAAGGAATTTTTTTTTATTTTACAAACACATATTTTTGCCATTTTGTCACCCCCCTCAGTGATGACACCGAGTGCGGCCCGCACCCCCCTTCCTACGCCGTTTGGAAAATGTATGTGCCACAATAGATACAGTGCCTGCTAGCTATATCCGTTCCCTGCTGGTTTCTTCAGGATGTAGAGCATCTCCAAAAGCATCTTTCTTTACAGTCACAGGGACCTGAAAATGAATGAACTTATTGAATAGGCTCCGGGCTACGCACATCCAGCTGGTCTTGTGGTTGGTAGAGAGCATAGGCACACAATTAGGACAACAAACAAACCCTAAACAGTGCCTTTGATTGTAGGAGTTGCCACCATATGTCTTTAAACTCCAACAACTTTTGGGGTATCCTGGAAATCATATCCACTTGTAACATACTTTTACCATATCAAAGGGTTCGGAACCCATCACTGTGCTTCACCCACCTGGCACAGATCAAATGGACGTGCCTGTGGAGTAGATTACTCACTAATGTGCTCTGTGATTGGTTCCCTGCAGGTGCAGATCGATTCATGGATGATATTGCTCGTATGATTGGTTATCGCCCGTTACCCTACATGAAGTGGTGCTGGTCAGTTCTTACTCCCTTGGTCTGTGTGGTAAGTCTCTGTCTTCCTTTCATTGTTCAACCGATAAGAGGAGCTTTGCAGTTGTAAACCAAGCCAGAGAAGCTATAACTCTATCCATAATTGTCTTAAGAGGTGATTAAATATAATCAAATATTTGTTGCCGGAAGATGAGCTATGTACAACTTGATAAAATGTGTTTTGGTGCTTCCCATGTTGATTTCTGGACATTTAAAAAACCTTGATCTGCCCAACTATCCTTTGTAATGTGACTGAGGGGGTCTACATTTGGGTTAAACTATTTTGATGGACATTTCGTAGACACAAAAAATTGAGAGATGTCAAGTTGCTGCGTTTTTGCCAGATACTAGGCATTACATCTAGATCAAATCAGTTTGAGAGTCATACTTGTTTAGTTCAGCCACTATTGTGAAAGCAGCTAAAATTATGCAGAACTGATTTGCTGGATTTCCTTCATTGGTGAGAAATTATTTTAAAACGTCCCTGCGTCTCCGAGTAGCATTTGGCCAAAGGAAACATTTTAATGGAAGGACATGCTTCTGAAGAGTTTGCCACTGTACCAGATCATCCATCCACTACGTTTTCACATTCTTATTTGGGATACTTTGCTCTGATCTCTCCTTTTTTGACATATCAATTGGGCTTTATTTGTACAATACCACACTGAGTACTTTCTCTCTTCTGTGTTCGCACTTCTCATTGCCCCACCCCAGCGAGAATCCAAGCGTTTTGGGTGGTTATCTGCATATCAATTCTTCCAGCCCCTGTCCAGATGTTTGCGGATGCTTTCAAAATAATGTGATGTTACCAGCCAGTAGTTTTACCAGGGTTTTCCAGCGTAGGTCAATACCAATTTTTCAGGACATTGACATAAAGCAAATATGCATACGGTGATTATATATAGCTAATTTTGTAAAAATCGGGCATGGAACTGGCCCTCCTTGGACCCGCGTTTGGCAGCCCTCATTTGCGCACCCTAGATTGGGTCAGGGTGGATGACCCTAAGTGATTCTGAAGTTCATCTCAGATCACTTCCTGCACTGTGCTAAGTACAGTCTTCTCCATGGTTGCATAAAATATATAGGTAGACTCCTCCCAAAGGGTGTCAGATATCAACAGAAATCTCCCCTCCCACCCACATGACAAATGCTACTGAGACAAGAAATGGTGACAGATTTCTTGCCAAAATTAAGACGACCTTTTCCATGAAAGCCAAGTCCTGACCATTAACATATGTTTCAAGAACTAACAGAAAAAAAACAAGAGGAAGTAATTCTGGATACTATTATGTGACCTACTGTCTGAATTCTGATCCCACAAGAGCAACACAGACCCCATGGACAACTTACTCTGGAGTACTGAAGCACATGGAAATGTAGGAATCCCTCTCGTCCTGATGATGCCCTTTCCTGGGTTCCACAGAATAAGTGAAGTTGGACACATTCCTACGGGCAAAATCAACGACCTGCAAGGTTCAGCATTCACTGTGTCTACATATCATGTACTTGCGTGCCCACCACCATAATGAAGACATAGGACGTGGCCTTTCAAGTTCATGTTGATAGCACACAGATGACTCTTGAAAGAGGAAACAACAAAGGAAGCCGTACTTCTGTCAGTCTCCTAGTCCTGTTTACAGAAGGAAAGTGGAAAGGGTCGTCTTATGGGCATGTTGCTGAATCGAAATAGTTCTCTTTGGCAATGTCTGACAAAACCATCTCACAACACCAGTAGGCAAAGCCAGAAACCTGTGGGACCACGTCCAGATCCTTGTTATTTTTTTATTGTTAATTCCTCATATAAATATTGTATCCGAGAGAGTACACCTCATGGTCCGTACAATTGTTACCCAAGCACAAGGCAGTTCCTTTCACACGAAGGCCTTTCTAAAGGCAATACCAAAACCACATCACCGGGTCTCCAGACTACTCCACATCACAGCTGCCCTTTCACAGATCCCACAGGAACATAGGGTTGGAGATGGTTTACTTCAACCAGGAGGCATGCTGGTCACAAGGCCCCAGATACATAGGCAACTTGAGGCACCCTTGTAGGGTTACCAGCATCTTAACCAAAAACAGAAGGAAAAGTAGAAAAGCAACATGAAGTCAATGGTACTGCAGAAGAAGGATCCCAGAGGCAAGCAATAAACGTTTATTTTAAACGACAGTTACAACAATGCTTCTGCAGACTCAAAAAGGAGCTGAAATGCCAGCTGGTCCACAAAGCTATGAAAACCAGAACATGAAATCTGCTTGTACCTGAAAAGACGCTATAAACTTGATGTATGTGT